>OX328102.1:55194031-56524031 GCA_946811185.2 Hippopus hippopus
CGCTGCTTAATACTGAGGCAGGGTTAAAAATAAACTTAAAATGACACTTTATATGGTAACAATGGAGATGTGTATTTGAATTGCACAATAACCACAAACCAATATGTATATTTCAGTTACAATTATTCTGGCAGCTGGCTTTTCTATTTTTAATGGATCCAAATTGATATACTATTAGGCTAACAAGATTTTCGCATTTTACATTCACAAACTTTGCAGCACGGTTTTTCAGAACGACAAAGTACTTATTTTGACACAATAGATCGGCGAGGATTGAATTCTTAAGATAAAACTTTTCTAAATTGTTAACCCTTTGAGCGCAAAATTGAATAGACGGAAGCAGAAGCTATTAAAGTTTCCAGTTGGGAAAATTCATAGGTAAACTATTAATCAATGGGTTGACATTACACACGTGGCAATCAGGGGAACTAGCTCCAAAAAGAGTCAATGAAATTTTGTGCCCTCAACACACTTGGTAACTCGCGAGCTAGTGCCTTCTACAGAAAAAAGAGTAAACAAAGGTTAGTCTCGAAGAATTTTATCCATATTTATTTCTTTATTGGCAGTCTATGAAAAAATTCGGTAATGCTTTCGTGTGTAGATATTATTTAACTTTATTAGATCTATATTCCTATCAGTGAATTACTGGGATTTCTCAGTGTATTTTTTTTTTTCAGTTTTTCAGAGTGAAAATAACATCACTAGTGATGATATAGCTTTAGAATGTTTGCCAGAACTACTTTTTTCCCTATATTGCTCACAGTCTAATGTTTCTGTCTCTGCTTGAAACATCTTTCGTAAACAATAGCACAGTGAAAAGATTTTCGGTAGTCTTTCCAAACAATCCTGAGTTAACGACCTTGTGGGAAAAATGTTTTGAAAACATTTCGAGAAAAGAAGTTATCCTTTGTGGGAGGAAGCTGTTGGAAAATATTGTGGAAAAACGAGAAAATACTACTAACCAGCATTTTCTCCTTTTTCCATAATGTTTTCTATCCTATCAGAAAACCTAAGGTCTTTTGTACCAATTTAGTAGATCTATTTGTCATTTGGAGATGCTTTCAATTTGGGAAAGTCTTAAACTTATCATGTGGGAAAGGGTTAACTGTTTCTTCTTCTAATTTCATATGGCTGGTTTTAAATTGTAAAGGTGCAAAACAATGCATGTCTTCAAGTGGAGAGATAGATGACGTAACATACCCTCGAGCGTTACGTCATCTGTTGCGTCAGCTGCTTCTGCTAAAAATGGATCGTGTTTGTAAAGAAAAGTCCTATTGGAGAATTAGGAATATAATAAATAGAATAATCAACTGGTGGTGTGTGATATTAAAAATCTGTCACTCGAATGGGGTGCGACAGTTCACCTCTTGACATCTTATCTAAGGGACATTTTCTGCCTAGTTCTTTTTTATCACATAAAACATCCTTCAGCAATGTCACTACAGACCCACTGGCAACCAGCAGTAAACAGTTCCAAAGTCAAATTGCGTGATTCATATCACATAAAAGTATGGATATCATTTTGAGTCTGACAATGTGTTGTAGTACTAGACCTTGAGCCACCAATAGGCCCCGCTCCCCACCCCACCCCACCCCCACCCCCGGGGGAATTTTCGGCACTATTATCTCCTGAGCACTTTGTCAAAGTCTGCCACCTGGCGAATGGGGCTTTTGCGAGTCATAGAGGTCAAAGGTCATCAAGTGCACTGTTGCATATGAGATATCAATGAATAACAGTTCAGGTTAAATTTTCATTTTATTTTCTACATTTAATATGTCAGAAACATGTTCAGATGGGTTTATTCACTCATATTTTTAGTCAAAACAGCTGTTTTACACAAACAGAGGCAATTTTGTTTGAATCAAAGCACTGAGAGAACTGTTCTTGGCCACGTTTGTGAGCGTAAAATGGCTGGTACCCAAACTCATATTCATAGCATACAAAATCATCAATTATAATCTTAGTGATACAGAATAGATTCCGTGACAAACATTGTGTCTTACCAATATAATTTATCCTATCTATAAGCTGTATCAGCGAAGGAAATTAGAGTATTAATAATTACAAATGTTGAACTTTTTTTAAAATCTTACGCTATTTGCTGGAATTAAAGACATTTCTTGTTATTGACCCATAAGAACTCATTGACGTCAGGATTGCATTTATCACTTCTATAATCAACAGTAATTTGGCACACTGATTGATATTTTATTAAGTCCAGTAAATAAAGTTGTGTAGATCTTTTTCTTCATAGTGTTCGGGACTAATATGAAGTTGTCTTTCATTGAAATGATAACAATGATGTTTACAAAAGATCATTCTATGCTATATGAAAATCTATCCACTATCACCCAATTTGACCACATTCATGAAGTCAACATTGTTATCATCTTTCTCATTGTTTGGTTAGAATATATTTCAATATGTTAACTAAATCAATGCTATGATTTATACTCTATATTATTCTATACATGTACTGCATGTCTATGACATGGGTACCCAGTAAACATTGTGAAAATTTAATAGCATTTCTGTTCAGTTCACAATATGACATTTTTACCACAATTGAAAAACATCAAAATGTACGCAAAGAGGGCATGCATAAAACCATTTTTAAAACAATCTAGGTTTGTTATTCTCTAAATGATTCCAAGGTAGCATTTCACAAAACAGAATCTACTTTTGTCGAACTACAGAGACTTCCCTTCACAGCATAGACTTTGCAAATGAGAAATCAGGTCAGGAAAGAGAAACTGTCTCCCCATTAGATCACTGATCATTTCTTGCTGCAGATGGGCAATTATTGGTGCATCACTTATATGGACTAGCACAGTAAAATGAAATCTATCATTTTTAATATGGGAAACAAAATCCTGGAAATAACAATAAGCCCATGATCGTAATACCAAATGCAAAACAAATTGTTCATCTGTTCATGCACAATAATACAGTTATGCTGATACTGGATGAGGTGGAGCTAAGCATAATCTAAGTATATTGCAGCCGGCATTTTCTTTTTGACATACGACATATACACGTTTGATAGAAAGAGAGAAAAACAAAACTCATGCATAGGCCTTTTGCCAATAGCAGAAATAAGGAGAGTCACTAATCATCTATCAAACAAGGTACATGATTACTGGCCAGCTAAAATATCAAAAAAGCTTCTGTCTCTCTTAAATGTGTACAATATCCAAGAAAAAACTAAAAAAAATTTTTTTTGAATTTACACAGATTATAAATCACTAAAATACAATGTAATTGAGTAAAAGAAGACATAGCCTTGAAGCTATGCAGGTAGAAAACAAGAAGTTATACATATGTAAGAACAAGATAATCTGAGCAATCAAAGGATTGCCATGTGAGTGATGATAATTTGCATGACTTCTACGCCAAAAATATGTTAATGACAAGAACATTAATAGTACATGGTAACACACAAATGACCTTCATTTCAAAGATAACATAAAAGGGAAACAAAATGGATAAAAGAATAAGGAAAAAAAATCAGGGCTCTTCACTGCATAGTTTAAGACTTAAGCATATTATTTCAAACCCAATACAACTCGTTTCCAACATTTAAAACTTAGCCTTCTGTTATAGTCATGGCGTGATGCTTCAAATTATTTCCTTGTTTCTTAATGCCAACCAGTTAACCTGACATAATTCTGAACAGGTAAGAACGGAAAAACGACAACCACAGTTTTCATAACAAAAACATAAAGCCACAGATATGGCGGGTAGGCATGAGAATGATCATGGTGAAGCGTTTACTGAGCAAATACAAGCACGAATGAGCTCTCATTCACTATAACACTATGGTCCTCTGTAAATTAATACTAACCAACAGTGTGAGATAACAGGTGCATCTGCCCTATTGAAGTATCAAATCCAAATGGGGAATTCAATTCATCTTAATAAACTCACATTGCAAGTAACTCACCTAATAACTTAGTTGATGTGTGTAAAAAGTGAAACAAGATTAACTACGAATAATATACCTCTGATTTTGGGCAGTTAACTCTTTCCGCGACAAATATTTAATGCCCACCTCTTTCGATGCCTGGAAATAGGCTCCACTGTGACTCAGTAAGAGTTTTGTCATATTAGGCTTAACTAAACAAGCGGACAACAGAGTTCCAAGATCATACTGCATGTTTTGTGCAGTCTGATCTTGATCCATGTCATCTGCAAGGACCACTGTTTTCGCCTATAGTGCTGGAAGGGTTAAATTTATGCATATGTATGCTGTATTTAACTAAAAAGGTGGATATGCCTGTAGGTCATACCTTTACTGCTTCGTCACGGCAAGTTCAAATTTTAGTACTTTGATATCATTGTCTGAGAGAACTAAATTGATAAAATAACAAGAGAAGGCACTGTAAATAGCATATACAATGTCTTCTTAGTAAATAGGATCAAGATATGTTTTACTTTTAAACTTTTTTGTCTGTTTATTAGATACAAGAGTTAAATGGTACACAATGTATGAGTAACTTCAGTACTTTGATTTACACTAAAAGTTTCTATATACTGTAGTGAATATAACTATTAAGATCATGAAAATAAGCATACCAATAAATTTTAGATTTTTTTTGTTTATCTAAAATAAAGAAATAAACCAGATAATTGTTGAATTCTCAGTAACTGATATAAAAAAATAAAAAGTATATTAATGAACTTCGGTTATAGGCCTTTCCGGAAACTAGGTAGCCTCCCCTTGAGTACTCTCCGATTACGCATGCGCACTAGCGCAACATCTACTTCCGAGGACTACACAAGCACGGAAGCAATATATGGAAGTAGAGGCTAAGAATGAACTTACCTCTGTAACTTGTGTTAAATTCCAGATCTATCCACAAATGAACAACAAAACGGTGAATTGAGATCAAAAACAGTTTAGAAGAGTCTGTTTAATCCTTTACCAAACAATCCCCGAGTTTTAACGACCCCGAGAAAAAATGCTCATGTACAAACTGTTCTCCCTTTCCCACACTGTTCTACCTTTTCAAAGAAAAAAAATCCGTAATTCGAGTAACATTACCTCATTGTTGGTAAATGCATTCGGTATACACTAGCTTAAAACTTTGTCGTTTGGTAAAGGGTTAATGTGACACGTGTGCGTTATTTGTAAATCACAGCTCTTCAATCGCCCATCCGGCAGTGCGATACCGAGATCAAAGGAACACACCGAATTAACCCTTCACACATTTAAATGAAGAATAATTTTGACGTATGTCTTTTTAACTCAAAAAGATGATGGAATGAATACAAGTATTTTGTGAAGGGAGACTGGAAGATTTAAAATTTGAACTAAAGCTACATTTGTTATGTTCATGATCTAGACTAATAGTTATGATATTTGTCTGAAGGAACGTGACAATTTTTTGAGATCAGGATTTTCTTGACAATTCAAGGTATGCATGTAGTGCTGTAATTTCGGTAAATGGACTGTTCCTGCCTCTTTAGAGACACTTATTACCCTTCTACCAACCAAACAATCCGGAGTTTTAACGACCCTACGAAAAAACGCGTCTTGAAAAATATTTGAAAAGGAGGAAATGCTTGTAAGCAGCATTTTCTCATTCCCCGAAATATTTTCCACCTTTTCAAAGGCAATTTTTATCCATTTGACCCACGTTTAACCTGTCAGCTTCAAATGCTTTGGATTTGGACTAGTCCAAAGTTCTGCCGTTTGCCGAACCCGGTAGCTAAGTCGGTAACGTACATGGTTTGAAACACTGGGATCATTGGTTCAAATTTATTTATATAAAATGTTGAAAGTGATAATATTTTGTAGTCTAAACAAGAGAAATGCATAGTCCGTTGATTTAAATCTGAAACTCCACATAGTTTGAATTTATTTTAAAAAAATCCATAACCCCCACCCCACCCCCCAAAAAAAGAAATGTCAAAATGCTTTTTTGTCATCCTCCTGTTTGAACTACCAAATAGATCACTTTTATAACAAGGTCAATTCAAATTTCAAACCTTCCATTCCACCCCCAAAAAAAGGCAATTCCAGCTTCATTATGAGTGGCGAAGTATGTGCTGTAACTGCTTTCGTTGAGAAGCTGGTAAAGGGTTAGCTTGGTGTTCTTTGATCTCGGTATTTCACGGACAAAGTGGGTGACCAACAAAAGCGTTTCGGCACACATGTTAGGCGCAGATTTAACGTGTCATATTAAAGTCTCTTTCCTATTCAACCTTATGTTGATCATTTGTAAATATAGGATTTGGAATTATTAAAAAAATGTTACAGAGGGTAAGTCCAAACTGAATTCGACGCCTAATGATGTACGTTTCCTGTCCGAGCACATTCTGTTCTCATATGCAATGTTATAGGTCACTGTTTTAACTGCATGTCGGAATTCATTGTTTTTTTTCTAATTCCTTGTCCTGTAAAACCAGTGATAGTATATTTCATGATCCATGGTAAAACCAAGGCAGTCTGCAAAAAATCTGTTATTTCTATCGCGGGGCTTCGTTTTGGTCAGTAATAACATATTTTGTCTTTCGAAAGTGATAGTTAATGCAACTACTGGTACTGCAGATTTTTTGGCATATAAATGACGTTATCTTAACTGCAACAAGTTTAGGTGTCTTTTTCACCAATGTCCGAGAAATTCAACAGAAATTAATTGAAAAAAATTAATCTGTTATGTTTGCCAACAGTGTGCGATACAGAGCAGCAGGTCAGACGTGTTACTTATCTCCGAGTAATAATTTTTAGGAGCGAGGTATTGCGATTTTGGAAAGTTAAATGGATGACGAAAATCACGAATGATTTCTTTGTTGTTTTTTTTTATTCGGTCATTGTTATCAAAGGGACTCGGCACATGATAATTTGTGTTTAAAGACAACATTTCGATAAAAAAAATAAGATCCGAATATCTGCATATACATATTTATATATAGATATTCGGATTTTTTATCGAAATGTTCTCTTTAAGCACAAAGAGTAGCACAATCATCATATGCCGAGCCACTATGATTGTTATGATCGTAGTCCCCGGAAATGGGGATTTCCACAAGGGAGATAATCTTCGAAGGGAAGTAACCGAGTTTACTTAAAGGCCTATAAGTGCTTCCTTTTTATCCATGAATATGACCAATTGATATAGAATAAATTTGAAAATTTCATTTGGGTTGCTTCTAGGATGCATTCAAGACATTTGTGATCAAGAAAATGTGCTTTATCTGAAAAATATCCCTGTAGTTTCTCAGATTATGATTTTTTGGAAGCATGAACCATGAAAAAAATAGTGCTGTCAGTGCTTTGATTTGCATTAAATGTTCTTTTATTTTGTTAGAAATGCATAGAATTTTCTAAATATGAGCTTATTACATTACCTGAGATCATTTGGGACTTTCAGAAAGTATAAAATTTCCAAAGAAGTGTCAATTGAAGATCAGCTAATAAGGTTAGGGTTAGAGGTGCACTTGATGACCTTTGACCTCTATAACTTCCAAAAGCCCCACTCGCCAGGTGGCAGACTTTGGGAATGTGCTCAGGAGACCTTGGGGCTCAAGAAAATCATAGTCCCGAAAATTCTCCCAGGGTGGGGGGGTGGGGGGGGGTGAGCAAACACCGTTCTGGCTCATAGTCTATACAGTCTGTCAACGTTCCAGTCACTGACAAGAAAAACTTCCTTGTGAAAATAGTATCAAAGTTGTCAACATATATGTACACATTTCAAACCGAACTACGCATGTTAAAATGGACCCGTAAACGGTACATATGCTAAAGGCAATGATGCAGAATGCTTGTTTATTTGTCATTCGTTTATTTGATAAAAATAATCTCATGTTTGAGTACTATGCTTTCTTAGTAGTAGAATCTTACTCTACACTGTCCGCAAAACTGCAGTGAGACGCGCTTAACAGCCATAAGGTGTAACTCGTTACCAGACGGCAAAATCTTAGACTTGTTCAAATTGAAAACATTTGCAGACGACAAAATAAATGTGGATCAAGAGGTAGTATTTGTCTTTAAAAGGGCAGAAAACATTGAGAGAAGGGGAGAAAATGCCGATTACCAACATTTTCTTCTTTTCTCAAAATATTTTCAAAAGCCCTCATCCTCGGGGTAGTTAAAACTCAGGGTAATGTAGCAAAGGGCTAATATCTCAGTCTCTTTTACTGACCACTAGAGAAAATGTCATCCTTTTGTGTGTCTAGAGTTCATTTGTTAACCCTTTGGCTGCTAAGCGCGACTCACTGACTCTTTGCGGACAGTATAGATCAAGATCAGACTGCACAGAACGTGCAGTCTGATCTTGGATCTACACTTTCCGATAAGGCGATATTATTTCCAAGACATAACTTTGAAATAGCAATATTTGGATATTTACTTTCGGGTTGAAAATTTTATATTATTTATCAAGCAGGATATGGGTTAATATAATAATTATAATAAAATTTTAAAGAAGATTGATATGAATTTCTGATATCTTTATTCTGCGCCTTGAAGATTTGTTTTCAGCAGTTTTTTCCGGGACTGCCAATAGCTGATTGATTGTCTTTGGCTGATCCTCCAGCAACTTTTCAACAGCTACTTTTCAACTTATTAACCTATTGAATATTAATTTATTTTCCTTGCAACCTATAAGCTATTTTCCTACTTTGTCTTACGCTATAGGATGATGTCATTGCATTATGCAGTTTTTATGCTTGCTATGACTATAAACCATTGTAAGTTTTTGTCATCAAAATCTTGTGTTCGCTCCAGTTACAGGATGAAACTAATACCTGTTGGTGCTTGTACTATTGTCTCCGTCGGTTGCTGAAGCAAAGATAGAGACTGTTGCTGTACCTCCAGCCCGTACAGGAACAATGCATGATCAGACACATCAAGGAGGATATCGTGGGAAACATTTGAGAGCAGCAGGAAGAAGATACAGGTTTGTAATATTTTCGAGGGATTAATAAAAACGAATCACATTTTTCATAATTACTGCGTGAGCATATATGGCCTACTCGTAGATCAATTATCCAAATAAAATTTCAAATAGGGACTTGTATGAAATTTTTCAAATACCACACTTAATTCACACCTTGCTTATATGCCTTTCTTGCTCTAATGTTCTCATGTGTCGCTGGATCTGTGACGTCTGATCTTGATCTACACTTTCCACAAAAGCGCACTGTGACGTGCTTAACAACCCATGCATTAAAGTGTATCTTTTTTCCCCATTTCAAAGCAGATGCAGAAAACGGCATCTGCTGTTTTTGAAACATTTCAAATAAAGATGAGAATGTGCAGTCCGATCTTTGATCTACAGTGTCCAATACCTTGACACCGTTCGGTTCCGGACACTCTAACTTTGAGGAGGGCATTGTCTTGCAGCCGACCACTTTTGAAAACATCGTGGCAAAAGGAAAAATTGCTCGTTACGAGCAATTTACATTTTTTGCTACTATGATTTTTTACACCTACTATTTCATATTTATGTTGTTAAACTTTATGAAATCCCACACTTTAAATTTAGGGGGGCATAATACTGAAATCAGGTTGTCTGTCTGTCCTTCCTTAGGTCCGTGCACACAATTCTGTGTCATCTTCTCCATGAAATCATAAGGACGCGTCTGTATACTCATAGTTGGGGAAAAACAAAAACATACTCAAAATTACAGAATTTATTTCCAAGTGGAATATATCACCGATGTTGGTATAAACAAACTGTCACTTTTTACAGTAATATTGGAAAGCTACGGTAATGCATTGGTAGTTCTTCCGGCATAGATATGAAAACAATATGTTTTTCTGAAATACATGTATATCTATTGTAGTTTTGCTCATTTTCAACCCACAAATATTTATCTAAATGATTCCTTTTTCATTATTCAAAAATGTTTTCGTAAATTTCCAATCAAAAGGGAGATAATCCTGCAACACCTTCGCAGTTAAACGTGAGTGGTAATCTACTTATAAGCATAGCAAAACTCTAAAATGTGGCTGGGTTAAGGTCATGAAATTATTACAAATTCTAATTACATCAAAGTATTGACTATGCCATTACAGCAGTCGTAGCTGTGCCCTATAACTCATGCCTCACCTTAAGCAAGATTTAACAAGTTCTAAATTTTATGTCATTTAAAAAGTACACAAGCATTTCTGTTCACCAGCTATAAAGTCTATTATGCACATGTTGATTTAGGAGGTACGTAGGGAGAGTACGGCCCGTCCTCCTTGAACGTGTAGGTGGTAGTCTGGAAAAGAAATAAAAGTGCAAAAATATATATAACCTCCTTTGTTTTCAGTATGATGTGGCAATTACGAATTGTCTTATCTTACACTAGTTTGAGAAAATCATTATGTGACGTCATTTTATACTTTTTCAGAGGAGTTGGACAGTGCTTACAAAAGTTATTTCTTACTCAACTCAGATGAGCATCAAATATCAAAACAATCATGAAGGAAATTATTTAATTTACTTAGCACAGCAGCTTTACTTCTCTTTCCGTCATCTTCTTTACTTAAAGTTGTGTTTTTCCTCTTTGTTGTAAAAGAAGAAGCACTGAAGAAATTGAAAGTTTGAGCACCAACTCAGTTGAGAATAAACTCAAATTCCATAAACATAGGCCCAGGCTTTACTCAAGGAAATTCCCCTGTGCGTTTATGGTTTTACATATCATTCTGACGTATAATTCGTGAGATATCGTCATGTGATAAAAAGAATCTGACACTGGTCAGCTTTCAGAATAAATTTGTACTTAATTCCTCTATAAAAAAGATATTAAACTCGCCAGAGGCTCGCTTAATAACATTTCACTGAGCTTGTTCAACAGAACATTATCTAAAAATGATTTTGCTTGGTTTATCTGCTGGTAATATCTTTCTTATAACAGAACACAGTTTGTCGTGCCCAAGCATACAAGCTCAATGTACGAACAATAAATATGGGACATGCGTAGTAATGAGAGTTATGGTCATAAATAATAATTTTCCACCAAATGAGTGATACGAACAATCCAATTTTTGGGGAAAAACAATAGAAATTCGGATTTCAACAGTGTGTTTTTTATATACAAAAAGTTACAGAACTTTGGGACAGTATAGGTTTCAAACAAGACTTTAGATTTCTTTTCAACCTCTGGCCATATTTACCGCCCATCCCTATCATAATTCTATTCTAGTTCTTAATTGTATGACTATGCATTCGATTCGCTGAAGATAAAAAAAATTCAAAAAGTCAGGCTTTGACTTTAAAATTAGAACAATATTTGGGTATTGTGTTTGAGTATGGCGCTTGATCTTGATCTTCACTGGCCGCAGAAGCAATGGAAAGGGTCTAGTGTCACATTCATCAAACATTCTTAGGAACATTCTCAGTCTTACTCTCGAGAATTTTCTAAATTTGAAAGTAACGCAACTTCTGATCGGCTAAACCATTTGGTTTAGCCAATCAGAAGTTGTGTTAGTTTCAAATTTAGAAAATCTTGGAGATGGATTGATTGTATGGTTTTTTAAGGCCGTTTTCAACATTATTTCACTTTTATCGCGACGGCCACTGCACCTATCCATGTTTTCCTGGAACTTCTTTTACCAGTACACCGCACAATATTTTTGTCCAAGCAACTGGCTGCTTTTCCATATTACCATCATCCAAACAATGGTCAGTGATGAGAGAGGAATGAATCCTGTCGGAATGACCATCATCTATTCTCAGAAAAAAGTTGGCCGAGCCGGGGATCGAACCAACGACCTCCTGTTCTCAAGTCCTGTACGGTACCGACTGAGGTACCGGGGCTCTTTCTTGGAGAAAGAGACCATGATTGTTCTTAGGAATGGTTGGTATATATGGACCCAGAATTTGTAATCCGGATTGTCCGACTTTCGTTCCCTGTAAGCGATATGGGTCAGGTAGATGTGTCCTTGGGCAAGGCATAGCTGAGCCCTAGTTTTATAAAACGCGTGAATAAGCAAGCAGTCGCCTAGACATAACTGAAATTCTAATGATTCTTTACTACACGACAAAATTTCAGAGTTGCCCATATTTAAAGCGACTAAAATATGGCACAAGTAACTGGATTCGTCTTTGAAAGAATGAAAAAAGATTTACAGAAAAGGAGAAAAGGCTGGGATCCTGCAGTTTCTCCTTTTTCCCACAATGTTTTCTAAAGCTGCTTTTCCTGAAAGGGTAGTTAAATGGGTTTCATAAATAGGCTTAACCCTTAGACTGCTAATCGCGACTCACTGACCTTTTGCAGACAGCATAGATGCAAGATCAGAATGCACAGAACGTGCAGTCTGATCTTGCATCTACACTGTCCGATAAAGAGATATCTATCGTCAAAAAATACTTTAGAACAAGAAAATTTGGAGTTTTAGTATCGCTTTGAAAGTTTAATTTGTTTTAGTTAGCAGGATAAGCGGTTATAATGGTAGGCTAAATTAACCCCTAGGCTGATAAGCGCGACTCAAAGGCCTTTTGCGGACAGTGTAGATCAAGATCAGACTGCACAGAACGTGCAGTCTGATCTTGGAGCTACACTGTCCGTTAAGGAGGTACCGTTTTCCCAAAAATACCTTTGAAATGGCAAAATTTGGGTTTTTACTGTCGGTTTGAAAGTTTCATCTCACTTATTTAACAGGATCAGGATTGAAACACCATTCCAATACTTACCCCCCGGTGTGGTTTATTAGGATCGGTTCCCGTACATCGGTGTTCATAGTCTACCTCTTTAAGGATTTCGGTGAAGTTTCGTTTCCACTCCGGGTCATTCCAGTCAAAGTTGGTCTTCATGTACTTCGGAAATTCGCTCCCTTGCATAAAAAGAGTAAGGGTATTAAACCAGCCTACACTTTGATTCTTATGGATTGTTAAACCAGAAAGCACTTTAATTGATATGGGTATTGAACCGGTATGTAATTTGATTGTTATAAAGTATTAAACCAGCTTGCAATTTGATTGTTATGAGGTACTGAACCAACATATAACTTGATTGTTATAAGGTATTAAACCAGCGTGCAATTTGATTATTATAGGGTATTGCGCCAGCATGTAATTTGATTATTATAAAGTATTAAACCAGCGTGCAATTTGATTGTTATGGCGGTATTAAACCGGCATGTAATTTGATTGTTATAAGGTATTAAACCAGCATGCAATTTGATTCTTATTGAGTATTAAACCAGCATACAATTTGAATGTAACTAAATATTAAACCAGCATATAATTTGATAGTTGGATGGTATTATAAAAGCATACGATTTGATTTTAAGGAGTATTAAAGCAGCATAAAACTTGATTGTTATAGGTTATTAAACCAGCAGATAGTTTGATTGATGTACGGCATTAAAGCAGCACACCATTTGATTGTGAGAACAAAACAACAAAAAAGTGGAAATACATTTCAAAATCAACCGTACAATTTATTTCGTTTTGATACAGCAGAGTATAAGATTAGTTTGTGTAAAAATTAGGCTCATACAAAAGAAAAAAGGGTCATTATTACAAAATCTTTCTTCAAGTTTCCTACCCAGTTACAAGCATTCAGCCTTTTTCCATAATGTTTCCTAATATGTTAAGTTGACTGACTGATTGATTGTACGGTGTTTAACGCCTTTTTCAACATTATTTCAGTTATATCGCGGCAGCCAGTCCACATATCCATGCTTTCCTGGAATCTCTTTTACCAGTACTCCGCACGATTCCAAGCCACTGGCTGCTTTCCCACAGAACCATCGTCGAAACAATGGTCAGCGGTGGGAGATGAATGAGTCGTGTCGCAATGACTATCATACGTCTTCGGAAAGAAATTGGCCGAGCCAGGGATCTAATATGTTAGGAAAGGAAAAAATCATTTTAATTTTAACTCCAATTTGTTTATCATTGGCAAATATTTTCAATTATGAAAAATATAAAACGTTATTGTTTGGTACAGAGTTTTGTTGTGCAACCCTCCTAACCCTTCGGCTGCTAAGCGCGACTAACTGACCTTTTGCGGACAGTGTAGATCAAGATCAGACTGCACAGAACGTGCAGTCTGATCTTGGATCTGCACTGTCCGATAAGGAGACATTTTTGTCCAAAATATAAGTTTTAGATAGCATTATTTGCATATTTACTATCGGCCTGAAAGTTTCGTTCAACTTACTTAGTAGGATACGGGTAAAAGTACATCAACTCGCACTTACATGCAGCCACAGAGTCCAGAGATTTGTTGAAGGCGGACCCAAGATCTGGGAATGAGGTACATGAAAGACGGTCCAGTCTAGGATAGTGGTAAAATAGGGTCTCGCACATTTCCTCTCGGGTTGACAGTCCGCCCTGAGAAATATCATTGAGAAGTGATTTATAATTTTCATTGTCTTATGGCTTTATACCTGCTTGATCGATCTTTAGGGCTTTTTTAATAGACTATTTCAGTTATTCATAGCTAAAAGGGGTGTTCAAAAGAATCCAGAAACTAACTTAACTTCTGTAGCAGCACTACCCTTTGTATAAGATTTCGACATATTGAAGTACCTTTATATGAGCCATGCTCTGCGAAAAGGGGGTTTGATGCATGTACAAAGGGTATCGAGTCAGGTCAGGTCGGTAATTCCCCTCGGCGTACCCCCTCCGCATAAAAACGTGTTACACTATTACGTAAAGCGCGAGAAATGTAAGGTAAATTTACATCATATTTCTATCTGGTTGAATGGCACACGCAGTTTACCTAGGTAACTAGTGCGCGGGAACTACTGTTTCCGCCTTCAATTGAAGAGTTAAAAAACAAAATCAGTATTTTCTACTGGTCGTAACCATGAAATATCAAACAATATTCCACCGTTACTTCTCGATAACCTACCGGAAAGCATGAAATAACGAATAATATTCCACCGTTACCTCTCGATGTACTACCGAAGCATGAAATTAGATATGAGAACTTGTATACGAGAAAAAAATATATGTACTTACAAAGGACACGCTGGATCTTCCCATACTGTTGTAGTTACATTCAACAAGAAAACTGTCACCCTAAAAAGATAGCAATGAGAATCAAACACTGGAAAATGTCATTTAGTTCAGTGAAAGTGGGGATAAAAGCATAAACGTTATGTTAAACTCTTTACCACACAACAAAAATGTAGACTTGTCCAAATTGAAAGCATTTGCAAGCGACAATTTAAATGTGGCTCAAATAACGGAATTTGTTTGTTACAGGGTAGAAAAATTTGTGGGAAATGGAGAAAATGCTGGTTACCAGCATTTTATCCTTTTCCCACAATGTTTTCAAAAGGCTTTTTCCCAAAGTCGTTAAAACTAGGCGAAATAGGGGCTTTTGAGCACAGCATAGATTAAGATCAGATTCTTCACAGTCTACCGATTTTGTCACTTCACTGGTAACTTATTTTTATACAAATTCAGTATCGTGTTATTACTATGATGTCTGTCAATCCCGATAGCCGAGTCAATAATGTACAGGACTTAAACCAGGATGTCAATGGTTCGAATTCCCAGCTTAGGCATTTTTTTTCCCAAGGATTGGTATCAAACATTGCGATAGGATTCATTCCTCTCTCACCGCTGATCGTTGTTTCGACGATGGTTCTGTGGGAAAGCAGCCAGTGGCTTGGAAAAATACTGCGCGAAAGCAGAAAAACGTCAACAGGTGATTTGACCGCAGTGATATATCTGAAATAATGTTGAAAACGCCGTAAGACACCATCGAAAAAACTACAGCGTCTAGCAATTTTTGAAAAAGCTAACTACGCACTTTTGTGAGATCCTCTATTGATCAGGGTAGATCAAGATCACACTGCACAGAATGTGCAGTCTGATCTTGGATCTACACTGTTCGATAAGGAGATATCTTTCCTCCAAAAGTACCTTTGAAATAGGAAAATTTGAATTTTAACTATCCGCTTGAAAGTTTCATTTCTTTTATTTAGCAGGACAACGGGTTAAGGCTTAAATAACATCTACTGCAATGGGGGCCATTCTTGTAAGTAAAATTGTCTCCCTTGCCAGATAAAAACTAAAGGTAACCCAAATAACAGATTGGTCCCTTCATCTGTATTTCTTTGTTTTTATACTTGGTTCCCTTGGGGATGTTGCGATAAATATATGATTTATGATACATGTGTAAGGTCCCAGTGTAAGTCAAATTAAATTCTGTTCTTAGTCATCATGAACTATGTATATATCGATTTGTAAAACAATCTAACTAGATTTAGTTGAAATATCATCTCAAGAACATAGCTGTGCAGTGTAAGAAAATCAAGGATAAAAACCAAGTAATCCTCTTATCAGGACCAATGTAGTACTGGAGAGTAATCAAGGGAAATAACTGTAAAATGGCCCCTATTTGGTAAGCACCCTAATACCTTCTTCATAACGACTTCATGGTTAAATTTTCTGTATTCTTGGAAATAGTAGTCGTAGGCTGGATCGTTCATAACAGGTTCGAGCTCAGTACCGTTTCTGAAGTGCCGTGTAATCATACCAGCGGCCAGCAGATGTGCGTGTTGTAAACCAGCAATCAGCTTCACTTCGTCTATACCTTTCTCAGTCAGGGCCTGAAAGGGATTTATTTAGGGTTCATTTTACAAACAATTTTCAACCTCTGATAATGAAAATCGAAATACTATGGTTTTTTTTAAGTTCCTTTTGCCGGAACAAACAGCCTGGTATCAGAAAGTGTAGATCAAAGATCAGAATGCGCGTTCAAGTCTGATCTTGATTTACACCGCCACAAAAGCACACCGAGTCGTCATATAGTTAGATATAGGTCCAATTCTAAATTCCAGGACCAGCCATCTGATTGGCTAAAAAGCCCTAAGAAGCTCTGTCTTACTTAATCACAGGTGAATAGTCTTAGCACCAAAAATATAATGTGTTTAATTTAGGATATCTAATACTCGAAGCCTTCCAATTTAAGTGCTTAAATCACATGATTAGAATTTAGAAGAACTAGTTTTTTGTTTATAAGTTTGCTTGAGTTCATGCACATATGACTTCGTACTCAATTTTGAATTTCATCGATGCTTCAGACAATGAGAAAATCAGGCGAACAGACATTAAGCAAAGGAGAAGAAGGGAGGCATTGCTTTAAATCATCAGTCATATCAAATTATATCTATTTGAGTTTTCATGCTAAATGGAGATAAGCACGCAAAAAATTACAAGCACTGAGCCTGACCTTTGGAACTCACCAATACTTTCGCTTGGATTTTGGTGGTGTTATTAGTCAGAGGTGTTTTAAGGTCTACGGCCCCTAACTCTCATAATAAAAGACGGAAGCTGCCGAGATTGGCCGAATAGCCCTTACGAAAACGTCGATGTTTACCGATGAGTTAGGGGCCATAGACCTTAAAAATGTTAAAGATACGGTGCAAAACATCTTCTCCGTTTAAAATTTTCTTCGATCATCATTCAAGTGACAATTATGCTAGGTCTAATCGAACAGTCTGCGCAAATGAATTTGGTTCGATGCGGTTCTTCGGACTCGTTTTTTCAACCGCATCACACCCCATTCTAGTGATAAGATTTTTAATGTCACACACAACCAGTTGATTATCATCCATGTATCACAAAGCATCCTAATCAGAATAAAAGAGATTTATACCGCATCGACGCATTCTTCTGGGCAGTGTCCTTTAACAATATACGACTGTTCGTGAGGAGGAATCACCATGTATGGTATAACGCTGTTTCCAACCAGGAAAGATCCTACGTCATTCTGACGTAATTTTGAAGTCAGACGCATGCGTATACCAGAGTTGTCGATGATACCTGAAATAAATATGGGCAAATCCTTATAAATTTTTCCATACGCTCAACTCACCTGAGTTTTATATGGACGGACCATGATAATATATGGCCTGCGACACGCGAAAAAGGGCATTCAGATATTTGCGTAAAGTGTCATCCCGGATCAGCCTGCGCAGTCATGTAATTTTTTGTTTTGTGCAAGTCTACTGTAGGACAAAATCGAATGTAGACGTAAAGTGTCGTCTCGGATTAGTCTGCGCAGGCTGATCCGAGACGACACTCTACGTAAATGTCCGAATGCCCCTTTTCGCGTGTTGCAAGCCATATATAAGCGGCGCTCGTGGAAAAAGGGGGTTTAATGCATGCTCGTGATGCATTATACTTGTTCCAGAAGAAAATGAATCAACAGAGACTGACGTAAAACCACTTTTTTTTTTCCAACGGTTGACTCCAACCATATATATTAATATCTTTACAATAAAGTGCGTTCCATGCGGTATAACACCGCAACGAAATGCTTCCGGGTCTTACTTAGGCAACAAAATGCTTCTGGGTCTTACTTAGGCAACAAAATGCTTCCGTGTCGTAACATCAACAGAATCCTACTTGAAATGTTCATTGGTTAATTGGTGTTTTATGCCACTTTCAACATCATTTCAGTCATATCACGGCAACAGTTCAAAAATTAAAGTACCCGTGTATGTTCTGGGTTTCACCAGCACAAGGCAAGAGGGCTGAAATGTCTTGCCCAAGGAGACTAAGGTTACAAGAAAGGTCACAGTAGGGGCATTTCCATTTCCATTGTTACATGAGGGCCGTGGCCATCCCTCATTACCTTACAATTTAATAAATAGAGTTTATTTCATCAGCTTGTGGTTAATATGGGGAAATATTTGCCGAAAAAGGGAAAGGTATGCGAAAATAACGAGTGCCGTAAAGCATGAGTTATTTTCGCGGACCTTTCCCTTTTGAGGTAAATATTTCCCCATATTAACCACAAGCTGATGAAATAAATTATATATTATATTTCCTCTGATTATTTTGTCAACGAATGCCACTTTTAAAACTTAAAAACTTAAAAAACTTAAAAAACTTAAAAAAGTAGTTCCAGATTTTCGGCAGGAGGAAAATATTCACTGTGACGGGGAAATAATTCCCCCCAGCTTAAATTACGACATTTCTTTACCCATAACATTTCTAAAAATAGACACATGAAATATAATATACGCACATATATACTCAAGGGATAAAGAAACGCAGGGTAAACTTTGAAGATGATTCTAGGTAAGACGTCGAGTATAATATTCAATATTTTAAAGTAAGAATGAAGATTAATCCATACAGAACAAACTGCAAAATCAACGATTTGTATCTTGGTAAGTGATTTAGGAGTAACTGAAGGGAATTGAAAGAGAACTCTGTAATCTGAAATTGAAATGGACTGATTGTAGGAAACGTCTAGTCAATACCGGGTATGTCCCCCATTCGCTCTCTCCACAGCCCTGATTCTCCTAGGCATGGAGTTCATGAGTGAGTTTATCCTCCTCATTGAGATGTTGGACCATTCTTCCAAGAGGGCTGCTCTCAGTTAGGCCAGAGTAACAGGGGGAGGCTGGCGTCCTCGAACCTGTCTATCCAGTTGGTCCCACAAGTGCTCAATAGGGGATAGGTCGGGGCTGTATGGTGGCCAATCCAGTGGCTGGATATTGTTGTTAGTGAGAAAGTCGCGACAGATCCTCGCTACATGGGGCCGAGCATTATTCTGCTGGAATGTGAGGTTGTTTTGCTGCAATAATGGGACAACTTGGGGTCGGAGGATCTCATCTCTATATCTAGCGGTACGATACGAGAATACGAAAGTATGTATATCCAAACATACGTATGTGTACACAAACAAAGAAATTAGAGCGTTTATACAATGTTTCTTAAAGATACATCTTCACTCGTTTTCATCCAGTTTTTTAACCGTTTTTTTTTTTATTTTATAAAACTATAATCTCTCTTTTATCTTCATGCCAAATATTGCCCCTGGTGGTTGCAAGGTTGCACAGATTACGGGAGATAGAAAATGCATTTCATTCTATTGCGGCTAGCCATAGACATAACCACAGTTTCCGCTTTAAATCGAAGACAAATCCCTACAGTTTCTTTACCCCATACACCTTATATTGATTTTTTATCTACGTTTACACAGCTGACTAGATTATAACACCGGCAAGTTTTAACAGCGTTTGTTTACTCTTTGCATGTAGAGATGTCTCTTTAATATATGTCGCAATATTTAAAGCTTTTTTCTCTTTTTTTTGGAGGGGGGGTTGGAAGTGAAAGAGAAAGAAAAAAAAAATTAACGGTGACATACCTATTTTGTGAGCTGGGTTTGTATAGTGTACTTGCATCACATAGAAACTGTAGTCGTCCGGGGCTCCGACGGAATACCCAGTATTTTCAGGGAAGTAAAACGGCTAAAAATATATAAGAGTCATGCTCTGTGAAAAGGGGGCTTAATGCATCTGCGAAAAGTATCGACTCAGGTCAACTTGCGCAGTCCGCGCAGGCTGACCTGGGCCGAAACTTTTCGCTTTTGGTCAATTTTCTGTGTGTCTAGGGACTAGTCTACCTGATGATAAAGTCGGTTATTTAAAAGTGTCGATATTATGGATCAATAATTATGTGATGGCTCATTCTGTACCATGGATTAAGGAGACGCATTAAGTCCCCTTTTGCCAGAGTATGGCTGAAAATTATTATGAAGATCCCCCCCCCCCGGAACATTCCAATTTTAATCCCTTATCAACGACCCTCGGGAAAAAGAAGAAATTGATAACATCCAGCACTTTCTTCTTTTTCCCACAACAATTTCTACCTACTAATTCAATAAAAGAAACTTCAGGAAAGCATGGATAGGTGCACTGGCCGCCGCGAACGACGTTAAACATCATACAATCAATCATTTGTTCACTTTATTTATTAGTTCAATACATTTTTTTGAGCAGTCATAAGATTTACAAAAAAGCACTAAAATCAGGTAATAAGCATATACCTGAAGAAATTTATTAGAATGAAAGCTTATCAAATAGAGTTCTTCTCTAATGCTACTTTTGTTGAGACAGACACCGAAACGTTTGTGTCGCGTTTACTTTTCGTCTGCAAACGATATTAAATTGGGACAGTATTAAGTTTTTTCGGTTGGTAAACAGTTAAACAATACAGTGTGATTTCATGTGAGAAAAAAAGGCAATAAAGATGAAACATCCTCTGGCAAAAGGGAGCTTAATGCATTTCCGTGATGCATAATACCAAGCCAGTCATCACATGGTCATGGACCAATAAATCCCATTTCGTCTAACAACCAACTGAATCATGTGGTAAACTGGTCCCTCACCATGCAGTAAATTGACCAATAGCAAAAAGCTTCGGCCCAGGTCAGCCTGCGCGGACTGCGCAGGCTGACCTGGGTCGATACTTTTTTCAGATGCATCAGGCCCCCTTTTCACAGAGCATAACTCAGATAAATATTGCGAAATCTACATATCACAGTCATTCCATTATTGATTTACGACTCGAAGCCACTGAAACATCTAAAAATGGACTCGAAACCGCTGAAACATCTCAAAATGGACTAGAAGCCATTGAAACATCTCAAAATGGACTCGAAGCCATTGAAACGTCTCAAAATGGACTCGAAGCCACTGAAACGTCTCAAAATGGACCCCAAGCCATTGAAACATCTCAAAATTGACTCAAGGCCATTGAAACATCTTAAAATGGACTCGAAGCCATTGAAACATCTTTAAATGGACTCGAAGCCACTAAAACATCTCTTAATGGACTCGAAGCCATTTAAACGTCTCAAAATAGACTCGAAGCCACTGAAACATGTCAAAATGACTCCAAGCCATTGAAACATCTCAAAATGGACTCATAGCAATTGAAACATCTCAAAATGGAATTGAAGTCACTGAAACGTCTCAAAATGGACTCGACGCCACTGAAACATCTCAAAATGGACTCGAAGCCATTGAAACATCTAAAATTGGACTCGGAGCCACTGGAACATCTCAAAATGGACTCGAAGCCACTGAAATATCTCAAAATGGACTCGAAGCCATTGAAACATCTCAAGGTGGACTCGAAACCACTGAAACATCTCAAAGTAGCCTAACTAGTACGATTTCCACCTACATTCGACTTTTAAATCATGCCCCAGATCTTCAATGAAAATATTGTGGCAAAAAGAATAATTATCTTAACGAGCTACTTTTGTTACAATGCTTGTAAAAGAATTTCTGTAACAAAAATCAGTTTATGTTGCTGTATGACTATTTTATAAGGATGTTTTTAAAGACGACTACATCAAATTTGTATTACGGTCTTCCCTTTAATTCTGGTATTTGTTTTATCGTAAGTTAGTATTAGTATGTTTGGTTTGGTTTGGTTTGTATTAGAGTTTGACCCCATTTTAACAGCTTAGGTCATATCATGGCGGTCAGTGACGCCCCAATGTGTTTCCTGGCTTTCTAACACCAGTATTGAAACAACCTTCTTTCCAAAGCCACGTACACGTACTACTACCCGGTCGGACCTCTAGTATCTAGTATCAGTAGTAGTATTAGTAAGAGTAGTAGTAGTAGTAGTAGTTGTTGTTGTTGTTGTTGTTGTTGTTGTTGTTGTGCAAGAAAGACCACTTTGATGATCAAATACTTACCGTTCCTCCTGCCGCCCATGCGAGGAAGACTTCCGGACATTTTGGAAATTCTTTAGGCCAGTTCAGAAAACATTCGCCATTTTTCATGTGTAAATCCGGATGATAGCCGGGACACCTTTGTATAACAAGATGGTGGAGATAGACCTCGTTCCCGGGGGTAAATATGGGCTCAAACTGCCAAAATAAGCAGAAGAAGACATTACTACATATATAGGATCTGACACGAGTTGGCATTTTAGATAAAATTTATTAAAAGAGTCTAGGGAAAATGTTCTTGAGCGAGCCTTTGGCGAGCTTAATAACATTATTTCTTGAGTTTAATGAAATTTCATCTCGAACGCCAACGAATGTCATATTTTTTTATCACATAACGATATTTTCCGAATTATAGATCAGAAGATGCAAAACCGTTATCTATTTAAGAAATAATCTTTCTATCGTAGTTTATCGTTCAATAAACTACGGTTGTGAGTTATGAGGCACAATAAATAATCCACGAGGGCGATAGCCTGAGTGGTTTATTCATTGCACCTCATAACTCACAACGTGGTTTATTGAACAATAAAACACGATAGAAAAAAGGTTATTTCGATCCTAACATGACCAGCTCTTGATCAAAGTAAAACAAGTTAAGTTACCTCAATCATGTGATGTTTCCCGCCAATATCCGGTAACTGGAACCCGAAACACCAGTAAGTCGTGTAGTCGTCCGGGACAATGAACTGAAAACAACAATAAACTAGGAAATAAACACAAAGAGACATGCACTTCATAACTTAATCAACTGTTAACAAAAATAATTAAGGTAAATGAAATAACCTTACGAGATGATGTCGGATTGGGCAATGAAATGTAAGAAAAACTCGAGGTTCATTACTTCTTTGTGTACCAAAATAATCCTTGCAACATTAAAATACGAAAGTAAATCAACTTTATGTTTTATAAAAAACATTTACAATAAAATATTTCTACAAAAGTGTTGCCTAGATTGCTTCAGACAGGTAGATTATTTATCCACCGGATAGAAGTACTTACGTTTCCGGCAGTGAACTCAAACACCTTTGTATCCTCGTTTTCCAGGGTGATTGGCGGTTTATTACTGTTTAACAGAGACATACTCTTGGTTCCACGTCTCTCGCCGCCGTGGTACGGTAAACTGTTCTCATCTGCAGGATCGTCTGGGTGGTAGGCATAAATGACACGCTGGGTGGCATCCTGCAATCGGAAAAGGTCTGAAATATACTAAGTTGCAAAAGAAAGTGTGCATTTCGGTTTTATCAAAGAAACTGTATTGACTGTTCCGGAAACTACTACATATACAACTGGTATCATTTTTTTAGAAAGCGTGAGTTTATGTTGATTGAATTGGAGTTTAACACCGTTTTAACAGCTTAGGTAATATCACGGCGGTCAGTGCACCTACGCATGCGTTTCCTGGCTTCCTAACACAAGTACTGAAACAACTTTCTTTCCAAGTCACTGACTATTTTTCTCACATGCATCAGAGATGAGAGGCTAAAAATCGCCGGAAAGAAAGTTTGCCTCAAGCGCGTATCGAACTCATAACTACCAGGTCGCGAGTCCGATATGCTAACCACTGAGCTACCCGCGGGGACTGCGAATTTACTGTGCATGTTGAATTTCGAAATTATTACATATATGGGGATATTTGCTTTTCAAAGGCAATAGGGCTCAAAAATAAAAGTTGCAAGTCGCTTTGTAATCAAATACAAAAGTCTGAAAGAGTGTTTTACGGTTTAAGTTGACATTTTGAAGGTTAATGTGATTTAGTATCGTGTGTAACCACCCCTTCTATCGATGCAAGCGTTTAACCGATGGAGCACCTGTAGATCTGACGTATCGATGAATGACGTCAATATTATTCCATTCCTGAATGAGAGCGTTTAGAAGGTCATTCAGATTGTCAGCTCTTGACCCAACCCTCCGACTAAATTCATCCCAGATATGCTTATCAGGGTTCATATCTGGAGAGAGCGAGGGACAAGGCAACACGTTGATGCCATTTTGATTCGTGAATTATTGAGTGATGCGTGCTATATGGGCGAGCACTGTTATGCAATAGGATGGCAGGTGCGTGTTTCTGAAACAGCTTTAGGTCGCAGAATATCACATTCACATAGCCCTTAGCATTAAGGTTGCCCCGAACAATAAGATTGGTTTTCTTACCTTTATCCCCCCCCCCTTAAATGATTCCGCCCCAAACCATAACACTGCCAGGCTTCTTACATGGTATACTTACGTTTATGGCAATGTCGTCATCGTCACAGGTATCGATCTTCCTCACAAACTTGAGTACCGTTCCGAAGTCATTTTCTTGTCCAGAAATGAGGAACCAGTCTTGTGAGTTGTCGATGGCAGGAACTGAGTGGGCAGTAGTATGACGATCCTACAATTAAAAGAAAGCATAAAAATTATAAACATGTATCTAGAAGTTAAGCCTTATCCTGCTAAATAACTAAAATTAAATTTTCAATTCGATATTAAAATCCCAAATATTGCTATTTCAAAGTTATGCTTTTGGGAATAATATCTTCTAATCGGACAGTGTAGATCAAAGATCAGACTGCACGTTCTGTGCAGTCTGATCTTGATCTACAATGTCCGCAAAAGGTCAGTGAGTCGCACTTAGCAGCCTAAGGGTTAGGCTATTGTCAGGGATATTTTTAATTATGTAACCCGGTTCCTTGGTATAGTAAAAGAAAAACCCGATTTTCAAAGACAGTAATCCAGACTTGTGCTTGATCGATGATAGGAAATGTACGTGCTGGGGTGTGTCATGCCTACGATAGATACAGCATAAACTGTATCACGGGCAGGAAACTTCATTTTCAGAGCAAATGGCTCTGACGATAAAATGTTGTGTTGGTCTTCCGTTTCCGAAAATATCAGCTCAAAAACAAACGAAAAACAGGCAAGGTCGTCATTCTTCGTACAAGTGTGTTCTTATGTCTTTGAATTTTGAAAAAAGAATGTCATGAAATGCTCTGGTTTTTCAACGTGTTTTCTACACCATGGAAAGTTGTAGAATATGTAAAGTGTTGTCTGAATCATTTCTGAATGATGAGCTTGTCTGTTTTTCATTTGTTTTTTGGCCGATAACCGGAAGATCAACACAACATTTATCGTTAGAGCCACTGGCTCTGAATATGAATTTTCCTACCCGTGTTTATGGACATGTGCACTCACACATATATCTTAATATTTCTTGATAAACATGCGTTTCAAAATTTCTACTTCATATTCTACACGTCGAGGAAGTGAAAGATAAGGATTGGGAAGATAAGGATTGGGCCTTGGCAGGAACTTAATCATCTATGTTAAGAAGACCTAACAGTCAAAAAAATAGCATGAAGATAAAGTGATTTACGATGATTTCAAAATATTGGTTAGAGACATTATTTCTGTATTTCAAACTATGTCATGCGAATGTAAAACTAGTTTGCGGTGACATGAACCCTTCCATCGCCAAAGGGGAAGACAGGGGTTTTGCCGATGGCATAGATCAAGATAAAACTGCACAGAGCGTGCATACAGTCATATACTGTCTGTTATACAAGACCATGAGATGAAAATCCTTCTCTGCTTAAAGTGGACTGTATTTACAGCCGTCAAATGAGATCAAGTTAACCCTTATCCAGCTAAATAACTGAAATGAAACTTTCAAGCCGATAGAAAAAATTCGAGTAATGCTATTTCGAATTTACTTTTTGGAGAAAAATAGCCCCTTAGGCCTATCAAAAAAATATCTGTGTTTAGGGTTTCGGTCCGAGATGGTGTAGGTAGCGTAGGTAGGGATTTTTTTTTTTCCAAAAACTTTTTACATGGACCATATAACGAAATCCCACCTAACAGATCTTTTTTTCCCAATCGTAGCATAAAAAGTTTAGGATCAGCAGCATTTTCTAGGTAGAATAAGGAAACCCTAAACACAGATTTTCTTTTTCAGGCCTTATCGGACAGCGAAGATCCAAGATCAGACTGCACGTTCTGTGCAGTCTGATCTTGATCTACATTGTCCGCAAACGGTCAGTGAGTTTCGCTTAGCAGCCGAAAGGTTAATATACTTTGCGCTAAAAGAGTTGATTTTATAAGTTTTATGATTTGTCTTTAGCAGGAACTGAGGGGGATTAGTTCTACCCGGCTGGCAAGGACAATCTCATTTCAGCCATTTTAAATGTCGCCGGAAATGCTTTGATTTCCGACAATTGTAAAATTTTGTCGTCTAGTATAGAGCTAACGAAAGCACTTGGTATCGTGAGATATGATGTCTTCTATGAAGAGTGTGGATCAAAATAAGCCTGTATATTCTTAAATCGGTTTGTATTTTTTTTATACTTAATTAAGGATATGACCCGCTAATCGGATTCGTGTAACATCGCCTTTCAGGGCAAAAAAAAACCATACGGTTTCGGCTAGGATTTGGGTAATCCGTAATCGATCGGCCGATAGACGCTGCTTTCCTACATCGATGACGGACTACCCAAGTCTTAGCCGAAGTCTTAGCCGAATCCGTACGATTTTGGCGATGAAAGGCGAATCCCGTTAGGGTGCCCTATCCTTCACTGTTTGAGTTTCATTGTATTCGTTTAGAATTAATAGACGATTCATAAATAATTGTTCTGATTATTTATAGTTTCAGCGGAAGACTCAAAAATTGCTAAAGATTATAACAAACAAACATAAAAAGATAAAAACAATTATATAGAAAATTCTATATATGTGTTGAAGATCACGATTTGAACGTCAACTATGCCGGTTAACCCTAGGACTGCTCGTACAAATTTGGACATTAAAGAGACATCTTTACAGCCAGAGAGTAAACACACGTTGTTAAAACTTGACGGTGTTATAATCTAGTCAGCTGTGTAAACGTATATTAAAAAATCACTATAAGGTGTATGAGGGTAAAGAAACTGTAGGGGTAATATCTATGGCTAGCCGCAATAGAATGAAATGCATTTTCTATCTGCCGTAATCCCTGCAACCTTGCAACCATCAGGGTCAATATTTGGCATGAAGATACAAAAGTGATTATAGTTTCATAAAATAAAGAAAAAAAAACGGTTAAAAAACTGGATGAAAACGAGTAAAGATATATGTTTAAGAAAACTGTTTTGCGTGACACAAACCAAACCCATTTGAAAATAAGAAATTATTTTTTCAGTCTATGATACGAAAAAAGGCATTACTTGTGACAAGAAAGTGCTCCTGTTACCCAATGATTTCAGGGACGTGAATGTTCGTATTTTGGTTTATTTAACCTTAAAGCCGCTAAATAATTAATATGAAACTTTCAAACCGATAGTGAAATCCCACATTTTGCTATTTCAAACGTATCTTTGGGAGAAAGATATCTCTTTATCGGACAGTGTGGATCCAAGATCAGACTGCACGTTCTGTGCTGTCTGATCTTGATCTACACTGTCCGCAAAAGGTCCGTGAGTCGCGCTTAGCTGCCTAGGGTTTAAGTCCTTATCACAGAGCGAACAACTAACCTTAAAGTAGACGACGCCATTTTTCACCCATCCAACCACAACATCGGCAGGGTACATGTTGCCATTGGGAGAAAGCCCAAACCCTACATAACCTTTCGTTTTCACGTGAACTTCAAATGTCACGTGAGTGCCATTATGGTTCCAGAAAAGGAAGTAGTTCCCTTTGGGGTCAAGGACGGCTGAATTGTTATAGTGCTCGGATGTTGCGATTCCGGACACATCTGCCCCCTCTATGACAACATAGCATGATGTTGTGAGGAGAAATACTGAAATGTAAAACGCAGAATTATATGTGTGTAACTCTACCACACAAGCCATAGTTTGAACGACCCTGAAGAGGAAGGCATCTGAAAACATTGTGGGAAAAGGATAAATACTAAAAACCAGCATTTATCCCTTTTCCACATTGTTTTCTAACCTTTGTAAGAGACAACTCACACCATATGGGCAACATTTTGTTGTCTGCAAATACTGTAAATTCGACAAGTTCAAAATTTTGTTGTCTAGTAAAGAGTTATCAAGCATAATAGTGAAAATATTCAACGGTTTGCCTAGGTTCATACACACTTCTCTAATTCTTTGCATTTTACTTGTATGACGGAAGACTCTGGACAAACAAAATCTCATTCTCGTGAATAATAAATAAAGTATCATCTCCATCGTTCCGCGATGGCGCAATACCGGAACTTTCGACCACTGCGATAAAAATTACTAGTGTTATAGTCTAATTTTAGTAACAAACCACAAACTGACGTCGTAGGTAGAATTTACAAATATTTTGAAGAGGTTTCGATATCTAAACGAATTCGCTGTTTTATTCATGAATATTGGTTGAAAAAAAAACTGCGTAAAACAAGTTTCCCACGGCCAAGAACGAGATGTATGTGGGCCGACGATGGCATTAGGTAGCATACGTTGTCAGCGCATGTCATATTCTGTAAAGATTGACCTGTCTGCTATGACGCATCGCTATCCTGTACAGGATAAATACTAATACGCGGTGCGTAAATAACCGCCCAAAATATTATTCGTAAAATGGCTATAAAAAATACGTCTTTGAAAAAATCATGAGAGTTTTTCCGCTACAAATTTCTTAAAAATATAATAATTTCAAAGATATGGTGGCATATTTCTGCCACGAGATACGAGATAACTATTATGATAATTTTAGAAAACTATCACTGTAAATCAAAGTTTTCTGGAAATTTTATCGAGATAGTGAAAAGTTTTCTGAAAAAATATCACGATTAACTTTGTTATCTTAAAAATTTTACATTGATCAGTAAACATTTGAACGCAAAATTTCTCTTTCGTGCAAGAAAGCTGACATTCCAGATAAAATAACCCGTTTCTCGAGATCTATAAAGCGAAAAATTCACCATTTCGGTTAAGTCAGTAGTTTTTGACTTTACAAGATGAGAGTAAGTTAAAATTCGAATTATTTACATTGAAGCTTAATTTGTAAGTTTTGACTACACATAAATGGACTTAAGTCTTGTAAACACAAAGACGACTCGAAAAGCCTGTTACGAACAACTTTAAAACCATTTAGGGAAAAGGTAAATTCATAAGGCTGGAGACGAAGATGTTCCGAAACGGTATCTAATTATAGATACCGTGAACGTCATTTGTGGGCACCAACGTAAAAAATCGTGATAACAGTGAGAATTATCGCAATATCTCTATCGTGAAATTTTTTATTATCTAGATAATATTTCTAGGACAGTTTGTTTTATCGCGATTGTTTTCTGAAACTATCGCAATAGTTATCTTGTGTCTTGTGGCAGAAATGTGCCACCATACAAATAAGACAAATAATTTTATGAAATAACATTACATGTATGTGTATACAGTTTCTAAATACAGAAATCTGTGCAACAGACTGACAACAAATATAACGTCCTCAACATGTCTTATACTCGAGTTATTGGCCAAGCTTATAGGGGCTGTGTTTACACATGACTAGGTGCATAGGTTATATGCTAGCTAACCATGGCTGAGGGAATTGTATCAGGCAGCGTTTTATTGAGTAAACGTATATCTTATTTTAAAGTTCGCTGCATCTATTGTAGCCTTTAAAAATAATCTGGTTCTGTACCCAGAATGACCAAATCAGATAGGTATGTATTTGAAAAAAAGAAAAATGCCACCTAGCGAAAGATAATGCATTAGGTAAGCAATAAAAGGAATTACAATGAATGTAATCAGCCTCGGAATATTGTTAAAAATCGACAATTAGGTATTTGCTCGAGGCCATATTATCATCATATTTTTTCAATCTCCTGAAACAGACTTACAACAGGCAACTCTGAAACACGTTCTTTTAACCCTTTACCAAACAATCCCTGGTTTTTACGACTCTTACGAACATGAAAGTTCGCAACAAATACATAGCTCAAATACAAACTGCACCTGGCGGGATTCGAACCCGTGCGGACAAATATCCTCGTGTTTCGAGGTTTAAAAGACCAACACCATAACCACTGAGCTAAAGAGAATTCTTCCTAACGCAGTCGTCAGGTATTGATTTTATACGGGAAAGCTGTGCAGTAAGGAAGGAGTGATCCCCCGTAACACGACCCAGAGGAAGAAGCCTTCTGAAAACATTGTGGGAAAAGAAGAAAATGCTGGTAACCAGCATTTTCTCCTTTTCCCACAATGTTTTCTACTCTTCTAAAGTCAAGTTTCAATTTTTGAGTCATGTTTATTTTGTCGTCTGCAAATGCTTTCAATCTGGACAAGTCTAAAATTTTGTCGTATGGTAAAGGGTTAAAGTAAGGACAGTCAAGGTGAAATACGGTTTAACCCTTTACCACACGTCAAAATTTTAGACTTGTCCATTTTGAAGGAATTTACAGACTACAATTCATTTTTTTTTTTCAAATGATAGATTTTGTCCTTGAATAGGTAGAAAAAATGGAAAAGGAGAAAATGCTGGTTACCAGCATTTTCTCCTTTTCCCACAATGTTTTCAAAAGGCTTCTTATTCAGTGTCGTAAAAACCTAGGATTGTGTTGCAAAGGGTTAAATCATGCTCTCATTTGAAATCATTTTACAAAAGGAGAAATTGCTAGAGGACGTTTTTGGTTTGGTACAATGTTCTTAAAATACTTTGCTGCGTGAAAAAATAAGTCAATTGCATATTGAAATGTGAGCAATGAAAAAATTGGATATTGTGCATGAAACTAAACTAAAACACAAAATAAAATGATTGTCAGTTTACTTTTATGGAGCGCCCAGTCTTCTTGAATCTCGGTCTATGCCGTCCGCCTGTTTTGTTAAGCATATTTCCAAGAATTTCATGGTGATTTAAGTGGATTGTATTTCCATCCGTAGAAAAAGGTCAAGTTTATATATCTGACGCTAAAAGAATTGATAAATCAATGTCTTCGAAATATTGCGTGCAAACAAAAGTTATGTCGCGGTTGTCAATGCATCTGTCCATGTCTTCCTTGAGTTGCTTTCACCAGTGCTGCGTTTATGTTTCTTTCCAAGTCACTGACTGCTTTCCTACGTAACCATCGCCGAAACAATGGTATACGGTAAGAGATGAATGAATCGTGTTGCAAAGAATATCATCAATCCTCGGAAAGAAACCCTTCTAGTTTTAGGCCTTATACTTCACTAACTGAACTACTTGGCTTGGCGCCGAGTTCCGGTAGCTCAGTCGGTAGCGTGCAGGACTTAAGAACATGGGGTCGTGGGTTCGATCCCTGGCTCGGCCAATTTCTTTCCGAGGATTGATGATAGTCGTTGCGACAGGATTCATTCGTCTCCCACCGCTGACCATTGTTTCGACGATGGTTATGTGGAAAAGCAGCCAGTGGCTTGGAAAGAATATTGTGCGGAGTACTGGTAAAAGAGACTCCAGGAAAGCATGGATAGGTGCACTGGCCGCCACGATATAAGTGAAGTGATGTTGAAAACGACATTTAGTACCATACAATCAGTCAATACTGGGCTCGGCAAGCGAAATTCGAGGGTTCCCTAAAGCTATACGAGCCATGCTTTGGTAAAAGGGCGCTTAATGCATCTCTGTAATTGACGATACCAAGTAAGTCACCACATAATTACGGATCTATAAAGTTCATTTTTACGAACAACCGACTGAAATCTGAGGTAGAATAGCCCTTAGGCATGCAATATTTTTACCAAAAGCAAAAAAGTTTCGGTCCAGGTCAGCCTGCGCGGACCGCGCAGGCTGACCTGGGTTGATACTTTTTAACAGATGCATTAAGCCCCCTTTTCACAGAGTATGGCTCAAGTAGAAGAAGTAATTAAAATTACCTACCTAATGCGATACTTTTCATGTTCTATTGTCAATCTTGAACTAATTTTCCAACCTTGCGGTCCATGTTTATATATACCCATTGAGACCATGTTTATCTGTTTGTTTGTTTATCTGCCGACTCATCATCTACTGATCAAACCTTATGCTACTTAGTCTGACTCAGCGCTCTTTTTGCGGACAGTGTAGATCAAGATCAGACTGCACAGAATGTGCAGTCTGATCTTGGATCCACACTGTCCGATGGAATGATAATTCTTCTAGGGGAAAGCAATTTTCAAAATCGCAAAATTTGGGTATTCAAAATTGGCTCGGAAATTGTAATTTGCTTTTAACCACACAACCCCTAGTTTATAAACCTACAGAATAGAACTTGTAAAAACGTTAAAGGAAAAGTAGAAAATGCCGGTAACCAATATGTTCTCTATTTCTTAAACTTTTCTAGCTTTTTTAGAAAAAAAAAACCTTTCATTTTAGCCACATTTTATTTGTCGACCGCAAATGCTTTCAATTTGAACGAGTCTTAAATTTTTGTCTTCTTGTAAGAGTTAGATAATTTAGAAGTTCAGGGGTTTTTAACACTCTCACATGATGTATGAATAAATCTGAGTAACCACCTTATCAAACGACAAATTTTTAGACTTATCCCAAATTCAAAGCATTTGCAGGCTACAAATTAAATATTGCTAAAATGGTGAGATTTGTCTCGGTAAGGATATAAATACATTGTATGAAAGGGAGAAAATGCTGGTTACCAGCGTTTCTACTTTTCCTACAATGTTTTCGAAAGCTTTAATCCTCAGGGTCATTGATGCACGGGGTTGTGTGGTTGAAGTTTAACTCTTTCAGCCAAATGGGATTCGTGTAACATCGCCCTTCATCGCCTAAATCGTACGGATTCGGCTAAGACTCGGGTAATCCGTAAACGAATGCGGGGAAGCCGCGTATATCGGCCGATCGATTACGGAACACCCGAGTCTTAGCCGAATCCGTACGTTTTTTTCGGCGATGAAAGGCGATGTTACAAGATTCTCATTAGGGTGCCCTATCCTTAAACTCAAAAATATTATTTTTAATCATTAGACTAGATAAACAAGATCAGACTGTGGGTTCTGTGTAGCCCGATCTTTATCTATACAGTCTGCTAAAGCCTCTGCTTTCGCCCAGGGTGATGAAAAGATTAACCCTTTACCAGACGAGAAAAATTGCAGACGAAACATTACAAGTGATTGAAATGCTGAGATTTGTCTTTCGAAGAGTAGAAAACATTGTGGGAAAAGGAGAGAATGCTGGTAACCAGCATTTTCTCCTTTTCCCACTATGTTTTCAAAAGTCTTGTTTGTCAAGGCCGTTAGCCCTTTACAGCACAATACCGACTTTCAACGACCCCGAGAAAGAAGCCTTTTGAAAACATTGTGAGAAAAGGAGAAAATGCTGGTAACAAGCATTTTTTCCTTTTCTCACAATGCTTTCTACCAAATCAAAGAAAAATTGCAACATTTGAGCCACACTGAAATTGTCGTCTGCAAATGCTCTCAATTTGGACAAGGGCTGAAATTTTGTCGTCTGGTAAAGGGTAAAAACTTAGGGATATATGATAAAAGGATACGGTCTAAGTAAACATTGTATATTTCGAAAGATTGGGTATGATTGGGCAACCATTCCTAGTTTTGACATCAAGCTTGCTATCAGAAATACTAGGTATATTTCTATTTTGAAATCAGTCATCTAAATTTAAATTTTGGAGAGCCTTAAGTAGAGATCGTACTTACCAGTCATTCTAACTTCAATTTACTTAAGGATAGGGCACCCTAATGAGACTCGTGTAACATTGCCTTTCATCGTCAAAATCGTGCGGATTCGGCTGAGACTCGGGAAATCCGTAATCAATGCGGGGAAGCAGCGTCTATCGGCCGATCGATTACGGATTACCCGAGTCTTAGCCGAATCCGTACGTTTTTTCGGCGATGAAAGGCGATGTTACACGAATCCCATAGGGTGCCCTATCCCTAAATTGTAAATTCCAAGTCTGGGTTGAGGTAAAACAGGTGGCGGTCTTGGAGTTTACGGCTGTTTGATGTTATTATTATTATTATTATTACTTTTATTATTATAATTGTCTTCACCATCGTCATCATTATTATTGTTGGTTTGTTTGATTTGTATTGGAGCTTAACGCCATTTTAACAGCTTAGGTCATATCATGGCTGTCAGTGACGAACCCATGTGTTTCCTGGCTTTCTCAACCAGTACTGACACAACTTTCTTTCTTCTTTCTAAAGCCACTAATTACTTTTCCCAAATGCGTCAGAGGTGAGAGGTGAAAAATCGACGGAAAGAAGGTTCGCCGCAACCGGGTATCGAACCTGCAACCTCCAGGTCACGAGTCAGATACGCTAACCACTGAGCTACCCGGACGGGCATTATTATAATTATTGCGAATCCTGGGGCCGAATGCAACAAATATTACGAATTCATTAAAAGTCTAATCCTCGCGAATTTTCTGAATTTTTAAAGAAAAATATTATTGGCTAAACAAAATTGTTCAGCCAATCAGAAATCACGTTATTTTCTACATAAGCCTTGCTCTGGCAAAAAGGAAGTTTAATGCATCTCTGTAATGCAATGTGGCTAGCAACACGCGAAAAGGGGCATTCGGACATTTGTGTAAAATGTCGTCTCGGATCAGCCTGCGCAGGCCCGCGCAGGCTAATCCGAGACGGCACTTTACGACTACATTAGATTTTGTGCTACAGCAGACTTGCGCAAAACAGAAAATTACATAAAAACGGAAAGTGTCGTTTTGGATTAGCTTGCGGTGTGTGCAGGCTGATCCGAGACGACACTTTACGCAAATGTCCAAATGCCCCTTTTCGCATGTTGCAGGCCATATACCAACCAAGTCGTCACATACTTTTGGATCCATTAAATCCTTTTTGTCCAACATTCGACTGAACCTGGAGGTAGACTGGTCGTTTGACATGCAGACAGTTGACCAATAGCAAAAGTTTCGACCCAGATTGAAGTTTTAAGCCGCTTTCAACAACATTTCTGCTACATCTACTATCATTGCCTTCCTGCAGGGCCCGTATTCAACAATCATGTTTAGGAACATTCTTCGTCTCATTCTCCAAGATTTCAGAAATTTGAAGTAACACAAATTCTGATTGGTTAAAACATTTGGTTTAGCCAGTCAGAATTTGTGTTACTTTCAATTCAGAAAATTCCTGTCGCACGGGATTGTGTTGTAATGGGTTAAATTATAATCATTTTCTTCTATTGTTTGCTATCATATCGACATGTCATACTGATGAAATGTCTCAAAAACTTATGCTCCTTTCCCTTTTTATTAATTATATATGTTGCTGACAGCAAGGAATTTTTTTTTTAAATGCTGTGTCCAAACATGGAATTACGAGAATATTTCCGCTATTTTTATTTCTCGATTTCTCATAAATATAGCATTATTCAAACAGTTTTTCTTGTTACGTTGCCGATTTAGTTCGGATTTATAAGAAAGTTGGGGGAAAAAACTTGGGGTGCTTAAATAAGACCGAAACAGCAGGTAGAATATAACTGAAATAAACTCTATTTCTCTATGTCTCCAGCGCCATTTTCTGGTTTGTTTGTCGGGCGTAGCAACCGAAATACCGCGTTGGTAAGGTGGGCGTGCGAAACTCGCGTTTGCAGTAAAGTCAATTACCATCATCAAAAGGTTCGGCCGAGCTTGGAAGTGACAGCGCCTGGGTTGCCATACGACTCTATACTAGATGATAAAATTCTAGACTTGCACAAATTGGAAGAATCGTAGACGACAAGTTAACTGTTGTTGAAACGATCAAACTTGTCCATCATAGAGTAAATAACATTGTGAGAAAAGTGACACAACTTTGCTACTTATGCGTGCTTCAAATGCCAAGATAGAGTAAATTGTCGCCAGTGAGAACTGTCTAACAGCCTTTAAATCTTTACCACACAATCCCGAGTCTGAGATGAACAGGTTTTGAAAACACTGTGGGAAAAGGAGAAAATGCTGGTAACCAGCATTTTCTCCATTTCCCACAATGTTTTCTACGGTATTTAGGGGCAAATCTCACCATTTGGGACAACTTTAATTTGATATTAACAAATGTTTTGAATTTGGGAAAGTCTAAAATTTTCTCATATGGTAAATAGTTACATTTTTTTATCACCAAGCGTTTGCAGACGGCTAATTAAATGTAGTTCAAATAATTAAAAATCTCTTTTAAACATACATCTTTACTCGTTTTCATTCAGTTTTTTAACCGTTTTTTTTTTTATTTTATGAAACTATAATCACTCTTGTATCTTCATGCCAAATATTGCCCCTGATGGTTGCAAGGTTGCACAGATTACGGCAGATAGAAAGTGCATTTCATTTTATTGCGGCTAGCCATAGACATAACAACCACAGTTTCCGGTTTAAATCGAAGACAAATCCCTACAATTTCTTTACCCCATACACCTTATATTGATTTTTATATACTTTACAGAGCTGACTAGATTATAACGCCGTCAAGTTTTAACAGCGTTTGTTTACTCTCTGGCTGTAAAGATTTATCTTTAAAGGATATAAACTTTTTGGGTGAAGGAGAAAACGTTGTTCACCATATTTTTTTCTCCTTTGCCACAATGCTTTTCAGAGACCGTCTTCTGATCTACAAAAACGGGATTACCGGTATTTGATAAAGCACTTTACTCACTGTAGAATCTAATCTTAGTCTACACCGTCTACAAAATCTGCTGTAGTCACCTTTCGCAATGTAAAAAGATAACACTTCACCAAACAATCCTGTTTTTAAACGACCTTGAGACATAGACTTTTGGAAAACATTGTGGGAAAAGAAGAAAAAGCTTGTAACTAGCATTTTCTTCTTTCTTTCCCCCCACAATGTTTCTTCCCTTTCAAAACCAAATTTCATACTTGATAAGCCACATTTAAATTGTCGTCGACAAATGCATGCAGTTTAGACCGGCGTAAAATTTTGTCGTCTAGGTAAAGAGACAATCCTTATCCTGCCAAATAAATGAAATGAAACTTTCAGGTCAATAGTAAAAACCCCAAAATATTACTACTTTAAAGGTATATTTCGGATAAAAATATCTCCCTATCGGAAAGTGTATATCCAAGATCAGACTGCACGTTCTGTGCAGTCTGATCTTGATCTACACTGTCCGAAAAAGGTCAGTGAGTGGCGCTTAGTAGCTTTAGGGTTTCAAGCACATGACGGTGATAAACATTGAGATAAAAACAGTTAAAAGTGCTTGAGTCATTTACTTGGCTTGATGACGTCATATTTTATCTCGTCGCTTCAACCGTCCTAATTTCAGTCAGTATGTGCTCCTTTTTCAACTTTATTCTTTCAACCACCTTTGCCAGACGATAAAATACTAGCCGGGTCAGGTGGTTCAGTCGGTACCGTACAGGGCTTGAAACCGTGGGGGGGGGGGGGTCGCTGGTTCGATCCCCGCTCGGCCACCATCTTTCCGAGGATTGATGATATTCATTTCAAAAGAATTCATTCTTCTCTTATTGTTGACTTTTTGACGATGGTCGTGTTTGAGAAGAAAAGCCAGTGGCTTGGAATGAACGCAAAGTACATGTACTTGTGAAGAAAACTCCTGGAAATTTTGTATGAAAATGAATATATGTCGGTTAAGAGCCACGACTTTCAACGATCCTGAAGAAGAAGCCTTTCGTAAAACTTTTTCTTTTGTTTGTTATCTGCAAATGCTTTGAATTCGGACTACTCTGAAATTTTTTCGTCTGCTAAACAGGAAAATAACAATTTCTTCCTTTGAAACAAAGTTTGCGCCTAATGTGGACGTTGATAGACCATTATTTAATACAGTTTTCGAAGTCAACATTGCACCATAGTTCAAGTTTTTTTTTTTTCCCAAAAATTAACGCCTTTAACGATTCAGTGGAGAAAGTTTTCGACAAAAGTGTAGGGAAAAGGTGGGGATGGGGGAAAACGCCGGTAACCTGCATGTTAGTTTCAAATTTCAAAGGTATTTTGGGGCGAAAGAAATCTCCTTTATCAGACAAAGTAAAGCCCCAAATATGGCTACTTCAAAGGTATATTTTGGAGAAAAATATCTCCGTATCGGACAGTGTAGATCCAAGATCAGACTGCACGTTCTGTGCAGTCTGATCTTTGATCTATCCTGTCCGCCAAAGGTCAGTGAGTCGGGCTTAACAGCTTAAGGATTTAAAAAAATCCAGCTTTGAACTACATTTAAATTTGTTTTCTTCAAAATATTTCAATATTAATATTTTCTAGGTCTAAGGTCTTCGCACAATATTTGAAAAAAAAAAGAAACCCTGACTATGATCTGAAAGGGGGAAACTAATGCTGGGGAGGGGGGGGGGGGTTGGCAGAGAAATGCTGGTAACCAGCATTATTTACCTTTTCCCCATGACAGTTTTCAACCCTCTCTTTGAAAAGCTTCTTCGTACGAGCTGCATCTAATTTATCGTCTGCAAATGTTTTCAAAATGGACAAACCTAGCTGTCGTTACACCTTATGTAGTTGATCGTAGTGGGAAATAACCGTAGTTGGCCGTAGTTGAACGTATTAAACGTAGCTGAACGTAGTTACACGTAGATAACCGTAGTTCAACGTAGTAATGAACGTTGTTTGAACTTATGATTTGCCCGTAGTAAGTAAATAATTTTTGAACATGTTCAAAAATTGGTTAGGGTTAACTACGATGTTGTGACCCTACTGTGACCGTAGTTTGAACGTAGTTAACCTTAGTTAACCGTAATTAGCCCTACATTACCGTGGTGAGTACTGTAGTTGGCCGTAGTTTTGGGGGAAAAGATCTTTTCTTCCAAGGCGGCATGGCTGATTAGGCGATCAGTAATTTCTGGCCCATCAACTTCCAAAAGCACAATGACTGTGGCTTACCCGTACTGAGCAGGCAAAGCCACAACGTTTTACCGTAGCTCAATGCAGTTGACACTAACTAACCGTAGTTTCGCGATCTTAGGACGTAGTTTATACATAGTGTAACGTAGTTTCCCGTAGTTAGACGTGGTGATACCCTAGTTAACCCTAGCCACTTTGCACGCAGTTGAATGTAGTTGACCGTACTCACACGTAGTTCAACCTACTTAGACTTTCTATGTTTCCCCTTTTTGCCAATTTTGAACCTACTTCGAACGTACTTCAACTTGGTTGACCGTAGTAACACTACAGCAGACTACGTTTGAAATGAACTACGGACAACTACGTGCATGACCGTAAATGTTACCATGGCTTAAAATAATTGTCGTACGGTAAAAACGTGCACCTATTAGAAAACAATCCCGCGTTTTTACGACACCAAGGCTTTTGAAAATATCGTTGGAACAGGAGAAAATGCTGGTAACCAGCATTTTCTCCTTTTTCAACGATGTTTTCCACGCCTTCAGAGACAATTTTCATCATTTGAGCCTTAATGAAATAGTCGTCTGCAAAACTTACATTTTATTTCGCAGTCAATTCCCAACTTTTGTCGTCTGGTGTATAGTTAAGAAGATCATGACTGTAACTATGTCAAGTGACTTTATTTACATGATATGAGCGAGTTGTTATCTCCTCGTCATATGATTGTTAGTATGCTTTGCTTGCTGGAATGATGTTTTACGTCGCTGGACTTCTATAGTGTTCTTTCCAAAGGAAACTCTTGCGTGACCAGCAATGTCAGTAGGATGCAATCTAGGATTTAGTATTGATAACAGAAATTCCAATGCCTAAACCCACGGGCATTTTTTTTTTTTTTCCACAAACTTTGCGACTAAACTTAGTACTAGTATATAAGAGGTTATAGAGGGATATTTTGTCAAATTTAACCAAGTACCTGTACCTAAATCACTGGGTCACAGAAGATAGCCCCTCCCCCGTTCAAATTAACCCTTAGGCTGCTAAGCCCGACTCACTGACCCTTTTGCGGGCATTGTAGATCAATATTAGACAGCACAGAACGTGTAGTCTGATCTTGGATCTATAATGTCCATCCAACACAGAGATATTTATCCCTGAAATATATATTTGAAATAGCAATTAATATTTCGGGTTTTACTATCGGCTTTAGCCGAGCCCCAATGGCTCAGTCGGTAGCGTACAGGACTTAAGAACAGGGGGTCGTGGTGTCTATCCCTGGCTAGACCAATTTCTTTCCGAGGATTGATGAAAGTCATTGCGACAGGATTCATTCCTCTCTCACCGCTGACCGTTGTTTCGACGATGGTTATGTGGGAAAGCAGCCAGTGGCTTGGAAAGAATTTTGTGCGGAGTACTGGTAAAAGAAACTCCCGGAAAGCATGGATAGGTGTACTGGCCGCCGCGATATAACTGAAATAATGTTGAAAACGGGCGTAAAACACCACACCATACCATACTATCGGCTTGAAAGTTTCATTTCAGTTGTTAAGCAGGCTAATGGTTAGTAGACATGACTTAACATTCAGCATGCATAGTGCAGCGGCAACAGGCAATTTGTTAACTTTCGGAGTAGCTGACTGTGCTGGATTTTGATCGTTCTCTAGGTATTAAATACTCGAATGAATAACTGGTAATTTCCCATTGATCAAAAATATGGATATGTTTATTCGACAGGCCTACTGGCGGGCACTTTATAGCACCAATGTGCAAGCGTTACTACCGCTAATTCATAGCCTGGGGTGCCTAATACCAAATTAATATGAACCATGCTCTGTAAAACGGGGGCTTAATGCATCTGCGAAAAGTATCGATCAAGGTCAGCCTGCGCAGTCCGCGCAGGCTGACCTTTGCCGAAACTTTTCGCTATTGGTCAATTTTCCAGTCTACATCATGATTAATTAGGTTGTTTAAGATGTGGCTATTATGGATCCATTATAACGTGATGACTTGCTTGGTGTATTGCATCATGGAGATGCATTAAGCCCCCTTTTGCCAGAGCATGGTTCATATGATAGGGGATAATCCTTTCTTGTACTTATTGGTAATTTAATATTCTTTTAGGCGTTACTCTATCACCAGTTATATAATATAAGCCTCCATGTATTTTTAGACATAAATTTTAGCAGCGACTTCTCCTTTTCCAATGATAATTCGGAGTAACATCTTATCATGAAAAATACATGTATATCTAATACAAAATTTCACTTTTCAAAATTAGGCACAGCAATGAGGAAATGTCAATTGGTGTCGAGGTTGCTTCCCACTGTTTCTCCTCAAATTGAATCCTGTCGCAATGGTTTTCATCAATTCTCAGACAGAAATTGGCCATACTGGGGATTCGAACCATCAACTGTTCTCCACTCCTGTGCGCCACCGACTGCGCCACCTGGTTCAGCGTGGAAAAGTGTTTGACCTGAACTGATTGCCCATTGTTGATAGACTATAAATGCAAAAATTAAGCCTTATCAAGGGAGGTTACCAATCTAGGTACGTGACCTTAATCAACAAGGGAATGAACTCTGACCAAACATGTGTCGTTGCATTTCATGTTGCCTCCCATCTAATACCAGACTGGGCACTACATCGTTTATTAGCTCTATACCAAATGAGAAAATTTTAGACTAGTCCAAATTGAAAGCATTTGCAGACGACTAGATACATATATATGTGACTGAAAGATTGAAATTCATTTTGGGAAGGGTGGAAAATATTGTGGGAAAGGGAGAAAATGCTGGTTACCAGCATTTTCTCCTTCTCCCACAATGTTTTGAAAAAGGCTTCTTTCTCAAGGTCGTTAAAAGTGGGGATTTTGTGGTAAAAGATTAAGGGAACATTAATTTTGTGTATGAGAAAAGTGAATAAAGTGTCGGCCTCTCACATCGAAGGTTTCGGGCTCAAAATCCGTGATGAACGGGGTCACTTTTGGAACGACCCTCATCACGGCGCGAGTACTGATTAAGGTTTCCAAATTATGTATCGAGAAAGATTAATAAAAGTTCTTAAAACTTGTTTCATAATAGATGTAAAGTAAAAAGGTTCTACCCTTTACCCGAGTTTTAACGACACTTTGGTAAGAAGCGTTTGAAAACAGTGTGACTGAAGGAGTAAATGCTGGTAACCTCCTTTTTTTCACAATGTTTTCAACCCTTTCTCTAACATTTCCAATCATTCCAGTATTATTGTATTTGTCGTCTGCAAATGCTTTGAATTCGGACCAGTCTAAGATTTTGTCGTTTGATAAAGAGATTTGCTATACAAATCGGCTAAAAAGGATGACAATGTTACGACAAGCCAGTAGCCATAAAGAGAAATCGAGACAAGCTAAAAATATCGCGAAAGTGCCTAAATGAGGACATCCAATGCAGACAAACGGACTGATACATCAAACATTTAAATAGAATTATTTGTTTTTGGTTTGTTTTACGTTTATCTAACGTCGCCACCGACTGCTATTACGTAAGACGCCCCGGGGAGGCTGTGAGTAAGTTAAATGGAGGGGGAATATTGAAGATGCAAGATGAAACCCACTCTTCGTTACGCCTGGTATCTTAGTTCTTGTTGCACAGCACCGTCAAACGGGACATCGATGTGCAGTATCTTCTGAAAGTCAAGTCTTTCGAGATTAAAAATAATGTGCTCCACCACTTAAGTTAATCCAGCTGATTTCTTCAAAAGAATACTGCAGCCTCGGCTAATATTCTTCTTACCAAAGCACTCCAGCACTGTGTACAGTCCATTTCATTTGCATTCATCAACTCTTTCACCACTAAATAAATAAATTGCATTTTCTCAAAGGTTAAAAATACATTTACCCTACAAGATCAAGAGACAGCTCGTTCATTATCTAGAATATAGCAGTGGACAGTGACGATCAGAGATCAGACTGCACGTTATGTGCAGTCTGATCTTGATCTTCACTGTCCACAAAAGCGCCTGGTGTCGTCTATGGTATGGAAAGAGTTAAGGGTAGCAATATCAACAATAAATATTGGGGAAAAGGCAAAAATTCGGAGTACCAACGACCTGACAGAAATGAGTCGAAAAATGTTGGACCATAATTTATTCCATCAACTTTCGGTACCCCATAATTTGTTATTTAATATTCTTTTTACAGAGTACTTAAATACCCCTCGTACAATCTCTCTCTCTCTCTCTCTCTCTCTCTCTCTCTCTGACCAATATTAAACAAAATATATGTTAAATATGGTAAAATTGTTTGCTCTACGCCTGAGTAAACAATCACGTGTTTAAACGACCTTACAAAAACAAGATTTTGAAAAATTGTGGTAACCAGCATTTTCTCTTTTTCCAACATCTTTCTTTTCAAGAATGTTGTCTTCTTGCAAATATACACATGAGCATATGTAAAGCACCAACCATAATGATTGACACATTACCTTGGCCCCCAAGATGCCCTGATCTCAACTCGATTGAGCAATTGTGGGACCATCTGGGGCGTCAAATTCAAGCAAAGGGTCCACCCGTTCAAAATCTATAGGAATTGATCCGGTTAATCTCCATGACGAATGACAGAGGATCCCAATGACGCAAATTCACTGTTTGATTTCCAGCACGAGGGGTAAGTTTGCAGCAGTTATCTGTGCGAGGAGAGGATACACCAGATACTGGTTTCACCATCGCTGTTAGCTCAGTGATGAATACTCAAGCGTTTTTTCGCGATTACGTCACACTATTGACCTAGTCTCTGTGACCATAGTTTTGGACATGATCATTTTTCGACATTTCTCAGTGTCTCTAACTGACTGTCAATAAATTACAGCTATAAGTAGAAGCAGTGTTGGTAGCTAATGGATGAACACCTTGGAGAGTTCCGTTAACAAATTTATAATCAAGTCTTTCCAAGGTTTCCACATCACGAATGACACCTGCATTGTGTTTAACACAACCTTATAACATGAAAATGGGTGGTGCTTAAAGTAACAATAAAGGCCAAATGTAAACAAAGCGGGTGTTCAAATGCACTTAAATTTATATCATACCATTTAAAAGTTTGGAAATCATTGAGAAGATGCTTATCTATCATTGTATGGTCGGTCCAAGTGTTAGCCGCAGACAGAAAACTAATTTCAAACTAGGTTAAAACTTCCCAGGTAGCTGTGTGTTTTGTTTACTTTTTACCTGATTTTAAAATTTATTTTTCTGCCAGCGTCTAACACATGGTCAGACCCCACAATAACAGATTGTCATCTTCACAATATTTTCCGTACTTTTAAATGGTATGATTAAATTTCAAATGTATTATGACACCTGTTTTGATATTTTGGCCTCTACTGGGCCTTTAATTAATGCTCATGTGTATAGTTAAATTGTTTCTTGATGGTCAACAACAAAGCCCAGGTTCGAAGTTTTGTAAATGTTTTCAGTAATGATGAATATGTCAGAAATTTTAAAAGTTTTTGACCTAGATTTCGCAATATGTACACGAGGACACAAACAAGTTGAAAATTTTTTATGTAACGTTTTAAATTTCATGCTCATCTGAGTTTAGCATGGAAAAAAGGATCTATAAGAACTAGGCAAGATATATTTGCTGGCGATGCTTCCTAACTTGGCCATTAATGATAAAGATTCCGTAACCCTTTACCAAACGACAAAATTTTAGACTAGTCCAAAATGAAAGAATTTACAGACGACAGTTAAAAGGTGACTCAAATGAATGGGTTTGTTTTTGAAAGGGTACACAACCTGGGGGAGAAGAAGAAGATGCTGGTTACCAGCATTTTCTTCTTTTCTAATAATGTCAAAAGCTTTCATTCTTAGGGTCGTTGAAACTCAGGACTGTGTGGTAAAGCGGTAAAATTGAAATATTTGGCCGGTTAACTGTATCTACAGGAAATAAAATAACACGAATCACAAATATTTGTGGGAAGTTAAGGATATGGCACCCTAAGGGGATTCGTGTAACATCGCCTTTCATCGCCGAAAAAACGTACGGATTCGGCATAGACTCGGGTAATCCGTAATCGATCGACCGATACACGCTGGTTCCCCGCATCGATTACGGATTACCCGAGTCTTAGCCGAATCAGTACGATTTTGGCGATGAAAGGCGATGTTACACGAACCCCATAAGGGTGCCCTATCCTTAACTTCCCACAAATATTTGTGATTCGTGTTTTTTTTTTTTTCAGCAGTAATGGAGATTTTTTTTTTCTTTTGAAAACGAGTAATTGCCTATTACAAGCAATTGTCCCTTTTCACAGTGTTTCTAAAGAGGTGTTTGGCCTAATTGTTGGGGTGTTTAAAACTATATGTGTACAGATTTGGGTTAACCTCATCGAGATTTATTTTCAGTCTGTTAAAGTAGAGGCTTAATTGAAGAAAGCAGCAAAATAACAGTTATACGTATGTTGACTCTAACGCGTCAAGAAATTCCTCATCGTCAAAATCACTACTTGATGTTTCTTGGTCGTCTGCTACTTTGTTTACATCATTTGGCGATGATATACTTGGTTTACCGTACGAAATATTCGAAAAATCGAAGCGTGTTTCAAAACCCTCTTCCAAAGACTCCTCATATTCTGGTGACGTGTCGTCAGTCTCTTCACCGGAAGTGACGTATTTCGTAGCATTACATCCGCTTTGCAGATCGAATAGTTCTGTTTGTCCTAGCCGATTCGAGTAATATCTGAGATTTAAATCTGCAAATAGAGAAGAAGTAAATTATCAATGCCGTGATGTTTGATACAAAGTAAGTCATCACATAATTAAGGATTCATAAAATCCATTTTGTATAACAAGCGACTGAATCATGAGGTACACTGGTCCTTTGACATGCAGAAAATTGATCAATAGGGAAAAAATATCGACCCATGTCAACCTGCGCAGTCCGCGCAGTTTGACATGAATCGATGCTTTTTGCAGATGCATTAAGGCCCCTTTTCACAGAGAATGGCTCAAATTAATTAAATTGGGATTGAGAATCAGACATTACCAACACATTAGAGGATTATTCGTAAAGTCTGTCTTTATTGTCGAGTTTTAATGTTTCACCATACAGCATGCTAAAATTGCAAATGTCACTTTCCGTTTTCACTGGAACTTTCTTTTTTCTTATAAGCCTGTATTATCCCACATGCAATATAAAGAGGGCAATCAACTGGTTGTGCATGATATGAAAATCTGTCACTAGAAGGGGGTGTGATGCGGTTGAAAAAACGAGTCCGAAGGACGAGTTTCTTTAACCGCATCAAACCCCATTCGAGTGACAGATTTTTAACATCACACACAACCAGTTGATTATGCTATTTATTATATTCCTATTTTACCTTTTTTTTTTTTAATTCTAGTAATTTATCAAGAATGGTACAATATGAGCTTTATAGGAAAAAAGTAGTTCCGGCAAACATTCTAAAACTATATTGTCACTAGTGATGATACCATAATATCATCAAAAGTGGTGTTAATTCACTGTGAAATCCCAGTAAATCACTGATAGGAATATAATAAATAGTTCAGCAATATAAATATCACCCTTTACTAAACGATTACGAGTGTTTTATAACCCATAGGAAGAGGGTATTCGAAAAACATTGTGAGAAAGGAAGAAAATGCCGGTAACCATCACTTTCTTCTCTTCTTTGATGAGGTAGACTGGTCCTCTGGCATGCAGAAAATTAAATTGACCTATAGGAAAAAGATATCTACCCATGTCAGCCTACTCTATCAACAGTATATCCCATTAATTTAACGACATTCAATTTCACGTCTGCATATGCTTTCAAAAGTTCGCTCGTGATTACGTATATACCTGGATTTAATGTCTGAAATCTAGATATTTGTCACCGGAATGATAGAAAACATTGTTGGAAAAGAAGAAAATACTGGTAACCAGCATTTTCTCCTTCTCATACACTGTTTTTAACAAATGTCTTTTTTTTTTTCCTTCCGTAGTTATCTGGTAAAGGTCTAATCTCTTAGCTATCTTCCTAAAAAAAATAGTAATAACTGTACAAATAGATCAGCCACTGGCGGCTTAACCCTCATCCTGTTAAATAAACAAATGAAACTTTTAAGCCGATAGTAACAACCTAAATTTCGCTATCTTAAAGGTAATTCCTAATCGGACAGTGTAGATCAAAGATCAGACTGCACGTTTGTGCAGTCTGATCTTGATTTACACTGTCCGCAAAAGGTCAGTGAGTCGTGATCTTCCATGGGAAAAGAAAATAGCACAGCGCGACTAATTTCTTATACTAGATATCGATCATATCTTATAATAATTTGTACAGACAACAAAATTGCAAGACTTGTCTAAACTGAAGACATTTTCAGACATCAAATCAAATCTAATCAAAGGCTTGTCTTTGTCCGTCTTGAAAGGGTTGAAAACATTGTGGGAAATGGATGAAATGCTAGTTACCAGCATTTTCTCCTTTTCCCACGATGTTTTCAAAATTCGTCTGTCTCAGGGATCGTGCGGTATAGGGGTTAGTTATGGCTTGCACTATCTTCAAGGGTGGGGGCTGGGGATGGGGGAACTTTCAATGTTCGTCCTCCTCTTGTAATTGGCTTGTATTTGCAATCTGATACGAACTAATGGAATCAGAATTATTTACGTAGATCCAGTTACTTCCTTGCCCATCTATCCTCCCTAGCTGTCCTACTTTCTGTGAATTCTTTCCCCCTATACAAGACTAGAAATTTGCAGTACCTTGCCCACGGACACGCGCATATGACCAGTGCCTTCAGCTTGGTTTCGAACCTGAATGTTTTAGCGACAAAGCCAACGCCTCCACAACTGATCCACGGCGGACCCAGTTCCATATACATGTATGAATTATACTCTATGAAAAAGGGACCCTAATGCATCTGCAAAAAAATATCGACCCATGTCAGCCTGCGCAGTCAGCGCAGTCTGGCCTGGGTCGACACTTTTTTGCTACATGTATTTGTTGATTGATTGAATGGTGTTTTACGCCGCTTTCGACGTTATTTCAGTCTTATCACGGCGACAGCTCACATATTCGTGCATTTCCTGGGTTTTACCAGTACTAGATCAGGGCTCTGAAGTGTCTTGCCCATGGGCACTCCAACGAAAAACCCAGAAAATCGAGTGGATCCAGTTCGGCTCGAAGCCAGGATTTCCAGGTTAAACATGTATTTGTAAAATTTCTGCCTTTCTAAGGACCATCCTCCACCAGATTCAGTCAGTTACTAGACAAAAAAAAAATGTGACGGCCTGCTTGGCATAATGCACCGTAGAGATGCATGAAACAATTTTTGCCAGAACCCCTTCATTATATAAACTAAAACGAGTCTACGCGAAAGGTGGCTCACTGTCACTGATTTCCTATACAAACCCTTTACTAAACAATCTTACTTTTAACAACCCATGAATAAAGGGCTTTAGAAAACATTGTGGGAAAATGAGAAAATGCTGGTAACCAGCATTTTCTCCTTTTCCCACTATGTTTTCCATTTTTTCCATCCCGAGACAAAACTCGTCATTCTAGCGATATTTAATCTGTTGACTGCAAATGCATTTACTATATGGATCTAGCAGCCTAAAATTTTGTTATCTGCCAAAGAGCTAGGTGGCTAATGATATTGTATATTGGACCTCTAGGGAAAATCTTCATTGTTTCCCCCTCTCTCACTGATGGTTATGATAAATCTGTCTGAAATTCATAGTCGATTAGCATAGAACACAGAACAATCAGCGAAATACAAAAGTTCAACCTTGAATTACTACATGCTATCGAAATAATATATCACAAACTGAAACGAATCTTTCAATCTCGTATTTGTGTCATAAAAGCACTACCTTTCTCTTGGGCTTGAAGCCGACTGAGACCGATGCTTCGGCAGGTTTTACATTTATTTATTTATTTATTTATCTATTTATTTATCTATCTATCTATCTATCTATTCTATTTTTTATATAGTTTCACCATTTTTGAAAATTTGACCAAAAGGGAGAAAAAAGTGAGCCATCATCAAGGCTAAGAATTAATGTCTGTGTGTCTCTAATCAGAAAGTGATAAAAAAAAATTCTGCTTAATTTGGGAAAATACATAAAATCTGCACTTGAAGTCAGAAATAATACAATTAAAAAATCTATGAGCAATGATTAATGTGCCATTTTTTTGTTTTTTTGTTCTTGAATGTAATTTGATTTCTATTTTTCTTAAAATTATAGTGATGTTGTCGTAATTATAAGTCATTAACTTTTTAACAAACAATTCCGATCTTCAATGACCCTAAAAAAAAAAAGGAAAGCTCCCGAAGTCGTTGTAGAAATGAAGAAAATACAGGTAACCAGCGTTTTCTCCTTTTCAAACAATGTTTTTACAGAATAGATCTATATGTTTTAAGTATCTTTTAATTGTCGTATACAGGTATTTCCATTTTGGATCATTCTAAATTTTTGTCGTGTGGTAGAGAGTTATCAATGATATGTTTTAGTTTTCAACATGAATAGAATAACGTTAACAGCCACAGACACAATCATAATATGTATGCTTTCTACCAGAGAGATTGTCTTCAATCTTTGATAATTGTTACATGTACATGTATTATGTGTATCATGTGTATGACGGGAAGCTGTATCAGCTTATATCAATAAAGATTGTCTTGTCTTGTGTGCTTTCAAACATTTCCCAATTTATTAAGAAGGTCTAAGCCACCCTCCCCTAATAGGCCCTATCTCCGTTCCATTGGCCGTTGTCACTTATTGTCTATACAACTTTCCGTTCTTAATGTAAATGGCCAAGATATTGGAAGCACTTGTAACACCTTCAGGATAAATCCTTATTGCTTTTCATTTTCATCCTCACTGATGATATTATTTCGTCTGAAATTAGTCGCCGATTTTTCGCCGATTTGTGAAATACAGAATATAAATCACGATTAGTTTACATCTAATCAAAATAAATCTGGAAATAATAGGTAAAATATGCATAGAGCATCACGTAGAGTATCAGTAATTGAAAACGTACTTAGAGCAAATTGAATACGTGCACATTCCTATGCAGTTCAATATTACAGGCGACTTTTTTCAGTCTTACGACAAACAACTGAACAAATTGACTTTTCACGTTTTTCAGAATCTGACAAGCATATTATTAAAGCTGTCTGCTTGTTGCAGAAGGCTAATGAATCAACAGAGAAAGACAAAAACCAACTTTTTTCCATAGCGTGTCTCCTACCATATGTTGGTATATTTACAAAGACGTTTTGTTCTATGCGGTGTGACACCTCAACGAAATGCCTCTGGGTCTTACTCAGGCAACGAAATGCTTACGGGTCTTACTCAGTCAACGAAATGCTTCTGGGTCTTTCTAAGGCAGCGAAATGCTTCTGAATCTTACTAAGGCAACGAAATGCTTCTGTGTCTAACTCAGACAACGAAATGCCTCTGGGTCTTACTCAGGCAACGAAATGCCTCCGAGTCTGACTCAGGCAACTAAATGCTTCTGGGACAACTCAGGCAACGAAATGACTCTGAGTCTTATTCAGGTAAGGGAATTCCTCTGGGTCTTACTCAGGCAACGAAATGACTCTGGGTCTTACTCAGGCAACGAAATGACTATGGGTCTTACTCAGGCAACGAAATGCTTCTAAATCTTACTTAGGCAAAGAAATGCTTCTGGGTCTTACTCAGGCAACCAAATGCTTCTGAATCTTACTCAGGCAACGAAATGACTATGGGTCTTACTCAGGCAACGAAATGACTATGGGTCTTACTCAGGCAACGAAATCTTCTGGGTCTAACTCAGGCAACGAAATGCTTCTGGGTCTTACTCAGGCAACGAAATGCTTCTGAATCTTACTCAGGCAACGAAATGTCTCTGGGTCTAACTCAGGCAACGAAATGCTTCTGGGTCTTCCTCAGGCAACGGAATGCATCTGGGTCTAACTCAGGCATCGGAATACCACTGGGTCTAACTCAGGCAACGAAATACCTCTGGGTCTTACTCAGGCAACGAATTACTTCTGAATCGTAATATCAACAGAACTATACTTGAAAACATTCACTGATTGAATGGTGTTTTACCTTACTTTCAACTTCATTTTAATTATATCACAGCGATATTCACATATAAATGAATCGGAATGTTCTGGGTTTCACTAGCACAAGGCAAGGAGGCTGAAATGTCTTGCAAAGGAGACACCCACGAAGTACCCAGCGCTAAAGTCGTCCCGGGTATCACAGTTAAGAGTCCTACAATTTACCATTGAGTCATGCAGGACTCTTGAAAATTTATTACATGTAATAAGTTTTGTGCCACACTGTTTTATCAGAAAAGATGAAAGGACAGGTCTAAAATATCTTTCTTACGTTGATTTATAAGCTTTTCCTTTAAAGTAAGTTTAATTTTGCTATTTCTTTAAGAACTTTTAGGTGTCTGTGACCAGTTTTAAACATGGTATAAAACTTGAAGGACCTCTAAGAACCGTGATTTTCCAAATGTATTGAATAAGCATGCTCTGTGAAATGTGGGCTTAATACATCTGCAGAAAGTATCGACCAAGGTCAGCCTGCGCAGTCCGCGCAGGCTGACCTTGGCCGAAACTTTTCGGCGTTGGTGAATTTCCTGTATCTCCAAAGACCAGGCTACCTCATGATTAAGTCAGTTGTTAAAAAAAGTATCTTTTATGGGTTTATAATTATGTTATGGGATGATTGGTAATGATGCATACCTTAGATGCATCAAGTCCCCTTTTGCCAGGGCATGACACATTTGTGTTTGAAGAAGAAAGGCAAAACTTTTCATTGTTTCTGATTCATTGAATTTGCGTTTATTTAACGTCTCCACCGGTTGCCCATATGGGCGACGCCCCCTGATGGCTCGATTAGTATTGATACAGAGGACAGTGCAGATACAGGACGAAACCCATCTTAAGTTACGCCTGGTACTATAACGTGCCCGGTGTATAGCACTGTCACACAGGACCCCGGTTTAACGTCTCATTCGAAAGACTATTAGTAATTTTAGATGGCCAGCCGTGAGAATCGAGCCCACACCCTCAAGTGACCCGAAACACCACGTTCACGAGTCCTACGCTCTACCAACTGAGCTATGCAGGCTGGTCATAATTCCTGATGCCTCTTTCTCTGCCTTTTTTTTCAGGCCGTTAGACATACGCTTCAATGAAATAAACATCAAAACCCATGTCCTGTCAGGGAAGAAGCAGAGTGTCAGAGATAATCAGTTCCACTCTACTCTAACAAAAGCTTATCGGTGTGACACCATTAAATTAAGAACAGCGACTCTGAGGGCAGAAATGTCATTTCTCCACTGACTTCCTTAACGCGTTACCAGACGGCAAAAAATGTAGGCTTGTCCAAATTAAAAGCATTTGCAGGCTACAATTTAAATGTGGCTCAAATGATGGAATTTGACTTTGATAGAGTAGAAAACATTGCGGGAAAAGGAGAAAATGCTGGTTACCAGCATTTTCTCCTCTTCCCACAATGTTTTCAAAATGCTTCTTCCTCAGGGTCGTTAAACCGATTAATTGATTTTATGGTGTTTAACACCGTTTTCAATACTATTTCAGTTATATCGCGGCGGCCAGTGCACCTATCCATGCTTTCCTGGAGTTTCTTTCACCAGTACTCCGCACAATATTCTTTCCAAGCCACTGGCTGCTTCCCCACATAACCATCATCGAAACAATAGTCAGCGGTGAGAGAGGAATGAATCCTGTCGCAATGACTTCCATCAATCCTAGGAAAGAAATTGGCTGAGCCGGGGATCGAACCAGCGACCCTCTGTTCTTGAGTCCTGTACGCTACCGACGGCACTATTGGGGCTCGGAAGGTTCGTTAAAACTCGGGACTGTGTGGTAATGGGTTCACAGAGTATTGATTCTATACAAATAGGCTTAAATATTGCTTGTTATACCTTCAAGGAAAAACCTCTCGATGGTCGTCACCACCTTGTAAGTGGCTTGTGTTTGCTATTTGATACGAAATAATGGAATCAGATTAGCTCCCGGCCTATCTGGCCTCTTTTTCTGTCCTGCGGTAGTTTCCAAGTAAATAGAACAGCGTAGGTCTGCTTAACTTCGATTAACTGTCACAATATCTTAACCTTTTCACAGCCATCGACGTCATAAACCAGCCAGCATAGTTCAAGTGGTAGAGCGCAGGACCAGTAAACATCAAGTCTTGGGTCACTTGAAGATGTGGATTCGTTCCCCACGGCTGGTCATCCAAAATTACTAATAGTCTTTCGGATAAGACGGTAAACCGAGGTCCCGTGTGACGGTGCTAGACTATACACCGAGCACAATTAAGAACCAGGCGTAACTTATAGTGGGTTTCGTCCTGTATCTTGCACTATCCTCCATAACAAAACTAACAGTTTTCAGGGGGCGTAGTCCATATGGGCAACCGGTGGCGACGATAAATAAACGCAAATTCAATTAATCGATGTTATTAAGAAGCTTTTGCAGACTGTGTAGATCATGTTTCGTCTGATCCTGAACCTACACTGTCTGTTTTATTATGCTACATTAAGGATAGGGCACTCTAATGCGGATTCCTCTATAATCGCCTAACATCGCCGAAAAACGTTCGGATTCGGCTAAGACTCGGCTAATCCGTAATCGATCGGCCGATAGATGCTGGTTCCCCGCATCTATTATAGATTACCCGATCTAAGCCGAATCCGTACGATGAAAGGCGATGTTACACGAATCCATTTAGGGTGCCCTATTCTTAAGAAGAAACAAACCAGTTGAATTGTACTTTTTTCTTCGAAAAGAGATTGGTTCGTTTCTTCGGTAGCGAAACTATTAACTCTTTCACTACTGAATAAATAAACTGCATTTTCTCAAAGGCTAAAATTACTTTTCCATTGCAAGATCAAGAGACAGTTTGGTCATAATCTAGAATTTAGCAGTGGACAGTGTAGATCAGAGATCAGACTGCACGTTCTGTGCAGTCTGATCTTGATCTACACTGTCCACAAAAGCATCTGGTGTCGTCTATGGTATGGAAATAGTTAAGCTTCAGTTATCGGCTTATTTACGACAAGTCGTAAAATATACGATCTAACCATCATCGGTCGACGCCCGGGATTCTGTTATCAACAACCTGTTACATGCTCAATCCTTAGTCTGGTAAGCACCACTCGCTGACCTTTTACCCTTTTGCGGACAGTATAGATCAAGATCAGACTGCACAGAACGTGCAGTCTGATCTTGGATCTACACTATCCGATAAGGAGATATATTACTATCCAAAACATAACTTTGAAATGTAAATATTTGGGTTTTGACCATCGAATTGAAAATTTTATTATAGTTATTTAACAGGGTAAGAGTTAACCTTTCCTTCCCAACAACAAATGATCCATGCTCTGTGAAAAGGGGGCTTAATGCATCTGCGAAAAGTATCGACCCAGGTCAGCCTGCGCAGTCCGCACAGGCTGACCTGGGCCGAAACTTTTCGCTATGGGTCAATTTTCTGTATGTACAAGGCCCAGTCTACCTCATGATTTAGTCGGTTGTTAAAGAAAATAGCTATTGTAGATCCATGAGTATGTGATGGCTTGTTTGGTATCATGCATCACAAAGATGCATTAAGCCCCCTTTTGCCAGAGTACGGCTCAAATGTATTTCGCTATTGGTCAATTTTCTGTTTGTCAGAGGACCAATCTACCCCATGACTAAGTCGGTTTTTGAAAAAAGTGGCTCCTGTGGATCCATAATTATGTGATGACTTGGGCTATTATCATGTATAACGGAGATGCATTAAGCCCCCTTTTAGCCAGAGCACGGCTCATTACCGCCTGTTTTAAGTTGTGAAAGTAATAAGATAGGGTCCTTTCTCTTACACACAACGTTTCTTTATGTGGTCATATGGACCAAACGGTAATCGGAAAGAAAGTGACTGGAAAAAAAAGTATCGGAAAAAAGTATCAATTTTTGCCAGGAAAAAAAGTGTCGGGAAAAAAAAGCATCAGTTTCTGTCAAAGTTGTGATACTTTATCAAATTCATTTTAAATAATGTAATGATGGTTTTTATACCTTATCTAATTAATCTATGACATAATAGGACACTAAAAATGCTTATTAGAAACTTTTTTTTTCTTTTTCCTACAATGTTTTCAAAGGCCTTCTACCTTCTTAAGTTGGTAAACAATTAACTTTGTAAAACTCACATACTGTGAATATTGTAATTAAAGTGAAAGTTACAGATCAATCAGAAATGAAATAAAATGATGATAAAAGACATTTGGCAATATCAGTGACTTAAAGCGAAAAGTAGACGTCAATTAGGGTTATACACATTGCAAATTACAGAAATTACACAACTATATAAACACAAATCAAAAACATTTTAATCGCTATTGTTATACCCCAGTCCAGAAAAAGTAAAAAGAAAAATGTACAAATATCACATTTTTTAAACGAAGTCAATTCAACCTATCAATTAAATTTTTACACCATATACCAGATTAACTTAGTCTCTTTTTGGAAACTGATACCTTCTTTCCTGATATTTTTTTTCTGATACTTTTTATCCTGATTATTTTTTTCTTGAAACTTTCTTTCCTACAATCGGACGAAACAGTTCCGGATAAAAATCAAAACTGCACTCAGGGTCCGAATTCACCAACCATTCTTAAGAACATTCTTAGTCTTATTCTCAAGATTTTTCCAAATTTGAATGTAACACACCTTCTGATTGGCTAAACCATTTGGTTTAGCCAATCAAAAGGTGTGCTGCTTTCAAACTTGAAAAATCTTGGAGAATAAGACAAACAATATTTTCAAGAATGGTTGGTAAGTACAGACCGAGGTTTTTAAAAACATAATGAGCTTAATGGCGGAAACACATTGTAGACCCGCCCTTTTGTATGTCAGAATAACTTCCAAATCATTGACAAATTTTGAGGACTACGACCCGGAAGCATTTCGTCCGGTTGTTACAGATACTACGACGCCGAGCCCCGCTAGCTCAGTCGGTAGCGTGCAGGACTTGAGAACAAGGGGTCGTGGGTTCGATCCCTGGCTCGGCCGATTTCTTTCCGAGGATTGCTGATAGTCATTGCGACAGGATTCATTCCTCTTTCACTGCTGACCATTGTTTTGATGATGGTTATGTGGGAAAACAGCCAGTGGCTTAGAAAGAAATTTGTGCGGAGAACTGGTAAAAGAGACTCCAGGAAAGCATGGATAGGTGCGCTGGCCTTCGCGATATAACTGAAATAATGTTGAAAATGGCGTTAAACACCATACAATCAATCAATCAGATACTGCGATCCCTATAATTTAACCCTCTACCAGAAGACAAAATTTTAGCCTTGTCCAAATTGAAAGCATTTGCAGACGACAATTTCAATGGCTCAAATGGTGCAATTTTTCTTTGATAGGGTAGAAAATATTGTGGGAAAAGGAGAAAATGCTGGTTACCAGCACTTTCTCCTTTTCCCGCAATGTTTTCAAAAGGCTTCTTTCCCAAGTCGGCATTGTGCGATAAAGGGTTAATCGGACTTGTATTAAAAGTGCACCTGTCGTAAATCACAACATTTCTTGCTTCACTTTGGTGGTCTCTTTATCTTCGTGTAATTACTGTAATTACAATTACAACAATGACATTAAAGGGGAAAAAGGAACAAAAATGGGGGAAAAACAACAAGGAAAAAACTTAAAGATACATCTTTACAGCCAGAGGGTAAATAAACACCGTTAAAATTTGACAGAATGTAGAATCTAGTTAGCTGTGTAAACGTAGATAAAAAAAATCGATATAAGGCGTATTGGATAAGAATCTCGGGGCAATTGTCTTCGATTTAAACCGGAAATTGTGGTTGTGATGTCTTTTGATGGCCTCCAGAGAATGAAATGCATTTTCTATCCGTCGTAATCTGTTAAACCTTGCAACCGTCAGGGGGAAATTTTGGCATGAAGATACAAGAATAATTATAGTTTCATAAAATACAGATGATATTGGTTGAAAAAGTGTATATAAACGATTAAAGATTTATCTTTAACAACAGCAAAGAAATAAAAAAACTAAGATAGAGCAAAAACAAAAACAAAAGCATACACAAAGAAACAACAACAACAAAGGACGACATCGAGGTGACTAACATACCATTATTTCTTATTACAGTCTATCTGTGGAGCAACATGCACTATAGTGGCCTTTTCAGCTATAAATATATGGAGGGAAAATATAAAATACGGGTAATAAAAAAAAAAATTCATATTTATACTTTACCAAACAAAATCGTGTTTAAACGACCCCGATAAAATGGTTTTTTTTTTTCGAAAACTTTTCGAAAACATGGTCGGAAAAGGAGAAAATGCTGGTAACCAGCATTTTCTCCTTTTCCTACAATGTTTTCTAACAATTCAAAAGCAAATTCAATCGTTTAAGCCATATTTAAATTTGTCGTCTGCAACTTCTTTCAATATCGAGAAGTCTAAAGTTTTGTCGTGTGGTAAAAAGTTAACTGAAGCTGCAGCCTACATGCACTAATCTATAAATAGCGATAAAAGCGGAAATGACGTGACAAAATTGAGCAAAAACCAATAATTAAAAATGCACGAAATTATTCAGTCATCGTAATAATTATGTATATATGTACAGCGTTATTGTACTAATGTATGTAATATAAATATTTCTAATAAAATTGCGTTTCTACGTGCATGTTAACGTTTCTACCCCACCCCCTTCCTCCAGTTCAAATTTGTTGACATGGAAAATTTAATTTACAGAAAAAAAAAAAGTACTCATATAAAGTAGAATCGTTTGTTTATACATGCATGCATACGTTTCTTCTTTTTTCCCCACATTCTACACTTTCATACATGTATAATTCATTAAAATGAAATTACTAACATAAATATTTTCTTTTTCACAATAGTATTGACAAGGGTGAGCTTGGATTTAGTAAAATAACAAAGCTTTGAATTAAGTATCTACAAGCACATTTCCAACGAAAGAAAAAAAAAATCACGGTTTATTTCATGCTTTCCGGTAGTTTATCGAGAAATAACGGTGAAATATTGTTCGATATTTCATGGTTACGACCAGAGAAAAATACCGATTTTATTTTCCAACTCTTAAATTGAAGGCGGAAACAGTAGTTCCCGCGCACTAGTTACCCAGGTGAAATGCGCGTGCCACTCAACCAGATGGAAATATGACGTAATTTACCCTATATTTCTCGCACTTTACGTCATATTGTAACACGTTTTTATGCGGAGGGGGTACGCCACAGGGAATTACCGATAAGAACTGTACTTGATTTTGATGTACGTCCCCCGAAAAAAAGGGATAGAAGCATGAAATAAACAGAATATTTTCGGTGAAAAATTGATATTTACTTTATCTCGTGAACATCATCGGTAATATTTTTAAAATATTACCGATGATGTTAACTCGATGAAATAAATTTCGATCTTTCACCAAAATAAAACCAAATATCCTCCTTTTATTCATGCTAACAATAGCAGAAAATGTTTCGTTGCACGAAATCAATTTATATATGATATTAATTATTAATTAACCTCTTTACCAGGCGATAAAAATTTTTAGAAGTGCCAAAATTTAACCCTTATCCTGCTAAATAACTTTACTTTAACTTTCAAACCAGTTATAAAAACCAGAATAATGCTACTTCAAACTCCTTTTTTGGAGAAAAAATATTTTCTTATCGGACAGTGTAGATCCAAGATCAGACTGCACGTTCTGTGCAGTCTGATCTTGATCTACACTGTCTGCAAAAGGTCAGTGAGTCGCGCTCAGTAGCCTAAGCCTTAGTAAGGGTTAAGACATTTGCAGACGATTAAATATCATAAGATTTATCTAAGAATGGTTAGAAAACATTGTGGGAAAGAGAGAAAATGCTGGTTAACAGCATTCTTTTTCTTTTTCTACTATGTTTATCAAAAGTTTTTCCTCTAAGAGTCGATAAAACTATCATTAGAATTGTCTAAGAATAGTTAGAAAACATTGTGAAAGAGAGAGAAAATGCTGGTTAACAGAATTCTTTTTCTTTTTCCACTATGTTTAGCAAAAGTTTTTCCTCTAATAGTCGTTAAAACTATCATTAGATTTATCTAAGAGTGGTTAGAAAACATTGTGGGAAAGAGAGAAAATGCTGATTAACAGCAATTGTTTTTCTTTTTCCACTATGTTTATTAAAAGTTTTCCATCTCAGGGTCGTTAAAACTATCATTAGATTTATCTAAGAATGGTTAGAAAACATTGTGGGAAAGAGAGAAAATGCTGATTAACAGCAATTCTTATACTTTTTCCACTATGTTTAGCAAAAGTTTTTCCTCTCAGGGTCGATAAAACTATCATTAGATTTATCTAAGAATGGTTAGAAAACATTGTGGAAAAGAGAGAAAATGCTGATTACAGCAATTCTTTTTCTTTTTTCATAATGTTTATCAAAAGTTTTCCCTATCAGGGTCGTTAAAACTATAATTAGATTTATCTAAGAATGGTTAGAAAACATTGTGGAAAAGAGAGAAAATGCTGGTGAACAGAATTCTTTTTCTTTTTCCACTATGTTGATCAAAAGTTTTCCCTCTCTGGGTCGTTAAAACTCGGGATTATGTATTAAAGTTTAACCATTAGGCTGCTAAGCGCCACTCACTGACCTTTTGCGGACAGTATAGATCAAGATCAGACTGCACAGAACGTGCAGTCTGATCTTGGATCTATACTGTCCGATAAGGAGATGTTTTTCTCCATGAAAATAAATTTGCAATGACATCATTCGGATTTTACTATCGACTTGAAAGTTTCATTTAACTTTTTTCGCATGATAAGTGTTAAAGAATAAAACTCCTTAATATCTAGCATTAGCGTCTCTGTTTTCCTAGAATTACTCGGCAAACCTCTCATTTTTTGGTGCGAGACAAAAGTGCACTCTATGGAAATGTGTCAAGTAACTAAGTGTATAGAAAAACACATTTCCCACACAGAGCAATTTCTCTGCATAATTCATTACGATTTATAGCCTATATGACATTGACCAACGAAAGAACTGGTAAACAACCATTATCTTCCGCTAGATGGCATTCTTCAAATACACATCTATCTGATTTGGGCATCCTGGGTACAGAACCGGACTACTTTTCAAAACGACAACCGTTGCTTTGAATTTCAAAATAAAATTGCCATTTACTCAATAAAACGCTACCTGGTGCGATTCATTCAGCTTTCGTCAGCTAGCATGTAACCTATGCACTGGCCATTTATTAAAACAGCCCCTACAGGCTTGGGTAATAGTTTCGGTATAAGCCCTACTTTCCCCCTTTATAGGAGATGGGTGATGCGTCATAGCAGACAGGTCAAATCTTCGAAGAATATGACATGCGCAGACAACGGTAAACAACTATAGACTGGGAACCTTAAAGCTTTACCAGACGACAAAATGTTATACTGGTCCAAATTGAAAGCATTTGTAGACGACAAATAAAAAAGCTGTCCAAATGACGAAATTTGTCCTTGATAGGGTAGAAAAAATTGTGGGAAAAGGAGAAAATGCTGGCTTCCAGCATTTACTCCTTTTCCCATAATGTTTTCAAAAGCGTTTCTTCGTAAGACTCGTAAAATTCGGGATTGTGTAGTCGAGGAATTACCCTTTACCAGACGACAAAATTCTAGGCTTTAATACTAAAATTAGATATTTTGCAGACGACAAAGTATACATTTATGAGGTTCAGAAACTGAATTTTCTCTTTTGAAACACACACACAAAAAAAAAAAGATTGGGGAAAAAAGTAAAAAAAATGCTTGATACTAGCATTTTCTCCGTTTCCCATAAGCCTTCTTTCTCAGGGTCGAGAAAACTCATTGTGCCGTTAAACATTAGGACCGCTTTTAAAGTAAAAAAAAAAATCTAAGCCTGAAAACGGGCATGTGTCAAAAATATTGTGAAGGTTATCTGCGCAGGCTGACATGGGTCGATACTTTTTGCAGATGCATTAAGCCTCCTTTTCACAGAGCACGGCTCATATCGATTTGTTTGGTTAATGGTTAAATATTTTCCTCCTTTAACGTAAAGACACTGGATACATGCAATCAAAGGAGCATATGAGGAGTTGGTCGCCGAGCAGCTGGCAACTACTTATACGTCTATTTTTATGAGATCAACTATGACGTCAACGTACGAGGGGTGATCAGAAAGAACGCGGACCAGTGCCTTTATCGGAATATTGTTATAAAAATCAACTTGGAATGTTTACTGTTTTTCAAAGTAACCTCCTTTGTGTTCTATGCACTTATTCATTCTTGATTCCCATGCGCGAAACACGTGCGCGAGCCCGTCACGTGACATCACTCTCAACGACCCGGTCATGGCATGGGTTAGCTCCTCTCTGCTCTCGTAGCGCGTGCCACGTAGAGAATCTTTCAAAACAGGAAATAGCCAAAAGTCACATGGGGCCAGGTCTGGACTATAGGCAGGATGGTCTAATGTTTCTATGTTTAGTTTTTTCAAAACTTCCTGTACAAGTTTGGCTTTGTGAGCGGGAGCATTATCTTGATGTAAAATGACGCCTCTCCATAGAAGTTCCGGCTGTTTTTTTCGGATGGCCTGTATTAAATTCATTCGAATAATGCTGGCATAATACTCAGCATTGACTGTAGTATGTATAGGTACAACATGATTTAGAAGAAAACGTTGAGAAGAGAAAAACATGATGCACATAACTTTACCAACAGACTTAGAAAGTTTGGCTTTAACAGGGGACGGCGATGTTGGATGTTTCCATACACTGCTTTGTTGTTTAGATTCGGGCTCGTAAAAGTGTACCCATGTTTCATCGCATGTCACAATACGATCAGTAAAGTTTGATCCTTCTTTCCTAATGCGTTCTAAAATTTCAGAACAAATTTCGACCCTAACCCCCATTTGCTCGGGCGTCAGTAGCCGAGGCACCCACCTTGCACAAACACGCGACATTCCAAGTTTGTCAGTTAAAATCTCCTGTGCACTTCCATAGGAAATGCTAAATGTGTCAGCTATTTCCCTGACAGTAACTCAACGATCTTGCTTTACATGCTGCTGCACATCCGCGATAGTTTTGTCCGTTACTGATGTTGATGGACGGCCAGATTTAGGGTCATTTTCAACGGTTTCGCGTCCTTCTCAAAATCGTCCAATCCATTTACAAATACTGGTTTTCTTAAGTGCTGAGTCCCCATAAACTTTATCTAAATCGGCCTTAATTTCCGATGAAGACTTTCCGAGTTTAACGTAAAACTTTATAATTACTCTCTGCTCAAATAAAACGTCATCCGACATTGTGAACCGCTAACGCAGTATGTGATGTCATTGAAATGACGTCACTCTTTTCTTATTTGCCTATGACGTCATTTAAACGCTTGAGTAAGTAACCAGGTAATTAATGTTCATCTGTGCAAATTTAAGTAAAGTAGTTTTTGAAATAATCGGGTGGTTCGCGTTCTTTCTGATCACCCCACGTACGCTTGTTTCTATACAATCTGTACTTATTTCTATACAATCTGTACTTATTTCTATACGATCTGTTCTTATTTATGTACGATTTAACATAATCGTTGCATGTAATTTATCACGTGATACTTCTACAGGTCTTTGCTAAATCCTGGTGCGAAATCTACGGAATCCTGATGGGGCCACCCAATACCTCGCATATCTAGACCTATCAGGATTCCGTAGAAATCTTAAAACAGCCTTTGGAGGCTACGTAGCTCATAAAGCAAATAGATCCACCACTTTTTCTTTTTCTTTCATTTGTATTTTATCTTTACAAATTTTTTGCCAGCTATCGCCTTACTTAAATCAACGATCAGTCATTTTTGGAATTGAGTTATAGTTTAAAAATCTGAATAGTCCCTTTAACCCTTATCTTGCCGTTCGGGACCTTTGGTGACTTTTGCGGAGAGTGCAGAGCAAGATCAGCCTGCACATACGTGCAGTCTGATCTTGCTCTACATTCTCCGCTGCTTTATCGATAGTTTGGGTGATACAAGCCCAGCCCATTGCCCGTACATTTAGCAAAGTATTTTTGTGTAATCGTCAACAATTTTTAATCGGCAGGATAAGCGTTCATCGGTGATCTTTTACAGTTTTTATATACAATTTGTGTCTGTTTTACACCACTTTAAAAAGTAATTCAGTATGGTCGACAGCAACTTATTCATGTACATCCTTAGTTTGCTGCGACACTGTTGTGCCTTTTTCAAAGGACATTTCAAAATATTTCGGTCCGCTACATGGATCAAACACGGATTTCTCCGTATAATCGGGCCGCTACAAGGACCCAACAAGGATTTCCTTGTGAAATGAGGCCGCTACCTGGGCCCAACAATGATTTCCATGTGAAATCGGACGGCTGAAAGACCCAATAAGGATTTTCATGTGAATCGGGCGATAGAAGGAACTAGCAAGGATTTCCTTGTGAAATCGGGCAGTTAGAAGGATCAAACAAGGATTTCTTGTGAGATCGGGCCCCTAAAACAACTAAACAAGACGTTTCTTGTGAAATTTGGCCGCTAGAGGGATAAAACAAGGATTTCCTTGTGAAATTTGGCCGATAAAAGGACCAAAGAAGGATTTCCTTGTAAAAGTTGGGCCACTAGGATGACCAAACAAGGATTCCATTGTGAAATCGGGCCGCTAGAATGATAAAACAAGGATTTCATTGTGAAATCGAGCCCCTATAACAAGGCCGCTAAAAAAGCCCAAACGAGGATTTCCTTGCGAAATCGGGGCGCTTGAGTGACCCAACAAGAATGTTCTTGTAATCAGGCCGCTGAAAGGACCAAACAAGGATTTCTTTGTGATAATGGGCGGTAGAATGGTCAAACAAGGGATTCCTTGTGAAAGCGGGCCACTATAGGGATCCAACTAGGATTTTCTTATGAAATCGGGCCGCTAGAAGAACCAAACAAGTATTTCCTTGCGAAATCGGACCGCTAGAGGGACCAAACAAGGAAATCAATGTGAAATCGGTCCGCTAGAAGGATAAAACAAGGATTTTCTTGTGAAAGCGGGCCACTATAGGGATCCAACTAGGATTTTCTTGTGAAATCGGGCCGCTAGAAGGACCAAACAAGTATTTCCTTGCGAAATTGGGCCGCTAGAAGGATAAAACAAGGATTTCCCTGTGAAATAGGGCCGCTAGAAGGATCAAATAAGGATTTCCTTGTGAAATCGGGCCGCTAGAAGGATAAAACAAGGATTTCCTTGTGAAACAGCGCCGCTGGAAGGATAAAACAAGGATTTCCTTGTGAAACAGCGCCGCTAGAAGGATAAAACAAGGATTTCCTTGTGAAATGGGGATGCTAGAAGGATCAAATAAGGATTTCCTTGTAAAATGGGGCCGCTAGAAGGATAAAACAAGGATTTCCTTGTGAAACAGGGCCGCTAGAAGGATAAAACAAGGATTTCCTTGTGAAATAGGTCCGCTGGAAGGATCAATTAAGGATTTCCCTGTGAAATAGGGCCGCTAGAAGGATAAAACAAGGATTTCCTTGTGAAATAGGGCCGCTAGGAGGATAAAACAAGGATTTCCTTGTGAAATAGGGCCGCTAGAAGGATAAAACAAAGATTTCCTTGTGAAATAGGGCCGCTAGAAGGATCAAACAAGGATTTCCCTGTGAAATAGGGCCGCTAGAAGGATCAAATAAGGATTTCCCTGTGAAATAGAGCTGCTGGAAGGATAAAACAAGGATTTTCCTGTGAAATAGGGCCGCTAGGAGGATAAAACAAGGATTTCCTTGTGAAATAGGGCCGCTAGAAGGATAAAACAAAAATTTCCTTGTGAAATAGGGCCGCTAGAAGGATAAAACAAGGATTTCCCTGTGAAATAGGGCCGCTAGAAGGATAAAACAAGGATTTTCCTGTGAAATAGGGCCGCTAGAAGGATAAAACAAGGATTTCCCTGTGAAATAGAGCTGCTGGAAGGATAAAACAAGGATTTTCCTGTGAAATAGGGCCGCTAGGAGGATAAAACAAGGATTTCCTTGTGAAATAGGGCCGCTAGAAGGATAAAACAAAAATTTCCTTGTGAAATAGGGCCGCTAGAAGGATAAAACAAGGATTTCCTTGTGAAATAGGGCCGCTAGAAGGATAAAACAAGGATTTCCCTGTGAAATAGGGCCGCTAGAAGGATAAAACAAGGATTTTCCTGTGAAATAGGGCCGCTAGAAGGATAAAACAAGGATTTCCCTGTGAAATAGAGCTGCTGGAAGGATAAAACAAGGATTTTCCTGTGAAATAGGGCCGCTAGGAGGATAAAACAAGGATTTCCTTGTGAAATAGGGCCGCTAGAAGGATAAAACAAAAATTTCCTTGTGAAATAGGGCCGCTAGAAGGATAAAACAAGGATTTCCCTGTGAAATAGGGCCGCTAGAAGGATAAAACAAGGATTTTCCTGTGAAATAGGGCCGCTAGAAGGATAAAACAAGGATTTCCTTGTGAAATAGGGCCGCTAGAAGGATAAAACAAGGATTTCCCTGTGAAATAGGGCCGCTAGAAGGATCAAATAAGGATTTCCCTGTGAAATAGGGCCGCTGGAAGGATAAAACAAGGATTTCCCTGTGAAATAGGGCCGCTAGAAGGATCAAATAAGGATTTCCTTGTGAAATAGGGCCACTACTACGATCAAACAAAGATTTCCTTGTGAAATCGGGCCGCCAGAAGGATCAAACAAGGATCAACAATGCATAGCTCAGTTGGTAGAGCGTGGGAATCGTGAACGTGATATTTCGGGCCACGGCTGGCCATCTAAAATGACTAACAGTCTTTCGGATGAGATATCAAACCGCGGTCTCAGGTGACGGTGCTATACACCGAGCCCGTTAAAGAACCGGGCTTAACTTGGAATAGGTTTCGTCCTGTATCTGCACTATCCCCCGTAACAATACTAACAACCTTCAGGAGGCGCCGCCCATATGGGCAACCGGTGGTGATGATAAATAAACGTAAATTCAATCAATCAAACAGGGATTTTTCTAGTGAAATCGGGTCGCTAGAAGGATAGAACTTGGATTTCCTTGTGAAATTTTAACCCCTTAATCACTGATTCTTGAAGGTCCGCCCCCCCCCCTCCCCCTCCCCCCCATTGAATATGAAATGGAACACATCAAGTTTTCAATCAAGACTTGTATTGATAGAACGATCTCTTTTACGTGACTTACGAGAAACAACTTAATTTATCCTTTACAAAACAATCCCTGAAAAGGGCTTTTGAAAACATTGTGGGTAATGAAGAAGATTTTCATATCCATTTTTTTTTTCTGCTTTTCTTACAATTGTGTCTATCCTTCCAAAGAAAAAACCATTAATTGAGTAACATTTCATTTATTGTCTGCGAAAACTTTAGATTTGGACGAGTCTAAATATTATACTGTATGTGAAGCAGTTTGGTAGGTGGAACTTTCCCAATATCAATTTGGCATCAAAATATTCTTTTAACCCTAAAGCTACTAAGCGCGACACGCTGACCTTTTGCGGACGGCGTAGATCAAGATCAGACTGCACAGAACGTGCAGTCTGATCTTGGATCTACACTGTCCGATGAAGAGATACTGTTTTCGAAAAAAATAAGTTTGAAATAACATTAATTGGGTTTTTTTTTTTTTATCGTATTAAAAGTTTTTTTTAAAACTTATTTAGCTGGATAAGGGATAAAAACATTGTAGCAAAAGGGGAAATGGCTGGAAGGAGCCATTTCCCCTTTTGCTACATTGTTTTCTAATGTAGAGTATAGCAAGACCATAGAATTTTGTTCTTGGAAGAAACAAATTAATTAAGTAGGCAGAACGTTTCCCAATTTCAATTTGGCATCAAAAACATCGTTCCAGTGATTAGTTCGATGTTCACTTACAAATTGGTTGTCCGTGGCAACAGAATTTCGCCTTGTAATCTAGATTAATTGCGTTTCGATTAACCCGTGGAGTATCAAACACAATCTAGATTTTGTAATGGGCCATGAATATCGAGATCAGACGGCACAGAACGAGCACTCTGACCTATCAGCTATTATATGTGATATTTTATCGAAAAAAATTGTATCGAAATCGCAATTTCTTGATCATAATTGTATTGTCTGAAATTTGCGATTGGATTAAACCAGGTTCATGCGGTTCATTTTCGAATTTTACCTTTAAACTGCAAAGCGCGACTAAGTGCGATTTTGTGGGCAGTTTAGATCCAAGATTAGACTGCACAGAACTTGAAGTCTGATCTTTGATAAACATTGTTCGAAATGCTGATTGTATTTTGGCGAAATAACTTTGAGATTGTAGTTTTGGGATTTTTACTATAGGCTGGAAATGTCCGTTTAATATATCCTGTACTGCAGAGTCAATCAAATGACAATGGGCGTTAATGAATCCCTCACTAGAGAGAGGAGGACAGTGAGAGACAGTGAGTGAGACAGAAACATACACACACAGAAAGAGAGGAAGAAAGAGAGAGAGAGAGAGAGAAATACAGAGTGAGAAAATCAGACTCTCTTCTCTAATAGACAGAAAGAGAGATATAGAGTGAGAAAATGAGACAGAGAAAGAGAGAGAGATACAGAGTGAGAAAATGAGACAGAGAGAGAGAGAGAGAAAGATACAGAGTGAGAAAATGAGAGAGAGACAGAGAGACAGAGAGCGAGTGACAGAGAGAGAAAGAGTGACAGAGAGAGAGACTGACAGAGAGAGAGTGACAGAGAGAGAGAAAGAGAGAGCGATTGATTTCCTTACGCATAGCGTTTCCTGCCTTTTTAGAGTATATGTATTTACATTAGAAAAGAATCTCACAATCTTCTTAACTGCCAAAATATGACCATCGATACACGAATATCACCAAAAGTTGTTTTTTTTTTTCAATTGACAAAATATCACCAATTGGAAAATAGAGTCAAAATATCTCCCAACTCCATCCGATAGTCGTCGAGCCCCAGTAGCCCAGTCGGTAGTGTACAGAACTTGAGAACAGGGGATCGTGGGTTCAATCCCCGGCTCGGCCAATTTCTTTCCGAGGACTGATGATAGTCATTGCGACAGGATTCATTCCTCTCTCACCGCTGACCGTTTCGACGATGGTTATGTGGAAAAGCAGCCAGTGGCTTGGAAAGAATATTGTGCGAAGTACTAGTAAAAGAAACTCCAGGAAAGCATGGATAGGTGCACTGGCCGCCGCGATATAACTGAAATAATGTTGAAAACGGCGTTAAACACTATACAATCAATCGATCAATCCATCTGATAGTTAACTGTTAAAAGATTTAAAACCTAAGTAAGATTAATCAAATTATAATCTTATTTCTTCTTGATCACCGAACATCTTGAGCACTTCATCGACATTACATGCAATCTAAGTTAAGGTCATGGGTTATTCACCAACCAATGGAAATAATATTTTAGTTCTTAATTAACCTTAAGGCTGCTAAGCGCGACTCAAAGAACTTTTGCGGACAGTGAAGATCAAGATCAGACTGCACAGAACGTGCAGTCTGATCTTGGATCTACACTGTCCGATAAGATCTTTTTTTCTCCAAAAAAATAAGTTTTAAATAATATCATTCGTGTTTTACTATCGTCTTGAAAGTTTTATTTAATCTTTTCAACAGGATAAAGGAAAAAAGACTTTTTATCTGATTGGATGAGATAGAACATCTCAGCCAATGGGAAAGCTAGTCTTGGAATTCGGAATTAAAACCGATCTTAGAATTGTTTTCTAAGATTTTGCCCAGAGACCTACTTTTTGACCAGGCGTGACCCAGTTTCAAACTTTTCCGACACTTTATCAAGACAAACATTCCGACCAAGTTTCATGAGTATCTGACTGAAAATGTGACCTCTAGAGTGCACACAAAGTTAATGTTGACGACCACAAGACGGATGACCCGCGACGCACAACGGACGACTGACGACGGACGACGGACGCCGGACACAGTGCGATCACAAAAGTTCACGTTGAGCACTTCGTGCTCAGGTGAGCGCAAAAAACACACTTTATTCATAGTTAGACCCTAATTTCTGTAATTTTGATGGCGATGTTTGATTTTATGATGTCTATTTCTGTTCCACCTTTTCTAATAAATACAAAACTACTCATAAAGCGTACCTGGGAGCAATTTGATCTTCTAATTCTAACAAAATAAATATAACAGGATCCGGCGGAAGATTGAATAACATAGTAAACAATATTGATTCTAGTAGTTGACAGTCAATCAATGATTCTATAAATAACTAGACTTAAAATGATTATGCATTTTTATTATATTCTTATCAGTGAATTACTGGAATTTCACAGTGAATAATACCACTAGTGATGATAATTATGGTATCATCACTACTGACGATATAGTTTTAGAATGTTTGTCGGAACTACTTTTTTCCTATATTGCTCATATTGTACCATTCTTGGTGATTATTAGAATAAAATAGGGAGAATTAGGAATATGATAAACTGGATAATCAAATGGTTGTGTGTGATTTTAAAAATCTGTCACCCGAATTGGGTTTGATGCGGTTAACTCGTTTTTTCAACCGCATCACATCCCATTCTAGTGACCATTTTTAATATCACACACAACCAGTTGATTATCCTCTATATACTGCGGGAGTCCTATAGATTTATCTCTCTTTGACACGGCTATTCGTGACACGGCTATTAAAGCTCGATGATTTGGGTTGGGTGAAACTGTGTAAACTACCTGTACTAGCGCAGGGAAACACTGCACTTTGCAAGTACTAGTGCAGGTTTACAGTGTTTTTTACCAGGCAAAGCGCAGGCAAAGAAAAAATGCATTCTACCAGGAAAATCGCAGGAGAAATAATGCATTCCTCAAACACCAGTGCAGGAAACGGCAAATCTAGTGAGAAGTTCCCGTAGGGAAACAGTGCATTCCACCAGCACTAGTGCAAGGAAGCGGTTCAATTTGCCTAAACGAGCGTAGGAAAAGGGTGCATTCCACCCGCATTAGCTCAGGGAAACAGATCATTCCACTACCACTAGCTCAGGGAAAGAGTGCATTCCACCAGCACTAGCCCAGGGAAACAGTGCATTCCACCAGCACTAGCTCAGGAAAACAGTGCATTCCACCAGCACTAGCTCAGAAAAACAGTGCATTCCACCAGCACTAGCTCAGAAAAACAGTGCATTCCACCAGCACTAGCCCAGGGAAACAGTGCATTCCACCAACACTAGCTCAGAAAAACAGTGCATTCCACAAGCACTAGCCCAGGGAAACAGTGCATTCCACCAGCACTACTTCAGAAAAACAGTGCATTCCACCAGCACTAGCTCAGGGAAACAGTGCATTCCATCAGCGCTAGCTCAGGGAAACAGTGCATTCCACCAGCACTAGCCCAGGGAAACAGTGCATTCTACCAGCACTAGCTCAGGGAAACAGTGCATTCCACCAGCACTAGCCCAGGGAAGCAGTGCATTCCACCAGCACTAGCCCAGGGAAACAGTGCATTCTACCAGCACTAGCTCAGGGAAACAGTGAATTACACCAGCACTAGCTCAGGGAAACAGTGCATTCCACCAGCACTAGCTCAGGGAAACAGTGCAATACACCAACTTTAGCGCAAGGAAATGGAGCATTTTGACATAATAGACGCAGGGAAATGGTACACCACTGATGTTGGAAAGGAAGATATACTTGTTAACAACCTTTCCCCTGATGATTCCAAAAGCCAACTTTATCAGGCTCGTTAAAACTCGGAATTATTTGGTAAAGGGTTAACGCTTTACCACACGATCCTGAATTTTAACGACCCTTAGGATGAAGCCTTTTGAAAACTGCAGGAAAAGGAGAAAATGCTGGTAACCAGCATTTTCTCCTTTTCCCACAATGTTTTCTACCCTGTCAAAGATAGAAAATAACATTTGGGCCACGTTTGATTTGCCGTCTGCAAAAGTTTTCATTTTGGACCGTTCTAAAATTTTGTTGTCTGGTAAAAGTTAGACATAAATCGTTCTGCTGGCGACTGATAGCGACTTGTAGCAGACCACCGTTTCAAACATTGTAGCAAGTGGAAATTTCCTCGCGGAGTATTATTTCGTCATTTTCTTGAACTTTTTCAATTGATTATCTCTGAGTGGCGCACTGGCAAAAGGGGTTTTCGTGATGCATTTTGCCTAGAAAGTCATAATCTTATTATCAATTCTAAAAATCTTTATTGTCTCACCAACTACTGAACCTGAAGGTAAAATGGTCTTTTGACATGCAGAAAATTAAACGGTAGCAAAAAGATTCGATCAAGGTCAGCCTGCCCGGACTGTGCAGAATGACCTAGGTCTATACTTTTTGCAGATGCATTAAAGTCCTTTTTCACAGAGCGTGGCTCATGAATGAAATATTACAATAATTTCACGTTCATTTTATCCATGTACTGCTAGGACGGTTAAACCCTTGGGCTGCGAAGCGCGACTCAGTGACCTTTTGCGAACAGTGCAGATCAAGATCAGACTGCACAGAATGTGCAGTCTGATCTTGGATCTATACTGTCCGATAAGGAGATAACTTTTTTCCCAGAAAATACCTAGCAGAATTTGGGTTTTTACTATTGGCTTGAACGTTTCATGTTAGATATTTAACAGAATGGGAGTTAAAAGTTAAAAGATCGTCCTAAATTTGTACAGATAATTGTATTCTTATAATAATTGGCTTGCAACACTCAAAAAAGGGGTATTCGGACATTTGCGTAAAGTGTCGTCTCGGATCAGCCTGCGCAGTCCGCGCAGGCTAATCCGAGACGGCACTTTACGATTACATTAGATTTGTGCTACAGTAGACTTGCGCAAAACAGAAAATTACATAAAAACGGAAAGTGTCGTTTCGGATTAGCCTGCGCGAATTGCGCAGGCTGATCCGAGACGACATTTTACGCAAGTGTCCGAATGCCCCTTTTCGCGTGTTGCAGGCTAATTATATAATTTTATCTTATGAATTAGTTTGTATGGTGTTTAAAGCCGTTATTTCAGGTAAACTGCGGCAGCCTGTGCACCTATCCATGCCTTTCTGGAATTTCTCTTACCAATGCTTCGGACAAAATTCTTTCCAAGAAACTGGCTACTTTTCCCACATATTCATCGTCAGAACAATGATCAGCAGTGAGAGAGGAATGAATCCGGTCGCAAGGACTATATCCTCTATCCTCGGAAGGAAATTCGCCGCGCTAAGGATTCGAACCTACGATCCCCTGGTTTAAAGTCCTTTACGCTAACAATTGCCCTGCCATGTGCAGGTAAGGCATTCTACTTTAGGAAAGTTTTTTACTTTAAAGAGACATCTTTACAGCCAGAGAGTAAACAAACGCTGTTAAAACTTGACGGTGTTATAATCTAGTCAGCTGTGTAAACGTAGATAAAAAATCAATATAAGGTGTATGGGGTAAAGAAACTGTAGGGATTTGTCTTCGATTTAAACTGGAAACTGTGTTTGTTATGTCTATGGCTAGTCGCAATAGAATGAAATGCATTTTCCATCTGCCGTAATCTGTGCAACCTTGCAACCATCAGGGGCAATATTTGGCATGAAGATACAAGAGTGGTTATAGTTTCATAACATAAGGAAAAAACGGTTAAAAAACTGGATGAAAACGAGTGAAGATGTGTGTTTAATGGTCTTGTAAAAAGCTGATTATCATTCGCCGTACTTACCTGATTCAAGTTCACTGGCACGACGGGGAGAAGAGTTGGTTTGCATTATAAAGACACAATCCTCTGGTATTCCAGAACCATAATTACTTTCTTCCGTTAAGCCCATCAGCTTATCAGTCGTTTCTATGGAAACGAGCTCTTCTCTTAAATTAGAGGTATGGCAACATTTGAAATTGTCGTCCGCTACATGTCCTTCGACCTTCGTAGTTACAGGATGGTCACATATTAATGGCGAACTGTCCTGGTTATGAGAAGATAAATCCATGATGTCGGTTGTTGATATTGATTTCGGATCTGAGGGCTGCAGCACCGAAGAATGAATATCGCCATTTTTAAATCCATTTGTCAGTTGAGTTGGCAAGACAAAATTTCGTCTGCTAAAATCGATACCAGATAGAAGGCACCTCATGCTCTTAGAATCTAAAGATTTCGAGTAGTCTGTTGGCAAAATATTGGTGTTTGTTACACACAAATCTGTTTCACACTGACAAGGAATATTTTCACATATATTTGAACTTTTCTCGGCTACTCTGAACTCTTGAGCTCGAATACCATCGCTTTGATGGTATTGCGGGACAGAACTGCAGATTGATTTATGTTTTAGACAAACACTGTGTTCACATCTCCGTTCATGTAAATGTGTGTCAAGGGCACAGGAAGTCGTTTTGGAAATGTCAGTTTTACTGATTTGGTATGGATGGCTCTGAGAAGACGAAGGCAACTCCAGCATTTTTGTACCATTACATTTATCTCTTGCACTTGAACTTAATTGTGTCCTCTCTGCATGCATTTGTCTTTCTCTATAGTTAGGGACAAAACAGGAAGAACTACCCGTAGTGTTACTGCTAAAGCCTGTGTACATGTCTTTATTTGAGCAAGATGGCATCTGTTCACTACTTAATGCTGAGGTTAGATATGGTCTTTGCTCGCTTTCAGCGGCATCAGTTTCACATTGTAGATTTACATGTTCTCTTTCCAAATCCAGTACTTGAATATCACCTTCACATTGCGTGAAATCATACGAAATGGAAGTCTTTCCAGTTCTTTGCAGTCTTTTGTCGTCTAGACGAATGTCGGCCGAGTTACGAGTGACGTCATTCTTTGCGTCTTTTGAACGTTTCCGGTCACACCAACCGTCAGTCTTTGGAAGAAATCCTTTTTCTGACACAGACTTTGACTTTTTTGGTTTGAACAAAGTAGCTTTACTGACAAATTGTTCCTTTTCGTTGTATCGGGAGTCTCCATCACAGGAATCAGTTCTTTGGATCACAGAGTTTAACTGAGGTGCGCTGTAACATCGCTGTAGCCATTGACTCGTACCGGAAGTCCATGTATTCGTTTGATGTTGGGATTTCAATTGGTTTTGAACAGGAGCTAATTCGGCACGATATTTGTCAACACAAGCGTTCAAATCTATATCAAACTGTTCAATTTCTAACATTGAACCATCCGTAGAGAGCCGCACTGTTATCCTTGAACTTTTTGAGTTGAGGTTAGTATATGTCTTGGAGGTAGAAGAAAACTCATTGTAAACCGGTGCCTTCCGTCGCCCACCTTTTCCATTCCTTTTGCTCTTAATTTTCTTCTCTTTCTGTTCCTTGATAAAATTTCTATTATATTCTAATGAACTGTCACCCACTCGCCCCAGACTTGTTCGACTAGGTCGGCAGCCCATCTCCCCAAACACCCATACACTTTAGGCAGCGTTTAACAAAGCCCGTAAAACCCTCTTCACCCTACGGTTAAATCCATCCATTTACAGCAATTATCGAGGATAAATAAGTGACCAGTTTGATAACAAATGTATAAACCAACAGGCAGGCGAACAAGCCAGCGAAAATATCCAATAATGAAGAGAAACTTGTCGGGGAAAATATCTGCTTGCAGTCCCACGTCTTTCATAAATGACGATCAATATTTGGAAACACTTTTTTCCGCCCACTGCAGGTCGCTGAATGACAGGAATTTGGTTCACGTTACCCTGAAGTGCATTAACACTGTTATATAACCGATATCGAGCGTTAGACTCGCCTTTTTTACCAGACGACAAAGTTTCAGATTTGCACAAATTGAGAGCATCTGCAGACGACAAATTTAATGTGGTAAAGATGATGGAGTTTCTCTTTGAACCAGTAGAAAACATTGTGGAAAAAGGAGAAAATGCTGGTTACCAGCATTTTCTCCTTTTCCCACAATGTTTTTAAAAGCTCTCGTCCTCAAGGTCGTTAAATGCTTGATGATAAACACTTAACTTGTTCGGCAACATGACAATTTTACTGCTCTGAGTGACAGTAAAGATCAAGATCAGACAGCACAGAATTGCATTCTGAACTTCAGTTTGTCCTAATTTTTGTGAGTTATTCTGATCAAGATAAAATCCAATTAATGTTTTTTTTTTCATCGACTGAATACCATTTATTGCCAAACGAGAAAAAATTTGGACTGACCACACTGAAAGTAATCGCAGACGGCCAGTATTTTCTCCATTTCCCCACAATGGTTTCGGGAAACGTGTTCCCGAGGGTCGCTAAAACACGCCATTGTTTTGTGAAGGTTTTTAAAACGGTTTACGCCTTGATCAATTCACTACGGCTGGCTGCTTGATTTATTGACTGAATGGTGTTTGACGCTGCTTTCAACATTATTTCGATCATATCACGGCGTTAGGTCACTTAATCATGCAATTCGCTGGGAGAACGACATGTGCGTATGCAGGTGAGGACAGGAAATTGTTTACAACACTAAACCCGTCTTAGGTTGCTTCTGGAGACAGTGTAGATTAACTCTTTACCACACAATCCCAACTTTTAACGACCCTGAAGGAGATGGCTTTTGAAAACATTGTTGGAAAAGGAGAAAATGCTGGTAACCAGCATTTTCTCCTTTTCCCACAATATTTTCTACCCTATCAAAGACACAAAACATCATTTAAGCTACATTTTTATTGTCGCCGGCAAATGCTTTCAATTTGGTCCAGTCCAAAAATCTGTCGTTTGGTAAAGGGTAAAGGTCAGATTGCACAGAATGTGTAGTCTGATATTGGATCTATATAGTCTGGTTTTATTATTATAATTATTATTTAAAGAATAGCATTGGCATTGTAATACCTTCATCTTTTGTACTGATGGAGAACGTCCATTTTATTTAAGGGCTGGGAAAGGAGAGGGGTTAATGAATCAAGAGGGCCATGCTGGCCCTGAATCGCTCCATTGTCTTTTCATTTAAATGTGCAATGCACTTAATTGGCATCGACAGAGACATTAAATTTGCATGGTAATATACATAAAATTTCATAGAGGAAACAGCGTATTTCTCAAAATAAATAATAGTTCTATATCTTTCATATGTCAAAATAAATAATAGTTCTATATCTTTCATATGTCAAGATGACGCCTGGGAATACAAGAAGGTATAATCAAGTATCATTCACTCCAAATATCAATGAACTTGAAGAAAGAGTTCTTTAACAATACGCTTCCAATGTTTCAGAAGCAGAAAACTATTTTTTCTAAGGCACGAATGGTTAGTTTCTGAACAAAAAGTGGAATAGTACAAACCTCACTCCATGTTAAACATTTCAACTCATTTCAGTATTATCATTAACATGTAGGTAAATCATTGTCAATGAAAACTGAATATTTTTGTTTATCCAAAAGACTTGAATATTACCACCCTGGTTACAATTGAGTTTCAATAATAAAGGGAGATAAATTATACTGCATGTTTCTGTAATGAATATTGATTGATTGTATGGTGTTTAACGCCGTTTTCAACATTATTTCAGTTATATCGCGGCGGCCAGTGCACCTATCCATGCTTTCCTCGAGTCTCTTTTACCAGTACTCCGCACAATTTTCTTTCCAAGCCACTGGCTGCTTTCCCACATAACCATCGTCGAAACAATGGTCAGCGGTGGGAGAGGAATGAATCCTGTCGCAATGACTATCATCAATCCTCGGAAAGAAATTGGCCGAGCTAGGGATCGAACCCACGACCCCTTGTTCTCAAGTCCTGCACGCTACCGACTGAGCTACCGGGGCTCGGCTCTGTAATGAATAAACAGGAATTATTTCTCTTCATATGTATAATAGATCACTATTTAAATATAGTCATACAGCCTGTTATTTACTATAATCAAACCAACCCATCAACAGCCATATTCATTGCTAGATCAAAATAGAATCAAGAAATCTCAAAAAGATCCACCAAAGATCATTTACACAAATTTTTGTCCCAACATGCAATTTGGAAGAGAAAGATTTATAAACATTTTTTGTATTCTTCATGTTTTTTTTTTTTCTCCTCAATTGCATATTGAGTTTTTATAGAAATCAAACTCTTTAACAGAAATTCTGAAAAGCAAAATTGCAGGATCATTTCTATGCATGCAAATATGTATCATTTACGCCAATTTTTGTTCCAACATGCAATTTGGAACTAAGAAGATTTATAAATAGTTTCAATATTCTTCATGTTGTTTGTTTTTTTGTTTGTTTGTTTTTTTTTTCAATCACATCCAGAGTTTTTATAGAAATCAAACTCTTTCAAGAAATTCTGAAAAGCACTATTGCAGGATCATTTCTATGCATGCATAGATGCATTACGGACACAGGGTCATGACGTAAGCTTGCTGCCCTTTGGCCAGTGCAGCTAAGAAATAAAAATCTCCATGTACACAAATACAGAACCATATTTTTATTAATCCCACCTAAATTACACACGTTTTATCAATATTTTAACCCCTTATCACGCATGTTATTTAATACATCACTTAGTAACTTATACCTTGTACTCAAAAAGGTATGTAGGAAAGGATAATGCCTCTCTTCATTACTTGTAAAATAGTGTTGAAAAAGACTAACATCTTTGGAAAAAAAACAAAAACATTTTTCTCTATTTCAAATGTGCTCTACATACCCTTTACCAAACAATCCCATGTCTCAACGATCTTAAGGAAGAAGGCTTTTGAAAATATTATAGGAAAAGGCGACAATGCTTCTAACCAGCATTTTCTCCTTTTCTCAAAATGTTTTTGACCCATTCCATGACAAGATCATCATTTGAATAATATTAAATAGGTGATCTGCAAATGCTTTTAATTCTGACAAGTCATAATTTTTGTTGTCTGGTAAAGGGTTGAATACTGAGCATCTGTCATCCTTTCATACAAGTTGGGGATTTTACTTGACACAAACCAACAAGAAATTTCTCATTTAGAGTGAAATTTTCACAGTCAAATGTTTTTTTCATTTTTTTTTTTTCTTTGAAAGATATGTATCATGTTACTGAAAATATAGTAATGCACTTTATTGCAACATACTTGAATATCAAAGAAATTACAAAAATATCTTTTCACACTATTTTTCCTTTGATCGGAATGTATGATATTGAAATAATAGTACATGTATTCTTTTTTGCTGCAACATACAGGTACGTTATTTAAAGAAACTGTAAAAATATATTTTCCCATTTTTTTCCTTTGACTGGAATGTTAAATTGAAATATAGTAATGTCTAAATCTAGTAACTTCTTTCACCATGCTGACCCATTACCAGATGACAAAATTTCAGACTTGTACAAGCCAAAAGCAAATACAGACAGCAAAATAAATGTACCTAAAATGATAAGACTTGTCTCAAAAAGGCGTAGAAAGCTTTGTGGGAAAAGGAGAAAATGCTGGTTACCACGATATTTTCAAAATTTTCTTGCAGGGTTATACAAAGGATTTTTTTGTAAAGGGTTAATGGTTGACCAATATCCCTAAACAAGGCACCTTTTGACACCCATGTAGTTCAGGACTTATTAAACACTATGCAAAATGGAGAAACTGCTTATTTAACACAGCCTTGGTTCCAGCCTGACTACTTTTTTTTGTCATATATACATGAGCCAAGCTCTGTGAAAAGGCGACTTAATACATCTGGAAAAAGTATCGACTCAGGTCAGCCTGTGCAGTCCGCACAGGCTGACCTGGGCCAACACATTTTGCTGTTGGTCAATTTTCTGCATGTCCAAGGACTTGTGTACCTCATGATTGAGTCGGTTGTAATACACACAATGTTTTATGGATCCATAATACGATTTCTCGTAATGTGATGACATGCTTGGTATCATGCATCATGGAGATGCATTAAGCCCCCTTTTTGCCACAGCATGGCTCATATAATCTGACCTCACTTTGTCAAAAGAAGATGTCTAATTACTAAACAGTTTTAACAGAAACAGAACAATTGATAGACTGCTATAAGGAGTGGTTAACTCTTTACCAAACGACAATATTTTAGGCCTGTCCAAATCGAAAGCATTTGCAGACGACAAAATAAAAGTGACTCAAAATTTGAAATTTGTTTTGTGAAGAGTAGAAAACATTGTAGGAAAAGGAGAAAATGCTGGTTACCAGCATTTTCTCCTTTTCCCACAATGTTTTCTCAAGGCTTCTTTCTCAGGGTTGTCAAAAGTAGGGCTTGTGTGGTAATGGGTTAAGAAGTTGTTAAGTGTTTGGACCCAGGGTACATTAAGCACTGACAAATCGAGAAATTTATGATACATGTATAATCAATTTCCCCATCTGGCACAATGTTTCACAGGTTGCTATACAGACTCTCCAAATGTAGAAAATGCACAGTCTCAGCAATGGAACATTGGCAAAATTTTCTCTGGAAAAGTCTCTGGACAAAGCCCACTATGCCCAATCCTGATGGGACCTTTAGTAAATGCCTACTGCATGATACCACTTCTTAAAAGCTGTGCACAGCAGTGAATTTTATCTGCGAAATTCGGAATTTCTTTACTTCCGAGGCCTTTAAATATGAGAAGTCTAAAACTTGCTTATAAGAGAATGAGTTAACAGTCGTGGAGTCAGTAATCTTGATGAAAAACATTCTGTGATATTTTGTGGAGAAAAAAGTGAGGTTAAAGGGTCATTTAATATCAAAATCTTAGCCGAGATAGACTATCAAACCTTATAATATGATTGAATTTCATTCTACAGTGTATAATAGTGTCTGTGAATAATAAAATCTTTAAGTCTTTCAACAACAGAGAATCTAGACTGCAATTTTTTTACCTGAAATAAATCTTAAGATAAGCAAAGGATATCATAGCTATTTACAAGAAATCTTAAAAAGCCAACCCTAGCTAAGATTTGAAAACCACCGGTTTACATAATATACCAGACAATACAATATGGCTTGCAACATGCGAAAAGGGGCCTTCGGACATTTGCGTAATGTGTCGTCTCGGATCAGCCTGCGCAGTCCACGCAGGCTAATCCGAGACAACACTTTACGACTACATTAGATTTTGTCGTACAGTAGGCTTTAGCAAAATAGAAAATTACATAAAAACGGAAAGTGTCGTTTTGGATTAGCCTGCGCGGACTGTGCAGGCTGATCCGAGACGACACTTTATGCAAATGTCCGAATGCCTCTTTTCGCATGTTGCATGCCATATAAAAATACATGTATATAACACACAGCCTAGAAACTTGCACATGAGGAAAAATAAACAATCTCTTCAAAACAGAAAAACAACTAGTATTACCAGTATCACTAAAGATGACTGACAATAAACACTAAGTGCTTAAACCCTTTACAAAACAATCTCGAGTTTTAACAATGCTGAAGAATAAAATTTTTGAAAACATTATTGGAAAAAGAGATAATGCTGGTAACCAGCATTTTTCTCCTTTTTCCAAAGTGTTTTTACACCTCGAAAGACAAATCCTATCAATCAGACCACATTTGATATTCTCTGCAAATGCTTTTAAAATGAGCAAGTCTAAAATTTTGCAGTTTAGTAAAGAGTTTATAGAAAAGACCTGTGTTTGAACTTAACATACATAACACATAAAGGTTGTGTCAATTCAAGTACAGACAATTATTCGACATGTTAACCTGTATTAAACCATCCCATGTTTTCATAACCCTGAGTAAGGTGTTTGAACACATCATGGAAAAAGGAGAAAATGCTTATAACAACCATTTTTCTCTTTTTTCTCAGATTTCCTACTGTTTGCAAAAATGTTTTTTCCCGCTTCAAAGATACATATAATCATTTGAACTGTATTAAATTTGTTGCCTGTTAATAGTTTCAAACTGGACTAGTCTAAAATTTTGTCATATTTTGTCATAGGGTACAGAGTTAATCTTATACCACACAATCCTGAGTTTTCATGTCACTAGGGATGAAGTCTTTTGGAAACATTGTGGGAAAAGGAGAAAATGCTGGTAAAACCAGCATTTTCTCCTTTTGCCACAATATTTTCTACTCTTTCAAAGACAATTTTCTTCACTTGAGCTGTAATGAAATTATTGCATACGAATGTGATCAAAATGTACGAGTCGAAAAATTTGTTGTTTGGTAAAGTGTGTTTGAGGCATAAAATCGAGTTACAAATCTACAGTTTCTGCTTAAATCTTTCCTTACTGATGATGACACAAGCAGTTTAAATGGATAGTGTAGATCAAGATCAGACTGCACAGAATGTGCAGTCTGATCTCTGATCTACACTGTCCACTCTTTTATTCTAGATTATAACTGAATTATCTCTTCATCTTGCAGCAGAGCTGTATTTGTAGCTATTAAATAAGTGAAGGTTATTTATTTGGTAGTGAAAGAGTTTATAGTTGTGCATAATTCCAATACAATGATAACAAAACAGAGGTAATAGTTTGTCTCAAAAATAGAGCCTATGCTCATGTGAACAGACTAATGCATGCACAGACAGGTTGATTTCAGTCTTCCTCCTGCCCTTGAAAACAATGCTTATTATCACCTGTCCAACAGAGTTATTTCCCTTTGTGCACTTTTTTTGCATAATTGGTAAGAAAATGCACAGGTCTCATGAGATAGTATGATATAATTATGACATATGGTACCCCAAAATGTGTACAAACCTTTAACTAATCTGTAACTAGAATAACAAAGAAAAGAATGAAAGCAAAAATATACTTTTATCATATAACCTCCCTTGTTTTCCGTGCAATGTACCCATCACAAATTTCCTTATCTCATACACGTTTAACTCTTTACCACATGACAAAATTTTTGACTCGCCTATCATGAAAGCATTTGTAGAGGAGAAACTAAGCATGATTCAAATGATGAGATTTGTTTCTGAAAAAGTACAAAACATTTTAGGAAAAGGAGAAAATGCTGGTGCATCTATAGAAAATGCAGGTGCATCTATAGATGGTTTTGCATCTCCTGATCTTTAATTTGTGAAACATCAATATGTGATAAAAAGAATCTGACATTCATTGGCGCTTAAGATAAATTTTATTAAACTTTTCAAGAAAATATGTTTTTAAGCTCGCCAAAGGCTCGCTTATTAACATTATCTCTGGACTTGTTTTTTAAAATTTTATCTCAAACACCAACTCATCTCAGATCCTATATATCAGACAGTGCATAGCAATGAAATGAGCCTTGATTAGAATAGATGGTTGCATTTGATTGCACTTCATATCATAATGCAATTGATATTTGTTTACAAATGGTCCCAGTAGTGATTCTAAATGCATCTTTTAACTTGCAGTGTTCCACTTAGGGCAATAAAAAGCTTTGTTTGGCATGGAATTAATAAATCATTAGTACAACCTAAAAGACGATCTATTTTGAGTATTCTGACATAACTTCATGATTCAACCCTTTACTGCACAATGCCGACTTTAAACGATCTTTTTTCCACGATGTTTTCAAAAGGCTTCTTTCCTAGGGTCATTAAAAGTCTACATCGTGCAGTAAAAGGTTAATAATTATTTTAAAGATAATATCATGAAATCAAGGTCTCAACAGAAAAAAAAAAATTCAAAATCATTAGGTTGCTGTGTGATTGACATTTGAAAATATAAAGTTATCAAAGAGAAATGCACAATATTCCTCGCTAGGAGTGGTAATTCATTGTCTCAGAAAATCCATTTTCCACTCTTGCCCCATAATGCAAAATTTCTATGCCAAGTTTTCCAACTTGAATACCCAGGCATCAGAGCAGGGAATCTTATTGAATGGAATTTCTGGTATGTCCAGCTTGATTGTGGCAGATCCAGCGGTTCCAGACCAGTTGATTGGTCCATAGCCAAGCAGGGAAACTTTTGTCATTTGTGTTGGTGTTGGACATCCAAGCGCAAAGTTACCGGGATCAGGCCAATTCAAAACAATGGCATACACGTCTGTGCTATCTTGGGTTTTACTCTTTGAAGTATACCTGAAAAACCATTATCATTACCAGAAATGAATAAACTCACAGATAGACAAAATATATGAATATATTACACCTTATTTAAATAAATCCATTTGTTTTCAATGTGACATTATCCAGTTCATTCAATGCTATATTGAAAGGTCCTGGTCCATAAAAAGTTATCGTTTTCGATACTAAACAAGGGACATAAATCATTCAGACTGGTGTACGTGTGTTTTACATCAATATCATGTAGACACTTGAATCTAGACTGCATTACGCTCTCTTTATAATCGTTTCTGACAAGAGCTTGGTTTTCTTCCGTAAAGCGTTTTTCATGTCGCAAGTTTGCAGACAGAGTTTTTGATTGAAAAAATGCCACCAAACATTAAGTTGAAGGGCAACAAAATGATTCTCCAAATGATTAGCCCTTAATACAAGGGTCCAAGTACCACTGGTTGAGGTATGATCAAGAGAAAAACGTCATGTCCTGCCATCTCTGTTGAGAACTGCACTGTTCTAAAACCCTATCAATCAGTACAATTTTAAGACATCTTGAAAGTAAGGATCACAAACACGCTGTAGGTACCCCTAAATTGCAGCCTGGTTTTGAAACTGTCGTCAAAAAAGTTGACTCTTGGGAATCGGCAGGAATATTAACATGCTTGAAATGTGTAGCTTGGTTGTGTAAGGAGAAGATTGCCGCATTTCTTTGATTTTCAAGGATCAGCAGGATCAAACATTGTAACAAAATTTTAGAAGGTTAAATTTTTCTGATCCCCTAAGTCTAAGAGTGTGTCATAGGCTATGATAGATCTTAGAGTTAGAAATATATGATAGAACTTTTTAGCAGAGTGGGGGATGACTTTATATTCACCTCGGTGCAGTTTTTGAGCTAGTTTGTATCCCTTTCTATAAACTTATTCGGCATTGACAAATAATTATCTCATAACTTTTTAAAAAATCTCATTAAAAAAATCTATATGGGATTTTTCTCTCATAACTTTAGGCATATCCCTGTGAATGATATGTTTTTTTTTTTTTTTTCACTTTAAGTAAATTTCACGCATAGAAAAGACGACAAAACTGTGTTATCAAATTATGTCATAATAACGTCAGAGTCTCAGTAAGAAAACATAACTACAATTTTTTTTTTCGCCAGATTCTCATAAATGCTTTACAAAGCCTTCTTTCAGATGGATAAGTGAATGGAAACTTTCTTCAATTTGACATGGAACTGTAACAAAGACAGTTAAAATCCATGCCTATGCTTACCACACATCCTTTGTAACGGTATCATTCTGGCAAATCCATGGTTTGGTGCCATAAATAGCCTCACCATTCACGTCGAGCCACTTCCCGAGACTACGTAGTCTGTCCTCAAATAAAGGCATGATTGTTCCGTCTCGTGCTGGACCCACGTTGATCAGGACATTTCCACCACAACTGTAAGAAAAGTTAATATGAACCATACTCTGTGAAAAGGGGGCTTAATGCATCTGCAAAAAGTTTCAACCAGGGTCAGCCTGCGCAATCTGTGCAGGCTGACCTGGGTCGAAACTTTTTGCTATTTGGTTGATTTTCTGCATGTCACAAGACCAGTATACCTCATGATTCACTTAGTTGGTAGAGAAAAAGGATTTTATGGATCCATAATTATGTGATGACTTGATTGGTATAATGCATCACATAGATGCATTAAACCCCCTTTTTCCAGAACATGGCTCTTATATAATGTGACCATCAAGCCTGTTAGTTTGTTTTGTAATATAGTTCCCAACCACAATTCAATCATATAATGGAAGTTTAGCACTCCAAAAGTTTCTTTTACAAGTAGCATGCAAAACTCTTGCTAAGCCACTGGCCGCTTTCCCACATTAACAAAGTCAAAACAATTAATCCTGTCATAATGACTTTCAACCCTTGCAGGCAAAAAAGGGGCTTTGGCAGTGTTCAATCTAGAGCACGTCATTGTGCCATAGGCCCCCTGAAGTACCAGATGGTGCGATTCTAAAACAACCTCGTGCCCGTCAGGCGCACTCAATCGTAAAAGTGCCACTCCAAGAATTTTAGTCCTTCTCACCTGTTTCTGTTTTCTCTGCTCAATAAACATTATGTCGAGCTTTCTAGTGAGAATTTATAGATAACCCGACGGATGTTATGGCTAAGGTAAAACTGGTAGCCTGTTATTGATCTTTGTATTGGACGGTTTCTCGAGAAAAATGGGTACCAGAGATTATGATTCTTTGAGCTTCCTCTGATTATTTAACATCACAATGAAGGTGAGTTTCTGAGTATTTTGGAAGCCTCATTTGGGCGAAAAAAAAAAGGCAACAAGAGGGCCATGATGGCCCTGTATCGCTCCACTGGCTAATAAGTACAAACATTACAATACTTGGCCATTTTGTTTCAAACTTGAAGACATACAAAATCTTTTCTATAAAATCCTATGAGAAAGTTATGACCCCCCAGCAAAGCCATTTTTGACCACAAAGCTATAATTACTTGAATCCTGGTGGAGGTCCACAAGATAAAGCCCCATACCAAATAATACAGGTCTAGAATGTGTTTCCAAGAAGATTTTCAAAGTTTCCTCAATAAAAAGCCCTGTAAAACATGAGACCCATGAGACAGGGCTAAATTTAGTAGCCCTAGGTCTTATTATGGTTAGTAACAAGAGGATTTATAAAGTTTTCAACACAAAAGCCCATGTAAAACTTGTGACCCCTGGTGTGGGGACAAACTTGACCCCAAGACTATCATTTGGGCCCTCTTGGTAGAGGCCCACTAGATAAAGCTACATGCAAAATTTGGTATTCCTAAGCAGTAGATTTTTAAAGTTTTCCCAATATAAACCCATTTAAAACTTGTGACCCCGGGGACAGGGCCAAATTTGACCCAAGGGCTATAATTTGGGCACCCTTGGTAGACACCCACTAGATAAAGCTACATGCCAAATTTGGTAGCCCTAGGCCTTATCGCTAGGTAGTAGAAGATTTTTAAAGTTTTCCCTATATAAGCCCATATAAAACTTGTGACCCCCGGGGCCAGGCCGAATTTGACCCCAGGGCTATAATTTGGGCACTCTTGTTAGATGCCCACTTGATAAAGATACATGCCAAATTTGGTAGCCCTAGGCCCTTTGGCTAGGTACCAGAAGGATTTAAAAGTTTTCCCTATATAAGCCCATATAAAACTTGTGACCCCCGGGGCAGGGCCAATTTTGACCCCAGGTCTATTATTTGAAGGAACTTGGTAGAGGTCCACTAGATAAAGCTACATGCCAAATTTGGTAGCCCTAGGCCTTATGGTTTCAGACAAGAAGATTTTCAAAGATTTTCAATATTTTTCAGTTTTGTTGCCATGGCAACCAGAGTTTTTGAAGGAATCAAATTCTTTCAAAAAATTCTGAAGAAGACCATGGCAGGATCATTTCTGCGAAGTTTCATCAAAATTGGATGGGTAGTTTCAGAGGAGAAGATGTTTGAAATAAAAGTTAACGCACGCACGCATGCACGCACGCACGCACGGATGGACGCATGACGGACACCAGGCCATGACATAAGCCTACTGGCCTTTGGCCAGTGGAGCTAAAAACTGTTGAAAATATTACCATTGTTGAAAGTATAATGGGGCTAGTACCCACCCTTAGTTCTAGCGACAATAATAAAACCTAAGGGAAACGCAATTTCAAGCAAAATGGCTCCCTGACAAACGGTTCAACTGCAATTTATCAAACAAAATATTTAAACATTGTCCAAATTGAAAGTATTTGCTGGCAAAAACTGGTAAACAGCCATCCAACAAATCATTGAAATGCCATGGAAACACTGAAATACATGTACCTTTACTTTTTTATGCTTTTGAAATTAGCTTACTGAAATAGGCGTTCATGTAAGTATAAAATGATAAAATATTTTTAAAACAAAAAACATGGCTAATAAACCTATTTTTACTAATGATATAACATAATATGTATACATACATTGATCATGGCTTCCCACAGAGAACGATCACTGTAATATGTATACACATGAGTCTTGTCTTCTGCATCAAAATATCAAATCTTGAAGTTTCTCCTTTTCCCACTATGTTTTCTATCTTATAAAGTCAACTCCAACCAATCAAATTTATAATAACTTTATTGGTATTTATCTTGTGCAGATGTGTTAAATTTAAAAAAAAATGTTAAAAATTTGATGCCTGGTAACAATGGTTGACCACATAATTGAAAGTAGATTCCAGCACAATCTGGTACTGTCTGTTTAAATGTTATTCCCAGTATTGAGAAAGAAGGAAACATTTTTCTAAATGGATCTAGACCAGATACATAAAACTTGTACAAAAGTGGCTGTGGTGAGAGTGTGGAAGTACATGTACGTATATTCTGCTGAATACTCAAACTTTACTTCGTCCAGCAAGTGTGAACATTTATGAGTACTGTAGACTAAGTACGAGTGAAGTCTTCACAGCAGGTCTCAACAGCATATCGTAATTATGTCATTAGGTTTGAATGAATGAATAAATGTTGTTATAAGGCGCATCAACAGCTTTGGTCATTTAATGCGCATATCTGTGTTAAATGATGAATAAAGTGGATTGTTTTTAACTAAAAAAGATTTTAACAAAATGGAAACAATAAATAGACTTGAATTAAAAAGGGTGATATGTGATTTTGATATGTACAAAAGATGTTATTGAGTGACAGGGCAATCCCTCTCCACTTAGGTTTTAAAACTAATCTAACCTGCCTTAATCAATATAAAAAAGTAGTGTCAAAAGCCTCAACTTCAGAGTTCTAGTTCAATATAAAATAATTAAAGGTATTGCGATGTTTCAGTAGTATTTCAGTATTTCAATGATTTGTCTGACCCATAAACAGCATTTTTCCTTTTCAAACAATGTTTTCATAAGTTTTATTAGTTAAAACACTTGGTTTTACGGTATAGAGTTAAGAGTTTATTTAAACAAAATTACAGGTCAACTACAGTACCTGACTGTTTCAGCGATAATACCAAGCAGTTCCGCCATTGTAAGATAATCCTCAAGGGCAGCTTCCCTTCTAAATCCCCACGATTCCTTGTCTAATGTTAGGCAATTCTCCCATTTGTGTTTAACAAGATGACCTAGAAATGAAAAAAGAATTTTAACCCCATATCAAATGATCCCTTATTTCAACTTTGAAGATGAATGCTTTTGAAAACAGTGTGGGAAAAGATGAATATGCTGGTTACCAGTATTTTCTCCTTTTCCCACGATGTTTTCTTTTCTTTCAGTGTCCATTCCCATCATTTGAACTACACTTCACTCTTTCACATACGTAACCTGACGACAAAATTTTAGACTTGTCAAAAGCATTTATAGACAAAAAATGAAGTGTGGCCAAGATGGGGGATTTGTCTGGGCTAGGGTAGAAATCATGGCAGGAAAAGTAGAAAATGCTGGTTACCCGCATTTTCCTTTTTTTTTTTTCCCTTTTGCCACAATGCATACAAAAGCCTTCATCACCATGGTGTATGAAACACAGAATTGTTTGGTACAGATTAACAATGTCATCTGTACAGGCTTTCAATACAAAAAAAGTCTACAATATTGTCCTCAAAAACGAGATTTACTGTACGAAAACAAGTCTGAAGACTCATAATTACTTAACCCTTTACCATACAATCCGGACTTTTAACAACCCTGAGAAAGAAGCCTTTTGAAAACGTTGTGGGAAAAGGAGAAAATGCTGGTAACCAGCATTTTCTCCTTTTCCCACAATGTTTTCTACCCTTCCTGAACTAAGTTTCAATATTTCAGTCACATTTATTTTGTTGTCTGCAAATGCTTTCAAATTGGACCAGTCTATAATTTTGTTGTTTGGTAAAGAGTTAAATTTTTCACAGTAGGTATTTTAATTCTTAACCTGAATACAAATGTTTGGACCTTTTTTACATCCGTCATATTTGCAATGACACATAAATGGGGCCGAAACCATGGAATTTGTCTGTGAAAGGGTAGGAAACATTGTGGAAAAAAGTGAAAACGCTGATTATCAGCATATTCTCCTTTTACAACAATGTCTCCCAATGCCTTCTTCTTCAGGGATTGTAAAAACAAGGATTTGCCAGGTAAAGGTTTTTTTTTAATTTGGCACAAAATGTCTTCAAGACAAAAGGCATACACATGGCCATGTATATCACTCTAATGTACCATAATTACCTGAAAATCATGCAAAAATTTAGTGTTAGTCAAATTAACCCTGTTACCCAAAATCTCCTGTTTTAACATTCCTATGGAAAATGGCTTTTGAAAACATTGCAGGAAAAGAAGCATTTTCTCCTTTTTTCCACAATGTTTTCTGCACTATCAAAGACAAGTTTCTTGAATCAAGCCATGATTTGGTCTTGTCCAAATGTCTGTCATTTATTAAAAAATTGTTAAAATACTAGCAGACAGTTAGGGGTCTGGAAAATGGTTCAGCAGCTCAGATCTGACATTTTGTGACAGCAATCCAACAACTATGGTGTTTTTCCTAGGAGGAAGCATCATTCAAACAGAATGGCAACAAAGAACTTAAAAATAATGTAATTATATTCACAATTGCAGACGACAAATTAGATGTGGCTCAAATGATGGGACCTGTCTTTCAAGGAGTAGAAAACATTGTGGGAAAAGGAGAAAATGCTGGTTACCAGCATTTTCTCCTTTTTCCACATTGTTTTCATAAGTCTCCTTTCTCAATGTTACAATAACATGAAATTGTTTGGTCAGGGTTAACAAAGCCTACCTGGATTATATCTGTCCATACAAGTATAGTAACCTCCGTGATGACAGGCAACACCGTCTCCCCATCGATCATTAGTAACAACTGTGTCTTTTACTGGGCTACACAATAAAAATTTCTAACTGAAAGTTGTCAACATGCTTAAACACATGTAATCTTAACCCTTTCCACACCAGGGATTTTCGTGGACAGCAAAGATCATGTTCAGACTGCACAGAACAAGCAATCTGATCTTGGATCTATATTGTTCACTTGTTCATTCAGGCCCTTAAGACAAAAATCTTTCAGAGAATCAAGGGGTTGCATTTTCAGCCTTCAAAGGGGGCTTAATGCATCTCCATGATGCATTATATCAAGCAAGACAAAATGTAATTATGAGGTAGACTGGTCCTTTGACATATTGAAAATTGATCAATAGCAAAAACTTTCGGCCCATGTCAGCCTGCGCGGACTACGCAGATGCATTAAGCCCCCTTTTCTCGGAGTATTGCTCAATTATACTTTGCCTTGAAAAACTTAAAAATCAATGCCAAAGGATATACTTGTGATTTGAAACATTGTGTGCTTTAGCTGCCATTGTTAATCAAGATAAGGCAGTACAAAATATGCAGTCTGATCTTGGATCTACATGTATGTTGTCAGATAATTTTGAGACATACTGGCCAAAGAGCCATAATTGATTATGCAATGTGTGGGTCTGCCTAGTGCCTGAAAATATTAAGTCCTTACCAACCAAAGCAAATTTATGGTGAGGACTTTGAAAACAAACTTGTCAAATAAGGATAATAACTCTTTCCATACGATAGACGACACCAGAAGCTTTTGTGGACAGTGTAGATCAAGATCAGACTGCACAAAATGTGCAGTCTGATCTCTGATCTGCACTGTCCACTGATTCATTCTAGATTATGACAGCTCTGTCTCTTGATCTTGCAGAAGAAATGTATCTGCAGCCTTTGAGAAAATGCAATTTACTTATTCAGTAGTGAAAGAGATAATCATAATTATACATGTATAACCCTTTACCAAAAGTCTATTTTGGACATTTTTAGTTTTGACCAAGTTGACAGCATTTGCAGATGACAAATTAAATGTGGCTACAATTGCAAGATTTGTTTTCAACAGTGTAGAAAACATTGTAGGAAGAGGAGAAAATGCTGGTTACCAAGATTAAATACATGGATACATGTGAAACATTCCTGCTAAAAGAGAAACTCCTAGTTATTAACAATTTCTCAATTTTCAACATTGTTTTCAAATGAGTCCTGACTGAAAATGTCATCTGCAGATGGTGATGTGTTTTTATAAGCCTTCTTCTTCAAGGTTGTTAAAAAACACAGGATTGCCTGGTTAACTCTTTACTACACGGTCCCGACTTTTAACGAGGAAGAAGAGAAAGAAGCCTTATGAAAACATTGTGAGAAAAGGAGAAAATGCTGGTAACCAGCATTTTCTCCTTTTCCCACAATGTTTTCTGCTCTATCAAGGAAAACTTGAGTCATGTTTGCCACCTTTAATTTGTCGTCTGCAATTGCTTTCAATTTGGACAAGTCCAAAATATTGTCGTTTGCTAACGAGTTAAAGGTTAGTTAAGTAAGACCCATACCTGTCATTATACAACCAGGCCAGAAATCCAGTTGAGTTCCAGTATTCTACCGGACCACCATCCCCATCAGACCAAACAACATCTGGTTTGTAAGTATTCACAATCTCGTATAACTCTGGCATGGTTTTGTACTGAAATTATCATCATTGTTTTAGCATAAGATTTAAATTTTTAACTCATCCATATTGAAAAACATTTGCAGATAATAAATATGATGTGGGTTAAATGATGAAATTTGTCTTTGATTATGCATAAACATTTTTGGGAAAAGGAAAAAACAATGGTTATCAGAATTTCTGCTTCTCCAATGATGTTTTCAAAATTATTCCTCCTTTAGGAATCCTTTAGTCACAGGTTTTACAAGTTTTTACACTTTGAAAGCAACAGAAGCAGAATGAAAACTTTGAGTCAGTAAAAATGCCATTAAAAACTGCGATTCTGGGACAATGCCAAAGTATCTGAATATAGATGTTGATCATATAGATATCAAGATAGGACAGAATGTATGAATTGTGCAAGCTTATCTTGATCTACTCTGTCTGCAGGTCATATAATTTAAAAAAAAAACTGTTAAAGTTAACATTTGCTCTCTTTATCTCCTTACCAAATGATCCCAAGTTTTAACAACCATGACAGAGAAGACATTTGAAAACATTGTGAGAAACAGAAGACTTTTGAAAGCATTTTGAGAAAGAGAAGACTTTTGAAAACATTGTGAGAAAAGGAGAAAATGCTGGTAACCAACATTTTCTACTTTTCCCCACAGTGTTTTCTACCTTTTCACATGCGAATCCCATTACCTAACCCTTTACCACACAATCTCGACTTTTAACGACCCCAAGAAAGAAGCCTTTTGAAAACATGGTAGGAAAAGGAGAAAATGCTGGTAATCAGCTTTTTCTCCTTTTCCCACCATGTTTTCTACCCATCCCGAAGCAAATTTCGATTTTTCAGTCCCATTTGAGTGTCGTCTGCAAATTCTTTGAATTTGAACCAGTCTAAAACTTTGTCCTTTGGTAAAGAGTTAAGCAACATGTAATTTGTTGACTCAATATGCTTTGGACTAGTCTATAATTTTGTTATTTGTTAATCATAATGGAAATCAAAAACAACACTCTGCTACAAACAGTCTATTGAAGTACCTTCACAAAATCATTGGTTGTCCAGTTGTTCATCTTGTCCTGGTTATACATGGGATTGTACCACTCAAATAGGGAATGGTACAGTCCAAAATGGATGTCTGTCTTATTTCTTATAGAGTTTGCCAGCATTCCTGTTGGGAAAAAAATAATTGGTACATGTATATTGCTTTAATGTCGAGTGATTGCACTCATGTTTTTGTCCTACTGAAATAAGCATTTATGAGGGTTGTTCGATATGTAATGTGTATTGTACGATATCTCAAAAGCATTTGACTCAAATAGTGAAATGAACATTACATCCCCCAAAGTATTCTCCGCGGTTTGAAATACATAATTTCTATTTCTGAATCCATTTCTGAAATGCGTCACGGTACGCTGATTTAGGTAGACCTCTGAGGCACTGACTGATGGCTGAGCCAAGGGCTTGTTGGGACTTGTAACGACGACCAGATAAGAACTTTTTAAGTTTTGGAAAAAGGAAAAAGTCGCATGGGGCTAGATCTGGAGAGTATGGTGGGTGTGGCAAGACGGTAACCTTCTCCGACTTCAAAAATTGCTTCACAAGCTCAGATGTATGTGATGGAGCATTATCATGAAGTAGATGAACATGCCTAAATCCTGACACAGGGCGTTGTTTAAGATAATATTTCTTGACCTTTTTTAGTATAACATCTCGGTAATACCGACCTGTAACACTTTTGCCCTTCGGCACTGGAATTTGTAAGGCTATACCATCACATGAGAAGAATATGCAATAAAGAACCTTCTTTGTGCTTATGCTTCTTTTGGCAACTACAGGCCTTCTACCGTGTTTAGTTAGCCATATTTTGTTTCCAATTTTTCTTACTGGTTCGAAATAGTGAACCCACGTTTCGTCACCAGTAACAATGTCTGCAAATTGTCTTTGATTGAATTTGGGAAACATTGTGAGCAATTGCTTAGCGGTTTGTACTCGTACCCGTTTTTGGCCATCTGCCAATATATGCGGTATCCATCTGGCAGAAATCTTTCGTACTTTCAAAATACGCTTCAAAATGAAATGCACCCGTGATAGCGATATGCCAACAGCGTTGGCAATATCACGAACCGTGTATCTGCCATCACTTTCAATTATTTCCCTGACTTTTGAGACATTTGTCTTGCCTGTTACAGTCACAGGTCGGCCAGATTTTGCTGCATCTTTGACGGACTCTGTGCCAGTCAGAAATTTCTTTCTCCACCTACGAACTGTCTCATAAGATACCTTATCAGACCCATAAACTTCCCCCAATTCCGTAAAAATCTGCATTACCGAATGACCGAGTTTTGTGCGAACTTTTATATAAGCTCTAATTTCTTTAATATTCTTAATCCATTTCCCAACCATTTTTACAACAGTGGTCAACGACTAGCTCTATTGAAATGACTATAAGTTTAAAACTATGTGGAGCTGAAGGCTCGTGTTTACACCGCTGGAAAGGTATTGAATAGAGCTATTCAAGTGTATCATCATCCACGAAATCATGCAAAGCATTATCGCGCTGTGGTACAATACACATTACATATCAAACAGCCCTCGTACTTAACTCTTTACCAGACAACAAAATTTTAGCCTCATCCAACTTGAAAGCATAAGCAGACGACAAATTAAAAGCTACTGAAAACATAAAATTTGTCATTCATGGGTAAAAAAATATTGTGGGTAAAGGAGGAAATGCTGGTTATCAGCATTTCCTCCTTTTCCCACAATGTTTTCAAAAGCCTTTTTTCTCAGGGTCATTAAAAGTCGGCAGTGTGCAGTAAACAGTTAAAGATACATATGATCTATACTCGTTTACAGCCAGTTTTCATCCAGTTTTTAAACCATTTCATCCTTATTTTATGAAACTAAAATCATTTTTGTATCTTTATGCCAAATATTGCCCCTGACGGCTGCAAGGTTGCACAGGTTACTACAGATAGGAAATGCATTTCATGTTTTGGAGGCCTTCAAAGCAATCACTGTTGTTGTTTCCAGTTTGTTTCCAATAAGGACAAATCCCTTGAATTTTTCTATCCCTTACATTTATATTGAAATTTATCTGTGTTTACACAGCTGAGCAATTCTACACACTTTCAAGTTTTAACAGCGTTTTTATTCTCTAGCTGTAGGGCTGTATCTTAAAACTTCATTTGAAAATAATGCCTATTTTGAAGCAACTATCACAGAAAGCGTTACAGAAACATTGTACATGTACTAAATTGACAAATTGTAATATGGATAAAGTTCTTCAACTGACACCATGTTTCTTACTTGTGTTAACCCTTTACCCCACAATCCTGAACTTTAATGATCCTGCAGATGAGGCCTTTTGAAATCAAATTGTGAAAAGGAGAAATTCTGTTTTCTCCTTTTCTCACAATGTTTTCAACCCTATCAAAACCCAATTCCATCATTTGAGCCACATTTAAAATTGTCGTCTGCAAATACTTTAGAAAACTGTGGGGAAAGGAGAAAATGCTGCTTACCAGCATTTTCTCCTTTCCCCACAATGTTTTCAAAAATCTCTTTCCATCAAAACACAAGATTTTGTGGTACAGGGTTAAGCAAACTCGGACTCCCATTGTTAAGATTTCACTTTAACTCTTTCATTACTGAATAAATAAATTGCTATTTCTCAAAGGCTAAATATACACTTAATCTGCAAGATCAAGAGACAGTTTGGTCATAATCTAGAATATAGCATTGGAGAGTGTAGGTCAAGATCAGACTGCATGTTCTGTGCAGTCTGATCTTGATCTGCACTGTCCACAAAAACTTTTGGTGTTGTCTATGGTATGGAAAGAGTTAACACAGGAGAGCATCTCAAACAATATCACTCACCAACCAAGTCCTTGTTTGGCCCAACAGCCATGGCATTCCAATTAAACGAATGTTTAGATGGCCAGTTTGTGAAACCTTCATGGTGCTTACTCGTCAGGACTACATACCTGAAAGAAATTCGGGAAGAATAATGACTTGGCCTTTTTTTGACTAACTTAAAATTGGGCAAAATATCGGACAGTGTAAATCTAAGATCAGAATGCATATTCTTTGCAACATGATATTCATTCAAGCACCAGTGCAGGTAGCTCAGTGGTTAGCGTATCTGACTGGTGATCTGGAGATTGCGGGTTCGATACCAGGTTGCTGCTAACTTCCTTTCCGGCGATTTTTTGCCTCTCACCTCTGATACATGTGAGAAAAGTTGTCAGTGGCTTTAGAAAGAAAGTTGTTTCAGTGCTGGCATGAGAAAGCCAGGAAACACATGGGTGCCTCACTGACACTGATATGACCTAAGCTGTTAAAATCGCATTAAACTACAATACAAACCAATTTTCTTTCAAGCACTTGATGCTGTCCTCGGTATTTAAACCCTCTTCCAAATGACCAAATAGGCTTTAGGACCTTGAATAAAATGGCTTTTAAAACTTGTGGGAAAACAAGACCAAAAAAATGACGACCAGCATTTTCTCCTCTTCCAGAAATAGATTTTACCCTGCCAAAGACAAGTGCCATGTCGGCCAGTTATAAGTTAATACCTGTTTTGTTTTTTTTTAAATTCAAATTCAAATTCTTTATTGTACATGTAGGTCACTGGCCCAAAATACATTACAATACAAATAAACAAATCTTAACAGATTCATGTAAAAAATACTCTTTGATGTTAGATCTATAGATCATAAGCTATGATTTTTCAGCTGCCTTTACCTTCATGAGTGCATTGATGTAGACTGCTAATTTTCAGGTAGTAAACTCTTTCGAACATTGCATTAAAAGGAGAAACATTCAGTGCTAGTATTTCCCTTACACCAATTAAAAAGATATCTTCTCTCTGCACTATACTGAAAACATTGAAAAAATACATGATACTCATCCTCTATACACAGTATATCATAGTTCTCTCAACAAAAGTTTCATAGTCTGTAACCTTGACAAAATTTGCCTGCAACCTATTCTGAACAATCAAGTACATGTTTATCCTTGGTATAAAATTTTCCCACAATTTTTTTCAAAAGTCTTCTTTTTAGTGATGTTACTCGGTAAGCCGAGCCCTGGTAGCTCAGTCATTAGCATGCAGGACTTGAAAACGGGGTTGTGGGTTTGATCCATGGCTTGCCCAATTTCTTTCCGAGGATTGATGATAGTCATTGCGACAGGATTCATTCCTTCCTCACTGCTGACCATTGTTTCGACGATGGTTATGTAGGAAAGTAGCTGGTGGTTTGGAAAAAAAAATTGTGCAGAGTACTGGTTACAGAGACTCCAGGAAAGCATGGATTGGTTCACTGGCCGCCTAGATATATCTGAAATAATGTTGAAAACGGCGTTAAACACCATACAATCATAAAAGTCAGCAATATGTGGTAGAGGATTAAATTCAAAAACAATAAGTCAAAAAACTTGCCTTGCTCCTGAAGCTTTGAAGATCTCTGCCCATTTGTCCGGATCAAAGAGCTCAGCTGTGAAATCAGCAGCAAAATCAGCATAGGCAAAGTCTGGTTTATAATTATCCTTCATAAACTCTACCACACTTTCCAGTTTCTGGCTTTTCCAGCGGTACCTAGGTTATAAACAGTGTATGGTTACCACTTACATGTTGACCTTTCATCAAATACTCTGAGTCTCTCGAGTTTTACCAACCACAAAGATGAAGACTTTTTGAAAACATGGTGGAAAAAGGAGAATATTGCAAGCGTTAGCAGACAAAAAATTAAATGCAGGTTAAATGATACTAGATATGTACTTTGAAAGGGCAGAAAAACATTATGGGAAATGGCATGAAATGCTGGTAGATCTACCAATTACAAAACCCATAATTGATTAAAAAATGATTAACAAAAAAGGTTATGAAATTCAGAAGAAAACTTCACTTATATCTGTAAAAATTGGGAGTTTTCATGTCCAATCTGTTTGTAAGATTTAGTCCTTTCTGATTCTGTGAATTTAATCATAGATAGGTTTATAAAGGTCTATATGATCTCTTTCTATCATAGCTTTAACCTTTTACCAGACGACAAAATTTTAGCCTTGTCCAAATTGTAAGCATTTGCAGACGACAATTTCATTGCCACTGGGACTCAAATGGTGCAATTTTTTCTTTGATAGGCTTGTAAATATTGCGGGAAAAGGAGAAAATGCTGGTTTTGAGAAAATGCTGGTTTTGACAATGTTTTCAAATGGCTGCTTTCCCCAGGGTCATTAAAAGTCGGCATTGCGTGGTAAAGGGTTAGCCCTTGCAAATTCCTGCAATAAAGAATTAAGATTTAAAAGAAAATGCAGTGTCATGCTTGTCTAGACATCTCATACCTTATACAATATTAAAAAAAAAAAACTTCGATTTGTTATCAGAGTTCATTAGATTAGATCTGATCTTTATCTACCCTGCACGCAAAGCAGCTGTCTGACTCAGAACTTGGTTAAGTATCGTGCAAAATGTTACATGAATTGAATTGAAAGAGTATGATTGTAATTTGAGAAATCTATTCGCGTCCAATGAAAAAAAGAGTTCCTGACTCTAATCTTTAACTACGTAATTAAACTGCCTTACCAGAACCATTCATTGTTGAAACTGGGAACAGAAAACACGCCCCAGTGTATAAATATTCCTATTTTCCCTTCGTCGTACCAAGCCGGAAGGGGCCGCTTGTCCAGTGACTCCCAGTTTGGTTCATATCGGGTCGCTCCACAGCATGACAGCACCGCTACCAGGATGGTTGCAACCAGGAAATAAAAACCACGGACAGCCATGATGATGTCAAGTTACGTAAATTGGTCGATCGTTCAAATTAGATACGCCTTCCGCTGTCGGCGTTTCGGGTGACTGACCAAATAAAGGGAGACTACTATGTTATTTTCGAAATTTAGCCAGACAAGCCCGCGAATTTTTAAAAAACAACTTTTAAAGGCTTTTAACTCCTGACCAAACGACAAAATTTTTGACCAGACGACAAAATAAAAGTGACTAAAAAATTGAAGTTTGTTTTGGGAAGGGTAGAAAATATTGTGGGAAAAGGAGAAAATGCTGGTTACCAGCATTTTCTCCTTTTCCACACAATATTTTCAAAATGCTTCTTCTCATGATCGTTAAAAGTCGGTATTGTGTGGTAAAGGGTTAAAACATCGTTGGTAATGGCTTCAAGCAGTTCCTCCCTTTCCCTTAATATTGTCTATCCTGTCAAAGACAATTTGCATCGCCTCAGCTTCATTTTTCATATGTAAATGCTTTCCACGTGAATGGAACTAGCCTAATATTTTGTCGTCTGCTGTTCAAAGAACTGATAAATATCAATTTTTTTCTACTGAGATCAGACCCTTATCGCATCGCAAGCTTTTGATAGACATATCGTCGCCATGACAAAATTTTTACCCTTAGGCTGCTCAGCGCGACTAACTGACCTTTTGCGGAAAGTGCGGATCAAGATCAGACTGCACAGAACGTGCAGTCTGATCTGTGATCTAGAATGTTAGATGTGGAAGTAGAGCTCTATTTTCCCCCAAAAATTACCATTGAAATACATAGCAAAATTTGTGTTTTTAGATCTATCTGGTTAAAAGTTTCTTTTCACTTACTTAGCAGGACAAGGCTGAATGCTCATGCTTTTTAGATCTACAAGTAATTTTTAGCAGACAATAGACTAGATCTATTGATTGATTGTTAAATACATGGTAGAGGTGGGGAAGTTAACACCTATCCTACTAAATGACTAAATGAAACTTTCAAGCCGATAATTAAAACCCAATGTTTTGCTATTTCAAAGGTATTTTTGGGAGAAATATATCTCCTTATCGGACAGTGCAGATCCAAGATCAGACTGCACGTTCTGTTCCGTCATTATTTGGTGTTGGTTTTGCAACCATGTCAACTATGGTGGCCAACAACTGTCCAAACTAATGTGTCACAATAATAGAGAATTGAAGAACAATATAATACACAAGGTACTTAATACTTTTTTACAATATTTCTGCCAACAGCTTTCATCAAGAAAGAAAAACATAAGTTACATTCTTCTTTCTTTGTAAATGCAGTTGGCCAAAATAATGAAAAAAAAAAGTGTTTACTTCGTGTAAAAATAATGTTAACTGAGTAAACTAGTTTTTCATTTGATATCTGTACATATCAAATAGGAATTCAGCAATGAATCTCATTGTGGATTGATTGTATGGTGTTGAATTCTGTTTTCCACATTAGTTCAGTTATATCGCCGCAGCCAGTGCACTTGTCCATGCTTTCCTAGAGTTTATTTTACCAGTATTTTGTACAATATTCTTCCCAAGCCACTGGCTGCTTTCTACATAACCATGGTCGAAACAATGATCAGCTGTCACAATGACTACCATCATTCCTTGGAAAGAAATTGGCCAAGCAAGGTATTTGAACCAGTGACCCCCTGTTCTCAAGTCCTGTATGTTACTTACTGCACTACCAGCTCAGCAAACTCCTGCAGAAATGGTGTGTAATAACAATACAAAATACTTGTCAAAGATTCCTCATTATATTTAGTAAAGATTCCCAATCATATATAATAATACATAAAATAACATGTCCATAAAAGTTATACTAAGTTAAAAGCCATGTTGCAATTTGAAACTAATGTTTCTACAACAAATAGATGTACAGAATAATACATAAAATTTTATTTCTATAAAAGTCATGTTTACTGAAAAGCCAAGTTTCTATTTGCAAACACTGAGAATGGCTCTAAACCCAGATAGGGGCCATCCTCGCCAATTAGTCTTAACCCTTACCACACAATCCCAAGTTTTAACGACCCTGATGACAAGGGCTTTTGAAAACATTCAGGGTATCCATCATTTTCTTCTTTTCCTACAATGTTTTCTATACTTTAACTCTTTACCAACTATCCCTACTTTTAATGACCCCAAGAAAGTTTTTGAAAATACTGTGGGGAAAACCAGAAAATGCTGGTAACCAGCATTTTCTCCTTTTCCCACAATGTTTTCTATCCTACTAGACAGAGAAAATCATCATTTCAGCAAAATTTAATTTGTCATCTGCAAATGATTTGAATTTAGTCAAGTCCAAAATTTTGTCATTTGATAAAGAGTTAACCCTTTCCCAAACAGCAAATTTTGGACCAGACCAAATTGAAAGCATTTTGCAGATGACAAATTAACAGTTGCTAAAAAGATGATTTTTCTATATGATAGAGTTAAAAACATTGTGGGAAAAGGAGAAAATGCTGGTTACCAGCATTTTCTCCTTTTCCCACAATGTTTTCAAAAGGCTTCTATTCCTGACCCGTAAAAACCAGGAATTGTTTGGGAAAGGGTTAAGGGTTAAATCTTGTTATCTGAGCCACATCTTGCCTGAAAATGCTTTCAATTTGGACAAGTCTAAAATATTTTTGCCTGGAAAGAGGTTAATGGTGCCTTTTTATTCATTTATTACATGTTGAAAATTTTCTGTAGAAAAGAAAAAATGCATTTTCAGAATGGTCTGGAACACACTGGAGAAAAAATTTGTAACATGGAAAAACCTAATTGCCTTTGTTCCCTTCATGTTTTCCAAGTTGTTGATATGGGGGGGGAAGGGGGGGTATTAGCCGGGGTTCCAGTCCGTTCATTTTTTTCCTTTTCTATCATTCGGGTGTTCTTTGACAAAAATGACGGCCTAGGAACATTCTAAAACCAATCGCAGCGACATCTAGTTTACCCCATCTCACGGTGGGGTAAAGTAGATGTCGCTGAAATCATTTTCGAATGTAAATGCCTAAAAATAAAGAAAGAAATTCCAATGGCCTCGGTTCGGTCATTTCCTCTGTGTGTGGACAATCTTTGAAAATAATGACAAACAAAATTTCAAACAAGTATTGTGTCACAATGACTTTGGAGGATAGTTTAACAATAGCTTTTTATCGTTTCGTCTGTTTGACTCTGAAAGCTTTTCAGAAGGACGTTTTTACTAGTTTAGTTAAAGGTTGCGATTATTTTTTGATAGAACAACAGGTTCAGGAAAATCAATTGTCCCCTTTGTACTTGAATAAGTCGAAAAATGCGCCAATTCATTGTAATGAACATTGTGACGTCACGCGATAAACAAATCTATAATTAGAATATCAGCACAATTTATAATCATGGGGAGACCCTCTAATGTCCCCAGGCAGTAATAATAATGGATAGCGGCCAAAAATCGACAGCAGACCAACATTAGGACAGTGTACTACAAAGTACTTAATAAATTATTACCGCCTGGACCCAGGCTAGGGGGGGCCGGGCTATAACAAGTCATAGTTATCTAATAATGGGTGTATTGGCTCTTTTATAAGGAAGGTAAAAGCTTACATCCAGGTAAAGCATATAAGATAGGTGATATTTAAAATCCATGAAAAGACCAGCCTGCATAGCTCAGTTGGTAGAGCGTAAGACTCGTGAACGTGAGATTGTGGTTCGATTCCCACGGCTGGCCATCTAAAATTACTAATAGTCTTTCGGATGAGACATTAAACCGAGGTCCCGTGTGACGGTGCTATACACCGAGCACGATAAAGAACCAGGCGAAACTTAGGATGGGTTTCGTCCTGTATATGCACTATCCCCCGTAACAATACTAACAGCCTTCAGGGGGCATCGCCCATATGGGCAACCGGTGGCGACAATAAACGCAAATTCAATCAATCAATCCATGAAAAGACAAGCCCCTAGCTCAAGTGTTTGAGAATGAGACTTGTGAAGGTCAAATCTCAGACCACTTGAGGTTGTGGGCTTGATCCCCAAGTTGGCCACATAAAATTACAAAAAGTCATTTGGATGAGACGTTAAACCTACCCAACGGTGCTATTGAATAGCACTGTTGCGTAGGTTTAACAACGTGGCAAACCATATTTCCACCTGTGCATTAAGTCATTACCAAATGGTAAAATTTTGGACTTGACCGAATTGAAAGCTTGTGCAGAGAACAATTTCAGTGTGACTCAAGCGTTAAGAGTTGTCATGGAAAGGGCTGAAAAACAATATTACCAGCATTCTCTCCTTCTCCAACAATGTTTTCAGAAGTCTTCAAACTCAGGGTCATTAGAACTTTTGATATGGTATAGGGTTAACTCTTCACCTTGCACACAAATACGAAGTTGACAACATTTGCAGAACAAATGAAACATGCATATTCACCCTATACTAAACAATCCCTGGTTTTAACAACCCTGAGGAAGAAGCCTTCTAAAAACACTGTGGAAAAAGGAGAAAATGCTGGTAACCAGCATTTTCTCCTTTTTCCACAATGTTTTCTACTCTCCAAAGTTAATTTTCAAATTTAAGTCATATTTGTTTTGTCGTCTGCAAATGCTTTCAATTAGGACTTGTCTAAAATTTTGTCATTTGCAACTACAACGTTGGAATTTGTTAACAGAAGGGTAGAAAACGTAGAAAAAGGCATTTTTTTCCATTTCCAAGAATGTTTTCAAAGACCTTTCCCAGGGTCACTAAATGTCAGGATTGTGTGGTAAAGTGTTAAATGATTACATCTGCCAATGAATGGACAGAAAAAAATGCAGTGTTACTGCATTTTTCTGCTTTTCCCACAATGTTTGTAAATAACTGTTCTTGAGGGACATAAAAATATCTTCTGCCAAGGAATGTGATAAAACAACATTTTTGAAATGAACTATCCATCTAATTTCACACAGATTTTGAAATTATTCTAAATGTATATAGATACAATAACTAGAGGCGCTTGAGCGCCTGTATCGCTCCACAGGCCTGATATTTCTATAATGGTGAAAGGAAGTTTTTAACAATTATCATTCAATCCTGCATTTTAGCTCACTGAAGAAACAATTTGGTAGACAACCACCATAGGAACTTACCTGCAAAACAACAATGAAATCCAATGAATAGTTTTAGAGAAGAAATTTTTCAAAGATTTTACTTTATACCATAAAAGGAAAATGAGTCTCCCATAAAAGCCATGTTTTTTGACAGATCTTTTTTTTTTTAAGGAATTCTGTAAACCTGTATCTAAGGAACATTCCTGCAAAATAATAATGCTATCCAAATAGCGGTTTGGGAGGAGAAGATTTTTAAAGGTTTTTTACTTTGGTTGCCATGGCAACCAGAATTCTTCATGGAACACAATTATTTGAAGGAATTTGAAAGCGGACCACCAAAGGAACATTCCTGTGAAATTTGGTAAAAATCCAGTCAATAGTTTCTGAGGAGAAGTTTTTTAAAGAAAAAGTTTACGGACGGACGCACGCACGGACGAACGGACGGACGGACGGACGCACGACGGACACAACGCCATGACAATAGCTCTCTGGCCTTCGGCCAGTGGAGCTAAAAATTATACCAATAGAACAACAATAAAAATAGTACTAATAGAAACATATCAACAAATGAACATGCTGTTTTTAGACGTATATCACAAAAACAAGCGATATGAAAGAGAAATATAGTCAAATCTATATCAAGCAACAAAACAAGGGACAATAAAGCTGCTGCTTGCTTTATACAAGAAAGAAATTCTTTTCAAATACTGGAACAGAGATATTGGCCTCCTAACTCTTTACCAAACGACAAAGTTTCAGACTTGTCCAATTTGAAAGCATTTGCAGATGACAAAATAAACGCGACTCAAAAATTGAAATTTGTTTAAGGAAGGGTAGAAAACATTGTGGGAAAAGGAGAAAATGCTGGTTACCAGCATTTTCTCCTTTTCCCACAATGTTTTCAAAAGGCTTTTTCCTTAGTACCGTTAAAAGTTGGGACTGTGTGGTGAAGGGTTAATACTCTACCACACTAACCAAAGTTTTTATGACTGAGAGAACAGGCTTTTGAAAACAGCATTTTCTCCTTTACTCACAGAGTTTCCTAGTGTTTATGGACAAATTTTAGCATTTGAGCAGCATTTAATTTGTCCTTTGCAAATGCTTTCAATTTGGATCTGTGTAAAACTTTGTTGTATGGTGAAGAGTTAACTCTTTACCAAATGACAAAATATTGGACTAGTCCAAATTAAAAGCATTTGCAGACGACAAAATAAATGTGAATCAAAAATTGAATTTTGATTTTGGAAGGGTACAAAACATTGTGGGAAAAGGAGAAAATGCTGGTTACCAGCATTTTCTCCTTTTCCCTCAATGTTTTCAAAAGGCTTCTTTCCCAGGGTCGTCAAAAGTCAGGATTGTGTGGTAATGGGTTAAGACAGACTTGTTACATACTGGAGGTGATGTGTAAGACAAGTTTGACTGTATTTGAAGGAAAGGGGAATGTCTCTTGAGAATATGATGGGAAAAGGAGAAATTATTGCTTGTTAAACTAGCAATTGCTTCTATTCCAACAAACTATCCCAAAATTATCAACTATAGAGGCATAAAGAGGTGTACTTCTAATGGGCTTTTCTAAATGTACCAGTTTCTAAAAATTCAAACTGGTCATAGATCTAGTTAAAATAAGTGCAAATGGAAGTATAAAGAGCACTTTCTTTTTTTGCTAGGATATTTTTCAAAAGTATATGTAAAATGCTTCAAATGGCAAAAAGCCCCATGCAGAGGGTAACATTCTGAGTAGACCGATCTTGAAACTACACTGTCTGCAATAACAACCTCAGTTGTCCCTTAAGCATAAAAAAGGAAAATTTCCTGACTAGAAATTGGAAACAGTTATTAATCCTTTCATTGCTGAATAAAACCAAGAAACATTTTAATCCAGTACGTAAGACCAAGTAGTTCCAAGATTGCTCTTGTCTAGAGTGTCCTAGCAAAAGTAGATAGTGTATATCAAAGATCAGACTGCACATTTTGTGCAGTCTAATCTTTGATCTACACTATCTGAACCTACAAAAATATGCAAGGTGCTTTAAGCATTAGTCTTCATGGGTATCTTCGATAGAACAGCTTGCAGTGGTAGAGTTGATAGAGCCTTCCCCTGATCCTGCACTCCTCAAATGGATTCCACAGTACCAGTTATATGTATATGTCCTTGTACATCTTTTGACAGAGGCAATAAAAACAGGAATTTCTCGAAAGAACATGGGCAGGATACACATAATTGTCAACACAGTCTGAAAATATAGAACAGATAGAATACATAATTTGATAAGTCTATAACCATGCATACAGTGCAATCAAAGTAATTCAACTACAATGAGAGCGCTGACTGTCTAAGTAGAGGATCTTACATGAGTGTTTATGTATTATCATTTTTATCAAACAAGTTGACTAAAATTGTCTGCATTTTAGTCAACATGTTAGATAAAAATGATAATACATAAACATGAATGTGAGATTCTATTTGTCAACAAAAATTGAAGGACAGATTTTAGAAATATCCCACATCACAGGCTTTGGCCTAAATACTGTTCACAGGTCCATGTTTACAGTTGTAGTTCAGTTTCAAATGTGTACATATACAAGTAGATAGCTATTTGACATTTACACTGAAAGTAAAGTAAAACAGTTTCCAGAGGGGTAAGTTCACCTATTTCAGCTGTTTAGATGATTTTAAAAACCTTTTGCTGTATTTCTATGTTTTTATTATACATGAAAATCAAAAACTGTCTGCATGTATACATCTTAGCAACAATGACATCATTTTTCCACGAAACAGTGTAGTAGTACAAATTCCGGCACATGTTGTGCTTTGTTTCTCTGGCTTCATGCCTTCATCATTGAAAATTGATCAGATTTAAACCCAGAAAAAAACAATACACAAGTATATTAGCAAAAATAAGTCATGATTTAATACACTGCTGAAAGAGGTTTTATGTGATAAATAGGGTTTCATTCTGTTTTCAGAAATGCTGGTATTCTGTAGAGAATTTTTTCTAAAACAAAAATAATGAACCAATCCAGCATAGGAACAGCACCTAAAGTTATTCTTTATGCTGAGTATCATTAGTCATTAAAAATATTACCAAAACAATTAAAAAAAAAAACATGATCACCAAGTGCAGCTGCCAAGTCTTGGCTGTTGTTGCTTTTCAGTGAAAAAAACTAAGTTGAACAAGCAATTCTGTTGAAATGGTATCCCCTGCCAAAAAAGACCTTTTTTGATACAAACAAATAAGAGGAATTGTGTTTTGCATGTACACATGGCCTTTTTGTTATTGGTCCATTATGAAATTGTATATTAAGCCCCCTTTTACCATGGCACAGCATTTCATTAAATAAAAAAAATAATGATTGTCTGTGGCTTATGATAAAGAATATAAATATGAACTTTCATAAAATTTTGTACCGTAGTTAAAGAGATAATGGCCCATAATGGAAATATACATCATGTCCCCTATTTCCTGGACACGGCATCAAATCAAGAAAAAAACAGTATATTGGCAGACTATCATAAGGAACACGTGTATGTTCATCAATTTTCATCAAGGGTTTTAGAAGATATCGGTCCTGATGGACAGACGGACAACACCAAAACTATATCCCTTCCCCTTCAGTGGGGGATAAAAAAGGGCATAACTCTGTCAATTGTATTCTAACGGTTTCCTGCTCTGTACAACTTCCCATTTGAACAGTAAATGACGAGTCCAAGTGTGAAGCAAATATCTTTAGAAATAACAGGGATATAAAAAAATATCAGTTTTTGCTCCATAACAATGATGCAGATGAAGACAGGGCTATTATAATAGGTCAGCATCTTCTTTGAAAACAGCTGAGCTACAAAGAATGTACAGATACTGAAACTTTCAAACCATTACCATTATAATGAAGAGATAAAATACTGAGTCCCAGCCAAGGTGTTCCTGCAACAATGGTACTAGAATCTGTAAAACAAAAGTACTTAATAAGTCTATGACAAAAGTTTGGTTACAAAAACAAAGTTTAAAATAGTTATGGTAGAATCTCAACTTCTGTATGATGAAAGAAACATTCACTTCCAATTTAGACCTTGAATCTTTCTTTTTCTCTTAGTAGTAACACTGACCCTCACCCTACCCAAATCTGAACCCCTACCCAAAATATCTGTATACCGTCATAAATCTGCAAATGAAGTTTCATGAAGGCAGCACTTATTGTGTGTTATCCCAAGATTTGGAGTAATCAAATTAAGGGGCCAGCAATGGATGGGGGACGGGGCAGACGGTCAGTTTGTTCAGACGTAAACTACCAGTCATACACCATTTGGTAACCTATTACTAATCAATCCCAAGTTTTAATTATTTGACAGTAAATGACGAGTCCACACAATCGGCACGAGTACTGGTGTAGTTCCCAGGAAGCAGAATCGAGAGAGATTAGTGTAAGTTGTAAGAACTTGTTTCTCAATCGATATAAAATAAATATGTTTAACTCTTTACCAAACGACAAAATTTTAGACTTGTCCAATTTGAAAGCATTTGCAGATGACAAAATAAACATGACTCAAAAATTGAAACTTGACTTTAGAAGAGTAGAAAACGTTGTCGGAAAAGGTGAAAATGCTGGTTACCAGCATTTTCTCCTTTTCCCACAATGTTTTCAGAAGGCTTCTTCCTCTAGGTCATAAAAACCAGGGAGTGTTTGGTAAAGGGTTAAACTAAACTAATTATTTTGACAAAGACAGCTTTTAGAAACAAATGTTACTGTATAAGAAAACATGACAACTGGATGCAGATGCCAATGACAGGCTGCAGTTACTTCTAGAAAAAGACTGATTTTCAATGAAAATTCCAAGTTGAAAAAGGGGGCATAACTGTGTAAAAAATATTTTGATAGTTACTTGCCTTTGGTATGGTTTCCCCTTTTGATAGTTAACGACTAGTCCGAGTTTGAAGTAAATATCTTCAGTAATGACAGAGATATTACAGCATATCAAAGTTTAAGCATGAAGCAGACAATGACAGGGCTTTCACAATACCTCAACGTTTTTGTCAGAAAGCAGCTGAGATGAAAAGTAAAAAGGCCATACCTCCTGTAACAGTTGACCAATTATAACTATAAAGGAAAGTGCACAAGTTTGCATAGTAGAGAGGCTTCAATTAAAATTTCAGCCACATTAGTTGTAAACTTTACACGTTTAGGAGGAGAAGAGGAAACAAGAGTGTGTCAGTAGGCAGACTGTAGGACAGATTTACAACCTTATTCAAGTATATCCCGCACTAACTTTGTTGTTGGGGGTATAAAAAATTTCACAGTATGATCACTTCAATTTACATGCATTACCTGACCAAGTGCTGCTCCTACACTGCCTGTACCATCTACAATACCTGTTACAGTGGCTAAAGCTTGTTTATTACCTTGAATGGGACCTTGTTTTCCTGTGGAGAAATAGAGAAAATCAACTGGTTGTGTGTGATATTTAAAATCTGTCACTAGAATGGGGTGTGATGCGGATGAAAAAACGAGTCCAAAGGATGAGTTTTTTAACCGCATCGTACCCCATTCGAGTGACAGATCTTTAATATCACACACAACCAGTTGATTATCCTATTTATTATATTCCTAATTCACCCTTTTTTATTTTGATAATGATCAAGAATTGTACAATATGAGAAATACAGGAAAAAAGTAGTTCTGGCAAACATTCTAAAACTATATTGTCACTGGTAATGATATCATAAATATCATCATTAGTGGTGTTATTCACTGTGAATTACCTGTATTCACCGATAGGAATATAATAAAATACAGTCCATCTGTGTAATGAAAGTACCAGGGGAAACTCAAATCATGCATGCTTCAGACTGGTGAGTACTTAGTGCTGGTTTATTTCTACATATCTGTCACATCTATAAAGGCAACATCTGTTTGCTTAATACAGATTGCATGCTTAAAAGAGGTGGCCACTAAGACAGGGTTTTCTGTTATACATGTGAATTCGAACTTAGGTCAGTGGCCTCTTGTATCAGAACCAAACAGTCCCATTTTTTATCAAGACAGCTTTTGAAAACACTGTGGGAAAAGGAGAAAATGCTGGTAACTAGCATTTTTCTCTTTACCTGCAACACTTTCCATTCTTTCTGACAGAAATACCATTGGTTGAACCACATTTGATTTGAAAATGCTTTCAATTTAGATGACTTTACAATTTTGGATTCATCGGTATACTGAAAGCGTTTGCAGATGACAACATACAAGTGGCTAAAATGACTGAATTTGTCTTTCATTATAGCCAATAAATCCATGTTAGCAAATGTCTGAATAAGGGTTAAAACATCTATGCATTTTCCCAGGATCAATCTCCAACAAATTTCAATATCCACCAATTTAAATAGAACAATTACTTTTTAACGCACCCACTGCAGATAATTCTGTAGGAAAAAGAACAATTAATAAAGTATGATTGCCTTCCCACCCACAATATTTTATATCTCATACACAAAATCCATTTTCCATGTCTTCAAATGTTTGTCTGTTGTTTCACTTCTTCTTGTAAGTGATATTCTTACCTAAATCTGCAGATATTGCTGCACTTATGAGATTTGCCACTCCTCCAATAAAATAACCTGTCACTGTCATCAATACTGCATTCTTTGTCAGATCATTAGGTGAATCTGGAGAAAGAAATCAAAATAAGATACACTAAATTGCAATAAATCATAACCTTAACTTCTCTACCAATGACAAATTTTTGGCTGGTTCAAATTGAAAGCATTTGCAGACGAAAGACAAATGCAGACGACAATTTAACCCCTTGCCACACAATCCAAAGTTTTGAGTTTTAATGACTTTGAGGAAGAAGGCTTTTGTAAACATTGTGGGAAACGGAAAAAATGCTGGTGACTAACATTTTCTCCTTTTTCCCCACAACGTTTTCTACCCTTTCCAAGACAATTTCCACCATGTGATCCATATTTTATTTGTCGTCTGCACAGGCTTTGGATTTAAACAAGTTTTAGTTTTTGTCCTTTGGAAAGGGTTTAATATTGCTCAGTTGATAAGCTCTAGCTTCGAAAGGGTACAAAATGCTGAGGAAAAAACAAGAAAATACTAATTACAAGCATCTCTTTTTCTTTTCCAACTCAGATTCCTGCAGTTTTAACAATTCAACCATCAAGTCCTATTATTACATTTGTCGTCTGCAAAATTATATCTTTCAATTTGGACAAATCTAAATTTTGTCATTTATTAAAGAATAAATGTACTACTGTATACGTGGATATATATGTATGTCAAAATATTTGCGAATTACTGATTACAGACATTCTGCATTCGGAAATGTTTGCAAATTCAAGTCACTTGTTATTTGTTGGTATACTTGTGGTAAAAAACGCAAACAGAAAAGTTTGCTATTTTTTCAAATTCATGAAATCAAAAAATTTCAACATCGAAAAAATTTCAGAGATTCATTTCCTCAGACTGACAGGATACATTACTTACCTAATCCTTTCCCATACGATCCAGACTTTTAACAACCCTAAGAATCATAGCTTTTAAAAACATAGTGGAAAAAGGAGAAAATGCTAGTAGCTCTTCCGAAAACAAGTCCCTTCATCTTATCTATATGTTCTCTGTCTTCGCAGATCCTTTTATTACAGGTGAGCCTAAAATTTTGTTGTGTAGATTAGGGTCAAAGCTGTCCCTAACATCATATTTGTCAACTTATATCCTGCCAAAGGAATAAAATCCTCAAAGGAAAAAAATCCTCTTATTGCAAAGTTTTGAGATAACATACAACTTCACAAATAAAGGAATTTTTGGTCATAGCTTAGAATCAAGATGGATATTGGTCAGATTCAAGATCAGATCAGACTGTATATTCTGTGTAGTCCAATCTTCGATCAACACTTTTTGCAAAAGCTACTTACATCACCTATGGCAATAAAAGCTCAACAGGGATAGCATTCTATACTTACTTTTGTAACCCAGTAGAGAGGGTATTGACAGAATCAACATGGGAACAACTACAATAGACCTTAACTGGAAACAATCCTGTAAAGAAACATTAGAGGAAAATTGTAAATTTTGTTTCAATACAGTCATTGCAATATACAAAGACCCAGACAGTCACAAGATGGTCACAACAATGGAAAACATAAAGCTTATCAAAGATCAACTTTCAAACATGCAGGGGCGCTTGACACCTCTGCAGTATAATACAATAGGAAATGTTGTCACATTTTCTTCTTTTCTCAGAATGTTTTCTACTCTTTCAAAAATAGAAGAGATTCTTTTGGCCACATATAAATTGTCATCTGCATATACTCCGGTTTGGTGAGGAGTTTGGTAAAACAAAAGCCAAACTGCCCTAGGTGCAGATCTAGGTGCAAAATGATCAAACTGGGTTCTACATGACTTGGAAAGGAAGGGGTAGTTAACAGGATAAAATAACTAAATGGGCACCAAATGACCTAGATACTGAATGACTGGTTATCATATTACAATCATGCCAAACATGTCAAAGAGATAAAAAAAAATTTAAGGGCCCTTCAACAGTGAAAACAAGGACAGCTTGCCATACTTCTGTAACAAAAATCTCTGTCCATCTACAGATTCAAAACTTTAAATTTTCTGTAGGCATATCTAGACATTGACCAGCCTTAAAAAGAAAGAAAGAATATGATGATACTTACAGAAAATATTCCTGCTATTGTGCCACCTGGAAAAAAGTAGTGTAAAAAATCAATACTTCAATAGCCACCCTAATATATTTTGGCAGGACTCTTCCATATAGACACTCCTATATATCTGATCAAACTCTTGTCCCACTTTCATGTACTTATTTGATGTAAAATGTATGCAGCTTACTGTTTTAAAGTTGTATTTAATGTAACATGAAATCAGATTACCCAGCAATAGATAAAATTGATACAATGACCAAAATAGCAATCTTAAAAAATATGAGCAGTGCTCTGGCACAGGGGGTTTAATGCATCCAAGTGACAGTTCCAATCATTCCATGCATCTCTGTGATGCATTATACCTAGAACCTCATCACATACTTATAGATCCATAAAATCCATTTTGACAAATCACACTGAAACATGAGGTAGACTGGTCTTTTGACATGCAGAAAATTGACCAATAGCAAAAAGTTTCTCGATACTTTTTACAGACGCATTTAACCCCTTTTTCACAGAGCATAACTCATATCTACCGTGATGCTACAACAAAACTGGATCCTGAATTTTATCACCATTGATATTGTTGATTAAATTAAAGATATGTAATGTAGACAAATTCTAAACTGTTGTGTACACAATGGGTGCCATCCCTGCAAGTTAAATTGCCTCCCTAGCAAGATAAAGACTAAAGGTAATTAAATAACAGATTGGTTCTTTCACCTGTTTTCCTTTGTTTTTATCCTTGATTCCCTTGGAGACTTTGCAATAAATATGAAATGATTTATGATATGTGTGTGTAGAGTCCCCATATAATTCAAATCAAAATCTGTTGTCAATCATCAGGAACTACATATATATCAATTTGTAAAACAATCTAACCAGATTTAGTTGAGATATTATCTCAAGAAGATAGCTGTTTAGTGCAAGAAAATCAAGGATAAAAACCAAGTAAACCCCTTATCAGGACCAATGTAGTGCTGGAGAGGAATCAAGAGAAATAACTGAAGAATGGCCCTCGTTAAAACTGCAAGACATACATACCTACTATTCCCCCTATATCATACCAAATGGAGATTTTATCTGCTGTAGATTCTGACCAGCCAAATGATGCATGTAGATAATACGGTAACCAAAAGAAGAAGGAATAATTTACAAGCTTCAGACAAAAATAGGCTAAGGCATACTGAAATATAAAATAAAAAATGCTTTAACCCTTTACCACACAATGACAAGTTTTAACGACCCTGAGGAAGAAGCCTTAGGAAAACATTGTAGGAAAAGGAGAAAATGCTGGTTACCAGCATTTTCTCCTTTTCCCACAATGTTTTCTAACCTTTCAGAGACAGTTCCAATCATTCAATTGACATGTAATATGCCGTTTGAAAATACTTTCGATTTGGGAAAGTCTTCAATTTTGCAATGTGGAAAAGGGTTTAAAGTATTGACTGCAAATTTAACTACAAAGGAAATGATATCTTTATAAAGAAAAAAGAAACCAATACAGCAATAAAGTTTATTCATTCAATTTCCCCTTAAATATGGCAATCACATGCTCTCCATCATTGCACAGGCCTTTGCAAAACAATCTTGTTATTTAACAAATCTGTTCAAAAGCTGAAGGCCTTAGAAAACATGTTCATTAAGAGCAGAAGAGAAAATACTGGTAACTTTCACAAACCTTTCTACATTTTCAAAGTGATATTGTATCATTCAAGCCACATTAAATTTGTCCCCTGAAAATACTTTCAACATGTATACCCATGGTCTTGATATGTGTTCTCCCTAACATCTCATCAGTCACTTACTACAAACCAGTATGAAGTTTGGTTGGATTATGTTAGAAAAATCATTTTTCTACCAAAACTAATGCTAAAACTAACAAAACAGAAGACTATTTTGGTCTTGCAGACCACTGTAGAAACCATGGTGGCAAGCGGAGAAATTGCCCATAGCAACCAACTTTGCATTTTGTCACAATGACTTTAACTTGAATTTTGTTAATTATTCCTACTTTACACAGCAAGTTTGATCAAGCAGGAAACCAGAAATCAAGACTTTAACTCTTTACCAAATGACAAAAGTCTGGACTCTACTAAACTGAGAGCTGTTGCAGGCAACAAATTAAATGTAGCTCTAAAGATGTTTTATGTCCTTGGTAGGTAGAAAACGCTGATTGAAAAGGAGAAAATGCTGGTTACAAGCATCTTCTCTATTTCCCACAATGCTTCCAATAGCCTACTTTTGCAGGGTATTTAAAACCTGGGCTTGTGACGGAGAGGGTTGAATATCACAATATATCTCCTTACCAGTATGACACCAGGTAAACAAAGGGCCTTCCAAAAACTGAGAGCTTGTTCTTGTCCTTCAGTCACATTGTTTTGCACTTCTTCCTCATTATTTATCTCTGTTAACAATGGTCCTAAAACAGAAACAATACTTGTTTTACTGAACCCTATTTGACAAAGACTAACTGTTGACCAATCAAAATATACTGGTAGCCTATGAAGCTCAAGGAAGAAACATTTTTACTAAGGAAAATACTATCTTTAAAATGGATAAAAGTTTGGAAAAGGAGCTGTTGCTTATAATAAGCAATTTCCCCTTTTCCCAAAACGGATTTTTTAACTCTTTACCACATGACAAAATTTTAGATAGATCCAAATTGGAAGCATTTCCAAAGGACATAGTAAATGTGGCACAAGTAATGGAATTTGTAAAAGATAAAAAAAACATTGGGGGAAAAGAAGAAAATGCTGGTTACCAGCATTTTCTTCTTTTCCCCCAATGTTTCAACAGCTTTGTTTCTAAGGTTTGTTAAAATTCAAGATTGTGTGGTAAGGGCTTAAAAGGTTTTTACCTTGTCAAGAAATTAGATATATGAAACATTTCTGTAACAAGCTCTGCTTCTTTTCCCAAAAATATTTTTGGAAAGTAGTCTGTGGAAAGGGTATGAAAAGTTGTATTTGTAAACAAAAAAAAGGGTCATAAACTTAATCTAATAGACAAAAAATGTGCTCATAGTATGCTACCAAATGTAAAAAAAAATGTTTTTCAGTGGCATATCTTTCATGGGCTAAGTAGCCTCTTTAGGTGTTATAAGATTTTATGCCTAACTTTCATAAAGGTTTGCAGAAATGGTATGTGATCAAAAACAGCATTATTTAACAACAGCATTTTCTCCTTTTTTCATAATTTTTTCTATAGCTTTATTCCTACATTCATTATGGATTAGAGACTGTTGACAAAATACCTGTATCATCATTTATATCTTGTATATCCTCAGGGTGATAATTCCTGCGAATAGTGACACTAATTTGCTCTTCACTGTCATCTCTCAATTTGTCTGTGCTGGGTAAACCTACAATATTGGAAAAAGTTATTGAAAATATTGAATCCAATATTAATAAAATAGTGGTATATTGTCAAACATATCATGAATAGTATATCATAAATACTTAGAAACCGGAATCAACTTTTTACCAGATGTCAACATTTTAGACAATTTTGAAAGCATTTGCAGAGGTCAAATAAAATATGGAAGATGTAGCAACATTTGTCCTTAAAAGTGTAAGAAAACATTGTAGGAAGAGGAGGAAATGCTGGTTACCATGTGCATACAGATTGCAGTCTGTTACTCAGATGTCATTCCTAGGCAACATCCCATCAGCAAGATGCCAGCTCGGCTGCATTTGCTTTTGGAAATAAATTGATTTTCAGTGAAAAAGGGAAAAAAAGGGGCAAAACTCTGTCAAAAACATTTGATGGCTACCAGCTTTACTTGTATGGGTTCACCTTTTCATAGTTAACAACTAGCACAAATCTGAGGTAAATATCTTCAGTAATGACAGAAATACTATAAAATGTCAAGTTTTTTGCACAGTGACAATGATGCAGGCAACGATAAAGCTATGACAATACCTCTTAGGTTTCTTCAAAAAAAAGCCGGGCTGAAAAGTCACATTGTCAGCCATAAAGAGGGCAATCAACTGTGTTTGACTTATATTGAAGACTTGTTTGACTTATATCGTGTGTAACACAACTTTCAACATAATTTCAGTTACATCAAGACAGCAAGTGCACCTATCCATGCTTTCCTGAGGTTTCTTATAGCAGTTCTTTGTTCAATATTTCTTTTCAAACCACTTGCTGCTTTCCCAAAAAAACATGGTCAAAAAGTTAACCCTTTCACAATGACCATGATCAGTCCTCAGAAAAAATATGTTAGAAGTGGGGATTCAAACCAGTGGCCCCTTGCTTCTTTCTATTCAAGCCATGTATGTTACTCACTGAGCTATAAGGTTTAGCTTGTAATACCAAGTTTCTCCTTTTCCCACAATGTTTTCAAAGGTTCTTTGTTGCAGGAATGTTTCTAAAGAAAGATTATGAGTTCAGGAATGTAAAAGGGTATTTTTATGGCAATGGAAATAAGGGATCCTTTCCCCTAATTTGTGATATCCTTGGTGCTGATGAGCCTGATATGATTCTATGCATTTCCATCATATCTGACTTCTTGTTTGAATGTGTTGTGTGCTACTTTTAAAACCATATTATGTACATTCAGTGCTAAATAAAATTAATAAATAAAAAAAAAATAAATAAATAAATGGGATGAAAAGGACAAACAACCAGTAAATTACCTAATTCCTCTGGTGTATTAACTAAACCAAAAAAATTGATGATGCCACCAGCCAGTAAAACAGTTGATGTCAATAAAAAAGCAAACTGAAACAGAAATATTTTACAAGTCATTCTACTTTGAAGCACCCAGCTCAAGTTATGTTGCTTTTGTAGATGCAGTAGATTAAGATCAGGCTGCAATGAATGTATATAGCAAATACAATCATATAAATATATACCAACAACAAAATTTTAGACTCGTCCCACTTGAAACCATCTGAAGATGAGAAATTAAAGGTTTCTGAAATGATGTTATCTGTCTTTCAAAGGTAAAAAACATTGCTGGCTGCCAGCATTTTCTCGTTTTACCTCTATACTTTCAAAAGCGTTCTTCAGGGTCTTAAAAACATGTGATTGATTGACAATGGATAAAGAAAAACAAAACACACTTATAGTGAAAGCTTTGAACAAAAACACACTGTTCAGGCAATAATTAGAAGGTCTTCTGACACCTTACTACTGGGTACATTACAAAATTTTATAATTTGGGATTAGGAAAAAAATGAAGGTTAGAAAACATTATGGGAAAAGGAGAAAATGCTGGTTACCAGCATTTTCTCCTTTTCCCATGATGTTTTCAAAAGCATTCTTTCTCATGGTCGTCAAAACATTGATGGCTTTGAAAAGAGTTGACCCTTTACCACAAAGCCTTTACCACACAATCCCAATTTTTAACAACCTATAGGTTTAAGGCTTTTGAAAACATCATGGAGAAAGGAGATACTGTTAGTAAACAGCATTTTCTCTTTTTCCCACGACATTTTCTACCTTTTCTCAGGCCAGTTTCATCATTGTAGTCACAATCAATTTTTTTTTTTTGAAAGTGCTTTCAATATAGAACAAGAGGGCCATGATGGCCCTGTATCGCTCCACTGGCTAATACGTAAAATCACTACATGCCAAACATTACAATACTTGGCCAATTGGTTTTGAACATAAGACCCCTGAAACAGGACTAAAATTGGTAGCCCTAGTTCATATGGTTAGTAACAAGAAGATTTCTAAAGATTTCACTATATAAGCCCATGTAAAACTTCTGACCCCTCGGGGTGAATCAAATTCCCCCCTAGGGCTATAATTTACGCACTCTTGGTGAAGGGCCTTTAGATATAGCTACATGCGAAATTTGGTAGCCCTACGCTTTATGAATAAGTACAGGGAGATTTCTTAAGTTTTCTCTACATAAGCCCATGTAAAACTTGTGACCCCCGGGGCAGGGCCAACTTTGACCCCAGGGCTATAATTTAAGCACTCTTGGTAGAGACCCACTAGATAAAGCCACATGCAAAATTTGGTAGCCCTAGGCCTTACGGCTAGGTACAGGGAGATTTCTAAAGTTTTCCCTAAATAAGCCCATGTAAAACTTGTGACCCCCGGGGTGGGGTCAAATTTGACCCAAGGGCTATAATTTGGGCACTCTTGGTAGAGGTCCACTAGATAAAGCCACATGCAAAATTTGGTAGCCCTAGGCCCCATGGCTAGGTCAAAGAAGAATTTTAAAGTTCTCCCTATATAAGCCCATGTAAAACTTGTTATATAAGCCCATGTAAAACTTGTTACCCCCGGGCAGGGCCTAATTTGACCCCAGGGCTATAATTTGAACAATCTTGGCAGAGGTCCACTAGATAAAGCTACATGCCAAATTTGGTAGCTCTAGGCCCTATGGCTAGGTAGAAGAGGAATTTTAAAGTTCTCCCTAAATAAGCCCATGTAAAACTTGTGACCCCCGGGGCGGGGCCAATTTTGACCCCAGGGCTATAAATTGAAGAAACTTGGTAGAGGTCCACTAGATAAAGCTACATGCCAAATTTGGTAGCCCTTGGCCTTACGGTTTCAGACAAGAAGATTTTCAAAGATTTTCAAAATTTTTCAGTTTTGTTGCCATGGCAACCAGAGTTTTTGAAGGAATTAAATTCTTTCAAGAAATTCTGAAGAGGACCATGGCAGGATCATTTCTGTGAAGTTTCATCAAAATTGGATGAGTAGTTTCAGAGAAGAAGACGTTTTAAAAAAAAGTTAACGCACGGACGGACGGACGGACGGACGGACGGACGACAGACAACAGGCCATGACATAAGCCCGCTGGCCTTCGGCCAGTGGAGCTAAAAATTTAAAAATGTTGTCAGCTTATATAGAGTAAAACAAAGCCGAGGCGGCATACAACGGGCATAGTCAAGAATATCAGAAATAATACAGAAGGTCTCTTGTAAAATAATTGATAAATTAAAGTGTTTATCATTATACTGCAAAGAAATTTCTTGTGATCGGATTAGATATTATGCTCTGATTATAATTATATTGCTGTACACTGGCCAGCTCCTGGGAAAGGCAATTTCCCTGTGGAGGAGCCAAGTAGACTTGACTACACTGCAACACAAAATCCAAGATGGTGTTGTTGATCTATGCGAGTTGCCTACAAGCCAAATACACCATATTATTACTAGTTTTCCTTGATGGTTGTCATTGAAGCGGAGAAAATGGATTATTTTTGTCAATAAATAAGACTTGTGAAATATATTATCGTTTGTGGTGTCATTCTTACACAAATTCACAGAGTTAAAACCAGGCCTACCTTTGTCATATACACAAATAGTGAAGTGTCAAAGGTCATACATAGTAACATTAAAAAATAAATAAATAGTTGTTTGAAGCAACTAATGGTTCTTTACTTTTGCCAACAAATCATAAAATGAACTGATATTTACCTTGAAGTTGTTTAAATCCATGTTTAAATGAATGTGAATGTCTATTGCAGTGACTTCAACTACACAGTTTTCAGTGTGTTGGGAAACTTAAAAGGGAAATTTGATAACATCAGAATACTTAATTCATGGGACCAGGGTACAGCAAAATTTCACTTGAATACACTTTGGAATGGTAAAACTTTGCAGTATAGTAAGTTTATTGTCCAGTCATTTTGCAGGGCACATGGAAACTGGTTCATGGCTGTGGGTGATCATGTTGCTACCTCGCCTTCAGTTTGAACAAGTTTTCAATTGCCCTGCAACCTGACTGGACAACTAACAATAAAAGACTAAACTGTGATCTACTTACATCATAACCATAATGTAAAACTTGAGACACCATCAAGGCACCTATAATATTTCCCACAGAGGCACATGCACTCCACAAACCAAGTACCAGACCTCGACTGTATAAGTTCAAAGAAACAAAACTTTAATCTTTTTTTACAATGCGTGTCTTTTGTCTGTAGAGAATTTGGCAACATCCCTTAACTCTTTACCAAACGACAAAATTTTGGACCCAACCAAATCAAAAGAATTTGTAGAAAACAAATTATATGTAGCTTAACTGATGATTTCTGTCTTTCATAGGTCAGAAAACATTATGGGAAAAGGAGAAAATGCTGGGTACAAGCATTTTCTCCTTTTTCCCAAAATGTTTTCAGAAGCTTTTTCTTTTTTGGTTGTTAACACTCAGAACTGTGTAGTAAAGAGTTATACCTTTAAAACACAATACCAAGTTTTAACAACTGAGTAAGAAGGCGTTTTGAAACACTGTGGAAAAAAGAGAAAATGCTGGTAAACATTTCTCCTTTTTCCACAGTGTTTTCTACCCTATTTAATACAAATTTCATCATTTGAGCCACATTTACACTGTCGTCTATCTTCTTTTTGTACAAGTCTACATTTTTGTTGCATGGTATAGAGTTAACCTTTATGCTATACTTTCTACAGACCACTGTCTGTAGCTTGAAAAAAACCTACATTCAAAATCTTTGATTTTCTCTCATGTTGCAATAAAATTCCCCTTTTGCAACATTCATTTTCAGCATCTTCTGTATTAAACCCTAATTCTTGTTTGTTTGTTTGTTTGTTTGTATTGGAGTTTAACAACATTGTAAAAGCTTAGGTCATATCACAGTGGTCAGAGCACGTACGCAAATGTTTCCTGGCTTTCTCACACCAGTACTGACTCTACTTTCTTTCCAAGCCACTAACTACTTTTCTCACATGTATCAAAGACGACAGACGAAGAGTCACAGGAAAGGAAGTTTGCCTCAACCTGATATCAAACTAACAACTACATGGTCACCAGGTCACAAGTCAGATACGCTAACCACTGTGCTACCCTACCGGGCCTCTTATTTCTTATATTACTGAATGTTTTGAAGCCTTTACCACATGGCATAATTTTAGACTGGTCCAAATTCAAATCATGTGCAGACGACAATTTAAATGTAGTTTAAATGATGGGATTTGTCTCTGAAAGGGCACAAAACACTGGGGGAAAAAAAGAAAATGCTAGTTACCAGCATTTTCTCTTTTTCCCACAATTTTTTCAAAAGGCCTCTTTCTTGGGGGTCATTTAAATTTGTGATTGTGTGGTAAAGAGTTAAACTCATTGGCCCAAAGTTATTTATACATGTAATAGGAATTAACTCTTTACAAAACAACAATATTTTAGACTAATCAATATTAAAAACATTTGCAGACGACAAATAAAATTTCAACTACAGGATGGGAACTGTCTATGAAAAGGTACAAAGTATTGTGGGAATAGCAGAAAATGCTGGTTACAGTCTACAATCTACCAAGCCTTATTTCTACTCAATCAATAACTTACCTTGACTTTCCAAACCAGTTTCCCATTACGGCTACTACGGTGGGCCATCCTGAGGACTGTGCCAAGCCATTTAAACTCCAAACAACCACATACAGGTACTTGTTGTAATAATGACTAACCTCCAGCACTGGCCCAAATACTATCACCTGCGAAAGTTATATTAACATTTTAGCGCAAAATCCGGAGTTTTAATGACCCCTCTGGAGAAGGCTGCTGAAAATATTGAGGAAACAGAGAAAATGCTGGTAACCAGCATTATCTCCTTTTTCCGCAATGTATTCTGTCTTATAGAACAACTTAAGATCATTTGTACCAATTTTAAAATTCATTTCCTGCAGTTGATTTTGATTTAGAATGGCCAACAATTTGAAGCTTGTGAAAGGGTTTAAAGGTCATTCAAAAACTTTCCAAGGAGAGCAAGGTATGTGCTGATATCATTTTCTTGAAATCATTATCCTATCTCTTAGGTTTTTATTACATGCACCCATTTGTAAATTGATTGTCTTCGTGAGTTAACAGAAACTAATTTGAGTGCCAAAAGCAGAATGTTTCATTTAAAAAGTTACACACCATCAACTGTAACGCCTTTACCAAACTATGTTTAACAACATGGAAAAGAAGGCTTTTAAAAACATTGTTTGAACAGAAGAAAATTCTGGTAAAAAAAATTGTTGGAAAAGGAGAAATATTCTAGTGACCAGTATTTTCTCCTTTTTCCACAATGTTTTCAACCCTATTAGGGACAAATCAAATCATCCAAGTAACATTTATCATCTCCAAATACTTTTAATTTGGACAAGTCTAAAACTTTGCCATCTGACAAAGGTTTAAAGCACTGAATAAACAAAACAAAACATTACAATTTCAGCGCTGTGTTTGCCAGTATATTTCACACAAAAGCAGTCAGCGCAGATCAAATATCAGACTGCATTCTTGATCTATACTGTACACAAAAGCCAGTCTGATCTTGATCTGTACTGTCTTCAAAAGCAAGTGAATTTTTGCTGTGTGCCGTAGGTGCTATACAGGTAAAAAGCACTCTAGGAAGATACACACATAATGACACATTGGCAACACTCTAATTTTTTTTTGTATGCTTATTTCACTGTTTAAGGTTATTTTCTTTCTCCTTCCTATACTTTTTTCAAATGTTGTCCCTGATGGCTACAACAATGCACAGATTACGACGGACAGAAAAAGCATTTCATGTTTTGGAGGCCTTCAAAGCAGTCGCTGTTGTCATTTCTGGTTTCAAATGAGGACAAATCCCTTGAGTTTTCTCTATCCCTTACATCATACATATTAATGGAAATTTATCTGTATTTAGAAAACTGAGCCATTCTACACACTTTCAGATTTTAAAAGTGATTTTTTTCTCTCTGTAAAGATGTATCTTTAATAAATTATATAATCATAATGACCATTCAACAAACTTATAAATAAATATCTATTACCATCAAAGCTGAACTAGAACTTGTTTTTCTACAAAAAAACAGATATCTCCCCCCATTTTTGGTGTCAGAAACGAAAATAATGAAAGGGAAATAACTCAAACATACAAGCCAGAGTTATGGTTCTTGTGCATGACACTTTGTCTGATGGAGCTTTACAAATGTGTGAAGTTTTATCAAAATATCTCAAAAGGTTTTCGAGTTACAGAGCGGACACGATTTGTGACGGACAGACAGACGGACGGACGCACAGGGAAAAACAATATGTCTCCCAACCCTGATGGGGGGAGACATAAATATACATAATGATATTACTTACTATAAGTCCTGTGAGGCACATTCCAATGGATAACACCTTTCTAAGTTCAAATCTGGAAAACAAGATTATAATTTTAACATACCAGACTGATAAAGCACATGTAAAAACATCCACAGTATATTTTGATTATATCAAAGATTTAAGTAAATGTACAGGCAACATAATCCTGGTTCCCAGCATTTTCTCATTTTCCCATACTGTTTTCAAAAGCCATCTTCTCCCAGGTCATGAAAACATGGTATTATCTAGAAAAGAGTCAATGCTAAGTTAATTACTGTTAACCCTTATCCTGCTAGATAAGTGAAATAAAACTTTAAAACTGACATTAGAAAACCCAAATTTTAATATTTCAAAGGTATTTTGGGGGAAAAGATATCTTCGTATCGGACAGTGTAGATTCAAGATCAGACTGCACATTCTGTGCAGTCTGATCTTGATCTACACTGCCCGCAAAAGGTCCTTGAGTAGCGCTTAGTAGCCTAAGGGTTAAAATACAACACTAGTCAGGTGTTGAGACAGAAATCTTTTCTCGGTTTAATCCTTTACCAAACAATCACATGTTTTAACAACCTGTGAAAGAAGCCTTTTGAAAGGTTACCAGCTTTTTTTCCTTTTCCCACAATGTTTTCAAAACTCTTCCCAAAACAATTTCAATTTTTGAGTTACATTTATTTTTTTTGTCTGCAAAATTAATGCTTTCAATTTGGACATGACGAAGATTTTGTCATTTGGTACCGTTAATGAAAACCGGTTATAAAAGGACTAGCTTCGAACTAACTGCTCAGCAAGAAATCAAAGTTTAGCAGGCTAAAAATGCAGATGGAGGTTAGAAAAGAATTCTATTTATAGTTCTGATTGATAATTTTCCTGGCCATGATTGGCATCGCATAAATGATATAATTTGATAAAAGCCAAAAGACCCTAAAGTGAACTGTAGCAAAAAGTTAGTTTTTATGTCATACATGCAGTCACACTTACGCTGTCCAACCACCTACAGGGCTGGTTGGTTGATACATGCACATCTTTTTACAATTGAATTTATGGATTTGGGATCTACAAAAGCCACTGCTTAACCCTTAACCAAACAATCCGAAGTTTTTATAGTCCTGAGAAAAAAGGCTTCAAAAAACATGGTGGAAAAAGGAGAAAATACTGGTAACCAGCATTTTCCTTTTTCCCCCACAATGTTATCTACCCTTTCAATGACAAATTCCATCATTTGAGCCACATTTGTCATCTGCAAATGCTTAGAAATCTGGACAAGTCCAGAGTTTTGTTGACAGGCAAAGAGTTAAAACAAGCTACCAAATCTATAGTTACATAAACAAATTTGACTGTACAAAATATTTGAGCCATTCTCTGACAAAAGGGGGTTTAATGCATCAGTGATGCATTATTCGAAGTAAATTATTTCATAATTATAGATCCATATAAAACATTTTGTACAAAAACCGACTAAATCATGAGGTACACTGGTCCTTGGACATGCAGAAAATTGACTTATAGCAAAATCTTTTGACCCATGTTAACCTGTAAGAACTGCGCAGGCTGACATGGGTCGATATTTTTTGCAGATCTGCATTATGCCCCGTTTTCACAGAGTATGACTCATTTCTAAATGTACTTTTGTACTAAATATTTGTACATGTGCTCTCCACAAAATCCATACCTGTCTCCTAAAACACCACTGATGTAGAGCCCCTGAAACAAGTAATGAGAGTAATACTGTAATTAACCCTCTACAGTACCAATGCTACCCAACATATTTTCTACAACATTCACGAAGAAGGCTTTCGAAAGACTTGTGAGAAAAGGAGAAAATGCTGGTAACCAGGATTATCTCCTTTCCCCACAATGTTGTCATCCCTGTCAAAAAAAATCTCATCACTTGAGTCACATTAAACCTATTGCCTGCGACTGCTTTCAATGTGAATGAGTCTAAAATGTAGCTTCTCAATTTTTGCCAAGCCCCTGTAGCTCAGTAGCGTACAAGACTTGAGGACAGAGGGTTGCTTATTTGATCCCCGGCTCAACAAATTATAGATGAGGATTGATGATAGTCATTGCAACAGAGTTTATTCTCTCACAGCTGACAATTTTTTTGACAATGGTTATGTGGAAAATTATCCAGTGGCTTACAAAGAATATTGTGCAGAGTAGTGGTAAAAGAAATTCCATGAAAGCATGGATAGGTGCACTGGACGCCACCATATAACTGAAAATAAAATTGAAAATGGCCTTAAAACCATACAATCAATCAACCATACAATCAAGCTTCCTAATTTGACTATTCAATTAGAAACAATCACACGATAAAAAATCAACTGTAAACATCAATCACCTGACTGCAATACATTAGTTACATGACTGTAATACTTCATTTACATGAACAAAATATATCAATTACATGACTGCAATACATTAGTTACATGACTGCAATACATCAGTCACATAACTGCATAACAGTAGTCACATGACTGTAATACATCAGTCACATGACTGCAATATATTAGTCATATGACTTCCTTACATTAATCACATGGCTGCAATGTTAGTCACATGACTGTAATATGTTAGTCACATGACTGTAATACATCAATCACATGACTGCAATACATTAGTTACATGACTGTAATACATCAGTCACATGCATGTAATACATCAGTCACATGACTGTAATACATCTCACCATTCCTTTGTTATATCATTTTCTATTGGAGGACATAACTCTTTCTTTTCTTTTCTTCAAATTTTAGTTTCCTCCACACTTACCGTACAATATTTCAATTATTCAAAAACATATGTTTCTCATCTGCATATTCCTGCTTGTATATGTACAAGTACAGCAATTTACATACAAGCACTAACCCTCAACATCTTATTCTAGTTGCATACCAAACACTCATACTTAGCCCTGTATCACACGGCAAAATTCTAGACAGGTCTAAATTGAAAGCAGGACAAATATAAGGTGACTGAAAAAGTAGAAATTGTCTTTGAAAAGGTGGAAAACATTGTGGGAAAAGTAGAAAATGTTGATTACCAGCATTCTCTCCTTTTCCCACAATGATTCCAAAAACCTTCTTCTCTTGGTTGTTAAAAATCAGGATTGTCTGGTGAAGGGTTAATGGCCTAGGCTGCAAGTCAAACCATCTTTAACCCTTTACCACACAATCCCAAGTTTTAACGACCCTGTAGAAGAAGCCTCTTGAAAACATTGTGGGAAAAGGAGAAAATGCTGGTAATCAGCATTTTCTCCTTTTCCCACAATCTTTTCCATCCTATCAAAGACAGACATCATCATTTAAGCTACTTTGAAATTCTCATCTGCAAAATCTTTCAATTTGGTCCTGTCCAATATTTTATTATTTGGTAAAGAGTTAATTTGTAATTTAAAATAACACAATATAATCAACAAATTACATCATAAATTTGGAACATCACAAAAATGATTAGAACAAAAACAAAAGATATAAGGTTTATCCCTCAACCCCACAATCAACCACTCAATCCGGAGTTTTAAGTACCCTGGAAAAGGAGAAATTACTAATAACCAGCATTTTCTCCTTTTCTCAGAATGTTTTCTACCCTTTCAAAGATAGAAATCATCATTTGAGCTACATTTATTTTGTTGCCTGAAAATGCTTTCAAACTGGTCCAGTTCAAAATTGTGTTATTTGGTATAGAACTAATACTTAATGAAATAATCCTCTTCTTTTTAACAACCCTGAGGAAGAAGGCTTTTGGTCATTTTTCTGCATTTCAAACAACCGGTCTAACTCATGATTGCATTGATTGTTAGACTACCCATAAATGGATTTATGAATCCATAATGATATGATGACTTGAATAGTGTTATGCATCACAGAGGTGCATTAACTCTTTACCAGAGGACAAAATGTTAGATTTGTCTAAATTTGAAGCATATGCAGACAAAAAATTAAATGTGTTGCAATTGATGATATTTTTCTTTAAAGAGTAGATAAATTTGTTGGAAAAGGAGAAAATGCTAGTTACCAGCATTTTCTTCTTTTCCCACAAAGCTTTAAAAAGCCTTATTCCATGAGGCCGCTAGAACTCTGGATTGTGTGTTAGAAGGTTAAACTCCTTTTGCCCAAGTGCCTCTCATATCTATCTTACCACAGCATATGACACCATAAACACAGCATCCAGTACACCTAGGTAAGTTTCTGCATCGCCAGGTTGATCAAACATGTGATGGGAATTCCAGATCTTAAAACAGAATAATACACATGTAAGTAAGTACAATGTACATGTATGTTTATACTGACGACTAATGTATGTGGAAAAGTGGCTGTGAGGGTTTGAATCGCTCTTCTGTCTCTTACTTGCAAAATTAGTTTACTTCACAGATAGGTATAAGAGAAAAAAATTCATCACATAAAACCTCCTCTGGCACTGTATTAAATCCATGGCTTCATTTTGATAATACACTAGTGTATAGTCATTTTTCTGATCTTGATTGCGGTTTATTAACCCTTTACCACATGACAAAAATTTAGGCTGGTCCAAATTGAAAGCATTTGCAGACAACAATTGAAATGTAGTTCAAATGATGGAATTTGTCTTTGATAGAGTAGAAAACATTGTGGGAAAAGGAGAAAATGCTGGTTACCAGCATTTTCTCCTTTTTCCACAATGTTTTCAAAAGGCTTCTTCCTCAAGGTCGTTAAAACTCGGGATTGTGTGGTAAAGAGTTAAAGTCATGAGAGCCATGTCAGGAGGGCAAAAAAAAAGAAATACTCTGTCTGTAAGAAGTCTTCTAAGGTTCATCGATTCCTCCTTCGCTGCACAATTCCATGTTTCAACAAACATAAGGGGCTTATGAAAACATGGTGGAAACCAGTATGTTCATCTTTGCCCACCATGTTTCCTACTCTATCATACACAAAATCTTTATTAAATGATCATCTGTCATCTGCCAATGCATTGAATATAGCCAAGTCTAATACCAGGGGTGTGGAAATCTTGAAATTTTCTACTTGTCCATGGACAAGTAAATCTAAAAAATCTACTTGTCCATCAGAGAAGTTTACTTGTCCAAAACAAAACAATTTTAAATGGCACACAAAGACCTAATTGAATGTAGTTTGTAGATAATGATGTTATTTTAACCATTTAAATTTGCTTTGTTTGGGTTTTTAATAATAATAATGAAAATAAATCAAGCAAACATTTATGGGGCTTTTTTCCCAAAAATTGGGAAGGGGCCTTAGCCTTTCATTTTGGGATACTCAAGCGCAATTTTGGCCAAATTGGGAAAAAGCAGACTGACTTTCAATGTACATCAATAAAACAAATTAATGGCCCTGTACGTACATACAGTAAATAGAAAGGTGCAACAACTTAATAATTGAAAAAGATTCAACTGTTACACTATAACTGCTTAAACCATGGCCAAATATCTCAGTGTTTGCCCTTACAGCCCTTTTTAACACTACTGTGGTACACCCATGGGTGCCAGAGTTAATACTTCAGCAAAACTGCTTACCAGCCATCATGTGATACAAGGGAATCATTATCTGTGAAATTTAAAAGGCTAGGCTTGGTTATTGTGTCTGGAGATGTAGAGTTTGCATCATGTGCAGTGATAATAATTGTTTAAGTTTCAGACAACGGGAGATCGGCGATGTCCGACAGACCCGGCACTTCAGATTGAGACGCAGTATGCGGAGATTTGATTACCTGCAGATCGATCTGCAAAGAATTTGAACGTTTTACGCCGAAAGTAAAAAGGCTGCGCTGGCCTTTATCGTCTACGGCCCTTTTAGCAAACTTTTTGTAATGTTTCCCGGTTCTTGACATGTTTTACTTAAATACAGCGTGTTTGGTTTTCTTTCAAATACGTTTACTGCAACCGAGTAAGAATGTGTTCCAGTGTTAAATTAAGACAACTTCTTTTGTCAGCTGTAAGTTTTTGCGAACGACAAAAGAGAATTTAATATTGAATGATAGGGAAATGACAACCGCGTCAAGTCTACGTGCTGTGTTATAATGTGCAAAAAAATAACTCGTTTCGGTTATTGTTGCCTCCATTAAACAAACCAAATGAGGCCAAGAAACCACAACATTTCGGCTGTACTGCAGCGCAGTCAAAATTAAAAAAAGCCTGCGTAGGTGATAAAATCAGAGTCGGCCAAATTTTGTTTCGATTCCAGATATCAGGGAATAGTTTATCATAATTCAATTTAAAAATGTTCTTGTTTACGAAGTGAGATGGAGAGAACATTTCCATTTCACAAGGATAATGTTATATAATACAGATCTTTACTTTCAATTTCTCCCTCGTTTTCTACTTGACCGGGGACGAGTAGACTGCAAAAAGCCACTTGTCCGACGTCAAATTTACCCGAGTCGGACGTAGGATTTCCGCACCCCTGCTAATACTATGTTGTATGGCAATGAGTTAAGGTGCTGGAATTGTCATCAAGAAACCCTCTTATGTCCTCCATATGTGGTGCTCTTTGGCAAGGCACTACAGATCACAAGCCTAGTTCTGCTGAAATCTGCTTAGATAAATTAACTGTTGTAATGATATGGATGATATATCAAAGCGATATAAACAATGATCAAACAAATAAGAAACTACATCCTAACGCCTTACCTCCTCAGGTTTGTTGATGTAAGTTTCATTTCCGCGAGTTCCACTCCATTCTTCCGATATCGTTGACTTAACATTACTGAATGTTTTTCTTGCTGCGTGGAAAAGTGCATAGCTGAAAACATTGGATAAACATGTTAAAACCTTTAGTTTATGTTTTAACCTTTAGTTTATGAATTATTAAAATTTTTCATCACTGGGTCACGAAAACCAATGTCGTATCTCCGATTGACCAATATCCGAAAATATAACATATGTAAACAGAATTTCTTACCTTATGAAAGTCAGAAGGAATGTATTAATATGATATATGGTCCACATTGCAGAATTCAACCACAAGGGACATAAAAATTGTTAGTCAAGTTTTTGTCGTTTAGACTCAAGTTGTTGTTGTTGTAGTTTGTTGTTGTTATCCTGACGGAATTCAAAATCAAAGTATCAAGAATACCGGGGCAGCGTCTCACAAATCAAAACATGACCGTCTCCAAAAGTTGTGGGTTTTAATAAGACTCATTTGGGATGCAGGTTCACGTGTTTCTCAGGTATATATAAGACTTCCCCGATGTCGGTTTTTTTTTTTTTTTTTGGCCAGGGGACACGGATTTATGAATGTTGTTTGTTTTTAAGGAATAATTCTGTTGACTTAGCATTTAACTCTTTACTAAACAATAACATTATAGACTGGTCCAAATTAAAAGCATGTGCAGACGACAAAATAAATGTGACTGAAAAATTGAAATTTGTTTGGGAAGGTCAGAAAACATTGTGTCAAAATTCCCACAATGTTTTCAAAAGGCTTCTTTCTCAGGGTCGTTAAAAGTCGTGATTGTGTGATAATGAGTCAAACGGATGCTGGGAACAAATGAGGATAAGCAGGAAAAAAGAAAACCAGCATTAATGTTTATAATTCTGGGGTAAAACTTCAAACAAGCAAGGTTTCCAACTTTTTTCATGATTTTTTCTATATATAATGCTCTTCTACTCAGTTTACCACATCATTTCAGTCATACCAGGGCATTTTTGAATGGCTTAATGATATTCACCTGAAAATTTGTTTTATACAACTTTTTCCTGTGTGTAATAATGGGAAGAAATTAACAGAAAAGATAGGAATATGGTACGGCTGAATGGTGTTTTGCACAGCTTTCTTCATATTATAGCAAATACTTGTCTTTCCTGAGTTCCAGCTGTACTGGGCTTGGGCAATACATTGCCTTGCCCAAGGGAACTATAACATGACCAGTGATGCAACGCTGGATCAAACCAGGGTTTCTGATTACTAATCTAACACCTCTAATACACAGCCAAAGAGAACCCTGTGGGAAAAGAAGCAAATGCTCAACTTGACCCTTTACCACATAATTTGGAGTTTTACCACCCCAAAAGAGAAAAAAATCTGTTGAAAATATCGTTTGGAGAAGGAGAAAATGCTAATCACCAGCATTTTCTCCTTGTCAAACAATGCTTTCTACCCTTCCACAAACAAATTTCCATTTTTGAGTAATATCTATTTTGTCACCTGCAAAGGCTTTCAATTTGAATCTGTCTAGAATTTGGTGTCTGGTAAAGGGTTAAACAAAATAGACATTTGTAATGCACCTTTCACCTCTCTCAAAACTATTGTCTGCTGTCCAACACAATATGGTAATGAAAGTCATTCTTTTGGAAGCCATCCATGTGTGATATTTGTTTAACCTTTTACCAGAAAAAGGGAATTTAAACTCTCTCATATTAAGAGGTATTTACATGACAAATTAAAAGTGGCTAAAATGATCAAATTTGTCTGTGAAAGGGAGGAAAATATTGTGAGAAAAGGAGAAAATGCTGGTTTCCAGCATTTTCTCCTTTTCCCACAATGTTTTCAAAAGGCTTCTTACTCAGGGTCGTTAAAACACGGGATTGTGTGTTAAAGGGTTGACTGGTGTTTTACACTGCTTTCCTCAGTAAATCTGATGTAGAGTGGTGACAACTCTGTCTCTACCTGGTTTCAACGATACTAGACCTAGGCTGCCATTCATTAAACTGCCTACAGACAAGACTGGTGACCACAGTTTAGTTATGCAAGCATCAAGTCTGAAAACAAGTTTCACTAAACTGAACACAACAAAACTTGTGACCACAGTTTAGTTATGCAAGCATCAAGTTTGAAAACAAGTTTCACTTAACTGAACAGAGACAAAATTCGTGACTGCAGTTATAGTTATGCAAGCATCAAGTCTGAAAACAAGTTTCACTTAACTGAACACGGAAAAAATTTGTAACCACAGTTTAGTTATGCAAGCATCAAGTCTGAAAACAAGTTTCACAAAACTGAACAGACGAAATTTGTGACCACAGTTTAGTTATGCAAGCATCAAGTCTGAAAACAAGTTTCACTAAACTGAACACAACAAAACTTGTGACCACAGTTTAGTTATGCAAGCATCAAGTTTGAAAACAAGTTTCACTTAACTGAACAGAGACAAAATTCGTGACCGCAGTTATAGTTATGCAAGCATCAAGTCTGAAAACAAGTTTCACTAAACTGAGCACGGACAAAATTTGTGACCTCAGTTATAGTTATGCAAGCATCAAGTCTGAAAACAAGTTTCACTTAACTGAACACTGACAAAATTTGTGACCGCAGTAATAGTTATGCAAGCATCAAGTCTGAAAACAAGTTTCACTAAACTGCATAATTTTACAATTTGAATAAATATTTGCATAGCTTTATGCCAGCTCATACCATTGGATAAAACAGGGATCATATGTGTGTATATATAATTCGAAATTATTTGTGTAAATCTACAGTTTATTGAAATGCAGCCCAGGACTCTACAGCTCTACTTAACCCTTTACCACACAATGCTGACCTTTACCGACCCTGAGGAAGAAGCATCTTGAAAACATTGTGAGAAAAGGAGAAAATGCTACCCTATTACAGAAAAATCACATCATTTGAGCCACATTTAAGTTGTTGTCTGCAAATACTTTCAATTTGGACAGGTCCAAAATTTTGTAGTGTGGTAAAGGGCTAAAGTGTTGGATTTGTAACCAGGATTTTCTAATTACAAATCCAGTGCTGTAACTACAAAGGACCAGAGGATCCCAATACATGATGTACTTTGTGTATTAACAATTCTATGACTACTAGTTTCAGGCTTGTTCATGTGGGAAACATCTGCAGAAAGCAAGTATAATATGACCCAAGTTATGGGATTTGTTTATGAAAGAGAAGAAAACATTTTGGGAAAAGGGAAAATGCTGACTACCAGCATTTCTCCTTTTCCAACAATGTTTTCAAAAGCCCTATGTCCCAGGGTTCTGAAAACATGATTGTCTGGTAATGGGCTAACTATTATTAAACTTTAACCGAACGACAAAAGTTTAGACTGGCCCAAATTGAAAGAATTTGCATGCAACAAAGTAAATGTGGCACAAATATTCGGAATTGTCTGTGGAAGGTTAGAAAACATTGTGGGAAAAGGAGAAAATGCTGGTCACCAGCATTGTCTCATTTTTGCAAAATTTTTTCAAAAGCTTTCTTTCTAAGGGTCGTTTACACATGGGACTCTGTGTTGACGGGATTAAAGGAAAAGGGTAACTAGCCTATTTTGTCCAGTTCTTTTTTCATTTGTTCTATTTCTATCTAATAATCAAAGATGACATACAGTACAATACTTGTATTTACATTTAATTTAACCTGCAGACTTTTTCAATCATGCAGCAGATCACTTAAAAACTTTCTGAAAATATTTTAATGATTTCTACTTTTTCCAAATTGCTTCCATGGGTATGTACGCATATAACCTCAAGTCATGTTGTATATCCTTACTTTGAAACAAAAAGATGCATCAAGGTAGCCTGAATTTGTTCCAGGAGGTATTATGCTACACCCATAATACAGTATGCTATACTTAACTCTCACATGCCAGAAATTTAGACTAATCCAAATTGAAAGTATTTGCAGATGACAATTTAAAAATGATAGAATTTGTCTCTGATTGGGTAGAAAACATTGTGGCTAAAGTAGAAAATGCTGGTTACCAGCATTTTTTTTTCCTTTTTCAACATAGTTTTCAAAAGGCTATTTCTTCTGGGTCATTAAAACGCCACCTACTTAAGCCAAAATATCTGAATATGTATCAGAATTGGTACATCCAAGATCAGATTGAATGTTCTGTGGAATCTGATCAAAAGCTTCTAAAGTTGCAGATACATGGTTAACTCTGTACCACAAAATTCTGACTTCTAGCGACCCTGAGAAAGACAGCTCTTGAAAACATGGTGGGAAACAGAGAAAATTCTGATAAAGAGCATTTTCTCCTTTTCCCACCATGTTTTCTATCCTTTCCAAATCAAAGTTTTCTTTTCGAGTGACATTTATTTTATCGTCTGCAAATGCAAATGCTTTCAACTTGGACGAGTCCAAAGTTTTGTTGTTTGGTAAAGGGTTAACTTTCTACCAAATGACAAAATGATAGATCTGTTGAAATTAAAAGCAGTCGTAAATGACAACTAAAATGTGACTAATGATGGTACTTGCCTTTGATAGGGTAGAAAGCATTGTGGGAAAAGGAAAAATGCTGGTCACCTGCATCTTCTCCTTTTCTCCAAAGTTTTTTCGAAGACTTCCTCTTAACCCTTTACCAAACAATCCCTGGTTTTTACGACCCTGAGATAGAGGCCTTTTGAAAACATTGTGGGAAAAGGAGAAAATGCTGCCAAGCAGTATTTTCTCCTTTTTCCACAAAGTTTCTACCCTGCTGGAAACAAATTTCAATTTTTGAGTTGCGTTTATTTTGTCATCTGCAAGTGCTTTCAATTTGGACCAGTCTAAAATTTTGTCGTTTGGTAAAGAGTTAAGGTTGTAAAGACTCAGGGTTGTGTGGTAAAGGTTTAGCCCAGAAATGTACAAGCCATTTTGACCAGGCCCAAACTACTGAAAAGTTACATATAAGACAAGCCTTGTGAATCAAGGAATCAATTGTTGAATGAATGAATCAATGGGTGAATGAATGAATGAATGAATCAATCAATCAGTCAGTCAATTCATCCATCCACCCACGCACCCACCCACCCACACAATCTTTCAATCAATCGATCGATCAATCAATCAATCAATCAATCAATCAATCAATCAATCAATCAATCAATCGTTAGGGATTCACGTCTCATCAAAAACAATGGATATACTGAGTTCATTTCTTAATTCAGGTTTGCCTCAGTAGTAGTAGCGATTTGAACAGGCAGAGAAAACACTGTTTTCCTAGCAGTGTGCAAAGTACTGTGGGAATAAGAGCAAATTCTGCATATTTTTTTTCAAAGCTTTGTAATGCAAAGGCATGAAAAGTTATATTTGTACTGTAATGAGTTAAAGTTACAAAAACAATTGAATGGAGATGAAAATGATTGTGTAAAAATAAAGAAACAGCAGTGGTTGAATTAATCTTCTATAAATGAACACAGAACATTGATCTAGATAAAGTGGGCACCTATGTTGTGGGTACTTTTTTGAATAATGTGGATGTCATATTGTCAAGAACTACAATGGTATTATACTTCCAGCCTATGTATATGTATATCATAAGAGTCCAAATCCAAATCTCTAATTCTGCCCAGCCTGCTAACAATCTTGCCCCTCCTGCAGACAATCTTACCCCTCCTGCGGACAATCTTGCCTCTCCTGCAGACAATCTTGCCCCAACTGCAGACAATCTTGCCCCACCTGCGGACTATTTTGCCCCGCCTGCGGACAATCTTGCCCCGCCTGCGGACAATCTTGCCCCGCCTGCGGACAATCTGGCCCTGCCTCTGCCTGCGGACAATCTTGCTCTCCTGCGGACGATCTTGCCCCTCCTGCGGACAATCTTGCCTCTCCTGCAGACAATCTTGCCCCACCTGCAGACAATCTTGCCCCACCTGCGGGCAATCTTGCCCCGCCTGCGGACAATCTTGCCCCGCCTGCGGACAATCTGGCCCTGCCTCTGCCTGCGGACAATCTTGCTCTCCTGCGGACAATTTTGTCTTGCAGCGGACCACTTTTGAAAATGTCATCATTAGCCCTCGTCCTGCTAAATAAGTTAACCCTTTACTAGTAGACAGAATTTAAGACTAGTCCAACTTGGAAACATTTGCAGATGACAAAATAATTGTGACTCAAAAACGGAAATTTGTTCTGGGAAGGGCAGAAAACATTGTGAGAAAAGGAGAAAATGCTGGTTACCAGCATTTTCTCCTTTTCCCCAGATGTTTTCAAAATACTTCTTTCTCAGGGTTGTTGAAAGTCTGCATTGTGTTGTAAAGGCTTAAATGAAACTTTCAAGTGGCTTGTAATAACCCAAATGATATTGTTTCAAACTCATATTTTGGAGACAACACCTTCTTATCAGACAGTGTAGACCTAAGACCAGACTGCACATTCTGTGCATTTTGATCTTGATCTACACTCTCCGCAAAAGGTCAGTGAGTTGCACAAAGTCAGTTGCTGCACAAAGTTATTGCACAAAGTCAGTTGCTATTTCAGGGAAAAAGTACATTCCTTTACACTTTCCTTTCAAGATAGCTTACTTAGACACCTTTTCAAATACATAACACAATTCATCAACTAAATCTAAATGTAGTTGGTCTTTTTTCATTTTATTCTCTTCCTTTGCTGAAATCAATATATGGTAATGTGCTGTATCCTTTTTCAAGAACACAATTCCTCATCCTAAGTGACAGTAGCTCATCTTTCTATATCAACAATCCTTTTCTTGAAAATGTACACTGAGCATCAAAATATTACATTTTGTCCAAGTTTCACTGTACAAACATTTTGAGGCTTCTGTTTGCTGTTCAATCATCTATGTCTGGTAGCCAAAAAGCCTGAAATAAAAACAGCATTACCTACTTATCTGTATCAACCACCTGCAATATATTTCGCTATAATACAATGGAGCCATGTTCTGTGAAAAGGGGGTTTAACACATATGCAAAAAGTATCAACCCAGGTCATCCTGCGGAGTCCACGCAGGATGACCTGGTTTGAAACTTTTTGCTTATGGTAAATTTTCTGCATGTCCAAGGATCCTTCTACCTCATAACCCAGTCAGGTGTTAGACCAAATGGATTTTGTGGATCCATAATTATGTAATGACTTGCTTGGTATAATGCATGACAGAGATATATCCAACCCCCCCTGTGCCAGAGCATGGGTTCATTTCTAATTACTGTTTCTCAGAAAGCTGCATTTGGACTTTTCTATGATAGTACATAACCAGTAACTGAAAAATGTTTCAACCTTTCTACAGGCCACTTTGGTTGGTTGATTGATTGATTGTTTGGTGTTTAATGCCATTTTCAACATTATTTCAGTTATATCGCGGCGGCCAGTGCACCTATCCATGCTTTCCTGGAGTCTCTTTTACCAGTACTCTGCACAATTTTCTTTCCAAGCCACTGGCTGCTTTCCCACATAATCATTGTCAGCGGTGGGAGAGGAATGAATCCTGTCGCAATGACTATCATCAATCCTCGGAAAGAAATTGGCTGAGCCAGGGATCGAACCCACGACCCCCTGTTCTCAAGTCCTGCACGCTACCAACTGAGCTACCGGGGCTCGGCAGGCCACTTTGGAAAACATAACTGCAAAACCAAAGAATTTGCTCTTAACCGGCAAATTCTCCTTTTGCAACAAGTATTTGAACCAAAGACACACACCATATTTGTACATGCAGTTGCCAACATCATCAACTTAGGGTTGAAGCCAACACACTGGACAGGTCCTGGGTGGTCACAGCTCATTGTGGTCACCTTTGCCCCAGTTTCAGCATTCCAACAGTGTACTCTTCCATCTGTGGAACCTGCAATACAATACAACAACAACTGTGTAACCCTTCAAACACAAATACAAACTCAACAGAGTAAAGCCCCCATAACACCAAACTAGTACTAAGAACATCTTACCCCATCCTGACATAATCCAAAAACGGGTTGCAGTCAGGGTAGAACATGTAATTTTGACCTGATAATGCCTGAAGCCTGTCTCACCGAACCTGTTTTTACTTTGGTCAACAAAATAGTAAAACAGACTGGCGGTGGAGATAGGACATGTAATTTCGGAGGTAAAATGCAAACGCATTGCCAGTTGATGCCTGACTGCACCACATGGTAACACATCCCTAATAGGATCGAAGTATGGCAGTTCCATTTTCAGTGCGTTGTCACTCCGTCTAATGACCGTCAGGATGGACGGCAAAAAATTTTGAGCAGGCTCAAAGTTCTGGAGTACCCTTCCCATCCTACTTGTCCATTAGGTTTGTAAACAGATGATAAAAGGTTGCTAATACGTCCACGCTGTCCGAACACAGTTAAAGTCCGCTTGGTAACAATCTGTGGAACGGAGTGAGAACGAGTTTGGCGTGACGGGGGTATAACCCTTCATCAAACAGATTTATGTTTTACATCCTGAAGACGAGGTCTTCAGAAAACATGGTAGGAAAATGGGAAAATGATTGAAACTAGCATTTTCTTCTTTTCCAACAATATTTCCTATCCTTCCAACGATGAACCATTTGAATAACATTAATTTGAACTCTGTGATTCAATGCTTTTGATGAATCTATCATTCTATCCTCATAGAAGTATCTGGTGACAGAAATAATATATATAGGACTGAATGATTGATTGAATGGTGTTTTACGCTACTTTCAACATTATTTCAGTCATATCACGGCGACAGCTCACATATTCATGTTTTCCTTGGTTTCACCAGTACTAGGCTGGAGCTCTGAAGTGTCTTGTCCAAAGACACTCCCATGAAAAACCCAGTGGATCCAGTGTGGCTCGAACCGGGGCCTCTAGTTTAGGAGTCCCACACTTTACCACTGAGCCACACAGGACCCCTAATATACATAACAGCAATTTCTTCTTTTGCCATGATAATATCAATAATTTTCTGCTGCAAGACATAAAAGTTGTGTGAAGATGATGGAGTGTTGCTCATTTAACAATTTTACACATGATCCCAAGTTTTAACAACCCTGACAAACAAAACCTTTGGAAACAATTAGGGAAAAGGAGAAAATGCTGGTGACCAGCATTTTCTCCTTTTTAAACAATGTTTTCAACCCATTCACAGAAAGTTTTAACATTTGAGCTACATTTAATCATGTTGTCTGCAAATGCTTTTAATTTGGACGAGCAAGAATTTTTTTTTTTTTTTGTACAGACTTAAAGCCATCTTTACAGCCAGTTTTTCTCAAATATTTTTCTGAAAAACTTTCCAAACAAATTCTGGGTGAATCCATATTTCACAAGGATGTTTTCTAAACCGTCTGCTGTTAACTTGTTTAAATCTTTACCACACAATCCCAAGGTAAAAGTAAAAGTGGCCAAGGTGAACTGTGAAGGCAAGAATAACATGGTACGATATACAATAATAGAGCCAGCATCATGTGCGTTTATGGCCACATTGCCAGCTATTGAGATACTATATAAAACAATTTTTGACAATGTTGTGGCAAAATGAGAAAATGAAATTACAATGAACAATTTTTTTTCCAGTCATAAAGTTTTCACATTTTCATTCAGTAAACATAAATAACAAGTATCTGTTTCCACAAGTTATCCACTCTAAACTTTCCCACGCAGTGCTTGTTTACACAGAGTTGTCCTGAGCAAACAGTAATAAAACCTCACCACAAAACACAAACTGAGAATCTGGACTGAAAGATACTTCTAAGGGAATCCCTTTTGTGTTTGTATGGCCCTGAAATACAAGAAAAATTTTTGTGGTTATTATGTCATTTTCAACAGAATCATTCCATTTATTTTGTAGTAAAACGTTATACACTCATGTTTTCAGGTGTATCCTTAACTCTTTAACCACAAGACAAAATTTTAGGCTCTTCCATGTAAATGGCATTTGCAGATGACAAGTAAGGCTCAAATGGATGGATATCTCCTTTACCCACAATATTTTCAGGTGCCTTCTTTCTCAGGGTATTATAAATAACAGGCTGTTTGGTACAGGGTTAATCAGGGGTACTCTAACAGTAAAATAAGAGCAGCACTGTTAGGTAGGATGGTTGATTGATTTGTGTTTTACAACACTTTCAACATTATTTCAGTCATATCACGGCAAAAGCTCACATATTCATGTACATACAGGTACTAGGCTTGGGCTCTGAAGCGTCTTACCCAACGACATTCTCACAAAAAACCCAGTGTTTCCCGGCTGGAACCTGGGAAGTATTTGCCCTGATCACTATATCTTACAGGCTATAGAAAGATAAACTGATTCAAAAGTTTGGCATTACATGAACTCGTCCATATTACACAGTATCTAATAGACTGCTAAATGCTGTTTTGTTGCTGGAAATGTTTACGATCGCTGTAACACTTCTGATTTTCAAATGCAGAACAATATAACTCACCTTCAAAAGCATCCACAGAAATTACATTGTACTTAATTTCTCCTTTTTTATAATAGAGACGACAGATAGTGTGAATCAAAACTGCCCATTAGGGGCAGAAGTTACAAACAAAAGCACTAGATGCAAGTTGCCAACACTTGGCTGCAGCTGCTTTTTCCATGAAAATTCTCAAAATATGCATAAAATTGCATAAAACATGTCAAAAATATTTTAAGAGTTACTTGCTCCTCTGGTAAGGGTTTCCCTGTTGATATTAAACAACTAGCCTGAGCTTGAAGCATATTTATTCTGTGATTACAGAAAATGTCAAAGTTTTAGCTCCATGACCACATAGAATACAGAGCTACAACAAAAAGCTGAAGATATTTTTCCAAAACAGCAAAGCTGAAAATACTGAATCTCTTAATCCTTTACCACACCATCCTAAGTTTTAACAACCATGAGGAAGAAGCCTTTTGAAAACATAGTGGGAAAAGGAGAAAATGCTGGTAACCAGCATTTTCTCCTTTCCCACTCTGTTTTCTACTCTACCAAAAATAAGTTCCATCAATTGAACCACATTTAAATGTCTGCAAATGCTTTTAACTTAGACAAGTCTACATTTTTGTTGTTTGGTAAAGAGTTACCATCTTACCACGAAGGTCTGTAATGGTGTTCCTTGGAAAGCATCAATCAACCTTATTACTTGTCCGTTTGTTGAAACAACGATCAGTCTACCATCAGGGCTGAATTTCATCCCAGTCCAGTCACATTCTTTGTCTTGTGGAAGTTTAAAGGTAGCAAATGGGCCCTATGAAAGTACAAACACAAGACAAGTTCTAATGAACAAGACACCAAATAATACATGCATATACATACATATCTTTCTATAAATTCCTTCTCAATTATATCATTAATATTTACATCATTCCCAATGATTGGTTGACTGGCTTTCAAACTACATGTACACTAAAAAGTTGAGTTTATGGTAGATACGAGCCTAAAAATTGAAAACAAGGCTCTATCTGATAGATAATATCTTGATTTTGTTCATTTGTATTGGAGTTTAACACAATTTTAACATCTTAGGTCATATCATGGCTGTCAGTGCACCTATGCATCTCTTTCCTAACTTTCTCACACCATTTATGACACAACTTTCTTTCCAAGTCACTGACTACTTTTCTCAGATAAAAGTTGAACACTGAGCCTAGTAGCTGTCAGAAACGTACAGGGCTTACAATCCAAGGGTCATGAGTTCAAGTTCCACCTCAGCAAAACTCTTTAATTTGGAGGACTGATGATAGTCACTGGGACAGAAACCATTCTCTCACTGCTAAACACTTTTTTCATGATGTTTATGTGGGAAAGTAGCTTGTAGCTTGAAAAGTCTTGCAAAGTACTTGTAAAAAGAATTCTAGTTTTCTTAATGTGTTTTCTACCACTTCAGAGACAAATTCAAGTATTCAAAACTTACTTTCAATTTCAACAAGACTTAGTCTCAAATTTTGTTGACTGGTAAAGACTTGACCCTTAACACACAATGTCAAGCTGAAACAGCTTTTGAAAACATTGTGGGAAAAGGAGAAAATGCTGGTTACCAGCATTTTCTCCTTTTCCCACAATGTTTTCTGCCTTTTCAAATACAAACTCTAATTTTCTGAGACACATTACTGTATAAGTGGAAATTTTTGCGACGTGGTAATTTTTGCTATTTCGCGAATTTGAAAAAATCTCAAACTTTACTGATTGCTTATTTAACATCAAGTATACCAACAAATAACAAGTGTCTTGAATTCCCAAACATTTCCCGACGCAAAATGTCCGTAATCAGTAATTGGCAAATTTTTCAACACGCGTATATATCCATGTATACAGTAACTGTATATTTGTCGTCTTCAAATGCTTTTAATTTGGACTATTCTAAAATTTTGTTATCTGGTAAATAAGTGAATGTGGATATATTTATCACAGATCAAAGTATGTGAGTACAACTATCTGGAATTGACCTTTCCAACACTTTATAACAGAGATCCAGAGTAACTGCATATTCTTATGTTGTAGAATTAACTCTTTACTAAATGACATCATTTTAGACTTGTCCAAAATGAAGGCATCTGCAGACAACAAATTCAAGGTTGGCTCAAATGGCAGAATTTGTCCTTGATGGAGTAGAAAACATTGAAGGAAAAGGAGAAAATGCTGATTACCAGCATTTTCTCCTTTTCCCACAATGTTTTCAAAGGGCTTCCTTCCATGTGTTGTGAAAACTTGTCCAAAATGAAGGCATCTGCAGACAACAAATGCAAGGTTGGCTTAAATGGCAGAATTAGTCCTTGACTGAGTAGAAAACATTGTGGGAAAAGGAGAAAATGCTGGTTACCAGCATTTTCTCCTTTTCCTACAATGATTTCAAAGGGCTTCTTTCCCACTGTCATAAAAACCTGGGATTGTCTGACAAAGGATTAATGTAAACTATCATGAAGGGATTAATTAAAAGATTTAAGAAAAAGACTCTTTTTTCTGAAAGAATTACGAATTCTTACTTGGCAGTTCAAGGAATAGATTAATAGTTGGTACTTCAAGGAATGAAAGCTGTTTAAAACAGTTTTTGCTTTTGCTCTATGTATTATAGCAAAGATTTAAGTCAGATATAGACCATAAACAACATACCCTATCAAACGATCTCAGATCATACAATTTGACACATTCTGAATTAATTCCTGCAGCAAATAGCAAACCTTCAGGGTCAAAAGTGGCAACAGGTCTGCCTGGCAAATGCATCATCCCCTGTGAAACAAGAGCATATACAAAATAGCTATGTTTTTTTTATTTGACCACTATGTAAGTCTATGAAAAACATTGTGGAAAAGAACTGCTTGTTACAAGCAACTTTTACATTTCCCATGCTTTAACAGTGAAATCTACTACACAAGACAGGAAAGTAGTATTCATACATCAATAGCTTGTAAAAACAAAAGGTCATGATGGCCCTGTATTGCTCCACTGGCTAATAAGTACAAACCATACACACCAAACATTACAACTCTAGGCCAAATGGTTTCGAACAGGAAGATATATAAAGTTTTCTCTATAAAAGCTAGTATGAAGATTGTGACCCTAGGGCAAGTCCATTTTTGACCTATAATTACAATTTTAACCTATAATTACAATTTTGACCTATAATTATGAGCTGTAATTAACAGAATCCTGATAGAGGTCAACAAAATACAGCCACATACCAAACAATACAAGTCTAAGTTGTATGGTTATAAACAAGAAAATGTTCAAAGTTCCTAAACAAAACATGAGAGGCAGGGCCTATTTCAATTCAAGGGCTAAATTTTTACAAATTCAGAAGAGATCAATTAGATGAAGCTATGATTTGGTAGCTCTAGGCCATATGGGTAGGCTGGTATCAGCATTTTCTCCTTTTCCCACAATTTTTTCAACAGACTCCTTCTTCAGGGCCATTAAAGCACAGGATTGTGTGGAAAAGGGTTATTAGTATACAGGGTCTACAGTACCTGACAGTTTTGTGATCTCAAATCCCATAGTCGGATAGTTTTGTCTAATGAACCTGACAAAAATGTGTCATTGATGGGAGACATACACAAACACACGACTCTGAAACCAGAAAAAATACACATTGTACACAGTGTCTATTCTAGGCTGCATGATTGTGGGATTGTGGGACAGTCCCGCATCAAAAAAAAGACAAACAATGGAAAAAATCCTAAAACAAAGAACTTACTCTTGTCTAACAGAAAATATGACTATTTTGAATAAAACAGCATCATTAGCAAAGCTGTTTTTGCAAAATATTACGCCAATTTAAGTGTGGGAAAGCAGCCAGTGGCTTGGAAAGAATATTATGCGGAGAACTGGTAAAAGAAATTCCAGGAAAGCATGGACAGGTGCACTGGCCACCATGATATAACTAAAATAATGTTGAAAACAGCGTTAAACATCATATAATCAATCATGTTAATTTAAGTTACTGCCCTTGGCAGGGTGTGGCACAAAACTGCTTTATTCCAAAATGGCCAAGTCCAAAACACCCACTTTACCTTACCAATACAGTCCAAAACACTTACTTTACTAAAATGGCGTACTTTTCTGGGTACCAAAACGGCCCTTTTTTGTAATAGGACTTTTACTATGGTTACTTCAATGAATCTTATCAGAGTGAAGTTTATGACTGTCTTACTCTTATCTATTTTTGAAAAATTAATTTAATTTCTAGAGCTTGGAACCCCATTCCACAATACTAGTGTAGGTTAAACTCTGCCTTCTGGTCTGATGTTAACAATCATGTGTGCTCATTTGTTCCCCCCCCCCATTTTTTTAGATGGAGGGGGAAATTCCCCCCTCATTTTCAGTTTCCAGAATAGACACTGTGAATGGGCCAAGCAAATTATTAACCCTTTACCACACAATCCCGACTTTTAACGACCCTTAGAAAGAAGCCTTTTGAAAACATTGTGGGAAAAAGAGAAAATGCTGGTAACCAGCATTTTCTCCTTTTCCCACTATGTTTTCTTCCCTTCCCAAACCAAATTTCAATTTTCCAGTCACATTAATTTTGTCGTCTGCAAATGCTTTCAATTTGGACCAGTCTAATTTTGTCGTTTGGTAAAGAGTTAAACCTTTCCCATATGAGAAATTTCAGACTCTTCCAAACTGAACCATCTGCAGATGTTTATTTTGAAAATGGGTATAAATTACCTTAAGGAATTTAGAAGAGTTGGAAACATTCTGGGAAAAGGAAAAAAATGCTGGTTTAAAACTCTGAAGAATTTTCCAGCTTTATGAATGATTGCAATATTGGTCACTTGACCTTAGTTTCTTTAACACTTTTTTCTTCATATATAATTTAGAATGGCTGAATATAAAATATGTGTATATACCTGTAAATATAATTGGTTTCACAATCTCTTAGCACAGAATCTTCAAAACTTTCAATTATTTCAGTTTACTTCTAGCTTCTGTGACCTAATCGTGTATTTAACTAAAACAATGTCAACAATTTTGAAAACAAATCTTTCAAAAGTCTTTTACGTTCACTTTGATCAACTCAAACAGCAGTTTTCGAGGAGAAACTGTGCAAAAAGCTATTTATTCTTTCCTTACTGTTGATGACACCAGGCAGAAGCTTTTGTGGACAATGTAAATCAAGATCAGAATGTACAGAACATGCAGTCTGATCTCTGATCTACACTGTCCACTACTTTATTTTAGATTCAGGCCAAACTGTCTCTTCATCTTGCAGTAGGACTATACTTATAGCCAATGAAAAAGAATAGATCATTTACTTGGTAGTGAAAGAGTCAAAGAGTTAACGATAGGTATCACATGACAGACAACATTTAACAGACAATACATGGAAAATGCTGGGCCATGCACACCCCTGAAAGCTCCTCATGAACAATTTGTACTCAAGTGAGCTGTAAATCAAACAGACTAATGAGTAAAAAACAACTTACTTTTTTGTGTGACCTGGGAAATACCGGATGTATTTGTTGTCATGTAATGAGAGGTACCTGATTGTATCTGAAACAGCACAAACATAGAATATGCCCATGAACTTTCTCAGCGCCAAAGGCAAAAAAGGTCTTTTGCAGACAACATAGTTCAACAATATATTGCATTATATAATAAGTAATGTGATCTTGGATTTACACTTGTTTAGTCAAGCATATAAGATGCAAACCTTTCCGAGTTCCAGTGAACTGTAATGTACTATCAATCAGTACTCAAAAGGTTGTTTTACATATTTGGCACTGACAGACATAATTCTTCACCATATGACAAGATATTTGACTTGTCTGAATGACAGCATTTGCAGAAAACAATTTAAATATGGCACAAATGATAAATTCTGTTTCTTTAAAAGGACAAAAAACATTATGGAAAAAAGAAAAAATGCTGGTTACAAGTATTTTCTCCCTTTTTCACAATGATTTTAAAAGCCTTTTTCTAAAACACACTAAACAATGAAATCTAAAGTTAAATGTTTGTCTGGGGTTAACTCTTTACCACACAATCCCGAGTTTTAACAACCCTAAGGGAGAAGGCTTTTGAAAACATTATGGGAAAAGGAGAAAATGCTGGTAACAAGCATTTTCTCCTTTTCCTGCAATGTTTTCTATCTTATTAAGGACAAGTTCCATAATTTGAGCTGCATTTACATTATCATCTGCAAGCGCTTTTAGTTTGGACTAGTCTATAACTTTGTCATGTAGAAAAAAGTTCAGGAAGAAACATTCCTGAAAAATCATTAATACACAAACATTATGGAAAAAGGACTTTTTCTTTCTGCAAGCCAATGGCTATTTCCCACACTGTTTTCAAATGCTATTTACTTAAGTAAAGTTGAAATTCATATTCATTTTGTACAGGTTTGATTTGAAGTCTTAACATTTGACATTCACCAAACTCTTTACTGGGTGACAAAATCTGAGACTTGTCCAAATTCAGATCAATTCAGACTTAATAACTAACATTGTCTTGTCAACAACATTTTCTCCTTTTCCCTGCAATGTTTTTAAAAACCTGTCTCAGAGTTGTTAAAATTTGGGATTGTTCAGTACAGGGTTAACAGTGGTGAATCCCTCAAGATCATGAGAAAAACAATCAATTAACCCTTTACCACACAATACCCAGTTTTAATGACCCTTTAAGAAGCCTTTTGAAAACATTGTGGGAAAAGGAGAATATGCTGGTAACCAGCATTTTCTCCTTTTCCCACAATGTTTTCTACCCTATCAAAGACAGAAATCATCGTATGAGCTACAATTAATTTGTTGTCTGCAAATGCTTTGAATTTGGTTGAGTCCAAAAGTTTGTTGTTTGGTAAAGAGTTAAAAAAAGACTTACCATCCACTTTTGTGGAGCTGTGGAGCGCTGTATTGACTGCATGTGTGTATCTTATGAGATCTACTCCATACTTTTTACTGTTAAGTGTTCTTTTAGGCCTGAAAATATTATGATTTTAAACATTACCCTAAGGTGTACATATGGAGAGAGGGGGAAGGCTTCATTTCAACAGTAGCATCCCACTTTGCTACTAAAATCTGAATTATGGGTATTTATTAGAATTGTCTCAACATGTCACAATGAGTGTATACAAACTTAGATTTGATGAAAAAACATTGCTTTTCAAATGTCCGCATTCATCTGACCCTTTGTCACACTAATTTCAACAATTTTCCTACATCAGATTATAAAAGGCATGATTATCATCAAAAATGACTGCTGACTTTTCAAAAACATTAAAAAAAAGAATGTGAGTGGGAAGTATCGAAGGTCAATTGAATATGTCCTTTAAAATGGAAAATTATGCATAAACAGTGACTTAAATGTATTTTGAAATAGAATCAACTTTACAGACACTCCCCTTCTTTTGGCCCATAATTCTCGACGAAAATTTTGAGACCACTAAAAACGCAGGTTGATTTTACAGAAGGATAACATCTTGTGACCCAAAGAGTGAGGTTATAGTATTATCTTTGTATCATCTTATGTCAACAACTAATAGGACTGTAAATAACGGATTAAAAGTAAAGAGTCGATAATAGATGGGGGTTGGTAATGCATGCATTTACTCTAATTTTTTTCTGGAAAGTGTAGTGGAATAACTATAAAAACAAAACCACTTTTCCCCTTTCCCCCCCCCCCTTCATTTGACAGCTCTCAAAATGATTTCAATATCTTTAATATCTTACTTTTAAAACCTATCAGCGTTTACTTAATGATACAATAATCTGATGACTGTATGAAATTCATTTTGCTTGAAAGTTATTTGGGCCTAAAGAAGAAATCTTAACTTTAAAGAACACAACAGGACGCGAAAACCAATGTCGCGTACTTACGTCCCTGCCTGGCAATCATATATTACGATTGAATCATCGTCGCTGCTTGAAATAAGTGTTTCTCCGTTTGAGGAAAAGTCTATGCTTGTTATTTTATCCGTATTTTCTCGAAATATCTTCGCTACACGAAAACTTCGAGTCACATTCGGCGTAAGCTGCATTTCTTCGATGTACATATTTTCATTATCAACTCTTCCTTTTCGAACAACAAGCTAGAATGTTCTACCCTCCAAGGCAATATGATTTGAACGCACACGAATATTAAAATGTCACACGAAATCTCATATATATAACTCTTCCGTATGTAGCAATATTAGATTCATATTTCTACATAACGATGAGGATCATCTCTTGTAAAGTGCATTCATGACAAGCAAGATGAACCCTTATATAGGATCTATATAGCATTGAATTTATATAAACCCTAAATAGCCATTTAAGATGTCAATTTAGAACTATGTCCTCTTGTCCTAAACGTCTCAGCAAAGCGCACAATTTTGTGCCGTCTGATCTTGACCTACACTGGTGGTAAAGGCAACTTTATTTCTGAAAGGTGCTTTCAGGGTTAAAGCTCATTGTGACTATTTTGTGGACTTTTAGATAAATCAGTCAACCCTTCGAATTAAAGGGAACAATTTTTATATTCATATTCTAGTGGCAGAAAAGGCCATTTATTTTCAAATTAAAGTCATCTTTAGGTCTTGACAAGAATATTTGACGAAAAAGGGATACTGTAGATCTCAGACCAGAATGCAAGAGAAAAATATGTGTATAGATCTATCTACATGTGTAGCTCGAACCTAGGAATTGTAATTTACATGTAGCGAACATCTGTTCCCTTGACTAGCGTTACTCATAGATTAACAATCCACCTTTGGGTGTTGTAATCTTTTGTCAACATAAAGTTCACATGCACGTGTTCACTGCAATCCTGCAAAGCCCTCCCACCCCCTCCGTCCTCGTGAAGAACACGCTGCTTTTATGGCCTACTCGAGTGTAAAGGCTGAAAATGGTAAATAAGTCGACGCCCATCCATTACCAAAAGCACCGCAAAGGATATACCGGTATTGGAAAGGACTTTTTCAGTTGATGTTAGGAGCAAAGACGGTGCTGCATAATTTATTGTGTGTAATATGGTACGAAAATCAAACAGCAAACGAAGTACTGTGTAAATGCATAAACTTAAAGTACACAAGAGGAAATATTTTTGTTTCTATTAAACCAGAACAGCTTCACGATAGACAAGCGTGCAAACAACAGATCATTTCGGGACTTTCATGTTAGCCTGGGTTTTTCTGACGGCGTTTAGAAAAAACCCACCGCATCGATTAAAGAAAGATCGCCTTTTGGAGTCAAATATAAGAAATTAACATAGAAAAACAGATCCGATTATAGGCTCCTGAAACGTTGAATTGACACTGAGATTACCTACAAAAAAAAAAAAACAGATAAAACACAAACTATTCTCGATACAAACAAATCTTTCATCATATAATTCGATTTCGAATTTGTTTGTTGAAAACGACAATATTCAGGTAAAGAATTACAGTGGCCAGTCCTTCTGTCAACGCAGTCCTGACATTTCTCCATCTGAACGTCCATGACACAGCTTTTTTTCAAAATGACTACCTGCTTTTAGAGGGGAAAAACCGGCCAAAAATGTTTTGCAGTCAGAAAAGAACGATAGATGCTTGAAAACGCTTTGCCGAGCCCCGGTAGGGCAATCGGTAGCGTGCAGGACTTGAGGAAAGTGGTTCAAATCCCCAGCCCCACCATTTTTTTTTTGTCTAATGATTGATGATAGTCATTGTGGCAGGATTCATTCCTCTCTCATCGCTGGTCAATATTTCGAAGATGGTTCCATGGGAAAGCTGCAAGTGGCTTAAGACGAATTTTGTGCGTAGTACTTGAAAAAGAAACTTTAGGAAAGCATGGATATGTGCGCTGGCTGCCGCGATATAGATGAAATAATGTTGAAAATGGCGTTAACACCAAAAAATCAGTCAGTCAATCAATCAAATCAATTTAAAAGGTTTAGCCTTGCAGGGTTTCTGACTTACAAACAAGGATTACTGGCTCTGCCCTGAAAAACCGGTAATCAACTTGCGGAAGAGGAAACTTCTACTGAAAACAGTATGGGTAAAGGAGTAAATGCTGGTAACGAGCATTTTCTCCCACGATATTTTTTACCCTGTTAGAGACAAGTCCAACCATCGGAGCCATATTTAATTGAGCCATGCTATGTGAAAAAAGGGCTTAATGGATCTGCGAAAAGTATCGACCCAAGTCAGCCTGCGCAGTCCGCACAGGCTGACCTGGGCCGAAACTTCTCGCTATTGGTCAATTTTCTGTATGTTCAAGGCCTAGTCTATCTCATGATAAAGCCAGTTGTTAAAAAGGTGGATATTACGGATCCGCAGTTATGTGATAGGTTGCTCGGTACCATGGATCACGAAGATGCCAGAGCATGGCTCATTTTTTTTTTTTTCGTCTGCAAGTGTTTTTTATTCAGGCGAATCTAACACTTGTGTCGTGAGGTAGAAGGTTAATATAACACTCGGCTACTAAAACTGAAGCAATATGTACAGCATTAGGAGTGAGCCATTATCTAGAAAAAGGGATTTTAACCATTACCAGACGACAAAACTTTAGCCTTGACCAAATTGAAAGCATTTGCAGACGACAATTTCAATGTGGCTCAAATGGTGCAATCTGTCTTTGATAGAGAAGAAAACATTGTGGGAAAAGGAGAAAATGCTGGTTACCAGCATTTTCTCCTTTTTCCCACAATGTTTTCACAAGGCTTCTTTCCCAGGGTCATTAAAAGTCGGTATTGTGTGGTATAGGTTTAATACACGCCTTTATGCATTATTCTAATCAAGTCCTCACATGATTATGGATCCATACTATTCGGTTTCTTTAACAAGCGGCTGAATCCTGAGGTAGAAATTCTAGGTCATGCAGAGAATTTACCAAAAACAAAAACTTTCGACAATGGTCAGTCTCCTTCAGGCTGACCTAAGTCAGAACTTTTCCTAAATGCGTTAAAGCCCCTTTTCACAGAGCATGGTTTATGTACATAATACTCATTTGTTTGAGAGAAACTCTCAAAATACTAGCCGTACGAGCATTATAAGCCGTAAAAGAAAGTCATAGTATCCGTTCCTCTTTCATCACTGAACATTGTTGCAGCAACGGCTATGTGGGAAAGCAGCCAGTGGCTTGAGAAAAAAATAATGTGCGGGGTGATGGTAAAAGAAACTCCAGAAAAGCATGGGTAGTTGAAATGGCTGCAGCGATATAATTGAAATGTTTAAAAACGGTTTTAACCCTGTACCACACAAACTCGAGTTCTAAAGACCCTGATAACCATCATTTTCTCCCTTTTCCCATAATGTTTACAACCCTTTCTACAACAAATTCCATACCTTAACCCTTTACCAAACAATCCCTGGTTTTCACGACCCTGAGAAAAAAGCCTTCTGAAAACATTGTGGGAAAAGGAGAAAATGCTGGTAACCAACATTTTCTCTTTTTCCCACAATGTTTTCTTCCTTTCCCAAAACAAATTTCAAATTTTGAATCACATTAATTTTGTCGTCTGCAAATGCTTCCAATTTGGACTAGTGGTCTGGTAAAGAGTTAAACCACATTTAATTTGTCGTCTGCAAAGCTGTGAATTTGGACCAGTCTAAAATTCTGTCGTGTTGTAAGGAGTGAAATAAACAAAAGCAATACAGCTTATGTCGGTTAGGTTCACACACATATAGGATCTGGCATGAGTTGGTGTTTGAGATTTAAAAAAAAATTCCAAACGAGTCTACAAAAAAATAAATGTTATTAATCGAGCCTTGGCGAGCTTAATAACATCTTCTGTGGACGAGTTTAATAAAACTTTACCTCAAAGGCCAACGAATGTCAGTTTCTTTTTATCATATATGTGTATCTCAAGAATAATAGTTCATTACGTGTTACAACATTAGGCCTACATATACATGTGTATTGAAATTTAAATAAAGCCTAACTGTTTCTTTGACAGGTTTGTACAACACACAAAAATTGGTCCAAAGAAAGTTGATTATATCGGTTTTGTTTTACATGTAAAGATACTAAAACTTGCAGTTTCTCACGATCACCAGTTTTGACAGTATATTTCACACAGGATACGAGGGGTGATCAGAAAGAACGCGGACCAGTGCCTTTATCGGAATATTGTTATAAAAATCAACTTGGAATGTTTACTGTTTTTCAAAGTAACCTCCTTTGTGTTCTATGCACTTATTCATTCTTGATTCCCATGCGCGAAACACGTGCGCGAGCCCGTCACGTGACATCACTCTCAACGACCCGGTCATGGCATGGGTTAGCTCCTCTCTGCTCTCGTAGCGCGTGCCACGTAGAGAATCTTTCAAAACAGGAAATAGCCAAAAGTCACATGGGGCAAGGTCTGGACTATAGGCAGGATGGTCTAATGTTTCTATGTTTAGTTTTTTCAAAACTTCCTGTACAAGTTTGGCTTTGTGAGCGGGAGCATTATCTTGATGTAAAATGACGCCTCTCCATAGAAGTTCCGGCTGTTTTTTTCGGATGGCCTGTATTAAATTCATTCGAATAATGCTGGCATAATACTCAGCATTGACTGTAGTATGTATAGGTACAACATGATTTAGAAGAAAACGTTGAGAAGAGAAAAACATGATGCACATAACTTTACCAACAGACTTAGAAAGTTTGGCTTTAACAGGGGACGGCGATGTTGGATGTTTCCATACACTGCTTTGTTGTTTAGATTCGGGCTCGTAAAAGTGTACCCATGTTTCATCGCATGTCACAATACGATCAGTAAAGTTTGATCCTTCTTTCCTAATGCGTTCTAAAATTTCAGAACAAATTTCGACCCTAACCCCCATTTGCTCGGGCGTCAGTAGCCGAGGCACCCACCTTGCACAAACACGCGACATTCCAAGTTTGTCAGTTAAAATCTCCTGTGCACTTCCATAGGAAATGCTAAATGTGTCAGCTATTTCCCTGACAGTAACTCGACGATCTTGCTTTACATGCTGCTGCACATCCGCGATAGTTTTGTCCGTTACTGATGTTGATGGACGGCCAGATTTAGGGTCATTTTCAACGGTTTCGCGTCCTTCTCTAAATCGTCCAATCCATTTACAAATACTGGTTTTCTTAAGTGCTGAGTCCCCATAAACTTTATCTAAATCGGCCTTAATTTCCGATGAAGACTTTCCGAGTTTAACGTAAAACTTTATAATTACTCTCTGCTCAAATAAAACGTCATCCGACATTGTGAACCGCTAACGCAGTATGTGATGTCATTGAAATGACGTCACTCTTTTCTTATTTGCCTATGACGTCATTTAAACGCTTGAGTAAGTAACCAGGTAATTAATGTTCATCTGTGCAAATTTTTGTTATCTTAAGTAAAGTAGTTTTTGAAATAATCGGGTGGTTCGCGTTCTTTCTGATCACCCCACGTACTTGGTCGGCATTGTTTTAGAAATGAAGCGCACCAACACAGCGACATGACCAAATACGGCACTATTTTCTTATCTCACATGTATCTAAAACAAGAAAATTCGTAATGGCTGTCTTACATTAAAAACATTGAAAACAAGGGGAGTTATGTGATAAAATCAGGTCCGTATTTACCAACTATTCTTAGGAACCTTCCTTGTCTTATTCATTAAAGATTTTCTACATTTGAAAGTAACACAACTTCTGATTGGCTAAACCAAATGGTGTAGCCAATCAGAAGTTGTTTTACTTTCACATTTCAAAAATCTGGAGATTAAGACAAAGACCGTTCTTCAGAACTAAAGGCTTATGCGTGTTTCTTCCTGTTTTCCCGTTTTGAGGACATCAAGTAGGTGCCATGTCGCACTCAGTTTCTACAGTATAACCAGTAGACATAGACAATGATTGAGCCATACTCTGGCAAAAGGGGGTTTAATGCATCTCCGTGATGCATTATGACTGGCCCGCAACACGCGAAAAGAGGCGTTCGGACATTTGCGTAAAGTGTCGTTTCGGATCTGCCTGCGCAGTCCGCGCAGGCTGATTCGAAACGACACTTTCCATTTGTATGTAATTTTCTAGTTTGAGCAAGTCTACTGAAGCACAATATCTAATGTAGTCGTAAAGTGCCGTCTCGGATCAGCCTGCGCGGACTGCGCAGGCTGATCCGAGACGACACTTTACGCAAATGTCCGAATGTCCCTTTTCGCGTGTTGCAAGCCATATACAATGCAAGTTACCACATGACTACAGATCCATAAAATCCATTTTGTCTAACAACCGGCTGAATCTCGGTGTAGAATGGTCCTTGGATAGACAGAAAACTGACCAGTAGCAAATAGTTTCGACCCATGTCAGGCTGCGCGGACTGCGCAGGCTCATATGGGTTGATAGTTTTTGCAGTTGAATTAAGCCCTCTTTATAGGATATGGCTTTTTCATGATGCGACTGACTACTTTTAGAAACATCCCGGCGAAAGGAGAAATTCTACGTACGGACCAATTTCATCTTTGTCGAAACATCTTCGCATATATTCGTGAGATAGATAATGGTTCAATTTAACAGTCTATTGATTGATTGATTGTATGATGTTTAATGCCGTTTTCAACATTATTTCAGTAATATCGCGGCGGCCAGTGCACCTATCTATGCTTTCCTGGGGTCTCTTTTACCAGTAGTCCGCACAATCTTCTTTCCAAGCCACTGGCTACTTTAGTACATAATCGTCGTCGAAACAATGGTCAGCGGTGGGAGAGGAATAAATCCTGTCGCAATGACTATCATCAATCCTCGGAAAGACATTGGCCGAGCTGGAGATTTGAACCAGCGATCCGTGGTTTCAAGCCCTGTACCGACTGAGCTACAAGGCTCGGCTAAGGGTATGATGATAAAAGAAAATATACACGGACGTTATCACTAGGTAAACGATAAACTAGTTGTTCCTTCTTCCTTAACGCTTTACCAAACCGTCTCGCGCCTTAATAACGACCCCGAGAGAGAAGAAGGCTATTGAAAACATTGTGGGAAAGGAGAAAATGCTGGTAACCAGCATTTTCTCCTTTTCCCATAATGTTTTCTGCCTTTTTATAGATCATCCTCATTATCTAAGCAATAAAGTTTTTTCTTATCTTCTTATCTGTATATGCTTTCAAGTTGGACAGTTCTTATTTTTTTTTGCCGTTTTGTCAACAGCTAAAGTGTCGGTGCAGTGTTAAGTATCTATAAACTTTTGCCAGCGATGTTTAACGGCCTCAGAGCCATTTTTAAAGAAGTCCTTTTCTTGACCGTTCAGAAAAGCACCAAACTCCATGTATGACGTTATCATCTGACCGGAAGTACGTACCGGAGATGGTCATTGTCAATTTTGGAAATAGATGAAAGTCTGAGGAGCGAGGTCAGGCAAAAAAGTGAATGCTCAATCAACTCAAACCTCTGCAGGCAATAAGTAGGATCTGCCTTTAAAATGTTCAGATTAGCACGCGACAAAGCCCGGTGTGTTTCTCTTTAATGGTGGCATATTTCTGCCGCGAGATACGAGATAGCTATTGCGATAACTTCTCTCTGCTACAATAATAACCGATAACTTAAGAGAACTGTCGTGGTAAAAAAAAGTTTCCTAGAAATATTATCTAGCTAATAAAAATTTTAACGACAAAAATATCGCTATAATTCTGTTATCATGATATTTTTTTTTTTTGCTTTCGTGCCCACAACTGACATTCACGGTATCTATAATTAGATACGGTTTCGGAACATCTTCGTCTACAACCTTATCCATTCTCCTTTTCCCTGAGTGGTTTTAAGTTGTTCGTGGGAGGCATTTCGAGTCGTCTTTGTGATCTTACAGACTTCTGTTCATTTCGAGCCTTGTCAAAATTTACCAATTAAGCTACAATTGTTAATGATCCGAAATTTTATTTACTGCAATCTTGTTAAATCAAAAACTACCGAGTTCATCCAAATGATGAATTTTCTATATATAGACATCAAGAAACGGATAGAATTATCACGATAATTTTATCTCGAATGTCAGCTTCGTACACGATTGAGAAATTTTGCGTTAAAAATATTAAGTTAATCGTGATTTTTTTTTCTTTTTTTCGAGAAACTTTTCACTATCTCGATAAAATTTCCAGGAAACTTTAATTTATCGCGATAGTTTTCTAAAATTGTCATGATAGCTTTCTCATATCTCGTGGCAGAAATATGCCACCATACTCTTTAACTGTTAGAAATTTTGGTAGTCAACGGGCAGAGACCTTCTCATTGCAAGATCTTCCCTAATAATAGCATTTACTCTTTCCTGGGAAATCCAAACTGTACGGGCTATATGTTTGTGTAACTCGCCGGTCAGCCATTACAATATCATGGACTGTATTTACCATTTCTATGGTTGCAACAGTGACAGACTTCCAAGGACGGGCGTCATCCTCAAGGCACTGCCACACTTGAAGTCCTCCACCCAGCCTCCCACTGTGCATAGCGTATGAAGGGGCACCATTCCCTAGTGCTGCCACCATATTAGTATGGATATCTTTAGGTGCTAGGCCTTTCTTACACAAATATTGAATCTGTGCAGAGCGTATGGGGGAAATCATTCCCTCGTGTTGCTACCATATTAGTACGGCTATTTGTAGGTTCTAAACTTTTCTTATGCAAATATTGAATCACTACTCTTCAAGCAATTTTGTCCATTTTGTAAAAGTCACTTACCTTGTTTACTATAGAGTGCTACCTCTTAGATTTAGACTGTCCAAATGATGACTTCAGTTTTCGGGTACATAGCCTTAAATAATCGGGAAATACTGTATACGTGGATATAATTATACGCGTGTTCAGAAAACTGCGAATTACTGATTACGGACATTTTGCGTAAGGAAATGTTTGCGAATTCAAAAAATTTATTTGTTGGTATATTTGTGGTATAATACGCGAATAGAAAAGTTTGCGAATTGTTCAAATTGGCAAAATCGCAAAAGTTTCTACATCGCAAAAAATTCCAATTATGCAGTAGAAGGTCAGAACACAGAACATTCCTGCTAACTTCTTCAAAACAAAGCTCACAGCGTAGGAATCAGCGCTCGTATTTTTACTCTTCTTCTTACTCAGACGAGACAACAGAGCTCTGTTAACTGTTTTTTTGTAAAATAATAAAGGACACGATTTTTCTTGTTATCGAAGAAAAGATCAACCCGTACCCTGCTAAATAATTAACACGAAACTTTCAAGTCAATATTAAAAAGTCAAATGATGCTATTTCGAAAGTATTTTGCGGGAAAATATATCGTTATCGGACAGTGTAGATCCAAGATCAGACTGCACGTTCTGTGCAGTCTGATCTTGATCTACACTGTCCGCAAAAGGTCAGTGAGTCGCGCTTAGCAGCTTAAGGGTTAAACAGTCGGGAAATAGTAGGTCTGAACAAAGGGTATTCCTGCTAACTCCTTCAACACAAGGCTCAAAGCGCATGAACCAGCGCTCGTATTTGTACTCCTATTCTAGCTCAGACTAGACAACAGAGTTCTGGTGACTGTTTTTCAAGAAATAAAGGACTCGATTTTTCTTGAACATTATGGAAGAAAAAAAACACCTTATCCTGTTGAATAGCTAACACAAAACTTTCAAGTCGATATTAAAAAAGCCAAATGATGCTATTTCAAAAGTATTTCAAAAGTATTACTGGGGAAAAATATATCCTTATCGGACGGTGTAGATCCAAGATCAGACGTTCTGTGCAGTCTGATCTTGATCTACACTGTCCGTGAAAGGTCAGTGAGTCGCGCTTAGCAGCCTAAGGGTTAATGGTTTAGTTTAAACTTAGTTTAGTTTAAACGTATTAATTTTAGACGTATTTATTTTACATCGATTGAGAAACAAGTTCTTACAACTTAAACCAATCTCTCTCGATTCTGCTTCCTGGGAACTCGCGCCGAATGTGTGTGCCAGTGAACAATCCCACTTGACACACGATCCCCGGTTTTGAACACGGGACCATATGGTTACGAGACCGACGCTCTACCTCACAACCACGAACACAAGACAACAGAGTTAATGGAATGTTTACAGACTGGGGTGTTGAACTAAATGCAATCAAAACATTATGAAAGCAGGTTAACTCAAGGGCAAATCGAGCGAATGTTCACCTTCTATGATATCGTTCGTTCAATGCAACAAAACAGTAAATATCCTATGAGATAAATATATATGATTGGCTTTTACATGATGAAATTATTGATATGCAGATATAAGGGGTTAATGAATGTCAATAGGACAAATTTTATGTATTATCAATGTAAACATTTGTTACTAAAGTTTCGAAGTTGTTACAGCATGTCTCTTGCACCGATTGTAAATCAGTGGCTTTATTTAGCGGTTGTGGTAAACGTATTTCTGATTGTACAGGTGAGTCAAGCATGTTTTATTCTTCATGAAAAGAATGCTTTCTTTTGGCTTGTACAGCCGGTGACATAAGAGTAATGAAGAACATTCTGGGTGTTTTGAATCTTCTGCGCAAGAAGGTCGTTTCGATTTTTCATTGTTTTTGTTGCAACCAAAGATCGTACTTGTATATATCTATAATTCCTGCTGGAACGTGTGCACACGCAAAATTCTCCTCTAAATTGCAAAAATCAAAGCACTGAAAGTACTGCTGAGGATGGCGGTGAGTTTAAGTTAACTCAAGTTGAAATCAAACTTTTATACCATATGATAAGCACGTAGTGGTGTATTGTACGCTAGTAAAAGTTCGAAAGAAGCAAATAGACATTTGAGGACCATTAGCCTTATTTGTAAGTCAGAAGATTCACAGATTGCCATTTTAATATTTACTTAACTGACTGCATGCTAGCCCAATTCAAAACAACCCGGCCCAAAGCGGCCTATATTACCAAAATTGCTCACTTACATAGGTACTGAAATATGACAATGTTATTTTATTAATTTCATCAGAATACGTTTAGCAACTTTTTTGCTCTTATCAGTTAAGAAGTAGTGATAATAGTAATAATAATTATAATGATAATAATAATTATGTATCAACATTATCATCGTCACCATTATCGTCATCGTCATCTAATTTATAATAATAATAATAATAATAATAATCCAATAATCTAATTTCCAACGTTTGAACATCGTTTCCACTCGTATTAATTCAATTTTAACTTTTTTTTTTCCACATGTTCATTTGTTCACCCCACCATTTTCTTTTCTCGTGATAAATGCGGTATTCTTCAAATATATACAATGTACATTGCAATAAATTTAAACCAGCAATTTTTCTGATGTTGTTCGAGTTTGTTTTTCAAACTTTATCACTTTCTGTTATGTACAAATTAGAAATGTGGAAAACGACACCGACGCTATGGAGCACTTGAATGTCTTTACAAATTCGCTTATTGTTGATTTTAGTGTGATTGATAAAACAGTTACGCTAGGCCCTGCCCTGTCCTCATTGTAGGCTGTTCTTGTGCTCGGTTTTAATTTCTGGTGTAGTAATAGTGTACTTGTTTGTACATATCTATCATGCAAGTTGTGTAAGTTTCCTTTTTGTTAACTTCGTCTAAGTCTTGCATTAATGCTAAACTGAATAAAGTGTTTTTAATAGTACTATTTTGACAGGTATAGATATTGCGATGTAAGGTTCTCCAGAAACATTTTTTTTCCAGGTCGATTCCCATATACTAGATTTGAGTTTGGACGCGTCCCACCCAACCTCAAAAACTGAAGGCGTTGTAAATTTAAGGACAAGTCCGCGGATCAATGGACTTAAAAGATTCCTTTTCTTCATTGTAGATCTGTACCGATGCCAGAGCCAATGGACTAAGGCGAGCGTCATGCGATAATACCACGTGTCTGTCTGGTACCTGTGTGCATAACGCGACTTCAGGCGAAACCGAATGCGAGTGCTACCCAGGGTATTTGAAACCTCAGTGTACAGACCGTGACGAGTGCTCGATGGTTCAGGCACTATGTCACAATGGTACATGTCAAAACACGCCCGGGTCGTTTCTATGCAGATGTAATGACGGCTACACAGGCAAACGATGCACAGAAGATGTTGATGAATGTAAAAGCAGTCCGTGTTTAAACAACAACACATGTGTAAATACATTGGGTTCGTATCATTGTGCATGTTATGTGGGGTATAACCCGCTAGATTGCAGGGACCGTGACGAGTGTGCACTAGTAACTGGTCTGTGTCATAATGGTACTTGTATTAATACGGTAGGTTCTTTCCACTGTAATTGTCACTATGGATATGCAGGGGAACATTGTACAGATCTAGATCCCTGTATAACGTCTCCCTGTAAAAATGGCGGCACTTGCTTGCCTAGTGAACATGGCAGAAATTATACATGTCAGTGCTATGTTGGATTTAATCGTTCGAGTGATTGTGAAGATATCAATGAGTGTGATTTATCATCTAAATTATGTTTCCATGGAAGCTGTCAAAACACTCAGGGTTCATATAAATGTGAGTGTACTCCCGGATACACAGGTTTGCACTGTCGAGACCAGATCGACTACTGTCAATCTTCTCCCTGTGAAATGGGTGGGACATGCATTCAGCAACAAAATGGATACACGTGCAATTGTAGCGCAGGTTTCAATGATTCAGCTAATTGTATGGACATTGACGAATGTGGACTAAATTTGGCAAATTGTCATAATGGTAGCTGTATCAACCTAATGGGGACATATCAGTGCTTCTGCAATGCTGGTTACCAAGGTGACAGATGCACCGAAGACATGGACGAGTGTAAGAGTAAGACGAATCCATGTCCCGACAACACCTGTATAAATACGCCAGGGTCATATTTTTGTGGAACTGACTATTGCATAACTCGTCCGTGTATATATGGATACTGCAGAACTACGGTCGAATCGTACGTGTGTGAATGTGACGAGGGCTTTACGGGCGATGACTGCGATGAACCAGCAAGTAGTACTATAACGTCGACCCCAAGTAGCTCTAGCAAAATGACAACATCGCCTTCTTATAGTAATACAACTCCAACAACATCAACCAAATTATCAACCTCGGCTAGTACAAATAAAGTTATAACGGAAACTAAGTCTTCTCAGCTTACAACAGCTTCTCCGAGTGATACAACGTTTTCAACTGTTTCTAGTAAAGTATCAGCCTCGGTTCTGACTAGCAAAGTAACAAGACATACTAGCTACAGCAAAGCTGTAATTCCAACAAAAGTTTCAAAGGAAACGCATCACACTAGTCCTAGCAAGACGACAACTGTGGCTTCCCCTAGCAAAATAGCAATATCATCAAATTTAATGTCAGTTGGTACACCAACGGTAAAATACAAAACAAAAGCACAACATTCAACGATATCTACTCAACCAACGACTTCTGTGACATCATTTGTAACAACGTCACAACAGACCAACAATGCAGCTTCATCTACAAATCTGAAGAGCCAATCGGATAAGGTAAAAGACGTATCACTGATTTTTTGTCAGTCATTTTTATTAGTTTATACCTACTTGGTTCAGACGCGCTTAGTTTTTGGCAAACTTTACCCTATAGTCAAGTCGAATTGTGGAAAGACCCAATACAAATTACAGCACAGATCTATCTTTCTTGTTTTCGAAATATTTAAGAACACCTTTTTAACATATGTAAAGTAGGACAAAATAGGAAGTTAGGATTTTTTAAGTATTTTATAAATAGACATATAATTTTGCAATTGTAAACTTATGTAGGGCCCACAGCTTATCTCACAAGTTTAACTTGTCATTCCTTTCGATTTTCTTTTCTCAAAAGTAATCGAACACCTTATCATCACTTTGTTAAAATCTGTCTGCCATGATTTATTTCCAATGCAATGCTCCTTTTGTTTTCAACTGGAGTTGGTTTATCACCCCCACCCACCTCCACCAATGCAAAGGGATGAAAAGCGAGATATGTAGACCAAAAAACTAGGGTCGGTTTATTAAACATGTAGAAATCTATATCTAGTTTCTTGTTGTGATTCAAAATTTCTTGTTAAAATACTGATCAGGACTTCAAAATATTTTTTCTTAGCAAGCTGAAAGAAACGAATTGTAAAATTCCATTACATGGTGCAATTTTGGTGTTGAAAGAACGAAATAGTAGTTTTGCAGTCGGAATATGCTGGTGCCATCGCATCTATCTGAGTACGATTTAACGTATTCAGTGCTTTTTATTAATCGTGTGACATTCCCATCGACTGTTGCACATTGCTGGTGCAAAATTAGATTAAAAATAAATTAATAGTCTACGTTTCCCTTTCAGGATAAACAACCAGAAAACATTGCATTCTTCTTACAAGTGGATAGTTTAGCAAGTATTGACTATTCTATACAGATATTATGTGCAGATTTCCACACAAAAACACACTGGAGCATGCAATGTTCTATTTGTTGTTGTTGTTGTTGTCTAAAGTATATGAAAATATTATGTGTGAATATATATTCTAGATGTCTATTGATATATTAGCATTGTACAAAAACAACTTGCAGAAGTACGGTCCTCTATTCACTAGCAAGATGCAGCTGCAATCAATTAAAAATACAAATTTGACTTTTTCACCACACTTGTGAACTCTAGCATTCTTCACAGGTTGAGAATTTAGTGGTTTCGACACGGATGATTCAACCGTTGTTTCAGGATCATATTCCCATTTCCATTTCAAGTCCATGGTGATAATGCAAAAACTATTAACCTTCCATTTTGCAACCATTCTGAAAATCCGTAGAATACTATATTCTCTTGTTGCCTCTGTTCACTGAATAGAGGTCGAGGATTCCAACTTGCACTGATTTTATTCTTAGGTAGATTATCCGTTAGAAGACTGGTGGCAGTTGTAATCGAGCGACTGACAAGTCTTAACGCTGCCTAGCCTTTGGCTTTACTTTTGTCCCACTTTGCTGGCATTTTTCAAGATTATTAATATTCGATATAGAGCTGCTGAATGGTGAAAGTCAACTTGTCTCCATGCAGTTATCTCCAGCTTCCTGCGCAGAGATCAGCTGATTCACGTATTCACCGCGTAGACATCGTTCGGTCATAGGAAAGTTGCCCCCTCTACCCACCGCCTCCGCCCCCCCCCCAACCCACGGTGCCTGTCAGATTCTCAATACTGCTACACGTCTCCAATCTTTGTTGAGAAAAGCGCCTATTTTATTTGTGACCGCTCAAGGAAAAAAGTATTGGAAACTTTAAATAAAAAATCTTTTTTTACACTTACGATCTAACTCTCAATGAAATCGCATATAAAGGTGAGTACAAAATATCTGAATCCATAGTGTACTTTGTAGAGTCCCGAATATGAATTTTTCAGAACGAGACAAGAGTCCAGGGATACAGATTTTTCAAAACGTGGCTAGAGTCTCGAATATCGATATTTGTTCGAAAGAGTGGTCTACAAAAGTCAGTTGTCATAAAGCACAATTATTCGCCTAAAAACCGTTTTGTTTTGCTTCATAGGATTCTTTGACGGAATGGCCTAAATATTTGTTGATTATTATATAGGCAATAAGGAAGCGTGATTTCAAGAGATCATTTAACATACTTGGGTATAATAGTGAATTCAATTAGATTTGTACACTGTTGTATGGTGGTAGATTTCTGCCACGAAATACGAGAAAACTTGCGATAAATTAAGAAAACTGTCGCGATGAAATAAAACTTTCCTGTAAATATTATCTAGATAATAAAAGTTTCAAGAAAAAAAAAAAATACCGCGATAGTTCTCACTCTTATCACGATTTCTTTTGCGTTCGTGCGCACATCTGACATTCACGGTATCTATAATTAGATACGGTTTTGGAGCATTTTCGTCTCGCAACCTTATGAATTCTCCTTTTCCCAGAATGACTTTTAAGTTGTTATAAGAGGCGTTTCGAGACGTCTTTGTGTTTAACAGACTTGAGTTTATTTCATGTGTAGTCAAATTTACCAATTAAGCGACAGTCGTGAAAATAATTCGAATTTCATCTTACTGCCGTCCTGTTACATGTAAGTCAAAAACTACCGAGTTAATCCAAATGGCGAATTTTCTATTTATAGATATCTAGAATCGGGAAGAACTACATGTATCACGATAATTTTATCTCTAATGTCAGCTTCAAAAACGAATGAGAAATTGTGCGTTAAAATATTTACTGATCGATGTACAATTTTCTAGATAACAAAGTTTATCGTGATATTTTTCCAAAAAACATACCACTATCTAGATAAAATTTCCAGAAAACTTGGGTTTATCGTGATAGTTTTCCAAAATTATCATGATAGTTATCTCGTATCTAGTAGAAGAAGTATGCCACCATAGACAGAAACTCCAAAATACTAGCTTTATTTGATAGTCATGGGGGGGGGGGGGGTGGGGTCTCCTTATCGGACAATGTAGATCCAAGATCTGACTGCACCTTCTGTCCAGTCTGATCTTAATCTACACTGTACGCAAAAGGTACTTGACTGGCGCTTAGAAGCCTAATAAGGACTAAAATTACAATAATTTTTAGCTCTGTTGTTGACATTTGTCTTTCACAGCCATGGGTTTCAGGCCATTATTGGATATTCATAATCATCGCTACCATTTTAATAGCCTTTGGTGCTAGTGCTTTGGTATTGGGATTCAAAAAAAGGTAAATTGCTGATGTTGTTCTGTGTCTCACCCGCTCCCTTATCCCCGTCTTAGCCCTGGATTATAACATGCAAAGACGAAATGTTGCACCACTTAACAGCAACTCTATATGAGCCATGCTCTGACAAAATGGGGCTTAATGCATCCCCGTGATACATGATACCAAGCAAGTCATCACATAATTATGGATCCATAATAGCCACTGTTATAAATAACCGACTTAATCATGAGGTAGACTGGTCCTTGGACATACAGTAAATTGACCCATTGCGAAAAGTTTCGGCCCAGGTCAGCCTGCGCAGACCTGGGTCGATAATTTTCGCAGATACATTAAGCCCCCTTTTCACAGAGCAGGGCTCATTGGAGAGGTCACCAGACCTCTCCAACAGTGGTGAGTTTAAAAGGCAGACTGCCACAGAATTTGCTGTCTAAATCCATTTTTCTTACGAAATTGTTCTGATACACAGTCTGTTTCGTCATGGTTTTGTAAATAAAGCGAAATCAAAAAACCGAAACAGGAAACAGACGTGGTTTATTTTTATATGATGAATTTCAGAAGAGATTTATATTTATTTGCCATGGCTGCAAATGACCTCTCACATAATTGTAATTTTTCATTAAGCAAATAAATCTAAGCAGAAGAGAAAATAAAAAGAATTTCGTTAAAAAAGAGAAAGGAGACCGCTGGACAAGATCATGCGACTTGAAAACGCGGAAAGAAGGTCAATGACCGTCATGTAAAGCATAAAAGGTTTCTACGCGGCGGCTTTTTTACTTGTTTGTTTACATGTACCAAAATATATTGAAATTAAAAGTTAATAAACTATTTGAAAACATTGATGCTGACCTCTCCTGGCTTCTTTTGTAAAGAAGCCAACTTGTATATAGAGTTCTTACACTGTTTTAACTCTGTACCAGACGGTTAGACCAATGGAATATAGTGACTTACCACTTTTATAGCCATGGATACAACACCACTGATAAGAGCGTTTAGGACAGCGCTTGAAAGTTGCATCGATAATGAAAATATAGCAATTTTTGTATGCGCATTACTTCCTCCATATAAAGCCCTCGTCTTTACAAATCTTAACAGTTTAGAATCAACAGCTTAGTGCGCTTGTCTTGGGCAAAACTGGACAAATTGCCTTCTTTCTCCAGGTAAACCCGCATATAAGACTCAATTTAAAACCCCGTCATCACATGAAAACTATGCTTTTCATACATGTTCGTTTCAAATCGAATTTACATGGATGACGATGTGGTTGTTTATCATCCTATTATCTCATATCTCGTTCATTTATTTGACTTGACTGCTAAATAAAATTGATAAAATAGACTTTTTCCGGCAAAACCAACAGGTCAATGTATTGTGATTCTGGGGTTATTCTGACATAATTGATGACAAACAACAGTTTACTTCCAAAAACAAGACTACTTTCAAATGGTACAATCTGGGTCTACATTCTACCCGGCACTCTTAGGAACATTCTTAGTCTTATTCTCCATAATTTTCTAAATTTGAAAGTAACACAACTTCTGATTGGCTAAACCATTTTAAGTAACACAACTTCTAATTGGCTAAACCAAATGGTTTAGCCAACCAGAAGTTGTGTTACTTTCAAATTTAGAAAATCTTAGAGAATAAGATTGAGAAGGTCTTGTAAATGTTTGGTTAATACAGGCATAATTGATGACAAACAAGAGTGTACTTCCAAAGACAAGGCTGCACTTTGAAATGGTGCAATCTGATGTTGAATCTTCATTGTACTCGAAAGGCCATTTGTTTAATTGACTTTTTACCAAATATTCCCAAGTTTTGACAACTCTACGGGAGAGTATTTTTGAAAAAAAAAAAAAATGGAGGAAGGGAGAAAGTGCAGTCACCAGCCTTTTTCTCCTTTTCACGCAGAATCTTTTCCGTCCTCACAAAAGTAAATCTTATCGTTTGAGTCCTATTTAATTTGCTGATTGTAAGTTTTTTAACCCTGTACAACACAATGCCGAGTTTTAACGAAAACGAGAAAATGCCGGTAACCAGCGATGTTTTTAAAAAAGTCCCCTTCGCCAGGGATTGTTGGGCAAAGGGTTAAAAAATAGTCTGTGGGAGGTAAGTGTTTGTAGCACATGCACGAGTTCTAGATAAATGTGACACTCATGATGCACTGAATGTATGTTTGTAAATGCATATGACACGTATTGTCAGTACTTTTTATCTTTTTGTATATCCGTCTTTTTCCCCTATAGTTCAATCCTTTTCACGTTATTGTTCAGCCATCTGTAGTATATACTCCTTCATATTTATGGTAATTTTAATACCGATTTGTAATAGAACATAAATAGATCTATGTGACGGTGTGTTTAACTTTTTGCTTTTTTTTTTCATTCCCTCTCTTAATTTTTATATATGAGCCATGCTCTGGCAAAAGGGGGCTTAATGCATCTCCGTAATCCATCACACCGAGCAAACCATTACATACTTAATGAATCCATAACAGCCAACTTTTTTTTGATAATCGACTAAATCATGAGGTAGACTGGTCCTTAGACATACATAAAATTGATCAATAGCGAAAAGTGTCGGCCCAGGTCAGCCTGCGCGGACTGCGCAGGCTGACCTGGTTCGATACTTCTCGCAGGTGCATTAAGCCCCCTTTTCACAGAGCATGGCTCATATAGTTTTATTTTTTTTTGTTTGTTTGGTTTGTTTGTTTGTTTTGTTTTTGAATAATCTATCCAAGAATATTATATTCGATTTTAAACATGTGCAATATCAAAGAACAAAGATCGAAAGAAAAACCTAATTAAATATCACACAAACCTCCCCCCCCCTCTCTCTCTGTAAAGTCATTTTTTTTTTTTTCTTTATCCGTGCTACTGCAGACCACTTTTGAACACAATTTTTGCACAACCACAGTTGAAAACAATTCTAGCTGATAACGAGAAATTTTTCTCACCTTACTCAAATGTTCGAAGGTATTCTTGTCATCGTTTAAATTCATGTTGTTGACTGTATAATAATTGGCCTGCAACACACGAAAAGGGGCATTCGGACATTTGCGTAAAGTGTCGTCTCGGATAAGCCTGCGCGGTCCGTGCAGGCTAATCCGAGACGGCACTTTAGGGCTACATTAGATTTTGTCCCACAGTAGACTCGCTCAAAACAGAAAATTACATAAAAACGGAAAGTGTCGTTTCGGATTAGCCTGTTCGGAGTGAGCAGGCTGATTCGAGACGACACTTTAAGCAAATGTCCGAATGCAACATACTGTATATTTTTTACAGAAAGCAGGCGATTATGTACAACGAATTTGGCAATGGCTCCACACCCAGCTCTCCAGGCAGCCCAACAAGTTTCTACAGAGATAATCCGCTGTATGAACAGATAAATGATTTAACTAAAGAAGGAGATACACCGTAAGTGTTCCTTTCTGCGTAGCTGAATGTGCTGGCTTTTGACCTACCTTCTGGTACTGATAACAAATGAATAAATAGAAACTTTTGATTGGTAAAAAATGTTTATTCTAAGGACCCTGCCTATTTGCTGGCAAATTTACGCTGTCAATCTTTTTTAAAGATAATTCTCTTTTGCTTCTGATATTGTTTGCTTGATTGGTACATGTTCAGCATTGGGTACCGACCATATATAAGTTATTTCACACTTCATCTGTGTGGGTAACAAGTATCTTTAGCATAAATGATTAATAAGCCATGCTTTGGCAAAGGCAGTGGGTGGGGTCTTAATGCATCTCTGTGATGCATGATGCTAAGCAAGTCATCACATAATTATGGATCCATAAAATCCGTTTTGTCTAACAACTGGCTGAATCACGACATTGACTGGTACTTTGACTTAGAGAAAATTTACCCAGGACAAAAACTTTCGGCCCAGGTCAGCCTGCGCGGACTGCGCAGGCTGACCTGGGTCGATACTTCTTGCAGATACATTAAGCCCCATTTTTACAGAGCATGGCTCATCTATGAAGCAATTAATTGCTTCCCTTATTGCACTTTGTGGACCTTTTGACCAACGAATCAATATGTTATGTTGATTCACGTGTGTGAAGGGATTTTCATGGTCTAAATATAGAACTACAAATTATTAAATTGTTGTCATTTCTTGACTTTATGACTTTATAAACAAAGTTGATAGTCGTTGTTAAATCTATGATCATCACTATTCTTATCATTATTATTATCATTATCATCATCATCATCAATATTATTAGATCTTCTACTACTTCTACTATTATCATTATTATTAATCCTAAAACTAAGTAAGCTAAATGTATTATTCTTTTCAACCAGGTATGTAGAAATTCACACTGGTGCTTCTATAGAGAATCGTCTATACCAGGAAACAGACACAGATGACTTAACTAGGTCGGTATTTAAAATTTTTAGTCGAGCTCGGCTCAGCCAGTGGCGTACAGGTTTGAAGACCAGGAGGGTTGCTGGTGTGAATCATCAGCTTGGCCAATTTCTACAGAGGATTGATGATAATCTTTGCATCAGGATTCATTCCTCTTTCAATATGCTGATCATTATTCCAATGATGTTGACGTGGGAAAGCAGCCAGTGGCTTAATTGGGGAGATACTGTGTGAAGTTCTGATAAAAGAAACTCAAGGAAAACATGGATAGGTGCATTGGCCCACAGTCACATCCTATTTATTTTGCTGTCCTAAAGTTACATTTAACCCATACTGTGCTGGAACCAAGTTAACTTGATTTTGCTGACAGTGCAGATCAAGATCAGACTGCACAGAACGTGCAGTCTGATCTTAGATCTACACTATCCCCTACCTTATTACATGTTATGGCTGAAACAATCTTGAAATAACAATATTAGGGCTGCTTTTCCTACTTGAAAAGGTTTAACTCACTAATTCAGCGTTTTAAGTGTTAAAATTGATTAACTAGATCAAAACTCAAAATTCCAAGTATTAACCCCTAGGCTGCTAAGCACAACTCACGGACCTTTTTGGAACAGTGTAGATCAAGATCAGACTGCATAGAACATGCAGTTTGATCTTGGATCAACACTGTCCAGTATGGGGATATTTCTCCCCAAAAAATAACATTAACCCTTTACCACACAATCCCGACTTAACGACCCTAAGAAAAAAGCCTATTGAAAACATTGTAGGAAAAGGAGAAAATGCTAGAAACCAGCATTTTCTCCTTTTCCCACAATGTTTTCTACCAGATCCAAAACAAAAAACATCATTTCAGTCACATTTAATTTGTCGTCTGCAGATCCTTTCAATTTGGACCAGTCTAGAATTTTGTCGTCTGGTAAAGAGTTAAAGTAACAATATTTGGGTTTTTACTATCAACTTGAAGGTATAATTGAACTTACTCAGTAGGATAAGTAAAGACACTAGATAATAGACCTTTTGAAAACATTGTGGTAAAAGGGAACAAAATGCAGGTGATCAGCATTTGGACTGCTCATAATTTTCCCTATCCTTTCAAGCACAAATACCTGTATTTTTGCCACATTAAATTTGTCCTCTGCAATTGCCTTCAATTTAAATACTTCTAAATATTTGTCGTCCAGTAACTGTCATTTTTTACCCTTTTCCAAACAGTCCCGTGTTTTAACAACCCTGAGGAAAACATTGTGGGAAAAGGAGAAAATGCTGTTAACCAGCATTTTCTCCTTTTCCCACAATGCTTTCTACCCTATGAAAGGCAGATTTTGTTTTTTTGAGTTTCATGATATTTGTCGTCTGCAAATGCTTTCAATTTGGATAGGTCTAAAATTTTGTCGTTTGTTAAAGAGTTAACTGACTAGGTTGATGTTTATAGTCTAATAATTATGGCCTAGATGAAACATTAGATTACAAAAATTATCATAAAATAGGAAGTATGTAACTATTGCAGTGAATTAACCTTGCTATCAGTGGTGGGGAAGTGTAAATATTATTATCAAAGTACTGATAGTCAGTGACCATAAGGTTGTGAACATGTAATTTTGTTATGACTGGTGAAATTACACTTTAATCCTTTACTACACGATCACATGTCTTATTGTGACTACCATGAGAAAGATATCTTTTGAAAACATTGTGGGAAAAGGAGAAAATGCTGGTACCAAAATTTTCTCCATTTCCCACAACGTTTTCTACCTTTTCAAAAACAATTTCCAACATGCGAGTCAAATTTCAGTTGTTGTCTCCAACTGCTGTCAGTTGGAACAGCCTAAACTTTTATCCTCTGGTAACAAGTTAACTTTTTCACTACCAGTTAGATCTAAATATATTTCACTTTTTCAATGGCGACAAATATAATTCCACTGCAAGATAAAGACACTTGATTGGTTTGAATGGTGTTTAACGCCGCTTTTAACATTATTTCAGTCATATCACGGCGACAGCTCACATATTCATGTTTCCCTGGGTTTCACCAGTACTAGGCTGGGGCTCTGACGTGTCTTGCCCAAGGACACTCCTGTGAAAGGCCCAGTGGAGCCAGCAAGGCTCAAACCCGGGACCTCCAGGTCACAAGTCCTACACTCCACCACTGAGCCACACAGGACCTCCACTTGATTGGTCATAATCTAAAATAAAGTAGTGGACAGTGTAGATCAGAGATCAATCTGTGCAGTCTGATCTTGATCTACACTGCCCACAAAAGCTTCTAGGGTCGTCTTCAGTAAGGAAAGAGTTACTTCTTCAGCAGATGACAAAATTGTAGATTCTTCCTAACTCTGTACCACAAGACAATATTCTAGACTGGTCCAAATTCAAAGCATATGCAGACGACAAAATAAAGTGACTCAAAAATGGTCTTTCAACTGTGGGAAGGGTAGAAAACATGGTGAGAAAAGGAGTAAATGCTGGTTACCAGTATTTTTTTTCCTTTTTCAACAATTTTTCATAAGCTTTCATTCTCAGGGTAGTTAAAGGCATGGTAAAATGTCAATTGGAAGTGCCTTAGATAATAAGATTTTGCCTCCGAAAGAGAAGAAAGTATTTGTGGAAAAAGAGAAAATGCCGGGTTACTAGCATATTCTCCTTTTCCCACAACTTTTTCAAAGGTCTGATTTCTTATGGTCATATAAACACCAGATTATTGGGTAAAGAAAGGGTCAATTACAACAGGTTTCCTTCACATTAATTTGAACCATGCTCTCTGAAAAGGGGGCTTAATGCATCTGCGAAAACTATTGTCCCAGATCAGCCTGCGCAATCCCCACAGGCTGATCTGGGCCGAAACTTTTTGCTATCGGTCAATTTTCTGTAGGCCAAGGACCAGAGTACCTCATGATTCAGTCAGTTGTTAAAAAAGTGGTTATTATGGATCCATAATGATGTGATGGCTTGATTGGCATAATGCATCATGGAGATGCATTAAGCCCCCTTTTGCCAGAGCATGGCTCATTTAAATATTACTAAGTAGTGATTGTTAGTAAACCCGTCACCAAACAATCCCAAGTTTTAATGACCCTGAGGAAGAAGTCTTTTGAAAACATTGCAGGAATGGGAGAAAATGCTGGTAATCAGCATTTTCTCCTTTTCCAACAATGTTTTCTATCTTATTAGAGAACTTAGGCTCATTTTTTATTAATTTTGAATTTGTCCTCTGCAGATTATTTGAATTTGGGAGAGTCTAAAATTTGTTGTGGGGTAAAGGGTTAAATCTTTACCAAACAACAAAATTTTAGGCTAGTCCAAACTGAAAGTACATGTATTGGCAGATGACAATTTGTATATTTATGCCCCAAATGATTGTATACCCCAAATGATTGGGTTTGTTCTTTAAAGGTAAGAAAACATTGTGGGAAAAGGAGAAAATGCTGGTTACCAGCATTTTCTCCTTTTCCCCATGTTTTCATACGTCTTATTTCCCAGGGTCGTTAAAACTCGGGATTGTGTGGTAAAGAGTTAAGGTTGATTGATTGATTGTATGGTGTTTAACACCATTTTCAACATTATTGTAGTTATATCGCGGCGGCCAGTGCATCTATCAATGCTTTCCTGGAGTCCCTTTTACCAGTACTCCACACAATTTTCTTTCCAAGCCACTGGCTGCTTTCCCACATAATCGTGAATCCTGTCGCAGTGACTATCATCAATCCTCGGAAAGAAATTGGCCGAGCCAGGGGTCGTAGCCAGGGATCGAACCCTGGACCCCGTGTTCTCAAGTCCTGCATGCTACTGACTGAGCTACCGGGGCTCAGCTAAAGAGTTAAGGGATTCAGATCCTCATGTGCCTCACTGTTTTTTTCTTTCAAGTTCATCAACTCTGGGAAACAAGGACAAAGTGGGGATGTATAAAACGAACAGTGACAGTACTGCAATAAAAATAGACTTCCATGGATCATCTCACAAAACAGTTGGTAATGGTAACAGCCTGACATATTGCGGTTATGACGCTGGAACATCAGAAACGTAAACTTTTGTAGTCTGTTTAGTGTAGATCTATATTTGTGTAATATTGATGGATTTTTTTATTATGTCATATAATAAATACAAGAGCACCTCATGCAGGTGCCAACGCTTAGGTGCAGTTGTTTATCTATGAAAATTGTGATCAAAAAAGGGGTGTAACTATATCAAAAATGTTTTGATAGTTACCTGCCCCTGTTGGATGGGTTCAACTTTTGATAGTTAATAACTTGTCCAAGTTGGAAGTAAATATCTTCAGTAATAACAGAGATGTTACAAAGTGTCAAAGTTTTTGTGAAAATTCTAAGTCGAGAAAGGGGCATAACTATATCAAAAATATTTTGATGGTTACCTGCCCCTGTTCAATGGGTTCCACTTTTGATCGTTAATAACTTGTCCAAGTTTGAATTAAATATCTTCAGTAATAACAGAGATATGACAAAATGTGAAAGTTTTTGCAAGACGTCACAGATGATCAGACAACAATGCAAGGGCTATGACCCTAACTCGGAGTTTTCTTCCAAAACAGCAGAGCTAATAGAACTGAAATAAAAGAAAATTTGTTAACCCCTACCAAGAAATCCACAGTTTTAACAACCCTAGGGAAAAAGGCTTTTGAAACCACTGTTGGAAAAGTACAAAATGCATGTTTTTTGCTCCTTTTTCCCACAGAGTTTTCTTTTTTTTCAGAGACAATTTTATCATTTTATCACTTTTAGTCAATTTAAACCATTACAACACAATCCGAAATTTTAACAATCCTACGGAAGAAGCCTCATGAAAACATTGTGGGAAAAGCAGAAAATGCTGGTAAACAGCGGCCCCCTGTTCTCAAGTCCTGTACACTACCGACTGAGCTACTGGGCTTGGCTAGCAAAATGCTGATTAAAAGCTTGAAATAACCAACAAGTATAACTTGCAACTAGTATAAAAACTTTGATAGCTAAATGTTTCCTGAAGTCTGATACAGTGGTGTCTGTGGTTGTGAGGTATTTTCTCCTTTTTCCACAATGGATTTAAACACCTTCTTTTTACGGATCAATTACAGTTATGATTGTAAAGGCTTAAAGTCAGAAACTATACTTTGAGCTAAATCTAATTTGTCTGCAAATGCTTTCAATTTGGTAAAAGTCTGAATTTGGTAAAGAGTTATGCAATATTATTTGATACCATGCTAAGTTTCAATGCTATTTATGAGTTCTGATACTGAAAAAGATAAATATTTCTATGGAATTCTTTAAATGTAGTGACTGTGGCCATCTTAATCACATGACAAGTTTTTTATGTGAACTCAGTATTAAACCTCTCCAAAACAACAAATTTTAAAACCTTCCAAATCAAAAGCATCTGCAGACAACATATCTGAAAGTGGTATAAACAGAATGAAGTTTTTTGATAGGGTAGAAAACATTGTGGGAAAATTAGAAAATGCTGGTTACCAGCATTTTGTACTTTTCCCACAATGTTTTCAGAAGGCCTGAACATAAGGGCCATGGAAATCTGGAATTGTTTGGTTAAGGGTTAGCCAAGAATCATATATATGAAGTTTCTTTGAAATTGGTCCGTTGGTTATGGAGAAATCACTGCTCACAATGTTCAACAGACATCTTATACCCCCTCACACCGAACTCACACTTCTGAAAATTGTTGCAAAACCGACTCAAACTGTGTTCAAACGGAGTAGACATAGTGGCAACGCTTTATAATCTGTTTACGAACTTCATGGACGAGATGGGTGCTCAAGAACTTTGAGCATGCTCAAAATTATTTGCCGTCTATCCCGTCCTGTAATTAGACGGAGTGACAACTTACTTAAAATGAGATGGAAGTACTACAAACAGAAATGCCATACTTTGATACCATATTATCACATGGTGCAGTTGGGCATCAATTGGCAGTATGTTTGCAAACTAACCAAAATTATACATTCTACTCCTACCGCAACCCATTTTACAGTTTTGTTAAGATGGAGTAAAACAATCTAAGATCTAGTTTGGTGTGACGGGGGCTTTGCCCACAACAAATAGCTCAAATGGAGCGTATCCTGTTCAGGTGAGCTACAAAGTAACAAATTGCACTACAAACAACTAAAATGTGTGTAAAGTTTTTCTACTTTTAATTACATTGAAGGCAGGTCATAATGATTGCATGTTCACAAAACCAAGCCTACAAATAAAATAATGACTGTCAAAATTTAAGACTTGTCCAATCCAAAGTATTTTCAGATGACAAAATAAATGTGGCTCAAATTATGAAATTTGTTTTTTAGTATCGTAGAAAACATTTTACAAATAGGAGAAAATGCTGGTTACCAGCAATTTTTCCTTTTCCACAATGATTTCAAAAGTGATCTTCTGCCTGATCATTTAAATTCAGGATTGTTTAGTAAAAAGTTCTATGGCCTACAGATGGTTACAATCTACCATCATCTTCAGGCAACACCGGAATAACAGTATGAGAAGAGCAACAAATACAACTTACATCTATCATGAAACCCAGCTCAAAAATAACACACTGCAGCTTGCTATAATGTACTGTCAACCCCACAGATGGTTGTGATGTTCTTTTTTTAACTTACACAATGATGGTTGTTTTGAAATGTGTACCCCTACCCTTGTTTTAATGCACTGTCAACCCTACAGATGGTTGTGGTGTTCTGACATTAACTTACAGAATGATAGTTGCTTAACTCTTTACCACACAATCCCGAGTTTTACCCACCCCTTGAGGAAGAAGCTTTTTGAAAATATTGTGGGGAAAAGCAGAAAATGCTGGTAACCAGCATTTTCTCCTTTTCCCACAATATTTGTTTCTAACCAATCAAAGACAGGTACCATTATTTGAGGCACATTTGAATTGTCGTCTGCAAATGCTTTCAATTTGGACAAGCCTACGTTTTATCTTGTGGCAAAGAGTTAACTCTTTACCAAACAACAAAATTTGAGACTAGTCTAAATTGAAAGCATTTGCAGACGACATATAAATTCAGCTGAAATGATGACAATTGTCTGTGAAAGTGTAGAAAACCTAGAGGGAAAAGGAGAAAATGCTGGTTACCAGCATTTTCTCCTTTTCCCTCACGGTTTTCAAAAGGCTATTTGCTCAGGGTCGTTAAAAGTCGGGTTTGTGTGGTAAAGAGTTAAAACTGTCAAACCCCTCTCCCCATGGTTTTAATGCAATGTCAACAGATGGTTGCAATGTTCTGTCATTTCCTACAGATGGTTGCAATGTTCTGTCGTTATACTACAGATGGTTGCAATGTTCTGTCATTATCTTAAAGATGGTTGCAATGTTCTGTCATTATCCTAAAGATGGTTGCAATGAACTCATGAACTACTACCCCTACAGATGGTTTTAATGAACTATCTTTACTAGGCAACACTATTATAACAACATAGGATGAGCAACAAGTGTAATTTACAACTATCACAAAAACCCAAAAAGCTTCCAGCACATGAAAAGTACAGAGATCAGTTTGAATCAGTACTGTACAAGCTATTTTTTAGAATGGAAAAAAAAATAGTTTTTATTACACAAAAGGACAAAAATTTGAAGGCAAGGAAAATTTTGTCTTTCAAATGCATGGAAAATATTTTGGGAAAACAAGCAATTCCTTTTAAAAGCATTTGCTCCTTTTTCCTACAGTGTTTTCAAAAACTTACAACTACAGGGGCATAAAACAAAAAAGAGTCATATTTGTTGTCCAGAAACAAGTTTTCATCAGAGGATGAGAGTTCTTTCCAATGTGAGAAAGAAATGTCTAATAATAGCTGTCATCGATCCAAAAGAAGCCAAGCCTTGCCCTGGTAGCACAGTCATTAGTGTACAGGACTTAAGAACAAGATTGCTTGTTCGAATTCCTAGCTCGGCAAATTTCTTTCCAAAGACTGATAACAGTTATTGTGGGTTTATTCCTCTCTCACTGCTTATCAGTGTTTCAACACTGGTTATGTGGGAAAGCAGTCAGTGGCTAAGATAGAATATTGTATTCAGTACTAGTAAAACAAAATTCAGGAAAGCATAGATAGTTGCACCCACAACTGTGCTCAATCAATCAATCAATCAAGAGAAGAGTTTTACAGAGCTGGGATCCAAACTTGTAACCAATGTATTAAAAGCTCTGTACATTTCTGACTAAGCTAATACACTTAGCAAAAACATATGGTTTGTATATGATGGACTTTGAAAAATGTCTACACGTATAGGAGCAGGGCTCTTGAAAATGAGGGTTTAATCCTAAGAGCGCTGATTTAATAAAACGGACCTTTTCAGTGAAGAAAAACTTCTGAAATACTATCATTTCATGGTTGTTTTAGCCAGAAAATGTAATAAAGAAGCGGACAGTGTAGATCAAAGATCAGACAGCACATTCTGTGCAGTCTGATCTTGATCTACGCTGTCCACTAAAACAACTGAAGTTGATTCCATTAATGAAACAGACCTTTTCAGTGAAGAAAAACTTCCGAAACACTATCATTCCATGGTTGTATTAGCCAGAAGATGTAATGAAGTAGTGGACAATGTAGATCAAAGATCAGACTGCATGTTCTGTGCAGTCTGATCTTGATCTACGCTGTCCCCATAGACAACTGAAGTTGGTTCCATTAATGAAACAGACCTTTTCAGTGAAGAAAAACTTCCGAAACACTATCATTCCATGGTTGTATTAGCCAGAAGATGTAATGAAGTAGTGGACAATGTAGATCAAAGATCAGACTGCATGTTCTGTGCAGTCTGATCTTGATCTACGCTGTCCCCATAGACAACTGAAGTTGGTTCCAGCGCTTTAGGGGTTAATGCATACCTGTGATGCAATATACAAAGCAAGTCATCACATAATTATGGCTCCATAAAAATCAATTTTGTCTGAAAACCCACTGAATCATGTTGTAGACTGGTCCTTTGACATACAGAAAATTTAACAATAGCAAAAGGTTTCAACCTATGTCGGCCTCCATGGACTGTGCAATCTTACACGCGTCAACACTTTTTGCAGATACATTAAGTCCCCTTTTCACAGAGCATAGCTCATAAATTTTTGTACAACTTAAATAGGCCTTCCTTTTTGTTACGACCAGCAAGGTACAAAAAAAGAGCAAAGGAGTCAATTAGCTTGTACTTAAGGACCTTAAAAATCCTGAAGCATACAAAGCTTTTTCTGAAACTGTTCATGCATAATGAATAAAAGCACCATTACCACTAGCAAAAGTTCTACACTACAGTGACACAAAATCTACTTCAATCTGTACCAAACCACAAAATCTTAGACTTGCCTAAATTCAAAGCTTTTGCAGATGACAAAATAATTGTGACAAAAGAAATACAAATTCACCTTTGGAAGGGAAGAAAACATTGCGGTAAAAGGAGAAAATGCTGGTTACCAGACCAAACCATGAAATTTTAGAAGTGTAATAACTGAAAGACAACAAAAAAGATGAGACTTCAAAAATGAATTCTGTTTTTTTGAAGGTTAGTAAACATTGTGAGAAAAAAAGGAGAAAATGCAGACTACCAGCATTTTCTCTTTTTTTTTTTCAAAATGCTTTCCAAAGTCTTTTCCTCAGGGTTGTTAAAACTTGAGATTGTGTGGTAGACTTAGTTTTGTTCCTATGTGTTTGTTTGTGTGGTGTTTCATCATTACTGAGGACCCTGAGAAAGAATGCTTTTGAAAACAGTATAACATTCAACTTGTTGGTTGCAAAACATAAATTATTTAATGCTTCTTAATATTGACTTTTGTATATGACAGACTAAATGTAACTCTGCCTCTGAAAACTTTATCTGTTTACCACACGACGACGACTTTTAATGACCCTGAGGAAGAAGCCTTTTGAAAACATTGTGGGAAAAGGAGAAAATGCTGGTAACCAGCATTTTCTCCTTTTCCCACTAAGTTTTCTACCCTATCAAAGAAAAATCGCTATGAAATTGTCCTCTGCAGCTTCCAATTCAGATAGGTCTAAAGTTTTACTGTGTGGTAATGGGTTAAAAGGTAAACGATTTTATAGGAAAAAAGAATTTTTGTAGGAAATAAGAATTTTACCCTTTTCTGAACATGTTTCCAAAGCTTTCTTCCTTAGAGTAGTAAAACCATTGAGGTTGAATGGTACCTTTACCATACAACAAAATTTTTGACTTTTCCAAATTGAAAGCTGTTGCAGATGGCAAAGTAAATGTAGCTCAAATGATGTAACTAGTCTCTAAAAGGATACAAAACATTGTGGAAAAAGGAGAAAATGCTGGGTACCAACATGTTTTAAACAGGCTTCTTTCTTACGGTCGTTAAAACTCGGGATTGTGGGCTAAGAGGAACCATCTGACATCATCTAAGCAGATTCAATGCTATAACATGATTACCATGTAAATCCTTCACCACACAATGTCTACCAGAGAAAGACCCTAGCAGAGAATGGAAACCAACATTTTCTCCTATTCCCACAATCTTTTCCACCCTGTCAAAGACAAATCAATGGCAGTATATTTCATTTTTGGTCTGAAAATTCTTACAAAATGGAAGAATGTTAGATTTTATTGTTTGGTAGACAATTAAAAATGTTCTGTTCCACTACATGTATTCAAACACTAAAGCTTGGATCCTTATTACTCTCATTCATTTTCTTATGTTGCATTCTAATGTATTCTGAATAGAACTTTCGAGTCTGATAGAGAACTTTGTTCACATTATGTTTACGAACCATTCTGTCAAAGTACATGGCCAGCTCATCGTATTCCATGTTAGTTTTCAGTATTACGTCTCTATGTTGCAGTAATACTGTTAAACACAAGAACATCAAGAATGGATTACCATAACCAAAATCGCCCGGGGGAGGGAGTTGTACTAATCGACTAGATTCCACTTCACGAACATCTATAACTTCAATACAATCACTTATACCATCATCTCTAACTTCATCTGTTCTAGCAATTTCATCACCGTTCATTTCAAAATGATTTTCACAGAACATAGGATATTGTTCTTCTGCCATATTTAAATTCACTTTGTTCATCACAGACTTTTTTGGAACCTCTTTTTTCATCTGTTCTTTAATTTCTCTAGTAATCTCAGCATCTCCTTTATAGAAAGCATTATTGCTTGCGTTGCTAACTGAGCGACCTTTTGATGATGTACTGTGTACGGAATTTAAGGATGACGTAAGAGACCCAGTTCCACTATCCCCTTCGGACTTCTCTCTCTGATGTGAGGTTTTATCTTCTGTTGTAACTGCTATCTCAAACAAAGTGTTTTCCCCTTCTGATGAATTCTCTGATGATGATGTACTCTTTCCAGCATTCTGTTGAGAATTTTCATTACAATCTTTTTCAACATGTTTGCCTTTCTGGTTTATGTCTATATCTTTTAATAGTGTTTTGGGAGGTGTTGTACTTCTTTTGGAAGCTGTTTCCTCCATCTCTTTCTCTGGCTGTACTTTAACCTGCTGGGCTTTGCCAGGGCGCCGTTTTGGAGAGGATAAAATCTTTTTCATACCACTAAAAAATGAACCTTTAATTTCTGGAATGGTGATAGACTTTTTAATATTTTTCTTTCCAGTTGAGACTGGTTCTACATCTTGGATACATGTGCTTGGTTCCTCTAGAGACATATAAAACTGGGACTGGCTCTCCATGTCATTATTAACATTTTTGTCATTTTCATCCAACTTACTTGTGTTGTTCATAGTTTCATTTTCAATTTCAGTTTGAGTTAATTTGTCAATATTATTTGAAATATCTGTAAAACTGTTGTTCGGTGAAATAATCTCAGTTTCATCATCAACAAAATCTGGTTGGTCTTCAATAACACTTCCAGATATCAGTGATGGAAATCTGTCTACTGACTGGGATGATGACATAGATGTAGAAACAGATGTTTTTACTGAAGGATTTGAGTTGCAGTCCAATGTCTCTCTATCCTGACAATTATCTCCCTTAGTTGAAACAGAATCACTCAAGTTACCTTCCTTAGAAATGGACTGGTCAGTGTTCTCAATAATCTGTGTATCATGTGGAGAATCGTTTGATCTTTGATCAGCAATAAAGGAGTTACTCAGGTTTTTGGCTATCACAGTTAGCTCCCTTTGAACAATACCATTTTTATCAGCTGACAAATTGTCAATCTTTTGAGATAATGCAAGATCTTTAGCAGGAGTTACTGTTGAACGTCGTTTGGCTAACAGATGGGCATACTGTGTCTGTTTCAAAGCAAAAGTAGGAGAGTGTGGTGAAACTGACAATATCAGTAAATTTGGAGAATAGTCTGAATCCTTAAGGTCAAGGCCACCTTCAGGAGGGCTGGGAGGCAGGGTGCTCCACATGACCTCTAACATGTAGAGAGCGTCGTCAAATGGGAACTCTCTTTTCATCTCCAGGAGTATCCAACGATAACAAAAGAACAAGTCTTCTGCTCCACAGTTCTTCAAATACTCCTGAAAAACAGGGTCATAAAATTTGACGAGAGTGGATAAATGTTTCAATTTTGTTGTGATTGCTTCCCCATCAAACAAGAAATTAGATGTTAGCCTTTTCATAAGTCCACAAAAACAGAGGTATGCTTGTGCTTCTTCTTTCTGTACGACGAGTAGAGGCGATGCAATGTCACTCATACCCTGGCAGTATGACACATTGGGATGAGTAAGCGCATACGTAACTAAAATATGGTATAACGAAATCAAATTTTTACTCTCATCACCTCCTGCATAATATTTATGGGTTCTGTCTGTTCGTAAAACATCTTTTTTCACTAGTGAAGCCACATGTTTGGCTTCCATTGAGACTTGGCCAGAGTTAAACAGTTCCCTCCATTTGTCCCGCAACTGTAAATATTCACACTCTTTTCTTTTCATATAGTCAAATCTCTCCCTTCCAGAGAGTTCCTCTGGAAAAATGTTCAAAAGATGTCGCCATACTACACGTCGGAGTGAAGGCTCTACTCCGCCTTGATAAATACTCAAGCGGAATTCCTCTGGTTTTATCATGCGCCCGTCAGAGTCCAAGTAGTTTCTAAATTCCATATCAGTCATTGGAGCTTTTACAGGGCGATATAGGCTATCATCTTCTGACTTGATGCCTGCAAATATTGAAAAACAAATTTGCTTACCTCTTTACATGTACCAAACGAGAAAAATTTCAACAAATTGAAAGCATTTGTAGACGACAAATTAAACGTGACTGAAAAATGAAATTTGTTTCAGAAAGGGTAGAAAGTATTGTGAGAAAATGAGAAAATGCTGGTTATCAGCATTTTCTCGTTTTCCCACAATATTTTCTAAAGGCTTCTTTCATAGGGTCATTGAAAGTCGGGACTGTGTGGTAAAGTGTTATAATCACCGAACACATCATCGCTAAAAGATAACTTTTTTTTAAAAGCCCTGCAGCAGACTACTCTCCAAGAGCCATTTCTTCTTTTGCTACATTTTCACATGTATTTAACTCTTTACCAAACAACCAAATTTTAGACTTGTCAAAATTGAAAGCATTTGCAGATGATCAAATACATGTGGTTAAAATCTGAAATTTGTTTCTGGAAGGGTAGAAAACATCGTGGAAAAAGAAGAAAATGCTGGTTACCAGCCTTTTCTCCTTTTTTCGTCAATGTTTTAAAAAGTCTTCATGTATAGGGCCATTAAAACAAGGGATTGTTTGGTAAGAGGGTTAAAGAAGAAACTTCATTATAAATCACAAAAAAGAGGGCCATGGTGGCCGTGAAGTCGCTCACCAGAGTCTTGACCAAACATGACCAATTTTACAAATATTCTACCCAGCTTTCGTAATGATTGGAATGAAAATTTGGCCTCTAGCTTGTACACAAGCTTTTGCTAGAATTTTTCTCAGTTACCTACTTAGCCAAACATAGCCAATTTTCCCACTGTAAATATACTCAAAACAAAGATTCTGACCGCCTTTCAAGAGTATTAGATTGAAAATGTGGCCTCTAGAGCGCACACAAGGTTTTTCTAAGATTTGACCCAGTGACCTAGTTTTTGACCCATCATGACCCAGTTTCAAAATGTTACAAGATAACATCAAGACAAACACTCTGACAAACTATCCAGAGTATTGGACTGAAAATGTGGCCTCTATAGCATACACAAGGTTTTTCTAGGACTGACCTAGTGACCCCTTTTTTCACCCAACCTGACCCATTTTCAAACTCGTCTAAGATGTTGTCAAGACAAAAATTCTGACCATGTTTTATGAGTATTGGACTGAAAATATGGCCTCTAGAGCGTACACAAGGTTTTTGTTAGATATGACCCAGTGACCTAGTTTTTTACATGACATGACCCATTTTCAAACTCGTCTGAGAAATCATCAAGACAAACATTCTGACAAACTGTCAAGAGTATTGGATTGAAAATATGGCCTATAGAGCATACACAAGGTTTTTCTAAGATTTGACCTAGTGACCTAGTTTTTGACCGGACATGACCCATTTTCCAACTTGTCCGAGACATTATCAAGACAAACATTTTGACCAACTTTCATGAGTATCGGACTGAAAATGTGGCCTCTAGAGAGTACACAAGGTAAAAGTTGACGACACACAAAGCATGACACATGACGCACAACGGACGACAGACACAGCACGATCACAAAAGATCACCTTCAGCACTTCGTGCTCAGGTGAGCTAATGAAACTGCACCACAAACATCTTTACATAAATAACCCTCTAAATTTCTGATTTATTGGACTGAGAAAAGGCCCTGAAACATTTTTAATGTCAAGAGAAATATACATGTAGTTGTGTACCTAGTGTAGGTAGAAAACATAGTGGAAAATGGAGAAAATGCTGGTTGCTGAAAATGGTAACCAGCATTTTCTCTTTTTTCTACAATGGTTTCAAAAGCCTCTATCCTTGGGTGCCACTTTACGCTTTACCACACAATCCCGATTTTTAACAATCCTGATGGAGAAGACTTTAGAAAACATTGTGGGGGAAAAAGGAGAAAATGCTGGTTACCAGTATTTTCTCCTTTTTCCCCCACAATGTTTTCTAACCTTTAAAGGTGGCCCTTCAGATTTTGGGACGAAAATTTTACAAAAATACAAAAAAATCATCCTTATACTCCCAAAGCCTTTTAATTTTCATTCATAAAACCCCAGTAGTCGAAAACCATCCGACAACAAGAGAAATTAGAAATTTACTATGGCTCAGGTCGACACCGACGGGAAACACGGTCTATCTTTACATGAGCAACTAGCTCATTTATATACTGGAAATACACAGACGAAGCTTCAAACATAGCGTCCGAAGAAGACATTATGGAAGATAATTACATGCTTGTTATGTTATGGAATTTAAGCGTCATTAGTCACGTGCTACTCACTTGCCATTCCCACAATGCTTTTTTGATTTCTGGCGCAAAATCTAAAAATACCTTAAGAGGCTACGTAGCCTTTTAAGGGAACACCATAAAAACAAATTTTTTCTGTAATTTTATGATTCTTAATTATTGATGATTTGTATTGTTTTTTCATATTAATTTCAGTGATATATATATTTTTTATTCTGGTGAGATGTGATAAATCTAAATACCCACCTTTAAGAAACAAATGGAATCCTTTCAGCCACATTAAATTTGTTGTCTGCAAATGCTTTCAATTTGGACCAGTCAAAAATTTGACTGTTTGGTATAGAGTAAAATACAGAACTGTTCAATCCCGACTTTTCACAGCCCTGATTGAGAAGGCTTTTAAAACATTGTGGGAAAAGGAGAAAATGCTGGTAACCAGCATTTTCTCCATTTTCCACAATATTTTCTACACTAAGAAAGGCAAATCTCATGTTCTGAGTACCATTTAATTTGTCGTCTGCAATGCTTTCAATTTGGACAAAAAAAAAAAAACCAAAAAAAATTTTGTCGTTTGGTAAAGATATAACACATGGTGAAAGAAAAAGGTAATTTCACAAGTCCATACCCATAGCTTTCTGTACTTGAGAGACCGTTTTTTCCACTTGGTTGGAAATAGATCCGGTAATGTTCCCGAAAAATGTTCCCCTTTCTAGGAAGTTCTTACGGAATTGTGGGATCTCTACAGGGGCAATGATGTCCCAATCTTCCAGAGCTGTAAATATTTAGAAAATAAATCATGAAACAAGAGGACCATGATGGTCCTACATCGCTCACCTGAGTACTAAGCAGTAAAGGTCTACAATGAAGATAAATACCAAATATCGAGGTTCAAGGCCAAATGATAATGAAACAAGAGCGGCAAATTGTCGCAAGATATGCCCGTCCCACCACCAGTTGTCAAGGAGGTATAATAATCGCAAAGGGCAGGTAATGCAACAAATATGTTTACCAAGTCTCAAGTCAATTTGACTTGAGACTTCAAAGTTCCGTTCCGGACAAGCAAGAAATAGTGTAAAAAAATGAAGATCAAAGTGGAATTACTCAAAATCCGTGCTAGGTAGAGTTATTGTTCTTGCACACTGTACTCGTTAATATTGCAACAAACATGCATACCAAGTTTGAAGTCGTTCTGACTTGAGATGACAAAGTTATATTCCGGACAAGCACTAAATGCTTTAAAAATGACAACCAAAGGGAAATAACTCAAAGACAGCACAAGGTAGAGTTACAATTCTTGTGCACTGCACTTCCAAATATTTCAACAAATAAGCATACCATATTTCAAGTCATTCCTACTTAAGATGACAAAGTTTTGCTCCAAACAAGCAAGAAATGCTATAAAAATGAAGGTCAAAAGGGGAATAACGACGACGGACGGTGAGTGATCACAATAGCTCATCCAGAGCACTTCGTGCTCAGGAGAGCTAAAAAGATAAAAGTATGGAGTTCCAGACACAGGGAGTGATTTTGATTTCAAAATTGAAAACATTAATTATTCTCCACTAAACCCTATGTTATGGGTACTCATTAGAATCGTCTCGAGACGATTCCAATGAGTACCAACAAAATAGGGTTTCAAAAAGAAACAGCAAATGACCTTTACCATCATGCAGCAGACTAATTTTGAAAACGCTTTGACAAAAAAGGGAAATTCCTGACAACAATCAGCCGTTCCTTTTGCCACAGCACTTTTTACATGAAATCATTTGTTATCTATATACTACACAAAAAAATTTTTCTACTTGTCGCTTTTGAAAGCATTTGCAGTCAAAAAATAACTAAAGCTCAAGTTATGGCAATTATCTTTAAAAGAGTAGAAAACACTGTGGGAAAAGGAGAAAATGCTGGTTATCAGCATTTTTTCCATTTCCCACAATAATTTCGAAAGCTTTATTCTTCAAGGTCGATAAAAAACCAGACTGTTTGGTAAAGAATTAACTCTTTCCATACCATAGATGACACCAGAAGCTTTTGTGGACAGTGTAGATCAAGATCAGACTGCAAAGAATGTGCAGTCTCATCTCTGATCTACACTGATTACGAATGAACTCTCTCTTGATCTTGCACTGAAACTGTATTTGTAGCCTTTTCGAAAATGCAATTTATTTATTCAGTAATGAAAGAAGTAACTCTGAACCAGAAAATGGAATTTTCAGACTTGTTCACTTTGAAAGTGAAAGCAGTTATTTGTAGTCCAGAATTTAGAAGGTGTGGCTCAAGTACATGTATGTGGGAATGCAGCCAGTGGCTTGGAAAGAATATTGTGCAGAGTACTCGTAAAAGAAACCCCGGGAAAGCAAATAGGATTTAATACCATGCAATCAAACTTGATTGATGTTGATTATCCACATGTTTATAATTACATGTACTTCAAAAGAATGTTTCCATTTTTGTCTTCTACAACATTGTTTCAGGTAGAAAGCAGTAAACCCTGTACCAAACAATCCCAACTGTTAACAACCCATATAGCAGACAACTTTTGAAAACATTGTAGAAAAGTGAGAAAATGCTGGTAACCAACATTTTCTCCTCTTCCCACAATATTTCTACCCCTTGAAAAACAAATTCTAGTTTTTTTTTTGAGACACACTTATCTAAGATCTTGTCATGTGCAAAAATAACCCTTTACCACACAATCCCCAGTTTTTAACTACCCTAAGAAAGAAGGCTTTGAAAACATTATGGAAAAAGGAGAAAATGCTGGTAACCAGCATTTTTCCTTTTTCCATAATGTTTTCTACCTATACAAGGACAAATACTATCATTTGAAAACATTTCAGTAGTTGTCTGTAATTCTTTCAATATGGATGGCCTAAAATTTTGATGTGTGGTTAATATGCTTTCCATTTAGACAAGTCTAAAATTTGGTCATTTGGTATAGATTTACTCTTTTTGAGACACACTTTTTTTAAGATCTTGTCAGCTGCAAAATGAATGCTTTCAATTTAGACAAGTCTAAAATTTGGTCATTTGGGTATAGAGTTATTGATTTATTCTTCCATTTGTGACCATGTTTTAACCCTTTACCAGACGAAAAAATTTTACCCCTATCCAAATTGAAAGCATTTGCAGATGACAATTTTAATGTGGCTCAAATGGTCCAATTTTTCTTTGACAGGGTAGAAAACAATATGGGAAAAGGAGAAAATGCTGCTTACTAGCATTTTCTCCTTTTCCCACAATGTTTTCAAAAGGCCCATTTCTCAGGGTCGTTAAAATTTGGGATTGTGTGGTAAAGGATGAAGAGTTACCTGGAAAAAAAAAAACCACATGTACATGAGGTAAAGATGTGATAATGTCACTTTAATATATGGCATGTATAGCCTCCTCTATGACTATATATATACACAGAATAAAAACAAAGCTAGAATATTGGAAACAGCTGCCAGGTTGGTAGACAAACTGTTCATAGTTTCAATCTAGGTCTCTATTTTTTCAGTTTTCTTTTTGCCTCATATACTATTTCCTACTTGCATGTATATTCAAAATTTCAGCTTTTTTCTTTGACAAATATCTGTTAAGTTTGATTACATTTACAGACAACAAAGAAACATGCAATTTATACCATGGGATTTGTCTTTCAACAGGGACAGCGCATCATCAACGAAAGATCCTTTTCCCACAATGCCTTTTAAGTCAATTTACTAATGACTGAATAGTGTTTTACATGACTTTCAACATTATTTCAGTCATTATCACCATGACAGCTCACATATTCATGTATTTCCTGGGTTTTACCAGTACTAGGCTGGGGCTCTGACGTGTCTTGCCCAAGAACACTCGCATGAAAGATCCAGAGGATCCAGTGAGGCTCGAACCGTGGGCCTCCAGGTTACGAGTCCCACACTTTACCACTGAGCCACGTAGGACCCCTGAATTTATTAAAAAGATCAGGTTGGTAAATACTTTGTTTAGCAGCACACAGTTGTTTCAACAGCATTCAGCATACCTCGGGTGATGGGAGCCATCATATCCCTCGGCTGTATCTGGTGGATTGATATGCACCAGATCGGTACATACCCAGAAATACGCCAGTTTACCGTTCTGAAAATTGTAAGGCTCCTCTTAAAAAAGAAAATTTGAGTTTCAATTTTCTATCGAAATCTTTATAACTATGTTTCAGTTGAGTTGACAAACAGTTCGTATATTCATTAGTTAACATGGTTTATCAATTCTGACTGAAGTTTTCACCGACAGATAAACAGATGTGAATAACTTCACCGAGGTTGTTTATGTCATTGCTAAACGACTGACAGTGGTGCGCCATGTATATAAGATCATGTGATTCGCAGTTCAAATGGAAACGACCGTTATACGGACAAGGTTAGATGTAGGTACGGAATCGGCCGAGTTGTGACGAGTGGTTTCAACAGCTACTTGCTAAGTTTTATTGACCAATGAAAGTTGTTCAATATATTCAATGCGGTATTAATTTTACACTTCACAAGATTTCAGAAGAGAAAAATATGTTTGTTTCCAATATTTAGATATGTATGGCTGTATGCACTGCGACTGATGTCCCCATGCAATAGTTTATTCTCTCCTTTGTGACATATCGAAGAAAAATTATTACAGGTGAGGGTTGTATATAGCAGGTTATACAGTAAGGCAAAGTTGGGATTGTGTGGTAAAGGGTTAAAACAATTCATCATGAATGAAAAACCAAGCAACCTTGTTATAGTGTAGTTATGACAAGTTAGTTATGTAGTTATAATTAAGGGAGACAAATGATAACATACTACCATAAAATGTGAGTTACTTCCCTTAACTCTTTACCAAACGACAAAATTTAGGTCTAGTCCAAATTGAAACCATTTGCAGACGACAAAATAAATGTGAATCAAAAATTGAAATTTGCTTTGGAAAGGGTAGAAAACATTGTGGAAAAAGGAGAAAATGCTGGTTACCACCATTTTCTCCTTTTGCCACAATGTTTTCAAAGGTTTTCTTTCTCAGGGTCGTTAAAAGTCGGGATTGTTTGGTAAAGAGTTAAAGATTGTATAAACTTTATAGCTAAGTATCATCAATAATTAAGCAAAAATCAAGAACAGCTATGTTCTTTGTCGGACTTAACTCATATAAATCATATATATATATAACTTAGTACGAAATTGGAAGAAAGTTACCCACAAGTCATTTTGGCCAATTTGTAGAGCCTCATAACCTCCCAAACCTTATTGTTGAAAATCTTTAAAGATTTTCAAAATTTTTCAGTTTTGTTGCCATGGCAACAAGAGTTTTAAATGAACTCAAATTCTTTGAAAACTTTCTAGAAAGGACAATGACAAGATCATTTTTGTGAAGTTTGTCAAAATTGGATTGGTGGTTTTAGAGAAGAAGATGCTTGAAATTAAAGTTGATGCACATAATTATGTACGTATGACGGAGGCACACTACAATAACATTAGCTCGTTGACTTTAGGCCAATGAAGCTAAATTCAAGTATCTGTGATTGAAATGAGTAATGTCTTACCATCATCAAAGGGTTTAAGGTCCACCTTGAGTCGCAGGCTCGGATCTGATGCATTTTGGAAAGCGGCGTCCATGTCCCAGTCAGATAGCATGCTCAGGTAAACCTCCTGATGGTTCTCTTTGGCCAAGTAGCTGATTGTGAAATCACTGTGAGAGAAAAATATAAATGGTGACACTTTCCAAACAAGTTTTTATTTTAATCCTGTACCAAACAATCTCTAGTTCTGATAATGCTTGAACTCTTTACCACACAGTCCTGACTTTTAACGAACTTGAGGAAGATTGATTGATTGTTTGTATGATGCTTGATGCCATTTTCAACATTATGAGTTATATCATGGCAGCCAGTGCACCTATCCATGCTTTTCCTGGAGTTTCTTTTACCAGTACTCAGCACAATTTTCTTTCCAGGCCAATGGCTGCTTTCCCACATAACCATCGTCAAAACAATGATCAGCGGTCGGAGAGGAATGAATCCTGTCGCAATGACTATCATCAGTCCTCTGAAAGAAATTGGCAGAGCCAGGGATCGAACCCATGACTCCCTGTTCTCCAGTCCTGCACACTACAGACTGAGCTACCAGGGCTTGGCCCTGAGGAAGAAGTCTTTTGAAAGCATTGTGAGGAAAGGAGAAAATGCTGGTAACCAGCATTTTCCCCTTTTCCCACAATGTTTACTACTCTATCAAGGAAAACTTATGATACATGCACATATACATGGTATTTCAGTGATTTGTCCGACCAATCTGAAATTCTGAAATAAACCTGCAGCAGATAAAGTCCATACAAAATTCAAGAAAATCAACATGAAATACTGAACATGCAAGTCCTGCATATTCTGTTTCAATATTCATTCCATACATTCCTTGTGTTGTCTCCCCAAAATTGCCAAGTAAAATTCATACAGTGGAGTTTCCAGGATTATGCTCAGCAATCAAATCGTGGATATTTCAATTGAATAATAAACTGCTCAATCAACAGAATCAATTGATCCACTCATAAACTAACAAGAAAATGCAGTAAGCTTATGGCCCCCTCTGCCTTGTTTAAAACTTAGTCAGTGTATGAACAATAGATGAGATAAATACATGTAATGAACCAAGAGAAAAGTGCATTTTTTTCATCTCGACATTTCCCTAAATTTAATCCTCCTCCTGTTTAAAATGTTAAATAAAACTTTAAAGTCCATAGTAAAAAACCCGAATGTTCTTTCAAATTTACTTTTTGGAGAAAAATTATTTCCATGCCGGACAGTGTGGATCCAAGATCAGACTGCATGTTCTGTGCAGTCTGATCTTGATCTACACTATCCTCAAAAGGTCTGTGAGCTGCGCTTAGCAGCTTAAGCATTAAAAGAAAGAGTTCCTGCAAAATAATGCTTAGTCAGCAATTAATCCATCCATTGCAATATATTCTATTCTACCATCAACACTGAGCCTTCACAAAAGGTAATAAATCTCCTAATTAAAAAGCCTACCTGTCAACCTATCATATCCTTCAACATGCAGTGCACCCCTCATAATGATGTACCTTGATATACATGACAGTATGTACATGTGCTGCAAAGTGATAAACCCTTTATTTATCCTTATCTTTCACCCTTTACTAAAAATTACCCAGTTTTAACCCTTTCCCGAGTTTTAAAGACCCCAAAGAAAGAAGGCTTTTGAATACATTGTGGGAAAAGGAGAAAATGCTGGTAAGCAGCATTTTCTCCTTTTCCCACTGTGTTTTCTTCCCTTCAGAGACAAGTCCTGTTATTTGAGCCAAATTCAACTTACTGTCAGTAAATGCTTTTAATTTTTAAATGTCTAAAGTTTTGTTGTTTGGTAAAGGGTTAGCTTGTTACCAAATGACAAAATTTTGGACTTGTCCAAATTGAAAGCAATTGCAGACGAGAAATTAAAGGTGGCAAAAATGACACAATTTTTCCTTGATAAAGCAGAAAACATTGTGGGAAAAGGAGAAAATGCTGTTTACCAGCATTTTCTCCTTTTCTCACAATGTTTTCAAAACCTTTTTTTCCTCAGGGTCGTTAAACCTCGGGATTGTGTGGTAAAGGGTTAATTACCCTGGAGACGATGGCTTTTAAAAACCAGTATATTTTCCATTTTCCATGATGTTTTCTACCCTTTCTAAGACAAGTTCTGTCACCTGAGCTGTGTATATTCTATCTTCTGTAAAACCTTTCAATATGGCAGAGTCTAAAACTTTGTAACCTGGGAATGAATCAGTGTCTCCTGCAAATGCTTTAACCCTTTAACAAATGACAAAATTTTAGACTGGTCCAAATTCAAAGGATTTGCAGACGACAAATTAATTCTTGCCAAAGTAGTGAGAGTTTTCTTTTAGAGGATAGAAAACATTGTGGGAAAAGGAGAAAAATCTGTTTACCAGCATTTTCTCCTTTTTCCACAATGTTTTAAAAGGCTTCTTTCCAAGGTCGTTAAAAATTAGCATTGTGAGGTAAAGGGATAATAGTAAGGTTTTGGACAAATTTCTGTTTAAAAAAAAAAAACAATATGGGAAAGCCATGGGTTGATTTGATTTTATTGTAAAATTTGGATCATACCACTCAATCCCGAGTTTCAAGACCCTAAATGATCGCATTTCTGAAGACATTACAGGAAAACAAGAAAATGCTGGTCATCATCATTTTTTCCTTTCCCCACAATGTTTTCTACCCTTTCAAAGATAACAATTATCAATAATTTGGACCACGTTTCATATAATGACACTATGAATTCTTCAGGGAATGAAACACTATGAAAATATTAGAGTGTTATTGTTGTTTTTCCTAGTACTTTCAAATATGTTGTCTGCAAATGCTTTCAATTTTGCCAGGTCTTGAACTCTGTCGTTTGGTGCAGAATTAACTCTTTCCACACCATAGAAGACACAAGAAGCTTTTGTGGACAGTGAAGATCAAAATCAGATTGCACAGAAACTGCAGTCTGATCTCTGATCCACACTGTCCACTGCTTTAATCTAGATTATGAACAACCTGTCTCTTGATCTTGTAGCGGGACTGTATTTGTAGCCATTGAGAAAATGCTATTTATTTCTTCAGTAGTGACAGAGTTAAGACAAAAAAATGCATTACTGTATTTATATTTTCAGAAAGTAAAGGGTAAACTAAATGAAGAGCTGTCCAAAAATGGGGACATGATAATATTGTCACTGATGATCCCTGTTGACTTTCTTTAACCCTGTTTTGTCCAAATTGAAAGCATTTGCAGATGACAATTTCAATGTGGCTCAAATGGTAAATTTTTTCTTTGATAGGGTAGAAAACAATGTGGGAAAATGAGAAAATGCTGGTTACCAGCATTTCTCCTTTTCCCACAATGTTTTCCAAAGGCTTCTTTCCAAGCATTGTGCAGTAAAGGGTTAACCTTTTACCAGAAGGCAAAAATTTAGACTTCTCCAAACCTGAAGCACACACAGATGACAAATTAAATGTGGCCCAAATTGTAGCATTTGTTTCTGAAAGAGTATAAAACTTTGTAAGAACAACAGAAAAGGCTGATCACCAGCACTTTTTCCCACAATGTTTTTACAAAGCCTTTCTAATCAGAATCTTTAACAGAGGACTGTGTAGTAAAGGTTTAACCCTTTACTCCTTGCACCTTGACATTTATACTACAAGGAGGTTGGACAAAGAATGTGGGATGTTTTGGTCAAGATTCTTTTGGCCAGGATGTTTTGGCCATGGAATGATGGATGTTTGGCCAGCTGAAAGTACAAATTAGGAGGTGCTGAGCCAAGGTAGCTCAGTCTGTAGCATACAGGACTTGAGAACAGGGGTCATTGGTTTGATTCCCAGCTCAGGCAATTTCTTTCCGAGGACTGATGACATTTATTGCGACAAGATTCATTCCTCTCTCACCACTGACCATTGTTTGGCCAATAGTTGTGTGGGAAAGCAGTCAGTGGCTTGTAAAGAATACTGTGTGGAGTCCTGGTAAAAGAAACTCCAGGAAAGCATGGATAGGTGCACTTGCTGCAGTAATATAACTGAAATAATGTTGAAAATGGCATTAAACACCATACGATCAATCAATCAACAAAGTAGGACATTCTGGCCAAATGTTATTTTAAAGCAGAAAAATGCGGAAAATGCAATTAATGACTTTTCTGTGCTTTAACCCTATACCAAACAATCCCAGGTACGGGGCGGGGGGAGAGAGAGAGAGTGTGTGTGTGTGTGTGAAGTGAACCAATGTCCTTTTTCTGGTAGAAAACATTTTCAGTGTCATGGTTATTGCTATATTACCCTGGAAGTGTTTGTAATCTTTTATATTCCTTGAATAAAAGGGCATTATTTTATGGATTTACTAGGACTGTTAATTGATATATTGCTTTTATTGGCAGTAATTAATTTGCACAAGCCATACACATATTTTTTCCCTTTACCAAACATCAAAATTTTAGATGTGTCTACATTCAAAGCATTTGCAGACAACAGATTAAATGTGTCTCAAATGATTGAATTTGCGTCTAAAACAGTAGAAAACATCGTGGGAAAAGGAGAAAGTGCTGGTTACCAGCATTTTCTCCTTTTCCCACTATGTTTGTAAAAGTTTTACTTGTCATTAGAACTTGGGACTGTAAGGTAAAGGGTTAAAGGGTCATTAACCCTTTACCAGATGACAAAATTTTTCTTTGATAGGGTAGAAAACGTCGTTGGAAAAGGAGAAAATGCTGGTTATCAGCGTTTTTTCCTTTTCCCTCAATGTTTTCAAAAGGCTTCTTTCCCAGGGTCATTAAAAGTAGGCATTGTGTGGTAAAAGGTTAAACAAGATTTTGACATAAAATGGGAGGCAGAAAGGAAGTTGTTATTTTGTTTAGAAACATCATAAGGAAGTGAATATTTTACTGCAAAAAAAATGTGCTTACTGGGATTTGAACCAATGACTTCCAAAAATGAAACCAATGACTTTCAAAAATGAAACCAAGCAACCCTACCAAAGAGCTACCAAGGCAACTGTTCCATGTTCAAAATGTCCCTTATGCAGTAACAGAAATATCATCACTAGCTGAACAGTAAATTTTATGGAAAAAAACTAAATGCTGGCTTATTCACTTTTTCAATATTCTAATTAGACTTTTTCATTTTTAAATATTCTAATTCTGTTTATACTTTGGTGTCCTGCTTGGCCCTGTAACAAAGTGTAGGACTGGTGACCTTGAGGCCCTGGGTTAAAGCCTCACTGGATCTATTGGGTTTTTCGTGGGAGTGTCCTTGGGCAAGATACTTCAGACCCCTAGCCTGGTACTGGTGGAGCCCAGGAAATACATGAATATGTGAGCTGTCCCTGTGATACGACTGAAATAATGTTGAAAGCGACGTACAACACCAACCAACCAACCAACCAACCAATCAATCAGTCAATCATCTAGTTACACATCTTGTACTTTTGTTTTACAGCTGTCTTTGCATGCTAATGAAAATTATCACTTATTGTCAAGATTTTCTAAAAAAAAAAAATTGCATAACAAAATACCATTTTCTCCTTTTATCACAATGTTTCCAAAACTTATTTTTCAGTGTGTTAAGCAGAGGAACCTTGTATTAATTCTAATAAGCACATTTTATCATGCAGACAATTAGCAATTTTTCCTATTGAGAAAAGGCTGCGCATTGAGCGCTGTCCCCTAATACTTGCACTACTTTTCATTTTCCTAATCTTGATTCTTGACCAACAACCATACCTTCTAAAGTTATTTTCACATTTCTTTGTCTTCGACCTAGTTAATAATATTACATAAGAATTGCTGTTTGTTTATGGGAAGTTACTGACCTCTGTTACACTTGTGATACCTTGTTTGTTTACCCTTTATCATTGGCAGCCAAAGGCTGTACAACCCTAGGGAGGAAGGCTGTGGGAAATTGTGAAAGGCAGCTAATGAAAACACTGTGGGAAAAGGAGAAAATGCTGGTGACCAGCATTTTCTCCTTTTCCCACAATGTTTTCTACTTTTTCAAAAACAGTTCCCATCATTTAGAGTCATATCTAATTTGTTGTCTGCAAATGCTTTCAATTTGGGCAAGTCTAAAATTTGGTTGTCTGATACAGAGTTAATCTAAGCTGCAACTCAGATAAAACTTTCTGGACAAAGTAAGTGATTAACCCTTTACCAAATCACAAAATCTTCGTTACTCCAAATTGAAAGCACTCGCAGATGACAATTCATGATTATGTAGCTGCAGTTATGAGATTTGGCTATGAAAGAGCTGAAAACATTCTGGAAAAAGATGATATTTTCAAAAGATTTCCTTCTCAGGGTTGTTAAAACTCTGGATTGTGTGGTGAAGGCTTGACAATTTACCACACAATTTTGACTTTTAACAACCCTATAGAAGACAGTCTTTGAAAACATTGAGAGGAAAGGCTGGTAACCAGTATTTTCTTCTTTTCCTTCAATGTTTTCCCTCCCTTCAAAAAAAAAAAATATTTATTGAGTCACATTTATTTTGTCATCTGCAAATGCTTTCAATTTGGGCGTATCTAGAATTTTGTCATTTGATAAAGGGTAAAGAAAGGTCATTTAATGCACTTAATATGTTATACTTTTTTTACCTGACTGTTATGCATTCTTTCATCATTTTGAAGAATGTGATGATGATTCTATGAGTACAACAGCACTGATTTAGAACACTCTTCAAAGATTCGACCTGTCTGCTATGACGCATCACTCATCCCTGTATACCTGGGAAAAGTAGGGCTTATACCGAAGCTACTAGCCTATTACCCAAGCATGTAGGGGCTGTTTTAATAAATTGCCAATGCATGCTAGCTGATCATAGCTGAATGAATTGCACCAGGTAGCGTTTTATTGAGTAAACGTATATTTGATTTTGAAATTAGTCCACTTCTGTACCCAGAATGCCCAAATTAGATAGATGTGTATTTGTAGAATGCCATCTAGCAGGAGATAATTGTACCAGGCAACTATTATCCCTTTTCCAAGCAATCCACAGCTATATCTACCCTAAGGAAGAAGCCTTCTTTCCCAAATCTCCTTTCAAAGAAATAATCTACGCTAAGAAAGAAGCCTTTTTTCCAAAACATCCTTTTAACTCTTTATCAGACGACAAAATGTTAGACTGGTCCATATTGAAAGCATTTGCAGACGACAAATTAAAAGTGTCTAGATTTATGAAATTTGTCTCTGAAAGGGTAGAAAACCTTGTGGGAAAAGGAAAAAATACTGGTTACCAGCATTTTCTCCTTTTCCCACAAGGTTTTCAAAAGCTTTCCTTCCCAGGGTCATGAAAACCAGGGCTTGTTTGGTAAAGAGTTAAAGAAATAATATATCATTTGTGTGACATGTAGTATGCTGTCTAATTTACCAGCATTTTCTCCTTTTCCCCACAAGGTTTTCAAAAGCTTTCCGTCCCAGGGTCGTGAAAACCAGGGCTTGTTTGGTAAAAGAGTTAAAGAAATAATATATCATTTGTGTGACATGTTAATATGGTGTCTGCAAATGCTTCCAATTTGATCGTCTGCTGGTAAAGAGTTATGGTGGAGAGTGGGCCTGTATTTTTTCTTTTTTTTTTCTTTGATTTAACCCTTTAACACACAATCCTGACTTTTAACAAGCTGAAAGAGAAGGCCTTTGAAAGCATAATTGTAGGAAAAGGAGAAAACCTTGGTAACCAGCCTTACTTCTCCTTTTCAAAAAATGTTTTCTATCCTATCAAAGACAGAAATTGTCATTTCAGCAACATTTAACATGCCGTCTACAAATGCTTTCACTATTTAGTCTAGTCCAAAATTTTGTTGTTTGGTAAAGAGTTAACTCTTTACCACACAGTAAAGACTTTTAATGACCCTGAGGAAGAAGCCTTTTGAAAACATTGTGAGAAAAGGAGAAAATGCTGGTAACCAGCACTTTCTCCTTTTCCCACAATAGTTTTCTGCTCTATTGAGGAAAAATTGTGTCAATTTTACCACCTTTAATTTGTCGTCTGCAATGGCTTTCAATTTCGAAAGGTCCAAAATTTTGTTGTTTGGTAAGAGTTAAATGGTAACAATGACCATTACCCTATAAAATAAAGACAATTTAACACATAATTTGCATATCAAGATCTGTCACTAAGCTAAGTGTCATAAACCTAGCTCTTAGAATATTGCAATTCTAAATTATTCTATTTTTAGCAAAAGTGACCTTGACCTTTGCAGCATTTATTGTTATGTATTCCCAGGTGATCTTTCAAGAAGTTGATTTTTTTTTGGGCATAGCAGAAAGTGCTGGCTTTTGACCTAATTTTTGGTACTGATTACAACTGAATAAATAACAATTTATGATTGGTAAAAAATGTAGACATATTTATTCTAAGGGCCCCTGCCTATTTTCTGGCAAATTTATGCCAACTATCTTTTTTAAGGATATTTCCTGTAAGTTATTTTAGGATCTAGATATAGAGAGGTGGTCATATTGATCACTGGAAAGAAAAAAAGGAATAGGAAATATTGTGAGAAATGGAGTAATTGCTTGTTAAAAACAAATGCTTCTATTCTCACAATGTTTTCAAAATCTGTCTATTCAATGTGTGACCAACATGTATTTGTTGTAGTACTGGCTGAACAATGTCTGTCAAAGGCCCTTGCAAACAGCATGAAAGTGGATCTTGCACCTCTCTTAACCCTTCACCACACAATCCCCAGTTTTAACGACCCTTGGGACGAAGCCTTTTGAAAACATTGTGGGAAAAGGAGAAAATGCTGGTAACCAGCATTTTCTCCTTTTCCTACAATATTTTCTACCCTATCAAAGAAAAATTTCATCAGTTGAACCACAATGATATTGTCGTCTGCAAATGCTTTCAGTTAGGACAAGGCTAAAATTTTGTCGTCTGGTAAAGGGTTAAAAGGCTAAAGCCTACATAAATTATTTTGACAACAAAGGATTGCACCTTTCCTAATATACCTTTACTTTGATTGGGCTTTGTTATGTAATGTCTTATATCTCAACCTTCTGGCAAACATCAAAAGATAAGACTTGTCAATACAGAAAGAAATTGTAGACAACACACGAAAAGAGGCTTAAATGATGCAGCTGTCTTTCAATGGTTAGAAAACATTGTAGGAAAAAAGCAACTGTCTTCCAATGGTTAGAAAACATTGTAGGAAAAAAGAAACTGCTAGTCATCAAGATTTTCTCCTTTTCCCACTATGTTTTTGAAAGCCTTTATCCTTTGGGATTGTTGGGTAGAGGATAACAGGGCTTTCTTTCATCTTGCATGAGTGTAGGTTTTCATGTTCCAAGCCTTTGGATACTTTCGACAAGTTTGAATGCTTTTGTTTTTGGTGCAGATCATGATCAGACAGCACAGAAACTCTGTGGCAGATCTTTGTCTAAAAGTATATGATAAAATTATTATACCGTTTATTATGGTTTTCATAACGAACTAGAACTTGTTTTTCTACAAAAAAACGGATGTCTCCTTCCTTTTTTGTGTCAAAAGGATTGATATGTCACCAAGGCAATTTCTAACTGAAATACTGGTCATTTTTCTCTAACGGTTTTCGAGTTTTAGAGCGGACATGAAAATTTTACGTAAAATGAGTAAGGGAAATAATCAAAGGGAAATAACTCGAATAATATACAAGCCAGAGTTATGGTTCTTGTGCATGACACTTCGTCTCATGGTGCTTAGCAAATGTGTGAAATTTTATCACAATATCTTAAAAGGTTTTCAAGCTATAGAGCGGACACGATTTGTGAAGGAAAATAATCAAAGGAAAATAACTCGAAAAATATTCAAGCCAGAGTTATGGTTCTTGTGCATAACACTTCGTCTCATGGTGCTTTACAAATGTTTGAAGTTTTATCGAAATATCTTAAAAGATTTTCGAGTTATAGAGCGGACACGATTTGTGAAGGAAAATAATCAAAGGGAAATAACCCGAAAAATATACAAGTCAGAGTTATGGTTCTTATTCATGACACTTCATCTCATGGTGCTTTACAAATGTGTGAAGTTTTATCAAAATATCTCTAAAGGTTTTCGAGTTATAGAGCAGACACGATTTGTGAAGAAAAATAATCAAAGGAAAATAAGTCGAAAAATATACAAGCCAGTTTTATGGTTCTTGTGCATGACACTTCATCTCATGGTGCTTTACAAATGTGTGAAGTTTTATCGAAATATCTTAAAAGTTTTTTGAGTTATTGAGCGGACAAGATTTGTGACCGATGGACAGACTGACAGAGAGACAGACACACGGGGAAAAACAATATGTCTCCCAACCCTGACAGGGGGAGACATAAATACCATGTATCATAAGTGAAGTTAAAGTAAATTTGGTATTGTGGTACAAATAGGGACAAAGAAAATGACAGTTGTCAGTCTTAACCCATTTCTAGAGGAACAGATCTCTCTTTCTTCAGTTTACAGCATTTAAAATCATTGTAGAAAATAGAGCAAATTTACTTGTTAAAAGAAATTGCATCTACTACCACCTTACTTTCCATCTCTTACCTTTTTACCAAACAATCTCAAGTTTTAACCCCTGACCACACAATCACAAGTTTTAACTACCCTGAACAAAAAGACTTTTGAAAACACTGTGAGAAAAAAAGAAAATGCTGGTAACCAGCATTTTCATCTTTTCCAACAATATTTTTTATCCTATCAAAGATAAAAGAGATCATTAAAGCTTTATTTTATAAGTCATCTGCCAATACTTTCAACGTGGTCAAGAAAAAAATTTTGTCATTTGGTAAATGGTTAATGGAACTTAACCCTTTACAGCGTGTGGTAAAGGGTTAACCCTTTACCACACGGAAAAAATTGTTTAGACTAATCAATTTTGAAGGAATTTACAGAGTTCAAGGTTTTTCAAATGATAATATTTGCCCTAGAAGAGTGAGAAAACATGGTGGGTTTTAAGGTAGAAAATGCTGGTTACCAGCTTTTTCTTCTTTTCCCATAATGTTTTAAAAAGCTTTCTTTCTCTGGGTGATTAAAACTCAGGACTGTGTGGTAAAGGGTTCACAACCCTGGGGAAACGGCTTTTGAATGTGAGCCATGCTTTGACAGAAGAGGGCTTAATGCATCTCTGTGTTGCATGTCATCACATGATTCCAGGTCCATAGATCCATTTTGTCTAACAATCAACTGATTTATGATGTATGCTTAAGAAATAATCTACTTTCCATCATGGTTTATCATTCAATAAACCACAGTTGTGAGTTATGAGGCACAATGAATAATCCACGAGGGCGATAGCTCGAGTGGTTTATTCATTGCGCCTCATAACTCACAAGGTGGTTTATAGCACGATAAACCACGATAGAAAGAAGATTATTTCGATTCTAACATGACCAACTCTTAATGAAAGTAAAAAAAGTTCATACTTAGAGTAAAAACGCGGATGCAAATTATATTCCATTGAATAACTTACTTACTTTATACACGATGACGTCACTCTGTATAAAATGACGTCACTCTATATAGTATAACGTAGATTTTACTATGCTTTCGTTGCACTGTGTTTATTGAGCCGAACTCATGTGTCATGTTAGAATCGTCCTTTGACATTCAGAAAATTGACCTATGCCAAATAGTTTTTATCCAAGTCAGCCTACATGGATCAATTCATTTTTCAGATGCATTAAGCCCCCTTTTCTCAGAGGATGGCTCATGTATAGTAGGTAAAGGGGAAACAGCATTTTCTCCTTTCCCCAGTGTTTTATACTCTTCACTGCCAATTTCATCATTTTGTCCACATTAAAGAATTCATTTCTAAACACTTTCAATTTGGAAAAGTCATTTAAGGAATGAAGAGAATTTTCTTTTTTTCATGGAGGTATGAAAAAAAAAAACCTAATCATACTTTTGTATGAAACGGTTTCATACAGTGTGATTAGGTTTTTTTTTTTTCATACCTCCATGAAAAAAAGAAAATTCTCTTCATTCCTTATAATTTAATATTACAGACAACATACAACCACGGAAATAATTCAAACTGCATTCATTTTCTTTATTATAAATCTAACGTTAGAGTTTTTAAAGCCCCTTCCACACATATTTGTATGGCGCAAGAATACAATAGGGAAACAGTTTTCAGATCTCCAATACTGAAAATTAACAAATAAAATGAAAGTAAATGAACACAGCAGTGTGTAGGACCCGCAAAAGTAACCTTCAGCGAAAGTAGTTCCGGCACGTGATTTCTTTTTCATGGAGCTATGAAAAAATTTTTTCAGTCAATCAGAACTCGCCAATGTTCATGAAAACAACTGATATTAAATTATCTGGCAATGCATTACAAAAGGCATTTTTTCCTGCGCTTCATCACCTATACTCTAACCCTGCACCAAGCTACAAAATCCAAGACTAATCCAAGTTTAAAGCACTAGAAGACGACAAGTAAGATGTCTTGCAAACAGAGAAACTTGCCTTGGAAAGATAGAAAAGATCTAAGGAAAAGGAGAAAATGCTGATTACCAGCAGTTAATCCCCCACTTTTTCACCTTTCAGTGCCGTTAACCAGTATTTTCTCCCCTCTCCCACAATGTTTTCCAAATCCCATTATATGAGTTATATTTAATTTGATGTCTACAAGCCCTTTCAATTTGGGCAATTTTAGAATTTTTTTGTTGGGTAAAGAGTCAATGGTTAATTCCAAGCATGTATATATATAAATAGGCTAAGTCTATAATGCATAATTGCCCACTGCTGGACATCTAAAATTACTAATAGTCTTTCGGATGAGACGTTAAACCGAGGTCCCATGTGACGGTGCTATACACCGAGCACGTTAAAGAACCAGGCGTAACTTAGGATGGGTTTTGTCCTGTATCTTGCACTATCCCCCGTAACAATACTAACAGCCTTTAGGGGGCGTCGCCCATATGGGAAACCAGTGGCGACGATAAATAAATGCAAAGTCAATCAGTGCATAAATGTTAATTTCTCCTGCCTCACTCTTCACTTGGAGAAAGACTTTTAGACTTACCCAATTAAACTCTTTACCAAACAACAAAATTTTGGACTGGACCAAATTGAAAGCATGTGCAAACAACAAATTGTATGTTGCTAAAATGATTATTTCTCTCTTTGCTAGGGTAGAAAACATTGTGGGAAAAGGAGAAAATGCTGGTTACCAGCATTTTCTCCTTTTCCCACAATGTTTTTAAAAGTCTTACCAACCAGGATTGTTAAAAGTCGGGACTGTGTGGTAAAAGGTTAAAAAGCATTTGTCGACGACAAATCAAATACAGCTCAAAGTCATGATTGCACTTTAAAAAGGTAAAAAATATTGTGGGAAAATGCTTGTTACCATCATTTTCTCCTTGTGTCACATCCTTTGCCAAGGTCTTTTTCTAAAGGGTCGTTTAACGATTGAAAAGTGTGCAAAAGGGTTAATCCTTTTGCAAATGATCATATTCTCCTTTTTCCACAATGTTTTCTACTCTGTTAGAAACAATTCCTATCATTTGTATCATTTGGGCAACATTTCATTTGTCATCTTTTTTTTAATTGAAATCAAATGCAGCTCAAATTCATGATTGTGACCTGTAAAAAGGTAAAAAATATTGTGGAAAAATGCAAGTTACCTTCATTTTCTCCTTTTCTCACATCCTTTGCAAAGGTCCTTTTCCCTAGGGCCGTTTAACAATTGAAAAGTGTGCAAAAGGGTTAATTCTTTTGCAAATGATTATTTTTCTCCTTTTTTTCACAATGTTTTCTACTCTGTTAGAAACAATTCCTATCATTTGTATCATTTGGGCAACATTTCATTTGTCACATTTTTTTTTTTCAATTTGAACAAGTGTAAAATCTTACCATCTCTTATACAGGGTTAAACCTTTCATTACTGAATAAATGAACTGCATTTTCTCGAAGGCTTAGAGTACATTTCCTCTGCAAGATCAAGAGACAGTTCAGTCATAATCTAGAATATAGCAGTGGACAGTGTAGACCAGAGATCAGACTGCACGTTCTGTGCAGTCTGATCTTGATCTGCATTGTCCACAAAAACTTCTGGTGTCGTCTATGGTATGGAAAGAGTTAATATTGGATAACACCAATCAAAGTCTATTCATGACTTTAATTTGGGACATACAATAGGCTTAGATAAATGGTGACATTGAACTTGACCGACTGCCTGTGTCTTTAGTACCCTTTACCATCCACTTCAAAGTTGTAGCAATTGCTTTTCCTAGTCAGTATGGACTGGAATCAGGCTTTGCTTTATATGCGGTTGGATCTTTGATTTACCACATCTTGTAACATCTAAATGCTTTTGGAGATGTATTTAAGAGCTATTTCATTTACTTGTTTTCATATGATAGCCGAGCCCCGGTACCTCAGTGGGTGGTGTACAAGACTTGAAAACATGGGGTCGCTGGTTTGATCCCTGGCTCGACCAATTTCTTTACTAGGATTGTTGATAGTTATTACAACAGGATTCAATTCTCTCTCACCGCTGACCATTGTTTCAACAATGGTTATGTGGGAAAGTAGCCAGTGGCTTGGAAAGAATATTGTGCAGAGTACTGGTAAAAGAAACACCAGGAAAGCATGGATAGGCTCACTGGCTGCCGCAATATACTAGTAACTGAAATAATGCTGAAAACGGCGTTAAACACCATACAAACAATCATATGACAGGATTTTTTCTAACTCCCTGTTTCTTGGAATTTGGACCCCAAAATTTTCTGAAGAAACCCCAAAATTTATGTGTTTGCCTTCTGTTTTCCATTTAAACGGGATCAATGGACCCCTGCGCCACCAAGTCCAGGGAAAACTCTGTACGAGTTATTGTTCTTGTGCATTTTGATCTGTTAGGTCTGTAACAAACAATTATCCATGTATTGTTATGTTGACTGACTGATTGATTGTATGGTATTTAACACTGTTTAACACTATTTCCAGTTATATTGCGGCAGCCAGCGCACCTGTCCATACTTTCCTGGAGCTTCTGTTACCAGTACTTCAAACAACATTCTTTCCAAGCCACTGGCTGCTTTCCAACATAACGAAACAATGGTAAGCAGTGAGAGAGGAATGAATCCTGTCACAATGACTATCATCAATCCCCAGAAAGAAATGGCTGAGCCAGGGATAGAACCGGTGTCCCCCTGTTCTTCAGACCTGTATGCTACCGACTGAGCTATCAGGGCTTGGCAATGCTGGTTGAACCAAGACTATAACTAATTACACATATAAATAGTTAAAACATTTGAAACATTGCTGTTTTCCGGCAGCATGGAAGGCATTGTTGGGAAGTGAGCTACTGTTTGTAATAGGCGGCTGCTTTTTCTCCGACAACATTTTCATCGGCTGCCAACTGCTAGTTGAGTATCTTTTGCTTATCCTTCAGCAAACTAGTGACTTATTTGCATATAAACTTGTTTTGTAGTAATTTGTTAACTAATCTTTTATTTTTTTTTTCCCACAAAAGCACATTGACATCATACTGTGTAATTTTCAGATTCATTATGACTACAAACCATAGTCAGTTTTTGTCAATAAAATATACTGTTTGCTTGATGATTGATTGCTTGACTGAATGGTGTTTTGTGCAGCTTTCAACATTATCTCAGTCATTTCACGGCAACAGCTCAAAATTCATGTTTTCCTGTCAGTACCAGTACAAGGCTAGGGCTCTAAGGTGTCTTGGCCATGGATACTCCCAGGAAAAACCCAGTGGATCCAGTGTGGCTCGAAGCTGGGGCCTCCAGGTTACGAGTCCCACACCTTACCAATGAGCCACTCAGGACCCCATTTGCTTGATAAAAAAGGCGCTTTGAAAACATTGTGAGAAAAGGATAACATTTTTGTTCTTCAAAGACTATTACTATTGACACTGCGAATTCATAGTCTGCATGATATGCTTTCAATTTGGACAAATCTACTATTTTTAGTTTACAAGAGAGTTAACCATTTACCACACAATCCCAAGTTTTAACGACCCCGAGAAAGAGGCCTTATGAAATCACTGTGGGAAAAGGAGAAAATGCTGGTAACCAGCAAATTTTGTGCAGTATGATCTTGATCTACACTATCCGTTATTTAGTAACATATTCTAGCCCAAACAGCTCTTAAAAGTGCAAAATTTAGTCCCTTTTTTTTTTTCCTGACTGTATAATTATGTCCACTGTGTTATTTGGCACTATAACCCTTTACCGCACAATGCCGACTTTTAACTAACGACCCTGGGAAAGAAGCCTTCTGAAAACATTGTGGGAAAAGGAACAAAATGCTGGTAACCAGCATTTTCTCCTTTTCCCACAATGTTTTCTACCCTATCAAAAAAAAAAAAAAAAAAAATTGCATCATTTAAGCAACAATGAAATTGCTATCTGCAAATAACTTTCAATGTCGGCAAGGCTAATATTTTGTCGTCTGGTAAAGGGCTAAGGGTTCAAAGTGACCCTACATTTGAATGAACTGTATTCATAACTGTCTGTACTACTTGATAAACAAGTCCAAATTTCAGACAGGTCATATAACACACACACTAATATTGCCTATTTTGCAATTTCTGTTCCACATAATGTATATGTAGATTCACCAATTACCTAACGACTCTGGAGGAACTCTTTTGAAAAACACTGAGGAAAAAGGAGAAAAGCTGGTAACCTGCATTTATGCCTTTTCATCCAGTGTTTTCTACCTTTTCAAAGACAAATCTTGTAACATTGGGTAACATTTACGGTAATTTGTTGTCTTCAAATGGTTTCATTTTGAACTAAACTCAAATTTTGTTGTGTGGTTAAGAACCGCAAAATTTTAGAGTAGACTGGTCCAAATTGAAAGCATTTGCAGATGACATGAAATACTGATCACATAGTATGATTTATCTTTGACAGGATAGAAAACATTGTGGGGAAAAAAAAAAGAGAAAAATGCTGATTACAAGCTTTTTCTCCTTTTTCCACAATGTTTTTTTAAAAGCTCTTTCTTCAAAGGGTCGTTAAAACATGGAATCATTTGGTAAAGGGTTAATAAATAGATTGCTAACACGCATTAACTACTTCATGTACTGGACACATTTTGATATTTTACGATTTCTTAAAACTACATGTATTTCAGGTCTATGCAACAAGTATTTCGATTCATCCTCCTTAAAAGTTTTTGGAGACTTAAAAATAAACCAGGCTAAAATGATGCAATTTGTCTTGGAAAGGGTAGAAAACATTATCGGAGAAAGGACAAAATGTTAATCCTTTACTACACAATCCCAAGTTTTAATAACCCCGAGAAAGATACCTTTTGAAAACACTGTGGGAAAAGAAGAAAATGCTGGTAACCAGCAAATTTTGTGCAGTATGATCTTGATCTATACTATCCATTACTTAGTAAGATATTCTAGCCCAAACAGCTCTTAAAAGTGCAAAATTTATAACCTTTTTTTTTTCCCTGACTGTATAATTATGTCCACTGTGTTATTTGGCACTATAACCCTTTACCGCACAATGCCGACTTTTAACGAACGACCCTGGGAAAGAAGCCTTCTGAAAACATTGTGGGAAAAGGAAAAAATGCTGGTAACCACAATGTTTTCTACCCTATCAAAAAAAAAAAAAATTGCATCATTTAAGCAACAATGAGATTGCAGTCTGCAAATAACTTTCAATTTGGGCAAGGTTAAATTTTGTCGTCTGGTAAAGGGTTAAGGGTTCAAAGTGACCCTGGTTACCAGCATTTTGTCCTTTTTCCACAATGTTTCCAAAACCCTTCAAACCCTAAAGCATGGAACTTTTTTGCTGGTGGGATCAAGTTTCTCTATTTGCATTAATATGTTTTAAAAATGTCTTAATGAATATGCAACAAAATGCCATTGAGGAAGACAGTGCTGAAAATGTAGTGTGGTGACTTTGTATCAAAGGTTTTGAGTTCAAATTGTATGATGAGCAGGGTCAAGCTTTGGAACTAACCACCTTGTGGTGTTAGTATTGTTCATGTTTCAAGGTAGTAATCATCTAGGCTAACTGATATAAGCCATACTCTGTGAAAAGGGGGCTTAATGCATCTGCGAAAAGTATCGGCCCAGGTCAGCCTGCGCAGTCAGCACAGGCTGACTTGGGCCAAAACTCTTTGCTATTGGTCAATTTTCTGTATGACCAAGGACCAATCTACCTCAGGTCATTTGCTAGAAAAAAATGAATATATTAGATTCAAAATTATGTGATGACTTGGCCACTTGGGTGGTATACTTCATCACAGGGACACACTTAGTCCCCTTTTACTAGAGCATGGCTAATTGAGTTATAACTTATATGAACTTTTTTCAACATAGATACAAAATGAACATGTTGAAGCTACACAAAGATGCCGCTGAATAATGGGGGGGAAAAAATCAAATTGACCTACCAATGTACAAATATGTAAATAAGTTTACAAATGAGTGAGTGATTAGCTGTGTTTAAAAATAAGTGAGTGATTGAGTGTAAATGAATCAATAGTACCTTTGGATGTCAAATGCTCTGGCAAGAATGTTTTTCAGCATCTCAAATGATGTGATTTGGGGGTCCAGTGAAAACTTTTTTGTCTCAGGTTGCATCAAGCCATCACATTTCTGAAAAAAAAAATCAGTTAGGGTCATACTCTGTCAGTATCCTATCCCTTCCCAAGTGCCAACAAAAGTAGAACTGTCACATGCTGAAAAATACCTGACAGTGTATAATTTTTTATGCCCATTTTTTTTTTTTCACCAGCTGATCATTTAACATCTTAAGACACCGTAATATCTCTTATATACCCTCCTCCAGCTTTTTTTCTACCTAAAAATGGGCTCATCAAATGGCCAATCCATCGATAAAGACGAAATAAATCAGCTGGAATAAACTTATGGCACTGACATAATCCTAATTACTTCACAAACTGATGTCATTTACACCTATCAGAATATACATACACTTCCCATAACATTACATACTTCCAGCTACACATAATTTGTCAGGTAACATAGGAAAACTTAAAGAAAGTGAAAGAATCAAATACCAGTGCCCTGTATTCATCATCATGATTGCTATTTCATGACCAAATAAATCATGAATGGCAGTAAAATCGATATTCTGCATTAACCCTTTACCACACAGTGACGCCTTTTAACGACCCTGAAGAAGAGGCCTTTTGAAAACATTGTGGGAAAAGGAGAAAATGCTGGTAACCAGCATTTTCTCCTTTTCCCACAAAGTTTTCTACCCTATCAAAGAAAAGTTGCGTCATTTGAGCCACTATGAAATTGTCGTCTGCAAATGCTTTCAATTTGGATAGGTCTTAAATTTTGCTGTGTGGTCAAGGGTTAAATGCATGTACAATGGTTTCTCAAATGGTGATCCTTTCACAGTCTGTGATGACTAAAACTTGGATGATAATGTTATTTTTGTCCTCTGGAAATTCTATGTCTTTTTACCTCTATTAATTACCCCTGGCATGTTTGGAGAAAAAAATCAAAAAATAAAATAATTTTCCTCCCTACCGATCCTAATTTAAAAACTATGTAATTTGAACTACATTATATATTTTGTTTTGGCCTAACTGATAAAAAATATGAACAGTGATTTCTCCCTGTGAACAATCCATAATTTCATGACCCTGAGAAAGAAGGTCTTTTTAAACACTGAGACGGGGAAAAAATGCTGCTAACTAGCAAGCATTTTCTAAATTTTCGACAGTGTTTTGTATGCTTGTGGTCTGAAAATGCTTTCAGTGTGGACAAGTTTACACAATCCTGAGTTTTAATGACCTCGAGGATTGGTTGGTTGTAATGGGGTTTAACGCCACTTTAACAGCTAAGTTCATATCATGGCGGTCGGTGACGCACATGTGTTTCCTGGCTTTCTCACACCAGTACTAACACAACTTTCTTTCCAAAGCCACCGACTACTTTTCTCACATGCTTCAGCAGAGGTGAGAGGCGAAAATACGCCGGAAAGAAAGTTCGCCTCGACCGGGTATCGAACTCACAACCACCAGGTCATGAGTCCGACACGCTCACCACTGAGCCACCCGGGCGGGAATGACCTCGAGGAAGAATGCTTGTAAAAAACAATGTGTGAAGAGCAGACAATGCTGGTAACCAGCATTTTCTCCTTTTCCCACAATATTTACTACTCTTTTAAGAAAAACTTTATCAAATTCAACACATTTATCATCTGCACACGCTTCCAATTCAGATTAATTGATTGTATGGTGTTCAATGCTGTTTTCAACATTATTTTAGACAGATCACAGCGGCCAGTGCAGTTATCCATGCTTTCCTGGAGCCTCTTTTACCAGTACTCTGTACAATATTCTTTCCAAGCCACTGGCTGCTTTCCCACACAACCATCGTCAAGACAATGGTCAGCACTCAATTTAGACAAGTTTAAAATTTTATTGTTTGATAAAGTGTTGACATGATATGTTTCAAGCATTTAACCCTTAACCAGACCATAATATTTCAGTCTCGCCCATATTGAAATCATTAGCAGACGACAAATTCAATAAGTTTAAATGATTGGGAAAAAGAATGAAAATGCTGGCTCCCTTATAGGAAAAACCAAGTTCTTCCGCTACTTCGTATGAGCAGAGGACCGTTTGTTAAAGGGTTAACCCTTTACCACACAATCGGACTGACTTTTAATGACACTAAGAAAGATGCCCTTTGAAAACATTGTGGGAAAAGGAGGAAATGCTGGTAACCAGCATTTTCTCCTTTTCCCATAAAATTTTCTACCCCTTCAAAGAAAAATTGTGTCATTTGAGCCACTATGAAATAATCGTCTGCAAATGCTTTCAATTAGGGTGGGTCTAAAATTCTGCCGTCTGCTAAGGGGTTAACAGAAAATAATGAGCAGACTGGGTACCTTCACAAGAACTCGGATGACTTCCCGGTTGTTGTCAATTCCAAAAAAACCCGACATTTTTTTCGCTATTTTCTGTATCTAATTCTAGCACACGCAGGTTCCTTTTTTCACTTCTTCCACGTAAAATCTACATTTATTGCCAGACTTAAGAGAAGTACACATGTGTCACTAATTTGGTTCATTGTTTCGATGCCAATATCTTTCCTACCACGTAGAGATTTAGATTTCGTATGATAATGAACAAAGCTCTTCAACAACGGAGGAAAAAATGTAAGATAAGCGTCTCATTTGGTTGACCTCGTTGCAGGGTGTACGAATTATCTTCTCATTAGATCGATAATTACTATTTTTGTTGACATGTCCATAAACCGAAGGAAATCAGAAATAACATTGCATTTGCCTTAAAAATCGTTCTATTATCAATCAGTTGTATTTAAATGTACCAAGCCGAGAAGGAGAGAGAGAGAGAGAGAGAGAGAGAGAGAGAGAGAGAGAGAGAGAGAGAGATTTGCTCTATTAATGTTTTATGACTTTGGCCTAAGTTTCAGAGCATGATTGGTTTAGGGTTTTTTTGTTTTTTGTGAGGAAAACAGGATAGCATAGTGTCAGATGGATTTCCCCTCTGTCCTATTTTTTTTACGTATGATTTTACAGTATTGATAGTTTGATATTATCATGTTGTGCTCCCTTGATTTAGAAATTTTAAGTTTTGTCGCGTAGGATGTTTCACAGATATTCTTGGTAGCTCTATATAAAAATTGTAACATTTCGCGGAAATAGTTGTTCGCTTTTTGCAGTTCCTTCTGTTGTAATCAATCTCGACGTAAACAGTTCACTGCACAAAAATTGCTGTGACGAAGAGTTTGTCCATATTTCATCAGGTTCTTTGCATGTGGGTTGTTAAAATTAGTTAATTTTTTTTGTGGAAATATTGGAACTTCATTTGTGAGCTGAGTTTTGTGGTTTCATCGAACAACAGTTCACTCTTTGCATGCGGTAGATATTGTGAACAAGTGCGGATTACAATCGTTGCGTACCTTAAAAGTTTCGTTCCTCTAGCGTTTCGTACCTATCCGTTATATTGTATCTCCGCGCTTCTTGGCAGTTCTTCGATCAGGTACTGAATAATAAGTGCAGTGGTATAAATTGATGAATTGACATTGTATTTCGTAGAGAAACCATGCATTTGTCCCAAGTTGATTTTCAAAGTAAAGTAGTGTTCTGGATATTAGACCCTCTTATAGTGCCTATACTTGTTACAGGACTGTGTATTCAGGTTACCTCTGTAAACAGTAAATTCTGCATATCTTGTGACGTATTTAAATTTGCATACCAAATTTGTCTGGTCAGAGTAAGCAAAAGTTCTGGAAGTTGTTAGATTCATGAATTCATACAAAAAATAATTTTCAAAAAGTTGCAGAAAACCAGTTATTTCGATGTGTCTACTGAATTTTTGTCGTGATCCAGAAGCCGCAGTGGCATGGAGGTTTAACTGTAGTTGTATCTTCTACTTTACTCACTCATCCCCATCAGTTTGTTGTGGGAATAGTTTAGGGTTTAATGAGTGATTATCAGGCAATAAATAATGTGTTCAGGGTCAAGTTACTTTATTTTAAGGTCCAAAAAACTTTCTTTTTTAAGGGGCCATTTTGTCAAAATGATGCTATGACTAAGTAGAAAATATGACTGTCAAAAATGACCCATTTAGATATGAGCCACTGACTGTCAAAGTTTGTAAATATGTTTTGAATCGGAATCCGTTCTGGAAATATTTTAATGTTAATGCAAGTTACTGGAGAAAGAAACTGGCAGAATTTGAAGAAATCAATGTAGAGAGAGTGAGATTTGCACAGTGAAAATCTAAATCCCACTGCAACTGTTTCCAACTGAAAATGAAAGCTTATATCATCAACAAAAACATTTAACACAAAAAGTGTTGCAATGTATTTTTTTGTGTAGTTTAACCATAACTTGAAACAAAAATTAATTCTAGTTCTCCTTTTTAAAGGGGTCAGATGATTAGACTTTTGGTGAAGGCACTACGCGATGAAACTACACGTGACAGTGATACTCACTACATATGCATAACATAATAAAAACAAAGGCATTCATTGTCCAATTGAATTCGTATGATTGAAAACACTGTTGAGGTGTATTTTTACCCTGATGATGAAATTGCATGAAACTTTTTAATATTTGTGGCACTTGAGACAACAAATATGCAACTTGGCGAAGTTAGGTCACATGACCATCAGCAGGGTTCTGTTGATCTTTGACAAAATTTTTTTCTCATGAAACAATTTAGAATTTCTACAACTTTCACATTTTTCTTCTGCCAATCAATTCATTAATGATTTAAAAGCAAGTTTCCAAGATTTTGATGCATCCTATGCAAAATTTGCCGAGTTTAAATACTTTTTGTGTATGTGCTGATAACTGGGGATGAGATGACTTTTGATCTCTGTCGATTAAGTATATGATAGATGCCATATATTTAATTAGTATGAATGAAATTTACTTGTATTTTATACACAGTTGTAAACATTGGGCTGCTATTGAGCCTTTAGGTCCCATTTAAATTGTTTCCTACAAATACTTTGAATATTGACAAGTTTTATCTGTTGTTGTCTTGTAAAGAGATGAAATATAATTGCAGGTAAAACAGACTTAACAGAGGTTGTAAGTAAACAATTTGTAAGACGATGAAAGTATCAGAAGTATTGAACTGCAGTTTTTCTGCCTGGTATTCAAAGTTTAAGGATCACACAATTAAAAGGTAAGTAATTTACTAGCTTAAGGTCTACGGCCCCAAACTCTCATATTAAAAGACAGAAGCTGCCAAGATTGGCTGAATAGCCTTTGCGAAAACGTCGATGTTACACAATATTTACCTATGAGTTAGTGAGTCTACGACCCTAACGCTCATATCAAAAGACGAAAGCTGCAGAGAATGGATGAATAGCATTTACAAAAACGTCAATTTTACTTGATATTTACCAATGAGTTGGGGGTTGTAATCCTGAAATGGTTTTGAGGAAATCATCAAAGTATTGTCATAGCCTTGTGTTTGCCTAGTTAGTCATCATAGTTACCATACAATCCGGAGTTTTAACAACCCTGAGAAAAAAAGCTTTGGAAGACATTGTTGGGAAAGAAGAAAACGCTGGTAGCCAACATTTTCCTCTTATCCGATAATGTTTTTTTAATTTTCGTCTGCAAATTAATGCTTTATCAACCCCCCCCCCAAAAAAAAATAAAAAAAAAACATAGAAATTTAAAATCCAATGTTCCAAAGAATTTCATTGAATATCCTTTGTAAAATAATTTGGAATAAGCGCAACAAAAATGTATCTGTGTTTAGGGTTTTGGTCCGAGATGCTGAAGGTAGGGTTGGTAAGGGTTTTTTTCCCAGAAACTTTTTACATGGACAATGTACTGAAATCACACCCAACAGATTTTTTTTTTCAATTGTAGTATAAAATGTTAGGGTTGGTAGCATTTTCTAGGTAGGGCTGTTTTTTGGATAGGCTTCAAGTCCAGATTGCAATGTCGGACGGTTTTTGTTCTATTAACCCTTCACCAAACCATGAAGTTTTAGACTTGTCTGTATTATCCCCATACCAGACAATCTCATGTTTTAATGACTCTAAGAAACAATATTTTTTGAAAACATTGTGATATAAGGAGAAAATGCTGGTAACCAGCATTTTCTCCTTTTCTCACAATGTTACTACAATTTTAACCCTTTTGTGCACTATGACGACTTTAACCACCCTGAGAAAGAAGGCCATTGAAAACATTTTGGGAAAAGGAGAAAATGCTGGTAACCAGCATTTTCTCCCTTTCCCACAATGTTTTCTAACCTATGAAAGACAAATTTCATATCGTGAGTCACGTTCAATTCGTTCATTTAACTTGTCATTTTCAAATGCTTTTCATTTGGATAAGTCTAAAACTTTTTTGTTTTTGTTCAGTAAAAAGTTTTGGTTTTTTTAATGTCTTTTTCAGCCAGATCATATACCTTCCAGATGAGTTTGTCGAATACCTACTTGCAGATCAGGTTGTTTTGCCAGAGGGGTAAGTTTGTTTCAAGTTTTTAGATTGGGAGCAGGGGTTCCTGCATGTATGATTTATAAATTTATAATCCAGTGGTCCTTGGTTTGGTCCTCACCTACCCTCAAATTCATGGGTAGCTCCACTTTCTTTTTCTTGATTGTGTCTACATATGTAGTGTAGACACAATCATGAAAATGAAATCAGAGCTAACAACTAAATGAGGCAGGAGGGGACAATCTTCACCAGATGAACTGATTTTGGCATGTCATAGCCCAAGCTCAGTGCCTTCCTTTTGCATTACTGCTTTAGATGCATTATAAATCAGACACTAATTTATGTTTGTTATAATGATGAATATTTTCTAAGTGGTGTTTATTTTAAACATATATTATTTTACATCAATTGAGAAACAAGTTCTTACAGCTTATACTAATCTCTTTCAATTCTGCTTCCTGGGAACTACACCAGTACATGCAAGGAATATGTGGGCCAGTGAAAGATTCCAAATTTAATACCCGCTCCCGGGTATCGAACTCGGGACTTTATGGTTACAAGGCCAACACTGTACCTCACAACCATGGACACCACACGCTGCATATAGCATATTTCAAACGTTATGACTACGGTCAAGCTACTGGAAATTGAACTAATAGATATGAATCTTACGGCTATACGTATCCCTTGACTTTCTTTGGGAGTCCACTGCATATAGCATATTTCAAATGTTACTAAGTGGTGTGCTGCAAGGTTCACATTGTGATGAGATGGCACTGAGCCCTTTACTTAACAGTCCCATGTTTAATGACCCTGAGGAAGACGGCATTTGAAAACATTGTGGGAAAAGGAGAAAATGCTGGTTACCAGCATTTTCTCCTTTTTTCCACAATGTTTTCTACCCTGTCAAAGATAATTCCTGTCCTTTAAACCAGAAATTCTTACCCACAGAATACTTAAAATGAATGTCTTAAAATTTTGTCATATGGTAGAGAGTGGAATCTTACTGGTTTGTCTTTTACCAGTATGAAATGCATAGATGCAAGGAGAATGAACCCTAAGAGCAAGGTTTACAAACTAAACGAACACTCTTCAGTCAGAGAAAAATGTGTTGTATATGTATACTTCAAACTCAAGACCTTTCATTTCAGAAATACTGCAGGATGCTCAACTGGAGGAGATGAAAATGATAGTGATAATGAGGTAGGAGAAATGTTGCTAGATCAAGGGGGGGACTTGATTTGGCTGATCTGAGTTCTCTTTTTACTTTGCACAAGCAGCTGGCATCATCAGCATTGTTGTTGTTGTCGTCTGTGTCGTGCAAAAACTTCGACATTTAGTTACATCTCTGTTATTACAGAAGATATTTAATTTAAACTTGGACAAGTTGTTAACTATCAAATGGGGAACCCATACAACATTTAGAGGTAACTATCAAATATTTTTGTCACAGTTATGCCCCCTTTTTTTGACTTAAAATTTTACAGAAAATCAAGCACTTGCAGCCAAGCGATGGTACCTGCATGCAGTGCTCTTGTTTCTTTTCTGCTCATAGAAGATTGTACTTGATAGGCCAAAACTGTGATGAAGTTATCTGACTAAAAGATTTCAGCAAGTCATTGCTACAGGTTTAATTCCCCACTTACCACTAAGCAATAATAGGATTATAGTTATGAAGGAAAGCAACCAGTAAATTTAAAGGGCGTTTTCTGAATTACTGATGAAAGAATCTACAGGAAGGCATGGATATGTGCACTGGCCATTGTGATTTGACTGAAATAATTTTACTACAGGAAGGAGGTTGATCTGTAGCTCTTTCCATGCTATAGATGACACCAGAAGCTTTTGTGGACAGTGTAGATCAAGATCGTTCTGTGCAGTCTTGATCTCTGATCTACACTGTCCACTGCATTATTAAAGATTATGACCAAATTGTCTATTGATTTTGCAGCAGAACTGTATTTGTAGCCAGTGAGAAATTTCAATTAACCCTTCACCAGATAATCCTGAGTTTTAACGACCCTGAATAAGAAGCCTTTTGAAAATATTGTGGAAGGAGAAAATGCTGGTAACCAGCATTTTCTCCTTTTCCCACAATGTTTTCTACCATATCAAAGACAGAGCCTGTCATTTGAGCGGCATTCAAATTGTCATCTGCAACTGCTTTCAATTTCGACAAGTCTACTTTCTTGCCGTGTGGTAAAGAGTTAAATTATTTAGTAGTGAAAATAGTTAATTTCTATTTTGTTGTATGGCGTTGATGCTGATTTCAACATTATTTCAGAGGTCAGTTCCTCTACCCATGTGCCGAGCCCCAGTAGCGCAGTCGGTAGCGTACAGGACTCGAAACACAGGGTCGCTGGTTCGATCCCTGGCTCAGCCAATTTCTTTCCGAGGATTGATGATAGTCATTGCAACAGGATTCATTCCTCTCTCACCGCTGATCACTGTTTCTATGATGGTTATGTGGGAAAGTAGCCAGTGGCTTAGAAAGAATAGTTGCAGAGTACTGGTAAAAGAAATTCCAAGAAAAAAGGATAGGTGCATTGGCCGCCGCAATATAATTGAAATTACGTTGAAAAGGTGCACTGGCCGCCACTATATAACTGAAATTATGTTGAAAACGGCTTTACAATCAATCAATCAATCAATCAATCAAAAACCACTGGGTGCTGTTCTACCGAAGCTGTGATGAAACAATACTAAACAGTGAGTGAGGAAAGAACCCTGACACAATGACTATCATCAATCCTCGTAAAGAATAATGCCATGCTAGGATTTGAACTGGCCAACATCTTAGTGTAACTGTTTACCAAACAACCCCGAGTTTTGATAACCTTGAGGATATAAACCTTTTGAAAACACTGTGGGAAAAGGAGAAAATGCTGGTTACCAGCATTTTCTCCTTTTCCAACAATGTTTTCTATCCTTTTATCGACAAATTTCATCATTTTAGCCACATTTAATTTGTCGTCTGCAAGTGCTTTCAATTTGGACCAGTCTAGAATTTTGTCGTTTTGTAAAGAGTTAACTGTTTACTAAACAAACCTGAGGTTTAACAACCTTCAGAAAGAAGGCTTTTGAAAACATGGTGAGAAAAGGAGAAAATGCAGGTTACCAGCATTTTCTCCTTTTCCCATAGTGTTTTCTACCCTTCCAAAGATAATCACATCATTTGAAGCACATTGGATTTGTTGTCTGCAAATAAATTCAGTTTGAACCAGTCTAGAATTTTGTCTTGTGGTAAAGGGTTATAGAACCATTTTGAATCTATGTTCTCTGATATTTGATAAGACATTCTTGATAGAAAGCCGTAAAACACAAATTATTCGGTCAGGGATTTTATTTGCCTTATTGATAAATTATCCATTTCAATTGTCATGTTTTGAGGATTGAGGATAGCCATTACGACAGGATTCATTTTCTCTTTCCCTGCTGACCATTCTTTCGATGATGGTTATGTTGGAAAGCAGTCAGTGGCTTGGAAAGAATAATGTGCGGAGTACTGGTGAAAAGAAACTGCAGGAAAGCATTAATAGGTGCACTGGCCACTGTGATGTAACTGAGATAATGTTGAAAACAGTGTTAAGCATCAATCAAACAATAATCAATCATTCATCATGTGTATCCTGCTATAGGTTGCCTTTTTTTTTCAGAACACCATAGACTGGAGCACAGAAGATATACTGACCCCTGTTGCAGAGGTGAATAGTCCCTAGCCATGCTCTGGCAAAAGGGGGCTTAACTCTTTACCAACCGAGAAATTTTAGACTGGGCCAAATTGAAAGTATTTGAAGACGACAAATTAGATGTTGCACAAATTATGACATTTGTCTCTGTATGGGTAGAAAACATTGTGGGAAAAGGAGAAAATGCAGGTTACCAGCATTTTCTCCTTCTCCCACAATGTTTTCAAAAGCTTTCTTTCTCAGGATCGTTAAAACTCGGGATTGTGTGGTCAAGAGTTAACTCTTTACCAAATGAGAAATTTTAGACTGGTTCAAATTGAAAGTATTTGCAGACGACAAATTAGATGTTGCACAAATTTTGAAATGTGTCTGTGAAAGGGTAGAAAACTTTGTGGGAAAAGGAGAAAATGCTGGTTACCAGCAGTTTCTCCTTTTCCCACAACTCGGCATTGTGTGGTAACAGATTAATGCATCTCTGTTAAGCAAGTTATCACATAATAATGGATCCATAAAATCCATTTTGTAGAACAATCGGCTAAATCATGAGATACACAGGTCCTTTGACATGTAGAAAATTGAACAGTAGCAAAAAATTTCAATACATGCCAGCCTGCGCAGACAAGGTGTGCAGGCAGACATGGGTCGATGATTTCCCAGGTGCATTAAGCCCCCTTTTCACAGAACATGGCTCACTTTCTCTTTCCCATAATAAGGTCCAGCATGGCTCAATTTTTCACCCATTATGCTTTGTGTGGGAATGCCCTTGGGCAGGAGAGTTCAGATGCCCAGTCTAGTACTGTGGAAAACAAGAAAATTATGAATGAGCTGTTGTCATGATTTTGCTTGAAATAATATTGAAAGCTGCCCTAATTCTGCACAAAACAACAAAAAGTTAGGCTGGTCTGTATAATGCTGAAGATTTTGCTGATGACAAATTCAGTGTTACTTAAACTATGTGAGTTGATTTTTTTTAGGGTATGAAGTATTGGAAAGGAGGAAATGTTGGTTACCAGCATTGTCTCCTTTTCCCACAATGTTTTTAAAAGGCTGCTTTCTGGTTACCTCCACTTTTAGCTTACCTGAGCACCACTATTTATAAGTGGAAATGTTCGCGACGTGGAAATTTTTGCGATATTGCGAATTTGAAAAATTCGTAAACTGTTCTGTTCACGTATTTTACAGCAAGTATACCCACAAATAACGAGTGTTTTAAATTTGCAAACATTTCCCAATGCAAAATGTTTGTAATCGATAATTCGCAAATTTTTCAGCACGTGTATATATCCACGTATACAGTAAGTGCTCAAGGTGAGCTTTTGTGATTGTTCTGTGTCCGTCGTACAGTGTATGTCGTCTAGTCTTCAACATTTACCTTGTGTGCACTCTAGAGGCCACATTTTCAGTCCAATCGTCATGAAACTTGATCAGCATGTTTGTCTTGATAATAACTTTGACATGTATGAAATTGGGTTACCAGCACTTTCTCCTTTTCCTAGAATGTTTTCATGAGGCGTCTCTTCTAGGGTCATTTAAAATCAGAATTGTGTGGTAAATGGTTAAATTTTAGTATTTAACTCTGTACAGATAACAAAGCATTTACAGACAACAAAATCACTTGTGGCTCAGATAATGAGATTTGTCTTTAAAAGGGTCGAAAACATTGTGGAAAAAAGAGAAAATGTTGGTTACCAGCATTTTCTCCTTTTTCCCAAAATGTTTTTGAAATCCTTCCCTGTAAGGATTGTGAAAACTTGGGATTGTGTGGTAAACAGTAAAGCTTGGTTATTATTAACCCTTTACCACACAATCCCAAGTTTTAATGACCCTTGGAAGGAGAGCTTTTGAAAACATTGTGGGAAAAGGAGAAAATGCTGGTAACCACAATGTTTTCTACCCTTTCCATAACAAATTTTAGTTTTTGAGTCACATTTATTTTGTCGTCTGCAAATGCTTTCAATTTAGTCTGGTCTAAAATTTTGTTGTTTGGTAAAGAGTTAAAAAAACGTTTAATTATTTTTCATTCCTTCTTTATTTTCAGTGTCCAAGTTTTCCTGAATTTGAACAGAAAGTGAAGTCATGCATTAGAAAGCTTGGAGGGAAAGTTTTTCCTAAATTGAATTGGTCAGCTCCAAGGGTAAATTGTTCTGTTTGATGTTAGCTCTTTACCAAGTGGCAAAATTTTAGACTGATTGATAGCATTTGCAGGCGACAAGTCAACTTCCCCATCTACTCATTTTAGCCAATTGTAGGAATGTGTCTAAATCAATTATAAGCTAGCAATAACTATGGCCCCAAAGAATGAAAAGAAGTTTCGGCTTTGTTATTTGAAATGAATCTTGGCCAGGAGAAATTACGACAGGTCAAAATTGTAAACAATGGGGAAGTGTATCATTAGAGGATTCATTAGCATGCCCCCCATCTAAAAATAGAAAGCTAAACTACTTGTTGTTGCAACACGGGAAATTGTGCACTTCTCTATTTCTAGGATCATGTCTTTTTCCCTTCTTTCAGCATTTCAAAAATGCTAAATATTAATGTACAGATACAAAATTCACATTCCTACTGTCTGTAAAATCATTCCCTCTGCACATGAAATTCCAACGTCCTCATGTAAGTTGCTGTTGGGTTCTTGTGACACAGATTGTTGGGACAGTAGACCTGTGTTGTGTAACTTTACTCCACTTTCTTGCCAGCTACATGAATATGCAAGGCAAAGGTCGTACTCAGTCATGTGACAAGCAACATGCAGAATTCTCCATTAAACAAGTGGATAGGAGCCAAGTCCAAAATCACATTTTCTATCCCAGTAATCTGTGTAATCTCGCAACCGCAAGGAGTGATATTTGTCATGATGCCACAAGAATGACTACAACTTGATAAAATATCAATGACATTGGTTATTTTTGGCTTAAAATGAGTAAATGGGTATCTTTAAATGATGTTGGAATGATGGCCTTTGCTTTGTACAGGGCGTAAAACTTAAGGTACCAGCATTTTCTTTGTTTTCAACAAAGTTTTCATAAGCTGTATTCCTCAGGGTCATAGTTATGGTAATTGTCTTTTAAAGGGTGAAAAACAATGTGAGAAAAGGAGGAAAAGCTGGTCACCAACATATTTTCCTTTTACCACAGTGTTTTAAAAAGCTCTCTCCTGCAGGGCCATTAAAATGGGATTGTTCTGTAAAAGGTTAACTGTTGAACTTCTAGTAGTACCTTGAAATGTACATTACGAACATGAAAGTTAGCATCAAAAGCATAGCTGAAATACAAACTGCACCTGGCGGGATTTGAACCCGTGCAGAAAAGGTCCTCATTTATAGAGGTTAAAAAGACCAACACCTTAACCACTGGGCTAAAGAGAATTCTCCCCAACACAGTTGTTAGGTATTGATTTTATACGGGATGAAGCAATGCGGTAAGGAAGGAGCGATCTCCCGTAACATATAAACAGCAAAATTTTAGACTTGCCCCTTTGCTGATGAAAAAAATTTAATTGATTTAAAAATTAAAATTTGTCTTGGAAGGGTAGAAAACATAATGGGAAAAGGAGAAAATGCTGGTTACCAGCATTTTCTCCTTCTCCTATAATGTTTTCAAAAAGATTTTTCTTTGGGTTGTTAAAATTTAGGTTTGTTTGGTTTAGGGTTATGTGCCGCTGATTCGATCCCCAGCTCGGCCAATTTCTTTCCGAGGATTGATGATAGTCATTGCAACAGGATTCATTCCTCTCTCATCGCTGATCATTGCACTACCGGCGCTTGGCACAACTTACTCAAATTTGCTCAAATAACAGGTTTTATCTTTACAAAGCCGAGCCCAGACAAGATTAATTCCTCTCTCACGGCTCATCATTGTTTCGAAGATGGTTATGTGGGAAAGCAGCCAGTGGCCAGTGGCAATATAAATGAAATATTGTTGAAAATGGCATTAAACACCATACAATCAATCAATCAATGAGGGTTATGTATGCAAAAAGATGTAATATTCTTTATACAGGATGCATCATGGATCTCATTTGACAAGACACTGAAATGTACATGCCCGAGTGACGTCTACTTGTTGTTAAAAAGTTCAGACTTTGTCAGCCATGATCTCACACAGCCGTAAGTAATTCATAGCATTTGTGATATTTTTGTTCAGTATGGTGATATTATTTTTGTTCAGTCTGGTGATATTACTTTTGTTCAGTCTGGTGATATTATTTTGTTAAGTCTGGTGATATTTTTGTTCAATCTGATGATATTATTTTTGTTCAGTCAGGACTAATGAATAGCAGTTCTCTGAGAAGTGTTTAACTCGAGACATCAAACGTCAACAAAAACTTGCTTATGTTTGTTCCGAAATTATCACTGTTTCGTTCATGCTATTCCATGGACTACTAGGGAAATATATCAGTTGGTCATAACCTGGTAATTTTACATGTGACTTCACTGCAGTTTTATATCCCTGCATAGGGCAATAGTGTGTTTTGGTTGTTTTGACACAGGATTACAAACATCGATAACATCACTCAAATGTTGTTATGAATGTGATGTTATTCCCTGAAAAAACATTAGGTAGAATGCTATATTGTCCAAAACTTGTCAGTTTTATCATACAGAGAAAAAAAATCGTTTTGCTGTAAATTTAATATATAATTTCATTCTTGAACACCAAAATCAAAGTTTGTACTTGTGGCTTCTTTACTTGTGAAATGTGAAAAATATCAATTTTGGTGTTTATTGAGTGAAATTAAACTTTGATCGAAAAAAAAAAAGAGAAGTAGCTGTACCCTCTATATACATGTGCATAAAACATGTAAGTTTTCTTTGTGTTAATTATATTGAATTTTCATTGCATTACACATTTTTATATAGATGTTAAATATATATATAGATATTAATATAGATATAGATATTAAACCAGAAGTACCTTTTTTGTCACGGACATCATTTTAGTACTTTATGACATTTACAATATGACGGCCTTTCATACTCTTTCCCTGCTGAATATGCATGATGAAATTGTAAATCTTTTTAGCACACATTCCTATATCAATCTTCTTGATTTCATGTTTAATATTCATGTCTTTTGCTATCTGGCATGGGATTGTAGACCTTTGGTTTTGAATTTGAATAACCCCAAGGGAAGAAGTCACATGGGTTGAGGTCAGGACTGTGCACACGATATTCCTCAATCTTTTACCTCTAAATATCATTTTGATATTACCCTATCACTGAACATATTGTATAAAAAGGTCTATCACAGTGTTAGATGTGTGTATCGAAGCACCATCCTGCGTAAACCACGTGTTTCACAGTCTAGGGGACATCTTTTCGAGTGCAGGAACAAACTTGTTTTTCAAAAGCGATAGTTAGCGTTGGGAATTGATCTTGTCTTTATAGATATATGGTCCAATAACTCAGTGATATGACATTGCACACCATACAGATAGTTTTTTCACTATACAGTGGTGTCTCAGTGAAACAGTTTGGTTTCATGTGCCAAAAAAAACGGATATTTTGTTTACAGACATGTCCAGACTACAGGAAGTGAGAGAACGTCATTAAGAACTAAAATCACGCCAGTGACAAAAATAATTTAAAATCGGTATAAAAGTGCTTGATGTGAAGAAAATTAAATGAAATTTGCACACAAAAAACTGACACATTTTATATGCATGTATATGTAACTTTAACTTTTCATCTGGCTTAAACCCATATTGTAAATGTACAAAAGTGTTACCTTGCTTTCCAGACACCCTTTATTTATCAGAGTCTGAATCCCCATTTACTTATATGTATAAATTTCAAACTTTTCTATTGTGTGTTAAAAACCAAAGCTAAAGTTATAAAATTTATATTGAAATAATGCTAAATGAATTTTATAATGGAAGCTACATTTTCAGACTCAATAGAATGTAATATGATATAAATGCAGCTGTTTAAGAAGCGATCAATATTTTTTAAAAAAATTATATATATTTTTTTTTACATTGACGTTGCCAAAATTTGGCAGAAAAATAACACAGCTGTGTCAAGCGACAAACATTTACATGTATAGCATGTTGGTGTAAATAGCTCCAGTTACTTGGCTTTCTACCAGTATATAGTTTTTCTTATGATTGCATGATCAGAAGCAGCCTCATTAATTTTCTTGCACACTGATTTTGAATTTGATGAAATATTTATTGGCACTTGAGCTGAGCCACGGTAGCTCAGTCGGTAGCATGCAGGTCTTGAGAACAGGGGGTTGATGGTTTGATCCCTGGCTTGGCCAATTTCTTTCTGAGGATTGATGATAGTCATTGCAACAGGATTCATTCCTCTCACACCGCTGACCATTGTTTCGACAATAGTTATGTGGAAAAGCAGCCAGTGGCTCGGAAAGAAAATTTTGAGGAGTACTGGTAAGAAGAAACTCCAGGAAAGCATGGATAGGTGCACTGGCCACCGCGATATAACTGATATCATGTTTAAAATGGTGTTAAACACAAAACAGCGTTATACACCATACAATCATCAATACAGTTATGGCCACTTACTGTAATTATTTGTTTGGGTATTTTACAGATTTCACCACTGTTGTGATGATGAAAATTTGAAGAATGACACAGCAGTAAAATATGAGCTTGTACTTCGTAAATGGGAGGAGCTGAATCCAGCGTATGAATTCAGATGTTTTGTAAAAAATAATACAGTAGTAGGTAGGTTCAGCTCTTTCAGGTAGCCGAGCCCCGGTAGCTCAGTCAGTAGCATGCAGGACTTGAGAACAGGATGTTGTGGGATCCCTGCGAGAATTGATGATAGCAATTGTGACAGGTTTCATTCCTCTCCCACCACAGACCATTGTTTCGACGATGGTTATGTGGGAAAGCAGCCAGTGGCTTGGAAAGAATATTGAGTGGAGTACTGGTAAAAGAGTCTCCTGGAAAGCATGGATGGGTGCACTGGCCACTGCAATATAACTGAAATAATGTTGAAAACAGTGTTAAACACTATACAGTCAATCAATCAGTCATCTCTTTCAGTGCATTTGAATGGTGCAGTGCTTGTCTAATAAGCATCACATGATTTATATTGAATCCTTTACCACACAATCCCAAGTTTTAATGACACTGAGAAAGAAAGCTTTTGAAAAAATTGTGGAAAAAATAAGCACCACACGATCGATCTATATTCAGTCTTTTACCGTACAATCCAAAGTTCTTATGACCCTGAGAAAGAAAGCTTTTGAAAAAATCGTGGGAAAAGGAGAAAATGCTGGTAACCAGCATTTTCTCCTTTTCCCACAATGTTTTCAAACCTGTAACGGGAGATCAGTGCTTCCTTACTGCATAGCTTCTTCCCATATAAAATAAATACCTCGCAATTGCATTAGGGAGAATTCTTTTTAGCTCAGTGGTTAAGGTGTTGGTCTTTTAACCCATTACCACACAATCCCTACTTTTGACGACCCTGAGAAAGAAGCCTTTATAAAACATTGTGGGAAAAGGAGAAAATGCTGGTAACCAGCATTTTCTCCTTTTCCCACAATGTTTTCTACCCTTCACAAACAAATTTCAAATTTTCAGTCACTTTTATTTTGTCGTCGTCTGTAAATGCTTTTGATTTGGACAAGCCCAAAATATTGTCGTTTGGTAATGAGTTAAACCTTGAAAAACAAGGATTTTTCCGCACGGGTTTGAATCCCGCCAGGTGTTTGTATTTTGTATTTCAGCTATGCATTTGTTGCGAACTTTCATGTTGGTAAGAAAACCTCTCAGACAAATCCCATTTTTTTGCCACATTTATTATTTTGTCTGGAAATACTTTTGATTTTGGCCAGTCCAGAATTTTTATGAGAGGGAAAGAATTAAACCACTAGCATGAGGTGTGGATTTACCCTTTCCCACACAACAAAATTTTGGACTTGTCCAAGTTGAAAGCTTTTGCATGCCACAAAGTAAATGTGGCTAAATAAATTGGATTTGTCTTTGACAGGGCAGAAAACATTGTGGGGAAAGGAGAAAATGTTGATAATCGACATTTTCTCCTTTTCTGACAATGTTTTCAAAAGCGCTCTCCATCATAGTGGTTAAAACTGGGGAATGTGTGGTAGAGAGTTAAGTCTAACCAACTGACTTGTCCTTATTAAAGGGGTATAGAGTATTCTGGATGGGTCATAATTTTCAATTTCTGTTTTATTCACAAGTTTACTGGTTAGTCTCTCAGGCTAAATTGGTGAAAATGAGCAAGTGAGGCATTGAATGTTGCAGAATGAAAAAAAACAAACTGTTCTACCTATTTACTTGGACACATATGCCAAGTCTTTCTGGTTTATCTGCCGGCCTGAGTAACCAAGTGGTTAGCTTATTGGACTTGTTACCTGCTAGTTGTGAGTTTAATACCTGGTTGAGGCAAACTTTCTTTCCTACGATTTTTCTCCTCTCACCTCTGATGCATACGAGAAAGTAGTCAGTGACTTGGAAAGAAAGTTGTGCCAGTAGTGGTGGGAGAAATGCTGGATTGGCTTCTACAATACTTTCAATTTGGACAACTCAAAATATTTGTAGTCTAATAAAGTGTTAATACTCCTGAAACATTGTGGTAAAGAGAGTAACTACTTATTAAAAGTAAAGTCATTTTGATAGAGGGCTGAATTTTTTCTTGTCATCCACAGGTATATGTCAACGTCATAATGATATGTATTATAGTTATATAAATGAGGCTAGAGCTGAAATAAAGGCAGATGTACAGAGCTTCTTCTATCATGTGATAAAAGACAATTTTCCAGACAAAAACTGTGAGTATATTTTCATATTAAGTATTTCACTCAGTGCTAGCTCCAATGGCCGATGGCCAGCAATGGTATGTCATGGCCCTGTGTCAATCACATGTGCATGTGTGGGTGCGTCTGTAGGTGCACGTGTTAACTTTTATTTTGAACATCTTCTCTGAAACTACCCGTCCAATATTGATGAAACTTTACAGAAATGATCCTGCTATGGCCCTCTGTAGAATTCCTTCAAAGAATTTTATTCCAGTTAAAACTCTTGTTGCTATGGCTACAAAACTGAATAATATCAAATTTCTTTAAAAATTTTCTTATCCAAAATCATAAGGCCTAGGGTTACTAAATTTGTTATATTGCTTTATCCAATAAACCTCGACCAGAATTCTTCAAATTATAATCTTGGGGTCAAAATTGGCCTTGCCTAGGAGGTTACAAGTTTTACATGTGCTTATATAGTGAAAACTTTAAAAATCCTCTGGTTCCTAACCGTAAGGATAGGGCTACCAAAGTTGGTTCGTAGCTTTATCTAGTGGACCCCTACTAAGATAATTCAAAGTTTAGCTTTGGGATCAAAATGGGTCCCACCCCAGGGGTCACAGATTTTCCATGGTTGTAAATGAAGTCTATAAATTAAGCAGATATACACAGCAAAAAAAGTGTTGCACCCCATGTGTTTTTTGCCAGGTTTGATTTTCTGACGTGAATAGTATGATATGGGATAAAAATTAGAATCCAGCTGCTGCATACACCACAAAACCATTCTTTTGCCTATGAACTGAGCTGAGGTATCTGTTGACCTTATGGCAGTGACTATCAGAGGAGCTGTTTCAACGTCTGGTGAGAAGTACAAAATGAAGACTGCAATCTGTAATCCAAGTCTTGGGCTGAAGTACGCAATATGGACTGATTGTGTGTTCCCATTCTCTGCAGGTCACTTTCAACCGGTCATAAGTCCTATTTCAACATTAAATTCCCAGTTTATATCAAACTTGAAACCTTCATGTTCTTCTTGAATTCAACTGCAATATTTTGGCAAAGAATATCCTACTTACTGTTAGATCAAGGGGTACCTCAGTTCAGTTCATTTCATAGGCAAAAGAATTATTTGTTGGTATATGCAGCAGCCGGATTCTACTTTCCATCCCAGATAGAAATAGAGGAGTAGATGGCTGAGAGGTTTAGGGGTTAGATATGTAATCAGTCAGTTTTTGTTTGATCTCCACCGGCAGTGATGAAGTGAGAGTGTTCTGGGGCAAAGCACAACAGAACTCCAGCCTGATACTTGTAAAATATAGGAAAGACTCGAATAAGAGAATTGCCAGCATGATATATGACTCCAATAATGTTGAATGCAGAGTAAACCACTGTACAAAGAAACTATGTTTTGTTTGTTGACAACAATGACAACCTATCACCTAATTCATGCTTGTTTATGCGTACTCTTTATATAGTGCATGGTTCAGTAATACTTTCTTCCTTGGATAGTTACTTTTTGTTATTTCTTCTCATATATGATTGATCTGGAAAATCCCATTCAGTAATTGTCATCACTCTTCTGATTGCACTGTTGATTATTGACAGAGTGCATGGTATGAGAAAAATGAAGTTTGCTTGTAACAAGCAATAAGTTTTCTTCACATTTTCTCCGTACGAGTCAATGTACATGAGCTGCACTCTGTCAAAAGGGGCTTTAGTGTATCTCCGTGATGCAGTATTTCAAGCAGGTCATTATGGATCCATAAAGTCGATTTTAACTATTAACTGAATCCTGTGGTAGGATGGTCTTTTCACAAGTAGAAAATTTTCCAATAGCATGTTTTCACATGTCAGCTTGCGCAGACTGAGCAGGCTAATATGAATTGATACTTTTTTGCAGTATTAATTAATTTTTTGTCACACAGCATGGCTGATATGTAATGTTCCTTTTTCTTCCAACTCCTTATTCTTTGTCCCAGTTGTTACGGTCTACGATTGGGTTTGAAACAGCCTTTACAGTGATGGGTTTAGAAGACAAATCTAGTATGAAAAATCCGGGAAAACTTTTTTTATATGTACATGGGCTCTCTCCTCTGAACTCTTTGCCAAACAATCACATGTTTTAACAACAAGGCTTTTAAAAACACTGTTGGTAAAGGAAAAAATACCGGTAAGCAGCATTTTGTCCTTTTCCCACAACACTTTTCATACCTTTTCAAAGGCAATTTCCATCATGTGAGTCACATTCAATTTGTCGTCTGTAGATGTTTTCAATTTGGACAAGTCTAAAATTTTGTCATCTGGTAAAGGGAATAATGTCAATACCATCTTCAATTTTCATTTATTTTTCTATTTTCAGTTTGTTTTGATGTGTACAGAAGAAATCAGGTAAATGGTCTTTATATCATTTAACACTTTACAGAGCTCCAGATAAGAGGGAGTGATGGTACTCTAAATCCATTATTTCTCTTCCAAACCCTATGTTGTGGGTACTCATTAGAATCGTCTCGATAAGATGATTCTAATGAATACCCATAATACAAGGTTTAGTGGAGAATAATTAATATTTTTAATTTTGAAATCCAAATCAACCCTCTGTCTGGCGCTCTGTCTTTACCACACAACACAAATGTACTCTTGTCCAAATTGAAAGTGTTTTCCAGAATACAATTTCAGTGTGAGGTAAATGATTGAAATTGTCTTTGATAAGGTAGAAAACATTGTGGGAAAAGGAGAAAATGCTGGTTATCAGCATTTTCTTCTTTTACCATAATGTTTTCAAAAGGCATCTTTCCCCAGGATATTTCAAACTCGAGACTGTGTGGTAAAGGGTTAAACAGTCAGATATTGGAGGAAGCCATTTTCAGTTTACAGGGAAGACAGATATTTAGAATAATCAAGACTTTGGCCAGAGCATCAGTCAAAAAATCACACAAAGGAAATCTGAGATTGGCCTTCACATTCGTTAGAGTCTGATCTTTATCTAGTTTAAGTGCATTTCATCATTAGCACCACATTTACTTTGTTGACTGCAAGTGCTTTCAATTTGGACATGTCTAGAATATTGTTGTTTGGTAAAGAGTTAGGAAATAGTCATAGAGAGTGAATGAGTTAGGTTGTAAAACTTGTTTCACAATCAGTGTAAAATAATTATGTACAAACTTGATATAAAGGATTGGCTCTTATGATATAAACATAACGCACATTCTGTGTACAGAAATGTTTGCGAATTCAAGATACTCGTTATTTGTTTATATACTTGGGGTAAAATACACAAATAGAAAAGTGTGCGAATTTTTCAAATTCGCAAATCGCAAAAATTTAAACATCGCAAAAATTTCCACTTAAATATGTATTGAAAGTGGTGTTCAACAGTCAATACCAATGTATGTTTTACAGGGGAAATTACTCTTACTAGACTTTAATCCTTTTGGACCAGTCACTGATGGGCTCCTGTTCATGTGGGAGGAACTGGAAAATGAAGAATCATTGCTCACTTCAACTGAGTCACAACTGGTGAGTCTGTTTTGATAGTTTCTTCTTTTGGAATGAGGAGGACCGACAATATATATAGAGGATTTTTGTTTTTTTGTCAAAAGATTGAAATTTATTTCGAGTAAACATCATTGGTAATATTTTCATGAGTGACACAGCCACAAGTGAAAATATTAGCGATGATGTTCACCAGATGAAGTAAATTTCAATCTTTCACAAAAAGAAACAAAACAGTATTCTATTTATTTCATGCTTCTAACCTCTTTTTTGTCTGGACTTGCATCAAAATCAGTACAGTTGTTTTCGGTAATTCCCCATGGCATACCCCCCATAAGAACACATTTCAGCATTACGTAAAGCACAAAAAATATAGGGTAAATGCGCGTAAATTACATCATGTTTTCTTCTAGAATGGCACACACTGTTTACCTAGGTAATCATTGTGCCGGAAATACTGTTTCCATTTTCATTTGAAGAGTTACAAAAATATTTACAGTTAATTTCACTGGTCTTAACCATGAATTATCAAAACTAATAATCCACCATTAGCATGACATAAAAAGTATAACATTGTTATCCGGTCTTGTAGCTGACTAGTCCTGTAGTCTGTTTTTGTAGCCTCTTGTTTTGTAATGTAGAACACATACAATTTATGGTGCTAACTCTCAAGCACACAATCTCGAGTTTTAATGACCCTGAGAAAGAGACCATTTGAAAACATTGTGGGAATAGGAGAAAATGCTGGTAGCCAGCATTTTCTCCTTTTTCCACAATGTTTTCTACCCTTTTGAAGACAAATTCCACCATATGAGCCATATCTAGTTTGTTGTCTGCGAAAGCTTTCAACTTGGACAAGTCTAAAATTTTGTCTTTTGGTAAAGGTTTTACTCTTTACCAAACAATCCAGAGTTTAAACGACCCGTGGAAAGAAGCCTTTTGAAAACATTGTGGAAAAAGGAGAAAATGCTGGTAACCAAGTTCTCTCAGACAAGAGTTGAACCATTACCACACAGTCCCGAGTTTTAACGACCCTGGGAAATTAGACTTTGGAAAACCATTTGAAAACATTGTGGGAAAAGGAGAAAATGCCTGGGTAACCAGCATTTTCTCCTTTTCCCACAATATTTTCTAACATTTTTAAAAAAAAAAAAAATGCAATCATTTTAGGCATGTATAATGTATCATCTGCAAATTCTTTCAATTTGGACCTGATACATGTATTTTGTTGTGTGGTAGAGAAGTATTTCCTCCTTTAAACAAAAGGTTTCAAAACCATCTTAAAGGGTCATACACCAAACAACAAAATTTTGGTTTTGTTTGAATTGAGGGGGTCCTACCAGACTTGTAACTTGGAAACTGGCTATGACCCTCCCTGGAAGTGCTGGGTTATTTGTGGGAATGTCCTTGGGCAGAGCCCTGGCCTTCTACTGTTGAAATCCTGGACATACATGTATATGATTTACCCTTTACCAAACAATCTCAAGTTTAAACGACCCCTGGAAAGAAGCCTTTTGAAAACATTGTGGAAAAAGAAGAAAATGCTAGTAACCAGCATTTTCTCCTTTTCCCACAATGTTTTCTACTCTGTGAAGGACAAATTCCAGCATTTGAGCCATCTATAATTTGTTGGACAGGAGTTGACCCATTACCACACAGTCCCGAGTTTTAACGACCCTGGGAAATTAGACTTTGGAAAACATAGAGGGAAAAGGAGAAAATGCCTGGGTAACCAGCATTTTCTCCTTTTCCCACAATATTTTCTAACATTTAAAAAAAAAAAAAAAAAAAAACCCAATCGTTTTGGGCACGTATAATTTATCATCTGCAAATTCTGTCAATCTGGACCTGATATTTTGTTTCGTGGTAGAGAAGTAATTTCTCCTTTCAACAAAACGTTTCAAAACCATCTAAAAGGGTCATACACCAGACAACAAAATTTTGATTTTGTTTGATTTGCGGGGGTCCTACATGGCACAGTGGTAAACTGTAAGACTTGCACCTTGGAATCCGGCTATGACCCTCCCTTGAAGTACTGGGTTATTTGTGTGAGTGTCCTTTGGCAGGACAATTCAGGAGCCCTAGCCTTCTACTGTTGAAATCCAGGACATATATGATTAACCCTTTACCAGACGACAACATTTTAGCTTTGACCAAATTGAAAGCATTTGCAGACGACAATTTCAGTGTGGCTCAAATGGTGCAATCTTTCTTTGATAGGGTAGAAAACATTGTGGGAAAAGGAGAAAATGCTGGTTACCAGCATTTTCTCCTTTTCCCACAATGTTTTCAGAAGGCTTCTTTCCTAAGGTAATTTTGTGGTAAAGGGTTAAACAGTTGCCTTGATGACTGAAATAAGAGTTAAGAACTTTGGAAAACATTGATAGGTACACCGGCTGCTGTGATATGACTGTGAAATAATATTGTAAATGATATATTTCACCAAACAAATAATATAATCAATTCTTACATTTATAACTACATGTATATTCCTCAACAAAAATATGAGCCTTGTTCCTGCAAATGGGGGCTTAATGCATCTCTGTGATCCATGGCACCAAGCAAGCCATCACATACTTCTGGATCCATAATAGCAACTTTTTTTAAACAATCATTGAATCTTTAGGTAGACTGGTCCTTGGACATACAGAAAAATTGACCAATAGCGAAAAGTTGCGGCCCAGGTCAGCCTGCGCTGATTGCGCAGGCTGACCTGGGTCGATACTTTTTGCAGATGCATTAAGCCTCCTTTTTACAGAGCATGGCTCAATATCAATGAGTATATTTTTTGCTTACAGCCTGTGTTTAGATACATAGACTGCCACTCTGGAGTATTGCCAAGTCCCTACAGCCAATATGCCTTACCACGAGATGTATTAGATATAGCTTCAGGGGAAGATCCTTCCAAACTGTTTCAGCTGTTACAAGAGGTATTCTGTACTAATTTTGTTATAAGCCTTCCTTCTTTCCTTGAACTTGTACTCTAACACTCGCACACAAACACACACACAATATAATTGTGGAGGATGGGTAAACTGGAATCAGTGTCCGTATTCACCAACCATTTGTAATAATATTCTCAGTCTTGTGCGGAAGAATTTTCTAAATTTGAAAGTAACACATCATCTGATTGGCTAAACCATTTGGTTTAGCCAATCAGATGATGTGTCATTTTCAAATCTAGAATATTCTTGAGAATTAGACAAAAGCAATAGTACATTCGGCATTTTGGGTGATCCTTTGATCAAGTTAGATGTAGCTACAGAATCGGCCGAATTGTGACAAGTGAGATAATTGCGTATTGTCCATGACCTTTAAACTTACTGATGAATTTTTCAATCGATCTTTTGAATAAAAACAATTAGATCTATTTAATTAAGAACTTTGTTTTACGAAAATCATATTGCTTTTTACTGTTATTGGATTATCTCTCATCAGGGATCGTAAATTACATATTATGTACAATCCCTGCTATCATACACTGTACATCTGCTTGATGTTATTGATGAACAATTTTAAGATGGAAAAAAATTTGGGGATTGAAAGGAAAGCCCTAGATCAGCCTAGTGATGGGACTAGTGTGCCAGTGAAAAAAAAAAAAACCAAGCAAACAAAACCGAATACAAAGCTAGAGACAAACAGATCTAGTTTCTACATGGGACAAGACTTTTTTGTTGGTTCTAGAGATTGGATGCTTTAGGCCAAGAGAGAGCTATATGTACATCTACTTGATATAGGGATACAAATTGAAATTTGTAAATCTAAATTTACAGTTTTTAGTTGTTACTTGTGTATGAAAATTTTCCTGACTATGGGAGTCCAACTTCTTCAGGCTGGAATCCAACTTTTCAGTTTGAAATCCAACTTTTCCCAGAGTTGGATTTCTGGAATCCAACTTTCAAAGTCCTTGTAAGAACACTGCTTTATTTAAGTCATCTCTGATAAGCAACCATTATTCCAGATCTGAGGTTTAGATGCAATAGTCTCTGTATATTAAATCTCTGCCTGACAACAAAATATTAGACCAGTCCAAACTGAAAGCATTCACATACAGAACATCAAATCTGGCTCAACCAATTCGAGTTGTCTTTGAATAGGCAGAAAACATTTGGGAAAATGGAGATATTAATTGGTTACAATATTTTAATAGCCTTCTTCCATGGTGTGTTGTTGAAATTTTGGATTGTTTGGTAAAGGGGGCCAAGCCTGGTAGCATAGTCGGTAGCATACAGGACTCAAGATTAGGCAGCTCTGGTTCAATCCCTGGCTTGGCCAATTTCTTTCCGAGGATTGATGATAGTCATTATGACAGGATTCATTCCTCTCTCACTGCTGATCATTTTTTCAACAATGGTTATACGGGAAAGCAGCCAGTGGCTTGGAAAGAAAACTGTGTGGAGTACTGGTAAAAGAGACTCCAGGAAAGCATGGATAGGTGCACTGGCCACAGTGATATGACTGAAATGATGTTGAAAACGAATTTAAACCCTATATAATCAAAAGGGTATCAGTTATTCTGTAATATAAAGGATTACAGCAGTCTTACTAAACCTTGTATGTCTGTCTGAAAGTTTGAGATTTAGTTAAAGTATTCTGCATTTTTGTACATTTTCAGAAAATACGGGAGCAGAATAATCAGCAAGATTCAGACTCGGACATTGAAAGAGATGAACAAACAACTTAGTATAGCAGAGTACTTCATTGTGCAAAATACATGGCAGTAACACTTTGCCAGACAATACCTTGCTTTTAGGACACTGAGGATGACGGCTTTTGAAAACATTGTGGACAATGGAGAAAATGCTGGTAACCAGCATTTTCTCCATTTCCCACTATGTTTTCAAATCTTTCAAAGAAAAAATCCCATTGTTTGAGTAACATCTGATTTAATGTCTGCAAATGCTTTCAATTTGGACTAGTATAGTATAGAATTTTGCTGTCTAATAAATAGTTCATATGGACACTGAAATTTCAGTCTGAGAGCGTGCTGAGCTGGCAACAAGTCTATTCAATGTTTAGGATTACTTCATGAGAGTACAAGCTCACATCCAGGTGCCACATTCACCGGTCAGTCAAAGTTCAATTTTAGTTCTCAATTCTATGACTTGCAAACTGATTCGCTGAGAAATTTTGCCTAAGCCAACCAAATGGCTAGTCTTAAAGTTTAGAGCTTGATCAATGTATAGAATACTAGGGTATAATGGCCCAGTTCAGTTAGCAGTGGGGGGTCCTGTATGGGTGAGAGGTAAAGTGTGGGACTTGTAACTTGGAGGCCCTGGGTTTGAGCTGCACTGGATCCACCGGGTTTTTCGTAGGAGTGTCCTTGGGCAAGACACTTCAGAACCCTAGCCTAGTACTGGTAAAACCCTTGAAAACATGAATATGTGAGCTGTCACCGTGATATGACTGAAATAATGCTCAATCAATCAACCAATTAGCAGTGGGGGCAGAATAGTGGATTTTTTAACATTTACTTGATTAAATTTTTCCACTTTACTGAAAATTCCTGAGTTTCAACAACCCCAGAGAGAAGGCTGTTGAAAATATTATGGGAAAAGGAGAAAATGCTAGCAACCACTATTTTCTCCCTTTCCCACAATGTTTTCTACCCTACAAAAGACATATCTGATTATATGAAACACACTTAATTTGTCATCTACAAATGCTTTCAGTTCTGAGAAGTCTAAAATGTTTGTCTGCTAGAAGGTTGAGAGAGTGAGGTGTGCTGAATTCCACTAAGTTATGGCTGCAAGACACCTACCATAAGAGTTGGTGTCTAGCAAATTGCCTTTTTTGCAATCTGATACAGTCTAATTTTGATCTATACTGTCCCTGAAAGCAGCTGAATTGGCTTTGATGCCAGAAGGGTTATGTACATTAACATGTTAGAAATGAAGTAATAGCTCCTGAAAATAAATTTTGAGCAAATAGCTCTCAAGTATGGATGATGAAAATGAGTTAACTCTTTACCATACGAAAAAATTTTAGACTATCCCAAATTAAAAGCATTTCCAGACAACAAAATAAATGTGACTAAAAAGATTTAATTTGGGTTGGGAAAGTAAGAAAAAATTGTGCGAAAAGGAGAAAATGCTGGTTACCAGCTACAATGTTTTCAAAAGGCTTCTTTATCAGGGTCGTTAAAAGTCAGGATTATGTGGCAAAGGGTTAAGTTTTAAACATGGCAAAAGCATGAAGTACTCTTTTATCACATGCAATGGTTCCTTTTTACACAGTGGTGTAATAATGGCTGGAAATGTACAAATAATCAAACAAACAATTTACTCTTGCAGAAAACAAAATTTTACACTCTTCCACATTGAAAGTACATGTACATGTATTGGCAGTTGGAATATCAGATGTGGCTCAATTGATGAGACTTTCTTTGAAGGACAATTTTTTCCCACTGTGTTCAAAAACCTTCTTCTTTGGGTTGTTAAAACATTGGATTTTTTAGTAAAGGGTTAAAACAGTCAAATTCTTACGAACATGAAAGTTCAAGACAGATGCATAGCTCAAATACAAACTGTACCTGGTGGGATTTGAACCCGTGGGGAAGAGATCCTCAGTTATTGAGGTTTAAAAGATTAACACCATAGTGACTGAGCTAAAGAGAATTCTCTTTGGCTCAGTGTTTAAGGTGTTGGTCTTTTAAACCTCAATAAACGAGGATCTTTTCTGCACAGGTTCAAATCCCGCCATGTACGGTTTGTATTTGAGCTATGCATTTATTGCAAACTTCCATGTTCGTAAGACAATGTCCATTGCAAAGTGTTCCTAGTGGAGATATATTTGCTGTTGGATGTTTTTATTCTATACACCTTCCCCTTAGATCATCTGTCTTTTAGCTACTTGCAAAACTGGTTAACCCTTTACTAAGCAATCCCAAGTTTTAAGGACCTGCCCAGAGAAAGAAGTGTTTTAAACCTTGTAGGTAAAGGAGAAAATGCTTGTAACCAGCATTTTCTCCTTTTCCCACTTTATTTCTTATACTTTTAGAGACAAATTCCATTGTTTGGGTCATCTCAAATTAGTCTTCTGCAAAAACTTTCAATTTTGACAAGTCTGAAATTTTGTTGTTTGGTAAAGATTTAGAAAGTAAGGACTTTGTGATAATACTTGTTCATATGGTTCAATACATTGTTGATATCATTGTAGATGTATTACTGAATAAAAAATGAAGAAAAAAATTATTGCCAATCATGATACCTGTACGTCCTGTATCCCTTTTCCAAACAGTAAACATTTTGACTATTCTAAATTCAAACATCTGACCAATCTGAAATTGTTCTAGTTGACCTTCAGTTCTCAAATAAGAAAACTTTGTGGAAAAAGAGAAAAAAAAATGCTGATTACCACCATTTTCTCCTTCTTGCAAAATGTTTTAAGAAGCTTTTTTCTCAGGTTCATCAACTCTTTACTGCACAATGCTGACTTTTAACGACCCTGGGAAAGAAGCCTTTTGAAAATATTGTGGGAAAAGGAGAAAATCCTGGTAATCGGCATTTTCCTCTTTTCCCACAATGTTTTTCTACCCTATCAAAGAAAAATTGCACCATTTCAGTCACACTGAAATTGTCATATGCAAATGCTCTCAATTTTGACAAGGCTTAAATCTTGTCATCTGGTAAAGGTTTAAAACTTAAGATTATTTGGTAAAGGGTGTATAATTTTGGCCGAGGTAATTTAGTGATAGTTGCAGCCAACCAGCAGCTTTAAAATACAAATGATGAACAGATACATTCCTCACTGAGCAAATTTTTGTAAGTGTTTATGATGAGCTAGTCTTTACCCTATCTTCTGCAGTGAGTATATTTCTGCGGAAAAAACTTTCCACAGTTAAATGACGTGGCATTTACCACAAAGTCCTGAGTATTAATGACACTGAGAAAGAAGGGCTTTAAAAAACATTGTGGGAAAAGGAGAAAATGCTGGTAACCAGCATTTTCTCGTTTTCCCAGAGTGTTCTACCTTTCCAAAAACAAATTCAATTTTTGAGTCACTTTCATCTTGACTGGAAGTGCTTTCAGTTTAGACCAGTCTAACATGTTGATGTGTGTAAAGAGTTAACTGTGAATGATTTGGGCTTGTTCTCACTCGACAGGTGAGAAACTTTTCTGCCTGAGGTTTTACTGTATAACAAACTACTGCTTTCATGCTCAACGACCCCCCCCCCCAACACACTCAAAAATCTTGGTAGCTTATTACATTACAAAATTTACTACTCCCCCCATATTCAAAGAATTTGCAGACAACAAATTCATGCAGCCAGTAAATATAATAGGAGCTGAAAGAAAACAATACAGGAAAAGGAGAAAATGCTGGTGATCAGCTTTGAAATTGATTCCTTTTCCCACTACTTATTCAAAAACATATCTTAACCACATTTAGTTTGTCAACTGCAAATGCTTTTGAATATATGGACAAGTCATTTATTTTGTCATTTGGCAAAGAGTTAACCCAATACCACACAATCCCGACCTTTAACGACCGTGAAGGATAAGCCTTTACAAAACATTGTAAGAGAAGGAGAAAATGCTGGTAACCAGCATTTTCTCCTTTTCCCACAATGTTTTCTATCATTTGAAGGACAAATTTCATGTTTGAAGTAACATTTAATTTGTCGTCTGTAAATGCTTTCAATTTGGACAGGTCTAAAATTTAGTCGTTTGATAAAAGAGTTAAACGAAAGAAACCCAAGATAATTTATGATGTTTGCTTCCTGTTTGCCAACTGCACTACAACTGTCCCTGTCTGAAAATACATATCTCCCACTTAACTCTTTAACAAATGACAAAAGTTTAGACTAGTCTAATTTCAAAGTATTGCAGACACCAATTTAAATGTGATTTAACCTTTTAGCACACAATCCAGACTTTTAACAAACCTTAAAAAGAAGCCTTTTGAAAATACTATGGGAAATGGAGAAAATGCTTGTAACCAGCTTTTTCTCCATTTCCCACAATGTTTTCTTTTCTTCCCAAAACAAAATTAAATTTTTGAGTCTGTCTAATTTTGTCATCTGAAAATGCTTTCAAATTTGGACTAGTCTGAAAGTTTGTAGTATGGTAAAGAGTTAAATGATGGGGTATGACAATTAAGGTTAGAAAACAATGTGGGAAAAGGAGAAAATGCTGATTACCAGCATTTTCTCTTTTTTCCACAGTATTTTCAAAAGCCTTCTTTTTCAGGGTCATTAAAATATGGGATTGTTTGGTAAGGAGTGAACAGTTATAATTATGCTTCTTGTGATCACACAGTTTGCCATTTGCCATTATATTTTGTACCAGCCTTGTATGTGTAATTGGAAACAAAAAGCATCCTTCTAAAATATGGACAACCAACATAAAGTAACACATTACATCTACAGACCACTTCCGAAAATATTGCGGCATAGCAAAAATTTCTCATTTCAAGGTATTTCTCTAATTTCCCTATGTTTTCCATTGTATTCATGTACATGTAAAAAAATTTACTAACAAAAACGTTACAAAAGGGTATAACACAGTGTTGGAAAGGAGAATAAGCAGTATACAGGTGGTTATGTATTATGTCTATACTAGACATTGCAGTTGTAGATTAGTCCAAACTCAAAGCATTTGCAGACGACAAATGCTGATAAAATGACAAAAACTAACTATTAAAGGGTAGAAAACAGTGTGGACAAAGAAAATGCAGGTTATTGGCATTTTCTCCTTTGCCAACATTGTTTTTGAAAAGCCTTTGTCTCGGGATGGCTAAACAAGGGATTGTTTGTTGACAGTATTAATTAACATGTGTTTGTTAACATTTTCACCTGCTTTGTAACAAACACCACTAAACATTCAAGATCCAAGATCAGACTGATATTTTACACAGTTTGATTTTGCTCTATCCTGACGGTGAAAGTATCCAAAGTTTTTTTTGACGTACATGGGGTAAAAAATCATATGATTTAAATTCTGAATCCTTTCCGTTAGATTCTCTCCTTTCATTCGGTTGGTGCCATTAGATTCTTTGAGCGTTTGTTTTGCATGGAGGAAGAAGAATGGATCAGCAAGAGCAAGACCCTCTTTCTGTGATTCGACAGACAGTAGAGAAGAAAGGACACGGGGCCACACATGTCTTCGTAGTATTTGGGGCTTCGGTGAGTTATTTGGAATCCGAAACATTCAGAGACAGTGCTAATGTGCAGCTGTTACACTGTTCTGTATTTTGACATCTCCGTTTGTTTACATTTGCTAGACGCCTCCTTACTAGCATTCAATGCATTTTAGTAGAGAGGAAGTAAACCACCAAGTTTTCAGCGTTGTAAGATAGTTTTGTCATAGAAGCAGTGATTTGGCCCCTAAAATTTTGCAATTAAACCTGTACCTTCAGTCTGAAGGTCTGCTCCGATGCTATTTTTGTTACTGGTCTTCGCCAGACCTTCAGAGCAACGTTCATTAAAAGTATCTGGAATTAATACGATTTTACCCGCATCTTTTCGAACGGCTCTATGCGACAAAATTTCCAATGACAGCTAATAAAATGGGCATGGATCGTTAGATAATCTTAATCTTACCTTCGTGCAATTCCGTAATTTTCAACGTAAATAACCGTTGACCTACTTCACCAGAAATCAAAACATGGTGATATCATCAATGCGCATGTCTCGGCAGAAATCACAGTATCTCTGACACGCTACAGGACGGTATGGTTGCAAATTTTGCTGTTGACAAAGGCCCTTGTGCGAAAACGTTTATTAGGGTTAGAGAACCAGACTGTACAAAATTCAAATTCCGTTGAGTGCGCATGTCTGTTTAACGGAAGTCACCATGTAAGTTGTTTACAAATTTCACTGGATTTATTTATGTTGGGAAAAAAGGTAAATTTCCATTGATTTAATTGGTATTTTGCAGCACAGCTTGTGTGATAATAAAGATTAATCATTTATCTAACAATCCATGCCCATTTTATTAGCTGTCATTGGAAATTTTGTCGCATAGAGCCGTTTGAAAAGATGCCGGTAAAATCGTATTCATTCCAGATACTTTTAAAGAAGGCTGCTGCTGGAGTCTAGCGGAGAAACAATCACAAAAATAACATCGGAGCTAGACCCCGAATCGGTAGTATGAAACCTGTAGCAAAGGACTGACAATACTGTTCACGATCACATATTGCATGCATTTTTTACCAAGAGCAAAGTTTAGCAGGCGAAAAAGATTTCTCTGACAGATAAGTTTGAGAAACAATGGTGTTTTAAGTAAGCTGATTGTGGGTTCAGATAAAAAAGATATGATGTTATAGTTATATAGCAGTACAGATAACTGTCTTGGAAGGCAATTGTAGGTTTTGACTGGTCACCTCTGGGTACAGAGACAACCAATAAAGAAATAGTTGAAATCTCTGCACAGGTTTTGTGCAGCGTCCATGTTTAAACTCTCATATATTCACAAATCGACAATAAATCTAGAAATTGAATGTACCTGCGTCTTGTATATTCAGTAGTCCTTTGTTTCAAATACAATTATTTAGGGGTCCTGCGTGGTGAAATGGTGAAGTGTGGGACTCATAACCTGGAGGCCCTTGGTTTGAGCCGCACTGGATCCATTGGGTTTTTCGCTGGAGTGTCCTTGGGTATGACACTTCAGAGCCCTTAGCTCAATAATGAGATTCTACTGTGATTTTTGTCATACGTGGACATTTATTGTACACCGTACCGTCTCAAGTCCATCGTAAATTTTCCAGTAGCAAAGATAGAGGGCTGTACTGACTTTCTATCTTGTCGGTTTAATCTGTATTGCAGCGAAATGTAATTAACTTCTAGTAACAAACATGACCAATAACAAATAATTAAACCCTTCATTACATAGAGAACTTGTGGAAGTTGTTTATAACACGTAAATCTCGGAAAAATCACATATGAAATTTATCGTGGGTGGCAGCCATTTTGTGTGTTTTTGGGAACGTAAACAGCTCGAGTAACAGATGAAATGCACGTTTTTTTCTTATGTTCAGCATTCAAATTGAAAATATTTGCATTTCAAACGAAGGGTTATTAAATACGCAAGCAACAGGCATGTTTAAATCCTAGTTTTGTGCTCTATTTGTGAAACAATAAAAGTTCAAACTTGTACACAAAATCTGTTCGGAGCTTTCAACTGATTTTGTCTTGATTGTCTCTGAACCTAGATGCGACCAGTCGAAAAGTCACATTGCCTTTGGGGACAGTTATCTGTACTATTCAGAGCCCTAGCCCAGTACTGGTAAAACCCAGGAAAACATGAATATGTGAGCTATCGCCATGGTATGACTGAAATGATGTTGAAGCAGCGTAAAACACCATTCAATCAAATACAATTATTTTCATTAAAAACACTTGACGTACGAAAAAACAGTTTAATTCACCTGTCACTCAACATGTTTACTTTTCACAAAGTAGACACAAAATGGCTGCCAAAATATGATAAATTTTTTGTTTCTTTTTTGAGATTTACATGTTACGAACCACTTTTACGAACACTTTAGGTAATGAAATGTTTAATAATTTGTCCGTGGTCATGTGTGTCTCTAAAAATTATTTGCATTTCATTGCAATACAGATTAAACAGACAAAATTGAAAGTCAGTACAGCATTGTAACTCGAGGTCACGCTTATGAAATTGTTTGCCAATCGCCAAGGTGTAGACATGTTATTCTCGGATGACAACTAGTCTCATTAAATTGGAAACTGGTCTTCCATTCTTTCACTTTCTCAAAGCTTTTCCAAGTTTATTGACAAGTTTTTTAGTAGCCGGAAGTTCATAGAATAGCGAAGTGTATGTATATTTGGATGGTCAGTTTTAAATGACATTGATTTGTGAAGTAATTGGGATAAATAATGTAGTTCTAATATGAAAATAGGGAAAGCCTAGAAACAGGAAAAGAGACTTTTTTTCAAACATTTATAGAAACAATAAGTGATCAATTCAGATATGGTTAAGTGACATTTCCAAGCAAATTTTGATGGCAGCACCCTTTTCACTTGTTAAGAATTTTAGCCCAGAATTATCTGGGGCGGCTGGTTATAATGCCCAGCTGGGCTAATTATTTTCTGAGGAATGATAGATGAGAGTCATTGCTACAGGACTCATTCTCCTGTCACTGTTGGTCATTGTTTGGGTGAGGATAAGGTGGGAAAGCAGCGGCTTAGAAAAAATTAGTGAGATAATCTAAAACTAAATGACTAGGCATGGAGTGAGCGACAATTGAATGTTTTGGCTGATTTCATATTTTTTCGGTACTATGTATGTCACTCTCATACAGGGTTCCAGCTGCCAGGGCTTGGCATTAGTCCCAATTTGCAAAAAAAATATCAACTTAGTGCAGAAAAATATGAGTTGACTGACCTACTATTAGGAATGTCAGACATTTTAGTGCTGGTTCCCCGTCTTGCTACTTAATTACTTAAAGTAAAACCAGTAAATAGTCTGTAGGTTGACATTGATAAGGTGTAATAAATATGTTGATTGTCACAGGTGATAATTAGCAGTTTATTTGTATGATACACGTATATCTGATAATGACCTAGATAATCCAAGAAGATCAAACACATACAATGTTCCATAAGTTACTGGCATCAGATTTTTATTTGCAAACAACATAGTGTTATTAGTTATTCAGACTTTAATTATCATACCAAACTTAAAAAATTTATCATCACAGAATAAGTGAGGTGATAGCAGGAAAACCATCTGAAAAGAAAAAAGACAAAAAACATCTTGTTAGTGGTCTTTCCTTAATGGGCTACATAGCCTCCCATGGTATCTTCAGATTTGGTGTCAGATTTCCTTAAATGTCATGCCAAGTATGCACATCTTTACTGCATGTAACTGTCTAGTTTCTTCACACTTGCTGAGAAAATTATTTCTAGGTTTTAGCGTTACGTGTGTTAACAGAAAAAAAAAATGAAGTCAATTAAAAAAAGAATCTAAAAAGGCCTCTTGTAAGAAGAACTCGAACATGAAATAAATTTCAGTGCTTTCATTTGTACAATACTCTGAATAGTATTTGTAACTTTTTCTGAATGTATTGGAGTTAGGTATTACTATAGATAAAAAAAAAACAAAAAAGGTGCTGGTAACTGTAACTGATAGGCAGTTTAATCATTATGGTACGAAAGGCACAGAACATGCAGCCTGAACTTGGATCCTTGCTGTCTGGCAGCTAATAGCTGGGCTGGGTATACATACAGGGCTTAAAACCATAGAGTTACTTGTTCAAATCCCCAGCTAAGCCAATTCTTTTCCAAGCATTGAGAAAACAGCCAGTGGCTTGGGTAGAATATTGTGTGAAGTTTTGATTAGAAAAAAAAAAGAAAAACAGAAAAGCATGAATAGTTGCACTGGCTGGCACATAGCATACTGACAAACAATCTAATAGCTTATGTTACAGTGTTCAGGCCAGTATAGTCTAGACCACAGGGCTCCTTTCCTATAACACCAAACAAACAAGTAGATATTCAGCTTTGATGAAAATATCAGAGAAGGAAAGAGCATAGATCAAGGTCAAAATACACAAGTGACTTGTGTAGTCTGATTTTGGATCTCTACCATCCATATTTTAATCAAACTTACAAAGATAAATTCTCTCTAATTTTCAGTGGAGTGTATTTTTGGCCATCGAAAAAAAAAAACCCCAATTTCTTTATGTACAGTAGCTATTTATGGTATTTTGCGCCAAGAAGGTTGAATACATTAATGTATTTAATATGAACCATACTTCATCAGAAGTTTAGAAATGAAACTCATTTATATGCAGTGCATACTTCAGGTTGTGAGGGTACTCTTTTTTCATCTCATTCAAAATTACTGGTGTGCAATACTTCCACTTTTAGTGTACAATACATATGAGCCGTGCTCTGTGAAAAAGGGGCTTATTGCAGCTGCAAAAAAAATTCGACCAAGGTCCGCCTGCGCAGTCCGCACAGGCGGACCTGGGCCGAAACCTTTTGCTGTTGGTAAATTTTGGGCATGTGAAACAACCAGCGTACCTCATAAATCAGTCAATTGTTAGACAAAATGGACTTTGTGGATCCATTATAATGTGATGTCTTGCCGGATATCATGCATAATTGAGATGCATTAAGCCCCCTTTTGCCAGACTAAGGCTCATGTATTTTGTTAACCCTTTCCCAAACAGCAAATATTAGACCCTTCCAAATTGAGAGCGTTCTGGTAACAACAAATTTGACTGTGGTACAAATTGGCTTTAGTTCTTTGACTTGGTAGGAAATACCGAGAAAATGCCGGTTATCAGCATTTTGTCCCTTTCCCACAATGTTTTCAAAAGGACTCAGAGTCATGAAAACACAGGATCATTGTGTGACAAAGAATTGATAGAATTTTCTGACTACTCATAATTAAGGTAGTAGACCCCTAACGCTTCTAGTGCAACATGGAATAAAATTTCTTGTTAGTTGATAAATAAGGATTTATACTGATATAATACTTTTGCACATTTTTAACCGACCAGAAATTCCTTTGATGTCTGTCTTGAAATTATTTGTTGATACTTTTGTTAGTTTCCTGAAAAGGGAGGTAATTATTATCTCCCTTTGTAATGAGAATACAGTGGTTTTAGATTTATAAATGATAATTCTAAGAAGGAAAAAAAGGGAAAAAGTGGCTCGGTTAAAGTAGTACAATAATACTCATTTTTAATCTTAGCAAATTTTGTAGGATAATATTATAGTGGAAATAGCTGTTTTCCATTATGGGTTTAACTAACTCTTTACCAGACTTACCACATGTGGAGTAACTGATAGAATACATCTTCTGCAAGGTTGAAAACATTCCTACTAGCATTTCTTCTTTCCCCACAATATTTTCAAAATCATTCTTCTTCAGAGTCTGTTCAGCATGACATTGTTTGGTTATGGATTAATCTATAGTTATGGATCATCATTCTGACATTTAGGTTCACACTATGCCATTGGTCATATATCATGCTCTTTGTTAATGACACATAAGTCTCTGAAAGTACCACTCACATATAAAGCAGAGATTGGATTGAAGAAAGAACTAGTAATCTGTTTACCCGTTACCACACAATCCAGAGTTTAACGACCCTGAGGCAGAGGCCATTTGAAAACATTGTGGGAAAAGGATAAAATGCTGGTAACCAGCATTTTCTCCCTTTCCCACAGTGCTTTCTACTCTTACAAAGGTTGAAATCAGCATTTGAGCCACACTTAATTAATTGTTTGAAAAAGCTTTCAATTTGGACAAGTCTTAAAAAAATTTGTCGTTTGGTAAAGAGTTAAATTATTTGCTATGTTATGTCATGCTGTCCACCCCAGCTCTTCCACTGAATCGGCTGGGTTTTTTTCACGGGGTGTCCTTGGGCAAGATACATCAGCCCTAGCATAGTACTAGTACTGGTGAAACCCAGGAAATACATGAATATGTTAACTGTCTTCGTGACATGACTGAAATAATGTTGAAGGTGGCATAAAACACCGTTCAATCAAGTCCTCCCTAGCACTTTTATAACTTAATTTATTTGGTTTCCTAGTTCTAATGCTTGGTCAAACACGTTTTGTAACAGTCATGATTATTGTCTTTACATGTCGGATTCGGGTAGTGTTTGGAAACCAAATAAATGTAAACATCATAACAGACATACAAGAAAATCTGAAGTTTAGAAGAGTACCCCACTAAACCTGGTATGAATCTGTTTAGTAATAATGTAAATATCAGGAAAAACCTTACCTGACACGCACTATGAACCCAATCAAATAGTCACATTGGTTTGCCGAAGTACTTTTGTAAAATAAATTGCAATGCCTCTCTGCATATTGAGTCTGTAAAAATATTAATGCTCAAATTACTGCATGGATTAAGATACCAGTAGATATTTTTAGTCTGTAATGTATTTTTAGTCTGATGATAATATCAGTTTTAGTGTTAAATCTCCATAATCATATTTACAGTGTTTCAAACCTTTACACACATTTTTAATGCCTCAATATAGAAAAAGCTTGTTACCAGTAAAATGGCAGTTGTTAGAATAGCAAGTGAAACAGATATTTTCATTCAGTGAATACAACCCATTATGGCAATGTCAGAACTGGTTTGGTCAGAACATCCCACAAAATATCACGCCATTGTAGATCAATGACCCAACCACAAATTATTGTAAAAAAAAATTTAGGTTTCGTCTATTGACATGGAACTGGTATAAGAAGAGCTAGCGCAAGTTTAGGTTGGAGACAAGATATATTTAGATTACAAGGAGAGAACTTTAGAACATATTACATATTCGTTGAAAAAGTAATGTTGACTGTAAAATTTAAATAGTAAAGCTGTGCAGGGATATCAGGGTTTTTTTTTTACTGAAAATTAACAATGCCAAATGATATTGTTTCATCTGTTTGGTTTACCTTTAGTAACTGGCTGCTTACTTAAGCCTTTTCCAGACAAGAGACTTAAGAGATACCCATATTGAAAGCAATTGCAGAAGACAAATAAAATGTACAAATGATCTTTGATGGGCTAGAAAACACTGCATGGAAAAAGGGAAGATACTGGTGACCAGTATTTAGGTCTACTCCTTCTCCCTCATTGTTTGGAAAAAACAGCTTCCTGGGTATATTGTTTGGAACAACATTTATCACGCTTTCCATACACTGAACATGCTATCCCAGAACTTTTTAAACCTATAGAGAACCTCAATAGCTCAGTCCGTAGCGTACAGGACTTAAGAACAGGGGTTGCTGGTTTGATTCCTTGCTTGGCCAATTTCTTTCCAAGAGTTGATGATGGTCATTGTGACAGGATTCATTCCTGTCTCACCTCTCTGTATTGTTTCGATGATGGTTATGTGGAAAAGCAGCCAATGACTTGGAAGAATATTGTGCAGAGAACTGGTAACAGAAACTCCAGGAAAGCATGGATAGGTACACTGGCTGTGATATAACTGAAATAATGTTGAAAATGGCATTGAACACCATACAATCAATCAATCAATCAATTGATCGATCGATCAATCAATCAATCGTTTTAACCTTTTACCAGATCACAAAATTTTAGACCGGTCCAAAATAAAACCATTTGCAGAGGACAAACTGAATGTTGCACAAATTATGAAATTTGCTTTTGAAAGGGTAGAAAATATTGATGGAAAAGGAGAAAATGTTGGATACCAGCATTTTCTCCTTTTCCACAATGTTTCTAAAAGTCTTATATCTAGATGTCATTAAAACTCAGGACTGTATAGTATAGGGTTAAACTAAGCTTCATAGAAAACCAGTCTCAGAAGTCTTGAGTCTAGGAAAACCAGAAAAACAAACCAAAAGGAGAGGATGAAGAATTTCTTTCCAGTTGAAACATCAGTATTATTCTCACTGAAAATAATTTTCTAAATTTTCTCCCTTCGCAACATCTTTATCTCGTGTTTGTGTTTTAATCCTCAGTTTTTGTTGATTATTCATATTTAGCTGCACTGGATGATGTCCAGAGAGCTTATGTCATGACCTTGTGTGAGTTGTGTGTTAGTTGTATGTCCATTTTGCAGTCAGCCACATGTTATTCATGATTTGAAACTTTTTCTTCTTGAAATAGTTAATCCAATCCTTCAAAAGTCAAGATGCAGGCAGATTTCATTCATTCCATTTAAAAGTACATTGTATGCCTTAGATATTAGTGTGAGTCTTACAATGTGTTAGATTACTGTATGTCAAAAATCCATTAGGGTTGTCTTCTTAAGAGAGGACAAAATGTAAGAATAGGACAAAACAGTGGTTGCCAGCATTTTCTCCTTGTCCCACATTGTATTCAAAGGTCTTGCTCTACATGGATTTTTACTCTATACCCAATAGAAAAAAATTGGACTGGTCTAAATGGAAAGTGGCTGCAGGCAAGTTAAATCTCGCCAAAATAATGAAATTTGTCACTAAAACGATAGAAAACATTCTGAGAAAAGGACAAATGCCTGTAACCAACATTTTCTGCTTTTCCCACAATATTTTCAAAAAGTGTTCTCTCTCAGGGACATTTAAGTCAGGGACTGTATGGTAAAGGGTATGATAAAGGCTTAAAACATCGGAATTTGAGGTAAGGGGTGTAAAACAAACTATATGTAAGATTATTATGGTCAAAGGGAAGTAACTCATGTTTTTAAGAAACATATTTGTAACCACTTCTTTCCCTTGACACTCATAATATTACTTTCAAGTAAAGTGATGAAAAAACAAAATTTTGTTTTTTCATTATAATTTGATTTGATATTTTCAGCTTTGCTAACATTAAGTATGAAGCAAGTTTTTATATTTTCTGTTCTAAAACTCTACCATTTATATCAAAGAGGAAGTGTTTTGAACAGAATTTTTAGAGGTCTTCTTGTCCAGTTTACTGATACCTGGCAAGAATTACCCTTGAGACCCCTTCCATATTCAGTGGTAGTCATGTATAAGAACATGTACGTGTAAAAATATAATTTGTTTGGCTTTGCTTAATTTCTCTAACAATAACAGGATTTTCCCTTGAATTTCTGATTTGGGAGACATTTGACCCCCTTCAAATGAATAAAAGAAGGCGCACAAATGAGTTTTGGGGGTCACTTTGAAAATTTGAGGGTGAAAATTCAAGGAAAGCAAGGGGCCTTGGAAAACCCTGCAATAATGTCACATTATCAACTTCTTCTGGACTAGTATCACTGATCATGCTGATTATGGAAGACTTATCCATAAGACATAGGGGCGATACAGGACTGTCATGGCCCTCTTGATGTAGGTAAAAAAAAATGTTTTCAAAGTCATCTTGTGGAAATCATTTCAGGATATAGAGGTACAGTCCCAACTTTGCATCAGAGACAATCAATAAGAGATAATCAATATAGCAATTACCAAACAATCATAAATTTTATGTTTAAAGACGATCACTACAGTTTCAACATTTTTTCAAAACATTCAGAATTTCATGAAACTTTGTTTGGTGATAGTTTATTATCTGATCTACAAAAATAGGAGATGAAAAGAGGGTGTCACCAGCTTTGGGAAAATTTTATGAATATTTCTTTTAGTACACCCTGCATTGCGGCACTTCATGATGAAATTTCACCTATGAAAACTAAGTGTATGTATGTTTTTCTTTTAAATGACAACAATTATAAGCAAATTTTATGTCATTGTATTGGTGAAACATCAAATTTAGTGAAAAAAATAATTTAGAGTATACTGAGTATCAATATTTTAAAAAAATAACCCTTAACCTAAGGCTAAAACACCGAGTATCTTTTAAAGTTATTTTTTTAAATGTTCTAACATTCAGATTTTTCTTATTTTTTCTGTAAATAATATTCAGGTACTAAACTAAAAGAATCAGGCTTAAAACAAATAGGTCACCAGCCTTATTTTTTAAGAAAATACATTTTAAGTTTGTGGGTGGAGCACAAACTAATGAGTAAATGTAGGGTTTGTCACAAACAAAGACATTATATGAAGTAAATTATCTCAATTTTTTCAATGATACAATATTTACAAGAATCAAGTTTGTTGGTCATAATAAACCAATTCATAGCATATAAATGTAATACTGATGTTAGCGTTTAACCCATTTCCAAATGACTAATTTTATACTCTTCTAAATTTGACGCGTTTGCAGACGCTAAACCAAAACCTGGTATTCATGTATCACAGTTCTTTGATGGGTCAGAAATCATTGTGCGAAAAAGAGAAATCAATCGTTAGGAGCAATTTCTCCTTTTGACATCAAACTTTTCTAATGTTGTCTGCTGCAGACTCATCAAGCTAAGGGACAACCTGGTAAAGGAGAAAGAGTTATGTACAGCCCCTCGTTTTCTGCAAGTCTTTACCAAGTGACATAATTTTGGACTAGACCAAACTGAAAGCATCTGCATCTGAAAGGATGTTTTAGCTCGACGATACGTCTGCCAGATAGAGCGCTAGTAGTAGGATCTGTGTCCATATTTCCATTGTTTGGCGACATAGTTAGGTGATTCACTTTGACTTTCAGTCTGATCTGTTGAAAGCGTAATTTTGGATTCTTGCCTCGCATATTATTATTTGGCTTGATTCATATACTTTCTTTTTCATTTTGCTGACATGAAACAACCCATTTTAGTTCATGGTTTATCCATTCTGCAGACATTGACAACTGTGACAGGATCAATTGTGTTGGGTGCTCGCCGTTTTTCGAGTAAAAGGTGAGCGTGATAGTTACACGAAGCGTGAAAATGGAAACTGTCGCGAAGGTCGTTAAGCTATACTGAGGAAAGACGATTTTTGAAATCACTGTGGAAAAAGGATAAAATGCTGGTTACCAGCATTTTCTCCTTTTTCCTCCATGTTTTCTATCTTTTCAAAAAACAATTCCCGTTACTTAACCCTTTACCACACGACAAAATTTTATACATATCCAAATTGAAAGCATTTGCAGACGACAATTTAGATATGGTTCATATGGTGATATTTGTTTGTAAAAGGACAGAAAACATTGTGGGAAAAGGAGAAAATGCTGGTAAGCAGCACTTTTTCCTTTTCCACAATGTTTTCAAAAGGCCTCTTTCTCAGGGTCATTAAAAGTCGGGATTGTGTGGTAAATGGTTAAGCCACATTGAATTTGTTGTCAGGACATTCTTTCAAATAACCGATTGCCATACAATCTCATTTTTCAATGACCCTGGAAAAAACTTTGGAAAACACCGTTGGAAAAGGAGAAAATTCTGGTAACTAGCATTTACTCTATTTCTCTCAATGTTTTCTACCTTTTCAAAGACAAATCTGATGGTTTTAGATCTATTCAATTTTTTGTCTGCCATGCAAAATGTTTGAAAAGGGTAAAAGTTTTTTCTCCTCGGCCTATATATAGAGGAAGGGTATGAAACAATTTGATTCACTTGAAAGCACAACAGGATCTAGTGTAGGGTATCTGATTTATACCCAAAATCTGTCAGTCAGCAGTTTACATCCGTTTGTTTTACATGTTTGCATGTGTTGGTGACATTTTTGTAAATGGAATGAAATATTTTGTTAAAATTTTTCTAATTTTTGTTTTGACAAGTTCTTGGCTTTATTTGTTTTTCATGTTTTTACTTAACTTTTAAACTGCCACTGTACAAAATCTGATATTTGCTTAAACCTGATAACACTGATAACATTTCATAATAGACTTACGCTTTTTGATTTTTTTTTTCGCATGTCATTTGTGCATGATTCTGCAATTGTTAAAATTGAGAAAACATTGCAAAAAAATTATTATCATAATTATATGCACTTATTTTTTTTCAAGCAGTTCTTTTGATGTAAAGACTGCTTTAAGGGCTTTTTTTGTATAGATTTAAAAAAAAAACCAAGATCTATCACAAATCACATGTAGGAAAACATTTAAATGAATGGGGAAAAGTAGCAAGTTTTGTTTATAAGCACCCTTTTTCCCATGTCCATTGTGCAACTACAACTTCAGAGGTTAAAAAGTCACATTTTGTACAGACTTATAATGGGGAAAACTAGGTGCATGATTTAACTCTTTACCAAACGACAAAATTTTGGACATGGCCAAATTGAAAGCATTTGCAGACGACAAATTAAAGGTGGTTGAAATGATGAAAGTAGTCTTTGATAGGATAGAAAACATTGTGGGAAAAGGAGAAAATGGTGGTTTCCAGCATTTTCTCCTTTTCCCACAATGTTTTCCAAAGGCTTCTTTCACAACGTCGTTAAAAGTCGGGATTGTGTGGTAAAGAGTTAATTAAAGACCATCCTGTGAGGTGATTTTTGATTTCTGATAAGAATTTCAGCGTTCAAGTGGTTAGCAAAGGGCACTACTATGGTTAATTTTGCTTACAGTGTAGAGCAAAATCAGATTTTACAGAACGTGCAGTCTGATCTTGAATCTATACTTGAATCTGTAACATCACAGATATTATAATCAGTTCTGAAGATGCAGATATTGCAGTTTTAAATCTTTTTTTTGTAAGTATTCTACCAAAAAAGTGGGCAGTGTAGATCTAAGATCAGACTGCATGTTCTGTGCAGTCTGATGTTCATCTACACTGTCTGTAAAGGCAATTTAATCAAGGTTCAACCCTGCAAGGGTTACCCTCAAGTAGTGTATCAAATTAAACATTTTCTTTTATTTTCGTTTTCAGAATCAATCCCATGATAACTTTTTGTAGTAGATAAGTGTTTGAATTAATAACTTGTCATAAACATAAAGTTTAGTAAAAAATATACAAACAAAATGTCGGTGAAGGCAACAGTTTTGGATAAGCAATCTGTTCTTAAAGAGATCAGATCTGAGTTGATGAACAGCAGCCATGCACCGTCCGTATTTGTGGTGATGGGAGCCTCAGTAAGTGTATTTATGGTCTATTTCTTCATGATTCATTCAGTTTATATGCTATTTTCACCCTTATTCTGCGAAATAAATGAAGTGAAACTTTAGAACCTATGATAGAAACCAAAATTTTTGCTATTTTAAAGTGTAGATTCAAGATCAGACGGCACATTCTGTGCAGTCTGAGCTTGATCTACATTGTCTGCAGAAGGTCCTTCAGTCGAGCTTAGCAGCTAAAGGGTTAACTCTTTACAAAACTGCAAGATGTAAGATTTATTTAAATTGAGAATATTCACAAGCAACAAATGGTGCTTTATGAATTATTTTGATTAAAAGCTTTCTTTCGCAGGGTCGTTAAAACTCAGGATTGTGTGGTAAATGGTTGACAATGATTGGGTTTGTCTTTGAAAGATAGCTAACACAGGAAAAGGAGCTCATAAATATTGGTTACCAACAAATTATATCATATGAAACACATTAGTTTGTTGTCTGCAAATGCTTTGAATTTGGAAAAGGTAAAAAATTTGTTGTCTGGTAAAGAGTTACACTCAGTGGATGCATTTTCTGTGATGAGAGTTGCAAAGAAATTTTACAGTTATATCTTGTAAAGATTGTTTTTCCTCCTTTACATGTACTATGAATCTGGGCAGCTGCTGAATAGATTCTGTAATTTTTTTTTTGCTCACATGTCCATTGGTTTTATTATTATACCCCACCCCCACAACAAAGTTGGAGGGGGGGAGGGGGGCTACTACTATTTGAATCAGGTTGTGTGTGTTAGTCTGTTTAAATTTTACAGAACAAATATAACAAGAAATATCTTTAAAAAAAGATAGACAGTGCAAATATGCCAGTAAGTAGGCAGGGGCCCTTACAATAAACATGTCTAAACTTTTTACCAATCACAAATGTCTATTTATTCATTTGTTATCAGTACCAAAAAGTAGGTCAAAGACCAGCACATTCAGATAGGCAGAAAAAGATGGGATATATGCCACTTTGAGCTACCAGTTTTTGCATAGACCTATTAAGTTCTATTTATGGGGTATTGGGATGATCATTCAGTCTAGACATGCAAAGAAATATATCCTGGTCAGCATTATGCTGTTTCCTCACATTTAAACCCTTTTACAGAAGACTAACAGATAAAGAAAAAATGTTTACCCTTAACCTAAATATCCAGAGTTTTAATGACCCTAAGGAAGATGGCTTTTGAAAACATTGTGGAAAATGTTTTCTATACCAGTTACTGCCTGAGAGAAGTTTCAGTTTTTGAATCACATTTAACTCTTTACCAAACGACAAAATTTTAGACTTGTCATAAATTGAAAGCATTTGCAGTTGACAAATTAGAGATGACTCAAATGGTGGAATTTGTCCTAGATAGAGTAGAAAACATTGTGGGAAAAGGAGAAGATGCTTGTTACCAGCATTTTCTCCTTTTCCCACACTGTTTTCAAAAGGCTTCTTTCCAAGGGTCGTTAAAACCGCAGATTGTTTGGTAAAGGATTAATTTGTTGTCTGTAAATGCTTTCAATTTGAACAGGTTTAAAATTTTGTCATTTGGTGTAGAGTTAAGTGACTCTCAGAAGATAAGGTTGAGGTCCAAAGGAAGTCAAATGATGTTTGACAAAGAGGTGAACTGGGTACACTGAACACGTTGGGCATTCGGCAAACCTCGGGTGATCCGTTAATAAAGTTAGATGTAGGTAAGGAATCAGCTAAGTTGTGACAACTGCACACTGGAAAAAAAAGGGAATCCTTATTTTGTCAGGTTTTGAAGTCAAGTTGGTCTTGAAGTTGTAACATTTAGGCTTTTTCTACTGTTTGAAACATGTGACAAACCAGTGGTTGATACTCATATGGAGCAGTGAACTGAAACCATTTTACAACAAGAAAACTGCTGGTGTATTATTACATAAAATTGTGGTAAAGAGTGGTAACTTATCCTTTTACTGAGCAATCCTCTGTTGTAAAGAATCTGAAGAGAAATACATCAACAAGCAATTTCGTTGAAATGATATCCCCGGCCGAAAAAGACTTTTTTTGATATAAACATATTAGAGGTATTGTGTTTTGCATGTACAAGTGGCCTTTTTGTTATTGGTCCATGATGAAATTATACATTAAGCCCCCCTTTTTTCATGGCACAGCATTTCATTAAATAAAAAATATATAAGAGATGTTTTGCATCTACACGTGGTCTTACTGTTATTGGTCCATAATGAGATAATACGTTAAGTCCCCTTTTTCCATAACATGGCATTTCATTAAATGAAAACAAATAATAGAAATATACATCAAACCCCCTTTTTCCATGACATGGGTGTGTGTGTGTGTGTGTGTATATATATATATAGAGAGAGAGAGAGAGAGAGAGAGAGAGAGAGAGAGAGAGAGAGAGAGAGAGATTGTATCAACGGACTATCCAAAGGAAGACATGCATGAAGTTTTATCAATTTTCGTCAAGGCTTTTAGACGATATCTGTCCAGGCCCCCTTTTTCCATGAGATGGCATAACATGAAATAAAAACAATCCTAACATGACATGTGAATTCGGCTCTATAAACACAGTGCAATGAAAGCGTGGTAAAATCTACGTCATTCTATAGAGTGACGTCATTCTGTATAAAGTAAGTAAATTATTCAATGGAATATAATCTGCATCCACGTTTTTACTCTAAGTATGAACTTGTTTTCCTTTCGTTAAGAGTTGGTCATGTTAGAATCGAAATGATCTTCTGTCGTGGTTTATCGTTCAATAAACCACATTGTGAGTTATGAGGAGGCACAATGAATAAACCACTCGGGCTATCGCCCTCGTGGATTATTTATTGTGCCTCAAACAATCCTATCATTTGGGACTTTCCATTGCAAATGAACCAACTTTTTAGCCATAGACTAGAATCTTAAGTCGCAGGAAGTGTAGATCCCATATCAGACTGGGTCTGTGTCTAGATTTGATTTATCATACACTACCCAGTAAGGCTAGTAAAGTTGTGCCTAGTAGAATAAGAGTGAACCCAATATTATAATTATTTTTTCCTTTTTATTTTTTCAGGGTGACCTGGCCAAAAAGAAGATTTACCCTGTTTTATGGTAATTATGAACCGTCACTTTTTTACATTTAAAGCTTTAGCAAATGATAAAATGTTTGACTGGTCCAAATTCAAAGCATTTGCAAATTAGAAAATTTTTATTGTTCAGTTACTTGTACTAGGATCTGTCTTTTGAAGGGTAGAAAATATTATGGGGGAAAAAGAGAAAATGCTGGTTGCCAGCATTGTCTCCTTTTTCCACAATGTATTCAAAAGCCTTCCATATCAGAGTCGTTAAAAATTGTTTGGTAAAGGTTTAAGTAAAGCCCTTTAATTGAAATCATATGAAGACGATTAAGAACAAAGTAAATGTGGCGGAAATGATGAGGATTTTCTTTGAAATTGTAGTAAACGCTGTAGGAAATGGAGAAAATGCTTGTGACCAGTATTTATTCCTTTTCCCACAATGTTTTCAAGAGAATTCTTCTTGGGCTCTGAATGCCTCAGATTATTTATGTTAGAGGGCTAATATTATGCAATTTTTCTGAATTTGAAAAAGGTTTATTTTTAAAGAAGGTCACGAAAATGGATATTCAATTGGACTGAAGTTATTGAAATTCATGTCTGAATGACAGTGAGTTATGTAATGCTAATTTATAAGGCCAGTTAACTCCTCACCAGACGACAAAATTTAAGACTTGTCCATATTGAAAGAATTTGCAGACGGCAAATTCAATGCAGCTGAAATGACGTGTTTATTTCTGGAAAAAGAGTTACCAGCATTTTTTCTCTCTTTCACATGATGTTTTCCAAAGACTTTGTCCATATGGTTGTCAATGCATGGATTGTTTAGTAAAAGGTTAACAACCTTGAGGAAGAAGCTTTTTGAAAACATTGTTGGAAAAGGAGGGAATGCTGGTAACCAGCATTTTCTCTGTTTCCCACAATGTTTTCCATTCTATCAAAGACAAATCTCACCATTTGAGTCACAATTAATTTGTTGTCCTCCCATCCTTCAATTTGGACAAATCTAAAAGTTTGCAGTTTGGTAAAGGGTTAATCTTATAAATTTTAAAAGCACCAGCCTAAACAAGGTCGTGAAATAGATATTCTTAATGGGTATTCAAATTGGTTTGAAGTTATTGAAAATCAGGTCTGAAAGGATGACTACAATGAATTATGTAATGAAAAAGATATAAGGCTTTTTAGCTCTTTTCAGACAAAGATTTTTTTATACCTTATACAATATCTATTAAGAAATACAGGTGATAAAGTAAATATGATCCAAATGATAGAATTTGTCTTTGAAAGGTAAAAAACAGTGTGGTAAAAGTGGAAGACTTCTGACAACATTGTGCAAGAAGGAAAGAATGCTGGGAGCCAGACTTTGGTCCTTTTATACAAACTGTATCAAGCACAAATCCCATCATTTGAGCTTCATTTAATTTGTCGTCTGCAATAATTATGCTTTCAGTTGGGACTAGTCTAAAACTTCTTTGTTTGGCAAAAGGTTAAGTTTCCCTGAGGGAGAAGCTTTTTTGAAAACATTGTGGTTACATTGTGGTAATCTGTATTTTCTCCTTTTCCTGCAATAGTTCCTAACTTTTCAAGGATAAATTCCATCATTTGATCCACATTCAATTTGTCGTCTGCAGTCTTTAGGTTTGGACAAGTCTTACATTCTGTCGTCGGGTAGAGACTTAATGGTATAAGAGTTTAATTTTATAGACACGGATGTATTTACAAAGTTTATACAAACATAATGCTCATTGAAGCCTTTAAACATATCCGGGTTTAAAACCTAAACTTTTGTTGAATTTATTTGATTTACACTGGTAGATAACAAGTTATCATTGCCCTATAGCAAAGTGCAACGATGCATATTTATTTGTGTTGTAAGATAAGGTAATAAAGTGTGTTGCTGCAGACTGTATAGATCAAGATCGAGCTGTACAGGACTTGCAACATAATCACTGATCTATTGTTGTCTTGTGATTTTATCTTCATGTCTAGGCAATACTAAGTGATTAGATGTTTCTTGATGACAGAAAATATCCATTGCTTGCACTAGTTCTAAACTCTTTACCAGACGACAAAATTTTTTAGACTTGTCCAAATTGAAAACATTTGCAGACGACAATTTCAATGTAGATCAAATGGACCAATTTTCTTTGATAGGGTTGCTGGTTACTAGCATTTTCTTCTTTTCCCACAATGTTTTCAAAAGGCCCCTCCTTCAGGGTCATTAAAACCCAGGATTGTTTGGTAAAGGGCTAACTCCTTACCAGATGACAAAATTTTAGACTTATTCAGATCAAAAGCATTTGCAGATGACAAATTAGACAGTGGTTAAATGATGGGGTTTGTCTCTGAAAGGATAGAAAACACTGTGAGAAAAGGAGAAAATGCTGGTAGCTTGATTTACAGAGCCTGTACTGTGGTTCCTCAAATTGCAACCTTGGGGTCAAAACTAGCCCCACTCTGGCAGTCACAAGTTTTATATTGGCTTATATGGCAAGAACTTTAAAAATCTTCTCATTCCTTAGCAAAGGACCTTCGGCTACCAAATTTTGCATGTATATTTATCGAATGGATCTCTACTGACATATTATCATTATTTAATCAACACTTTTAATTTCAGGAATCTATTTAAGGACGAGTTGTTACCCAAGGACACGCATATCATTGGTTATGCAAGAAGTCAGCTGACCGTCCCTGATCTCGAAAAAAAATGGGCTCCACATATTAAGGTGTGTACATTCCATGATACATCTCAATTAGTTTTTTATTCCAAACCCTTTACCCAACAGTCCAGTGTTTTAACGATTTTTGTAAACAGTGTAAGGAAAAGGAGAAAATGCTGGTAACCAGCATTTTCTTCTTTTCCAACAATGTTTTCCCCCCTTTTTTCAGAAAAAAATCACATAATTTGAGGTATTTGTTGTCCTCACATGCCTTCAATATGGACATGTCTGAAATTTCAACATGTGGTAAATGGTTATACATGTACCTCTAAGGACAAATATAGTTGCTGCTACAGACATTGTAGAATAAGATCTTGATTTACAATATCTGCTATGTTATTTGAATTAATGATTAAGAGACCCTGACAGTCCAAGCTGTGGGTTTCTATTTTTAAATATATCTTTTTATTTCATGCTTTTCAGTAGTTTATCGTGAAATAACGGTGGAATATTATTCAGTCTTAAATGGTTAAGTAACTACCAGTGAAAAATATGATTTTATTTTCTAACTCTTCAATTTAAGTTGGAAACAGTAGTTCCTGCGCACTAGTTTCCTAAGTAAACAGTGTGTGTCATTCAACCAGATGGAAATATGACATATTTTACCCTAAATTTCTTGCCCTTTACATAATCTTAAGAAAATGGGTTAAAAGCATGAAATAAATAGAATGTTTGTTTTTTCAGTGAAAGATCGAAATTTATTTCATCTCATGAACATCATCAGTAATATTTTCACTCATGGATGTGCCACACATGCAAATATTACCAATGATGTTCTTTTGATGAAATAAATTTCGATCTTTCACGAAAAAAACCCCAAATATTCTCTGTATGTAAATGCTTCACAACAATCAAGAGGTGAAGAATTATGTATGGGACAGACTTTAATAGAGAGTGAGTTATATTACAAAAATAGCATCAACACATAGAGCTCAACAAACTATATCAATTTCTTTATAAACAGTGAAGATGAAGATTAGACTGCTGACTTAGCCATAATGAATTTTATTTTCTGCAGACCATTATCTTCTGCTAGGTGGTATTTTTTCATATACAAACCTATCTGATTTGGGCATTCTGGGTACTAACAGGACTACTTTTGAAAACGACAACCGCTAGGCTACTTGGAATTTCAAAATAAAATAAATTTTTACTCGGTAAAAAAGCTACCTGGTACGATTCATCCAGCTATGGTTAGCTAGCATGTAACCTATGTACCAGTCGTTTATAAAAACAGCCCTACAGGCTTGGGTAATAGCTTTGGTATAAGCCCACACATTATTTTCTTGTTGATAAGTCTGTGGAAAAAACCTGCACAAAACCTGGTTTCCCTAATGTCTATATTTAGAAACTGTATTCAAAGATGAGCAGTAAAACAATAGTATTTGTAAAATCTATTTTCCTGTTTGAAATAATTAAATTTTCAAGAAATCTAGAGGGAAACACAGGCTAGATTTTTCCACAGAGGTATTGTTTATAGCCATTTTCTCCGTTGATACTTTATCAGTGGAGAGTTTTAGTTAACACACCGTGTATTAATATTTATGCTGTACAGGATAGTGATGCGAGATAGCAGTTAGGTCAAATCTTCAAAGAATATGACATGCACAGACAATTGTCTTCTGACAATTTATGCAGAATGTGCAGTCTGATCATGAATTAACATCCTCCAAAATTTTGTGAAATACTTTGCAAGAAAAAGTACAAAAATAGCCTTAACCTCTTACAACACAGCCAGAGTTTAAACTACTTGTTAGAAAGAAGACTTTTAAATTCATTGTGGGAAAAGGGGAAAACACTGGCAACAGGCTTATTTTGTCCTTATCCGACAATGTTTTCCACCTGTTGAAAGGCAGGTCCCACAATTTGAAGCACATTTGATTTATCGCCCAAAAATGTTTTGGGTTTGAATATGTCCGAAATTTTGTTGTTTTGTGAAGAGTTAAAATTTGGATTTCTTTATGAGTGAATGGACAGAAAGTTAGTATGCAGCAGCCTGAAATTACACAAGAATTCTTTTAGTTTTATCCTTTACATCACAATCCCAACCTTTGGCCAAGCCCGGAAGCTCAGTCGGTAGTGTACAGGACTTGAGAACATGAGGTTGCTGGTTCCATCCCCAGCTCAGCCAATTTCTTTATCGAGGATTGATGATAGTCATTGCAACAGGACTTATTCCTCTCTCACTGTTGACTGTTGTTTCGATGATGGTTATGTGGGAAAGCAGCCAGTGGCTTGGAAAAAATATTGAAAGAGTACTGGTAACGGAAAATCCAGGAAAACATGGATAGGTGCATTGGCCACCACGATATAATCGAAATAATGTTGAAAATGGCATTAAACACCATACGATCATTCAATCAACCCAACCTTTAAGGACCCTGAACAAGAAAGGCTTTTGAAAAAATTGTGGGAAAAGGAGAAAATGCTAATAACCAGCATTTTCTCCTTTTCCCACAATGTTTTCTAGTCTTTCAGATACACATTCCACCATTTGAGCCACATTTAATTTGTTGTCTGCAGTTGCTTTCAATTTGGACCAGTCTAAAATTGTTGTTTGGTAAAGAGTTAACGCTTAAGCTGCGAAGTGCGACTCAAAGACCTTTTGCAGACAGTATAGATCAAGATCAGACTGCACAGAATGTTCTGTGCAGTCTGATCTTGGATCTACACTGTCCAATGAGGAGTTATCTTTCTACCTAAGATACCTTTAAACTAGCGAAATTTGGGCTTTTAATGTCGGCTTGAAAGTTTCATTTATTTCGCAGGATGAAGGTTAATACATGATAATCTTTCTGTTTTATGAATTCAGATACCAGACAGCTTTCAAAAAAAATACGAAGAGTTTGTGAAAATCAACAAGTATTGTCAAGGCAGCTATGATAAGCCCGGGGACTTTGCTAATCTGGATAAAAAAATCACAGAAATTGGTAACTGTAACAGGTTGTTTTACTTGGCGTTGCCCCCGTCTGTCTACGAACAGGTGACCCTCAACTTGAAAGCAACATGTATGTCCAAAGGGTAAGTTAAAAACGGCATAAAACACTGTACAATGAATCAATCTTCTACAGGGTAATTATAATATTGGATAGTTTGGTTAACAAGAAATTCTTTACCAAACGACTAAATTTTGTCCTAATTGAAAGCATTTGCAGACAGTAATCTAAATGTGGCTCAAATGATGGAATTTGTCTTTGAAAGGGTAGAAAACATTGTGGGAAAAGGAGAATATGCTGTTTGCTCAGTTTGACACTGACTCTTTGTCCACTTGCCATAATGATTTAATCCCTTACCAAACAATCCAAGGTTTTAATAACCCTGGGAAAGAAGCCTTTTGAAAACATTGTGGGAAAAGGATAAAATGCTGGTAACCAGCATTTTCTCCTTTTCCCATGTTTTCTACCCTTCACAAAAACCAGTTTCAATTTTTCAGTCACATTTATTTTGTCATCTGCAAATGTTTTCAATTTGGACTCTTCTAAAATTTTGTCGTTTGGGAAAGGATTGATAGAATAATGAATTAACCCCTAGAGGTCTGAATAAACCTATCATGATACTTTCATCCCAGAAATATGCCCCAAATAATTGCAGCTTAGTCGGTAGTGTGCAGTACTTCAGAACAGGGGGTCGTGGGTTCAATCCCTGGCTCGGCCAATTTATTTCCAAGGATTGATGATAATCATTGCTACAGGATTAATTCCTCTCCCAATGCTGACTATTGTTTCGACAATTGTTATGTGGGAAAGCAGCCAGTGGCTTGGAAAGAAAATTGTGCTGAGTACTGGTTAAAGAGACTCCAGGAAAGCATAGGTGCACTGAATGCCATGATATAACTGAAATTATGTTGAAAACAGCGTTATTGAACCAATCAAATAATTGCAATTTCATGATTGCTTTTGTCTACAGTGTTATAGCAAAGTTGACAGTGTAGATCAAAGATCAGGCTGCACGCAAGTCAGTGTATTGAAAGGTAACTTTTTACTAAACGACAAGATTTTAGACTTTTCCTAATTGAAAGCATTTTCAGATGAAAAATTGAATGTGTCTTGGATGGTAAACTTTGTGTTTGAAAGGGTAGAAAAAGTTGTGAGAAAACGAGAACATGCTAGTAACTAGCATTTTCTCCTTTTCCCACACTGTTTTCCAAAGCCTTCTTTTTCAAAATCATCAAAACTCAGGATTTTTTGTAAAGGGTTTAATTGTTACAGAATGACAAAATTTTGAATCTAGGTGATTTTGGGCTGCAAGCGATTTGGTCTTGGCATTTTGGCCTTGGATAGATTTGCTTGGGCGTTTCAGCCAACCAAAAATATTGTGTAGGAAAATTTGGCCAAAGCAATATTTCCAACATATTTTCATACTTTTTTCCCACTTTTTTTTTCTAGTCTTTTCATCTCTTGTCTAAAATTTATGAATCTGTTGTTTGTTGAATAAGATGGTTAGTGATGAAATTAGATTTTATGAAAGGATAGGGACAATAACAGTGTGCTAATCATTTAACTCTTTACCAAATGACAAAATTTTGGACTGGTCCAAATTGAAAGCATTTGCAGATGGCAATTTCAGTGTGACTCTAATGGTGCAATATTTATTTGATAGGGTAGAAGACACTGTAGGAAAAGGAGAAAATGCTGGTTAGGAGTATTTTCTCTTTTTGCCTCAATTTTTCAGGGCTGTCGTCAGCTTTTAAAAAGAAGTGCGGTTATAGAATTTCCAGAGTGTAGAAGGCATGAGCTGGGGAGAGGATGAGAGGGGTGTGCGAAGGTACAAGGGATTGTTGAAAGGCCATGGGGGGTTCAGAAGACTTCACCTGAGAAATTTTTGGAATTAAGGAAGTCTCTCGAAATGATCCCAAGTCATTTTGATACCATCTTTCTGACTGAAAAAGCAAAGAAAAAAACATGAAAGATGTAGTATGGCCAATACCATATTTGGCCAACCACAGCCTTGCAAAGGCTTTATTCTTAGGATCATGGAAACTTGGAGTTGTCTAATGCAGATCACAAATTAATTATGATTCAAATGATAGGAGTTATCTTTGAAAGGGTGAAAAATATTGTGGGGAAAAAAGGGAAAATGTTGGTTACTATATTGCTTCTCAGGATACATTTTGTCAGTTTCTTTTGTTCTTTTACAGCGATAATTGGACCCGAGTAATCATAGAAAAACCTTTTGGTCATGATTCAGCATCCTCGGAACAACTCTCAAAACATCTATCGGCATTGTTTAAGGAAGAAGAAATGTACAGAATTGACCATTATCTGGGTAAAGAGATGGTGCAAAACTTAATGGTACTCAGGTACTTTGATTTATGATTTCAGTTACTGGTACACCTGTTTTCCCTTTATTTTCTCGCATTCTATAGTCACATTCTCTAAGTTCGCATTACAGTTTTCTAGGCAGATCTTGGTATTTTTCTATCAAAACAAACATTGGCATGTTTGGTGGTTTTTCTGTCCCCTCTTTTGAGTGTAAATACCTTGATTCAGATGTCACTGTTCCAAAAGTCAAATTTAATATCCAAAATACAAAATGGAAAAATTTAATATCCAAAATACAAAATGGAAAAAAATATACCGTACCTAAAATGAAAACGATGTAATTTGCTCCTACTTGGTTAACACCACTTAAACCCCATCCTCTAAAATCCTTAATTACTCGCAGTGGTACTAACAAACAGACATGATGACAAATTTAGATTACCTGCTAGATCATGTGGTAATATTTTCAAATGAAGTGACAACAAATTGACGCCACCTGTATCAAGTATCAATGATTTTTAGCTCCACTGGCCGAAGGCCAGCGGGCTTATGTCATGGCCTGTTGTCCGTCGTGCGTCCGTCCGTCCGTGCGTCCGTCCGTCCGTCCGTGCGTTAACTTTTTTTTAAAACGTCTTCTTCTCTGAAACTACCCATCCAATTTTGATGAAACTTCACAGAAATGATCCTGCCATGGTCCTCTTCAGAATTTCTTGAAAGAATTTAATTCCTTCAAAAACTCTGGTTGCCATGGCAACAAAACTGAAAAATTTTGAAAATCTTTGAAAATCTTCTTGTCTGAAACCGTAAGGCCAAGGGCTACCAAATTTGGCATGTAGCTTTATCTAGTGGACCTCTACCAAGTTTCTTCAATTTATAGCCCTGGGGTCAAAATTGGCCCCACCCCGGGGGTCACAAGTTTTACATGGGCTTATTTAGGGAGAACTTTAAAATTCCTCTTCTACCTAGCCATAGGGCCTAGAGCTACCAAATTTGGCATGTAGCTTTATCTAGTGGACCTCTGCCAAGATTGTTCAAATTATAGTCCTGGGGTCAAATTAGGCCCTACCCGAGGGTAACAAGTTTTACATGGGCTTATATAACAAGTTTTACATGGGCTTATATAGGGAGAACTTTAAAATTCTTCTTTGACCTAGCCATGGGGCCTAGGGCTACCAAATTTTGCATGTGGCTTTATCTAGTGGGCCTCTACCAAGAGTGCCCAAATTATAGCCCTTGGGTCAAATTTGACCCCACCCCGGGGGTCACAAGTTTTACATGGGCTTATTTAGGGAAAACTTTAGAAATCTCCCTGTACCTAGCCGTAAGGCCTAGGGCTACCAAATTTTGCATGTGGCTTTATCTAGTGGGTCTCTACCAAGAGTGCTTAAATTATAGCCCTGGGGTCAAAATTGGCCCTGCCCCGGGGGTCACAAGTTTTACATGGGCTTATGTAGAGAAAACTTAAGAAATCTCCCTGTACTTATTCATAAAGCGTAGGGCTACCAAATTTTGCATGTAGCTATATCTAAAGGCCCTTCACCAAGAGTGCGTAAATTATAGCCCTAGGGGGGAATTTGATTCACCCCGAGGGGTCAGAAGTTTTACATGGGCTTATATAGTGAAATCTTTAGAAATCTTCTTGTTACTAACCATATGAACTAGGGCTACCAATTTTAGTCCTGTTTCAGGGGTCTTATGTTCAAAACCAATTGGCCAAGTATTGTAATGTTTGGCATGTAGTGATTTTACGTATTAGCCAGTGGAGCGATACAGGGCCATCATGGCCCTCTTGTTTGACGAATACCAGCAAAATCACACAATTCAATTTCAAAATGGCTGTGGGATATTTGCAGACAACAAACAAAGGTAGCTCAAATGATGGGCTTTACCTATGAAAGTCTAGAAAATATTGCGGGAAAAGCAGAAAATTCTTGTTACAGCATTGTTTATTAAGTGTTTTGTCCTGAAAACTTTGGAATGTTTTGGCTGTACCTACATGAAATCCACTTTGTGTGAATATAGATGTACTAATCTCTATTTCTTTCTGATAGGTTTGGTAACAGAATCTTTAGTCCAATCTGGAATAGAGACAGTATAGCCTCAGTCGTAATTAGTTTTAAAGAACCATTTGGAACACAGGGGCGTGGAGGGTACTTTGATCAATTTGGAATCATTAGGTAAGAAGGGGCGGCAAAACAGATTGCTAGTGTGGTTTTTGCTAATATAGTATTACAAGTGGAGACAAGTAAATTATCAAGAGAATCTTGCATCTGTATGGATCTATAAAAAAAAATCTACTGTTACTATTAACTTGTTCCATACCATAGAGGACACCAAAAGCTTTTGTGGACAGTGTAGATGAAGATCAGACTGCACAGAATGTGCAGTCTGATCTCTGATCTACACTGTCCACTGCTTTATTCTAGATTATGACCAAACTGTCACTTGATCTTGCAGCAGAACTGTATTTGTAGCCTTTGAGAAAACGCAATTTGTTTTATTCAGTAATGAATGAGTTAGTGACAAGTAATTCAGTGTTTCTCTATTTACAGACAATTTTCTTCTTACATTTACAAGAGGCCAAATTATTAGACTCCACCAACTTGAAAACCCAAATTCAACTGAAACAGAAAACTCAAATTCAACTGAAACAGAAAAAAAATACATAGTAATGTTCTGTGTATGCCCATGACCTTATTATTTTAACATTATTATTTATTATCCCTAGCCAAAGGCGAGGGGATACAGTTTTTAGGTTGTCCATATGAAAATAAGTGAAAGTTCATACATGTGTTCCTTATGATGATCCGCCAATAGAGTTTTTTTCATTTTCATTTGATGCTGTGTCATGGAAAAAGGGGGCCAATATCTCTTTAACTACTGGACAAAAATTTATGAAACTTCATATTTATCTTGTTTATCATAAGCCACAGACAATCATTATTCTTTTAATTCAATGAAATACTGTGCCATGGAAAAAGGTGGCTTATTGTACAATTTCATTATGAACCAATAACAAAAAGGCCACATGTACATGCAAACACTATTCCTCTTTTATGTTTTTATCAGAAAAAGGTCTTCTTTAGCAGGAGATATCATTTCAATGAAACTGCTTGTTTATTCCTATTTGATGTTTCTCATGAGAAACAAAATATACTAGATAAAAATGAGAGATTGAAAAGAAAAACTCAATTTTGTGTACATTTTCAATCCAGAGACGTCATGCAAAACCACTTGTTACAAATTTTAACTCTGGTTGCCATGGAGAAACCACCTTCTACTGCAGCAGAAGACATCAGAAATGAGAAGGTAATCATTCATGTAACCCTTCACCACACATTCACGAGTTTAAACAAAGCCTTGTGAAAACATTATGGGAAAAAGGAGAAAATGCTGGTTACCAGCATTTTCTCCTTTTCCCACAATGTTTTTGACCCTTTCCAAAACAAATTCTCTTTTTTGAGTTGCACAGATTTTGTCATCTGCAAATGCCTTGAATTTGGACAAATGCTTTTTGTCTACAAACACTTTCAACAATGACAAGTCTAAAACTTTTTCATCGAATGAAGAGTCAAAAAGACTTTGTTTTGCAATTACTTTTTAGCTAAAGACAATTTCTTAGACTCATCCAAATTCAAAGAACTTTCAGTCAACAAATTAAATGTTACTCAAATGTTGGAATTTTTCTGTGAAAGGGTAGAAAACATTTTTGGAAACGGAGGAATTGCTGGTTAATACCAGTATTTTCTCCTTTTCCCACATTGATTTCAAAAGCTTTTTCTGTCAGGGATGTTGAAACTTCAGATTTCAACCCATATTATAATGACGTCGTGTGCTTATTTTGATGCTTATTGGAAGAATTTTTGATGGATCATAGGGTCCCCATGCATGCATCCATACATCCATGATCCCATTACACATCAGCGAGCAGTCTAGCTTGGGATCCAGTCCTTTCATTTTTTTCTTTTCTTTATTTTGACATTACGTTGTCAAAAATGACGGCCTGGGAAAATCGATCGCAGCGACATCTACTTTACCCCACCTCACAGGAGTAAAACTAGATGTCGCAGCAATCGATTTTCAAATGTAAATGACTAAAAATAGATTCTGAAATTCCAATAGCCTTGGTTCCTGTCACTTCCTGTTTGTGCGCCATCTTTGAAAGTAATAGCAACAAAATTTCAAATGGGTTATTCACAATGACTTTAGAGAATAGTTTAACCATAAGTGTTGTAGAAGGTTGCAATGTATTTTTGATGGCACCAACCTGTTTTGGGAAAGTCACTTGTTTGTGAAACAACCCCCTTGTACTTGAATTGGTCTAAAAATTGGTCAAAAAATGTGTGAATACATCGTTATCAACACTGTGACGTTACCCGATAAACAAATCTTTGATTAGATCATTGGCACTATTGATAATCATGGGGAGACCCTCTAATGTCCCCAGGCAGTAATAATAACAGAACCGATGAACAGATAGCTGCCAAAGATGAATAGCTGATAGAGATTAGGAGAGTGTGATATGGAGTAAAATTTTAGAAATTATTACTGCCTGGACCCAGGCTAGGAGCAGCCATCAGTTGGATAAATATCCATGTTTCGATTTGCAGGTCAAAGTTCTAAAAAGTATTGCCCCAGTAGAGATGAAAAATGTTGTGTTAGGTCAGTATGTAGGAAACCCTGATGGAAAAGCTGACGAGAAAGAAGGATACTTGGATGATTCCACCGTCCCTAAAGGTAATTAGTATCTCGTACAATCTACATTCATAACAGATTTACTGCTTAACCATTTACCTCTCAATCCCGACTTTCAACGACCCTAAAGCTGAAGGCTTTTGAAAACATTTTGGGAAAAGGAGAAAATGCTGGTAACCAGCATTTTCTCCTTTTCCCACAATGTTTTCTACCCTTCCCTTTTCTGCCTTTCCCAAAACAAATTTTACTTTTTGAGTCATGTTTATTTTGTCGTCTGCAATTGCTTTCATTTTGGACCAGTCTGAAATTTTGTCGTTTGGTAAAGGGTTAACTCCTTACCAAACAAGAAAATTTTAGACCAGTCCAAATGGAAGCATATGCAGTAAACAACATAATTGTTACTCAATTGAGATTTATTTAGGTAATGGTAAAAAGCATTGTGGCAAAAGGAGAAGATATTGTTTACCAGTATTTTTTCCTTTTTCCACAATGTTTTTCGAAAGTCTTCTTTCATCGGAGCCTCGGTAGCTCAGTCGCTAGCATGCAGGACTTGAGAACAGATGGTTGTGGTTTCGATTCCTGGCTCGGCCAATTTCTTCCCGAGGATTGAGGATAGTCATTGCAACAGGATTCATTCCTCTCCCACTGCTGACCATTTGTGTCAGTTATGGTTATGTGGGAAAGCAGCCAGTGGCTTGGAAAGAAAATTATATGGAGCACTCGTAAAAGAGACTCCAGGAAAGCATGGATAGGTGCACTTTGGTCACAAAAACAAGGTTTATGAAAAGATTGTGGGGGGGAAAAAAAGATTTTTTGTTACCAATATTCATCTCCTTTTCCTACCATGTTTTTTACCCTTACAAAGATGAAACCCAAAATTTGAGCAACATGTACTGTATAAGTGGAAATTTTTGTGAATTTGCAAATATGAAAAATTTGCAAGCTTTTCTGTTTGCATACTTTACTATAAGTATACCAACAAATAACAAGTGTCTTGAATTCGCAAACATTTCCATACGCATAATGTCTATAATCTGTAATTCGCAAATTTTTATACGCCTGTCAAAGACGGGATGTATTATGGGAACACCAATGGCGTACCGGCAGGAGGGTGGGTGGGCGGGTGGGCGGCGTCCAGTTCTTTGTCCGGAGCATAACTTTGTCATCTCCAGTCCGATTGACTTGAAACTTGGCATTTGTGTTTGTTGCAATAATACAGAGTGCAGTGCGAAAGAACCCTAACTCTACCTCATGCTGTCTTAGAGTTATTTCCCTTTGATCGTCATTTTTACAGCATTTTTCTGCTTGTCCGGAATGTAACTTTGTCATCTCTAGTCTGAACATCTTTAAATCTGGTGTGCATGATTGTTGAAAAATTACGGAGTGCAGTGCACAAGAACCCTAACTCTTCCTAGCACGAATTTTGAGTTATTCCCCCTTTGATCTTCATTTTTATAACATTTCTTGCTTGTCCAGAGCATAACTTTGTCATCTTAAGTAGGAATGACTTGAAATATGGTATGCTTATTTGTTGCGATATTTAGAAGTGCAGTGTGCAAGAATCATAACTCTACCTCGTGCTGTCTTTGAGTTATTTCCCTTTGATCTTCATTTTTACAGCATTTAGTGCTTGTCCAGAATATAACTTTGTCATCTCAAGTCAGAACGACTTCAAACTTGGTATGCATGTTTGTTGCAATATTACAGAGTACAGTGCCCAAGAACAATAACTCTACCTAGCACGAATTTTGAGTAATTCCACTTTGATCTTCATTTTTACAGTATTTCTTGCTTGTCCAGAACGGAACTTTGTCACCTCAAGTCAAATTGACTTGAGACTTGGTAAACATGTTTGTTGCAGTTACAAAAAGTGCAATGCACTGGAGCTGTAACCTTACCTAATGCCCTTTTGGAATTATTCCCTATTCATTATTTTTTTTTTACAGCTTTTCATGCTTCTCTACAATATAACTTTGTCTTTTCATGTTGGAATGACCTGAAACTTTATATGCATGTTTCCTTAACATTAGAGGAGACATTCATGCCTATTTCAATCACTTACATGATTTCTGCTGCACTACTATTTTCCTCTACCTGCCCTTTACGATTATTATTCCCCCTGGACAACTGGCGGTGGGACGGGCGTATTCTGCGACAATTTGCCGCTCTTGTTGACACATGTATATACTAGTATCCACGTATACAGTATTTAGTCATCTGCAAATACTTTTAGTTTGGACAAATCTAGAATTTGATCAACTGGTAAAGAGCAATTGCATGTTTTTTTCATAATAATACAGTGTTTGAAAAGCTTACGTTTTTTTTTTTCAGGATCTGTGACGCCAACCTTTGCAACAGCAGCTCTGTTTGTACGTAATGAGAGATGGGATGGAGTGCCTTTCATACTGAGGTGTGGCAAAGGTTAGTGCCAAGCCAAAGCAGTTAACTCTTTACCACACAAGCCAAAGTAGTAAACCCTTTACCTCACAATCCAAAGTTAACCCATTACCACACAGGCCAAAGTAGTAAACCCTTTACCACACAATCCCAAGTGAACCCTGTACTACACAATCCAAAGTTAACCCTTTACCACACAATCCAAAGTTAACCCATTACCCACAGTTAAAGCACTTGCAGACAACAAATTAAATGTTCCTTAAATAATTAGATTTGTCTTTGAAATGGTAGAAAACGTCAGCATTTTCTCATTTTTCCACACTGTTCATAAGCCTTTTTCCTCAGGGTTGTTTGAGGTCTGAATTGTGTAGAGGGTCAAAGCTTCTTTCACAACTGTAGTTGCCTTTGCAGTCAGACAATCAGTGTAGATCGAGATTAGACAGCACAAAGCATGCAGGCTGATCGCTGATCTACACTGTCCACCTTGCCTAGATATTCTAGACCAGAGCAATCTCGACATTCACATCATTTCAAATTTTGGGTCATATTTCTTGATTGAAACTATCTGTAGTGTTTAACCCTTTACCACACAATCCTGACTTCTAACGGCTCTGAAAGAGAAGGCTTTGGAAAACATTGTGGAAAAAAGAGAAAATGCTGGTAACCAGGATTTTCTCCTTTACCCACAATGTTTTCTACTCTTCCCAAACTAAATTTCAGTTTTTGGTTCGCATTTATTTTGTCGTCTGCAGATGCTTTCAATTTTGACTGGTCTAAAATTTTGTCGATTTGTGAAGTCTAAATCAGCACCCTTAGGGTTGACGAGAAGCTGAAGATGTGGAGGATGCAATTTTCAGACGCGTGTGCAAAGGCATTTAGGAGTTCTCTTTATCCTGTAGTAGACAATTCAGTGTATGCACGCCTCTTTGGAAATGGAAGGGCAACAATGTGGGAACAGGAGAAAAATACTGGTCACCACCATTTAATCTTTTTCCAGCTATGTTTTTAACCCTTTCAAAGATAAAGCCCATCATAGATTTCTACCCTTTCAAGCACAAATGCCATCATACCAACAATATTTAGTTTGTAGTGTGCAAATGCATTCAATAAGGACCAGTCTAAAATTTTGTCGTACGTTAACCCTTTACTACACAATCCCAACTTTAAACGACCCTGAAAGAGAAGACTTTTGAAAACATTGTGGGAAAAGGAGAAAATACTGGTAACCAGCATTTTCTCCTTTACCCACAATGTTTTCTACCCTTCCCAAAACAAATTTCAATTTTTGAGTCATATTTATGTAGTCATCTGTAAATGCTTTGAATTTGAACTAGTCTGAAATTTTGTCGTTTGGTAAAGAGTTAAAGACTTACAGTAATTCTCGCATCCATACTTCTGTTGTTTCAGCATTAAATGAAAGGAAGGCAGAGGTTCGAATCCAGTTTAGGGATATACCAGGGGACATATTTAGCGACGGAAAAGTGAAGAGAAATGAGCTAGTGTTGCGGGTGCAGCCAAACGAAGCCGTCTACATGAAAATGATGACCAAATCTCCAGGCATGACATTCGACTGCGAAGAAACAGAGTTAGATCTGACGTATCATAACAGATATCAAGTGAGAGTGTATTTTGATTAACCCTTTACTGCACCATGCCAACATTTAATGACCTTGGGAAAGAAGCCTTTTGAAAACATCGTGAGAAAAGGAGAAAATACTAGTTATCAGCATTTTCTCGTTTTTTCTACCCTATCAAAGAAATGTTGTACCATTTAAGCTACATTGAAACTGTCGTCTGCAAATGCTTTCAATTTGGACAAGGCTAAAATTTTGTCGTTTGGTAAAGGATTAACAATTTTCCAAACAATCCCAAGTTTTAACGACCCTGGGATGGAAGGCTTTTGAAAACATGGTGGGAAAAGGAGAAAGTGCTTGTAATCAGCATTTATTATTTCAAAAACACATCTCAATATTTGATCCATCTTTGATTTTTTGTCTAAAAATGCTATTAAGTTGTATTGCTTGGTAAACTTTACCCGATGACAAAGTTTTAGACTTGTCCAAATTGAAAGCATTTGCAGACGACAATTTCTGTGTGGCTCAAATGGTGCAATTTTTCATTGATAGAGTAGAAAACATTGTGGGAAAAGGAGAAAATGCTGGTTACTGGCATTTGCTCCTTTTCCCACTATGTTTTCAGAAGGCTTCTTTCCCGGGGTTGTTATAAGCCGGCATTGTACGTTAAAGGGTTAACTCTTTACCACACAACAAAATTTTAGCGTGGTCCAAATTGGAAGCATATGTAGATGACATGTTTTATGTTACTCAAAACATAAAATTTGTCTTTTAAAGGGTAAAAAACATTGTGGGAAAGGAAGAAAATGCTGGTTACCAGCATTTTCTTCTTTTCCCACAATGTTTTCAAAAGCCCTCTTTCTCGGCAGCATATAGTTGTGTTTAGAGGCTAAAGATGGTGGTTACCAACATTTTCTCCTTTTTCGAAAAATGTTTTCTTCCCTTCCAAGAGCAAATTTGAATTTTTCCGTCACATCCATTTTGTCGTCTGCAAATGTTTTCAATCAGGACTGATCTAAAATTTTGTCATTGGCTAACAAATACCCTTTATTTTGATTGATTGTATGGCATATAATGCTGTTTTCAACATAATTCCAGGTATACCACAGAAGCCAGTGCACCTTTCCTTGCTTTCCTGGAGTTTCTGTTACCAGTACTTTACACAATATTCTTCCAAAGTCACTGGTTTCTTCCCACATAACCATCGTCGAAACAGTAATCAGCCATGAGAGAGGAATGAATCCTGTTGCAATGACTATCATCAATCCTCCCAAAATGGCCAAGCTAGGGATTCCAACCAGCTATCCCCTCCTCTCAAGTCCAGTTGGCTACCGACTGCGCTACCTGGGCTTGGCAAATATCCCAACAATTGCTGGTAACCAGCATTTTCTCCTTTTCCCATAATGTTTTCAACAGGCTTCTTTCTCGAGGTCGTCAAAAGTTGGCATTGTGTGGTAAAGGGGTAAGAACATACATGTACCAATGAGGCTGGTCACATGTTTGTGGCTTTGTGTAAGGTTCTGCAGGTACCAAGCCTAGAACTGAGAAATTCCAAAGAAAACATTAATATGAAACTGTCGATGTAGTATGGCCAAAACCGTGAAAAGGGGATAAAATACCATTCTAAAGTAGGACCAAGTTCCGCTTACTTTAAGACTACATAAATAGTGTGGAGGGTAATACATCAGAAAATGATATCCAGATTTGATAATTGATTCCAGATCATTAACAATTCCTTAAAAATGTTGATAATGACTTTCTAGCTTGGTGCCTGTGCTTGTGGGTATAGCTTCTATGCTTATCAATAGGACAGGACTTATCCCGTAGAGCCCAGAATAAACCAAAGTGGAGATTGCCAATCTGGAAAGATTGATTGATTGATTGAATGATGTTTTACGCCGCTTTCAACATCATTTTGGTCATATCACGGCAACTGCTCACATATTCATGTATTTCCTGGGTTTCACCAGTACTAGGCTGGGGCTCTGAGTGTCTTGCCCAAGGACACTCCCACAAAGGGCCCAGCAGATCAGGTTGGGTTCAAACCCAGGGCCTCCAGGTTACCCAGGTTACAAGTCCCACACTTTGCCACTGAGCCACACAGGACCCCCAGTCTGGAAAGAAAACTCAAACAATTGCAATTTCTAGGTTGACTTGTTCAGAATGTCTCAGCAAAGATCAGACTGCACATTTCAGATCTACACTGGCCACAAATGCTTTAACGGGTAAACTTTTTACTATACATTTTAGGGAGTGAAAATGCCAGAAGCCTATGAGAGACTGATCTTAGACGTATTTATGGGATCTCAAATACATTTTGTGCGGTCAGACGAACTGTTTGAAGCATGGAGAATATTCACTCCCTTACTGCACCAGATTGACAAGGAAAAACCCAAACCACTCACCTACAAATATGGCAGGTAAGTTACGAAATTTAGAAAAGTCACCTTAAATGGCTTTAAACACCCATTAGAACTATATAATCAAAACCTGTCTAAAGTGGCCAACCATACAAAACTGACCCTTATTACAAGTGGCTGTTTAACACAGTCTTTTTGTATAAAAAAAGATTATGCTTTGATCTCTCAAACTCCTTTCTAGATGACAAAATTTTAGACGTCCAAACTGAAAGAATATGCAAACAACAAATTAAATGTGGCTGAAATGATGAAATATGTTTCGAAAAAGGTAGAAAACATTGTGGGAAAAAAGCGAAAAAGCTGGTATTCACCAATTTACCTCCCCAAGGCAAAGGTCAGGGAGCTTATGACATGGTACTGTGTTTGTTGTGAACAAGTCCATCCATGTGTCTGTTCATTTTCAGCTCGATTGTTTTCATAGCCCTGGCGTCGTCTGCATTATAGTTGTGCATAAACTTTGACATTTTATGATATTTCTGTCGTTACTGAAGATATTTACTTCAAACTAGGACTTGTTGGAAACCATCAAAAGGGTAACCATACATGAGGGGCAGGTAACAGTCAAGTCATTTTTGACACAGTTATGTCCCTCTAATGACTTATTATTTTCAAAAGCTTAGATGTTTTATAATATCTCTATTATTACTAAAGATATTTACTTCAAACTTGGACTAGTAGTTTACTATGAAAAGGGCAGCCGATGCAACAGGGGTAGGTAACCATCAAGATATTTTTGACACAGATATACCCCTTTTTTGACTCATAATTTTCACTGAAAGCAACTGCAGCTTAGCGTTGACATCTGCATGCCATGCTCTTGTATTTTCAAACATCTTCTTTGAGACTACCCATGCAATTTTGACTAAATTTCGCAGCAATGATCTTGTGATGATCTTCAGAATTTTTACAAAGAATGGTGTGAGAAGTCCAGGAAACATGCATTGGTGCAGTGACCGCCATGATATAACCTAAGCTATTAAAATGGCATTAAACACCAATACAAACAAGTACAAATCCAATGAAAACTCTGGTTGCCCTGGACACAAAACTGAAAAATGTTGAAAATCTGTAAAAATCTTTATGTCCCAAAACCATTAGCATAGGGCTACCAAATTTGGCCTGTAGCTTCATGTAGTTGACCTTTACCAGGGTCGTTCAAATTATAGCTCTGGGCCCTGCCCCAGGAATCACTAGTTTTAAAAGGGCATAAATGGTGAAAACTTGGAAAATCTTCTAGTTCCCAACCATAAGGCTGAGCATTTTCTCCTTTCCCCATTATATTGTCTTCACTTTAAAAGAAAAATTCTGTTGTGAGCCATATTTCATTTGTTGTCCACAAATGATTTTGATTTGGACAAGAAAAAAATTTGTTGTCTAGTGTAGACTTAATATAAGGGTTGCACAAAATTAATGGTTGCTTTTACATGTTTAACTGTATACCAGTATCCCCAATATTATTTCGGTTTAATTTATATTCATAAGCATGACATTTTGATATCTTTCTTTGCCATCAATCAATATCACTTTCTTGAGAGAATATCATACATTTCACTGTATTTCTTTTCACCTCTTACATATAAATCATGTCTTCTTCAGAATCAAAGACATCAGGGTATGTATTCACCAACCATTTTCAAGAACATTCTTAGTCTTATTCTCAAGAATTTTCTAAATTTGAAAGTAACACAAGTTCTGATTGGCTAAACCAAACCATTTGGTTTAGCCAATCAGAACTTGGGTAACTTTCTAAATCTGGAATAAGACAAAGAATATTCTTATGAACGGTTGGTGAATACGGACCAAGAAGTGAAACAGCAGATGTTATAGACCAATAAAAAATAAGCATGGCCACAAAGTAGTAAATGTGTGGCAAATGGAGGAATTACTGCATTTGTCTCAAGGTTGTCAGAAGAGTAACAGTTTCAATGTGAAATAGTTAGGCTTGTATACATCCCTACAATAATGTTGTATAGTATTTTCATAGAAATGTATACCTTATATAGTATTTTGGGTGTTACCTCACCAACTCCCCCCCGCAACAATTAACTCCCTTCTATTTTACCTAACAAAGAGTGAAGAATTATCCTCACCCAATTTGCTATCACCTCCAACAGATAGATTCCATTAACAAAGTTTTTAATTATGACAGTAGTTTATATATATTTTCAACCAGACTAGAGAAAAATAATGAAAGTAAAAAGAGTACCAGTACATGAACTATCATATGATACAGGAGTTCATTTGCTTAAATTTTGCTATGATGTTGTTGGAAGATGGTTAATTGGTCAACAAGGCTGAATGCTTCTTTGATACAAAGGTGAAAAAATTGCCTTGGTAATGAACAAAGTGATCATTCATTATTTATGTTTTCATTATGTTTTGAAAACCTGTTGTGTTCATTTCCTTTAGGGTCATTAAAATGGCACTAAAGCTTAAAGTCTAGAAATACATTCATTTCACTTCATTGCCTAGTAAATAGAAACTGGCTGCTTTTTTAGATTGATTTATAGGTTGCAATGTAGCTATTTATCATATTGAATCATAGATGTCCATGTTTGTTTTTGTTGTTTGTGCTTTTGTGTAGTTTGCATGAAACAGAGGGTAAAGATAATCTAGAGCACAACACTTTGGTTTGTTTCTGTGATAACATATTTGCGGTGAAATGTCTGTGGTGAAAGGTCACCAGGTTGGGGAAAAAACCAAAAGATAACCCATTTTCATTTAAAAATGGTGGCTTGAAAATAGTCACAATATGTAGAAGGCATCAATTTCACGTCAGATTTCTTGATAAAGGCAAAAGCCGAAATATTGAAACAGAGTAAACATTTCTAAATTGTGTATTATTCATTCCCTTAGGAATATTAAGTGGATTTAACAAAAGATAACCATTACTTTCCTGATTATAAGCAATTGCCTTGCTTTAAACTTGATGCCTCCTTGAACAAATTTGCAGCAAGTTATTTTAAATATATCCTCAAACAATGCTGAAACTCAAATCAACCTGTTGCCACATAATCCCGACTTTTAACAACCCTGAAAAAAAATGGCCTTTTGAAAACATTGTGGGAAAAGGAGAAAATGCTGGTAACCAGCATTTTCTCCTGGTCTCACAATGTTTTTTACCCTTCTAAAAGCAAATTTCAATTTTTCAGTCACATTTTATTTTGTGGACAAGTCTATAATTTTGTTGTGTGGTTTAGAGTTAAGGTCTCATTTTTACTTGACTGCAAGTGGAAACATTATGTGAAACATGGAAATTGGTCATTATGGATAAATTTCTCCTTTTATAACAATGTTTTTTGAAAGTTTGAGAGAATTCTCCTGTTATAACAGTGATTTTGAGAGTTGTCTGCATGAGTATTGAGTAAATGAAGACTTTTTCATCATTATATTGAAAACTTTTCTTTCAACAGTTAATTTTTTTCTCATACGTAAATTATGTCTGATGATGGATATTTGCATTTACTAATTATATTCGCTTTCAGCCGTGGACCAAAGGAGTCGGATCAACTGTGTGAGCGATTCAACTTCTTGTATTATGGCTCATACAAGTGGAAACAACCTCAAAAGCTATAAATAGGTACCTCAGAGGAGATATATATATAGACCAACGTTTCTGTCATGGATTAGAAATTGAAAATATATTGGGGACGTTGTTTTTGATGATAATTGACTATACTGATGTCTGTTTGAGTGTATACATTAACTTCTGTGCCTTTTTATTGTACATGTGTGTTTCTTCCAGATCTCCTGATGAAAATAAAATCTGATGCAAGTTGGCTTTTGAGATAAAAGTTTATTAATTTTTCACATGATGAAATTTTAGATATGTTTACACTGAAAACATTTGTAGATGACAAATTAAATGTGGCTGATATGTTTAGATTTATGTTTGAAAGGATAAAAAGTGGGGAGGAAAAGGAGAAAATGCTGCTTACTAGCATTTTCTCCTTTTCCCACAGTGTTTTCAAAAGCTTTATTCTTTAGGGTCTTTAAAACACAGGATTGTTTTGAAAAAGATTGTACCACACCATCCCAGGTTTTAACGAACCAAAGAAGAAGGCCTTTTGAAAACATGGTGGGAAAAGGAGAAAATGCTGGTAACCAGTATTTTCTCCTTTTCTCACAATGTTTTCTAGACTATCTGATACTAATCCTATTGTTTGTGCTATGTAAATGTTGTCAGCAAGTGCTTTCAAACTGGACCCATCTAAAACATGGCCATTTGGGAAAGGAGTTAAGCAAGCCTTTGAGGAGCTTAATAACATTTTTGGGGGCAGAAGTTAAATACAATTTTCTATCTCAAAAGCCAACTATTGTCAGATTTTGTTTATCACATAACATTATCTCAAAGATATATATTGTAGCATGTGAATACATGTACAAATATGTTTTTGTGTTGAAATTTACATAGATAAGACTATCAGTTATTGCAGAGGTGTGTTCGTGAGAGAAAATAGTTCAAAACAAGCCTTCATAAAGCCCTGATTTGATTTCAGACAATGAATTGAGTGTAAGCTTTGCTATGACCATAAATTTTGAAAATATAACTGTCAGGGAAATTTTGTCAGCCTTACCAGTGTAAGAATACACTGCTTTTGTTTTTACTCTCACATTATGCCCATCAAAGAAGTCTTTCAATGATGTGTAAAGTAAGAAAATTTGTAAAGACTATAGAACACTGAAAACAAGAGTATCACAAAATGTTCCTTTGTCACTGTGTTTGTTTGACTGGCTGTATATTCAAAAAATTTGACTGGCTGTATATTCAAAGTAATTTTTTTTTTAAATTAATTTTTCAAACATAATTTTTTTTAACAAATAATTGCACAGTGTCTTTAAGTAAAAAGACTCTAAAAATCTTTGTATGAAGAAATGGGTTAGCCATATGTAAGGAAGAAGCCCTGCACATTTTATAATAGAATCAGAAAAGCAAGCAATGAAAGATAGAATTTCATAAGCACCTAGGCACCATTTTATTGACAATTAGTCAGTTTTTGCATACAAATTATGATAATTTTATGAATTTGGATTAGTAAATATTTGTGTAATTGATGGCAGTAAAAGTATTACCGGCACACTTGTTACCTAGGTAAACACCGTGTGCAGTTCAACGGGAGTGAAGTATGAAGTAATTTATGATACATGTAATTTTCCCACACTGTACATCATCTCTTTTGTCAAATATGGATACTGTACAGTGAAGAAAGAATAATTTGTATATAAAAGATGTAAATTATTACTGTGGATAGCTGTGATGGTGATTCTGCTTTTTTTTCTCCAATTCTTTCTCTTTGATGAAGTAAAATACAAACTGTTTCCATATTTCAGCCAATGTTCTCACTTATGAGTGATATTTTTGTAGAGTTATGCAAAAACTGCAAAAGTTCAACCTAAGCTACCAAAATTTTAGTAAGTTGCACCACTTAGATGTATGCAAAAACTTATGAAATTCTTTACTTACTTTTGTGTAAGTTCTTGCGTAAAACGGAGAAAAATGTAATGCTGATTACCATCATTTTCTACTTTTCTTTCTATGTTACCAAAAACAGTCTTCCTTAGGATTATTAAAACAGTGGGTTGTGTGGCAAAGAGTTTACTATTTACTAAACAAAAATCCCAAAATCTTACAGCTATGTGGAAGACGGCTTTTGAAAATGACATGGATAAAGGAGAAAATACTAGTAAACAGCATTTTTCCTTTTCCCACGTTTTCTTCCTTCATGATGACAAATTTCACCATTTCAGCAACACTTAATTTGTTGTCTGCAAATGACCATGTCCAAAATTTTATCATTTGGTATAGAGTTAGTTGATTTATCATAGACTATCAGTGTTTGTTAGTTAGTGAAGAATTAAAAAAAAAAAGTCATTTAAAAGCATCTTAGTGCGCAACGAGTAAAGTATCAAAGTCAAAGTCTATTCCAATGTGTTCAGGTTTTGTACTCACAGACCAAACAGCTCTAAATGTAGCTTGAATTCTAAATTCCAACTCTAGCTATATGATTGGCTGAGATTTTCTGTCTAAGCCACTCATACAGCTCAACTTGCAATTAAGAATTAGAGTGGCATTTAAAATGGTCAGTGAATAAGGCCGAGGTTTTATTAATTGCTATGTCTACAACTTTGTACAATCTGCTTACATAAAAGTACATAATAAAATTATGAATATTATATAATTTTCTGTAATTTAGCTTATGTTTACTAATGCTTGTATTTTTTCAGCATTCTTTCTATTTTACTATGGGTTAATGTTATAATCAGAATAAAATTATACAACTGTTGAATTGCTTGTTTGTTTTCATGGTCTATTTTTGTCGATAAGTTCATAAGGTGCCCTTGTGCAAAACACTTAAGAGCCCGTCCTATACTGGTGAAAATTAGGAAAACATTAATAGTATGCCATGATATGACAAAAATAGATGTCAAACAAATATCTATTCTTGATTGCACATTTTCTGTGAGTTTTAACTTTAATTTTGGGGAGAAACACTCAAAATATACGGTAGGTTTGATGCAAGGATGCTTATCACAGCTGCTGTATTTGCAGAAGGTGTTGACCAAGATCAGATTGCACAGAACATACATTCTGATCTTGAACCTTTATAATCAGATATTTGAAGACATTCTTACGAAAGGAGACTTGAATTTGCAATGAATGAATTTCTTCTTAGCCTCTAAACAAAACTAGCTGCTGCCGAGAGAGAAAGAGGGCTTTTGAAAATATTGTCAGGCAAGGAGAAAATGCTGGTAACCAGCATTTTCTCCTTTTGGCACAAGGTTTGCAACTCTTTCACAGAGAGATCCCATCTTTTGAATGCAATGTAATCTGTTGTATGCAAAGTTAATTCTTTCAATTTGTCTTGTGTCTAAATTTTTTTACATTTGATAAAGTTAAATGAAATTACACATTTAATTCAGTTGATACATGATTGTATTCTTAACCATTTACCATACAATGATGAGTTTTAATGACCCTTTTGAGGAAGCCTTTTGAAAACATTGTTGGAAAAGGAGAAAATGCTGGTAACCAGCATTTTCGCCTTTTCCAACAATGTTTACTACCTGTTCACAGACAAAGCCCATTGTTTGAATCATTTTTAATGCTTTGAATTTTGGGGAGTCTAAAACTTTGTTGTTTGAAAAAGAGTTTCAGAGCTATTTGACTAGTGAGCCATGGTTGTTACGGTTCAAGTGAACTTCGATTGAATTTACTTTAGTTTGACCAAAGTGATATCATCTGATTGTTGTCGTCCAATCAGATTTACTCAGAGCAATAATGCAATACTTCTGTTACTTTTGCAGACAATCTGAATCAAGACCAGATTTCACAGAATGTGCAGTTTGATCTTGGATCTACACTGTCTACAGTTTCTACTTTCTATCATATTCTGGTCAAAGCTGTCTTGAGGTAGACTGACATAGCTTAAATCTTACCAGTTAAATTAAAGGCAAACTCTTTAGCAGATGGCAAAGGATCTTAGCTCATTGGAGACAGGACCTCTTTAATGGGAGTGTTTTGATCCCACTGGAGGCTCCACACTTTCTCAATTTTAAGCTCTGATTTCTTTGAAGCTACTTTTCACAGTCTTACCTTTTTCATTTAAAACTTTTAAGTACACACTAGGCAGGGACGCCTAGCCACTCAATATTATATTTTATGCTCATTAAAGATTACACAATAATACTTTTCCTTACAGCTTTTATTCACAGTCGTAACTTTCCATTGGAAACATTTGAGTAGGCAGGGATTGCCCAGCTACTCAATAATTAAGAAATAATCTTCTTTCTATCATGGTTTATCGTTCAATAAACCATGGTTGTGAGTTATGAGGCACAATAAATAATCCACGAGGGCGATAGCCCGAGTAGTTTATTCATTGTGCCTCATAACTCACAAGGTGGTTTATTGAACGATAAACCACGATAGAAAGAAGATTATTTTGATTCTAACATGACCAACTCTAAATAAAAAGAAAACAAGTTCATACTTAAAGTAAAAACGCGGATGCAGATTACATTCCATTGAATAACTTACATGTACTTTACTTTATACAGAATGACGTCACTCTGTATAAAATGACGTAGATTTTACTATGCTTTCGTTGCACTGTGTTTATAGAGCTGAATTCATGTGTCATGTTAGAATACATTTTATACACATGAAAAATTGCACATAACCCTTCTTCATTAAACCATTTACCAAATGACAAAATTTTGTACTAGACCAAATTGAAAGAATTTGCAGACGAAAAAATAAATGCAGCTCAAGTGATTATTTTTTTCTTTAATATGGTAGAAAACATTGTGGGAAAAGGGGAAAATGCTGGTTACCCGCATTTTCTCCTTTTCCTACAATGTTTTCAAAAGGCTTCTCGTTGATGGTCGTTAAAACTCAGGACTGTGTGTTGAAGAGTAAAAGACTTTTTAGTATCAATTCAACATTTTGTTCAAATCTTTTTATCAAAATCTTAACTTCACCATTTTTGAGTAGATAGCGGTTTCCCTGTCACTCAATAATGTCTTTTATACATATCAAGATCACACATAATCCTTCTTAGTTCAAATCTTTTTATTGTTATCATTTTGTTAAAATCTTGTTTAGCTCAAAAAATCCCATTTATTCATGCACTGAATGACCAATAATGTCGATGCGCTATAAAACAACATTCATTCGTTCACCAGATGGCAAAATTGTAGACTCATGTATATTGAAAGGGTTTGCTGCTGACAAATCAGATGTGGAGTTGTCTTTCATGGCAAAGAAAACATAATGGAAAAATTAGAAAAGACTGGTTACCAGTGTTTTCTCAATTTCCCACAGCCGAGCCCTGGTAGTTCAGTCCGTAGCATGCAGGACTTGAGAACAGGCAGTCGCGGATTTGATCCCTGGCTCAGCCAATTCCTTTCCGAAGATTGATGATAGTCATTGTGGCAGGGTTCATTCCTCTCCCACTTCTGACCTTTGTTTAGACGATGGTTGTGTGGGAGAGCAGCCAGTGGCTTGGAAAGAAAATTGAGCAGAGAACTGGTAAAACAGACTTCAGGAAGGCATGGATAGGTGCACTGGCCGCCACGATATAACTGAAATAATGTTGAAAACGGCGTTAAACACCATACAATCAATCAATCAATTTCCCACAACATTTTCAAAATTCCTCATCCTCAATGTTGCTAAAACACAGGAAAGTGCAATAAAGGGTTAAAAATTTAAGTTTGGTGTAGAATAGATAAGGTATAGAGGATATTTGTTATTTTCCGTGAAAGATCGAAATTTATTTCATCGAGTGAACACCAGTAATATTTTCACGAGTGGCACAGCCACGAGTGAAAATATTACCGATGGTGTTCACGAGATGAAATAAATTTCGATCTTTCACCGAAAAAAACAAATATTCTATTTATTTCATGCTTTTAACCCTTTCTGGGAGGAGCTTTATCAAAATCCAGTACAGTTCTTTTCCGTTATTCCCCATGGTGTACCCCTCCCGCATAGCAACACATTACAATATTACGTCAAGCGCGAGAAATGTAAGGTAAATGACGTCATATTTCCATCTGGTTGTGAGGCACACGCAATTTACCTAGGCAACAAGAACATGAAAATCGGTATTTTCACTGGTCGTACCCGTGTAATATCGAAAAATATTTTCACTGCTATTTCTCGATATCCTACCGGAAAGCATGAAATAAGCACTGATATTCAATTATGCTATTGAATTGTTGCACAATAAATACAATAATACTCCACTAGTTTGTTGCTTTGGCGGGGACTGTCAGTGTTGTTGATGATTCTGTTATTTGTCGCTGGATGTGTCATATTTGGTAAGTGTTGCATGTCTTAAACTGGGGAAACGGTTCACCTGTATATGTGGGATAAATGTAGCTATTATAGCATGCAAAGAGGACATGATTATGTGTATTATTACTGCATGATTTTATTAGCATGTATGTTCATGTGATTATGTATATACTTTAGCACCAATAATATTCATAGGGTATTTTTTCATCATGTAACTCTTTATAAATGGACAAAATTTTTTACTTTTCCAAATTGAAAGCATTTGCAGACGACAATTTAAACGTTACTTAAATGATTGGATTTGCCAGTGAAAGGGTGAAAAACATTGAGGGAAAAGTAGAAAATGCTGGTCACCAGCATTTTCTCCTTTTCCTACAGTTTTTTTAAAGGCCTTTTCCCAGAATCGTCATAACCAGGATCGTGTGGTATAGGGTTAAATAGTTATTACAAATTTATGTATGTGAAATTTCTCTAAGCAACTGTAAGTGTAGTCTGGGTTACCTGCCCCTAACACGACATTACCAGGTCAGGCAAAAGGCAATAATGGTGGCCATCATGGCTACATCAAGGTAGCAGAACACAGTTTTCAGCTAAACTTGTCTCGGTCGACAATTATAGGCCAAACACAACTTCCTCAAACAAAGGTCTATATAATCAGCCTGAAATTATAAAGAGCACTTAAATGCAACAACACAATCCTAATTCTTCAGATTTTATCAATAAATCATGTTCAACTTGTGAAATAGTGATATTAATGATCAATATAGGCAAGTGGCATAGTCAGAAAAAAACTGACAAAAGATGCCATTTTAGCCTGTATTCCAAAATTTACAAAATGCAAACCCAGGAAGCTAGCCTGAAATGCCAAGCTAAATTGAAACTCAAAACAACACATAATTATAGGGATAAAATCCAAAATAGCACATTACCATGCCGTTTTTTCGCAATCTTTCGTTGTGCCCTGACCCTACCCTTGTTTTCGCGGCTAAAAACAGCCACTAGCTCCATGACCCCTCACTTTGGCATTTGGGGTCAAAACTATAGAACAAAGAAGGAAAGGTCATGACCTCCTGTTTCACAGACAAACCAAATGCTTCTTTTCCTTAATCTAACACAATTCATGGATGTAATAACTACTCTTCTTATCAAAATTGCATTAAAAACCTACCAACAATTTGACAGGCAGCACCACCATAACAGACTGTCACCTTCACAATAATTTCCTTAATTCTAAATGGTAAGATATAAATTTAAATGCATTTTAACACCAGGATTGATTACTTTTGGCAGCTATTGGGCCATTAATGGTTGATGTATAAAGCCTGCACAGTTGACTATTGGGTGAAGGATAACACCTAACAGGGCTAAACACAGCTTTAGTTGTTTCTGTAGACAGTGTGGATCAAGATCATCCTGCCTTTTGCTGACAGTGCAGATAAAGATTGGACTGCACAGAATTTGCAGTCTGATCATAGATCTACATTGTTTGCTGGTTGGTAAAATAATCTGGCAAATACCCTTGAAGTTGTAATGTTTCAGAAGTTTTCGAAATGTGTCCTAAAGCCTCTCTTTCCTCAGTGTTTTAAACCCTTTAGATCTACTAAACAATTCTGTTTAAACAACATTAATTTAGGGAAGACAACTTTTGAAAACATTGTGGGAAAAGGAGAAAATCCTAGGAACCAGCATTTTCTCCTTTTCCCACAATTTTCCTTACCCTTTCCAAGGCAAATTCAAACATTTGTGCAACAATTGATTTTTTTTCTGCAAATGCTTTCAGTTCGGACAATTCTATATATTTGTTTGGTAAAATGTTAAAACACTTGCTTGGTAATATAGTAGACTAAATGAGATGTGCTAGATGATAGTTATTTGCTAATTGTGCTAGAAGTAGAAGATATATGGTCCACACAATAAACCCTGCCTTGACAGTTAACTCTTTCCCACACAACTACCGTTAAGTTTTTGACTTGTACAAGTTGAAAGCATGACTGTACAGGCTACAAAATAAATGACTCAGAAAAGTGAACTTTGATTTGTGAATAGTAGGAAACATTGTTGGAAAAGGAGAAAATGCTGGTTACCAGCATTTTCTCCTTTTTCCAAAATGTTTTCAAAAGCTTTCTATTTCAGGGTTTTTAATAGTCAGGATTGTGTGGCAAAGGATTAAATTCTTTTCTTGAAGTTTTACCTCTTTTCCTAACAAGGTTTTCAATGCTGTCACAGAAATCTAACTATTTGTGCCTCATCTGTTACAATGTTGTTGTCTGCAGATGCTTTCAATTTGGACCAGTTGAAAATAGATCTAATACTTTTTAGTTAAGAGTTAAAAATTTATTTTCCTGGGCTAACTCCACAAAATTCCCATTTTGAGATTGTCGCTTAACTTTCAAAGTTAGAAAGCATTTTCTCCTTTTCCAACTATGTTTTTTGCCCTTTCAGAGACAAATCTCATCATGTAAGCTACATTTAAAGATATATCTTTACTCGTTTTCATCAAGTTTTTATCTTTATATTATGAAACTATAATCATTCTTTTATCTATGTGCCAAATGTTACCTCTGACGGTTGCAAGTTTGCACAGATTACGACGGATAGAAAATGCATTTCATTCTCTGGAGGCTATCCCTGGACATTACAACCACAGTTTTTGGTTTAAATTGAAGTCAGATCCCTTCCGTTTCTTTATCCCATACACCTTATATCGATTTTTTATCTACGATTACACGGCTAACTAGATTCCACACATTGTAAAGTTTTAACAGCATTTGTTTACTCTCTGGCTGTAAAGATGTGTCTTTAACCCTTTACCAAACAATCCCTTGTTTTTATGACCCTGAGATAGAAGCCTTTTGAAAACATTGTGGGAAAAGGAAAAAATGCTGGTGACCAGCATTTTCTCCTTTTCCCACAATGTTTTCTCCCCTGCTGAAAACAAATTTCAGTTTCTGAGTTACGTTTATTTTGTTGTCTGCAGGCGCTTTCAGTTTGGACCAGTCCAAAATGTTGTCGTTTGGTAAAGAGTTAATAGTTTGTCTACAATTGCTCTTGCTTTGGACCAGTCTAAAACTTATTCATGTGGTAAATGGTTAAAGCATTACTAGACAACAAAACTTTGGACTTGTCCAAATTCAAAGCATTAGCAGATGACAAAATAAATGTATCCAGGAAATCAAAATTTATTGTAGAAAGGGTAGAAAACCATGTGGGAAAAGAAGAAAATGCTGGTTACCAGCATTTTCTCCTTTTTCCACAAGGTTTTTAAAGTCTCTTTCTTCGGGCTCATGGAAAGTCAGGACTGTGTGGTAAAGAGTTAAAGAATACCTACATAACAAAACTTTCGACTTGTCCAAATTGAAAGCATTAGCAGACGACAAACTCAGTGTGGCTCAAGTGAAGAGATTTATCATAGAAAGGGTACAAAACATTGTGGGAAAAGGGGAAAATGATGGTAAGAAGCACTTTTTCCTTTTAACTCTTTCCAGACCATAGGCGACACCAGAAGCTTTTTTGGACAGTTTAGATCAAGATCAGACTGCACAGAACATGCAGTCTGATCTCTGTTCTACACTGTCCACTGTTATATCCTAGATTATGACCGAACTGTCACTTGATCTTGCAGAGAAAATGCATTTTTAGCCTTTGAGAAAATGCAGTTTATTTATTCAGTAATGAAAGAGTAAAAATGTTTCCTAAGGCTCCTTCTTCAGGACTGTTAACCCTCAGCTGAGCGAGACTCCAATACCTTTTGCAAACAGTGTAGATCAAGATCAGACTGCACAGAACATGCAGTCTGATCTTAGATCTACACTGTGTGATAAGGAGCTTTTATTCCCATAAAAATACCTTTGAAATAGCAACATTTTGGGTTTTTTACTATCAACTTGAAAGTTTAATTTCACTTATTTAGCAGTTTAACTCTTTACCACACAACGAAATTTAAGACTTGTCCAGATTGAAAGCAATCGCTGACTACAAATTAACCCTTTAACATGCAATCCTGACTTATAACGACTCTGACAAAGAAGACTTTTGAAAATTGAAAAAGAGAAAATGCTGGTAACCAGCATTTTCTCCTTTTCCCACAATGTGTTCTACCCTTTCAAGCTCAAATTTTGTCATTTAGGCGACCCTTAATTTGTCGTCTACAAATGCTTTGTTGTCTACAAAATTAATGCTTTCGACTTGGGCAAGTCTAAAAATTTTGCTGTTTGGTAAAGAGTTAAATCTTACTCAAAATATGAAATTTGTCTATCATAGGTTAGAAAATATTGTAGGAAAAGGAGAAAATGCTGGTTACCAGCATTTTCTCCTTCTACCACAATGTTTTTCTTAAGCTTTCTTTGTCAGGGTCGTTAAAACTCGGGATTGTGTGGTAAACAGTGAAAGGGTTATGTAACATCAGAATATTGTTATGCCATCTTTTTCAGCCGTGGACCTAAAGAGAGTGATGAGCTCTGCACAAAACACAATTTCATCTACACAGGGACATATAAATGGACTGCGCCACAATCTCCTCAGAGTAAAATTTAATCAGGGTACCAGACTAAGATTTGATACGGAGGGAGCCAATCAGAAAGAAGCCACTTTGTCAGGGAACCAATCAAAATGCAGACTATTGGATGGCATATACTGGTATCAACCAAGGCATCATTTATAAAGATTTCTTAGTTTTGTCGAATGATTAGAAATTTGTTGATATTCAGTAGGATATGTACATGTCATGCATTTGTTAGTGGATAAATATTTTTTGCTAATATTTAAGCTATTAACTCTTTACCAAACAATCCTGACTTTTAACAACCCTGACAAAGAAACCTTATGAAAACAGCATAGGAAAAGGAAAAAATGCTGGTAACCAACATTGTCTTCTTTTCCCACAATGTTTTCTACCCTTCCAAAAAAAAAATCTAGTTTTTGAGTCACGTTTAATTTGTCGTCTGCAAATGCTTTCAATTTGGATTAACCCTAAATTTTATCGTTTGGAAAATAGTTAACCTGTTACCAAACAATCCTGTTTTCTTGTCTTTGGTAGAGACTTAAAGTCAAGGTGAAAGCAGTTGAAGACAATTCATTACTTGTGGCTCATATGATGAAATTTGGCCATGAAAGGGTGGAAAGCATTGTGGGAAAAGGAGTAAATACTGGTTACAAGTATTTTGTCCTTTTTCCACAATGTTTTTAATAAGCTTTTATCCTTGGTCAGAGTCTGTAAAACATGGAATTGTTTGGTAAATCTATTGTCTTTAAAGATAGGACACCTTAATATGTATTCCTGTAACATCGCCTTTCATTGCCGAAAAACGTACGGATTCGGTTAAGACTCGGGCAATCTGTAATTGGTCGGCCAATAGATGCTGGTTCCCCGCATAGATGACGGATTACCTGAGTCTTAGCCAAATCCATGCGATGAAAGGCAATGTTACACAAATCCCATTAGGGTGCCCTATCCTTAAATCATTTCTAATCAGTAAAGGGTAGAATTTAGTGGCTCTGTAGAAAGATAATACACATACAATGTTATCTGACAATCATGCTACTTTATTTTCGTAACTCATGTTACATGCCTATGGGTGCCTATTATAGTAAATTAGTAAAAGAAAAAGTTCTCAAAACAATTGTTGTGAACAACTACTGGCAAACCATTGCCACACAATCCGGACTTAAAATGATCCTGAGAAAGAGAGCTTTTTGAGGCATTGCAGGAAAAGGAGAAAATGCTGGTAACCAGCATTTTCTCCCTGTAAACAATGTTTGTAATTTTTCACAGCCAAATCTCATAATTCCAGCCACATTCAGATTGTCATCTGCAAATGCTTTCAGTTTGGATGACTCTGAATTTTTGTAGTTTGGTAAAGAGTTAACCCTGTCACTGCTGAATAAATAAATTGCATTTTCTCAAAGGCCAAAAATACATTTCCTCTGCAGGATTAAGAGACAGTTCGGTCATAATCTAGAATATAGCAGTGGACAGTGTCAATCAGAAAACTAGACTGCACGTTCTGTGCAGTCTGATCTTGATCTACACTGTCCACAAAAGCTTCTAGTGTCGTCTATGGTATGGAAAGAGTTAAATGGAGATCTCTGAATAGTTTTAAGCTGTTTTTGAAGAGAACATTAAACTAGGGTGGTAGCCCTATTGTCTGTGTTGGCGTGGTGAATCATGCAAAAACTTTAACATTTTCAGATATTAGCCATGCTCTGGCAAAAGGGGGCTTAATGCATTTCTGTGATTTATAATACCAAGCAAGTCATCACATAATCATGGATCCATGAAATTCATTTTAATATTTGTAGACAAAAAATAGAAAGTGCCTCGAATGGTTGGACTTGCTTTTGAAAATAGAGAAAACAATTTGTGAAAAAGAGAAAATGCTGGTTACCAGTATTTTCTCCTTTTCCAACAATGTTTTCAAAAAGCCTCTTTCTCAAGGTCATTAAATCACGGAATTATGTGGTAAGGGCTTAACTCTGTATCACAAGACTAGAATGTAGACTTGTTCAAATTGAAACAATTTGCAGGTGACAATTTTGAGTATGGTTTACTAAAATGATGGAATTTGTCTTTTATTCGGTAGAAAGCATCGTGGGAAAAGGAGAAAATGCTGGTTACCAGCATTTTCTCCTTTTCCCACAATGTTTTCAAAAGGCTTCTTTCTCAGGGTCGTTAAAAGTTGGGATTGTGTGGTTAAGGATTAATACACAAGATTGTTTGGTAAAGGTCTAATGGAAGTTGCTACATCTGATTTCAAGCTGAGCCACAGTAGCTAAGTCAATAGCATGCAGGACTAGAGAACCGGGTCGTGGGTTCGTTCCCACTCAGCCAGTTTCTTTCCAAGGATTGATGATAGTCATTGCAACAGGATTCATTCCTCTCCCACCACTGACCATTGTTTTGACGATTGTTTTGTGGGAAAGCAACCAGTGGCTTGGAAAGAAAATTGTGCGGTGTACTGGTAAAAAAGACTCCAGGAAAGCATGGATAGGTGCACTGAATGCCGCGATATAACTGAAATCATTTTGAAAATGGTGTTAAAAACCATACAATCTACAATCTACATTTGATTTCAAATCTTCCTTTACCTATCGACGTTAAATATTTGTCTATACACATCAAATGTGTTAAATATACTAAATTAATCAATTTTTGTTTTTCTTTTTACATGTATTTTATTCGATATATTTTATATTGTCCAATTTTATTGTATTTTACATGTTCTCTAGAGCTATATGTAGATATATGTGGTCATGTAATGATGAAATTCTACATGATGATCTGCAGTGGACACAATTTCTAACTCTTTACCACACAATCCCGAGTTTTAATGACTTTAAAGAAAAAGTCTTTTGAAAACATTGTGGAGAAAGAAGAAAATGCTGGTAACCAGCATTTTCTTCCTTTCCCACAATGTTTTCTACCCTATCAAGGACAAACTTCTTCATTTGGGCTGCCTTTAATTTGTTGTCTGCAAATGCTTTCAGTTTGAACCAGTCAAAAATTTTGTCGTTTGGTACAGAGTTAACATACATGTACAGTGTATACCGGTTGATGCATAACAAGCAATTTTTCCTTCTGCCTTTATGTTTTTACATATTTACATGTACTGAAGTTTCATTCAATTTACTAGATTTTTTTTTCAAAAATAGTCTGCTTCAAATTTCTTTACCCTTTAACAATCTAGCTTTTCAGCATGTCCATCACTTTAAACAGTGCGGGAAAAGGAAAAATTGCATGTAAAACATAATTTGAGCCATGCTCTGGCAAAAGGGGGCTTAATGCATCTCCGTTATACACGATACTAGCCCAAGTCATCACATAATTATGGATCCATAGGAGCCACTTTTTTGAATAACCGACTTAATCATGAGGTAGATTGGTCCTTTGACAAACAGAAAATTGACCAATAGTGAAAAGTTTCGGCCCAGGTCAGCCTGCACGGATGCATTAAGCCCCCTTTTCACAGAGCATGGCTCATTTCTTTTCCCACTATATTTTCTTCCTTGTTAGAAAACTTCAGCCGAGCCCCCGTAGCACAGTCTGTAGCCTAAAGGACTTGAGAACAGGGTGTCTCTGGTTTTGATTCCCCAGCTCGGCTAATTTCTTTCCAACAATCGATGATAGTCATTGTGACTGGATTCATTCCTCTCTCTCGTCTGATCATTGTTTAGATGATGGTTATGTGGGAAAGCAGCCAGTGGGTTGGGAAGACTATTGTGCAAAGTACTGGCAAAAGATATTCCGGGAAAGCATGGATAGGTGCACTGGCAGCCATGATGTAACTGAAACAGTTTTGAAAACAATGTTAAACACCATACAATCAATCAAACAATAGACTTCAGCTCCTTTATACAAATTTGGATTAAATTAGGGGGTCCTGCTTGGCCCAATGGTAAGGTGTAGGACTCGTGACCTGGAGGCCCTGGGTTCGAGCCTCACTAGATCCACTGGGTATTTTGTTGGAGTGTCTTTGGACAAGACACTTAAGAGTCCTAGCCTAGTACTGGTGAAACCCAGGAAATACATGAATATGTGAGCTGTTGCCGTGATATGACTGAAATAATGTTGAAAGCTGCATGCAAAACCATTCAGTTAATTGATTAAATTACCAGCAATTTCTCCTTTTCTGATAATGTTTTCCAAAGACCTTTCTTAGAGTCTTAAAAAATAGTAAAAGATGCTGTGACATATGAAAAAATTGCTAACAATGAGCTTTCTCTACATTGGCTTTAATATTGATTTAAGTGCTTTCATTAGGTTGCATAATATGTCATGTATCGCCCCCTTTTTTTGTTATTACTAATTAAGAGAGTTTGATATTTTTTTATCAGGTAATGGGTGAATGTTTCATATAAATGCACTACTGACTTCATTTAATCTTACCCAGGTCAACATCATTTACATGAATTAAATTTCTATTTTTACCCTCAGCATCACTGCCTTCATTTTTGTCCTGAATGGTCACAGAATATTCCATATGCACAAATTGAATTGCTTACCTGTACCTTCCTGTGTTTATATAAGTTCCCGAATAATAGTTGGAGTTTTATTTATATACCTACTTATATACTGAACCAAAAAAGAAACTTCCCCTGTGTTTAAGTGCAGATATACACAAATATGAAAATCGGGATTAAACTAGATTTATATGCATTGAAAGAGTATTTTATTGCGACTTTGTGTGAAAAAAATTATTGCTGAGGGTTTATCAAAAAGTAGTGAAATGGTAGTTAAAATGCGGAAGGGGTCGCTCACCAAAATCACAAATTAATACCGGGTATGACCACCTTCAGCATGAAGGACTGCCTGGCATCAATGGCGCATAGAACGGATAAGTGTATTGATTTCGGCTTGTGGAATGTTGTTCCATTCCTGAATTAAGGCTTGTCTTAGCTGAATGACGTTTGACGGTGGAATAGGGCGACGTCTAACACGCTGGTCCAAATTATCCCAAAGGTGTTCAATGGGATTCAGATCAGGGCTTTTGGCAGGCCAGTCATTAAAAAATGCAATGTTATTCGCCCTGAGGAAATTCACATTGTCCCTAGCTGTATGGCTTGTGGCATTATCATGCTGAAAAAGAGTGATATTGGCATTATTTTGAAACAGTGGGATAATGCGCCTCGCAAGAATTTCATCTCGGTAGCGTTGGACATTCAAATTCCCTTCGATAACGACGAGATTAGTGCGAAAGCCATATGCAATGCCCGCCCAGACCAAGACAGAACCCCCACCCCCAAAACAATCTCGTTCAAGTACGCAGCAGTCGGCATAACGTTCATTTCTCCTACGGTATACTCGAACCCTGCCATCACCTCGATGAATGGAAAACCTGGACTCGTCAGAGAAAAGAACGCTATTCCATTGTTGTCTAAGCCAGCGTTGGTGTGTACGTGCCCAATTAACACAATTTACGTGGTGACTTTGCGTCAAAACACAACCAACGTATGGACGACGTCCACGTAGCCCACCCTCGCGCAAGCGATTGCGCACAGTTTGGGCAGATATACGGTTGTTAAGTGTACCAGGGGTGTCAGCAGCAGTGGCTGTGGCAGTTTGGAAGGGATTGCGCAGGTGGGTGTTCCGAATATAGCAGTCTTGGCCGAGCGTCGTGACGCGAGGACGTCCACTACGTGGTCGATCTTCCGTACGCCCTGTTGCTTGAAAACATTGCCTAAGGTGTCGAATAGCACGAGTAGAACATCCAATATTCATAGCAACAGCATTCTTCGTCATACCAGCATTAAGCATGCCAATGGCACGTTCACGTAAATTTTGCGGAATTCTAGGCATATCAAAAATAAAGAAAACTAAACAGAATTTGATTTTTTTCAACGTCTTTTTCTTATTGACATGAAAGTCTATAAAATTAGACTGAAAGGTTTCAAAAAATATACACGAATTATACTGGTCCGTGCATGCACGTGAAAATCGCTTTCAGCGGGTTTCTTCTGCAAAATGCTTTCAATCGAGTTAAAATTTGTTTTATCGGACACATAATCGTTCGCCCGAATATATGTAGGTCATCTGATATTTTGATTTTTTTTAATAACATTGCATTTGCACTTAAACACAGGGGAAGTTTCTTTTTTGGTTCAGTATATATTCAGCATCAGGTCAGGTCAGGTTAAATGAAGTAGGCAGTATTATGCATAAGGAATATTATGCTTTAGTGATTTTCCAGGTGCTTGTACTGGATTTGAACAGCATGAGAAAATTTGACAAAGGTCAAGTGAAATGTCAAAATTTTTGTACACAGCAAAAAGCAAAACTAGTGCCAGGAAAGTTACTGCAGTATAATATTCCTTTTATTATATGCCCAAAACAATGACAAATGTTGGAAATTATTGACTATTTTATTCGAAAATGGTAAACAAGATAAAACAAATAATGGTTTAGTGGGTAGTATGTTTGTTTTATGAATAGTGGTTGAATATTATAGAGTAACATTTTGACCAATCAAATTGCAAATCAGTATGTAAATTATTCACGAGCAAGATATGTCATACATGTATTTGGAACCATAGTTGACACTGTGTAGATACAATTTTTTACCTGTTCTGTGTGTTTTTTTATACATGTGTGAAGCATGTATATACGTAGTCCCCAAAATAAGGGAACCCTGTACTTGTTTTTTCTGACATGATATGACAGAGTGACGTTACCTCTTGATATTGAAGCAGTTTCCTAGAGCGACAATGTGCCGTATCATGTCCAGTATGCCAGCCAGGTGTCCTGCTGGTGTTGCTGCACATTGAGGTCACACCCGATATTGACTTGGATTCCATATCTGATATATGTTTTAGGTGAAATAGAGAACTACCTCAAGATGAAATTCAAGGGTTCCCTTATTTTTGATTCTATGTATATTTTCGGCCAGAAAAATTACAGGTATGAAATAGATTTATTTATTTTTTGTTTGTATTATAGTGCTATTATTTTGGTGGATTTCTAACTATCTACCAGGGGAGAAAATTTTTAAGATCAGGCCAAATTTAAAGCATTTGCAGACAACATATTTTGTTTTACTCCAATGATGTGATTAATGTTTAGAAGGGATATAAAACCTTGTGGGGAAAAGAGAAAATTCTGCTAACTAACATTTTCTTTGTTTCCCACAATGTTTTCAAAGGTGTTGTCCCTCAGGGTTTTTAAAACATGGGATTGTTTGGTAAAGGTTCTTCTTGAAAGATATTGAGGATACATGTTTATTTTGGTGAAAGATCGAAATTTATTTCATCGAGGGAACATCATCAGTAATATTTTCACTTGGCTGTGCCACTCATGAAAATATTATTGATGATGTTCACTCATGAAAATATAATCGATGATGTTCTCTTGATGAAATAAATTTTGATTTTTCACTGAAAAAAAAAAAAAAAAATCTATTTATTTCATGCTTCTACGCTTCTACCCCCCCTCTTTGTTGGGATTGTCATCAAAATCCAGCACAGTTGTTTTCAGTAATTCCCCATGACGTACCCCTCCACATAGCAATGTATTACGGTATTAGGTAAAGCGCAAGAAATGTGGTATAAATTATGTCATATTTCCCTCTTGTTGAATGGCATGATCTGTTTACCTAGGTAACTAGTGTGCGGGAACTACTGTTTCTGCCTTCAATTGAAGAGTTAAAAAATAAAAAAAATTTTTTTTCACTGGTGGTAACCATGAAATATATAGAGGATATTTGTTTTTTACGGTGAAAGATCGAAATTTATTTCATTGAGTGAACATCATCGGTAATATTTTCATGAGTGGTGCAGCCACAAGTGAAAATATTACCGATGATGTTCACGAGATGATATAAATTTCGATCTTTCACAAAAAAAAAACCGAATATTATATTTATTTCATGCTTTTAACCCTTTCTTGGGGGGAGGGGGGAACTTTATCAAAATCCAGTACATTTCTTTTCGGTTATTCCCCATGGCGTACCCCCTCCACATAGCAAGGCATTACAATATTACGTCAAGCACGAGAAATGTAAGGTAAATTACATCATATTTCCATCTGGTTGTGAGGCACGCACATTTTACCTAGGTAGGTAGTGCGTGGGAACAACGGTTTCAGCCTTGAATTGAAGAGTTAGAATATAAAAATTGGTATTTTTCACTGGTCGTAACCATGAAATATCAAAAAATATTCCACCATTATTTCGTGATAAACTACTGAGAAGCATGAAATAATTTTTGTTATATGTTGTTTGTTATATTGTAGTGCTATGGTTTTTTTTTGGCTTTTTTTGAAGGCTTATTTTATTTTGTACAATTTTGTTATGCCAGATTAATCTCAATAACTAACACAGTTATGTCTGTAACAATATTAACCCTTTACCAGATGACAAAATTTTAGCCTTGTCCAAATTGAAAGCATTTGCAGACGACAATTTCAGTAAGGTTCAAATGGTGCAATTTTTCTTTCAAAGGGTAGAAAACATTGTCGGAAAAAGAGAAAATCTCCTTTTCCCACAATGTTTTCAAAAGGCTTCTTTCCCAGGGTCGTTAAAAGTCAGCATTGTGAGGTAAAGGGTTAATATACATGTGAGCCATGCTCTGCCAAAAGGGGGCTTCTTAAATCTTCGTGATATATTACACCAAGCCAGTCACTACATAATTAGGGATCCATAAAATACATTTTGTCTAATAACAGGCTTAATACCGGAGTAGATGGGTCCTTGGACATGCAGAAAATTGACCAGTATCAAAAAGTTTCCGCCAAGGTCAGCCTGAGCAGACTGTGCAGGCTGATAAGGGTCGATACTTTTTGCAAATGCATTAAGCCCACTTTTCACAGAGCATGGCTCATGGATATTTGAAGTAGCATTTTTTTCCCCTCAGATTTAACTTTTTACCAAACACAGAAAATTTGGCTTAAAAATTGAAATGCATAAATGACAAATAAAATTTAGCTCAAGTGATGTTATTGGTCTTCAGAAGGTTAGAAAACATTGTGGGAAAAGAAATACTTGTTACCAGCATTTTCTTTTTCCACAATGTTTTAAAAAGATTTCTTCCTCAGGATTGTGTGGTGAAGGGTTAAGAGGAAGAAAATATTTTGTGAAAAGGAAAAAGTGCTGGATTACATTTTCTCCTTTTTACCTCCACTGGCCGAAGGCCAGCGAGCTATTGTCATGGCGTTGTGTCCGTCGTGCGTCCGTCCGTTCGTTCGTCCGTTCGTCCGTGCGTGCGTCCGTAAACTTTTTCTTTAAAAAACTTCTCCTCAGAAACTATTGACTGGATTTTTACCAAATTTCACAGGAATGTTCCTTTGGTGGTCCTCTTTCAAATTCCTTCAAATAATTGTGTTCCATGAAGAATTCTGGTTGCCATGGCAACCAAAGTAAAAAACCTTTAAAAATCTTCTCCTCCCAAACCGCTATTTGGATAGCATTATTATTTTGCAGGAATGTTCCTTAGATACAGGTTTACAGAATTCCTTAAAAAAAAAAAAGATCTGTCAAAAAACATGGCTTTTATGGGAGACTCATTTTCCTTTTATGGTATAAAGTAAAATCTTTGAAAAATTTCTTCTCTAAAACTATTCATTGGATTTCATTGTTGTTTTGCAGGTAAGTTCCTATGGTGGTTGTCTACCAATTTGTTTCTTCAGTGAGCTAAAATGCAGGATTGAATGATAATTGTTAAAAACTTCCTTTCGCCATTATAGAAATATCAGGCCTGTGGAGCGATACAGGCGCTCAAGCGCCTCTAGTTCCATGATGTTTTAACCTGTCACAATACAGTCCTGAGTTTTCATGACCATGTGAGAACATTGTAGGAAATGGAGAAAATGCTGGTAACCAGCTTTCAATATTTCTTTCCTTTTCTTATGTTTTCCAATGGTTTCTATCTAAAAGACTGGATGTTTGATGAAGGAATATTGCAAAAAAAAAAATGCTCTACTTGTAAAATTTACATGCCTTATTCTTATTCTATATATTATATAAGCCAGATGAACTAAATTAAAGGTGAATTTTTGTTGTTTGAAAGTATTTTAGTTCAGAATTTGCTATATGTCACATTGATCATTCACCAAAGGATTTCACACTTTAACAATCCTGTGGAGGAGGGCTTTTGAAAGTATTGTGGGTAAGTTAGAAAATGCTGCTAACCAGCATTCTGTCCTCTCCAATGGCATAGCACCCTCGACACACGTGCGTATAAAAAAATCTGAGACGAAAGCTGAAAATCACAGTTTCATATATATGTATTATTTTTTTCTCTGATCTGTTCGTCTTTTCAAACTAAATAGATGGTTAAATTGATTCAATGATAACTAGGGAATTCCTCTATGCTTTACATTAATGCTACCCTCCCGCTCCCTCCCCCATTGGCACTTCGTGCATTACTGTGCGTATAAATATTTTAATCCTTGCTATGTCTGTGCTCTTCCCACAATATTCTCTTTCCTTTCACATACAAATGCCATTATATGTTACACAGTAGTTGTCTACAAACAATTAGAATTTGGGTAAGTCTAAGCTTGTCTGTTTCATTCATTTAGAACTTAATGGTTCAACTCTTTACCAAACGACAAAATTTTAGACTGGTCCAAATTGAAAGCACTTGCAGACGACAAAATAAACATACCTTAAAAATTCAAATTTGTTTCCAACAGGGTAGAAAACATTGTGGGAAAAGTAGAAAATGCTGGTTACCAGCATTTTCTCCTTTTCCCACAATGTTTTCTAAAGGCTTCTATCTAAGGGTCGTAAAAACCAGGGATTGTTTGGTAAAGGGTTAACTCTGTATCAGTTGAAAAAATTCAGGCTTGTCCAAATTCATAGCATCTGCAGACAAATGTGGCTCAAATTATGAAATTCATCTTTTCAAAGGGAAGAAAACATTGTGAGCCGAGCCCTGGTATCTCAGTCGGTAGCGTGCAGGACTTGAGAACAGGGGGTCGTGGGTTCGATCCCTGGCTCGGCCTATTTCTCTCTGAGGATTGATGATAGTCATTGCGACAGGATTCATTGCTCTCCCACCGCTGACCATTGTTTTGATGATGGTTATGTGGGTAAGCAGCCAGTGACTTGGAAAGAAAATTGTGTGGAGTACTGGTAAAAGAGTCTCCTGGAAAGCATGGATCGGTGCATTGGCCGCCGCGATATAACTGAAATAATGTTGAAAACGGCGTTAAACACCATACAATCAATCAATCAATCAATCAAAACATTGTGATGAATAGAAACAATGACTTTTTACCTTTCCTCCTTTTCCCTCAATGTCTTCAAAAGCTTTTATCCTCCAGATTGTTTGGTGAAGTGATAAATGCCATTAACTCCTGTTGGCACAAAAGGTAATTTTTGTTGCACTTACAGGCGGTGTAGATCAAAATCATACAGCACATAACAAGCTGTCTGATTTTATATGTATGGTTTCATATTTTTAGAACAAAAGCCATAAACAAACACCCAAGGGTCACTCAGATCGTGCTCAATCCTTTACCACCCAATCCTGTGTTTTGATGAAGGCCTTTGAAAACATTGTGGGAAAAGGAGAAAATGCTGGTAACCAGCATTTTCTCCTCTTCCTACAGTGTCTTCTACCATTCCAATTTTAGTTTTTAAGTCACATTTCATTTATCATCTGCAAATGCTTTCAATATGGACTAGTCAAAAATTTTGTCATTTTGTAAAGAGTTAAGACAGGTGGTTGCTTCCTATCGGTGCATTTCACTATAATTACTGCCTCCTCTTGGAACAGGAAAATTGCAGGTGACAAAATAAATGTGACTGAAATTTGCTTTGGGAAGGCTAGAAAATATTGTGAGAAAAGGAGAAAATGCTCTTTACCTTAAGTCTTTACCAAACAACAAAATTTTAGACTGGCCCAAATTTAAGTCATTTACAGACGACAAATATGACTGAAAGATTGAAATTTAATTTGGGAAGGGTAAAAAACATTATGCTGGTTACCAGCATTTTCTCCTTCTCCTACCATGTTTTCAAAAAGCTTCTTTCTCAGGGTCATCAAAAGTGGGGATTGTGTGGTAAAGGGTAAATACAGGTTTTTTACTTGAATCTTTACCAAACGACAAAATTTAAGACTCGTCCAAATTCAAAGCATTTGCAGACGACAAAATAAACATGGCTCAAAAAATGAAATTTGTTCTGGGAAGGGTAGAAAACATTGTTTGAAAAGGAGAAAATGCTGGTTACCAGCATTTTCTCCTTTTCCCACAATGTTTTCAAAAGGCTTTTCTTAAAGGTCGTTAAAACTTGGGATTGTGTGGTAAAGAGTTTACTCAAATTAAAGGTGGCACAAATGATGGGGTTTGTCTGTAATAGAGTTGAAAGCATTTTGGAAAAAGAAGAAAATGCTGATCACCAACAATTTTTTCTTTTCTTACAATATTCCCGTCCTATATCTGTTGTGTTGTGAAGGGTTATAGGAGGTTGCCACTATGGCATGATATACAGTGAAAAAAATATGAGCTATGCTCTGAGAAAAGAGGGCTTACGGGGGCTTAAATGCATCTGTTAACAAGAGGGCCATGATGGCTCTGTATTGCTCTTCTGGCTAATAAGTACAAAATATACATACCTAAAGGTTGTGACTTGTGAGGGCGGGCCCAATTTTGACCCTTGAGCTATAATTTGAAGAATCTTGGTAGCAGTCCTTTAGATGAATATACGTGCAAACTTTAGTGGCCCTAGGTCGTATTGTTAAGTATGGGAAGATTTTAAAAGTTTTCACTATGTAGGCCCATTTAAAACTTTAAATTGCCATGGCGGAGTCAATTTTGACCCTATGGAATGATCATTTCTGTAAAGTTTGATCAAAAGTGGATGGGTAAGTTCAGAGAAGATATTTGAAATAAAAGTCAAACAGACGGACGGTTGCACGCACGACAGATACAGAGCCTTAAGATAAGCTTCCTGGCCTACAGCCACTGGGAGCTAAAAAATATTGACCCATTATGCTTTGGCGTGCATATTTTGGTATGGCATACTTAAGTCAGATGAGTTGCCTCTCTTTGTAATTTGATAAATTTTCAAATGCAAATATCTCGCAAAATACAATTTTTTCCTTAACTGAAACATATGGATACGATGTAAAATGCGTATCTTAATATATTTCACTAGGTAACATATCATGCCTCATGGAGCACTAGAGCTAAACCATTTCCTGTCGACCAGGGATCGTATATACATATATAGAATCCCTGTGTCGACTTAAAAAGAAAAAAAACAGTCATACTTTATAACATCACCGAAAGGTATAATGTAGAGCAAGATCAGACTGCGCAGGCTTATTTTGGTAAACACTTTCTACCGAAAACGCGACAGGGAAACCTGTACAGTTATATACGAGTATTTCCCCAATCAAACATTCCCGTCACGGCAACCACCAAATTTGCAGACTTTCCACGTGCTTAATATAGTTGGACATGTTTTGTATTCAATGTTTGGTGTGTCATTTGTGTAAAATGTTCGTTTGTTTGTTTGTATTTTTGATATGTGGATTATTTAATTAATAGATAAATTTTTGGAAATAATAAAAATCGAGGTGGGTGAATTTATTGCTTCTTTTTCACTGGCATTTTTATGAAATCACCATCATGCTCACAATCGTCGTATGGACACATGTTGTCGTTATCACCCCACCCCATCCCCATCGAGTTTAAATGATGGTCGTCGTGATGGGCTCAATCGGTAATGTCCTATAACTATAAAAGTAAGGAGTTGTGGATTCGATACCGAGTCCGGTAGCTCAGTTGGTGACGGCAGGGCTAGAATATTTAGGGGTTGTGGATTCGATACCGGGCTCTGTCGGTCACATAAATGTGTGAGTTCAAATTCTGGCTTGGCCAAAGGGTTTCAGCATGGCCCAGTAGTGTAGTACTATTTATAGTCCGCCAGTCATTAGTTCGATCTCCAAGAGAAGGATTGGGGTTTTGCGCGAGTGTCCTTTGGCAAAACACTTTAGAACCCTGTCCTAATACCTGTGAGACGAAGGAAGACATAAAACAACTGAATAACTTAGCTGTCGCTAAATAATAAATAATGTCATGGTTGGAGTGTCCCTGAGCAAGACTATTAACCTTTCGGCGCCATAGGTGAAAACAGTGACTATTGCGGACCGTATAGATCAAGATCAGACTGCACAGAACGTGCAGTCTGATCTTTGATCTAAACCGTCCGCTTGTTTAGTCAAGCCTATACAAGCAAAATCGTTGTAAGTTTCAATGGATTGTATTTATAGCTGTAGAAAGGTCAAGTTTATTTATTTGGTGCTTAAAGAGTTAAGAGACCTAGCTTAGTACTGGTGAAATCCAGGAAACACCTTAGTTTGTGGGCTTTCGCGATAATACGAATAAAATGTTTTTTTTTTTATCAAGCGGCGTAAAACACCATTCAATCAAGGGTGAAATGGTTGTCATTGTAACAGAAATCGTCTCTCCTAAAACTTATATTTTGACACGCGAAAGCAGCCGATAACTTTATCACCATAGACAATATTTTAAACACTGCATAAGACTGTACAATTTTTAAACTTGCCCAAATTGAAAGCATTTGCAGACGATAGATCAAATATTTTAAGATTTTTTTTTATGAGAAAGAATGGTAATTATTGTGGACAAAGGAGCAAATGCTGATTAATAGGTTATAAATGTCTATCTTGCTTTTCACCAGTACTAGACTAGTGTTTTGCAGTGCTTTGCCCAGGGACACGCCAACATGAATATCCCAGCAAGCGGAGATCGTTCAAGAATTTTCATTACAAATCCATCACCGTAACCCTTTGCCAAACTATCTGGTGTTTGAACGACCACGTGAAAAAAAAAACTTTGGAAAGTAGATCTCTATTGTGGTAAAAGCAGAAAATGCCATTCCCATAGTATTTTCAAGTCAATCGTGGACAAATACTATAGTGTTAGCCATGTTTCAGTTTTCGTCTGCAGACACTTCCAATTTGGACACGTCTACAATTTTGTCGACTGGTAAAGAGTTAAGGTGATCGATTTATAATGAAGAGGTTCTGGGGTCGATCGTCACCGGCCACACTGGTTTTTCGTGGGAGTGTCCTTTGGTAAGGAGGAGTACTAGAGCCTAGCACTGATGTTCATGAAACATGTATCAGTATGGATCAAGATCGGACTGCGCATGACTGACAGTCTGATTACAGTCTTAAAAAAATCTCATATCCTGGTATGTTGTTAAAGCTGGCGCTCTAGGCTTTGATACACTGTATTGCTACATGTCATTTCTTCAGTGGTATTCTGTAGATTTTTTCACACATCTCAGATAATGGCAATCTGTGTAGGCCTTTGTTTTCCACGCATGCGGACTTGTAATTGTCGCTTACATTCTAAGCTAAAAACATGCAAGTTCGATTTGAAATGCAGAATAGAAAATGTTATGTCATGAATAAGAGATATGTCGCCGTAATATGCTCGTACTTATAAAAGCGGCATAACTACAGCCTGGGTTCCAGTCTGATCATTTATCCATTCTATTCATTTTGACGTTATTTTGTTAAAAACAAGAAAAAAATAGTTTATTTTTGAAGATCTAGGCTATGTAGACCGTACGCGTGATAAGGACTGATTAACTCTTTCACTACTGCATAAATAAATTGCATTTTCTCAGTGGCTACAAATACAGTCCTGATGGTAGTTCAAGAGACAGTTCATAATCTAGAATAAAGCCGTGGACAGTGTAGATCAGAGTTCAGACTCCACGTTCTGTGCAGTCAGATCTTGATCTTCACTGTCCACATAAGCTTCTGGTGTCGTCTACGGTATGGGAAGAGTTAAGATATTATTGGGGCCTGGACCCAGGCTGAACGGCTCGTTTTGTCTCAATCTTTTTACGTACATTCGTGTTTGGTATCATCACCATCAGTAATTTACACAAATGTTTTTAAAGTTAACTGCTGCATACGTGTTTGATTGTGGAGGTGCTGAGTTTTGTATTTTCAACTGAAGCGAACGCTTAACCTACCAGACGACAAAAATTAAGAATCGTCCATAATAATCGCCTGTGCAGACGACAAATTAAATGTAGCTCAAATAATTCTCACAAAGCAAGAGAACAATGTCGGAATAGAGAAAACCAGCATTTTCTACTATGTTTTCAAAAGCATTCAGTATGTGGTTGTTATAACACGGGCCAGTTTGATCGAGTTTTCATTGTAGAACTGAACTCGCCTTGCGTTTATAGCGAGGCTTTCGGTAGAACTTTTTTTTTTTTCATGTTTTGACAAGACATTGTATTCAAATATAAACTACAACCTTAATCTTATAGGCTCCAAATTGGTCTAATGGTCAGGGGAGTCGACTTGGGAACTCGGCGACCCAAGATCGATACCGGCACACGCCAGAAAAAAAAATTCCACACACAGACAGGGGGGAGAGAGAAAGGCAGCCGGATAGAGAAACCAACAGCTGGATAGAGAACGGGAAAGAAAGACACTTGGGTAGGCGATGGTGGGACCCAGGGAAATTACCTTTTACTACTCGGTGCATTTGAAATTATCAATTCTAATACAGAGGTTGTTTTATTACAGATGGATATTTCTTTTGATTTATTTGTAAATTTATAGAACTTGTTTTCTCTGTGCAGAGATCAAGTTTAAGCAAGAAGAACACGGAACTTTAAAAGAGAAAAGTTTTATTACTCAAAATGAAATGTAGATGTATACAACAAACATATTACACAAAATCGAATTCAACAGCCTGAAAGAATATTGTGGGAAAAGAAGAAAATATTGTTTACTAAAATTTTCTTTCTTTCCCACAATATTTCAATTACCACACACAATTATCACTTGAAGCAAGTTTTTCGACAGCAAATGTCTTAAATATAGATTTAACCCTTTACCAAACAATCCCTGGCTTTAACGACCCGAGGGGGGAAGCCTTCTGGAAACACTGTGGAAAAAGGAGGAAATGCTGGTAACCAGCATTTTCTCTTTTTCACTCAATGTTTTCTACTCTTCTACAGTCAAGTTTCAATTTTTGAGTCACATTTATTTTGTCATCTGCAAATGCTTTCAATTTGGTCCAGTCTAAGATTTTGTCGTCTGGTAAAGAGTTAAGTAACATTTTGTCATCTGGAAAAGTATTAATTAACAAATACAAAAATCTTAAATAAAATCATTAAAAAAAATTGAAACGAGTTCATTATCTCTCCACCAAACTACAAAATTTTTTATTTGTCCAAATTTAAAGATGACAAAGTGAATGTAGCTATGGTTTGTCTTTCAAGATAGTAAAAACATTGTGAAAATAGAAAATGCTGGTTATAAGCACATTCACCATTTTCCATAATGTTTTCAAGAACCTTGTACATCTTTTTGTTTGAAAACAATGGCTGGTTTGAGAAAAGGTTAAATTCAAGACAGTAACCTGATAATTTAACCACCAATACAGAATAGCTTTTAAAAAACTTATTACCAAAACAAATGATGAAATTTTGGACTCATCCATATTGAAAGTATTTGCAGATGACAAATTACATGTGGCTATAAAGTGTAGAAAATGTGGAGGAAAAGGAGTCAATCCTGCTTACCAGCAGTTTCACCATTTTTCACAATGTATTTAAGAGCAATCAACCATGTTTTTTTTTTTTAACCCTTTACCACACATTCCAGACTTTAAATACCTTAACTCTTCACAAAACGACATTATTTTAGACTAGTCCAAATTGGAAGCATTGCTGACGACATAATTAAGGCGACTCAAAAATTCAAATTTGTTTTAGGAAGGATAAAAAACATTGTGGGAAAAGGAGAAAATGCTGGTTACCAGCATTTTCTCCTTTTCCCACAATGTTTTCAGAAGGCTTCTTCCTCAGGGTCATGAAAACCTAGGAATGTTTGGTAAAGAGTTAAGGAAAAAAGCCCGTAGAAAACCTTAAGCGAAAAGGAGAAAATAGTGGCAACTAGCATTTTCTCCTTGTCCAATAAGTTTTTCTACCCTACCAAAAACAAATTTCAATTTTTCATATTTATTGTGTCATGAGCACATGTTTTAAATTTGGACAAGTCTGAAATTTTGTTGTTTGGTAAAGAGTAAACTCTTTACTAAACAATCCCTGGTTTTCACGACTCTGTGAAATAAGCCTTTTGAAAACATTGTGGAAAAAGGAGAAAATGCTGGTAACCAGCATTTTCTCCTTTTCACACAATGTTTTCTACCCTTCACAAAGCAAAGTTCAGTTTTTGAGTCTCTTCAATTTTGTCATCTGCTAATGCTTTCATTTTGGAATAGTCTAAAATTTTGTCGTTTAGTAAAGAGTTAGCTTTAGCTTTGTCCAAATTGAAAGCATTTAGATACGACAATTTCAATGTGGCTCAAACGGCAGTCTTTCTTTGATAGGGTAGAAAACGTTGTGGAAAAAGGAGAAAATGCTGGTTACCAGCATTTTCTCCTTTTCCCACAATGTTTTCAAGAGGCTTCTTTCCAAATAATAATAATAATGAATAGCGCTTTAAGGCCCGTCGACAACTTAGGTCATATTGGGCGCACTTACTTAGTAAACAATAATGCGAGGTGAAAATAACATACATGTGCAACAACATAAGACAAACATGATAAATGAGGAATGGACGAAACACAAAATGATGCCCCTTTTGTTGCCTTTTACGACATGCATGCTGTCACTTTTGTTCCGCCAGATGAAATGGCAGATGTGACGATCGCGGGACTGCAGTGGTTTATTCTTATACCCCCGATTAAACCACACGAGGTCCCACAGGCCAATTGATTCCCATTCCAAACCCTATTTACATCGAGAAAAAAATACAGGATTTGGAATAAGAACTACCCAGCCTGCTGCAATCCTACGAATTACGAGGAAAGCAGCCGTTTGTCTCTAATTTTAGTCGCCTTCTACGACATGCCATAGAGAAAGGCCGAGGTCCTATTCTATAAATTAAAAAAAAAACAGGACCCCACGGGGACTTCTTTCCAAAGGTCATTAAAAGTCCGCATTGTGTGGTAAAAGGTTAAGAAATACCACCAACATGTACAAAGGGCAAAAAGATACATATTAAAGAAAGGTAAAGATTTATTTTAACTCTGTAACCGCCAATGACAACTTGGTAGCTTTTGCAGATAGTGTAGATCAAGGTCAGACTGCATAGACTGCAGTCTTATCTTGTATTCACATCATCAGTTTGCTATTTGATGCCAGACATTACCCACAATATTTTCAAATGCATTCATTGTAGGGTTTTCACAACTTTGTGCTCAGGTGAGCTAAAAAGACGGATGGACGGATGGCGAAAACCACACCATGACATAAGCTCTGCTGGCTTTCACCCAGTAGAGATAAAGTGTACAAAGATACACTGTTAACCCTTCACCAAACAATCTCTGGTTTTTACAACCCTTGGAAAGAAGGTTTCTGAAAACATTGTGGGTAAAGCAGAAAATGCTGATAACCAGCATTTTTTCCTTTTCCCACAATGTTTTCTACTCTTCCGAAGTCGAGTTTCAATTTTGAGTCAAGTTTATTTTGTCGTCTGCAATTGCTTTCAATTTGAATAAGTCTAAAATTTTGTTGTTTGGTAAAGAGGTAAGTGACTAATTTTTCAGCTATCTGTTAACCAAGCACAGGAAACGCTCAGTCTAGACTTAAACTAAAATTAGCACAAATTTTACAAAGGTAATACAAAGAAATGACAGCGAAAATTGGCAAAACACTTTCGGAGTTTGAGCAAATGCTTGTTGAGACCAAATGTTCTTTTTCATAATGTTTTCAAAAGCTACAAACCTGACTTTGAAAATTTTAAACTATCTACATTTTTAGAGTATACTCTTTACCCTTTACCAGATAATCTCATATTTTGTGGCATCGGGAGAGGACGGCTATTGAAAACATTGTGGGGACAGGAGGAAGTGCTGGTAACCAGCACCTTCTACTTTCTCACAATTTTTTCCACCCCTCTCAAACAAATTCCACCATTGACAAATTATTATTTTTTTTTAAGTTTGGTAGAAAATTAAACAAATTCCAAGTTTCTACATTATTAACATCCTGAACCCTGTCACTTTAACCCTTTGCCGCACAATCCAAAGTTTTTACAGTCTCTGAGGAAGAAGCCTTTTGAAAACATTGAGAGGAAAAGGAGAAAATGCTGGTAACCAGCATTTTCTCCTTTTCTTACAATGTTTTCTACGCATCCTAAAATAAATTTCAGTTTTTGAGTAGCAGTTATTTTGTCTTCTGCAAATGCTTTCCATTTGGACCAATCTAAAAGTTTGTGTTTGGGAAAGAGTTAAACCAAAAACTTGGGATTATTCACAACTCAAAAGCCTATAAACAAAAGTGAAGGAGTGGATACACAAAATTTTGAAGCAGGCACTGCATAATATAAATTATATCTTTCAACACAACACCAAAACTAAAATCACATTTTTCTTACAGCAACAATAATAAATCAATAGCAAACTTAGATTCCATTGTAATTCTGCACAAGTTAGCCATATCGAAGACGTTCATCCTATTTCTTTTCGACGGAAAATCTCACTACATTGGACAGTGTTCATAAAGATCAGACTGCCTTTTCTAGGCATTCTGATCTTTGATTTTCACTGCACGGCTCCTAGCAGCCAAAGGGTGAAATTGCATTCTTGATTCGGAGAGTGTAATGATTCTGAACCCCTGTTTTTGATTTGTCATACCCAATCAATTATGAATTTGGACTAGTCTAAAATTTTGTCAGCTAGTAAAGAGTTAAATGTCATCAACTACTCCCTTTAACCCCTGAATTAATGAAATCGTTAAACAAGAGAGCCACTGGCCCTAAAGCACTCACCTGAGTAAAGTCATCTAGGGTTAACTCTTTACCAAACGACAAATGTTTAGACTGGCCCAATTTGAAAGCACTTGCCAATGACAAATGTGAATCAAAAATTGAAATTAGTTTTGGGAAGGGTAGAAAACATTATGGGAAAAGGAGAAAATGCTGGTTACCAGCATTTTCTCCTTTTCTCACAATGTTTTCAAAAGCTTTCCTTTTTGGGGTTGTTAAAACTCAGGATTGTGTGGTAAAGGGTTAATAAAGCTGAAGAGATCCTGATTTAAATGATGTAAAAGACATGAGTGTAAGTAACATAGTTTTTTTACCCGATGTGACCCTATTTCAAACTTGTTCGAGATATCAACAGGAAAAACATTCTGACCAAGTTTCAAGAGTATCAGGCAGAAAATGTAGCCTCTAGACTCCACATAAGGTTTTTCGAAGATTTGCCCGGTGACCTACTTTTTGATCCAACATGACCCAATTTTTAACTTGTCCAAGATACCATCAAAACAACCTTTCTCTTTCATGAGTATCAGGCTAAAAATGTGGCCTCTAGGGTGTACACAAGGCTTTTCTAAGATTTGACCTATTGACCTACTTTTTGACCCATCATACCTAATTTCAAACACATCTGAGATATCATCAAGACAACCACTGACTTAATTTCATGAGTATCTGGCCAAAAATGTGGCCTCTAAAGTGCATACACAGTATTTCTAGGATTTGGTCAAGTGACCTACTTTTTCACCTGACCTGATTGAATTTCATACTTGTTTGGAATACTATCAAGACAAATGCTCTGACCTAGTTTCATGAGTATCAGGCTGAAAATGTGGCCTCTAAAGTGCATACAAGGTATTTCTAAAATTTAGTCCAGTGACCCACTTTTTGACTCTACATGACCAAATGTAAAAAATGTCTTGAGATCTCAATACAAATATTCTGACCAAGTTTTAAAAGTATCTGGCTGAAAATGTGGCCTCTAGACTGCACACAAGGCTTTCTAAGATTTGGCCCAGTGACCTACTTTTTGACCTGGTGTAACCATATTTCGAACTTCTCCAAGATCCTATGTAGACAAACACTCTGGGCTACCGGTAGTTTCATAAGTATCAGGCTGAAAATAAGGCCTCTAGAGTACACAAAAGGTTTTTTTACAATTTGACCCAGTGACCTACTTTTCGACCCAACATGACCCAATTTCAAACTTGTCAAAGATATCATCAAAACAACATTCTGATTGAGTTTCAAGAGTATCAGGCTGAAAACGTGGCCTCTAGAGTGCACACACTGCACACAAGCTAATATTTAGCCCAGTGACCAACTCTATGACCCCCATGTGACCCAATTTCAAATTGATTTGAGATTTTATCTAGACAAACATTCTGACTAAGTTTCATGAGTATCTGATGGAAAATGTGACCATTAGAGTGAGCACAAGGTAAATGTTGACGACAGAATGACAGACGCCAGACACAACACAATCACAAAATCTTACCTTGACCACTTTGTGCTCAGGTGAGCTAAAAATTACGAAAACTCGGCCAAACTATTATTATATCAAGATTGCTTTGGCCAGAATATGTTACGAAAATAGTGGACTGTAAAGATTCAAGATCAGATTGCACATTCTGGACAGTCTGATCTTAATCCTCTCTGTCTGCAAAAGCAAGCTGGTTTCAGGGCTTTAAAGAGTTAACGAATTTGCAGCAGATCTTTTGAATACATCCCTTGACAGGGAAGCCATAATCGTCCTGTTCCACCACTGCCTTAACCTACTGGTACATATAAGTGATCCACAAATGGTATGAAAAGGGGCATTAACTCTAAACCTACAGCTAAGATTTACTAAACAACCAACTTTAACTCTTTACCAAACGACATAGTTTTAAACTAGTCTAAATTGGAAGCATTTGCAGACGACAAAATTAAGGCGACACAAAATTAAAATTTGTTTTGGGAAGCATAGAAAACATTGTGGCAAAAGGAGAAAATGCTGGTTACCAGCATTTTTTCCTTTTCCCACAAGGTTTTCAGAAGGCTTCTTTCTCAGGGCCATGAAAATCCGGGATTGTTTGGTAAAGGGTTAAAGCATTGGAAGACGACAAATTCAGTGTAGCTCAAAAGATAATTTCTAATTTTTAAATAGTAGTGAACAATGTGGGCAAAGGAGAAAATGCTAGTTTAAAACATTTTCTCTTTTCCAATCAATGTTTTCAAAAGATGTCTTCTTAAGGGTCAGTGTAATATGGGATTGCGTTGTAAAAGTTTAACCCCCTTTACCACACAATTCCGACTTTTAACAACCCTGAGACATGCGGCTTTTGAAAACATTGTGGCAAAAGGAGAAGATGCTGGTAACAATGTTTTCTATCCTACCCAATACAAATTTCAATTTTTGAGTCACGTTTGTCGTCTGCAATTGCTTTCAATTTTGACTGGTCTAAAATTTTGTTGTTTGGCAAAGGGTTAATATTCTATGATATTCCATACAGAATATAAGCCAAACCTACAAAAGTTATATCTTTTTAAGACGCCAAGATTATTTTAGTATATAGATATGTAGGATCTCACATAAGTTGGTGTTTGAGATAGAGTTTTATTAAATGAGTTGAGGGAAAATGTTATTAACTCTTTACCAAACGATAAAACTTAAAGACTGGTCCAAATTGAGAGCATTTGCAGACGACATATTAAATGTAGCTGAAATGATTCTAATTGTCAGTGAGAGTGTAGAAACCTTGTGGGAAAAGGAGAAAATGCTGGTAACCAGCATTTTTTCCCACAAGGTTTTCAAAAGGCCTTTTTCAGAGTCGTTAAAACCAGGGATTGTTTGGTAAAGGGTTAAGCCAGCCTTTGGCGAGCTTAATAACATTTTTTCTTGATGAGTTTAATAAAATTGATCTCAAATGCCAGAGAATGTCAGATTCTTTTTATCACATAACGATTTTGAGAAATTACAGATCAGAAGATGCAAAGTCATCTATAGATGCACCCGCCGGTAATATCCATAAAACCTATTCACTTGTACGAAATACGTACAAAATGACGTCAAGAGTGACGTCACACAGTTGTGATATCAAACGCGTACAAGATAACAAAATTCGTAATGGGTATATTACACTAAAAACAAGGGAGGTTACATGATAAAATGGAAGTCTGTCCTATGATCCTCCATGCCAAAGAATGAACACTAACGAACTGTTTTTGAAAGAAGGTATCAGAGAATCATGAACCTGAAAACCCCTTTTTCCATTTTTAGAGACAACACTGGAATTATTGGTATATTTCTCTATGCGCAATATGAAACACATCTCAAGTAAAATCTAAAATACATGTAGCAAAATCAAGTATTATGAATAAAAACTGAACATTGTTTAAACAGCGAAACTCACAAATGTTGAACACTAACCATGTTGCATTGAGTTATTTCCCTTTGAACATCATAAAACATACTAGCTTATAAGAAAAAACAAAATAACAGCACAGCAGCCATTAAAATATGTAAAATGTCTGCCCATGGATCTAGGAACTCTTTACCAAACGACAAAATTTTAGACTAAATACATTTGCAGATGTAAGATTCAAATTGGACTGATTTTACAGCATTTGCTTCTCAGAGAGAAAAACTGGTAACCAGTTTTTTTCCCCCACAATGTTTTAAATGCCCCATCTTCCTCAGGGTCATTATAACTGGGGACTGTTCGGTAAATGGTTGTATTTAAACCCTTTACTACACAACCCCCTGGTGTAAGGACCCTGAGGAAGAAGCCTTTTGAAAACATAGCGGGAAAAGGAGAAAATGCTGGTAATCAGCATTTTCTCCTTTTCCCACAATATTTTCTATCCAATTAAAGGCAAGTATCATTAGTAGAGTCACACTTGAATTGTTTTCTGCAAATGCCTTGAATTTGGACAAGTCTACATTTTTGTTGTTTGGTGCAGAGGTAAACAAGTAACAAGCAGCTCTGGACACACATTTTTAACCCTTTACCAAATAATCCCAAGTTTTCACGACCCTGTAAAAGAAAGGCTTCAGAAAACATTGTTGGAAATGAAGAAAATGCTAGTAACCATTATTTTCTCCTTTTTCCACAATATATCCAAACTTTCAGAAACAAATAACATCTGAGCCAAATTCGATTTGCCGTCTGCAAATGCTTTGAATTTGGATGAGTCTAAAATTCTGTCATTTGGTTTAGTTAAACCAAACCACAAAATTTTAGACATGGCCAAGTTGAAATCATTTGTAGATGAAAATTTGAAGACTCAAAGGATGGAACTTGTCTTTGACAGGATAAAAAACATTGTGGGAAAAGGAGAAAATGCGGTTACCAGCATTTTCTCCTTTTCCCAAAATATTTTCAAAAGCCTTTCTTTTTAAGGATTAAAACTCCTGGTTGTGTGATAATGGGTTAAAGACTTTCGTTACTTTTCATTTTCGTTGCATTGCCAACCCTGGTTTTGTTGTAATCAAATTCTTGAAAGGATTTCAAAACTTTGGTAACTATTAACTCTTTACCAAACAACATCTGGTTTTCACACTTCTGTGAAAGAGGCCTTTTGAAAACATAGCGGGAAAAGGAGAAAATGCTGGTAACCAGCATTTTCTCCTTTTCCCACATTGTTTTCTACCCTTCCCAAAACAAATATCAATTTTTGAGCCACTTTAATTTTGTTGTCTGCTAATATGCTTTCAATTTGGAACAGTCTAAAATTTTGTCGTCTGGTAAAGAGTTCAAGACAAACCCTATCATTTGACCATCATTTGTCATCAGCAAATGATTTCAAAAGAGACCATTTTAAAATGTAGTTGTTTTATAAAAAGCTTAGCTTACAAGAGTCTTGAAAATATTGTGGCAAATGGAAAGAAACCAGTAAATGAAAGCATCTTATCAGTTTGTCACATTATTTTCATCAGCTGCATGTAAAAATGATCACAAAGGAAAGGAATCATCATGTCACTGCATTTTACTATGGTCTAAATTCCTACCTTAAAAAATAATAAAAATCATTTTCCCTTATACAGCCAAACAAACCCCTGATTTCACATTTTAACCCTTTACCACACAATGCTGATTTTTAACGACCCTGAGGAAGAAGCCTTTTGAAAACATTGTGGGAGAAGGGGAGAAATGCTGGTGACCAGCATTTTCTCCTTTTTTCACAATATTCTCTACCCTGTCAAAATAAAATTGCATCATTTGAGCCACATTAAAATTGTTGTCTGCAAATGCTTTCAGTTTAGATGGGTCTTAATTTTTTAAGTGTAGTAAAGGGTTAAAGACTAAGAAAGTGTTGTGGGGAAAAAGGAGAAAAATGACAATTTCAAGCAAGTTAAAATTTTGTTGTCTCGTAAACAGATAACAGAACGAATTTTTTAACCCTTTACCACACAGTCCCAACTTTTAATGACCCTGAGAGAGAAAGCTTCCGAAAACATTATGGGAAAAGAAGAAAATGCTGGAAACCAGCATTTTCTCCTTTTCCCATAATGTCTTCTACTCTTTCTAAGACAATTTTCTCCATTTGAGGCACATCAAAAATGCTGTCTGCAATTGCTTTCAATTTGGACCAGTCTAACATTTTGTCGTTTGGTATAGAGTTAAGTCAAGACAGAGATAGCAGTGTAGATCCTTGATCACACTGCCTGTTCTGTGCAATCTGGTCTTAACTCTTTACCAAATAACAAAATTTTAGACTGGTCCAAATTGAAAGAATTTGCAGACGACAAATTAAAGGTGGCCCAAATGACAAAATTTGATCCTGATAGGGTAGAAAACATTGTGGGAAAAGGAGAAAATGCTGGTTACCAGCATTTTCTCCTTTTCCCACAATATTTTCAAAAGCCTTCTGCCTCAGGGTTGTTAAAAGTCCGGATTGTGTGGTAAAGCGTTAATTCACACCTGCCTAAAATGCAGCTATTTCTTGATACTCACTTTGAATTTATTACTTGTACCAAAGAAATCAATTCATGAAACGTTTCAAAACCTAGTTGGAAAAATCTTGATAAAGTCCCATTAGAGGAATCTATATTTAAACCAGTTTTTGCCTAAGCCAGGGGTGTGGAAATCCTATGTCCGACTCGGGAAAATTCAGCGTCGGGTAAGTAACTTACTTCAATCTACTTGTTCGCCGACAAGTAGAAAGTAAGGGTAGAATTTTGAAACAAAGATCTGTTATATACATTTAGCAGTAAAATAAAATTGTTCATCCTTCATACAAATTCACATTTCGAATGATAAACAGCAGCTTGAGATGATCCCTGATTTCTAGTAACCAAAAATACACATCTGGCCTACCTCCGTAATCACCGCATACAACTGGGTGTAGCTGTTTTTGCATGTCAATATTTTTGCTTTGAAAAATGTCTGAATAATTTCAAGATCATTGATAATGAGCAAAGCTCGTTTTGCGGTAATACTGTTCTAGATTTTTAAAAATAAAATATCCGACTTCGTTCTGGAATTTAGTCTAAATCTAGAAGGGGATGACTAAAAATTGAGTGTCTTCCGGTTGGTCGCACAGCATCACACGGATCACAATCTTTCGCACATTTACCTGATTGGTCAAAAATGACAAAAAATACCTACCGATGGGATTACTACTTTAAAATCATCGTCTGATTAATGAGTACAGATTACTATTTTCCTATTTACTTTCAGCATATTAAGCGTCTATTTTTGTATAAATATAGGCAATGATCTATGCTAGCAAACGATGACATCATTAATATACTATTTTTACGTCATGAACAAGCCGTTATTTTGCGGAAAATATTGTGTCTAAGAAATCATGATTAAACTAGTTTTTTGACTGTTTCAATATACCATTTATAGAGAAAGTTGGATTATGATCTGTGAAAAGGGGCCTTAATGCATCTGCAAAAACTATCGACCAGGTCTGCCTGCGCAGTCCGCACAAGCTGACCTCAATCAAAACTCTATGCTAGACCTATTGATCAAATTCTGCATGTCAGGACCAGTATGCATGCCTCGTGATTCAGTCAAAATTCAAAATGTGGCGGTCAGATAATGATTCTCTGGCGATCAAAGCCACTGGTGGTATTGCAGAAAGACAGCAGCCTTCCATGGAATTATATAGTTAGATAAAAAGTGAAGTTTGTTTTCCCCTTTGCCTTTTTACATGCAATATGAATGTGTGACCATGAATTTCCTCTTTTCTGTCTTTTCTTTTTCTCTCTCTCGTATAGATTTAGATCTAGATCTACATGCAGCGAGGAAATGTCCTCGTAAATTATTCCTTAAAAGTATGTGAACTAATAACCACTCCAAGTTATTTTTTTTAAATATAAATTAACAAAATTGCCAAGGAACTGGCTTGATTTTATTAAGGGTATCCGGGACCATTCGACCTATTTCACATGCATACATCTACTAAAGAAGCATGCTTTCTACTTTTGAGAATGCTCAAAATTAGTTTTGACAAAGCCGGATTTCGAACACAAAACCCTTTGATTTCAAGATCTAGAATCTAGCTCGTCATTCGAATTAGTTTGACTAAAAATCATTCGCGCGTCGCTCGTATTGAGGCTTTGCCTTTTACATATTACTGTGGATTAAAATATTTTTGTTATTATCGTTTTAGCACCAATTCACAGGTCTTTGACAATGTCACACATGTGAATATTTTTAGCCCATCATTGATCTGATGGTGCAGCTTCGGTGTAAATGAGCCGTGGTTTAGCCATTATCTCCTCTGCCAGAAAACATCTGAAGCTGAAACAATTATGTAATTCAGCAATCAGGCAATGCGTAAAATCAGAAAAAATGGATCATTGGTTTTTCATACTAAATCTTCAAAACAAACGAAATGTAAATGTGAGAAGTCTGGAACCTTGGAAGCATTCGGCGGCTCTAAGCGTAAATATGAAACAGACTGCGACAAGAAATATGAAAAAAAAAAAACCATGTGTGTTTTTAACGAGGCGTGGTTGAAAGATTCCCATAGTTGAAGGCCGTCAGGGATCGTATGTAACACATGTAATTAACGATCCCTGATGCCATTTAAAACTTAAAACTTTTGTTTATGACAGTAAGCCACCGTGGCGGACAGGTGGATTTTCTTAATTTACTTGTCCATGAACAAGTAGAAATTTCTAAGATTTCCACACCCTTGCCTAAGCCCTATTGTCTAGGATAATTCTTGAAGATCTGCTATATTTTAACATAGGCCAAAACAGTCTGGATTACATCTGGTTTTTGTTGAGGCAGCAACTGATTAAATCTGTGTTCCATAGTCCAATACTTCTAGCTGGAAAGATTCAGTCTGCTACTCATCTCTACATCACACTGTCTTCCTGAAAATAGAAATCAAAATTCATACTGACTTCAACCCTTCTTTAACTCTTTACCACACAGTCCCGACTTTTAACAACCCTGAAGATGAAGGCTTTTGAAAACATTGAGGGAAAAGGAGAAAATGCTGGTATTCAGCATTTTCTCCTTTTCCCACAATGTTTCTACCCTTTTAAAGAGAGAAATCATTATGTGCATTACAATTAATTTGTCGTTTGCATATGCTTTCAATTTGGTTGAGTCCTAAATTTTGTTGTTTGGTAAAGAGTTAAAACTAATCAAGTGTCTTACACAACTATAGTTGCCTTTTCAGTCAGTGAACATCCAAGATCAGACTGCATATTTACTGCAAACTGACCTGAGATCTACAACAACCATCATGTTCTGTCTAAAGGCAGTTTCTCAACTATAGTTGCCATTGAAAATAGTGAAGATCCAAGATCAGACTGCGTTTTTACAGTGTTTCAGACTGACCTGGGATCTACACCAACCATCATGTTTCATCTAAAGACAGGTTTTCAATAGATACTATAGTTGCCATTGAAGCTAGTGAAAATCTAAGATCAGACAGCATGTTTACAGCAGACTGACCTGGGATCTGCACCAACTGTTATGTTCTATCTAAAGGCAGTTTGTAAACTTTCGTAGCCGGTGCTGCCTATGCGATAATTTTTATTTCAAAAATAGTTAAAATGAACAGGTGCTGCATATACAGTGCAGTGGCATACAGTTCGGAAAATACGGTACATAATTTTGTCATTTTTAGATGTGTTTTGACCCATTAACACACAATCCTGACTTTTAACAACCTATGGAAGAGGCCTTCCAAAAACACTGTTTGAAAAGGAGAAAATGCTGGTAACGTTGACATTTCACAACAGATTCTTTATCCACAATCTTTCCTACCCTATCAAAGAAAAACTGCACCATTGTCATCTGCAAATGCTTTCAATTTGGACATGGCTAAAATTTTGTCGTCTGGTAAAGGGTTAAATAGCAGTCCCATTCAAAATATCTTCAAAGATGATAATCAGAAAACATTTTCCTTACTGCTAAGTGCTAACAGGATGCCCAAAACATACATGTACATACTAACAGCAGGGATACTATATGCCACCTGCATTTACAATTGCAGGAGCATCAAAAGCCGGAGCTCCAGATAGAGAAAGTGATTTTGATTTCAAAATTGAAAATATTAATTATTCTCCACTAAACCCTATGTTATGGGTACTCATTAGAATCGTCTCATTGAGACGATTCTAATGAGTACCCACAACATAGGGTTTGGAAGAGAAATAATAGGTTTAGAATACATCACTCCCCCTTATCTTGAGCTCTGAAAAGCACTTTGATTATTAAGAACAAAGTTTGTACATGTACCTTTGCCCAATGTTCGTCTCCAACCAGTCCAAGATTTGACTCCATCTGGTGTTTTACACCACTTTCAGAAGTATACCAGTTACATCATTGCAACAGCTAACTTGTTCATCTGTTTCCTGGGTTCCTGGGTTTTATCAGGCTTAGACTAGAGCTCTACAGTGTCATTCCCTAGGATACTCCCAAAAATACCACCGCTGCAAGTGAGGCACAAACCCAGAACTTCTAAGTAATAAAACTGGATATATGTTCACCATATCACCTGTAAGTAAATAAGATATGTAACAGTAAATAAACTCTCTACCAGACAACAGCTACTGTTGCTGCAATTGTTCTAACTGAAATATATAGTGGAAAACAAATGTTGCTCAAATAGATCTATGGGATTGTTTCTGAAAAAGTAAAAACATTTCAGGAAAAGAGACAGAGAACCATAAATTTCATAAATGGTAATCAATTTTTACTGGATTAGCACAACATTTGTGGCAGAATACATGTATCTTCATGACACATCATGGAAAAATTTGTGGTCTTCATTCCCTTGCTAAATGTGTGCATGTAACAACAAGAACTGTGCAATCATTTGCCAATGCTCCGCTGCCGTTATTTTCAATGAAAATTTTAAGTTGAAAAGGGGCATAACTGTGTCAAAAATAATTTGATTGTTAGATCTATGAGTTAAAAGTAGACACTCTAGATCTACATGTAAGTATCTTCAGTAATGACAGAGATAGAATCTGTTGTGAAATGTCAACGTTTTTGAATGACACATCTGGAAGCCAGGGCTGTGATAATACCCCAAGGCTTTCTTTGAAAACAGCCGAGGTAAACTTAACAAGAGCTTCGCACAGCTGCGCATACACGCCTGAAGGGGCTTGTCAGTAATCAAGGGCAGATAACTCTAGTTTGAACTTATTCCAGTGGAAACTGTAGGAGTTGCGCACACAAGTAGTTGCTAACGGACAGACGGACGGACGGACGACCGGGGCCATAACATAACACGACCCTTCGGGGGTATAAACAGTGGGTTTGGGAAGAACGCTTGTTCCTTGCTTTTTCAAATCTCCTTTGTTGTTTGTAATTTTTAATTCATCATCGATTGATAAAAACAGTGTTTACATACCTTTCGGGCTGTCTCTATTCAGTCGTATGGATCTTTATTTGACTTTAAAAATCAAAAACCTTGTTTACAGTAGGATCTTGCACGTGCATCTCCGCCAAACTTTTCCGCTTACCCTTCCAGCTGGTACCTGCTTGTGGAACAGACTTTTTTCGTCCGTGTTGTTCGTTCTTACTTGTTCGTCCCAAATTTTTTTGTACACAGTATTGAACAAATTGCATTTTTTGTCAGCCTCCTACTTACTCGTCGAATTTCACAAATTTTATAATGAACACTTTAATTCTTAGGCGGTTAAACGCGACTCACTGACCTGTTGCGGACAGTGGAGATCAAGATCAGACTGCACAGAACATGCAGTCTGATCTTGTACCTACACTGTCCGATAAGGATGTATCTTTCTCTCAAAAATACCTTTGAAATAGCAAAATTTGCATTTTATACTATCGGCTTGACAGTAAATGTTAGTTATTTAGCGGGATAAGGGTTAAATAGGTATCTTTGATAAGTTTTACACCCTTCTTTGTTTCACTTGTGTAACATTATTTATGAATTGCACTGGATGATTAATATTGGAATTAAGATCTTCATGGTTTTGAGTTCTTTCTTGTCTCGTCGTCATGCAAAACCCTTAGCATTTTTCTTATATATTAGGTACTTGCATAAAAATTGGGCAATTTGTTAACTATCAATAGGGGAATTCATACAGAGTAAGTAAACAGCTAACTGCGCGGCGCTCTGTGTCAGGCTGATTCACAATCAATCTAAACTTTTAGGTGCCATTTACATTTGAAAACATTGAAAAAATGATGACATCAGAATGCAAAAATGTTTTTTTTATCACATAACCTCCCTTGTTTTCAGTATAATATACCCACTACGAATTTTCTTATCTGAAACACGTTTGATATCACAATTTAGTGACGTCATTTTTGACGTCGTTTTATACGTATTTCATAAAAGTGAATTGGATTACCGCGGGGCATTTATAGATGGTTTTGCATCTTTTGATCTATAATTTGTGAAATATCGTTATGTGATAAAAAGAATCTGACATTCGTTGGCGTTTGAGATAAATTTAATTAGATTCAAGAAAAAATGTTAATAAGCTCGGCAAAGGCTCGCTTAATAACCTTTTCTCCAGACTCGTTTAATAAAATTTTATCTCAAACACCAGCTCATGTCAGATCCTATATGTCAACACTAAATACAATTCAGGAGTCTAACTTCATTTACAGAAGGTGGTGACCTTGCAGGTATCACTTGCTTATGTCAACCGTCGAATTGAAATCCTTTGACCAGGAATCAGTCCTCTGTTTCAGAGAAAATAGGTCCTCATAGATCAACGAACAGTTTCTCTTTGTTTCTTTCACAGTTTCTTTCAGGATTTGCTGATGTACGCTTTTCTTCATCCTCGGAACCCAGGTTTGAAGCATTACGTTACTCTCCATGCATCACCCGTGGGAAAATTGACTAACAAATCGTCGTTTCTTATGAATATTCATATGGTCGGGAAGTACCCTTATAGCCAATCGAAAGATTCAATAACATAATGATACTCTCTTGTAGAGAGGATAACTTCATTTCTTCCGTTACTAAAAATAACCCAGGAAAAAACCCGAGATAGTCAACAAATATGGCGGCCGTCGGCGTGCTTGTCTCCTGTGAGATATGCCATTCTGCAATACAAGGACGACACTATCGATCTTTGTGTACGATTTTAACTGACAATCTTTCGGTGTTACGCCCAAAATCTCTTTTAAACGCTTCTCGATTGTGGTGTTGGTGGGCGCCGCCATATTTAAAGTATCGCTAAGCGTGCTTGATTTGCAACGAATGATGTGATATAGATATCGACATGTAAAAAATAAAAATGACGGTGTATTTGTGATAAAAAATAGTTTAAATTTTCTCAAAAGAAAAACTGAGATCACCAATCAAAATGCTTCATGAATAATTCATGAGAACGAGGAAACGCCAGCGAAATAACCCAGGGGCGATTACGGAATGAATCGAAAGTGGGTCACCGAGGATGGCTTTTCTTATTCTCTCTGAAAGTTTCAATGTTTGATCAGCATCCTGTAATAGTACAGATAACTGTCCCCAAAGGCGATGTTACTTTTTGACTGGTCGCTCTGGGTACAGAGACGATCAAGACAAAAACAGTTGAAATCTCCGCACAGATTTTGTGCGTAAGTTTGAACGCTCATTATTTCACAAATAGAGCACAAAACTAGGATTTGAACATATCTGCCGCTTGCTTATTCAATAATCTTTGAAATACACATATTTTCAATTTAAACGCTGAACATAAGAAAATTTACGGAAAATTTACGATGGACTTGAGACGGTACGGTGCACAATAAATGTCCAACTATGAAAAAAATCACCGTAGCGTCTCATTATTGAGACTACATCCTGTAATAGAGTTCACATACACAGGAGTAACACATCGTTTGTCTAGCAAATAGCTCTGCCACCCTGAAATATTCATTAATATCATTAACTACCGTTACATGTTACAAATAAATCATTTCATAATATACAATGACAGGTATATAAATTACTTCTTACGGATTTTTGCGGTGTTTGTAGTAAACAAGAGCAACTATATATGAGCCATGCTCTGTGAAAAGGGTGCTTAACGCATCTGCGAAAAGTATCGACCCAGGTCAGCCTGCGCAGTTCGCTATTGGTCAATTTTCTGCATGTCCAAGGACCAGTCTACCTCATGGTTGTCTCTTTTGTTAAAAAATGTGGCTATTATGGATCCATAAGAATGCGATCGCTTGCATGGTATCATGCACCACGGAGATACATTAAGCCCCCTTTTGTCAGAGCACGGCATATGGCATACAATCAGTGATTTTATTTAACTTCCCGGTAACGAACACTTTGAAAAAGCCAATTTCATTGTTTTATTTAAATAGATCTATGTGACATAAAAACTTTGACTACAGGAAAATGTATGTGTAACAAATTATTTGAAAAAGGTTTCTTTAACAAAACAAAACCCACAAGAATGCTTATCTTTTCTAAATTTACTCCTTTGATTGTTAAGGTAGTAGACCCCTAACGCTTCTAGTGCAAAATGGAATAAAATTTCTTGTTAGTTGATAAATAAAGATATATACTGATGTAATACTTTTGCACATTTTTAACCGACCAGAAATTCCTTGAAATTATTTGTTGATACTTTTGTTAATTTCCTGAAAAGGGAGGTAACTATTATCTCCCTTCGTAATGAGAATATAGTGGTTTTAGATTTATAAATGATAATTCTAAGAAGGAAAAAAAGAAAAAAAGTAGCTCGGTTAAAGTAATACAATAATACTCATTTTTAATCATAGCAAATTTTATTGGATAATATTATAGTGGAAAAAGCTGTTTTCCATTATGGGTCTACTACCTTAACATTCGTTACAATTTAGTGGTTCCTAGAAAGGTCCAACACTGGAGAACTCGTACCTTTATTTCAAGGGTGTGGGTTCTCTAGAGAATTCGTACCCCACAAATCATTTAATTTAAAGCTGTGGAAGTATAGCTGTTTCCACTTTGAAAACTTTTGTCGGAAAAGGGAGAAATCGCTCCTAATGAGCAATTTCTCCTTTTCCCACTATATCTGCTGAGCTTTTTTCTTATTTTTTTTCCTTGAAAAAATTAGCTTCCACAGTGACCTTCATCCTTGTTTTTAGACGAAATAAGCACAGATAGGTGCCATTTTCATTTTTTCTTATTGTTTAGAATTATAAATGCTATAAAATGTTGAAATTTTAAGAAAAATCTGTCCGTTAGAAAGTATGTATTTATTAAAGATTAACCCTTAATTCGGTCAAATTATCTCCCTTTTTAAGTCAGTAGTCTATATATATTAGATGCATATTTGTACATTTTCCATTATCAGAACCAGGCCTTTATATATTTTTTGTGCAAAACTTAACGGATTTTCATCAAAATGATGTATATTTGTAAATTCTTCCGGTAATTTTCCTGTTTAACTGACTCTTAAGGCATATTAAGTCCAATATAAGCCGAATTTTGGAACTGTAGAAGGCAAATTTCTCAGAAACGAGCAAGGTGACCCACATCTTTTTTAACTGTAATCTCCTAGAGACATGATGAGCTTTGTATGTGCAAAGTTTTAAAACAATATGTCCGTTAAAAAATACTGTGATATACGTCGTTAATTTCTCTAAACCGTTGATCATTGTTTCGACGATGGTTATATGGGGAAGCAGCCAGTGGCTTGGGAAGACTATTGTGCGAATTACTGGCAACAACAACTCAAGGAAAGCATGGATAGGTGCTCTGGCTGCCGCGATATAACTGAAATAACGTTGAAAATGGCGGTACACATCATACAGTCAGTCAATCATATACCAAGTACAGGTATCAATTAGTGCCAGTAGGGCGTAACCTACTGGTCTGTCTCTAAATATTCTTTTTTTTTAGCTCCCCTGAGCACAAACTGCTCAAGGTGAGCTTTTGTGATCGTGCTGTGTCCGGCGTCCGTCGTGTGTCGTCCGTCGTTAACTTTTACCGTGTGTACACTCGAGAGGCCACATTTTCAGTCCGATACTCATGAAACTTGGTCAGGATGTTTGTCTTGATGATATCTCGGACGGTTCGAAAATGGGTCATGTCGGGTCAGTAACTAGGTCAAATCTTACAAAAACCTTGTGTACACTCTACAGGCCACATTTTAGTCCAATACCCTTGAAAGTTGGTCAGAGTATTTGTCTTGGTATCTCAAACGGGTTCGAAAATGGGTCACGTCGGATCAAAAACTAGGTCACTAGGTCAAATCTTAGAAAAACCTTGTGTACACTAAAGGCCACATTTTCAGTCCAATACTCTTGAAACTTGGTCAGGATATTTGTCTTGATAATATCTTGGACGAGTTTGAAAATGGGTCACGTCGGGTCAAAAACTAGGTCACTAGGTCAAATCTTTGAAAACTTTGTGTATGCTCTAGAGGCCACATTTTCAGTCCCATACTCATGAAACTTGGTAAGGATATTTGTCTGGATGGTATCTTGGACAAGACTGAAAATGGGTCATGTCCGGTCAAAAACTAGGTCACTAGGTCAAATCAATGAAAAACCTTGTCTACACTCTTGAGGCCACATTTTTAGTTCGATACACATGAAACTTGGTCAGAATGTTTGTCTTAGTCATATCTTGGACATGTATGAAAATGGGTGAAGAACAAGGTCACTAGGTCAAATCTTACAAAAACCTTGTATACACTCTAGAGGCCACATTTTCAGTCCAATACTCTTGAAGGTAGGTCAGATTATTTGTCTTGGTAATATCTTGGAAGAGTTTGAAAATGGGTCACATCGGCACAAAAACTAGGTCACAGGGTCAAATCTTTGAAAAACCTTGTGTACACTCCAGAGGCTGCGTTTTCAGTTCAATAATCTTGAAACTTGGTCAGAATGTTTGTTTTGATTATATCTCGAATAAGTTCAAAATTGGGTCACGTCAGGTCAAAAAGTAGGTCACAGGGCTAAATCGTAGAAAAAGCCATGATGGCCCTGTATCGCTCCACTGGCTAATAAGTAAAAACCCTACATGCCAAACATTACAATACTTGACCAATTGGTTTTGAACCAGAAGACATACAAAATTTTCTCTATAAAATCCCACAAGAAAGTTATGACCCCAGGGCAAAGCAGTTGTTGACCACAGAGCTTTAATTGCTTGAACCCTAGTAGAAGTCCACAAGATGAAGCCCAATACCCATACCTAGGTCTTATGGTAAGCACCAAGATGTTTTCTAAAGTTTTCATTTTATAAGCCGATGTAAAACTTGTGACACCTGCGGCGGGGCCACACTTGATCACAGGGCTAAAACATAGGCCCTCTTGGAAGATGCCCACTAGACAAAGCCACATGCAAAATTCGGTAGCCCTAGACCTTATGGCTAAGTACAGGAAGATTTCTTAAGTTTTCACTATATAAGCCCATGTAACACTTGTGACCCCCAGGATGGGGCCAATTTTGACCCCAAGGCTATAATTTGAAGAAACTTGGTAGAAGTCTATTACATAAAGCCACATGCAAAATGTGGTAGCCCTAGGCCTTATAGCTAGGTACGAGAACATTTTTAAAATTTTCGCTATGTAAACCCATGTAAAACTTGTGCCCCCCCCCCCCCCCGGCAGGGCCAAATTTGACCCCAGGGCTATAATCTTGGTAGAGGCCCACTAGATAAAGCTACATGCAAAATACGGTAGTCCTAGGCTAGGTACAGGAAGATTTCTAAAGTTTTCACTATATAAGCCCATGTAAAACTTGTGACCCCTAGGGCGGGGCCAATTTTGACTCCAGGGCTATAATTTGAAAAAAACTTGGTAGAGGTCTACTAGATAAAGCTACATGCCAAATTTGGTAGCCCTGGGCCTTATGATTTTGGACAAAAAGATTTTCAAAGATTTTCAATATTTTTCAGTTTTGTTGCTATGGCAACCAGAGTTTTTGAAGGAATCAAATTCTTTCAAGAAATTTTGAAGAGGACCATGGCAGGATCATTTCTGTGAAGTTTCATCAAAATTGAATGGGTAGTTTCAGAGAAGATGTTTGAAATAAAAGTTAACACACACACAGACGGACAGACGCACACATGGACACACAACGGACACTGGGCCATGACACAAGCCCGCTGGCCTTTGGCCTGTGGAGCTAACCAGGATCTCTTCAGCTTTGTTAACCATAGATGACTTTACTCCTGAAGGTGAGCCCTTTAGGGTCAATGGCCTTCTTGTTCCAAAATGTTTTCTACCCTTTCATAGACTTTCATCATTTTATCTACACTTTACATATCCTCTGCAAATACTTTACATTGGACAAGTCTAAAGTTTTGTTGTCTGATGAAGAATTACATGTACATCAACCAAAATTATCAAACTGCTTCATGAAACTTTACCAAAAGTTGTTCAACTCTTTACCAAACAGCAAAAATTTTAGACTTGTCCAAATTCAAAGCATTTGCAGACGACAAAATAATAGTGACTCTAAAACCTGAAATTCTGGGATGGGTAGAAAACATTGTGGGAAAAGGAGAAAATGCTGGTTACCAGCATTTTCTCCTTTTCCAACAATGTTTTCAAAAGCTTTCTTTCTGAAGGTCGTTAAAACTGGGGATTGTGTGTTTTCGAAACGCTTCTTTCCCAGGGACGTCAAAACTAGGGATTGTGTGGTAAACCACAGGGATTTGACATTCTATAATCAAAATATATGATTAAATATCAAAAAAATGTTTCCCTTATATATAAAGAAACACGTGTTTCTTTATATATAGGGGAGTATTTTTTTCATATTTAATCATATATTTTGATTATAGAGCTTCAAATTCCTGTGGATAAACGGTTAACAGAAAAGAAAATTACACAGACACATTCTTTTAATAATTTATTTTTTCCGTATTGACCTATTGTATGCAAATATATATATAGTACAATGTAAAATGAAAAGTGAACCCTATGAAAAGTACTCTATTTACAAATCTTCACATAAATCTTGCACTATCAGACAACAAAAATGGAAATGTTTTGGGATATCAACTCATAATTCTAACAGACTCATATCAATACACACTGGCACTTGGTTTTTGTTTCAACAATCCCCACCCACTTTAACCTAATATATGACAAGGACCCAACAGGATTACCCCAACCAGCCCGCATAGCTCAGTTGGTAGGGTGTAGGACTTGTGGATGTAATGTTTCGAGCCACTTGAGGGTGTGGGTTCGATTCTCACAGCTGGCCATCTAAAATCACTAATAGTCTTTCCGATGAGATGTTAAAACGAGGTCCCATGTGAAGGTGCTCTATACCAAGCACATTAAAGAACCAGGTGTGACTTAAGATGGGTTTCGTCCTGTATCTGCAATATACCCCATAACAATACTAACAGCGTTTACGGGGCGTCGCCCATATGGGCCACAGGCGGTGATGATAAATAGACACAAATTTATTCATTCAGGATTACCTGGAAGACATAACCCCGGAGTCATTTCTCAGTATTTTCTTCCTATATTTCTAAAACTGGATGGAAAAAAATCATATTCCGGTCAGGTCAAGTCAAGCAATATATACTACTCAAAATTTGATAGGGATCATTTAGATGTTTCAATATATTTTACACCAACTCAGTTTTGCATCAAAAACTTGCTGTGCAACAGGAGGCTGATTTCATCTATGTGTCTGTGTAGCAAATTGAAATATCTGAAGAATACTGTACATTTTATTGAATGAGTCTTGTGTCAAAATAGTTTTTCTAAAGTTTGGGAAAAACATGGTGATCCCTAGCATATTTTGAGTAGTATAGTTGGATGCCTTTTATTACAAGGTTGTAGAGGGTAAATTGCAATAAAAAACAAATGCCTGTGAACTAATATACCAAAATTTGAGAGATGAAACATTTTAGTTAATTCTCTTTCACACCATTTGGATGATTTCACACTCAAAAACTTAGACTATGTCTTAAACCTTTACAAGACGACAAAATTTAAGCACTGTCAAAATTGAAAGCATTTGCAGACGATAATTTTAATGTGGCTGAAAAGATAGAATTCGTCTTTCATAGGATAGAAAACATTGTGGGAAAAGGAGAAAATGTTTTTACCAGCATTTTCTCCTTTTCCCACAATATTTTCGAAAGGCTTCTTTCCCAGGGCTGTTAAAAGTCGGCATTGTGCGGTAAAGGGTCAACACTTAATTCAAACTATGGACCTACACTTCATAATTCTTGAACAGACAAAGATAACACAAAGATTTGCTTTTAGTCTGTTCCTAAAAAGATTGGCATCCGGAACAAACAACCATTTTCTCTATATAACTCCTTAACTTATTTTTGTCGTCCAGCAAACCTCTTTTTTAAGATAATGCTGGTGACCAACATTTTCTCCTTTTCCCACAATGTTTTCAAAGGCCTTTTTACTTGAGAGTTGTCAGAGCTTGAGACTGTTTGGTAAGGAGTTAACCCTTTACCACACAATCCTGAGTTTAAATGACCCTGAGGAAGAATCTTTTGGAAAACATTGTGGGAAAAAGGAGAAAATGCTGGTTACCAGCATTTTCTCCTTTTCCCACAATGTTTTCTACCCAATCTAAGACAAATTTCATCATTTGAACTACATTTAAATTGTCATCTGCATATGCTTTCAATTTGGACCAGTCTGTATTTATGTCATGTAATAAAGAGTTAACCCTAACTTAACAAAATTGTTTAAAAATATTGCACAAGAATGTTTTCCAAAATTATTTTGGACTTTCCGTTTAGAAAGCATTTGTAGATGACAAACTACGTAATATTTCAAATAATATAACCCGTCTAGGAAAGGTCAGAAAACCTTGTGGGACAAGGAGCAAATGCTGGTTACCAGCATTTTCTCCTTTTTTCCCACCATTTTTTTAAACAGTTTTTTCTCAGGGTTTTTAAAACATTAGACTGATTGGTATATGGTTAATTGATAACTTTTAACTCTTATTCCTCTAAGTAAGTTAAATGAAATCGTCAACCTGATAGTATAAACCCAAATCTTACTATTTCAGAGTTATTTTTGGGAGAAAATTATCTCCTCACCAGACAGTGTAGATTCAAGATCAGACTGCACATATGTGCAGTCTGATCTTGATCTACACTGTCCACAACAGGTCATTAACCCTTTACCACACAATCCCGACTTTTAACGACCCTGAGAAAGAAGCTTTCTGAAAACATTGTGGGAAAAGGAGAAAATGCTGGTAACCAGCATTTTCTCCTTTTCCCACAATGTTTCCTACCCCATCAGAGAGAAATCATCACTTGAGCAACATCTGAATTGTCACCAGCAAATGCTTTCAATTCGGACAAGTTCTAAGTTTTACCATTTGGTAAAGAGTTAAGTGGGACTTAGCAGTCCAAGAATTAGAATGCACTTAGCTGCAAAAGGTCATTAAGTCTCACTTACATGTATCAGCCTAAGGGTTAAAACATGCTTCGCAGCCTTAGGGTTAAAACTTGCCGTCTGATTGCCTGATTTTGTGTGTCTGCCATACCTTATTGCAAGGATGTTCTGGTGAAACCAACAAAATTTTCTGCATTTTCACTGTACCAACTGAAATGCCATATGCTGACTGTTAACATTTATATAATAAATATAATAAACAACCCTTTCCTGAATCTAAAGTAGCAAAAGCTGAACCCAATAGCTAAACAAGAGCACTATATGCAGTTGGCTATTCTTAGCATGAGATCCATTTATTTTTCTGTATAGATTTTTTCTGATCACCTATAATCCTTATGCATATATAGAAAAAATTGATCACTAATTACCAAATCTCAAAAACTTTAGACTCATCCATATAGAAGCATTTGAAAACAGCAACTGAAATATGGCTCTTATGACAGGTTTTGTCTTTAAAAAAGCATTGTGGGAAAAGGAGAAAATGCTGGTCTCATAATGTTTTCAAAAGCTGTCTTCCCTAGGGTTGTTAAAACTCATGATTGTTGGGTTGAAGGGTAAACCCTTTTACAAAAGAATCTTATATTTAACCCTTTACCAAACAACAAAATTTTAGACAAGTCCAAATTCAAAGCACTTGCAGACAACAAAATAAATATGACTTAAAAATTGAAATTTGTTTAGGGAAGGGTAGAAAATATTGTGGGAAAAGGAGAAAATGCTGGTTACCAGCATTTTCTCCTTTTCCCACAATGTTTTCAAAAGTTTTCTTTCTTAGAGTCGTTAAAAGTCGGGATTGTGTGGGAAAGGGTTAAACAAATCTGTACAGGAAGTCTTGAAAACATTGTGGAAAACTGGATAAATCCAGGTATTGCTCCTATTCCACTTTTTCTCTTAATGGCTCTTGAAATAATGGCATACCTAGCTGGGTGTTATGAAATTAACATAATGTTACGGGAGATCACTCCTTCCTTACTTCCTTAGCTTCTTCCCGTATAAAATCAACTCCTAACAACTGCGTTAGGGAGAATTCTCTTCAGTTCAGTGGTTTAGAAGTTGGTCTTTTAAAGATACCCATTTACTCATTTTTTAGCCAAATCTAGAAATGTGCTTAAATCATTAAAGTGGAAATATCTACGAACCCAAAGAATGAAAAGTAGTTTCAGATTTGTTGTTTGAAATGAATCTTGGTCGGAAGGAAATTACGTCAGGTTGAAATTGTAAACAATGGGGCTGTGTAACACTAGAGTCATTTACATATCCCCCATCTAAGGTGACATAGATCGTTGCGACAACAGACTTGTGTAGTGTATCTCTACTCCACTTTCTTGGCAGCTACATGAATATGCATAGCGAAGGTCGTACAAAGTCACGTGACAAGCATGATGCGGTATCCTCGACTGAACTGTGGATAGGAGCCAAGTCCAAAATTACGTTTCCTATCCATCGTAATCTATGCAATCTCGCAACCGCCAGATGTAATATTTGTCATGAAGCCACAAGGATGACTATAGTCTGATAAAATATCGACAAAATTGGTTATATTTGGCTTAAAATGAGTAAATGGGCATCTTTATACCTCAAAAAAGGAAGATCTTTTCTGCACAGGTTCAAATCCCGCCAGGTGTGGTTTGCATTTGAGGTATGCATTTGTTGCAAACTTTCATGTTTGTGAGAATAAACAAAGCGGGATAATTTATAAGGGACATTTTCAGTCAGTAAGAAAAAAACAATCCAAGACATCAATAATTCATATTTTTCATGCATTCTATACCAAAAAATATTAGACAGGTCCAAGATCTGTGGTACACTGGCTACCACAGCATTTAAGGTTCACCTGGCATCTTAACTCTTTACCAAACGACAAAATCTTAGACTTTTCCAAACTGAAAGCATTTGCAGACGACATAATAAATGGTACTCAAAAATTGAATTTTTTTTTTTTTTTTTTTGGGGGGGTTGGGGGGTTGGTAGAAAACATTGTGGGAAAAGGAGAAAATGCTGGTTACCAGCTTTTTCTCCTTTTCCGACAAGGTTTTCAAAAGCTTTCTTTCTTAGGGTCGTTAAAAGTCGGGACTGTGTGGTAGAGGGTTAACCCTTATCCTGCCGACCGCAACAATGGATAAATTTTGCAGAGTGTAGAGCAAGATCAGCCTGTACATATGTGCAGTCTGATCTTGCTCTACATCCTCCGCTGCTTTATCGGTAGTTTGGGTCATACAACATACAAGCCCAGTCCAGTGCCCGCACATTTAGCAAAATATATTTGTATTATCGTCAACAATTTTTATTTTGGCAGGATAAGGGTTAAAGTAAGCTCTGTGCAGCCTGATCTTGACCTACAAACTCAACAAAAGCAATTTAAGTTATGATTGGCATCCTCAGGTCTGAAGGCATGAAATGGCAATGGGCTAGTTTCCCTTTTGTATCACAGTTCTTCATCAAAATGAGTATGGAAGTGTCCCCTCCTGGGAGCCAGCCAGCTATCATGATTTCTTGCTGAGATGGTTTGGTGCATCAGCGAACATGTATTTCAACTTGAACGCTTCGGCCAACAGTTCACCTATCTCTGAGTCCTGCCAGTGATATGTTGGAAGATTCTGTAGATACATAAGTATACCCTGAAATAGAAATATTAAAACTAAGATCAAATTTATGTTACCTCCAGCAGACAGTAGGATCTGAGATGAGTTGGTGTTTGAGATAAAATTTTATTAAATGAGTCTAGGGAAAATGTTATTATAAAGCTCATTAAAGGCCTACTTAATAACATTTTTTCTTGACAAGTTTAATAAAATTTTATCTCAAATGCCAACAAATGTCACATTCTTTTTATCACATAACAATATTTCATAAATTATAGATCAGAAGATGCAAAACTATCTTTAGCTGTATGTGCTGTAATATCCGTAAAACCCATTCACTTCTAAAAATTACATCCCACCGCTGACCATTGTTTCGATGATGATTATGTGGGAAAGCAGCCAGTGGCTTGGAAAGAAGATTGTGCGGAGTACTGGTAAAAGACTCCAGGAAAGCATGGATAGGTGCACTGGCCGCCGCGATATAACTGAAATAATGTTGAAAACGGCGTTAAACACCATACAATCAATCAATAAATCTAAAAATTACATATACAATGACGTCAAAAATGATGTCACACAATTGTGGTATTAAATGTGTACAAGAAAATTTGTGATGGGTGTATTACACTGAAAACAAGATAAAACTTTTTTTCAACTTGCAGGAGACCATTTTCAAAAATATCGAGCATATGAAGAATTTTCCAGTTACCAGCAGTTTCTCATTTTTGCTATAAATAATCAACAAGTTTGTTTGTTTGTATGGTGATTAATGCCATTTACAACATAATTTTAATATACTGTGGCTGCCAGTGCACCTATCCATGCTTTCCTGGAGTTTCCTTTACGTCTCAACATATTTTGCCAGGCCACTGGCTTCTTTCCAACATCAACACAAACAATATTCATGGGATACAGAGGAATGCATCTTGTCACAATTACTGTCATCAATCCTAGGAAAAGAAACAGGAGATTCAAACAAGCCTGGACTTGAAATAATTAACTCTTTACCTCACAAAAAAAACTTTAGACTTGTTCAAATTCAAAGCATCTGCAGATGATAAATTCACTTCTACTCAGAACATGAAATTTGTCTTTCGTAGGGAAGAAAACATTTTGGGAAAAGGAGAAAATGCTGGTTACCAGCATTTTCTCCTTTTCCCATAATGTTTTCAAAGGCCCTTTTTCTTAGGCTTGTAAAAAGACGGGATTATTTGGTAAAAGGATAATAGAACACACTACAATCAACACATACCATCACCTACCTGAAAATCTTTTTCTCTCAAAAGTTCTTTCGAGAATCTGGTTAGAAAAGCAGCACAAACATACAGGTGAAAATCTGCAAACCCATTCGGCTCAGACTGGAAGTACAACAAAATGTATTTGAATAATAACCCTCCGGCTGGTAAGCCCTCCTCAATGTGCTTTCATAGACAGTGTAGTCTGACTGGATCTACACTGTACAATACGGTCAGGTATTTCTGGCAAAAAAGCACTCTGAAAATGCAATATTAGAGTTTTTACTATCGGCTGAAAATTTTTGTTTGATCCAAATAGTAGATTAAGGTTAAAAATAATGATGACATGTCCCCCCCTTCCAAACACACACAGTTTCACAAGAATGGCTCACTTGCGAAATTTTTCTTCCTGCGAAGAAAACCACAATACACGGTATTTTATGGATCTGTCATATAATCAATGCCCTGTTGACCCTGAAGGGCCTCTTTACCACACAATCCCAAGGTTTGATGACACTTAAGAAAAGAGGCTTTGAAACATTTTGGGAAAGGGAGAAAACGCTTGTAACCAGCATTTCCTCCTTTTCCCAAAATGTTTTTTATCCTTTTACATACAAGTCTCACTATTTGAGCCACATATAGATTTTTGTCTGCAATCACTTTTAACTTGTACAAGTCTAAAATTTAGTCATCTGGTAACAGGATAAAATCATTGTCAAAAAAGGTGACGATGCTTAAACCAGCATGTTCTCCTTCTTCACAATGATTTCAAAGGCAATAATGTTTTCCACTCTTTGACAGACAACTGTCGAGCCCCTGTAGCACAGTCACAGGATTCCCACTGGCGCCATTTGCGATAGATTTTTAAATGTGGCGCAAGAAAATGCCGATTGGCGAAAATGACTGGCGCCGATATTTCTCATATCGGGGTGCCGAATATTTTGATACTGGTCCCCCTGCACGTCAATGCATGGACGCATGACCGCCAATTCATCGATAAAGTTGAAATAAATAATAACATAAACTTCCGGCTATATAGAAACCTTGTCAATTAACTTTGGAAAACTGTAAGAAAGTGAAAGTATCGAAGACCAGTGTCCCATATAATTCCTGAATGTTACTTAATGTCAAGATGAATCATAATCGCAGGTAAAATCGATAGATTCTGCATTAGCTGAATATACAGCAGGTTTCTGAAATGCCGACTGCACCGGCACCGAACAAAACCAGACGGTTATGTTATCATTGTCCTTGAAATTTTCTTTGTTGTTTTTCGTTGTCCTCGAAACTTTCTATGTCGTTTTCCTTGCATTAATCGCCCACCTTTTGGAAAATTTGTTTGGTTTTAAAATTTAAACTTCTGTATGTTTCAAAATGTAAATAGTCCTCTCATGAAAATTTTTTTACAGATTTAGAAATTTCTCTGAATGAGCAATTTCTACTTTTGTACCAATTTTTCACATATTGAAACTTTGTTACAATAGGAGAAATGGTCATCAGTGACCTGGTTCTGCTTTTGTCACAGTGCTTTTACAACATTAATGACAGATCTACTTACACTCAATACACAATGATTTTTCGTTGTTAACAAAACTAATTTTTGAATATATTCACACAATAAACATAGATACCAGTAATTAAATCTGATAAAAACAAATGTTTTCTTGTTTACATTATTGCACATGACACAACCATGCAATGATAATTTATTGACCAATTCTTCATTATGCCCGACCTACTGTACTTTCATTTTGAAATTGGCACCAACTGGCTCCAATTATTTCAATCTGGTGCAAACTTTTCTCATTTGACAAAAGTGATGGCGCAAGAAAAAATGTAGCCAGAGGGAAACCTGATAGTCAGGAGCATACAGGACTTGAGAATAGGGAGTCGCTGGTTTGATTCCCGGCTCGGCCAATTTCTCTCAGAAAATTGATGATAGTCATTGCGACAGGCTTCAGTCCTCTCCCACTGCTGACCATTGTGTCGCCAATAGTTATGTAAGAAAGCAATTTGTGGCTTGAAAAGAAATAGAGGATATTTGTTTTTTATGGTGAAAGATCGAAATTTATTTCATCGAGTGAACATCATTGGTAATATTTTCACTCTTGGCTGTGCCACGAGTGAAAATATTACCAATGATGTTCACTCGATATAATAAAATTTTGATCTTTCACCGTAAAAAACAAATATTCTATTTATTTCATGCTTTTAACCCTTTCTGGGGGGAACTTAATCAAAATCCAGTACAGTTCTTTTCGGTTATTCCCCGTGGCATACCCCCTCCGTATAGCAATGCATTACAATATTACGTCAAGCGTGAGAAATGTAAGGTAAATTATGTCATATTTCCATCTGGTTGTGAGGCACGCGCATTTTACCTAGGTAACTAGTGCGCGGGAACAACTGTTTCCGCCTTCAATTGAAGAGTTAGAATATAAAAATCAGTATTTTCACTGGTCGTAACCATGAAATATCGAAAAATATTTCACCGATTTTTCTCGATAACCTACCAGAAAGCATGAAATAATAATGTGCAGAGCACTGGTAAAAGAAACTCCAGGAAAGCATGGACTAGGATATCATGTTTGACAGACTTACCAGAAATGTATCCCAGAGTCGTATACTGCACCGTAAAGGTATTTCCCTCATTAATAAATTGTTCATCCAGCGAAATGAAAACTGAAGATATTCTACATTGTGTTCTTCTAAATGAGCATGAAGCTGTGCTGAAATTAAAAACAAAGATTGGTTGGTCCCTGAAGTATAGAGCCTTACTTAATTTGCAAATAATGTAGATCAAGATCAGGCTAAATAAAATGTTATCTGGTCTTGATCTACACTTTTTGATATTTGTGAAATATTCTCCTTTAAACTGGTTTGAAATTACAACATCTCATTTAGTGCTGTAAAGGTCCAGGACCAAGTCCATTTATGTAGCCATTGTCATGGTTTTATTTTAGTTACAAAATTAGCTTGGCATGAATAGAAATTTATGAGTCCAAATTTCAATACTGTAACTGCTGTGAAAATTGGGAGAGCCAGGGGCAGTGCCAAATTTGACCCCAGGGCTATAATTTGGACTGTCTTGGTAGAGGCCCACTAGATAAAGCTACATGCAAATTTTGGTAGCTCTGGGCCTTATTGTTAGGAACAAGAGGATTTTTAAAGTGTTGACCATATAAGCCATTGTAAAATTGCAACCCTCGGGGCAGGACCAATTTCATCTGCAGGGCTATAATTTTGAAAACATTGGTTGCGGTCCATGAAGACATACGCCAAATTTGGTAGCCTTAGGCCTTCTGATTTAGAATCAGAATGTTTTTTTAAGTTTTCACATTCTTTCAAGAAATTCTAAAGAAGACCATAGCAGGATAGTTTCTGTGAAGTTTGGTCAAAATTAGATGGGTAGTTTCAGAGAAGATGTTAGAAAGAAAAGTTAACACACAGATGGACATACGACAGACACAGGGCCATGACATAGGCTGGCTGGCCTTTGGCCAGAGGAGCTGAAAACTGCAACTACCACCAAAATTTCCTCTATAGAAAACAAAATTTGTTTCAGGCAGAAGGATGGCAACAAGCACTTTCTACCTTTTCAAATGTATTCAACCCCTTTTAAAAATAAATTGCATCAATTAAGACATATTTAATTTGTTGTCTACAAATGGTTTTAACCCTTTACAAAACAAGCCCGACTTTTAAAAACCCTGAGGATGAAGGCTTTTGAAAACAATGTTGGAAAAAAAGGAAATGCTGGTAACCAGCATTTTCTTCTTTTCCCGCAATGTTTTCTACTCTTTGAACGACAAATTATCTGTTTTGAGTAACAGTTGATATTTTGTCTGCAAATGCTTTCAATTTGGACAAGTTTAAAATTTTGTCGTTTAGAAAAGAGTTAATTTCAACTGGTCTAACATTTTGTTGTTAGATACAACTCTTTACCAAACATCAAAATTTTAGACTCTTCAAAATTGAAAGGTTTTGCAGATGACACATTATATCTGGCTCAGATTGTATAATTGTTTTCAAAAGGGGAGAAAACATTGTGGGAAAGGAGAAAATGCTGGTTACCATCATTTTCTCCTTTTCCTACAATGTTTTTAACTCTTTACCAAACGACAAAATTTTAGACTAATCCAAATTGAAAGCATTTGCAGAAGACAAAATTAATGTGACTCAAAAGTTGAAATTTGTTCTGGGAGGGTAAAAAACATTGTGGGAAAAGGAGAAAATGCTGGTTACCAGCATTTTCTCCTTTTCCCACGAAGTTTTCAAAAGGCTTCTTTTTCAGGGTCATGAAAACCAGGGATTGTTTGGGAAAGGGTTAAAAGGCTCTTTCCTCAGGATCATTAAAACTCGGGACTGTGTGGTAAAGGGTTAATACAAGAATGCATATGAAAGCAATGAGACAATTTTTTTTGTGACTCTCTACGCTCAGATGATCTCAAAAGGGTTAACTTACAATCTATTCGTTTGACAAGTTCGCGAAGAGCATTGACTTTGGTTTGTATTCCTGGCTGAGCGAATGTATAATTATCCTGGATACCATCCAGCAGTTTGGACGTGCACCAAAACGTATCGGCCTCGATGAGATTTAACGTCTCTTCTGGAAGTTCTGTTAGGTTTATGTTTTCTACTTCTATATCTGAAACAAAACGTCATCCATTAGAATGTGATAAGAAAAAAATAACTCCTTATTACCAAATGGCAAACTTTTAGATATGTCCAAATTGAAAACACCGGCAGATGACAAATAAAAGGAGTCTCAAATTGAGGAAGATATCTTTGAAAGGTTAGAAACCATTGTGGGAAAAGGAGAAAATGCTGGTTACCAAAAGGCTAATTCTAGATCTGTAACAAGACCAACCCCATGTTACCTACTCCAGTTGTATAGGTTTCCCTTTTGATAGTCCAAGTTTAAATTAGATATCATCAGAAATGACACAGATATACATGTAATAGGAATGTCAAAAGTTTTGAAAATTCAAAGTCAAACATGGGTCATCTGTGTCAAAAATAACTTGATGATTACCTGTCCCTGTTGTATGAGTTCCCTTTTTGATAGATAAAAACTTGTTTGGGTTTGAAGTAAATAACTTCAGTAATCACACAGATAGATCTATTACAAAATGTCAAAGTTTTTGCACCACAAAGCAAACAATGATGCCAGGGCTATGATGCCAGGGCTATATCGCACAATAGATAAACCTATGAAGGGCAAATTACTGATTGAAGTCTGTAGGAGATATTGAGGGAGGAGGAGCATGTTCTTCGCTCATCATGGGACTTGAAATTTTTGTTTATGTTCAGGATTTTGAGACAACTTTCAACATACTGTTACGAGGGTTGTTCGATGTGTAATGTGTATTGTATGATATCTCAAAAGCATTTGACTCAAATAGTGAAATGAACATTACAATCCTTCAAAATATTCTCCGCGGTTTGAAATACATAATTTCAATCTCTGAATCCATTTCTGAAATGCGTCCGTCACAGTACGCTGATTTCGGTAGACCTCTGAGGCACTGACTGATGGCTGAGCCAAGGGCTTGTCGGGACTTGTAACGACGACCAGATAAGAACTTTTTAAGTTTTGGAAAAAGGAAAAAGTCGCATGGGGCTAGATCTGGAGAGTATGGTGGGTGTGGCAAGACAGTAACCTTCTCCGACTTCAAAAATTGCTTAACAAGCTCAGATGTATGTGATGGAGCATTATCATGAAGTAGACGAACATGCCTAAATCCTGACACAGGGCGTCGTTTAAGATAATATTTCTTGACATTTTTTAGTATAACATCTCGGTAATACCGACCTGTAACACTTTTGCACTTCGGCACCAGAATTTGTATGGCTATACCATCACATGAGAAGAATATGCAATAAAGAACCTTCTTTGTGCTTATGCTTCTTTTGGCAAATACAGGCCTTCTACCGTGTTTAGTTAGCCATATTTTGTTTCCAATTTTTCTTACTGGTTCGAAATAGTGAACCCATGTTTCGTCACCAGTAACAATGTTTGCAAATTGTCTTTGATTGAATTTGGGAAACATTTTGAGCAATTGCTTAGCGGTTTGTACTTGTACCCGTTTTTGGTCATCTGTCAATATATGCGGTATCCATCTGGCAGAAATCTTTCGTACTTTCAAAATACGCTTCAAAATGAAATGCACCCGCAATAGCGATATGCCAACAGTGTTGGCAATATAACGAATCGTGTATCTGCCATCACTTTCAATTATTTCCCTGACTTCTGAGACATTTGCCTTGCCTGTTACAGTCACAGGTCGGCCAGATTTTGCTGCATCTTTGACAGACTCTGTGCCAGTCAGTAATTTCTTTCTCCACCTACGAACTGTCTCATAAGATACCTTATCAGACCCATAAACTTCCCCCAATTCAGTAAAAATCTGCATTACTGAATGACCGAGTTTTGTGCAAACTTTTATATAAGCTCTAATTTCTTCAATATTCTTAATCCGTTTCCCAACCATTTTTACAACAGTGGTCAACAACTAGCTCTAATGAAATGACTATAAGTTTAAAACTATGTGGAGCCAAAGGCTCGTGTTTATACCGTTGGAAAGGTATTGAATAGAGCTATTCAAGCGTATCATCATCCACGAAATCGTTATCACGCTGTGGTACAATACACATTACATATCGAACAGCCCTCGTATATCTTAATATAGAAAATGGATCCTCTTTTTTGCTTTTGGCCATTTTATATCAGCAATGGTCTGTGAAAAGGGGGTTTAGTGCATCTGCAAAAAGTATTGAACCAGGTCAGCCTGTGCTGTCCAAGCAGGCTGACCCAGATTGAAAGTTTTTGCTATGTCAATTTTCTGCATGTCCAAGGGCCAGTCTACCATCTTATTCAACCAGTTGTTAGATAAAATGGATTCGTAATTATGTGATGACTTGCTTGGTGAAATGCATCACTGAGATGCAACAAACCATCAAAGGAAAACAAGTTCATACTTAGAGTAAAAACGCGGATGCAGATTATATTCTATTGAATAACTTACTTACTTTATACAGAATGATGTCACTCTATACAGAATGACATCACTCTACATAGAATAATGTACATTTTACCACGCTTTCGTTGCACTGTGTTTATAGAGCTGAATTCACGTGTCATGTTAGAATTGCTATTTGAACACTATTGCAATCATTTTACAACTGTTACAGTCCGAGTACCTATCCAGGTGTTCCTGCGCTTCTTTTACCAGTATTTCCCAAAGCACTCTTTTCAAAACGATGTATAGAGGTGAAAGAGGAATGAATCCTGTCCCAATTAAAATCATAAATTCTTGGAAAGAGATGGCTGAGCTAGGATGCAAAATACAACTCCTGGATTTATGCCCTGTATGTTATAGACTTAGCTATCCCACTAGGTCTGTGAACAAAGTCAAATGCCAGTTTCACTATGCCCAACATATCTTTACCCTTAGGATAAGAAGCACACTGATTTTGCTAATAGCAAAGATCAAATCAAACTGCACAAAACATGCTGACTTCTGGAGCTATATTGTCCTTTTTTGGCATTGTATATATGTATCATTTCAAGTGTTCCTTGATATATCAATTTTATGTATTTTGCATTCTAACGCATGAACTGGTATCTTTGACATAGAAATATATAAAGAGTACCTACCATTTTCTATATATTCAGAGAGAAAGACAACAAAAAATGGAGTAACTAGGTCATTGATGCCTTGCACATAACCACTGGCTGGATGACGAATAGCCCATATATACAATATTCTTTCAAATATCTGGAAAAAAAAAAGAATTTGTTCGTAAATTAAAAGCTAAATCAAGGTGCTCAAGGACTCAAAAGAAATTTGAAGCACGAACTGTAAAGTTTTTCTCTTTTACTCTTAACTCTTTCATAACTGAATTCATAAATTGCATTTTCTCAGAGGCTAAAAATACAGTTTTGGTGCAAAGTCAAGAGAGTTCAGTCACAATCCAGAATAAAGCAGTGGACAGTGTAGATCAGAGATCAGACTGCACGTTCTGTGCAGTCTGATCTTGATCTACACTGTCCACAAAAGCTTTTGGTGTCATCTATGGTAAGGAAAGAGTTAAAAGTCTATACTGAAAGCATCTGAAGACTACAAGTTACAGCAGGACTCACCTTAATGGGACTGGTATTGAACTCTTTACAGAACGACAAAATTTTACACAAGTCCAAATTGAAACCATTTGCAGGCATCAGAATAAATGTGACTGAAAAACTGAATTTATTTCTGAAGGGAAAAAACATGACGGCAATAGGAGAAAATGCCAGTTACCAGCATTTTATCCCTTTCCCACCATGTTTTCAGAAATCATTCATTAAGAGTAACTTCTCATTGAGTCACAATGTTTTCAAAAAAGGTGAGAAGTAAGATGCAAAAATGTGTATACAAAGAAAAGAATGATTATAAGCCGTTAAGGTACCTATCACGCTTTTAGATACCTTTGTGGCGAGCGTAGATAACAATTTATTTCGTTGAAATGATATCCCCCACTGAAAAAGACCTTTTTTTGACAGAAACATATGAGGTATTGTGTTGCATGTACACATGGCCTTTTTGTTAATGGTCCATAATGAAATTATACATTAAGCCCCCTTTTTTCATGACATGGAATTTATTAAAGTAAAAACAAATAATGATTGTCTGTGGCTTATGATAAACAATATAAATATGAAGTTTTATAAAATTTTGTCTATTAATTAAAGAGATATTGGTCCATAATGGAAATGTACATCTAGCCACCTTTTTCTATGACAAGGCATTAAATAAATTTTAAAAAATCCAATATCGGCAGACTATCATAAGGAACACATGCATGAAGTTTCTACTACTTTCTTAAAGGACTTTAGAAAATATCTGTCCAGACGGACAGGCAAACAAACAGACAGACATCTAGTTATTGGTCCATAAAGAAATTATACATTAAGCCCCCTTTCTCCATGACAAGGCATTTCATTAGATAGAAACAAATACTAATTGCCTGTGGTTTATGATAAACAATATATATAATTCATAAAATTGTGTCTCGTAGTTAAAGAGATATTGAGATCCCTCCACCATTGGCTGGGATAAAATGAGAATGCACAAAACATGCAGTCTGATCAACATGCAGTCTGATCTTTAAACATACATATTTACTCGTTTTCACCCAGGTTTTTGACGTCTTTTTTTTTTTCTTTATTTTTTGAAACTATAATCACTCTTCATGCCAAATATTGACACTGATGGTTGCACAGATTACGGCAGATAGAAAATGCATTTCATTTTATTGTGGCTAGCCATAGACATAACAGTCACAGTTTCTGGTTTTTATCGAAGACAAATCCCTACAGTTTCTTTACCCCATACACCTTATATTGATTTTTTTCTATACGTTTACATAGATGACTAGATTATAACACCAGCAAGTTTTAACAGCGTTTGTTGACTCTCTGGCTGTAAAGATGTCTCTTTAATAGACACTGTCCAATTTCCTGAGACATTCTGGATAAAAGTTACCTTAAACGGAAAATCTTCTGGGTCTTATTTCTCGACTGAACACTGGGACAGTGACGGCTTTTGAAATCACTGTAACCAGAATTTTCTCCTTTTCCAACAATGTTTTCAATCACATCAGCGAACTCTTCAGCTCATTTGTATCAAGTTTGAAACTGTCCTCAGTAGGTGCTTTCCATTCCAGAAAGTCTAAAATTTGTTCTTCTGGCAAGGGTAAACCCTTTACCACGCAAACCCCGACTTTTAACAACCTTGAAAAAGAAGCCTTTTGAAAACATTGTGGGAAAAGGAGAAAATGCTGGTAACCAGCATTTTCTCCTTTTCCCACAATGTTTTCTACCTTTCACAAAACAAATTTCAGTTTTTCAGTCACATATATTTAGTTGTCTGCACATGCCTTCAATTTTGAGTAGTCTATGATTCTGTCATTTGGTAATGCGTTAAACATACAACAATTTCATACAATATTAAGTTAAGCACATCCACCAGCAACCAGAACATGCATAAAATATAAAAACTAAAAATCTGTATTTTAGGAAAAGTATGCATGAAATAATAGAGGGTAAGTGAAGTCCCTTGATTAGAAATAGATACTTGATTACAAGAGGGCCATGATGGCCATGAAGTCGCTCACCTGAGTCTTTTAACCAAACATGACCCATTTTCAATCTCTTTCGAGATAGTATTACAAACATTCAACCAAGCTTTCATAATTATTGGACTGAAAATTTGGCTTCTAGCTTGTACACAAGCTTTTTCAGTAATTTCTCTCAGTGACCTACTTTTTAGCCAAACATAGCCCTTTTTCCATTGTAGAAATTATCAAAACAAGGATTCTGACCACCTTTCATAAGTATTGGACAGAAAATGTGGCCTCTAGCGTATACTCAAGGTTTTTCCAAGATTTGACATGGCGCCCTATATTTTTTAACCAATATGACCCATTTTCAATTTCATTATATTGATAATCAAGACAAATATTCTGACTAATTTTCATAAGTATTGGACAGAAAATAATGACTCTAGAGCTACATTGTACACAGGCTATATTGAAGATTTGACCTGGTGACCTAGTTTTTCACCCAATGTGACCAATTTTCAAACTCATTCAAGGTATCATTATTACAAACATTCTGACCAACTTTCATGAGTATTTGACTGAAAATGTGGCCTCTAGAGAATACACAAGGTTTTTGCAAGATTTGTCCCAGTGACCTAATTTTTGACTGGACATGACCCATGCAAACTCGTCCATGAAATAATCAAGACAAACATTCTGACCAAGATTCATGAGTATTGCACTGAAAATGTGGCCTCTAGCGCATACAAAAGGTTTTTCTAATATTTGACCTAGTGAACTAGTTTTTGACCCGACATGACTCATTTTCAAACTTGTCCGAGACATTATCAAGAAAAACATTCTGACCAACTTTCAAGAGTTTTGAACTGAAAATGTGGCCTCTAGAGTGTACACAAGGTTTTTCCAAGATTTGACCTAGTGAACTAGTTTTTGACCTGACACAACTCTTTTTTGAACTCTTCCAAGATATCATCAAGACAAACATTCTGACCAAATTTCAGCAGTTTTGGACTGAAAATGTGGCCTCTAGAGTGCATGCATGGTTTTTCTAAGATTTGACCTAGTGACCTAGTTTTTGACCCTACATGACCCATTTTCGAAGTTATTTGTGATATCATCAAGACAAACATTCTGACCAACTTTCAAGAGTTTTGGACTGAAAATGTGGCCTCTAGAGTGTACACAAGGTTTTTCTAAAATTTGACCTTGTGACCTAGTTTTTGACCTGACATGACCCATTTTCGATCTCTTGTGAGATATCATCAAGACAAACATTCTGACCAAGTTTTATGAGTATTGGACAGAAAATGTGGCCTCTAGAGCGTACACAAGGAAAAAGTTGGTGACTGACCACCTGACAGACATAGCACGATCACAAAAGTTCACCTTGAGCACTTTGTGCTCAGGTGAGCTAAAAATAGATACGAAAAGTTTTTTCTACGAAAGAATGTCATAAGAATGTCATAATGTCATTAAGGATGTCATAAAAAATGATGAATAAGACAACAATTTAACTATGGCTAAAATAATGGAATTAATCTTTGATAGGTTGGAAAACATTGTGGGAAAAGGAGAAAATGCTGGTTACTATATTTTTAAAAAAGTTCTTCCTTGTTTTAAATCAAGATTTTGAGGTAAAGGGTTGATTCTTTATCTGCTTACCAACTTGCATTGAAAGCATTTGCAGATGACAAATCAAAAACAGCACGAACTATGCGGTTCGTCTTTAACAGGGCAGTAAACATTGTGGATGAAAAGGTAAGATTCTTGTTGTCCTTTTCCTACGATCTAACTGAAGTTTTTGGACTTGTCCAATTGCAAAACAATTTGCAGATGACTCAAATATTGAAATTTGTTTATGGAAGTCTAGAAAAACACTTTGAGTAAAAGAGAACTTGCTAATTTACCAGCACTTCTCTTTTTGAACCAAAGTTTTAATCCTTTACCACACAATCCCGAGTTTTAACAACCCTGAGAAAGAAGCCTTTTGAAAACATTGTGGGAAATTGGAGAAAATGCTGGTTACCAGCATTTTCTCCTTTTCCCACAATGTTTTCTACCCTTCCCAAAACAAACCTTAATATTTCATTCAAAATTATTTTGTTGTCTGCGAATGCTTTGAGTTTGGACTATCATCAAATCATTTCGTTAGGTAAAGATTTAAAGGTCTTTTTCTTCAGGGCCATCATAACTCTGGATTGGGTGGGAAGCAGCTAATTAAAAATGAGTTTGTGAGGAGAAAAATTATTAGGTAATGAAGCAACTTCAGCCATTTCAGATAAACAAGAAAAACATTTTCAGTTCAAAAGAAAAATCTAAGTGTGGCAGAGACATGGCTGTTTTGGTAAATATGTCTAAAAATACAAGATCAGTTTGTACATTTCAAGCAGTATTTGATCTTGACCTAAACTGTCCATCAACTGATGCTGTGACTGTGCCAGTGAATGAATGTTGTTTTATGGCAGATCGACAGCTTTGGTTATTCAGCACACATGTCTGTATTAAATGATGATAAGAACAGATTTTTTTGACCTAAAAAAGATTTGAACAAGATGATGGTGAGTGTGCCAAAGGTTAGCCCTTACACTGCCAGATATATAAAACTTTCCTGCCAAAAGTACAAACCCAAAAACTGGAATTTCAAAGACCTTTCCACCAGAAATAATCCCAATGTATTAGAGTATTGATCCAAAATCAGACTGCAGTTTGATCTTGATCTACACCATCCGAAGTGCCTTGAGTCACACTAAGTGGTCTAAGGATGAGTATAACTTGATGTATGAATGTGCCATGCTTTGACAAAAGGGGGCTTAATATATCTCCGTGAAACATTATACCAGTCAAGCCATCACATAATCATGGATCCATAATAGCTACCTTTTTTTCACAACCGAAGTAATCATGAGGTAGACTGGTCCTTCGACATAAAGAAAATTGACCAATAACGTAAAGTTTCGGCCCAAGTCAGCCTGCACGCACTGCTCAGGCTGACATGGGTCATTACTTTTCGCAAATGCATTAAGGCCCCTTTTCACAGCACATGGCTCAAATATATATACACAATGTACCCATACATACTCACTTCTTGTATTCGTTTCTGTTGAAACAAGTGGGCTAATGAAGTCATTCTGGGGACATCTTTTAAAATCTGTAATTAAACAACATCACAGCATGCAGTGATGTATTCAATTTTTTTGTTCTCCAAATTGTAGAAAAATGGTGGATATTTAGACTACACCGTTCCCTTATTGGTAAGTCCTTTTACTTTGACCATTAACCCGTGACCTGCCATATAACTAAAATGAAACTTTCAAGTTTATATCAAAACCCCAAATATCGCAATATTTGAAGTAATTTTTAAGGGGAAAAATATCTCCTTATCAGACAGTGTAGATCAAAGATCAGACTGCACATTCTGTGCAGTCTGATCTTGATCTACAGTGTCCAAAAAAAGGTCACTTAAGTCACACTTAGCAGTCTAAAGGTTAATAGTTGTTGGTCAATTACTAAATAGTGAAATTCACAGACAGTTTAACTTACAGTACTGTCTACAACAAACAGGGCATTCAGATATAAGGGAAAACAAAAAATACGACAGTTCTGGAATATTTCATGAAATATACTGGAATGTATACAGATACAACTCTTTTCTGGTTAAAATATATCTATCTCATTATGGCATTTGTTCCTTTATATTTTTATCTCAGTTATGGCATTTGTTACTTTATATTTTTACTGTATAACCACTAAGTCTTATCTCATTATGGCATTTGTTACGGTATTTCGTTATAAACTGATAAGACCTTGTTGGTCCCTGAAATTTGTTAGCTTTGAAAAATTGTCTAGAAAAAAAAGGTAATAGCTCCTTTTCTATTCATTTTTTCCAATACAATTCAGCAAAAGTTTCCTTTCCTTCAATTTTTTTTTTGTCTTTTTGGTACCAGTTTTGATGTAAGTCTACCACTAGCTTGCATGCTAACAGCTTTAAAGTAAAAAGAAATTCATTGTTCTTTACGCAAGTTGTTTCATGCACAAAACTTGTACACATCAGGAAGGCTGTATTTTCTTTTTAACTCTTTCCATACCTTTGACAACACAAAATTCTTTTGTGGACAGTGTAGATCAAGATCAGACTACACAGAACATGCAGTCTGATCTCTGATCTACACTGTCCACTCTTTCATTCTAAATCATAACTGAACTGTCTCTTCATTTTATAGAGGAACTGTATTTGTAGCCAATAAAAAGTTAATGGTTACTTTTCTAGTAGTGACAGAGTTAATTTGGCTGTATCTTTTTGTACCAAAGCTTACATGCTATTTGATAATGCTATACATGTACTATAAAATGCCAGTTAAAACTTCTTACAAGTATATTCATGAAATATTCCTTGGCAACACACAAAAAAAAAATGAAAATGCCCAAAAAGGTCCATGATTCCACATGCAAACAGGAAGATTAAAAAAAAAAGTTCAAATCTCCCTTAAACTTACTTCCTGAACTAAAAGTTGTTGAAATATTGGTATCAAAGGGTTCATACGTGGAATGTCTATGTGTATCTGTAACAAGATGGCCATTATACAAGTCATACTTTGAATCAGTTTGAACTTGATGTAACAAAAAAATACATGGATATGGAATGGGAGACAAAAGACAGTTAGTTCCCTTGATAGCTCTCCACTACTAACTAGATCCTGAACAAGGTATCACTTGGTTTTTATCCTTGATATTCTTTGCACTATTTAGGAATGTTTAGGTTTGAATATCTCTTTTAACATTTATCAAACTACAAATTTGATCTACTTGGTGCATTTCAATGTTAATAGTATGTGAAATTCGATTTGCAAAAGTTATGAAGATCTTAAATATACATCAAAAGTCAAATTATAGTAATCGCAACATCTCTTTGGAAAGCAAGGATGAAAACAAAGAAAATCAAATAAAAGGACCTACTTGCAATTTGGTTACCTTTGTTTTTGTCTAACAAGGGAGATAATTTGAATTTCACTTTTTTCTCCCATTTGGTGTCACATCTAGCCCCACCCCCTTCCAAATCATTTTGACATTACAGTTTGACGAAAGCCTCTCTCACTTACCGAGACAGAACACTTCAGCCAATCAAAAGGGTTGCCTTAATATCAGTTTTAATACATGCAATGCTCAGCCCTTCACAACTTAACCCTTTATCAAACAATCCCCGGTTTTAACGACCCTTTGAAGGAGCCTTTTGAAAACCTTTTAGAACAAGAGGACTATGATGGTCCTATATCGCTCACCTGAGTACTAAGCAGTAAAGGTCTACAATGAAGATAAATACCAAATATCGAGGTTCAAGGCCAAATGATAATGAAACAAGAGCAACAAATTGTTGCAAGATAAGCCCGTCCCACCGCCAGTTGTCAAGGAGGTATAATAATCGCAAAGGGCAGGTAATGCAACAAACATGTTTACCAAGTCTCAAGTCAATTTGACTTGAGAATTCAAAGTTCCGTTCCGGACAAGCAAGAAATACTGTAAAAATGAAGATCAAAGTGGAACTACTCAAAATCTGCGCTAGGCAGAGTTATTGTTCTTGCGCACTGTTCTCGGTAATATTGCAACAAACATGCATACCAAGTTTGAAGTCGTTCTGACTTGAGATGACAAAGTTATATTCCGGACAAGCACTAAATGCTGTAAAAATGACGATCAAAGGGAAATAACTCAAAGACAGCATGAGGTAGAGTTACAATTCTTGTGCACTGCACTTCCACATATTGCAACAAATAAGCATACCATATTTCAAGTCATTCCTACTTAAGATGACAAAGTTTTGCTCTGGACAATCAAGAAATGCTATAAAAATGAAGGTCAAAGGGGAATAACTCAAAACTCGTGCTAGGAAGAGTTATGGTTCTTGTGCACTGCACTCCATAATTTTTCAACAATCATGCATACCAAATTTGAAGATGATCAGGCTTGAGATGACAAAGTTATATTCCGGACAAGCAGATATTGCTGTAAAAATGACGATAAAAGGGAAATAACTCATAGACAGTACGAGGTAGAGTTATGATTCTTTCACACTGCACTCCGTATTATTGCAACAACTACAAATGCCAAGTTTCAGGTCAATCGGCTTGGAGATGACAAAGTTATGCTCCGGACAAAGAACTATTCTACAGAACTTTCTAATTCAAGGGCAAATAACTCCGGTTGTTCTGGTCCAATTAGATCCATAATTGAACTCATCTGAGATCTTATAGACATAAGTATTTTGACCAAGTTTGATGCTGATTGGTTAAAAATTGTAGATGCTAGAGTGTAAACAAAGTCAAATATAGCAATTTTTCTAATTCAAGGGCAAATAACTCCAGTTGTTCTGGTCCGTTTAGACCCATAATCGAACTCATCTGAGATCTTATGGTCATATATATTTTGACCCAGTTTCGTGCTGATTGGTTAAAAATTGTAGATGCTAGAGTGTAAACAAAGTCAAATATAGCAATTTTTCTAATTCAAGGACAAATAACCCCAGTTGTTCTAGTCCGATTAGACCCATAATCGAATTCATCTGGGATCTTATGGTCATATATATTTTGACCAAGTTTGGTGCTGATTGGCTAAAAATTGTAGATGCTAGAGTGTAAATAAAGTCAAATATAGCAATTTTTCTAATTCAAGGGCAAATAACTCCAATTGTCCTATGCCGATTAGACCCATAATCAAACTCATCCCAGATCTTATAGTCATATATATTTTGACCAAGTTTGATGCTGATTGGTTGATATTTGTAGATGCTAGAGTGTAAACAAAGTCAAATATAGCAATTTTTCTAATTCAAGGGCAAATAACTCCAGTTGTTCTGGTCCGATTACATCCATAATCAAACTCATCCGAGATCTTATGGTCATATATATTTTGACCAAGTTTGGTGCTGATTGGTTAATATTTGTAGATGCTAGAGTGTAAACAAGGAAATGTGAACGGACGGATGGACGGACGGATGCCGACGGACGGTGAGTGATCACAATAGCTCATCCTGAGCACTTCATGCTCCGGTGAGCTAAAAAGGAGAAAATGCTGGTAACTAGGTTTTATACACTTTCACTGAAAATTACCATCATTTCGGCTAAATTTGGTATGTCCTCTGCAAATGCTCTCAATTTGGACTTGTCTAAAATTTTGTCATTTGGTAAATAGTTAACAGGCTTTTAGACTTGTCCCAACTGAAAGCATTTGCATGCAACAAATTAAATGCTGCTGAAATGATTTGAACTTTCTGAGAAATGTTAGAAAACATCCTGTGAAAAAAAGAAAATATTCATTACCAGCATTCTTTCCTTTTTAATATGCTTGCAAAAGCCACTTTCCCTGATTTTCTTCTTTTCTCACAATGTTTTTGACAGCTTCATTCCTAAGGGTCTTCAAAACACAGAACTGTTTGTTAAAGTCTTAGCTTAACTCTTTACCACACAGTCAAGTTGTAGACCAGCCCAAAATTAAAGTGTTTTTATTAAATGTAGATCAAATGATAAGATTTTGTCTCTAAAATTATACAAAAAATTGTGGGAAAAGGAAAAAATGCTGGTTATCAACATTTTCTCCTTTTCCCACAATGTTTTCAAAAGAAACCTTTATTAGTCTCAGTAAAACTCTTGATCATGTGTTAAAAGGGGCTAAGATGCTTTATAAACGTTGTGAGAACGTCTCCTTTTCCTACAATGTTTTCAAAAAGCCTCAGAACCCAGACCTGTTGACCTACAATGTTTCCAAAAGCCTTATTTCTCAGGACCCACGACTACTTGGTAAAGGGTTAAAAAAAAGGTCCCAATTCACCATGGCAACTTCTTCACTACCTGTGATCATTCCAACCTGTATAACTCTTTACCAAAGGACAAAATTTTGGACTACCAAATTGAAAGTATTTACAGAGGACAAATTAAAAGTCACTAAAATGATGACTTCTGTCTTTGATCGGGTAGAAAACACTGGTTACCAGCATTTTCTCCTTTTTCCCACAATGTTTTAAAAAGCTTTCTTTCTCAGGGTCGTTAAAAGTCGGGATTGTGTGGTAAAGGGTTAACCACACAATCCCCAGTTTTAATGACCCTATGAAATAAAGGCTTTTGAAGACATCGTAGGAAAAAGAGAATGGTAACCTTTCTTACAATGTTTTCTGTTCCTCAACTACTAATTTTAATTTCTGATTCACATCTGTTTTGTCGGCTGGAATTGCTTTCAATATGGATGTCTAAAACTTTGTTGTTTGATAAAGAGTTAAGCAAGCCTTTATTAGATACTCCATACATGTTTGCTTAACCCTTTACAACTTGATCCAGCATTTAAAGACCTTGAAAAAGAAGCCTTTGGAAAACCATGTGGGAGAAGGAGAAAATGCTGGTAACAAACATTTTCTTCTTTTCAAACAATGTTTTCTACCCTTTCACAGAGAAAAATCATCATTTGAGCCACATTCAAATTGTCGCCTGCAATGCTTTCAATTTGGACAAGTTTATAATTTTATTATTTGATAAAGAGTTAAGACAGGTGCTTGCATAGCAGATGTTGATTGATCCTATGGTGTTTAATGCCATTTTCAACATTATTTCAGTTATATTGTGGTAGCCAGTGCACCTATCCATGCTTTCCTTGAGTTTCTTTTACCAGTACTCCACACAATTTTCTTTCCAAGCTACTGGCTGCTTTCCCACATAACCATCACTGAAACAATGGTCAGTGGTTGGAGAGGAATGAATCCTGTTGCAGTGACTATCATCAATCCTTGGAAAGAAATTAGCCTAGCCAGGGATCGAACCAGTGACCCCCTGTACTAGGACTTGTGTGGTAAAGGGTTGAGACAGGTGCTTGCATAGCAGATGTGCATTTCGACCCATTTGCCTTCTCAGCGACCTCAATATCTGCTAGCCTAATACAAGTTGTTTGCTTAATACAGGTGGGCCACTATGACAGGTTTTACTGTACCCACCTGCCTAAATGTTTCCTGATGTTGTTCATCATTTCTAGATGCGTAATACTGGTTAATGAGTGAGAAATATTCCTGTCTTTTTCTTTCCAATGTTGGCTGCCTTCTGTCCACACTGGCTGGTAAATAACCCTACAATGGAATCATAACTATGCAGCACTTTGAAGGTACACAACCCAACAGGTTGGTTTTGGCACCTAAAATGTACTTTGTATCATTAGAAATTGATTTCATTTTTTTTTGTATTAGAGTTTTAACAGCATAGGTCATATCACGGCAGTCAGTGCACCTATGCACATGTTTCCTGGCTTTCTCACACCAGTGCTGACATAACCTTCTTTCCAAGCCACTGACTACTTTTTTAACATGCAAGAGATGAGGTGAGAGGCAAAAAAATCGCCTGAAAGAAATTTTGCCTCAACCTGGTATCGAACCTGCAACCAACAGGTCACAAGTCAAAACACTGAGCTACCCAGCTGGGCTCCTATGACATACTGATCAAAAGGGCTACATATTTTTTCATAATTTTGACTGTAAGACATACATATAACAACAGAAGATAAAATGTAATGAGTTTTTCTTCCCTTTTTCTAGGAATTGGAGATTTTTATATTATTTTCCGCATTTTGAGAATCAACCCTTTACCACACATTGATGACTTTTAATGACCCTCACAAAGTAAGCTTTTCAAAACATTGTGGGAAAAGGAGAAAATGCTGGTAACCAACATTTTCTTCTTTTCCCACAATGTTTTCTACCCTATCAAAGACAAATTTCATCATTTCAACCTCCATCAATTTTTCATCTGCAGATGTTTTCAGTTTGGACCAGCTTTAAATTTTATCATGTGGTAAAGAGTGAAGATCCACCAGGGACAAAATAAGATACTAGATTTAATTTAGGATAGTTGTTTAAATCCTTCATCTCATATTCCCAAGTTTTAATTACCTTCAGGAAGGCGGCTTTTGAAAACATTGTGGTATAAATGAGAAAATGCTGGTAACCAGCATTTTCTCATTTATCCCACAATGTTTTCTACGATAATCAAAGAAAATTCCATTATTTGTGGCATGTTTAATTTGTCACTTCCAAACTTTTTCAATTTGGACCAGTCTAAAATTTGGCTGTCTGGTAAAGAGTTGATGGTTATCAATCTACCACACAATCTGAAGTTTTAACAACCCTGTGAAAGAAGCCTTTTGAAAACATTCTGGGAATGTTTTCTACCCTTCCCAAAAGAAATTTCAAGTTTTCAGTCACATGTATTTTGTCGTCTGCAAATGCCTTGAATTCTGACCAGTCTAAAATTTTGTTGTCTAGTAAAGAGTTGATGGCTATACTGCTAACAGTGCATAAAATGTTAGAGTAGATTACTTTACATCAAGACTTCAGAGTAATTTAAAATCCCATTGGCAGAGTACAAGAATTGAAATGTACATCTGAACATGTTTGTAATTCTGAATTAGGTATTTTTGTGGAAAAAAAAATGGATGCTTTGGAGACATGATCAGCCAGTTATCAGCTATAAATTCAATAACAACAACAAAAGAACTCTGGTATGGTACAAACATTTTGCAGATATATACCATCATGTACTTACAGATAATATTTTCCAACATGTATGTCGCACACTCCGAGGGAGACCTGACCAACTTAATTTCTGTAATTCAGCTGTAAAAGAAATACATTAACCCATTACCAAACAACAAAATTTTTGTCTAAAACAAACTGAAAGCATTTGCAGACGACCAATTATAGGTTGCTAAAATCATTTTTTCTGTTACTGATACGGTAGTAAACATTGTGGGAAAAGGAGAAAATGCTGGTGCCCAGCATTTTCTCCTTTTATCACAACGTTTTCAAAAGGCTTCTTAGTCAGGGTTGTTAAAAGTTGTGACTATGTGGTAAAGCATTACAGCATGTTTGTGTCTTCCATCCAATAAATTTTCTGATTAGTCTTATGTATGCCGGCTGATCTTAATCTACACTCTCTGCTATGATGAGATATCCTGACCAAAAGTCTGCCATCTTATTGAAATCCCTATTTATTATATACCTATATAATTATGATCTCTGTAAAATACGGGCTTAATCTAACTCGCCAATACAACTCGACAGAAAATATGAAAATATTACAGAAAATGTTCACGAGATTAAATAGCGCCACTTGTGAAAATATTACCAGTGATGTTCATGAGATGAAATAAATTTTGATCTTTCACCAAAAAAAACCAAACATTCTATTTATTTCATGCTTCTTACCCTTTTTTTGAGGGGACTTACATCAAAATCCAGTACAGTTCTTTTCCGTAATTCCCCGTGGCGTATACCCTCTGCATAACAACACATTACAATATTACGTTAAGCGCGAGAAATGTAGGGCAAATTACATCGTATTTCCATCTGGTTGAGTGGCATGCACATCTTACGTAGGTAACTAGTGCGCTGTAACTACTGAGTTGAACTCAATTGAAGAGTTAAAAAATAAAATTGGTATTTTTCATTGATCGTAACCATGAAATATCAAAAAACATTCCACCATTATTTCTCAATAAACGACTGGAAAGCATGAAATAAAATTCAGTAATCTAAGTGAATAAGTGAAAGTTCAAGAAAAGGTCAGATTTAAATGTCTTACCTATGTTAGTGTTGGGACCCACCAAGAGGGTTTTGATTTTCTCTAGTTTTGTGACCTCTCTGTCGATGGTCGAGTTCTGTGTATATCTTATGGCTGTTGGTTTTGGGGGCTGCCAACTGTTGTTCAATCTAACACCAACACCAGGCCCTGCTTTGTGGGTACCAGGAATAACAGATCCTTTGTTAAGAATGAAAATAATTTGAGTCTATAAGTCAAAAAGAGAAAATTCCCCATTTTTCTTAACAAAAATTCAAATTTGGTCCTCTACACCGTATTTTCCAGACAATAAGCCGCTGCACTGTTTGGGCCGCACTCTTTCATTTTAACTATTTTAGAAAGAAAAAATATTGTATAGGCCACTTCGGCACATAGGCCACAGCCAATACCCTTGATTAATATACAATTTCATTCATATATAGATAAACAGTTTGTACCCATATGTATAATAACAAACACATGAAACAAATTTGTCCGTTGTTTCTGCTTTTTTTCCTCATTCAATTGGAGTGATTTCCCCTTCTGGAGATCAAATCACTCAGAGGACTTGACACCGTTATCATTTGTTTATTCCTTGTCAAATGTTTTAACAAATTTTGAAATTGTCAGATTTTCACTTCGACTGATTAATTGACAGTACACACCAAACAACGCCTTTCATTACATTTGCAGTTAACCATTTATTGGCACAAATCGACATCATCAATCAACAGGTGTGAAAATCAAGGTTGGTCGTCAGTTTTAACACCTAGTAAGTTTGCAAGCGGATCAATTTATCTAGCAACTAAAGGTAGGTATTAGTGTTCGAAAAAACTTTAGGCATGTGAACCAAAATAATGTCCCCATTGGGAATCGTATACTGGTTTTCATTTATTTTCAGTTTCACAAACTGCACTAAAACATCATTTAGAAAAATAAATCAGCACAGCCACTTTGTCTAATAGAAAGCACCACTGAAAATTTCCACTTTTTTAATGGATAGGCCGTGGCCTATTGTCCAGAAAATACGGTAATTCTTAAACCCTTTACCATACGACACAGTTTTAGCCTTGTCCAAATTGAAAGCATTTGTAGACGACAATTTCAATTTTGCTCAAATGGTCCAATTTTTCTGTGATAGGGTAAAAAAAATTGTGGGAAAAGGAGAAAATGCTCCTTTTTCCCACAATGTTTTCAGAAGCTTCTTTCCAAGGGTCGTTAAGTCAGCATTGTGGGGTAAAGGGTTAAAAATCTTAAAAAGCCTCCAATTTGTCTTTACAAAATCTTAAAATTCTTAAATTATCTCCAATTTGTACATGACTGAAACAAGATTCAGCTCTCAATGTTTATAAAACTTAAAATTTGCTTTTAACTCATTATCAGATGACAAAATTCTAGACCATTCCAAATTGAAAGCATTTGCAGATGACAAAATAAATGTCACTCAAAAATTGAAATTCGCTTTGGGAAGGGTAGAAAACATTGTGGGAAAAAGAGAAAATGCTGGTTACCAGCATTTTCTCCTTTTACCACAATGTTTTCAAAAGCCATCCATCTTAGGGTCGTTAAAACTCGTGATTGTGTGGTAAGGGGATTAACTCTTTATCAGACAACAAAACTTTGGACTCATCCATATTGCAGACAACAAAATGAAATCTTGATAAAATGACTCATTTTACCGTGAACCTATAGAAAATATTGAGGAAAATGGGAAAAATGCTGATCAACATCATTTTCTCTTCTATCCACACTGTTTTCAAAAGCCTACCTCCTCAGAACTGTTAAAACTTCTGGTTCCTACCAGTGCTACAACTAGAATCAACTCTTTACAAAATAATCCTATCTTTTCACTACCCAGAGAAGAAAGGACACAAGACAACATTTTGGAAAAGGAGAAAATGCTGATAACTAGCATTTTCATCTATATTCTCCATGTTTTCTTGCATTTTAAAGACAATTTCAATCAACCAAGCATCATTTGAAATGTTGTATGCAAATACGTTCTATTTGGACCAGTCAAAAATTTTGCTGTCTGGAAAGCTTACAAATGGTTCCTGTTTAACTCCTTACCAAACCACAAAATTCAACACTTGTCCAAATTGTGAGAATTTGAAGACAACAAAATAAATGGGACTATGATATTAAAACTTGTTTTGGGAAGAGTAGAAAACATTGTGGGAATAGGAGAAAATACTGGTTACCAGCACTTTCTCCTTTTCCCACAATGTTTTCAAAGGCCTTCTTTCTCAGGGTCGTTAAAAGTTGGCATTGTGTTATAAAGAATTAAGGCATCATATTTTGCAGTCAATTCCTACCTCCTCCATATTGAAGATTTGCATTTCTGGACTTATGCTTTTCTATAACCGCATTGGCTGTTGACTGAATATCCCTCATGGACATCTTGATGTTGGCCATGTCCAACATAAGATCATCATCTCCGTCGTCCCACGCATCTTTTGTTCGTTCCTGGAAATCCTGGAAAGCGTCTCCAGTTTTGTTCTTCTCCTCTCTTTTATTGTTGCTGTAACAAAATATAGGCCATACGAAAATATTATCAACTCCATATTAATCAGCGTAATTTAACTCTTTACCGGACGACAAAATTTTAGCTGTGTCCAAATTGAAAGCATTTGCTGACAACAATTTCAATTTGGCTCAAATGGTGCAATTTTTCTGTGATAGGGTAGAAAACATGGTGGGAAAAGGAGAAAATGCTTGTTATCAGCATTTTTTCTTTCTCCCACAATGTTTTCAAATGGCTTCTTTCCCAGGGTCGTTAAAAGTCGGCATTGTGTGGTAAAGGGTTAGGACCAAACATCTCCTCCACTCCCTCAAAAAAAAATCAAGAAGCACAAGGGAGGGGCATTCCATAGAAATGAAAATATTGCATTTACTAGTTCTGAAAATACAATTTAACCTTTTGCCGCACGATACCCAGTTTCTACAACCTTGGTAAAGGACACTTTTGAACACATTATGGAGAAAAAGAGAACATGCCGATAACCAGCATTTTCTCCTTTCTCCTCATGCATTCCACCAATTTTCGCTATTTCAACCACATTTTATACATCATCTGCAAATGTTTTCAAAATGGACAAGTCCAAAATTTTGTTGTATGATAAAGAGTTAAAGCAATGGCTTGTTACAAATAAATACCCCTAGTCTTCCTAAATTTTCCTACAATGCCTCATTCATAAACATTTGTAATTAAATTTATAATTAACAATCTACTAAAATGTCCCATTTTTTTTAACAACCCTAAGGCAAAAAGCCTTTGTATTGGTTAACTCTTTACCAAACGACAAAATTTTAGAGTCGTCAAAATTGAAAGCATTTGCAGACGACAAATTAAATGCTGCTGAAATGATGATTTCTCTCTTTGATATAGTAGAAAACATGGTGGGAAAAGGAGAAAATGCTGGTTACCAGCATTTTCTCCTTTTCCCACAACTTTTTCCAAAAGGATTTTTTCCCAGGATCGTAAAAAACCCGGGATTGTTTGGTACAGGGTTAATATGGGAAAACAAGGAAATGCTGATAACAGTATTTTCTTCCTTTCACATGATGTTTTCTACCTTTCTAATACAAATTTCATCATTTTAGTCACACTTACATTGCCATCTGCACTCTGGACAAGTCCAATATTTCGTCGTGTGCGTAACAGTTATCGGAAGAAAATTGGTTAACCCTTTACCAATGTTACGGGAGACCACTCCTTCATGCATGGCTTCGTCCCGATTTAAATACAATACCTAACAACTGCGTTAGAGAGATATCTCTGTAGCTCAGTGGTTAAGGTATTGGTCTTTTAAGTATCGAAAAACGAGGATATTTGCCTGTCATGGGTTCGAATCCTGCAAGATGCGGTTTGTACTGCCATGCATTTGTTTCTTTGTTATGGACTTTGTTCGTAAGATGGTGGCTCGTCCGGGATTGGCCATTGAGCCATTAATCCCATTTGTTGTCCAAAAACGGACATTTGTTGTCTAAATAATAGACTTACTGCCTAATAAGGCTTTGAGTCATCAATAAATGATGACTTTAAGAGGGGGTGTGTTACGGGAGACCACTCCTTCATGCATGGCTTCGTCCCGATTTAAATACAATACCTAACAACTGCGTTAGAGAGATATCTCTTTAGCTCAGTGGTTAAGGTATTGGTCTTTTAAACCTCGAAAAACGAGGATATTTGCCCGTCATGGGTTCGAATCCCGCCAGATGCGCTTTGTACTGCCATGCATTTGTTTCTTTGTTACGGACTTTGTTCATAAGACCAAACAATCCCTGGTTTTCACGACCCTGAGAAAGAAGCCTCCTGAAAACATTGTGGGAAAAGGAGAAAATGCTGGTTACCAGCATTTTCTCCTTTTCCCACAATGTTTTCTTCTCTTCCCAAAACAAATTTCAATTTTTGAGTCACATTAATTTAGTTGTCTGCAAATGCTTCCAATTAGGACTAGTCTAAAATTATGTCGTTTAGTAAAGAGTTAACTTTCGATCCAAATCATTTTTTCACTCTTTTTACAAAATGACAAAATTTGAGACTGATCCAAATTGAATGCATTTGCTGGCAACAAACTGAATGTTAAACAAATTATGAATTTGTCTTTGAAAGGGTAGGATGGATTGATTGATTCATTGGGTGTTTAAAGCTGTTTTTAACCCAATTTAGTTATATCCTGACGGCCAGTGAACCTATCCATGCTTTCCTGGAGTTTCTTTTACAAGTACTTCGCATGATGTTTTTTCCAAGCCACTAACTGCTTTCCAACATAACCATGGTCAGCGGTAAGAGAAGAATGAATCCTTTCTCTCGTGACTATCATCAATCCTTGGAAAGAAATTTCCCAAGCCGGAAATAATGGCTCATTAACTCATCATTGAACCATAACACATACCTTACAAGTTTCTCTTGGATGGGAGGATGTTGCGCTCCATAGACAGGTTTACTGCTGCAAATAAAAAACAAAACTTTACATCACAACATATCCTAGCCTATTTTAAAAATCTTATTGAGGCCAAAACAAACTAGAGCTGTCACTGAATGTGACTTAATACCCCCGCCAGCGCTTTGATTTTGTACACAGACGGACACACGGACGGACCCACGGACAGACAGGCTGATTGCAGTATACTCCCAAAAACATTTGTTTTGCGGGGGTATAAATATATATGTGGTTCCAGTTACATACTTTTGAGATCGAAAGCAATTTACACACATTTAAAAGAAAAAAAAAATCATTGTAGGAAAATTTCCTGCAATTGGAACATTTTTTTATCATTGAAAATTGGGTAATAATAATTGACGGTAGAACATTTAATCTCCGTATTACTCATTCTGATCCCGTACAACTCCACTATTTTAAATTAGTTGTCTGCAGTTTGCAAAACCATGAATGTATCGACCAGTTAGACTAACTCAGAGTCAATACAGTTGACTCCCTTCAAGTATTTATAAATATATCAACACAGGAAAATGGCTGCCAATCCCCATCAATATTACCAGATCGATTTACTACATAAATATATAATATTTTTAAGTATTTTTTGCACGTATGATAGATAATATAACATATAAGATCAAACATAAAAATCATGCATTCAAAGCTATATATTTGCTGTGGCGTATTGACTTCTTTGGCGTACATGTGGCGTATAATTCAGCTGTGGCATATTTTATCAGATCGATTTACTGCATAAATACATAATATTTCTAAGTTATTTTTGCACATACGATAGATAATAACATAATCTACAAAATCAAACATAAAAATCACGCTTTGATAGCTATATATTTGCTGTGGCATATACATTTCTCCTGTGGCGTATCTATGGCGTGTAATTCAGCTGTTGCGTATTTTAGTGTGACCCGGAAAATGCTGGTTTCTGAAATACAAATCCCAAATTTAACCTAAACTCAATTTTTTCCGCAAGTGCTCTCAGGCTGTGCAAGTCTTAACTTTGTCGTCTGGTACAAAACTAAGTGAAACGAGACAAAAGTAGAGATACGTTTCCAAACTCCTGCTGCTGATGTCAACTCAAAATTCATCAATGGAAATCATCCGAAATGTCACCAACCGGTCCCGATACACACCTTCCCGGCACGTTACTGCCACGCTTCCAAAATCCAGACTTAGTCTCTTTAGAATGAGAATTTGATATAGACATTTTTAAAATTCTATTGCATCAACCGTGTTCTTCTTTTCTACATTTTTTGCTGATACACATCATTCTTCGTTCTAACCGATTTGTTGTCAATATGGCGACTTCCTGTTTAATGACCTTCACCTATGACATGATGTCGTATCTTGAAATATTCGGCGGATCCTTTTGCCCTCTGCTGCTTCATGAAATAATGAAACAAAAGTTGGTGCAGACGTCTCTAAATATATCAATTTAACTCTTATACTGCTAAGCACGCCTCACTGATGTTTTGCAGACAGTGTAGATCAAGATCAGACTGCACAAAACGTGCAGTCTGATCTTGGATCTGCACTGTCTGTCAAGAAGGTATTTGTGTCCAAAAAATTATTTTGAAATAGCATTATTCGGGTTTGACTATCGGCTTAAAAGTTTCATTCAATTTATTTAGCAGGATCAGGGTTAAAAAAGCTCATACATGAGTTCATATGAAAAATTATTTGGTAAAAGGAGAAAATGCCTATATTATGTTATCTCTCTCTCTCCCTCTCTTTTCAGTGGTGTGCTGCCAAACGAAAAAGTTTTGCAGTGGGTAAGGTGTCTATTGGCTCGGGTCATTTCTATTTGACAATGCGGTAATGGACTGTATGCATTATCTGCTCTTTAATGTGTGATTAAATGACAGACGTTTCATGTCAAATGTCAACAAAAATGCTGGTTGATATGAAAATGGAGAGAGAGAGAGAGAGAGAGAGAGAGAGAGAGAGAGAGGGACAGACAGACAGACAGACAGACAGAGAAAGAAAGTGAGAGAGTGAGAGAGATATATATAGAGAGATACAGAGAGAGAAAGACTGAGAGACAGAGAGAGACAGACAGACAGACAGACAGAGACAGGGCCGAGAGACAGAGCCGGGAGACAGACAGACAGACAAACAGACAGACAGACAGGGGAGGAATCTTTTTGCCTATGGCTCAACAGAAGTAACCGTTTCTCATAGATCTATGTAACGTTCTGTAACTCCTTCACAGAGATGGTATAGCGGATCACGAAGATCAAGATCAGACTGAACAGAATATGAGGTACAGAATATGAGGTAAAGAATATGAGGTACAGAATATGAGGTACAGAATATGAGATCTTATCCTGATCTACACCGTCCGCGTCTTGATAGATCTAGTAAGCTGTGATCAAAATCATGATCTTCAGTTTCAACATGACTGGACAGTTAGACACTGTAAAAAGTCACGACTCTTCTTTTCTCTTATTAAGCCGTATCCTGTCGAACTTAAAAATTTTGAGTACAAAAAAATGGCTACGTTAAGTTTCTTGGTATTAAACTGTGTTGATATAGCCAAAACTGCTGATAGTAGCGGATAGTGTATAGTAAGATCAGACTGCACTTTTGTGCAGGCTGATCTTGCTTTACACTCTCCGCAAAATACTGCTACAGTCACGAACGACAGAATAAAGGTTTAAATTAAAGTCTTAATCATAAACATTCAGACTGGATATAAGAGTTTAAGAATGAATTCAGCTAAACTCGAAATAGAGTTTTATTAAAGTGGACTGTGTGAATCGAAGATCAGACTGCACGTTTTGACACACGAAAACCTGATCTTGATTTTTACTGGCCGCAAAGGCAACTATAATTACGCATGAAAACCACTGTACATAATCCTTTGCTGCAAAATGCCCACTTTTAACGACCCTGGAAAAGAAGCCTTTTGATTACCAGCATTTTCTCCCTTTCCCACAATGTTTTCTACCACATCAAAGACAAATTCAATCATTTGAGCCACTATGAAACTGTTGTTAGCAAATGCTTTCAATTCTGGATAGGTCTAAAAGTTTGCCGTGTGGTAGAGGGGTAATTTAAGAAATAATCTTCTTTCGTGGTTTAACGTTCAATAAACCACAATTGTGAGTTATGAGGCACAATAAATAATCCACAAGGGCGATAGCCCGAGTGGTTTATTCATTGCACATCATAACTCACAACGTGGTTTATTGAACGATAAACCACGACAGAAAGAAGATTATTTCGATTCTAACATGATCAACTCTTAATGAAAGGAAAACAAGTTCATACTTAGAGTAAAAACGCGGATGCAGATGAATGACGTCACTCTATATAGAATGACGCCACTCTATGTAGAATGACGCAGATTTATAGCGCTGATTTCACGTGTCATGTTAGAATAAGAGTTATTTCTTTACCAGACGATACAATTTTAAGCTCTGTAATACTGTCAGCATTCGAAGACGACAAATAATGTGAATCAAATGATTCATCTTGTCTGTGATGGAGCAGAAAAGAGTGTGGGAAACGAAGAAGATAAGGGTTCCGACATTTTCACGACGTTCATCCTTCCTCAGGGCCCGTATTCACCAACCACACCGAAGAACATTCTAACTCTTCAGATTTTCCAAATTTGAAATTTTCTAAATTTGAAAGTAGACTCTAACACAACTTCTGATTGGCTAAACCTTTTGGTTTAGCCAATCAGGAGTTGTTTTACTTTCTAAATTTAGAATTAGATTTAAAATTAGATTAAGAAAGGTTAATACGGGCTCAGGTCGCCGAAATACGGAAGCGAGTCCAGAATTAAGTGGGTCCCGCACTGAACATATCTGCGCTTGCAACCCAGCTCGGCCAAATTCTTGTTGAAGATTGATGAAAGTAATTAGATCTACTACAGAATTCATTCCCGAATATTGTGTCGTCCATGCAGATGTCTATGTGGAAAAGTAGCCAGCTACTTTGAAAGAACGTTGTACTAAGCACGGCAAAACACCTATCCATGCCTTCCAAGAGATTCGATTACCAGTACTTAGCACAATGTTCTTCCCAAGCTATTGGCTGCTTTTCCACATAACCGTGGTGAGAGAAGAATGAATCCTGTGGCAATGACTATAACCAATCCTCAGAAAGAAATTGACAGAGCTAGGGATTCGAACCAGCAAGCCCCTGTTCTCAAGTCCTTTACGCTACCGACTGCGCTACCGGTGCTTTGCACTACTAATTCAAATTTGTTTAAATAATTGGTTTTGTCTTTACAAAGGTAAAACACAGTTTAGGAAAAGAGAGAAATTTTGGTATAATGATTTTCTTTATTTCCAACAATAATTGTCTCTAGGGTCCGTAGACACACGGAATACTTTTGTAAATGATCGAGACAGGTGCTTGCTTGATACAGGTAAATTTCACATTATTTTATTATTTTTTACAATTAAGAACTAAGTTGGCCTCCTAAGACAAAGTGATTGCTTTAATTAAACAGGTGACCACGAAGACTTGTGGGCTTAATTGCATAAACCGGTTTTTGAAGGTTTGAATATACAAATACTGACACACCGACCTAGCTTTAGAAAGATAGAGAATAAACCCTTATCCTGCTAAATAACTTCAAACGAAACTTTCAAACCGACAGCAAAAACCCAAGTTTTGCTATTTCAAAGGTACTTTAGGGAAAAGACATCTTCTTATCGGACAGTGTAGATCTAAGATCAGACTGCACGTTCTGTGCAGTCTGATCTTGATCTACACTGTCCACAAAAGGTCATTGAGACGCGCTTAGCAGCCTAAAGGTTAAAGGGTGAGATAAGAAATTATATCATTCAAGACAAAATTTGACACTTTAGTTGAAGTCGTTCTTGGTGTTGGACTTTTGAACTCATCTGTCCCGAAAAATGAAGTTGGTCATGCTGGTTGTTTTAGCCTTAGTTGGCTTTTCACAGGTAGGTTAAGTCTTACGTACGGATTGATTGATTGGTACGTAACGCCGTTTTCAACGTTAGTATAGTTATATCACGTCAACAGCTCACTTATTCAGGCTTTACATAAAAATATCTGTGTTTAGGGTTTCAGTTCAAAATGCTGCAGGTAGGGTAGGTACTAGGTAGGGATTTTTTTTCCAGAAACTTTTTACATGGACCATGTACAGAAATCACACCCGACATTTTTTTCTTCTCAATCGTAGGGTAAACAGTTTAGGGTCGACAGCATTTTCTAGGTAGGTTCGGGAAACTGTGAACACAGATATTCTTTTGATAGGCCTCATGTGTACTCTGAGGTATACAAGTACTAGTACAAGGCTAGGGCTCTGAAGTGTTTTGCCCACATACACTGCTATTGATAACAAAAATTAATAATGATAATAAGAAGAAGAAGAGGAAGAAGAAGAAAAAGAAAAAGAAGAAGAAGAATGAGTAGTAGTAGTAGTGGTAGGACCGCCTGGGTAGCTCAGTGGTTAGCGTATCTGACTCGTGACCTGGAGTTTGCGGGTTCGATACCCGGTTGCGGCGAACTTTCTTTCCTGCGATCTTTTCGCCTCTTACCTCTGATGCATGTGAGAAAAGTAGTCAGTGGCTTTGGAAAGAAAGTTGTGTCAGTGCTAGTGTGAGAAAGCCAGGAAACACACTGGTGCGTCACTGACCGCCATGATATGACCTAAGCTGTTAAAATGGCGTTAAACTCCAAAACAATACAAAAAAAGTAGGGGTAGTGATAGAAGTAGTAAAAGTGGTAAAAAATTGCGCTTCGAGTGAAGGTCGAACCCGACCCCTCCAGGTTTTGAATCTGATACCTTAACCATTGTGCTATGAAGGACCAAGATTGGGTACTGGTCCTCCGTGGCTGTTCCTTAAAGAACCAAACTGTCATGATTAAATAAGCCATGCTCTGACCAAAGAAGGGCTTAATGCATCTACATGATGCGTTATAATAGGCAAGTCATCACATAATTTTTCAATCCATTATTAACAATTTCTCTAACCAAAGACCGAGTCATGAGGTAGAATGGTCATTTGACATGCAGAAAATTGACCAATAGCAAAAAGTATCGGCCAAGGTCAGTCTGCGCGGACTGCGTAGGCTGATCTGGGTCGATACTTTTCGCAGATGCATTAAGCCCCCTTTTCACAGAGCATGGCTGAATTATGTTTAAACGACCCCCGTGGAAAGATACTTTTTAAAACATAGTGGGGAAAGGAGAAAATGTTGGTAACCAAGATTTGCTCCTTTTTCCGCAACGGTTTAATACTTTTTTCCAAAGACATCTGATCAGATGAACAACATATGATTTGTCCATGCCAAATTCTCTCAATTTGGACAAGTCTAAAATTTTGTCTTGTGGTAAAATCGGCTTTATCTTGTTGTAAAGACTAAAGAGTTCAAATAAATTTGACGTTTGAGGTCTGAAAGTTGATCTTCGCTGCAGTTGAAGATGAATTTGGTCATAGCCTTGCAATCACGTAACGGACGGTGTAGATAAAGGATCAGAATACAAGTTCTTTGCAGTCTGATTTTTATCTTTGTCAACTTTGGCATGAGTTATCTAAGTAACCATCGGCTAAACCGTGGCCGACATTTAAATTTTATCCTGTTAAATAACTGAAATGAAACTTTCAAGCTGACAAAACCCCAAAATTTTGCTATTTCAGGTTTTCAAAAAAAAAAAAAAAAAAAAAAAATTGGGGGGGAGACATTTCCTTATTGGAAAGTGTAGATCCAAGATCAGACTGCACGTTCTGTGCAGTCTGATCTTGATCTACACTGTCCGCAAAAGGTCAGTGAGTCGCTCTTAACAGCCTAAGAGTTAACATGTTATCAAAATTTCATGTGTCTTAACCACCCTAAGAAAATAAGTCTTTGCAAACATTGTTTTTTATCCTTTCATAGACATTTCCCAATGTCCGAGTTTTCACCGTTTCGTCCTTTCCAAATGCTTTCTGGAAGGACGATGCTAAAATTTCGTCATCTAGTCGAGAGCTTAGACTAAACCCTAAGTGTTCTAAGTAAGTGAAATGAAACTTTCAAGCCGATAATAAAAAAACCAAATTTTGCTATTTCAAAGATATTTTGGGGGAGAAAGATATCTCCTTATCGGACAGTGTAGATCCAAGATCAGACTGCACGTTCTGTGCAGTTTGATCTTGATCTACATTGTCTGGAAAAGATCTTTGAGTCGCGATTAGCAGTTTAAGGATTGAAACTCTGTTTACAGGCTGCCGCTCCCACTAAAGAGCCGAATGAGTTCGAAACACTCTCCTTTTATTACAACAGACTAACGGTAAATATCTGTTTGTCTTTTCATCTTTTCGCTCGTAAATTCTTTCTTTCTGTCTGTCTTTCTTTCTTTCTTTCTTCCTTCCTTCTTTCCTTCCTTCCCATCTTATTCCATCTCTCTCTCTCTCCTTCTGTGTGTGTGTGTGTGTCTCTCTCTCTCTCTGTCTGTCTGTCTGTCTCTCTCTCTTTCCGTGTCTTTCTCTCTCTCTCCCTCTCTCTGTCTCTCTGTCTTTCTCTCATTCTCTCTGTCTCTGTCTCTCTGTCTCTGTCTCTCTGTCTCTGTCTGTCTGTCTCTCTCTCCGTCCACCTGTCTGCCTGTATGTTTGTGCATTTGTTTGATCCATATTAACCATGTTGTGGGAAAAGGGGATTTAATGCATTTTCGTGATGCATGATACAAGGCAAGTCATCACATAATTATGGATCCATAAAAATCCATGTTGTATTTAATAATCGACCGAATCACGAGGCACACTGATACTTTGATAAGCAAAAGCACAAAATAGACCAATAGCAAAAATTGTCGATTCAGGTCAGCCTGCGCGGACTGCGCAGGCTGACCTGAATCGATACTTTTTGCTGATGCATTAAACCCTCTTTTCACGGAGCATGGCTCAGATATCGACCCGGCACAAACTATCACATTATTTCAGTACAACCTGATCCTGAAGGAACAAGGCAGGATGTATGTTAACTGTTATGTAGACAGTCTGTCAGATACAGAGAAGATGCAGGTTCACCGGGACCAAGGCCTTAAAACACTCGAGGTGCGTTTCAAAATCTATCCGTTAAGGTCTACGGCCCCTAACTCTCATATTAAAAGACAGAAACTGTCGACATTGACCTAATAGCCTTTACGAAAACGTCGATGTTACACAATATTTACCGATGAGTTAGTAAGTCTACGGCCCCTAACTCTCATATTAAAAGACGGAATAGTCTTTTCGAAAACGTCGATGTTTACCGATGAGTTAGGGGCCGTAGACCTTAACTCTGTACCATACACCAATTTTTCGACGTAGCTGAATACGCTGGCTTTTGACCTACTTCTTGGTCTACTGATAGCGAATGAATAGATGGTATTATGCGATTGGTAAAAAATGTGCACATGTTTATTCGACGGGTCCCTACTGCCATACTTGCTCTCACATTTAACCACTATTTACAAACGATGCTACCGCTAATCGATACCACGAGACTTTGATTCATACCACTGCAAAGTAATAGATTTAGAGAATGATCCTTTTCTTGTTCTATTTGGAATTTAATATTTTCATAAGCGTCACCCAATAACCCAATACTACTTTTCAACAAAATGAAAAACGGTGAGGAAAAAGACGTATTTGCTCGCGAGTTTACTTTTCATTATTTTACTTCATATTGAGCCACAAAAGAGTTTCAGTATTAATATTCCAGATATCTTGTTTAGACTTGTCTAAATTGAAAGCACTCTTGTAGGACTAATTGATTTTTATTTGAATAAAGAGATTTGTCCTTGAAAGATTCTGAAACATTGCAGGAAAAGGAGAAAATGCTGGTCACCAGCATTTTCTCCTTTTCCCACAATGTTTTCAAAAGCCTTCATCATAGAGGGCCGAGCCCCGGTAGCGCAGTCGGTAAGGTACACCGAGGACTCAAGAACAGGGGGTTGCTGGTTCGATCTCCGGTTCGGTCAATTTCTTTCCGAGGATTGATGCTAGCCATTACGACAGGATTCATTCCTCTCTCACTACTGATCATTGTTTGGACGATGGTTATGTGGGAAAGTAGCAAGTGGTTTGGAAAGAAAATTGTGCGGAGTACTGGTAAAAGAAACTCAAGGAAAGCATGGATGGGTGCACTGGCCCCCTTGATATAACTGAAATAATGTTGAAAACGGCGTTAAACACCAATCAATCAATCAATCATTTTGCAGTCGAAGGGTTAATAGAACATGACTGTGTTTCTGTGTTTTTTAGCTGAAGATGTTATCCAATATGGGAACAGCAAGTATGGTGTCCTTGGGAATGCTTGCCGCTGAGGATGCTAAGTGGTGTCAACACGGGCTTCATAACAGAACCATCACCTACTATTCTGTATAAAGATTGCAGTGTGAAAAATAGATATTACGTCGTTTGTTGGTTTTTGTGTGTCTCTGTGTCTGTTTGTCTGTGTGTTTGTGAATTTGTCTGTCTGGTTCACCCCGGCTGTCAGGACATGCCTTGTGGGACGTCACACTACTGCTGTACTATGGAAGTATGGCAGTACAAGTAGTAGATTATATTGTTTCGCGTCCGTCTATCCGTCTGTCTGTCTGTCTGTCTGTCTGCCTGCCCCCTCTCTCTCTCGCCCGGGCTGCCTCACCGTGGATGACGGGACAGTCTCCCTTCCCACACAATGGTTTCTACCCAGTCAAAGAACTTCACTTCATTTGTATATAACACTATTGCAATTGTGGTCTGTCGATTCTCGCAATTTAGGAGAAGTCTGTGTACAACTCATTGTTTAGGGAAGGGTTCACCTTCTGTTGGCGGTTATATGGAAAAGAAAGAAGAGAACTCTGTCCATATCGTAGACATGTATGTCTTATCTCGGCAGACGGTAAAGTTCCGAAAATGATTACGAAGGACGTGATTAGGTTTTCTTAAAATAGTTTACTTAACGATATAATCGGCCTTCTTTATGACACTGGAGTACTATTCAATTCAGGACATTTATTCAGTACGATATTTTGACTTTATATCCAGTTGTATTCATTGGAGATAAGAATAAAGTTTTACTGAATTTGACTCTTTTTGTTGCTTTCTCCATTATGGAGAAGGAACATGGGTTTTCATCCCTTTTGCCACTAGGTGTCGAGGACCCTTGAAATTGGTAACATGGACAACAACGAAAATCTCCCAAATTGAGAAATTTGTAAAGAAGTGTGCTTCAGAATTAGTCTGCGCCAATTTTTTTTAATGGATTACCAAAGCGGACCAGAATTTTTCAAACTGGTATTTCTAAAATCATCGGAAATACTCGCATCCAAAGTGCTATATTACAATAAAACGCAGGAAATCATCCACCTACCTCTGTCTTAAGTTAGGATCCGTATCAAAACGCAAGTCAGTTTTTGATAAGCCAAAGTAATTGGGCGACATTTGAATATCTTTTGAGATATTTTGGTAATAAATTTGAGTAAAAATAACCTGGGTTTGGGGAATTTTCTTGGACCCATAATCGACCCTAAATTTGAGGTATGAAAATCTCTGTTGAAATTTATCGTAAGTTGTGCTCTGAAAAGGGGGCTAAATGCATCAGCAAAAGCCGAGCCCCGGTAGCGCAGTCGGTAGCGTACAGGACTCAAGAACAAGGGGTCGCTGGTTCGATCCACGGCTCGGCCAATTTCTTTCCGAGGATTGATGATAGTCATTAAGACAAGATTCATTCCTCTCTCACCGCTGATCATTGTTTCGACGATGGTTATGTGGGAAAGTAGACAGTGGCTTGCAAAGAAAATTGTGCGGGGTACTGGTAAAAGAAACTCCAGGAAAGCATGGATAGGTGCACTGGCCGCCGCGATATAACTGAAATAATGTTGAAAACGGCGTTAAACACCATACAATCAATCAATCAATCAATCATCTACAAAAGTATCGACTCAGGTTAGCCTGCGCAGTCCGCGCAGGCTGACCCAGGTCGAGACTTTTTGTTATCGGTCAATCTTCTGCATGTCAAAGGACTAGTCTATCTCATGATTCAGTCGGTTATTAGACAAGATAGATTTTATAGATCCATAATCAGGAGATGACCTGCTTGGTATTATGCATCATGGAGAGCCATAAAACCCCATTTTGCCAGAAAACCGCTCAAATATATTTGAGCCATGCTCTGTGACAAGGGGGCCTAAAAGCATCTGCGAAAAGTATCGACCCAGGTCAGCCTGCGCAGTCCGCGCAGGCTGACCTGGGCCGAAACTTTTCGCTAATGGTAAAATTTCTGTATGTCAAAGGGCCAGTCTACCTCATGATTCAGTCGGTTGTTAGACAAAATGGACTTTATGGATCCATGATCATGTGATGACTTCCCTGGTATTATGCATCATGGGGATGCATTAAACCCCATTTTGCCAGAGAACCGCTGAAATATATTTTTCAAATGGCTCCAAGAACGTGCAACTAAAGAATTCTGCTTTTCTTTAACATACACTAACAGCCAATGACATCACAGTGTATCAATACCTTAGCTTATGCTTCTAGTGTCTTCATTGGCACCAAGTAGTTCTGAGCGGGAAAAATTATCCTTATTGCGCACAAACCTTTTCAAAGTCGTTTGCTGGAAAGTAACAACAGGGGGTACTGAGTCGAAGTTTTGTCGTCCAATGCTACTCTTTACACGGGTCCTGCTTGGCTCAGTGCTAAAGTGTAGGTCTTGTAACCTGGAGGCCCCAGGTTCGACACTAGAAACATTGGGTTTTTCTTGGGAGTGTCCTTGGGCAAGACATTTCAGAGTCCAAGTTTAGTTCTAGTGAAATCCAGGATATACATGAAGAAATGAGCTATCGCCGTGATATGGCTGAAATAATATTGAAACACTAATCAATCAATCACTCAATCAATCAATCAATCAGCCAGCTATCCAGCCAGCCAGCCAACCCACCAACAAACGAACTAAACAACTAACCAACCAACAAACCAACCAAACAACCACCCACTCACTAAATCATCAACTCATTACAACGGGGACCAGTGCAATACTGGTCTGACTTTAAAAACCTTCACTTTTTTTTCAATTAAATCTCAAAAAAAAAGTCACGGGAAACATCAATAATTCATGGTTTTAAGTCTTTACCTCACTACACAATTGCAGACTGATCCATTTTAATATTAGTATTTGCACATTTCGAATCAAAGTGCCTCAAATGATGATCTTTGTCTCTAGTAGAGTAGAAAACATTGTCGGAAATGGAGAATACGCTGTAACTGAACCTGAAGAAGGAGGCGTTTGAAAAGATTGTGGGAATCGGAGAAAATGCTGGCAACCAGCATTCTCTCCTTTTTCCATACTGTTTTCTACCCTTCAAAGGCAAACCCAATTATTTTAGCCGCATTTGATCTGTCGTCTGCAATTGCTTCCAATACGACCTAGTCTCATTTTTTTTTTTATCTTGCTGAATAAATTAATTGAAACGTTTCAAGAGGTAAAAACCTAAATGATGCTATTTCAAATGCATTTTTTGAAGAAAAAAAATCCCCGTATCGGACAGTGTAGTTCCAAGATCAGACTGCACGTTCTGTGCAGTCTGATCTTGATCTACACTGTCCGCAAAAAGGTTAGCAGCCTCAGGGTTATTTAAGAATTTTCAACTAGGATACATATTTCAATTAAACCCTTTACCTCATAATCCCGAATTTTAACCACCTTGAAAAAGAAAAGTTTTAAGAACATTGTGGGAAAAGGAGAAAATGATGGTACCATCATTTCCTCCTTTTCCCTCAATGTTTTCTACCCTGTCGAAGAAAACTTCCATAAATTGAGCAACATTGATTTTGGTTTTGGAAATGTTTACAATTTTGTCATCTGTTAAAGTGTTGATCCGTGGGCTGATAAGCGCGACTCAAGGACCTTTTGCGGACAGTGTAGATCAAGATCAGACTGCACAGAACGTGCAGTCTGATCTTGCATCTACACTGTCCGATAAGGAGATATTTTTCCCCAAAAAAATCAACTTTGAAATAGCCAGTTATAGGACTTTATTATCGGCTTGAAAGTTTTATTTCACATATTCAACAGCTTTAGAGTTAAAATAACTTAAAAGCCATTAAACATTCAAACTTCATTAACTTTCAATAAAAGGTATTATCTCAATGTTATCTAGACTATCAACAAAGTTGTAAAAATATTTCATTGTATCTTAAGTCCTACCTTTTTCTGAACAGATACATTTCTTTTTTTCATTTCCCGTTAAAGGCCCAGTAAAGGCCAAAATATCAAAGCAAGTGTCATAATACATTTAAATTTAAATCATACCATTTAAAAGTATGGAAAATATTGTGGAGATGACAGTCTGTTATCGTGTGGTCGGACCATATGTTAGTCGCTGGCAAAAAAAAAAAGAATTTTAAAATCAGGCAAAAAGTAAACAACTGAGACACAGCTATCTGGCAGGTTTTAACCTAGTTTTGAAATTAATTTCTCTGTCAGCGACTAACACTTGGACCGACTGTACAATGATAGATTGTCATCTTCACAATAATTTCCATACTTTTAAATGGTATGATATAAATTCAAATGCATTCAAACACCAGCTTTGTTTACATTTGTCCTTTATTGTTACTTTAAGGCGGATTTACAGTACAATAAGCAGACTCAGAATATGCAAGCATGCTGAGATATTTTTGCATTCGCTCGGCTGGTATACGCTTTTGAAGTTCGTTAGCTCATCATTAACGTAATCAAAGTGCTGTGGCTAGGTTTTGATTGATTTTCCGTTTATTAGCTCAACTATTTTCGAAGAAAATTGTCCAGTTATTGTCGTAGCCCTGGCGTTGTCGTCTGCGTCATCATCTTGCAGAAATTTTGATATTTTACAATAAATGTTATTACTGAAGATATCTACTTCATACTCGTAAAAGTTGTTAAATATCAAAGGGAAAATCCATACAATAGGGCAGATAACCATCAAAGAATTTTTGACAGAGTTATGCCCCTTCATCGACTTTGAATTTTCCAAGAAATTCCAGCATCAACCATTGAGCGTTGGTACCCGTATGCGGAGTTTTTATTATATTTTAAGCTCTTGTACACGAGATTTACTGTGATGTTACAATCTAATGATGCTTTATATCTACATCCGCAGACTATATTACTTTGTTACAGCTGATCTCATTTGCATATGACAGATTAATGCGAATACGATATTAGCTCGTAGTCGGCTAAGCACAGCTTAAGCTATTTTTGTAGGCAATGTAGATATAGATCAAATTGCCTTTTGCGGACAATGCAAATCAAGATCACACTGTGCAGAACAGTGGGAAAGTAGCCATTTGTTTGGAAATAGTGTTATGCAATGTTTGATAAAACGAGAGACCATGAATGCAAGGATTGGCTCACTGGGAGCCTTGATATAACTGAACCACGTATTATCGACCCTGACGGAGAAGGCTTATTGAAAAATATGGTAAAATGGGAAAGGCTTGTGACCACTATTTTCTTCCTTTTCCCTATTTTTTTCTACCATATCAGAGAAAAACCTTCATCATTTGAGCCTCATTAATTTTTGTCGTCTGCAAGTTCTTTCAATATGGACTAACTCGAAAGGGTCAACATGATACGAGAGTATTTATGACTTGTCATTGCACCGATATACTTGTGTAATTTCTTTTGTCTTTTGCCATAAGTGAAGAATTTAATGACAAAGAAGAAACATTCTTTAATCTGTATAAGGACATAAGATCACGGTCATTGCTAACAAAACAATGACATGACAAATGGGTGCGCTTAAACCGAGCCCACCACAAATCTGTGCAGCCTAGCCCACGTACCGCAATGGTAGTGCGTACCAGTTGTAACACCAGAACTTATTGCTTCCGGGTCGTGGTCAATATGATCCAACTTGAAAATTTGATACCAAGCACTTCTTCTTCACTGTTTTATCAGAAAAGACTAAAGGACAGATCTAGAAATGTGTTTGTGGTGTTGATCTGATCATTTCTGGAGAAAGTGAATATTTTTTTTAAAATCGATTTAGTGTCCTTGATCTTACCGAGAAGCACGGTCTACAACTAGTTTGAGCGTCTGTTTTCTCTGATTTTCCGAGGAAAGTTATGTTTGAGAAGGAGTACAAAAATCTTTACCAAAGGACAAAAATGTAAGCTTGTCCAACTTGAAAGCATAGGCAGACGACAATTTAAGTGTCACTCAAATGATGGAACTTGCCAAAGATAGGATAGAAAACATTGTGGGAAGTGGAGAAAATGGTGGTTACCAGCATTTTCTCCTTTCCCTGCAATGTTTTTAAGAGGCTTCTTTCTCAGGGTTGGGTTTAGGTGGTATTACACACACTTTTCAATGAAATGAACAGCAAACTTTCCGCCTTCTTAGGGAAAGAGCGACAGAGAATCAAAGTGCATGATTTTCACTCCAGTTTCAATGCACCAAACATTTACCGTAGTGAAACCAGCAAGACTGATCAATACAGTAAGCCAAGTAATGATCTTTTACAGCCAATCAACACTACCTGAGCGGGAAAGCTTTAAAAGCCATGAACTTACTTCGTATTTGGCTCATGAAATTTGATTTAAAGCCCAAAGATTCATTTCACCATTTTGACACTTTTATCTCTTCACTATTAAATTATGGAAGCCCGATCTGGGGCTTCACTAAGTCTAAAGGCCTAGAACTACTTCATCTGAAATTTCTTAAGAGCTCCCTTAAAGGCCCAGTAAAGGCCAACATATCAAAGCAGGTGTTATAATACATTTAAATTTAAATTATACCATATAAAAGTATAGAAAATACTATGGAGATGACAGTCTGTTATCGTGTGGTCGGGCCATATGTTAGTCGCTGGCAGAAAAAAGAATTTTAAAATCAGGCAAATAGTAAACAAAAGACACAGCTACCTGGCAGGTTTTACCCTAGTTTTGAAATTAATTTCTCTTTCAGCGACTAACACTTGGACTGACCGTACAATGACAGACTGTCATCTTCACAATAGTTTCCAGACTTTTAAATGGTATGATATAAATTTAGATGCATTTAAACACCCTCTTTGTTTATTTTTGGGCTTTATTGTCACTTTAACATACACGAGTAACAGCTTTCAATCGAAATGCGTCTAAACACGTTTAAGTTTACACTTTTTTTATTCCATTTTTAACGTGATTTTTATCAACCTAGATTGAAGTTTTCGCGAACAGATTGACAAATCTAAATAAGGTCACTTTAGCTTTTGTTGTCGTGGATATGAATACTTTGATGGGTCCGCATGTTAAACGACCATGAGACTGAAAGTATAGTTTTAATGGAAACCTCGTTGATACGAAGGAGGTTACATGTAGTTAAGGAATAAACCGTGTTGTAACAAGTGCACCAAACCTATTTGTAAAATTTAGAAAACAATTTGTGGGCAAGCACTTTTATGAAACCAAAAGCTTTGTTCATACTAGTGAACATTATAAGATAAAAAAAAAAAAAACCGGTGTAGCAGAGCAGTCTGTACTATAACGCGTAATATGTATGAGCCATGTTCTGACAGGCAAAAGGGGTTTCTAATGCATCTGGGAAAAGTGTTGACCCACGTCAGCCTGCGCAGTCCGCAATTTTCTGTGCGTCAAAGGACCATTGTAGCTTCAGATCCAGTCAATCGTTCGACTAAATAAGTTTTGTGGACCAGTAATCTTGATGACTTTCTTGGAATAATGAATCACGTACATGCATCAAACCCCTTTTCCGAGAGTGCGAATCTATCACCAGCTTGCCGGAGCATGGCTCATATGTACATACTTGGGGGAAAATTTAACTGACACGTGTCATTCACTTTCGTTCCCCAAGCTGTTCCAGTAATTTTGGTTGCCCGATAACCGTCATAACTGGGACAGGATTTTTTTCTCTATAACCACTCATTATTGTTTCTCTTCTATTAAGAAGGAAAGTAGCGAGTGGCTTGGGGCAATCTGTCAGTACAAGGCACTTTGGAAATATGTATTCCTCTATCAAAGACCAAAGACTTCAGCAAGGCGACCCGGTTTCAATGGTATTTTATGCCATTTACATCTACACTTCAGCCATGTCTCGGCCACAGTAAACTTATCCATACTTTCGAGGTACATTCATCCGCACAAGGCAAGAACAAAATATTCCTTGCTTCGGTACACTTCCTCGATAAAAAAAAACAATTATGAATCCTTGTTAGTTTCTAGCTGGCGACGCTAGTCAGTTTGGCCTTTGACTACACTCTAATGAAACCAAGGCAAGGCATGGAAGGACAGAAAGAATTTCAAAAATGGTATAAACCTCCTCTTTAGAATTTGATCATCCCTCAATCTTAAGCAAACAATCCCATAAAAGTTAGGGCTCTTACGAAGAAGGCTTTCGAAAACAATGCTGGGAAAAGGAGAAAATGCTGGAAACCAGCATTTTCTCCTTTTCTCAACAATGTTTTCTACTCTGTCATAGAAATTTCTTCATATGAGGCACATTTTATTTTTTCATCTGAAAATGCTCTCTGTAGAGATATATGAAGTCCATGGCAGTTATTTAATAATGGCCACAAAAGAAGCTTGAAATAAGGCTAAGTCAAAATAAAGGCCGACTGGCAGGTAAGACAGAGCTTTTGTAACAGCGAAAGAATAGTATCGATACGAAGAAGTCAGGTGTATAACACTAAATGATGTATAAGAGCATTAAATTATTTATTTAATAAATTAACAACTAAGATACATAGGAAATGATAAATAACAAGAGAACCACATTCTCCTTCCATGCGCAATTTTTTGAAATATTGAAAAAGTCTTGAAAATACATACTGTTACTCGTAATTGACGAGTAGCGATGGCTAAGACTTTTTGTGCAAATTCAAAATTTTCAATTTTTGAAAATTTCCCTATCCTTCATTCAAAGATTTGAAATGCTCCTGCAACAAGAGGAGTTAGTGAACTTCTTTATAATTTTAGGCATTTTAACAAACAAAGAATACACATGACTTCATGCTACATCTACATTTTTTCTTTCTTTTTTTTTTAAACAATCCAAAATGTACATTGTATAAATTTCAATAAAAAGTGGCACATATCTCACTACTAAGTGAATTAAATTAATAACAAAATAACATAGCATCTCTGTAAATATCGAATTAACAGACAATTTTAAGAATACACTGTGTGGTTCTGAACTGGCCGTGTAAAACGTCATCAAATTAGTGAGTCAGACTTTGTGACGTCAGAGAAAAACTGTTGTAACGCAGAGTCTTAAAGAATCCCATAAGTTGTTCATTGCCTTTCGACTCTTCCATTAGCCTTTGTTTGAAATCCCGTTTGAAGTCTACTTTATTTTTATTGCTGTCCCGTTGATCTATACTACCCAACACAAAGGTCATCATTCTCTCTAGTTGCTGTACTTCTTCTATCTGATTATCGCCATGTTCACGACCTTGACCTGTCTTAGGCTTAGTCTGTTGCCTGGTGGATGGTACCTTTAATCTCTCCGAGACCTGTGGAATTTACAAAAAACAATTGTAAATATTTCTTTAAAATCATATATGAGCCATGCTCTGGCAAAAGGGGGCTTAATGCATCTTCTTGATGCATTATACCAAAAAAGTTACCACGTAATTATGGATCTATAAAACCCATTATGTCTAACAACCGGCAGTATCATAACGTAAACTAGTCCTTCGATATGCAGAAAATTGATCCATAGCGAAAAGTTTCGGCCAAGGTCAGCCTGCGTGGACTGCGCAGGCTGACCTGGATCGGTACTTTTCGCAGATGTATGAACGTAGTTTGTGCGAAATAAAGTGTACAAGTCCTTACTGATACGTAGGGCGTGATCTGTCTTTATCATTTGCAGTCGAGAAAAATGTTTAAAAAAGAGCTTTAAGGAATGCAAATATAGCAAAACAATTTGTCAAGAATGATTAAATCGATTTTTGCATCGTTGCACTGACACATCAAATCTTTATACTAGATCTACTTAAGGGTCCACGGCCCCAACTCTCATATTAAAAGACAGAAACTGCCGAGATTAGCCGAATGGCCTTTACGAAAACGTCGATGTACACGGTATTTACCTAAGAGTTAGTGAGTCTACGGCCCCTTACTCTCATATTAAAAGACGGAAGCTGCCGAGACTGGCCGAGTAGCCTTTACGAAAACGTCGATGTACACAGTATTTACCGATGAGTTAGGGGTCGTAACCTTTAAGGGCGTTGGATTCATAATGATAAAATTCTTTTTCGGTCCATGCTGTAGAAGCTTGTCAGTGTAGCCAAGGACTGGACATTGATGAAACCAAGGCAAAACATTTTAGACATATTTTATGTCTCGTCTGAAAATGCTCTCGCTTTGGACAAGTCTAAAATTTTGCCGTCAAGTAAAAGTTAAAAATGTATTTTGCAACTTCAGTCAAAAGCTTTAGATAGTACTTACTGTATGGTCTTTGATAACGAAAGTTTTCTCTCTGTCCTCTTGCCAGCAATCATAATCGACCTGAGGTACTGCAAAGAGAGTAATGTAATGTTACTTTATTTCATGCTTTCCGGTAGTTTATCGAGAAATAACGGTGAAATAATTTTCGATAATTCATGGTTACGACCAGTAAAAAATACCGATTTTATTTTCTGACTCTTTTAATTGAAGGCGGAAACAGGAGTTTCCGCGCACTAGTTACCTAGGTAAAATGCGCGTTCCACTCAACCAGATGGAAAATATGACGTAAGTTACCCTACATTTCTCGCGCTTGACGTTATTTTAATGCGTTGTTATGCGGAGGGGGTACGCCACGGGGAATTACTGAAAAGAACTGTACTGCACTTTGATGTAAGCACCCCCCCCCCCAAAAAAAAAGGGGGGGGGGTTAGCAGCATGAAATAAATAGAATATCTGTTATTTTCAGTGAAAATCGAAATTGATTTCATCGAGTGAACATCGTAATATTTTCACGAGTGCTGTGCCACTTTTTGAACATCATCGGTAATATTTTCACGAGTGCTGTGCCACTTTTTGAACATCATCGGTAATATTTTCACGAGTGTTGTGCCACTTTTGCGGACAGTGTATGTCGGATCTGGACAGTCCGATAAAAAGTAGTTTCTAGCGAAAGAGAATTTTGAAATCGAAATATTTGACTTTTTTCTGTTTACATCGTTAAACACCGTTCAGAAAGTATAGACTTTAAACTACGAGCCGGAAAGAAATTAGAAAAAAAAAAAACCTAACCGATAGGTTTCTGAGGACAACATAACTTGAATTATCAGATTCTAGATCAAATCTAGACTGCATAGACTCAGAATATGTGAATCTGATCTTAGATCTTCATCGTTTAAATCCTACCACCAGTCTGCCAAACGGTCTCAAACTTACAAGTTTCTTTTCGTCCACATTGACAAAAATATTCATAAAATGAGTTTTTGAGGTAATTGAATTATCAAAGAGTAATTTTCAAATGAAATTTGCGTAGCAGCTGTTTCAATGATTAATGTATATTTTACAAAGTGAAACTTCAAAGGAGAATGTATTTCAATACTCCAGTTGAACAACCAGCAAAATATCAATTTTGTACAATTGAACTTGCATACATATACATTTTGTAATATGCCATAATAATGGCTTCGACATACAAGGAAACATAACAGATCACACCTGTCAATGAGCCATGCTCTGTGAAGAGTGGGCTTATTGCATCTGCAAAAAGTATCGACTCGGGTCAGCCTGGGCAGACCTGGGTCGAAATTTTTTGCTGTTGGTCAACTTTCCGCATGTCAAAGGACAAGTGTACCTCATGATAGAGTCTGTTGTTATGCAAAACGGATTTTATGGATCCGTAATTATGTGATCACTTGTCTAGTATCATGCATCATGGAGATACATTAAACCCCATCATCCGAGAGCGTGATTCAAATGATAGACTTAAATTTACCTGGTGACACTGATTTTTCCATGGCATCAACCAAAGTGGAATAACCCATATGTTCTAGGACATCCCGGAACTTTTCGTACGTTCCCGCACCGCTCCGTAAAACCTTATTTATCAAAACCCCACATTTCAGCTGAGCAATGTTTGGTCGAACGTTGGCAATCTCGTTACGGGCTTCCTTGGTAAGTACACCAACGTCGCAAAGTTTGTCTGCAATTACATCAATATCTTTTTGCATAGTTTTTCTCAGTGCAATCAAATTCTTCGTAATTTTTCTTTGGTCCTCTCGGTTCATCGTTCCTTTTTTTTAAATACTGATGACCAGAGACTTTTACTACTCCACAGATTTTTCCACAGTATCTAATTCAGCTGATTTCTACCCACAGACGACTGTACTGAACGAGTGATAAAAATCTAGACAAAGTTTCAAATTTATAGTGGAATTTAACAGAGAGGCGTTGAGCGAGACGCGACAAAGTGTGACGTGTCGTTCCGGCCTTCACATAACTTAAAGCCCAAATCAAGTTTGACTCTTTGTGACTTAAGCAGAACGGTACATTCTGTTGCTTCGCAAAGCGTACACTAACATGTGAGCTATGCTCTGTGAAAAGGGGCCTTAATGCATCTGCGCAGGCTGACCTGGGCCGAAACTTTTCGCTATTGGTAAATTTTCTGTATGTCCAATAACTAGTCTACCTCATGTTAAAGTCGGTTGCTTACAATATGGGTATTATGGATCCATTTTTATGTGATGACTTGCTTGGTACCATGGATCACGGAGATGCATTAAGCCTCCTTTTTGCAGAGCAAAGCTCATATGCATTTTACGAGTTAACTGATGTTAATTTCAATCTCTTCGCCAAAGTATCTGTTGGGATAATGTATAATTTAGTGAAAAGAAAATTTTTGAAAATGCTGTATTTGAAATAAAAAAAAAAACATCTTTATTATTGGTAATAATTTGTAATTGCGAATAAATTTGAAAAGCAGAAATTTAATTTAATTTAATCAACCGAAATTTGTCTGAGAAGCAAAATAACAAGTATTTATCATCATGTCATTAATTTAAGTCTTCAGACAAAAATGAGTTGGAGAGTTAGTTTTTTTTTTAGTGTGTGCAATCGGAAGGTCGACGAAACATTTTTAGAACACATGTTCAGTTCGGCAAAACCTTCGAATTGACAAATACATGAGCATTCGAATTACTGAATGTTTAAACAATCGAAAAATCACTGTTTATTAACCCTTCACCATAAGACAAAATTTTAGACATGTCCATTTTCAAATAATTTGAAGACGTCAAGATAAATTTGGCTGTTCAAAATCATGATACTTGTCTTTGAAAGGATGTAAAAAATTGTGGTAAAAGGAGAAAATGCTGGTTACCAGCATTTTCTCCTTTTCCCACGATGTTTTCAAAAAGTTTCTACTCCAGGATCGTTAAAACTCAGGATTGTTTGGGACATATAAGGCATATTCGATGAAAAATCAATCGATTTTTTGATGCCCCGAATCGAATTTGTCATAGGTAACGCTTCAGTGAAATTTCTCACTGTGTGGTAGCGTAAAACAATGGCAAACATTCCTTAAATAGTAACATTGAAATCAGAAGTGAAAAATGTCGTATCAAATGAACTTATAATTATCTCGTTACTGAAAAGCCTTTCTGGATTTTTACCTAATTTAGAAAAAACTAGACAGATAACAATACTCTCTTTTTTCTTTTTCTTCTTTCGAAAAAAAAAAAAATGTTACTCTCTGAATTAATCATTTACTGTACGATCCTATATTTTAACAAGCTTTAGGCAGAGGGCTTTGAGAAATTTTGTAGGAAAAAGGAGAAAATGTTGGAAATCAGCATTCTCTCCTTTTCCCTCAATGTTTTCCATTCTTTCGAAGACAAAAATTAATCGTATCAAATGAACCGACATGAACGTTTCCTAAAATTCGAAAATATTGCTGAAACTTTACAGAGCCTAGTAAACCGAATGGACAATTACAGTTTAATCCTTTACCAAGCAGTTCCGACTTTTAACGACCCTGAGGAAGAAAGCCTTTTGAAAACATTGTGAGAAAAGGAGAAAATGCTGGTAACCAGCATTTTCTCCTTTTCCCACAATGTTTTCTGCTCTATCAAGAAAAAAATGTGTCATTTTTGCCACCTTTAATTTGTCGTCTGCAATTGCTTTTACTTTGAATTTTGGACACGTCTAAAATTTCGTCGTTTGGTAACGAGTTTAAGATAAAAACCAAAAAATAGAGCCATGCTCTGTGAAAAGGGGGCTTAATGCATCTGCGAAAAGTATCGACCCAGGTCAGCCTGCGCAGTCCGCTATTGGTCAGTTTTCTGTATGTCCAAGGACCAGTCTACCCTGTGATTAAGATGGTTGTTAAAAAAAAGTGGCTATTACGGATCCATAATCATGCGATGGCTTGCTTGATATTATGCTTCACGGAAATGCATTAAGCTCCCTTTTGCCCCATAGCATGGGTCAATTATTGCAACATCAAGGTAGCATTTATCCAGAATGTCGCAAAACCCCGGCCAATGTAGATCAAGATCAGACTGCACAGTTTGTGCAGTCTGATCTTGATCTACTTTGACCACAAAGACAACCAAACTTGTGAAAGGTGCTATAGGGCAAACTCTTTCTCATAGAATCTCCTGGTTTTACGACACTGGAAGAAAATTTTTAAAAAACATTGTGGGAAAAAGAGGGAATGCTGGTTTTCAGCATTTTCTTCATTTCCCATAAAGTTTTCTTTCCTTATATAGATAAATACCATCGTTCAAGGCACATTCATTTTGTCGTCTGCCAATGCTTTCAATTTGGAAAAGTCTAAAATTATATCGTTTGGTTGAGGGTTAAGATTTTTTCTTTAAAGTTATGGGTAGCAAATGCCAAATAGGCTTGGGTAAACCCTTTACCACAAAGGCACATTTTCTAGATAAATAGAAAAGGGAAAAATATCAGTACAAATGAAATTATGGAGAAGCAACACGGTACTCTTAAGGATAGGGCACCCTAACGGGATTCGTGTAACATCGCCTTTCATTACCAAAATCGTACGGATTCGGCTAGGACTCGAATAATCGATGTGGGAAACCAGCGTCTACTGGCCGATCGATTACGAATTACCCGAGTCTTAGCCGAATCTGTACGTTTTTTCGGCGATGAAAGGCGATGTTACACGGATACCATTAGGGGGTGCCCTATCCTTAAAACAAATTTGGACAGCATTCTGGGGGGAAAAAAATTGCTTTTAGCAAAGATTTGGAAATTTCTTGAAATTGTTTTCAAAATTTCTCTACCACAACGTCAAAAGTTTTATTGAACGGTAAAGAGTTTCTCGAGAGTTATACAGCTAATTTTTGCACTAGGAATCACGCGTAGATAACGAATTTTAAAATATTTTGTCAATGAAATGTCATTTAATCTTTTACCATTCAATCCCAAACTTAAATGACCCTAACCAAAAAAAAAAAAGCCTTCAAAAGCATTGTGGGAATAGCGGAAAGAAATGCTGGTTATCAACATTTTCTCCTTTTTCTACAATGTTTTCTACTTTTTCAGCGACAGGTTCCTTCATTTGAGCAACATTTAATTTGTTAACTCCAAATGGTTTAAATAAGACGAGTCTAAAGTTTTGCTGTGTCGTAAGTGGTAAAGAATTCGACCTGTTCAGATAACGTTACTATCTTGCTTTTAAACCCCATCCTTCTAAATTAGTTAAATAAAACTTTCAAGCCGATAGTATAAACCCGAATTATGTTATTTCAAAGTTATATTTTGGAAAAAAAATATCTCCTTATCGGACAGTGTAGATCAAAGATCAGACTGCACGTTTTGTGCAGTCTGATCTTGATCTACACTGTCCGCAAAAGGTCAGTGAGTCGCGCTAAGGGTTAAAAAACAACGGCAATTGGAAACCTCATTCACCCAAAATTAATTCCAATTTTTACACATCTATAAGTCTTGAACAAATAGCAAAGGTTTAGACTTGTCCAAATAGAAAGAGTTTGCTGCCAATACGATAAATGTAGTTCACATGATTAGAATCAGTTTGAAATGGTAGAAAACATTGTGGGGAAAAGGAGAAAATGCTGGTAACCAGCATTTTCTCCTTTTCCCACAATGTTTTCAAGGGACTTCAAACGACTCTCAGTGTCATTAAAACTCGGGACTGTGATGTAAACGGATAAAACTAGAAAACATTTTGGGAACAGAAACAAGTACCTGTTACATGCAATAACGTCATTTTTCAAAATGTTTGCAATGTCATTCCAGAGATCTTTTCGCCTCCTTCATATAGCTCTCATTTGTATCAATAATTCTGTCTCTGATTCGTATCAATTATTCTATTTTTTTTCCCCCAAATTTATTTGAGCCATGCTCTGGCAAAAGGGGGCTTAATATATCACCGTGATGCATTATACCAAGCAAGTAATCGTATGCTTATGGATCCACTATCGCCACTTTAAAAAAAAAACAACGATTTAATCACGAGGTAGACTGGCCCTTGGATAAAAAGAAAACTGACCATTGGCGAAAAGTTTTGACCCAGGTCAGCCTGCGCGGACTGCGCAGGCTGACCTGGGTCGATACTTTCACAGAGCATGGGTCATTTATGTAGATCTGTTTATCATTATCAATTTGTTTTAAGGTCTGCGACCCCTCACGCTTCTTGTGCAACATGGAATAAAATTTCTTGTTAGTTGATAAATAAGGTTTTATACTGATATAATACTTTTGCTTATTTTCAACGGACCAGAAATTCCTTTGATGTCTATATTGAAATTATTTGTTGATACTTTTTTAGTTTCCTAAAAGGGAGGTAATTATTATCTCCCTTCGTAATTAGAACATAGTGGTTTTAGATTTATAAATGATAATTCTAAGAAGGAAAAAACGGAAAAAGTGGCTCGGTTAAAGTAGTACAATAATACTCATTTTTAATCATAGCAAATTTTGTAGAATAATATCATAGTGGAAATAGCTGTTTTCCTTTAGGGGTCGCAGACCTTAAAATAAAGTATAGTTTAGTTTAAACATATTTTATTCATGAAGTGAATGGGGTCGGGCCACAAGTTCTTACAACTTAAATTCGGCCCTTCCCCTATAATCAAATTAACAATACAAGATGACAGATAATGGAAACAAAACATATAGAGACATAGTGTAAATAACTAGATAAAGAAAAAAAAAAAAGAAAAATGTACACAAAAACAAAAACAGAAATAAGGAAAAATTGATAAAGAGAGGAGAAAAAATGAACAAAGGAGGAAAAAAAAAGTAGAGTGGAAATAGATCTAATAAGAAAAGAAAAAGGAAGAATGAGAAACTGGATACGAAACTGGATGCGATGATCTGTGATGAATGCCTGCTATTTTAGTAAAAGGTTGTATGTATTATTTTCTTTTTTATTTCAAATATGAAATAATTACTCAAAGCGGCCCGACTGTTTAATGTATAAGTGAACTGCTTCAAATGACAAGCAGTTTTCATCTTTATTCAGGTTTTCATCGCCAAATAACAACTTTTCTATGTTTAGAGGATGAAGAGCCCTTGTTGATTGAAAAAGCGTGATTCTGCTATCAGAATACCTTCGACATATGAAAAAAATAAAGTATACTACTAAGAGTTACCTAATCCTTGTTTTCCGTGGACGTGGGCGTTGCTTTAGTGCAAAATGACAGCATAACAAAATTCCTTTAGTGCATTTCGATTTCGATTCGGTTCAGATTTTTGTGCTATTAATTTCTATAGAATATAATTTTGGCGCAGAATTTACGCCCCCTAACCCACACTTGCAGAAAAACAAGGTATTGCCAGTAACTGTCGATAATTTCAGAGATAAAAAATTTATGGTTTATGATTGATTGATTGATTGTACGGTTTTTAACGCCGTTTTCAACATTATATCAGTTATATATCGCGGCGGCTAGTGCACCTATCCAGGCTTTTCTAGAGTCTCTTTTACCAGTACTCCGCACAATCTTCTTTCCAAGCCAATGGCTGCTTTCCAACATAATCATCGTCGAAAGAAAATTCCTTGGGGGGGGGGGGGGGGGAGGGCGGGATTAACCCCGTACAATACAATCCCGAGTTTTAACGATTCTGAGAAAAAAGTTTTTTGATGTAAAATATTGTGGTAAAGGAAAAAAATGCCGGTTACCGGCATTTTTTTCTTTTACCACAATGTTTTCTACTCTTTCAAAAGCGAATCCCATTATCTAAACCCCTCTTAAAGTTACAATAAAGGCCAAAAGAAAACAAAGCGGGTGTTTAAATGCACTTAAATTTATATCATACCATTTAAAAGTATGGAAACTACTGTGAAGATGACAATCTGTCATTGTACGGTCAGTCCAAGAGTTAGTTGCTGACAGAGAAATTAATTTCAAAACTAGGTTAAAACTGCCAGGTAGCTGTGTCTTTTGTTTACTTTTTGCCTGATTTCAAAATTCTTTTTTTTCTGCCAGGGACTAACACATGGCCCGACCACACGAAAACAGACTGTCATCTCCACAATATTTTCCATACTTTTAAATGGTATGATTTGAATTTAAATGTATTATGACACCTGCTTTGATATTTTGGCCTCTACTGCGCCTTTAATTTGTCGCTTGCAAATGCTCTCAAACTGACGGATTCTATATTTCTGTCATCTTTGTTATATACGAAAAATCAATATGAATAAACTTTGGACTAAAAAACTCGATTTTGGACTTGTCCAAATTAACTTTTGACCACACAACAAAGTTTAAGGATCATCCAAATCGAATGTTTTTGCAGACGACAAGTCGATGTTATATACATGATTGTATGTATAGCAAATGAGGTGATTACTCTTTCTGCCATAACGTTTTCATTACAGGACAGCTTTAAGACAAAAGTAAGCATGTGAAAAGAAGCTTTTTTATTAACCCTTAGGCTGCTAAACGCGACTCACAGACCTTTTGCAGACAATGTAGATCAAGACCAGACTGCACGGAACGTGCAGTCTGATCTTGAATCTACACTGTCCGATTAGAAGATATCTTAACCCAAAAAATACCATTGGAATTGCAAAATTTGAGTTTATACTATCGGCTTGAAAGTTTCATTGTACTTTTTTAGCAGGAATAAGGTTAAAGTGTATGTCCTTTTTCTCTTCAAGCTGCTTTTCCACAAGAAAAAATCCTATCAAATTTTCAGCGTGGCGGAGAAAGAAACTTGTAATGTTATACGATAAATACGATACTATGAACGTAAACAACTCTGAAGTATGTGACAGGGCACCTGTCAATGCGCAAGGAAACAGACATAGTTTCTATATTTAGGTCATATATGCAATGACCCAGTCAGAGCTCTTTGAAACTCTTTTCCTCCATAAAACACATTTTCAAAGGTTCTTTGCCAAACGAAATTTTAGAACAAAAACGGGGAAAATGAATATATTTGCTCGTTAGAAGCAGTTACTCTTTGCAAACAATATTTGTCTGTTTTACACTGGCTGTCATGTAATGTATGAACAAAATTTTAGGAAATTTGTTTCCTTTGTTTAATAGTTTTTGCGAGTGGTTAGAAACTTGCAAAATACGGCTGCCTTAGATTGCAACTAAAGTGTTGTATGACAATGGTTTCCAATGTTCCATTATGTAACGTAATATACCATGGAGGGAAACTGTGTGGCAGTTTGACAGTTGCCCTCCCCTTTTTTTTTAAATGAAGATATTCGATGTTTTCTACGGAATCCGCTTCCAGATGGAAGCTTTGCGATATATGGCCTGCAACACGCGAAAAGGGGTATTCGGTCGTTTGCATAAAGTTTCGCCTTGGATCAGCCTGCGCAGTTCACGCAGGCTAATCCGAGACGGCACTTTACGACTACATTAGAGTTTGTCCTACAGTAGACTTGGGCAAAACAGAAAATTACATAAAAGCGGAAAGTGTCGTTTCGGATTAGTCTATGCGGAGCGCGCAGGCTGATCCGCGTCGACACTTTACGCAAATGTTCGAATGCACCTTTCCGCGTGTTGTAGGCCATATATCACTTTGAGTGTGTAAAGTGAAAACAAGCGATCTTACGGACGTCAGAGATTAAGATCAAACTGCACGGAAAGTACAGTCTGAACTTGGATCTATTGCGTTCGCTTGTTTGGTCAAATCTATCAGATAAGAATCTTTCTGAGCTTGAGTGGATCGTGTTCTCAACCGTCGGCCGAGCCTCGGTAGCGCAGTCGGTAGCGTACAGGACTCAAGAATAGGGGGTCGCTGGTTCGATCCCCGGCTCGGCAAATCTTTTTCCGTTGATTGATGATAGTCATTGCGACAGGATTCATTCCTCTCTCACCACTGATCATTGTTTCGACGATGTCTTGTAGGAAAGCAGCCATTGGTTTGGAAAGAATATTGCGCGGAGTACTGGTAAAAGAAACTCCAGGAAAACATGGATAGGTGCACTGGCCGCTGCAATATAACTGAAATAATGTTGAAAACGGCGTAACACACCATACAATCAATCAATCAATCAGTCAATCAATCAATCAATCAATCTCAACCGTCGAAAGAGGTTCAGGTCAAGGTCAAGTTTATATATACATGTACATGTCACTGATAAAGTTACTCCTTTACCAAACAAGTCCGATTTTTAACGACCATCTGAATGAGGGTTTATGAAAACATTTTGGGAAAAGGAGAAAATGCTGGTAACCAGCATTTTCTCCTTTTCCCAAAATGTTTTTCTACATTTTCAATGGCAAATTAACAGGTTTGAGCCACAGTTAAGGTCTACCGCCCCTCATATTAAGAGACGGAAGCTGCCGGGATCGGCCGAATAGTCTTTACGAAAACGTCGATGTTACACGATATTTACCGATGAGTTAGGGGTCGTTATCTTTAATTTCTCGACTGCAAATACTTTCAACTTGGACAAGTCTAACGTGTCGTTTAATTTAAACATATCTTATTCAGAGATACAATATACATGAGCAATACAATACAATCAATTAAAGTAACAATAAAAGCCAAAAGTAAAAAAAGCGGGTGTTTAAATGCATTTGAATTTATATCATACCATTTAAAAGTACGGAAATTATTGTGAAGATGACAATCTGTCATTGTATTGTCAGTCCAAGTGTCAGTCGCTGACAGAGAAATTAATTTCAAAACTAGGTTAAAAGCTGCCAGGCAGCTGTGTCTTTTGTTTACTTTTTGCCTGATTTTAAAATTCTTTTTTTCTGCCAGCGACTAACATATGTCCCGACCACACCATAAGAGACTGTCATCTCCACAATATTTTCCATACTTTTAAATGGTATGATTTAAATTTAAATGTATTATGACACCTGTTTTGATATTTTGGCCTTTACTGGGCCTTCAACTAACAAATATGATCCTGCAGGAAAAGATCGGAACGAAAGCAAAGCTTGAAGAGTTCCTCTCCAATTTCCGGTTATTGCATGTATAAAGTACGATATATTAAAGTCTAAAAAGATAATTAATAATGATAATAAAGGAAAAAGATGGGGGAAAGTAGGGGGTGCAGACAGGTGCACGTGTCGTTTGGTAAAGAGTCAACTCGATGCGCCAAAGTCTCGTTTTTTTTTTTTAACAACAAAATTTTAGTCTTTCTTTTTTTTTTAATTAAACGTATTAGCAGACTACAAATTTAATAAATTTGATGCGACTTGAACAGTGAGATTTGGCAATGAAAGAGTAGAAAATATTGTGAGAACAGGAGAAAATGCTGGCCACCAGCATTTTCTCCTTTTCTCACAATATTTTCAAAAGCCTTCCTCCTCAGGGTTGTTAAACATGAGATTGATTGGTAATGGTTAACAAGCGGTTAAAAATATCCCAAAATTATTTATTTCGAAAATTTATCGCCGGGGGACTAACTCTCGGTAGGATAATTTATCCGAGTAATAAATCTGGTTTGTTCTTTTGTGTGCCGCCGATCCCGGTGGTGCAGCCGATAGCATTCAGGATTTGAGACCAGCGAGGCCCGTATCCTAAGGATAATTCCATCTTTGGAGACAGATTTAATTTGTCGTCTGCAAATGCCTTAACATTGGATATGTCGAAAATTTTGTCGTTTGGTAAATCTAAACCAAAAGCAGCCATGTTCTTTGCAGAATCAAACTTATGTCAAAAAGCCTGAAAGAGGTCAAACAAACGGTCAGTTTGCTCAATTTTAAGACAATATTTATTTCCACCAGTTGAACTCTTCCAATTAAAGGTGCGTTTAAACCTATAATTGGAACCACCCGTAAATAAAAATTCCCGGCATGATACATGAAGGACGATCAAAATAGCTGTCTTTACTTACGCAAACACATGTCATTGCAATGCAGTGTCTATTGAGTATATTCAGGCTTTAATTTCTCATTTTCTTTTTCAGTTATGGGTTAGTTAACGATTTGGCTACGTTACGGGCACCGTGTAGGTTCCAATAATATGGCGCTGTTTCGCTAGACTTGTTCATTTTCTTACCATATAAGCAGAAGAGTGCTCAAAGAGAGATAACTCTATCGAACTGGCAATGATAAGTATTCCAACACATGGTTTTGAAGAAGAAGAATTTGTTTGATAATATACCTGTCTGTCGTTATCTATGTTATGTTGCCGATAGTACACGACACATAGATCAAACATTCGAATGTGTGTTTGGTGCAATCTGATCTCCATTTACTCTGTACAATAAAACATCAAAAAAATTTTACCAGGTGACAAATTTCATACTCGTCGCGGCAAATTGAAGGCATCTGCAGACGGTAAATCTGGCGTAGATTATGGGGTTTAATTTGAAAGCGGGTAGAAAACGTGAAAAAGTGGCAATAAACAGAATTTCCTCCTTTTTCTGAAATTTGTTTCTAAAGTCTCTGACTCCAGGGTCGTTAAACCGATAGGTAGTTGGTAAAGCTTTACAAGCCAGTCTTTGCGAAGTAAAGGTTATTTCACGGATTCAGACAAAATTATCAACATTATCTTCCACTAGGTGACATTTTTCAAATACATACCCATCTAATATGGGCAATTCTCGGCAAAGAACCGGGCTACTTGTCAAGGTGGAAATCGATGCAGTGAATTTCAAAATAAAATCTACGTTTACTCTCTAAAACCCTACTTGGTACGATTCATCTAGCCATGGTTTGCTAGCATACAACCTTTTTACCATTCATTTATGAAAACAGCCCCTATAGAATTGGGAAATAGCCCAGCTATAAGCCCTGACATTTTTTGTTGGTAAGTCTGTGGAAAAACCCTGCACAAATCCTGGTTTTCCATAAATCTATATTTAGAAACTTTGTTAAACGATTAGCAGTAAACAATGGTATTTTAAACTATTTCTGTTGTATGAAATAATTGATTTTCTAAAAGAAATTTGGAGAGAAAAACAGGCTAGATTTTTCCACCAAAGTATTGTTTATAGCCATTTTCTCCATATTGCTACTTTTTTAGCGGCAGAGTTTTAGATTACATACCGCGTATTAATATCTATCCTGTGCGGGATAGTGATACGTCAAAGCAGACATTCGAAGAGTTAGACATGCGCAGACAACGAAATTATCGACCTATATCCCGGCAATGTGGTGTCACACCACGGGTTTTTTGCCATATTGAAAATAGACTGAAATCGACCATCTTTGAAGCGTCACAGATTGCTTAATGGCAATACTTCAGCTTTTCCGTCTCTTGCTTTCTGAAGTAAGTCTTTAGTCCTTCAAAAATGCATTAAAAACAAAATGTCAATCGATTGCGTTTTTTACTAAATCTCAACAAAAATAGGCAGCCTAGAACTTGTCCTCTCAAAAACACCTGTTCATCGCCATGACCCCATTTTTTTGTTCCTCCAGTGACACAAAATAGTCCACTCAATTTACAATTAAAAAACACCTCGAAGTGGTCCCAAACTGCCTAAATTTAAAGCAAACCTAAATTTTGTATCACTAAGTTTTCATACCTCCATGAAACAGTGCAACAAAAGTGCTACTGCAAAATTTCACATGGGACTACTTTTGACTGCTACGACCCGGAAGCAGTCTCGCTTTGGTGCGACACCATGTATGATAAGGATAAGATGAAGGAAACTTCACTTTCGTAACAAGCAGAGGTAAAAGTATAGTAGATTATGTGTTATGTGATCATAGTTTGTTCCCGTTATTTACTTATTTCGAGGTGACGTGGCCAAATATACTGTCGGATCATTGCGCAGTAATCTATTGTTTGTTAACTAGACACACAAAACTGACTGATAACTGTAAAGATGGACACTTTTCAAATAGCAATGGCGACTCGGGTTACAGTTGTATCTGGGATAGAAATACCAAAAAATAGTTTATGACAAAATTAAGCACTTCCTACAGTAAGATGAAAATCAGAACCTAGGCAAACGAAATAAAAAAAATGTAAACACTGCATTGGTACTGGACAATAAAATCGACTCTTTTATACCTTTATCGACAACATCTGCGAAAACTTAGACAAGAACTATAAACGAAAAAATCTCTTACTAGACCACGTTTTTCTTTTTGGATTGTTCTTGTAAGAGATTTTTTCTTTTACGTTCTTTTACCTTCAAGCCTTATTTAGAAATGATGAAGTTAAAGAAAATTAGAACCTCTATCACAAAGATTATCAATTCATAGACTCGAAATCGAAAAAGGAAGATGGACAAAACCAAAGACCCAAAGATCTGACAGAAAATGCAGACTATGTTAAAAAATTGAAAATGAATATCACTTTATATTAGAACGCCTTACATCTTGATTTGAGGAAAATCTACATTAATAGAAACGCTATTAGTCAAGACCCAGTATGCTAAAATTAAGTGAATTACTAACAAGCAGCAACAAAAACAAAGTTGAATCTCTAGATTTTCATATACTCAAAAGCTTTGAAAAAAGAAAAAAATATTCTGTATCCTTAACTCTGTACCCATACTTGAATCCTCACCCCAGCATTAACACACATTGTCACACGCGCGCTGTTTATACATATGCATATTTAAAACAATTAACAAAGATTGAAAATTTACAATGGTTAACTGTATGCACCCATGCTTTGAATATTGACTGAAAGTCTCAAATTCGGAAGTAACGTCACCATGATAACCTTTCGACAATTTCCACAAATTTCCATCTTGTTATTTCGTTTTGAACAAGGAGAAAATACGTTGATTTTTCTCTACATTGATATAGAAGACACTCAATTCAGCGTTCCCCAACATTTGAAGGGTGATAGTTCCTACAACACTAAAAACAATCTCTGAAGTTGCTTCCCTTGATCAGCAAAAGGAGGGAGAGAGAGACAGAGAGAGAGAGAGAGAGAGAGGTGCGAGGCGCAAGTGTGTATGCTTGAATGTAGAATGTGGTGGAGAGAAAAATAGGGTGTTTCCGCAAGTGAATGTTTGAATGAACGAAAGTATTTGAATGAAAGTGATAATCGGCAGTTTTTCTCCGTCTAAAACAGATTTAATTATGTTGTTTATTGTTACTATGTATCGACCATCACCAGGGACCATCATTTACATGTTGCATTATGTACTTGAACAAGGTAGATACATTGTCTTTTTTTTTTCCTTAATAAACTTGTAAAACTTGTAAACTTGTATGTTTAAACCAATAGAAAAACTGTGCATTGCAATTTCGGACTTGCCGGTGTAACGTTGTACACTGACCCCCCATAGAATAATGATCCCATTAATTCTATAATTCTATATAAAATTCTAGCCATAATTCTATATAAAATAATGACCCCTGTCTATAAAATACTGACTCCCGTTATAAAATAATGACCCCCCCCCCCCCGATTTTATCTATAAAATATTGATCCCCGACACCTTGCCTATTACAAACATACTCAATATCAGTTCAAGTCAATGTCGTGTTTCTACTGCTTATATTTGTTGATGCTGTTGTCGTTATTGTTGTTGTTGTTGCTGCTGCTGCTGCTGTTATTGTTTCTGCTGATGCCGCGTCTACAGGTGACACAACACCAGTATAACCTAGAGGCCCCGCCAACAAAAAAGCGTACATCTATTGAAAATGAACTTTAAAATGGTTTTCATTTATCATTATTGTACTTAAAGAGCAGTATTACAATAATAGAAGATACCGAAGTCGTTTTAAGGTTACTGTAGAAATAGAGAGAACCAATTTTTAGGTCGGTGGATAATCTGGTTTTGTTTACAAACAGTGTATTGTCATCTTTTATCAGTCATCTTAAATGATTTTGGTCATGTTCTCTTGATAGAAATTGAGATCATCCTTTAGAAATAAAGCGTGCACAAAAATTGAAAAGTTTGGAAATATACGAGTATTTTATATGCTGGTTTGTCATCGATTTTGGGCCTTTATATAGTCTTTTTTACGGAGAACATTTGTTTCTTTTGCTTCTCCAGATATGGCATTTGATAAACACTAGAACACACACAAAAAAAAAAACAAGACTAGAAAGATTCACAAAATGTGCTGTCAGCGATCTGACGCCAATCAAATTTTTACTGCTCACTCATTCTAAAATTATTTTATCCTTCCGAGCAAATTGTGTATATTCGATTTCTGCCGTTACAAACATTATTGCATATCTGCTAAAATATTTGTCGACAAAGTTTCATTCTACTGGTTTTATTTTCAACTTAAATGGCAACCCTTTTCTACTGAGTGACGTCAAATAACCTTTGTTCATACCGCGGTGGCATTGTTCAAAGTCACAGCTAAAATCCATGTGCTAAAAGAAAGCGATGCCTTTTGAGTAACTCTTTAATAACTGTCGATGCCATGACTTTTCCCGGTCAGACTCATAGATGAAACTGGGCGGTCTCTATTATGTTTCGTATAGGCTGCATCATTTCCGAAAATAGTTCCATTGATTTACTTTGAAATGCCGTTCATTTAACATCAAAGAAGCCAACGGCGACACCGAAAGTTGTTGTCGGCAAGTTACATACACTTCTTACGTACACGGGCGTATATATAAAGGTCTGTGTAAGGCAAACCTCGCACTGGCTCGCAGCATGAAGGAAAAGGTGTTCGACCAAATTGTAGACTTTGTTAGGAACGGGAATTATCCCATTTCCATGAAAAATGACAAGAACAAGAAGAGAAACTTTCGACGCAAGTGTGAGCCATTTATTTTTGATGACATGTTGTATTACAAAAAAAAAAGTCCTCATCAGAACGCCTGAAAGTAAGAAAGATAGGGAAGACAGATGACATAATTAAGAGCATCCATGCCACAGATCATGGAGGACATTTGGGAGTTTCGAAAACGTAAGTTTGATATCATGAATAAAGACGAATTCGTGATTCCTATGAGCAAGTTAAATCGCTAGGTACTGTGGTGTAAGTGTCACACCGACAAATAACTGCAATTGAAAGATGGCATGATTGGAGAAGGTAAAGTTATGAAATTTCAGATCATTTAGAGGAAATCAAGACAGTTCCCCGACAAGACAGTTCCCCGACGCAAGTTTTCGGGACAGTTCCCCGACGGTTTTGAAGACAGTTCCCCAACACTTTCGTTTCATGTCAAATAACTTTTTATACTGTACAACATTCAGTTAGTATTGATAATCATGAGAAATTAGAAATAATCGTGGATAATTGATGTTGTGATCGAATTATTTGTACCTTGTGAAGAAGATTTCTATGTAGAATGGCGGGTAGTTATTCTCTCATGGGTGCATTCACAATAAATCACGATTGTCATGAAAACAGAGAATTTTAAGAAGACTTTTAGCCAGCATCAAAGTTGGTAAAAGGATATGATTCGAGATTTTTTGGAGTTGATTCTTTAAAGTATTTGGATAATTTGTATTTCAGTTGTGTGTATTCCTTTTTGTTTTATAGAAATACAGTAGAGATGGCGTGGGGGGGGGGGGGGGGAAGGGTGGGTTTACCTGAGTGAAATACATTTTCTGTTTACCTTGTACACTCGGACAATTTTACATACGTCCATATGTTGTAGACCTATATACCATTTGGGAGAATGTTGTGTAAATCGATATTGTTTGATATTTTGTGACGAAAGGCCGTCAAACTGTTCCGTCGAACTAAGATTGTAGACGTTATCACGGTGACCAAATGTACTCGCCAATCACATGAAGGTTACAGACACTTCAATCAGTCTCAAAAGATCATTTATCCATAAAATCCTTCATCAAACATTTATTTTATCCATGATACGATTTATTTTGTCGTTTGACATCGAACAAAAGTGTCGGGGAATTGTCTTCAAAAGTGTCGGGGAACTGTCTCCAAATCTGTCGGGGAAACTGTCACGAAAACTTGTGTCGGGGAACTGTCTTGTCGGGGAACTGTCTTTTTCCCATAGTACTTACAGAAGAAATAGAGTTTATTTCATCAGCTTGAGGTTAATATGGGGAAATATTTGCCGAAAAAGGGAAAGGTATGCGAAAATAATGAGTGCCGTAAGGCACGAGTTATTTTCGCGGACCTTTCCCTTTTGAGGCAAATATTTCCCCATATTAACCACAAGCTGATGAAATAAATTATATATTTCCTCTGATTATTTTGTCAACGAATGCCACTTTTAAAACTTAAAAACTTAAAAAACTTAAAAAAGTAGTTCCAGATTTTCGGCAGGAGGAAAATATTCACTGTGACGGGGAAATAATTCCCCCCGGCTTAAATTACGACATTTCTTTACCCATAACATTTCTTAAAATAGAAACATGAAATATAATATAATATTTTACGGTACTTTTATCTATGAAGTGACACTAATACGCGGTAGCGGGTGTAGGTGAGTGAGGAGGCTAAAATATGTAAAAAGATGTTCTGTACAATTACTATATTCTCCTCCGATGCCCATTGGTGGGCCGATAATTATGTTGTAAGTGTAAGATGGGTTAGTGGGGGTCGTTATTTTATAGGGGGTCACTATTCTATGTGTGGGTCATTTTTCTACGTGTGGGGGAGTCAAAATATTATGACCCTCCGGTCATAATATTATGACCGAAGAGTCACTATTCTCTATTAAATAATGAACGGGGGGTCATTATTCTATGGGGGGGTCAGTTTACAACGGTACACCGGAAACACCCGATGCGCACGCCGCCACCAGTATTATCGGGTAGATTTCGATAAGATACAATGTTTAAACAGGATGATCAAGTGCAGAATTGTTGGTTATTCGGGTAGGTACTGTATATATAGCTAATTTTACTTTAGATCTATCAAGTTCATAATGTTCTCACAGTATACTTTTTTATCCTTAATTTTTGAAACGGAATAGAATATATAATGGGTTTGTTCTGTATTTTTCTCGGAGTAATCAAAGTGGGACTAACTCAACTGTTAGCGGATTTCTTTTAATTAATGAATGGAACGCTAGGAAAAAAATGGTCCATTGGATTATTCTAATACAAGACCCCAGACATAGGCTGATACCATATCAAATAGCTTCTTCCTCACTGTCTGTCACTTGTCTTGATTTCATACTATTTTTCCGAGATAGCTGTGAAGATCAGCTATTTTTCTTCATATGCCATGACCTATTTTTGATCCGACATGCTTTTGCATTCTTTGATCATTACGGAACCGAGAAATGGAAGTTTATAGATTAAAGATCGTACATGTTTACTTTGTAGTATGAAATAATAAACGAATTAAAAAAACTTTACCCCAATCTGCTTACCTTCAACTTTCGTTTTCACTCTTTTATATCTAGACCTATCTGACCCTGCCGAATTCAACTTTCGGTTTCAAGTGACGGTCTAAACTTGCTTTGTTACTGAATGAAGCAATAAATATTTGTTGTAATAAAAATCTAGCGTGACATAGGGGTCCCTATAAAGTAAGAAACAGAACCGAAACAAAACGCAACGAAACGGAACGCAACGGAACCGAACGAAACGGAACGAAACGAAAGAGAAAGAATCAAAATGAAATAGAACAAATTCAATCAGAATTGAAAGCTGCATTTTTTTTTCCGAGTTATCTTGCTTTTGATTGCAATTAATGAAAAAAGTAAGTATTGAAATATGATAGCAGCTCTTCGCACGAAGATCGTGCTATTTCTGTGAATCTGGATTATCGTTCACTTCGTTATCAAAATATACCATCGTCAAAATGTTCTCCAGTCATACGACAGCTATCAATGACACTAAGACGTCGGTGCCCAGTTGATATTTTTCCCATTGCTTTCACGAAAACCGTGATTCAAAAGTGATCTCCAAATACAGCAAAATCGATTAGCTTTGTCTTTTGATACACCCCCCCCCCCCCCCCCGTGTTGAATTCAGTTTGCTTGCTTATAAGATGAGTAAGAATGGGTAAGAATAATTTTCTGTTGCGAATAAGGATACTTGTTCGTACGACAATGATCGGATTATTATTTACCATTTATAAATGCGTCTGGATTAATTTATTTTAGAACATTTTTATGTTTTGATGTTCTTGCATTCAGTCTAATTAGACTCGACCTCCTTTTTTTTTTATTCTTTTCATGCGAAACATTGATAATACTGACACAATTAAGAAACGTTCGCAAAGTTTGAATGTAGATACACTTTTATAGCTTTATGAAAAAGAATGTCTTGTGAATCTTTTTATATCGACATATCAAGTATCAATTTGACTGTTTGGTTTGAATTAAAATTAGGAAAGGGTCGATTTCAAAAGGCAATATTATTAGTTATGTATGTGACCACATCGACCAATGTTGGCTGCTTGACAGCGACGTCGCATTGAGAACCTAAGCTTGTCCATATCAGGATGTTATTGTATTCTTCATGTAGTGCTGCTTCTAGGTCATTGAAGTTGATTTGCACGTCGACGTGCGCGTCAATCAAGATTTATCCCATAGATATTCTATTGAAATCAAACAATACCAGGGTTTAGATTGATATTTTTCCATTTTTTTCTGACATTTAAATTTACCGCAATAACGACAAGTTATAGCGATAGTCGTACTCAGTAGCACCCACACCATAACTCGCCCCGCCCCAAAAAAGATCGCATTACAGTACGCAACAGTCGGAGTAACGTTCATTCCTGCATCTGAACAATCGTACACAGCAATTGTCTCGAGACAAACCAAACATCGACTTTTATGAAAAATCAATTGTCCGCCAACGCTGCCTTGTCAAGCTTACGTGACCCAAGGCCCATTGCTATCTATAACTGCGATGGCGGTGCATCAAAACCGGGCCAACGTACGGGCGACGTCCGTGCAAATCGTTATCTGCTAAACAATTCCACACTTGCTGGGCGGAAATCTGGTAGTTGCGAGTACCGAGGGTAGCTGTAGCTGTTGCTATTCGAAAGCGGTCTCATAGGTACTGATTCACGATATAGTGGTCTAAGGCTCGAGTTGTGGTCTGCCGTTCCTTAGTAAGTTTTTCGTACTCCCGGTCTGTGCATATCGCCGCCGAAGGCTCCTGGCTGTTTGTGCGAAGGCGAAGGCTGTAGGAAGCTAAGCCTCCAGCATACCTACGGCTCTCTCTGGTAAAATTTTTGGAATTCTTGACATTTACATTTTTTATCAAAACGCGGACCGGATATGTCCATCCCCTACATACACCGAAAGTCGAACTTCGCTTTAAATAATCCGACCGGTCTTTTAGCCAGGGATTATCTGACCTATTTTGCAAACAAAAACGGCTATAAAGATTATCACACACGCGTATGTGTGTTCATTTCAAAGGTAACCTTGAAATTTTTCTATGCATTTTACGAAAGTTTCTTTTTTGGTTTAATTTATATAAAACTCCTGGGACACGGGGCAGCCGGGACATTCGCGGCCGTCATTCGTATAAGGGTGTTTATCTTAAGTTATAGCATATACATGTATTATCATTTTTTAGCGTGGTCATTTCAGAAATAATCTTCTCTCTATCGTGGTTTATCGTTCAATAAACCACAGTTGTGTGTTATGAGGCACAATAAATAATCCAGGAGGGCGATAGGCCGAATGGATTATTCATTGCGCCTCATAACTCACAACGTGGTTTATTGAACGATAAACCACGATAGAAAGAAGATTATTTCGATTCTAACATGACCAACTCTTAATCAAGGGAAAACAAGTTCATACTTAGAGTAAAAACGCGGATGCAGATTATATTCCATTGAATAACTGACTAACTTACTTTATACAGAATGACGTCACTCTACATAGAATAACGTAGATTTTACCACGCTTTCATTGCACTGTGCTTATAGAACCGAATTCACGTGTCATGTTAGAATGTACGTTAAGTTTCTTCGATGTTGGGGATAAGGTTTCGGTTCTAGTTCTGTGAGTTCCTGAAGTTTCTCTACTCATTTAATTTCCACAAAGACGGGAATTTAGCATAAGAGTAGCGATTTTTTCCTCGATATTTTCACAAAAATAATCGATACAGTGTCTTTTTTTTTAGAAATTAATAACTCTACAGCGGTGTTAGAACCGCTTTTGTAATAAAACGAATATTTGTAATAAAATTTTCAACTTCGCTATATTCCTTTAGAATTCACCCGTGTACTTCAAAATGGATGTATATGGATGATTTCAATCAAAAACTGCACAGAGACATTATGAAAGGTGGAAAAAATCGCATTTGAAAATTTTATAACAAAAGGACAATTTACTTGGCTTAAACAATGGATATTTTTCTTTGAAATTGTGGAAATCATGATTGAAAGAAACGAAAATGCTGATTATCTGTATTTTCTCCTTTTCCCACAAGGATTTCACATGCCTTCATCCTCAGGGTCGTTAAAACTCGGGAACATCTCTAACCCCCACTCGTTGTACGATTTGCCATGGTTTTGGCAAACGCTCGACGCTAAAAAGAGGCAGTTCTTTTAGTACTTTAGTTTGGAAGCCGATCCCGATAACCAGTCAGTAACATTCAAAACTTGTAATCCAGGGATCATCAGACCGAATCCCAGCACGGTCATACTCTTTTTGTGGATCTGAATTTAATACTTGCCACTATGGCGACAAATTCATTTCTCTGTTTTAAACTTTGTTACAACTATGTTTATGTAGGAAACAGCCAGTGGCTCCGTAAAAGTGTTGTATGAAGGAATGGCTAAGAAATCTCAGTGACAGCATGAATAGGTGCACTGACCGCCGTGGTATAAATGAAACTGAAACTTAATTTGTCTCTTTATATTACAGGTACATGGATAATAGCCACGGCTACAGAAATGTAATATAACACTCCTTCTACACCGTAATTTATGATAGCTCAATAACGTGCGTTACCTAAGTTGATAAGGAATCTATACAGACCTTGTGATACTCCATCTACTATGGCTTCAGTTCATATTAACTTCTAGAGACGTATTGGTAACACATAAGGCGTGGCAACAGTTGTTATAAGCCCTCTGCAGACTTTGTGCTAACTTATGTAACGTTGCAAAAGTTAAAAACATTCTCAGACTTCGTGAGACTATATCTACTGTGCCTACAGCAAATTAACCTCTAGAGATGTAGTGATAACATAGTATACACGGTTACAGATGTTACAGGCCCTTATGGCTTCCAAAGACTGTCCACAGACTGTCTGAAAGCTCATATCTGCCGTAGCTACAGTTGTTATGAACATTAACCTCTGCCCTAGCAGTAAAACAGTAGATGTGGCTTAGGATATTAAAGCCGTCCACATAATTTGTGAAAGCTTATTTAGTTAACATTACCAAAATTGGCATGGAAGATCTACAGAATTTTTTTATACTCTACTGTGGCTAAGATTGCTATTGACCGGTACAGACGGAGTGGTAAAGTATTCGACGTAGTCACAGTTGTTACTCGCCTTCTACACATTTACATACTTTGTGATAGCTCAATTACGTTGCCGAAAGCTGTTAAGGACAATCTGCAAACTTTTTAATACCAAAATCTACCGTCACTACGACTGCTATTAGCCTCTACAAGCGTAGCACTGGATGAAATAGTGGACGTGGCCACAGTTGTAACGAGCCTTTAATATGGATAAATATCTATAAAACGTGTCAAAGCTATCAGGGACAATCTAAAGGCTTCGTGAAAACTATTATACAGCTGTTAGGGTATTGTTAAATAGGGTTTTAATATAGATATATGTGCAGTTGTTTTAGACCCCTAAAGACGTCGTGATAATATTCTGAATGTTACTGCGGTTGTATAAACTCTCTACAGTTGTTACAGCATTGTGGTTAGGACTTTATTGTAGATCTGCAGCTGTTTTACACCTTTAAAGACGCTGTGATATCATATTAAACGTAACGTCGATTGTATAAACTTTCTACAGCTTCATGACAGCGTTTGAGACTGCTACAGTTGCTATAGACATTATACAGACTTGGCGAAACCACACGTATGAACATTAATTTTGATACATCTCTTATATAACTGACGTTAATAGAAACCTTCCACAACCATCTTTATAGTTTATATCTTTAGAGTTGAACTGTCTTCAGATTACTTTGTAACATATTGTCTGTGTCTTTGTGTGTGTGATAGTCACATCTTTCAAACGATGATGAGGTACCATGGCCGTGACTTTTACTGTAGTTCAAAGGAAATAGCCTCTCCTTTAATCTTGTAATAATGCTTTGTGTCAGATCCTTTACATAATATCCCATGTTTGAAATTCTTAACTCTCAGACCACGTGAAGTGTAGGTAAATTATACATTTACATTGTGTGGATTAGCTAAAATTTTGGCCGACATGGCTACAGTCATTGAATGATTTGTGGTATCGCTTAGATATTTTACTATTTGTACATTATCCAAAACATGCTGCTTTGCATTAGTTTTATAGGTTACGTATATTTGAAACATCTGAGTAGGCAGAGACTGCCCGATCACTCAATGTCTTAAAATTACGCAAACTTTTCTAGATTACAATAATCCTTCTTAATTTAAACATTTTTTGCAATCAACTCATCATTTTATTAATTTTTTGTTAAATTTGTATCATGTTTTGATACAGAAATGCGCGCTAAATGACCGAAGCTGACGATGCAACGTACAATAACATTCATTCATTCTTTTATGTTACCAAAAGTAGGTAACTCGTAAAGGCTGCGTGGCAACTACATCCCTTTTTTTTGGATGTACTCTTTTTCTTTTTTTCCTAAGATCACAGAAAGTGCTGCAACTTGTATACTTGAACAATTTGGTACTAGAAATGAAAACTTTTTGTATGATTATTACGTTGCAAATCTTCCATACAGATCAACCTCAATGATCTAATCATTGATGCAGATACGGTTAGGCTGTATATGAATTTGGCATATAAGGATTGTTAGAATGCTGCGAAAAGTTATTCTGTACAATTTTGTTTGCTTTAAAGATGAGATCAGCTTCAAATTTGAAGAAAATGGTGTGTACTTTTTTATGGGAGGAAACAGCACCGGAAAAACAAGCGTATTTGAAGCAATACGTAACTGTCTTAAAACTACAGACCTCAAACAAACGTCTCGTTTTGATTCAGACCTTAATGTATTTGCTATCTGCTATTTTCGGACAGATATTCATAAGATCGCATCCATATACTTAGACGATGCTGATGAGAATGAAATTCTAAAGATTTCAATGATGATTGATGAACACAACCACACAGTGCAAGTTTATGGTGCTACAAGGATGACAGCGACTTGCAACGCTTGGAAAATGTTTAAAATCGAGCCAGGTGGTGAATTAAGACAAGGTCTAAAAGAAGAGATAAAGGGCGTTTTTGCTGCCCTAGAAGGCGATAGTAAAGTCAAAGTTACCAGTCTGTTTAACAATTTATTTCCAGAATTAGAGAAACATGAAACTAGAACACCGTCATTCGATACATTTATTGAAGACTATTTATCAATACAAATGACTTTGCCATACAGAGGTATTAATCCAGCACAGTCTACCTCTGCTGATACCAATCAATTTCAGGCATCCTCTAATACTGCAGACGTTTTGAGGTGGTATCTGGAGAGAATTGACAATGACGATCGCGGAATGTTATTACATGTAATTCGTCAGCTTTCAAATGGTGATGCATATTCGCTAAAAATTAATGAAAACAGTGAAATCGGAATACAAATTGGCGTTGCCAGGAGGAATGTGCCTCTTCTCCGTTTGCCGGAAGCTGTGGTTGAAGGACATGTAGCCTCACTTATGTTGTGTGGAGCCACACCTTCAACATTATGTTTAGAGGAACCAAATAAGGGGATGGATAGGCAGACAACAAAATTATTGTGCGATGTTCTCAAGCAAATAGATCGTCGGAAGAAACTCGTCATTGTTGCAACTCATGACCCTTACTTTATAAGCCCCTGGAACTTACCTAAAAGTTATATCTTCCGTGGGATGGGGGATGAATGTAGCGTTTATAGTTGCAAAGGTTTACTGGATATGAGAAGTGGTGAAATTAGTGAGAAGGTAAAGAGGTCTATAACAAGTTATCCAATGAATCTAATCTGGTTCTCCAAGAGAGTGTTTATTGTTGAAGGGCTCTCTGATTTTATGTTTGTCGAAGCGATACGACACGTAATTGTGCAGGATTCGGATAATATTGGAAGTAATCTTTTGGAACGCGCTGGACTGAGCGCAGGACTCTTTTTGCGTCCGCTACAAGAGTTCTTATCATCCTTGACAATAATAAGCATAGGTGGCGAAGGAAATAAACAGAAAGCGGAGACGGTGTGCACCTTTTTAGAGATGAAAAATTATAATGATGAGCAACCAGTTTCACGTTACTATCTGTTAGATCATGATACCTATGAAGACATCAACAAAAATCTTAATCTGAAATTTGAGGCGGATAATCCCTCATTCACTGAATTAGCAGAAAGAGGAGTTTTCATTTGGAGTTATGACTTAGAGATAGAGGTTGCATTGTTTTGTCACTCGAAAAATCTGAAAGCTCTTCTCACTGAAAACAACGTACCTGTTACGGATGACGTACCATTTCAGATAAAACGGAAGAAGAAAAAAGGGAAGAAGAAAAAAGGAAAAAAGACCGGAAAGCTTTTTTTAGAATCACCGGAAATCACAGAACTGAACATGCACAAAATTGTATCAGGAATATTGTCTGCTATTCATTTGGGCAATGAACGACAGAGAGAACATAGCGAAGGAGGTACAGTACCGATGTTTCTGAAATTTATCATCATAGCTATGCTTAAGAGCATTGATCAAGGCGACCAATTAAGATGGAATGGGGAAAATTTTAGAGTTTCATCTATAGAGCGTGTTTAGTCCATTACAAAATGACAACAAAAAGCAAAAACGAAAACAAAACAAGCAGATAAAGTTTAAGCAACCTTATTAGATAAAATATGCCTTTTGTCACTTCTGAGTATATTGGAATATATTTTGTTGTTAATCAAGTACAATTTATTTTGAATTGGTAGAAGTCAGCGATATTAGCCAGAGTTTATTCAAGTCATTTCATTTTGGCAGAGTTACAGGTCCAAGGTTAGCGGTATTAGCCAGAGGTCATTCAAGTAATTTCATATTGGCAGAGCTACAGGTCCAAGTTCTGCGGTATTAGCCAGAAGTCCTTCAAGTAATTTCATACCGGAAAAGTTACAAGCTTGATGTCAGCGGTATTAGCCAGAGGTCCTTCAAGTAATTTTCATAACGGAAAAGTTACATGCATGAGGTCAGCGGTACTATATATAGCCAGAGAACCATTAAGGAATTTCATAAAGGCAAAGTTACAAGCACGAAATCAACGGTATTAGTCGGAGATCCTTAATTTCATATTTGCATAGTTACACGCACGAAGTCAACTGTAATAGCCGGAGGTTCTTCAAGTAATTTCATATTGGCAAAGTTACAGACACGAAGTCGGTGGTATTAGCCAGGGGTCCTTCAAGTAATTTCGAATTGGTACAGTTCGACCTACTTATGAATGTGCAAACTTGGGCTACCACATTTTATTGGTTTATATCTCGAAAACATTATTAATCTTCTTTTATAACCCAACAAGTTCTAGAAAGGATATATTTTGTACGTACCACCACCTAGAGAGATCTTTCTATCAAGGTGTGTTCAATTATGCTCAATAATACCCATATGGTCAAACATAGCACTATCCTAAAGACCACAGTTTTAACACGGAGTAATTAAAAGGAAAAATGTCTGAAATTAAGGCATTATTTCCTACATATCATCTTGTTGTCACCTGTTAATGTCCAAGTTATGTTCTTAGCTACAAATAACCCTGTTCAAAAGGTCACATGTTTTCATAGATTAAGTTATTGGAGAATTTCAAAAATCTTCTAATCTAAAGCTGCTAGGCCTAGACTGGAAATATGGGGTAAATGGCATCATCTCTTGATCTAATATAAAAGCTATTCAAATTGTAGTGCTTGGGTTAGAGTTGGCCCTTTCATGAAAGAGTAATTTGTTGTGTATAGATTTATAGAAATCTGTAATCACCTCAATCATTGTGAAGATATACTCCTCACAAAAAGTTAAGTTACAAACCAGTCCAAGCAATTCTTTACTTCTACTAGACGATGATTCTCACTTACCGGCTTTTGATGTAAGGCACTGTCTAAATCCACATGCAAAAAGGTGGTAAACTACCCAGATGTTTTAAAATTTTTAAAATTCGTTCAATCTGCAACAGTCAGTACATGGTATGGCCACCATTATCACGAATAAAAGCTTGAACTTATCTGGGCACTTTCAGTGGCCAGGAAGATCTCCAGATCTCAATCCGATTGAACATGCGTGGGACATTCTCCGTAGGCGTGTCAATGATGGAAATGTGAGGCCTCAGAACCTCCAACACCTTGAGCAACTTTTGAGTGAGGAATGGCAGGATATTCCACAAAAATAGCTGGACGGTTTGATCTGGTCAATGCTCAAACGAGTTCAAGCATGTGTTCTAATCCGCAAACGCTTATGGAACACCAGAAAGATATTGCGAAAAATGTCAAGCAAAATTTGAAATAAAAAAGCATTTCATTGATGGAAAAGGTATGTAGTTTAATTGAAAAAAGTGAACGGGTAATTTGTAAAAGTCGTAGATTATAGAAAGTGTATAATTTTTTCAAGAGCACCGCGAATAAATGTCCGCAGTCCGCTCTCGTCTTGATCGTTATGTTCTTCAATGAAACTAAATCTTTGGACTAAATCTTCCCATCTTTCTGAATCTGTGCACTCTCTAAGCTTAATTAATGTAGGATCGACTTTTGATGCCTCCTCCACCTCTCTTACTGTTAAAGCAGCAGGAGTTGCCTGCCTTGCAACAAAATACAAATAATATTCCGATGAAATTTCCTCTAGTTCATTCTTACCACATTTTTGACTAGAAATAAGCCTTGATAGAGCGTCTGCAGTGTTCACTCGACCTAGCTGATAACTAATTTTAAATTTATATAGCATTAGTCCCACGATCCAACGCTCAATTCTGGCATTTGGTGTGGACTTAGGTCTATCAATTACTTCAAGTGGCTTATGGTCACTTACCAATTCAAAATCAACACCAATTAAATACACTTTGAATTTCTCAAAACTCCATACAACTGCAAGAGCTTCTTTTGCAGTTGTTGAGTATTTCTTTTCAACATCGGACAGTGCTCTACTAGCATAACAGATGATTTTTTAATTACTCAACTTGTCTTGCTCTATCAAAACTGCAGCGATACCAACATTTGATGCATCTGTGACGACTATTGTTTTTGCTGCACCAAGTGAAAAATGACCCAATGTTTTCTCTCCACCTTGTGAGTTTGTCAAAACTGTGCTGTTGTTCTTTACCCCAAATAAAGGTAACACCCTTTTTTTTGTGAAACGACGTAATGGTTTACAGGTTGTTGCTAAATCTGGTATGTAGCGTGCACTAAAGTTAACAAGACCTAAAAAGCTACAGATTTCTGAAGCATTTTTTTGGCTGCGAAGCGTTTATAAGTGCTTTGGCCCGTTCTTCAGTTGGTCCAATTCCTTTTCCGGAAATGACGTGACCCATGAATTCAATCTTGTCATAACCGAACGACATTTTTTCTGATTAAGAGTAAGACCCTTATCAAGAATTCTCTTGATAACCTCACGGAGTCGACTGTCATATTCTGCTCTCGTTGCACCATGAACTATGATATCATCCTAGATATTCTAAACACCCTCGATATCATGAAATATCCGTGAAATGATATGTTGATATTTTTCTGGAGCGCAGCTGATTCCAAACATTAGGCGCTTGCAGCTGTATAAACCTTTATGGGTAACAAACAATGTTATCTCCCTTGTCGAGTTCTAAGGTGGTAACCATATTTAAGATTGAGCTTGCTATAGACAGTAGTACCATAAACCTTATAAAGGATCTCGTCCACAGTCGGAATCGGGTGCCTTTCCCTAACGATAGCCTCGTTGCTCTTCTCTTATCGACACACAGTCGGATGTCACCATCAGGCTTGGGAACGGTAATAACTGGACTGATCCACGGAGTTGGATTCTCAACTTTCTCTATGATGTCCATCTCTAAAACTTCATCAATTTTACATTCTACCTTTTCACGTAAACTGTAAGGTACACGGTACATGATCTGTGCGACTGGTGTAACAGATGGATCCAAATGTAACTTCAACTGAAAATCTCTTAATTTTCCCACTCCCTTAAAACACTGACTGGGGATAAAATCTTCAATTCTGTTAATGTCACTCTGGTCTGTGTCTACAGATAAATTCAATAATCCTAACTGTAGGGCTGCGTTTCTCCCTAAAAGAGCAGGACCAGAACCATCAAGAACATAAATTTCTGTATTTGGGGCCATATTTCAGGTATAGGTGGCGACAGTCGTAACAAACTTACCTAAAACTGTGAAGGTTCTTTGGAGCCATAAGAGAACAGCCTCTTAGATGTTTTCTCAGATTTACATGTAATGTGTTTTCTTTCAGTGTTTTTCACAAGTTTTTATCAATAATATTCACTGAAGCTCTACTGTCAATTACAAAATCAATGTTACATTTGTCAACCAAAAGCTTCACTGACTTTTCCACAATTTTCTGCCACCAGAAAAGCATATTCATCATTCCTATTGTCAACAGAACTATGTTCCTCTACACTTACAGAGTGAATCTTTGTCGACTTTTGTTTCTTTTTTCTTATTTCGTCTAGTCACCCGGACAAGTCTTTCCCCCGTTTTGTTTTTCATTTTGCAGCAAAATGTCCACTTTTCTGACAGTTCTTTCCTTGGTTCTTGCTGGACAATCTTTATCAGAACTAATGTGGCCTAACTTTCCACACCTGTAACATGTTATTCTCAGTGTAGAACGGACAGCATTTACCCTTTGGCCGTCTGGTAACCCTTTGTTTTTGATATGCCTTGCCTGGAATTCAGAACTTTCAAGTGCCTGAGCAGTAACTCGCAACTGATCTAGAGTTGATTCCCCGACCTTTTTCTAACAGTCTCATTCTTAAAGTGTGGGACTTACACTTTTCAAAGTTTTGGTCGCGGATTTGATCATCAACAGAATCAATTTAACATACCTCAGCTTGATGTCTAAGTCGGATAATGTACTGCTCGATGTTTTTGTCACGTTTCTGGGTGATGCTTCGAAAACTTTACCTCTCAAAGGGCACATTCACTTTGCCTTTAAAGTGTGTTTACAAAATATCTTTCGTCTTGCTGTATTTTGTCTCTCCTTCAGCAGGATCTCGGTCCAGAAGGGTAAAATATTTGTCTTGGACGCGTTGTCCGGCACAATGCAAGAGTAATGAAGTTTTCTGCTCATCATCAGTTACCCCTTTACCCACAGCAAACAACTCAAAACTTCTCATCAAACGATCCCACGACTGATTAACTCTCTCCCCTCTTGTTCGAAAGTCCATGCAGGTCACTGAAACTTGCCATTGTTACAAAAATACAAATTGTCATAATGAACAACAGATATAAAAACGAAGTTGGATAAGTCCTCGTCGTCGCCAGTTGTTATGTTCTTCAATAAGTGCGTAGTTTAACACAAAAACCAATTTAATCTTTAAGCCTTTATTCAACAAAGGCATTGTCTGCGCATGTCATATTCTTCGAAGATTCGACCTGTCTGCTATGACGCATCACCCATCCCCCCAATACCTGGGAAAAGTAGGGCTTATACCGAAGCTATTAGCCTATTATCCAAGCATGTAGAGGCTGTTTTAATAAATGACCGATGCATATGTTACATGCTAGCCGATCATAGCTGAATGAATCGCACCAAGTAGCGTTTTATTGAGTAAACGTTTATTTCATTTTGAAATTCAAAGTAACGGTTGTTGTTTTGAAAAATTAGTCCGCTTCTGTACCCAGAATGCCCAAATTAGATAGATGTGTATTTGTAGAATGCCATCTAGCGGGAGATAATGTCAACAAAGGTACTCGCACATGGCTTTCCATACCCAGGATTCTCCTAACATCCGTTCAAGGGAAGTAACTCTATCAATAAATCATCAACTATCAAACATAGTTAACTCCCTTAAAACCTAAAAATCCCAATGCAATACACAACAGGCGCCCGCTAAGACTCTGATATGTGATAACTTAACGGACCTCCGGCTAATACCACATACCTCGGACCTATAACTTTAGCCAGTATGAAATAACTTGAAGAGCCTCAACGGAATAAGTTGAACAATAACAATTTTATCAATCAACGACCAGAATTTGTTGTGTATTTTGAATTTGATATGGAACCTGTCATGTTTGGCTTGTTTTGTTTAATATTGACTGAGTTTTTCTCTTGTTGGTCAAGTTTGCTGTTATTGGCAAAGATTGTCATTTGGTACTGAAAGGATAGTTTTTGTAATCTACGGAATTCCAATTACAGTTCGTTAATTAAAGTAACAATAGCTGCAAAAACTAAACAAAGCGGGTGTTAAAATGTATTTAAATATAAGTCGTATCTTTTTAAACTATGAAAAATTATTGTGAAGATGACAACCTATTATTGATAGTCGCTGGCAGAGAAATTGATTTTAGAACTAGGTTAAAAGTTGCCAGGTCATTCTATCTTTTGTAATATTTTTTCTTGATTTTAAAATTCATTTTTGTGGCATCAACTAATACCTTGACCGACCACACAATAACAGATTGTCATCTTCACAAAATTTTGTAATCCTTTCAAAAGTATGATTTAAATCTAAATTCATTTAACAGCGGCATTATTTCCAGCTATTGTGCCTTTAATAACTCTCATTATCAATCCTTAGAGCGCTAAGCACAGTCTTAAATAGCTGTTTTTGTAGATAGCGTTGATAAAGATACATCCGAATCGTACATCCGCTGTTTCGGGCGAATGGCTCAAAACGGGCTGTCTGATCTTTGATCTACAGATGTTCGGCATTTTGTTTGGTAATCTGTAAATACAACCTTGATATTGACTTTTCTTTATCTTTTTTTTTTCTGATTCGGAATTAAATTACATTTTGAATAAGCAACGAGGGGTTACGGTGTGCTATTCAATTTTTATGACATGTAAGTTTGTCAAAATTTCTCGTGAAATACAGATAAATACAATTAGATGTGGATATATTTTTATACGCAATCGTTTAAACTTGACGGTTATATTTAACAAAAGGTGCAATTTTGGGCGATGAAATTAGGGGATGGTCGCTTCGCACTCGTCACAACTCGGCCGATTGCGTGTCAACGGAAATGTACTGAGAAAAATTTCGATAGAAAATTAAAACTCGGTTTTTTTTTTTTTGTTTGTTTTCTTTTTTAAGAGGAGCCTTACAATTTTAAGAAAGGTAAAACAGCGTATTTCCGATGAAGAAATGTATAGAGTTTATTTCATCAGCTTGTGGTTAATATGGGGAAATATTTGCCGAAAAAAGGAAAGGTATGCGAAAATAACGAGTGCCGTAAGGCACGAGTTATTTTCGCGGACCTTTCCCTTTTGAGGCAAATATTTCCCCATATTAACCACAAGCTGATGAAATAAATTATATATTATATTTCCTCTGATTATTTTGTCAACGAATGCCACTTTTAAAACTTAAAAACTTAAAAAACTTAAAAAAGTAGTTCCAGATTTTCGGCAGGAGGAAAATATTCACTGTGACGGGAAAATAATTCCCCCCAGCTTAAATTAAGACATTTCTTTACCCATAACATTTCTAAAAATAGACACATGAAATATAATATACCTTGTTCGTGCATATCATGCTGTGATGCAGTCGATGGACTTGATCAACGGATCACCCGAGGTTTGCCGAATGGGTCGTTTTGCATTATGAAACTCCTTTTTTTTTTTTCCATTTGCCGTAATGTCGTGTAACACTTACTTATTTGAATACGAATCCTTGTAATTGACGCATGTTATTGGTCATGTGACATTCCTACAAGTCTTTGCAAAACTCTGGCGAGAAGTCTGAAAATAAGTAAAAAGGCTACACAGCCTATTTAGGAAATACCATTGAAGAATACTTTTTCTTGATTTTGCGCTATTGGCATACTTAATATTCAGTAAAAATCATCTTTGAAATTTGGAGAGATTATAAAACAATCTGAATAACTCCTTTTAGATATTCGTTTCGATTCGAGGTGCCTAATGATTCTGAAATCCTTGTAATGGCCTTATCTATGTTTGTAACCCATTCCTGTACATGCTATGGTAGGCATACTATAGCTCACTTGACGCCTCTGTAGGAGTTAAGTATGTCTATGTGTTTTTTTCCCAGCAGAAGTTATTGCACCTTTACCAAGAAATTATCTAAATAATAATTCAAAACTTGTTGAAGGAAATCACATATGAGTTTTTATAACCAAAATAGAAAATCATATGTTCCTAGATGAACAATTGATGAACGTGAAATATTAGATATGTTTGAAAAACGAATGGGAATAACATCAGGGGCATAGCAGCCTATACGCAAAAACGCAGTCGCCTATACTTTGAAAAAAAAAAGAGAGAGACAAATTTGACGAGAACCGTCACCAGAGGCCACTGTGAAGCTTCTACAATGCAAAAAATTTCTGGGGGGGGGAAACCCCCAGACTCTCCTTGGAAACCCCCCTCCCCTCTCGGCACTTCACACCTAAGTTATATACCGTCGGTATTACTTTTGCGTACACTTTAGTTTGGGCTAGCTACGCTTCTGACCATGTTTATGTACTTAAACAATAAATGGAGAAAATGAATGAGCCATGCTCTGGCCAAAGAGGGTTTAATGAATCTCCGTAATACATTGTTCCAAACAATCACATAAATAGGGATTCATAAATTCTACTTTGTCTAAAACCGACTAAATCACAAGATAGACCGGTCCTTTGACATGCAGAAAATTGAGCGATAGCAAAAAGTTTCGGCTCAGGTCAGCCTGCGCGGACTGCGCAGGCTGACATGGGTCGAAGCTTTTTGCAAACGCATCAAGCCATCTTTTCACAGAGCATGGCTCAAATATATATATTTCATATATGTGAACAATGAATGAAAATATTACATTATAGGTTACATATACTCGAACAATAAATGGAGTTACAATGTAACATAGATATGCTCTTGAACTATGAATTTAGATACATGTATTATGTAAGATGCACTTAAGCAATGATTAGAAATACATGTACTATGTATAGGTTACATATATTAGAATAATGAAGGAACACATTAAGTTCCGTGTACTTGATTGACGAACGGGGATATTATGTTAACATGCACTTGAACAATAGATGTGGGTTACATATACTTTAACAATGAATAGAGCTTCTAAATGTAGGATACATATACTTGAACAATGAATTGGTTATAATACGTTACATTTGCTAGAGAAATGAATGGAGATATTACATGTTGCCAATGTGTCCTTGAACATAAAAAGAAGATATGTTACATGTGCTTGAATAAATGAATGGAGATATTACATATAGTTCAAGTATACTTGAACAATGAATGATAATATTATTTTACATGTGCTTGGAAAATGACTTGTGATATTGGATGAAGTTATGTATACTTGAACAATGAATGGAGATAATGTACCACATGTGATTGAACAATGAAGTGTGATATTAAATGTCGGTTATGTACACTTGAACAATGAATGGAGATATTATGCCACATGTATTTGAAAAATAAATTGATATAACTTTTTCATGCACTTGATAAATGAATAGAGATATTATGCCATATGTGATTGATTAATTATTCGATTGATTGATCGATTGATTGATCGATTGATTGATTGATTGATTGAGTGAGTGAGTGAGTGATATCCCTGCCAACATTTTTTCAGTCACATCATGATGGCAGCTCATTTTACATACATTTCCTTGGTTCCACTAGCCTGGATCCAGGCGGTAATTATTTTTTAATGATTAATAATGAATTTCTTTCCGAGGGATGATAACGTTAATAGTTACTGCGAAAAGATTCATTCCTTTCTGACCGCTGATCAATATTTTGACGATGGGTACGTGAGAAAAGCAGCCAGTGGCTTGCAAAAAATAGTACGTAAAGTACTGATAAAAAAAAATATCAAGGAAAGCATAGATATGTGCACTGGCCGCTGCGATATAACTGAAATAATGTTTAACACGGCATAAAACACCATATAAGCAAACAATCTTTTGTGAATCCGTTCCACTGTAATATGTCTCATGAAACAAGGAAGAAATCCTGTTATGGTCTCTATGGACTCAAAGAAAACGGGATCACCTACTCAGGGTTAAAGTCTATCATCTGTTTAGAAATAAACATCTATTCATTCTTTATTAGTACCAAAAATTTGGTCAAAAGCCAGCGCATTCAGCTACGCCTAAAAATGAACAGGGACTTTCTCATCGTAAAATAACATGATTGATTGATTGAAGTGTTTTACGCCGCTTTCAATATTATTTCAGTCATATCACGGCGATAGCTCGAATAATTTTATGTATTTCCTGGGTTTTAAGACTACTAGGCTGGGGCTCTGAGGTGTCTTGCCCAAGGACACTCCCATGGAAAGCCAAGTGGATTTAGTGCGGCTCGAGCCCGGGCCTCGGGAACTTTACCACTTAGCCACGCAGGACCCCCGTGAAATCACAACTACACACACAACTGTACACACAAGTAAAGGGTCAAAACGAACTGATCGGTATCGTTTTGAAAGATATTTTTTTTTAACCCATAAAGCGCTGGAACAGATTTAAGTTGTTTTTGCAGACAGTGTAGATCAAGATCAGACTGCACAGAACGTGCAGTCTGATCTTAGACCTACACTATCTGCTACTTTGTTACATATTCTGTCCATAACAACAATGAAAATTCAGTATTTATGATATTTTTCATAATTGAAACGGTCCGTTATATTAATTCTGCACTATAAGTATTAAGTCGAAGGGAAGCAACAAGGTAAAAGGTAAAACTTTGTTTTTACTCTGTTATCTCCTTTCTTAGATTGCTCGCAACTTGCAAATGCGTTATAGTTTTTACCAGACAACCTCGTGTTCTTACGATCCAAGCGAAAATGGCTTTTGAAAACATTATGGGAAAACGAGAAAATGCTGGTAGCCCACATTTTCTTTTTTTTTTCACAATGGTTTCTATCCCTTCAAAATAAATTTCACTGTAGTAATCAACATTGATTTTAGGGATAGGGCACCCTAGTAGCGGGCACCCTAATGGGATTCGTGTAAAATCGCTTTTCATCGCCGAAAATCGTACGGATTCGGCTAAGACTCGGGTAATCCGTAATCGATGCGAGTATTACAGTTTTCTAGTCCACTGGCAAAAAGCCGGATGACTCGTAGTTTGTGACGTGGCTCCGCGTCCGTCCTGCATCCGCGTGCCCTAAGTTGTATTTATTATACTCTTATCAGTGAGTTACTGGGATTTCACAGTGAATAACACCACTAGTGATGATAAATATGGTATCATCACTAGTGACGATATCGTTTTAGGATGTTTGCCGAACTACTTTTTTTTCCCTATTTTGCTCATATTGTACCATTCTTGATAATTATTAGAATGAAAAAAGGTGAATAAGTAATATAATAAATAGGCTAATCAACTAGTTGTGTGTGATATTAGCAGATTATCACTGACTAAAAGTATATAAAACTTGCTATCAGAGGTGCTAAAAAATTCCAATATCTTCATCTCTGCATCTCTGTTGTATTTCCTCGAGTTGTAACTTTAGAATAATCCAAATAAATTTTAAGCCACATATATCAAGCCCTCTTTACGCACTTTTGTGTTTGCTTATAGTACAGCTGAATTAAAACTGTTAATGGAGAGAAGATATGACTTCTTCATTATACATGTATATTAATAATACTGTTCGCTATCTAGCCGAACTATTTTAAGACCCAAGAGAAAAGTCAGACTCGCTTGATTTAAAAGCTTTCGATACTATAGAAAATCTCTAGAATGCAGGAGTTTCCGGGAGGCTTCGCCCCGCTGTTCTCCTCACCAGGACACTGCCCTTCACCCGCTGGGGGCCTAAGCAGCCCCCAAACCCCTCGCCGTGGGCCGTACCAATCCAAACTATGTAGCTACGCCCCTGCAAGATCCAGGAAAGATTGGTTGATTGATTGTTTGGTGTTTAACGGCGTTTTCAACATTATTTGAGTTATATCGCGACGGCCAGTGCACCCATCCATGCTTTTCTTTACCAGTGCCCCGCACAATTTTCTTTCCAAGCCACTGGCTGCTTTCCCACATAACCATCGTCGAGACAATGGTCAGCGGTGAGAGAGGAAAGAATCCTGTCAAAATGACTATCATCAATCCTCGGAAAGAAAATGGCCGAGCAAGGGATCGAACCCACGACCCCCGGCTGCGCTACCGGGACTCGGCAGATCCAAGAAAGAAAGAAATGGGAAAGGAGATTGATTATGAGGCATCAATTCTATCACCATTCCTCGTCTGTGAGCTTTTATGATAAAAATAATTGCGCCATGCTCTGAAAAGAGGGTTTAATAAATTGCAAAAAGTATCGACCCATGTCAGCCTGCGCAGATTGCGCAGGCTGACATAGGTCGAAACTTTTTGCTATTGGTCAATTTTCTGCATGTCAAAGGACCAGTCTACCCCGGTAATTAGCCGGTTGTGAGACAAAAATGGATTTATGGATCCATGGTTATGTTTTGTCTTGCTTGGTAGAATGAATCACGGAGATCCACTAAGCCCATTTTTGCGGGAGCATGGCTTATATCCATTATCCTGTATCATTTTGTGGTGGCCAACACCGCGTAACCGATACCTGTATAATCAAGCATGATATATTTAGTATATTAGTAAAACTAGGTCAACAGTTGTTTATTTCACTTGTTTGTTTCAGGAAGGGGAGGTAACAGAAGATGTATGTTCCTTGTTGATTGCAACTGTCAGTAATGATCCGTGAAATCTGTTAGATTCCATTTAACTTTTTTTCCACAAAAAAAAAATCTTCACGTGTTTTAACGACCCTAAAAAAGATGTTGTTGTTGTTGTATGGTGTTTAACGCCGTTTTCAACATTATTTCAGTTATATCTCGGCGGCCAGTGCACCTATCCATGCTTTCCTGGAGTTTCTTTTGCCAGTGCTCCGCACAATGGTCTTTCCAAGCCACTGGCTGCTTTCCCACATAACCATCGTCGAAACAATGATCAGCAATGAGAGAGGAATGAATCCTATCACAATGACTATCATCAATCCTCGGAAAGAAATTGGCCGAGCTAGGGATCGAACCAGCGACCTCCAGTCCTCAAGTCCTGTACGCTACCGACTGAGCTACCGGGACTCAGCTTAAATCCGCTCGAACTCAGGCAGATTTTTAGCCTATTTATGACAGGGTCGAAAAAGATCGGGGTCGCTATTCTCCAACCATTCTCGAGAACATTCTTGGTCTTGATCAGGATTTGGAAAGTAACACAACTTCCGATTGGCTAAACCATTTGGTTTAGCCAATCAGAAGTTGTATTACTTTCATTTTTTTTTTTAAATTCTTGAGAGTAAGACTGAGATTGTTCTAAAGAACGGTTTGTGAAAACGGATTCTGGTTTCGAAAGTATGGCAATAATGGCTTCCAAAATTTGAAAGTAACACAACTTCTGATTGGCTAAACCAAATGATTAAGCCAATCAGAAGTAGTGTTACTTTCAAATTTTTGAAAATTCTTGAGAGTAAGACAGAGATCGTTCTAAAGAACGGTTTGTGAAAAAGGATTCTGGTTTCGAAAATATGGCAATAATGGCTTCAAAAATTTGAAAGTAACACTTCTGACTGGCTAAACCGTTTGGTTTAGCCTATCAGAAGTTGTGTTACTTTCAATTTTTTTGAAAATTCATGAGAGACTGAGAATATTCTACAGAGCGGTATGTGCATTTGGACCCTGGTTTCGAAAGTATGGCAAATGCGATAACACGCTTTTTAATTGAATGACTGAGTTGTCTGAGATGATACAGTCAGATGTGAGAAATACAAAAAAATTGTCAGCTAGCCCCCAGTGAGGATCGAACTCACGACCCCTGGTTTACAAGACCAGTGCTCTAACCACTGAGCTATGGAGGCTTCACGATAGCCCGGGAAGATAACGTCTATATTTTTCATGTATAGCCTATGACGTGGTGAACTAACATTATCGATCGTCTCTTCACGCCGCCATATAGATAGAAAATCGTCTGCTACAACACTCAGTGTGCACATTTCTCTTTAAATAGATCATGTTTTGGGCTATACTATACATTAAATAGCAAACTGTGATGGTCGAAGATCACACTAAACGTTATCTGCTGTCTGATCTTTATTCACACCGTATGGTATGGTAACTAATGTAGACTAAATCAGTGACAGGTTTAATTTAATCCTACACAGTTGTAATGTAATTACATAGTACCTCTTACGTATACAGTAGCTTCAGAGCTCCAGACAGAGGGAGTGATTTTGATTTCAAAATTGAAAATATTAATCATTCTCCACTAAACCCTATGTTATGGGTACTCATTTGAATTGTCTCATTGAGAGGATTCTAGTGAGTACCCACAACATATGGTTTTGAAGAGAAATAATGGATTTAGAATACCATCATTCCCTCCTATCTTGAGCTCTGTTTAAAAATCTAAGTTATGGGTAACCTTATTTGCCTGTTACAAAAGGTGTAGACATAGATCAGAATGTTAGGAGAATGCAGTCTGATCCCATATCTTCGCGAAATATACCGGGGTGTTCACACCTGAGCACCGACTTCAAAAGGTACACGCACAAAGTCATTATTTGTTGTAAAGTGCTTGAAACAGATAAGGAAGAGATTTTCATCCTGTCTGTCTGTCTGTCTGTCTGTCCATCCATCCACCCGCCCACCCGACCACATGCCTGCATGTATGCGTGCCTGCCTGCCTGCCTGTCTGTCCGTCGTCCGACCGCCCACCCGTCTGTCTGCATGGCTGGCTAGCTGGCTCTATGTCAATCCATCCATCCATCCATCTATCCATCCATCCATCATTCAATCAGCAAAAGAAGCCAGCAAGATAGCAAGAAAGCAGGCAGGCAGTCTAACTCGATCTTCATTCCGGATACGAATACCGGATAACTGGTTACCAGCATGTTCTACTTTGCCGACAATGTTTCCAAAATTCTTTTCCTTTTAAAGGTCATAAAACCACGGGATTGTTTGATTAAAGAATAAACCCCAACCCAATATGTGCTGTAACACGCGAAAAGGGGCATTCGGACATTAGCGTAAAGTGTCGTCTCTGATCAGCCTGCGCAGTCCGCGCAGGCTAATCCGAAACGACACTTTCCGTTCTTATGTAATTTTCTGTTTTGTCCAAGTCTACTGTAGCACAAAATCTAATGTAGTCGTAAAGTGCCGTCTCGGATTAGCCTGCGCGGAATGCGCAGGCTGATCCGAGACGACAATTTACGCAAATGTCCGAATGCCCCTTTTCGCGTGTTACAGGCTATATTAAAGGGTAAACCAGTAGTCAACATAGATATGACCAGCCCGCATAGCTCAATAGGTAGAGCGTAGGACTCGTGAACGTGATGTTTCGAGTCACTTGAGGGTGTGGGTTCGATCCCCACGGCTGGCCATCTAAAATTACTAATAGTCTTTCGGATGAGAAGTTAAACCGAGGTCCCGTGTGACGGTGCTATACACCGAGCACGTAAAAGAACCAGGCGTAACTTAAGATGAGTTTCGTCCTGTATCTGCACTATCCGCCGTAACAATACTAACAGCCTTCACGGGGCGTCGCCCATATGGGCAACCGGTGGCGACGATAAATAAACGCAAATTCAATCAATTCATGTTTGATCCATTCCTAGTTTACAGAGGGGTTATAGGTTGTCAAAAGGTAATACATAGAGGATATTTGTTTTTTTCGGTGAAAGATCGAAATTTATTTCATCTCGTGAACACCATCGGTAATATTTTCACGAGTGGCGCATTGAAAATATTACCGATGGTGTTCACGAGATGAAATAAATTTCGATCTTTCACCGAAAAAAACAAATATTCTATTTATTTCATGCTTTTAACGCTTTCTGGGAGGAGCTTTATCAAAATCCAGTACAGTTCTTTTCCGTTATTCCCCGTGGCGTACCCCTCCCGCATAGCAACGCATTACAATATTACGTCAAGCGCGAGAAATGTAAGGTAAATTATTTCCATCTGTTTGTGAGGCACGCGCAATTTACCTAGGCAACAAGAACATGAAAATCGGGTATTTTCACTGGTCGTACCCGTGTAATATCGAAAAATATTTTCACTGCTATTTCTCGATATCCTACCGGAAAGCATGAAATAAATAACCCTTCACCCCCGGGAGAAAATCAATACTCGTCTAAATTGAAAGCCTTTCATAGCAGAGGACGAAATAAAAGCGGCTCGAATGATGAATTTATCTTTGAAAGGGTAGAAAATATTGTGGAAAAAGGAGAAATTGCTGGTTATCAGCATTTTCTCCTTTTCCCACTATGTTTTCAAAAGCCTTTTTTCATCAGGGTTGGTAAAACTCGGGATTGTGTGATAAAGGGTTAACCTTTTAACCCACTGAATTCAAGTAATCTACCGATTGTTTGGTTGGTTGGTTGGTTAGATGGATGGATGGATGGATGGTTGGTTGGTTGGTTGGTTGGATGGTTGGGTGGATGGATGGATGGTCGGTCGGTCGGTCGATTGGTTGAATGGTGTTTCAAGCAGCTCTCAACATTATTATAGTCATATCACGGTGACGTTCCACATATTCATGTATGTCCTGGATTTCCTCAGTACTAGGCTAGGGCTCTGAAGTGTCTTGCCCACGGACATTCCAACGAAAAGCCCGATGCTTCTAGCGAGGTTCGAACTCGGAACCTCAACATTGCGAGTCCTACACTTTACCACTGAGCCACGCAGTACCCTTTATAATCTACGGAACCAACAACCATATAGGCAAGTCTGTTGCAATTAAAATGGGTCAAGCTAATAAATTATCCATGCTCTGTGAAAAGAGGGGCTCAATGCACCTGCAAAAAGTATCGACCAGGTCAGCCTGCGAAATGCGTACATACTGACCCGAGTTGAAACTTTTTGCTTTTGGTAAATTTTCTGCATATGCAAGGAGCATTCTACCTCCAGATTTATTTGGTTGTTCAGCAAATTGGATTTTATGGATCATTAGGCCTAATTATGTGATGGCTTGCTTGGTAAAATGTATCACGGAGATGCATGTAAGATTTATACTTTTGCCAGAGCATGGCACAAATGTAATGGGATACGGTAATAGTGGGAGGGGTACGAACTTTGAAATCTGTGTCCGTATTCACCAACTATTCTTAAGAGCATTCTTTGTCTTATTCTCCAAGTGTTCCAAATTTTAAAGCAACACAACCTCTGATCTTGTTTGTTGGTGTGTTTGACCTTTCGAGCCGTTTTCAACATTACCTCAGTTATATCGCGACAGCCATTTCACCAATTCATGCTTTCCTAGAACCCATTTTTCCATTACTTCACACAACATTCTTTCAAAGGGTGTCTTTCCTAAATAAACATTACTGATACAATGTTCGACGTTGAATTTGATTGAATTTGCTAATTGTATGGTGTTAAACGTCGTTTTCAATATTATTTCAGTTATATCGCGGTGGCCAGTACACCTATCTATGCTTTCCTGGAGTTTCTTTTACCACTACTTTGAACCTCTCAAACCACTGGCTGCTTTCCCACATAACCATCGTCGAAACAAAAATCAGCTGTGAAAGGTTAATGAACCCTGTCGCAATGACTATCATCAGTATCAGCAGTGAGAGAGGAATGCACTTTGTAGCAATGACCATCTAATATCAATTCTCGGAGAGAATTTGGCTGAACATGGAATCGAGCCAGCTACCACTGAGTTGCACGCTTTGAACCTTACTGACTGAGCGACCGGGATCAGCCGTCTGATCTGATCAGCTCCTCTTTGCTAAATTCACAAACGGTCGTGATCAGCTGGGTACCTAGCCTGAGTTCAAGCGGTAACAATCTTTTAATCACTCCTAATCGCGGTCTTCTTTCTCGGTCCATACAGATCTGACGAATTTGCGTTAATTCATCGTCGCCAATAGTGGCCCATATGGACAAGGCCCCCTGAAGACCATTAATTTTTTCCTACGGGGGATAGTGCAAGATACAGGACGAAACCCATCCTAAGTTACGTCTGGTTCTTTCACGCGCTTGGTGTGTAGCGCCGTCACACAGGACCTCGGTTTAACGTCTCATCCGAAAGACTATAAGTAATTTAAAATGGCCAGCCATGGGGCTCGAACTCACACCCTCAGACGCAAGACTTGATGTTCACGAGTTCAACGCTCGACCAGTTGAGCCATGCAGGCAGGTCCTAATACAGATCTGTGGCAAAATGGTTTATCGCTGTCGTAATTATTACCCCATTTTTTGACAAAGTAACGTCCGAATATATAAAAGGGAAAATGATCGGGCTGGAACCCAGCCTACTGGCTACCCTATGGGTCAAACTAACCCATTACAGTGTGAAACGAATTACAGCAGCAAAAACTTGAAAAAAAATCCTTGTGAAGTACAATAAAATGTATATTAAGATCTCAAGGCACATGAACACATGCAAAAACGTTATGGTAAAAGCATTACGGCAAAAGGAGAAATTGCTCGTTACGAGCAATGTCCCCTTTTGCCATATTGTTTTCAAAAACCGTCTGCTTCAAGACGCCAATAAAGAAAAGCCGTCTTCAAAAATTAATGCGTAAAGGGGTATTTTTTTGTTTATAAAACCTTATAACAATAGAAGCAGGTGTTTGGCAATTTCTAAAAGCAAAGCTTGTTGATTTTGCTCTTAGATAGCTACTAGTTTGAATGCGGTTTTCGTTCAAGTAGTTACCGTACTTTGATTATGGAATATTTGAATTTTTGGGTACTAGACCCTTAGGTATGTACTTTTTTGTGATATGTTTTCGTTCTCTCTCTCTCTCTCTCTCTCTCTCTCTCTCTCTCTCTCTCTCTCTCTCTCTCTGTGTATCTGTCTGTCTTTCTCTCTCTCTCTCTCCTCTCTCTCTCTGTCTGTCTTTCTCTCTTTCTCTCTCTGTCCCTGTCTCTCTCTCTGTCCCTGTCTCTCTCTCTGTCCCTGTCTCTCTCTCTCTCTCTGTCTCTCTCTCCTCTCTCTGTCTCTGTCTGTCTGTCTGTCTGTCTGTCTCTCTCTCTCTCTCTCTCTGACAGACGGATGGGCGGACGGATAAGGCCAACAGGCTTCAGGGAATACGCATAAACATTGTCGGATCAGCAGAGTAGATACATGATTGTTCTTTAAAGTCTTTGTGGTTTCAACCCTTTACTACACAATCCCATGTTTTAACAAACATGAAGAAGACGTTTTTTGAAAACATTGTGGGAAAATGAGAAATGCTGGTAACCAGCATTTTCTCCTTTTTCCACAACGTTTCTAGTCTATCCGAGAATGAATTCATCGTTTGAGCTACATTTAATTTGTCGTCTGCAAATGCTTTCAATTTGGGTAAGTCTAAAATTTTGTCATATGGTACAGAGTTTAATCTTGACCAAACGACAAAATTTTAGACTCTTTGATATTGAAACCATTTCGACGACAAGCTTAAACTGGCTCAAACGATCGGATTTGTCTAGGTAAAAACAATGTGGAAAGAGGAGAGGCTTTTTTTGAAAACACTGTGGGAAAAGAAGAAAATGCTGGGTACCCGGTTTCACGAAAAAACTCGAGTCTCTTATTTTGCTCAAGTCTGCTAACGGACCACATTTCCCACTAAAGCTGAGTTTGATACTTTAGACCCATTTTACTTATATCAACGTTAAGAAACATTCCCAAATCCTAAATTTACACAATATTTCACCCTCAACTTAGCAAAATAATGAATAAGTCTGTTAAAGTGACTTAGATCTAAGTCCATTATTTTGATGAGCTGAGTCTGACGTTGTGTCAACTTAAGATTTGAGAATGTTTCTCAAATGTCAATGTAAGTGAAATGCGTCTGAAATAACTAGCTCAACTTAAGTCGGAAAATGAGTTTCTTAGCGGACTTGAGCAAAATCAGAGACTTAGGTATTTTTTTAGAAGCCGGGCTCTGGGTCTTAAAAACACGTGGTTATTTAATAAAGGACTATCTTGTTATCCCATTCCAAAAGACTTTTTTGCTACAATAACTTCAAGGAAACTTTGCATGGTGATAGATTTTTATTACGCAGATTATGCGGACAGCTTCATTTTAAAGCTGAGCTAAATGCCAAGGTGTTTCTTACCAAAACGAGGAAAAACGTCAGACTCAAGTTCTAAACCAATATCAAAAGCTAGTCTATGACCGTGCAAAACGTCTGAAGATAACCTGTTGCTCTTCCGGTACTGTACCAGCCTTGAAAGCAAGGGGTCGTTGGTTCGATTCCCCACCTCGGCCAAATTATTCTTTCATGGGGTTGATGATAGTCATTGTAACAAAATTCATTCCTTACTCACCGTTATACATTGTTTTCACGATGTCTATGTATGTTTGTTTGTATGATTCAAACCCTGTTTCAACATTATTCATGTATATATTGCGGTTGCCAGTGCACCTATCCAGCTGCTTTCCTAGACTTTCTTTTACTGATACTTTGCAAAATATTCTTCTTCAGCCACTGGCTTCTTTTCCCACCTAACCATCGTCAAAAGAATGATCAAAGATGTAAAGAACCCTGTCTCAATGACTTTAATCATTTCTCGGAAAAAAAATTTGCCGAGCAGGGGATTTGAACCAGCAACCCTTAGGCTTCAAGCCCTTTACGTTACCGACTGAGCAACCAGACTCGGCTGTCTATATTGGGAAGCAGGCTGTAGCTTGGAAAGAATTTGCGAAGAACTGGTCCAAGAAACTCCAGGAGAGCATGGATAAGTCCACTGGCCGCAGCGATGTTCGTGAAATAACGTTGAAAGCTGCGTTAAAGCCAAAACAAACATGTAAAGTCAGGCTCTGAGACAGGTGGTAAGGGTAATACGTAGGTAAACAGAACAAGAAATATCTGAAAAAAAAATGGACGGCGTAAATTTGCCAGCAAACAGGGACGGGCCTACGGTGGCACAAAAGTGACATGGAAGATATATTTTATACTACGTGCGCTAGCAGTAGCTAATACGTGCGCACGTAATAAGTAATACGTGCGCACGTATTAGCTACTGCGTGCGTACGTAGTATAAAATATATCTTCCATGTCACTTTTGTGCCACCGTACGGGCCCTTAGAATAACAATGTCTACGTTTTTGACCAAGAAGAAATTTCTATTTATTCATTTCTTATCAGTAACAAAAAGTAGGTCAAAAGTCAGCATATTCAGCTACGCCGAAAAACGGCTAGATATTGCTGCTGGAGATACATATGAAAATGAGCTAGGCTTTGGCAAAAGGGGGTTGAATGCCATGAGGCATGATACCAAGCAAGTCATCACATAGGATTATGTGATGTCATAATCAAAGCATGACAAATAATAACAATTCACATGCTTTTTAGAAGTTATAAATCACTCTTTATATTTATATTTATTTAAGTATGTATGTCAGTATAGTATTGTGGGCCGGTGGCACATATACTTTGAATTAAAATATTGTATAGTTGTAAAGTATGTTGTCTAACAAACGACTGAATCATGAGGTAGAATGGTCCTTCGCCACGCAGAAAATTTACGAATAACGAAAAGATTTCGACTGCGCAGGCTGACATGGGTCGATACTTTTTGCAGATGCATTAAACCCCCTTTTCACAGAGCATGGTTCAAACAACTGAATCATGAAGTAGAATGGTCCTTTCACATGCAGAGAAGTTACGAATAATAAAAAGACTTCGAGCTATGTCAGCCTGCGCAGACTGCGCAGGCTGACATGGGTCGATACTATTTGCAGATGTAAATTGAACAGATCATATTTCAGTTAAAATGATAGCCCGAAACTATTTCAAATGAATTATTGTCCATGTTGCAATAATAGTGTGTTGGCAGACCTTAACTCCCCCTGCCCAACTTAATTTGCATTAGCGGACAGTGTAGATTCAGATCAGACGGCACAAAACGTGCAGTCTGATCTCGGATCTACACTGTCCGCTATGTTGACATATTCTAGCCCAAAACTACGTTAAAATCACAAAATTTAAGGTTTGTTTTCTGGACTGAAAAGTTCCATCTTGTTTAATTGTCACTCATGGGATAAATTTGAAAAAAAGATTAACTAAGATGATTGTTATATTTATTGTGTTAAGGTATTAAACGCCGCCATAAAAAGTATTTGTTTTCTGTCACGGCGGTTGGTCCATGTTTCCATTTCATCAGTATGGTACTAATCTTCGTACAGAGACTCGCCCGAACATTACGCGCTAGCCGTTTAGGTAAAATAATTGTTGTATTTTCGGAGAATATTGCGGGGGGTCCAATCAAATCTTGGTTTCATTCAGTCCGCGCAGGCTGACCTGGCCCGAAACAGTTATGTGATAATAAGGATCTGAAATTCGTCGGCGTTTGAGATATACAGGATCTGACATGAGTTGGTTTTTGAAATAAAACTTTATTTGACTAGTCTACAAAAAAGAAATTATTAAGCAAGCCTTTGGCGAGCTAAATAACATTTTATTTTGTGGACGAGTTTAATAATTTTTTTACCTCAAAAGCCAACGAATGTCAGATTCTTTTTATCACATAACTGTATAACAAGAATTATGTCTATAATGCTGTAATTTACACGAAACCTATTCGCTTCTTTGACAGGTACATTACGAACGAAAAAAAGTTCCAAAGAAACTTGCATAGATTGATTTTGTTTTGAGTCTAAAAGTGATTAAATTTAAATTAACAACTTTATCATGATTACGAATTTTGACCGATGTTTTCACTCAGGAAGCAAGGTCAGCAATCTTTTAGAAATAAATTGTATAATTACAGAGTGTTGACCAAATACAGCACTATTTTCTTATCTCAGGCGTGTGGGAGACAAGAAAATTAGTAATGGCTGTATTACATTGAAAACAAGGGGAGTTATGTGATATTTTTTTCTTTTTATTAAACTCGCAAAGAAAAAGTGTTACTAAAATCGCCAACGGCTCGCTTACTAACAATTTTCCTAGATCGTTTTATGATTTTTTTCTCAAACGCCAACTTACGTCAGATCCTATGTGTCTTGCGTTTTAGTTCTGTTAATAACTGTTGTTACGAACAAAAACTGGTAAAAGGATTCACTGGCCCCGGCTATCACATTTCTGAGTTTCTCTTTAGAGAATTTGAAAACTATTCATGTAGCACATTGTAATGTAAATTTGATCATTAAAATTCCTGTTGAATTTGTGATTTCCCATACTCCCTCATCCCTGTCATAGAATGCATATCATCTCTTATGGTTGGCCTTTCAACTTTCATAGATCTTGTTTTGACCCATGCACAAAGCCTACGTATTGGGTTTCACGCTGCTTCAATGCCGCATTCTTGTAGTCTCTTTATTTCAATGTAAAACAAATAGGGTGGGGCGAGGGGGGGGGGGGTTTAACCCTTTACCAAATAATCCCTGATTATTCATGACCGTGGAAAGGAGGGCTTTTGAAAATATTGTGGGAAAAGGGGAAAATGCTGGTAACCAGTATTTTCTCCTTTTTCCACCACGTTTTCTTACCTATCAAAGACAGAAAGCATTTGAGTTATATTTAAATTGTTGACTGCAAATGCTTTTGATTTAGTCTGGTTCAAAATTTTTTGGTTTGGTAAAGGGTTAGTGAATGTGCAGTCTGATCTTGATCTATATCGTTTCCAGAAGCCACCGTTTTCATTGTCTACTGCTAGATGGCATTCTTCAAATACACATCTATCTGATTTGGGCATTCTGGGTACAGAACCGGACTACTTTTCAAAACGACAACCGTTACTTTGAATTTCAAAATAAAATAAACGTTTACTCAATAAAACGCTACCTGTTGAGATTCATTCAGATATGATCAGCTAGCATGTAGCCTATGCACCGACCATTTATTAAAACAGCCCCTACAGGATTGGGTAATAGCTTCGGTATAAGCCCTACTTTTCTCCCGTATAGGAGATGGGTGATGCGTCATAGCAGACAGGTCGAATCTTCGAAAATATGACATGCGCAGAAAACGCCAGTGTTTTTCGCCTGTGGCACTGAAAAGGATTAAACCTAAAAACAAAAGGCATAGTCTGAGGTGATTTTTGAAGGATAACACATGTATAGATTAAGATAAGACTGCATAGAACAAGTGTACTACCAAATGAAGAGACTCTTAATCTACGCCGTTCGCTAAAGCTTATTTTTATAGTACGAGGCAGAGCAGGATTAAATCCACAACAAGTGGTAGGTATCTATTACTTACGCCAGGTAACTCTTTAATTATGTAACATTTACGGTTGTTTAGACACTAAAGGGGATGTAAAACGATACATTTTAAACCAGCTTATTTGTCATGATGAGAATTTCTGATACAAAATTGTTTTTTTTTTGTTTGCTTCCTTCATTGACTAACGTTCAACTCTTTACCCGATGAAAAAGTTTCGTTTATGAATTGAATTTGCGTTTTTTTTTATCGTCGCCACCGGTTTCCCATATGGGCGACGCCCCCTGAAGGCTGTTAGTATTGTTACAGGGGATAGTGCAGATACAGGACGAAACCCATCCTAAGTTTCGCCTGGTTCTTTAACGTGCTCGGTGTATAGCACCGTCACACGGGACCTCGGTTTAACGTCTCATCCGAAAGACTATTAGTAATTTTAGATGGCCAGCCGTGGGAATCGAGCCCACACCCTCATGATCACGAGTCTTACGCTCTACCAACTGAGCTATGCGGGCTGTTTCTTTTATCGGATTTGGCAGGATTTAAAAACGACAATTGAAAAATGGCAAAAATGATGGATTCACATGGTTTGTGTAAGGGGAGATAACTGTTTTTAGGGCTTTGAGTCCATTGATTGTAGTTACGAATAAATTAATCGTGTTGGTATGAATACTAACGGTTTGATTCAAAAACATAAACTCATCCGTTTCAGATATAAATCTTTAAAGGGAGATAATCAGGGTTTCTTGTACAGGGAGGTAATCTGATTTTTGATACATACCGCTCACTGACGACCGCTACCTGAATACAACACCTCGGCTGCTACACTCACGGTAAACTTTGAATGATTGGATCGTGGAGATCAAAGATCAGACTTCAAAGAACGTGCAGCCTGAATCTAATCCGCACTGTCTGCAATGGCGTGCTGGGTCCGTATTCGCCAACCTTTTCTAAGAACGTTTTTTTCCCGACGTGCTTTTTGGTACTGATAACAAATGAATGAATAGAAATATGTGATTGGTTAAAAAATGAAGACATGTGGTAAAAATGTAGACGTGTTTATTGTAAGGGCACCTGCCTATTTGCAGACAAATTCACGCCGTCTATCTTTTTAAAGATATTTCTTGTTAGTCTTGTTCTCCAAGATTTTCTAAATTTGAAAGTAACACAACTTCTGATTGGCTAAACCGAATGGTTTTGCCAATCAGAAGTTGTGTTACTTTCAAATTTAGAAAATCTCAAAGCATAAGACTAAGAACGTTCTTAAGAATGCTTGTTGAATACGAACGCAGGTCACATATAGCAGCAATAGGTTCACATTTTACCACAACCGTTCAAAATAATTTAAAGGACCGTTAACTTTTTACCAGACGACAAAATTTTAAACTTACCTAAATTCAAAGGAGATACAGACGACAAATAAAGTGTGGCTCAAATGACGTGTTTTTTCTTTGACGGGGTAGAAAACATTGTGGGAAAAGTAGAAAATGCTGGTTACCAGCATTTTCTCCTTTTTCCTACAATGTTTTCAAAAGTCTTATTCACCAGGCTCGTTAAAACTCGGGATTATTTGATATAGGGGGGGAAAAAAATTAACAAATGTCACGGTAGCCAACCCCCTCTTCATGTGTCACTAACCAGCTGCGGTGTGGTCAACGTAACGTCACAGTGATAAATGTACAGCGGTTCGAGTCCCCCCGAGGGCACAATTGTACATGTTATGTTTATCTATGCAATGTAGAGCTGTTGTTTATAATAGAGGCTGGTCAGTGTATACTAATTTGAATAGTGAATTTGAAAGGGATACTTTGTGGGAAGGATTCTTACTTCATTATTTGTACAGGTAAAGTAAATTTACTTGTCTTTTTCACTGCAACGATTGCTGTATGTTTTTCTCTGTCTATCAGTCAGTCTTTCTCTGCCTTTCTCTGAGTCCATTTGTCCGTCTGTCTGTGTATTTGTCTGCCGAACAAAGTCTGTCTCTGAGTCAAATTCTAGGTTTCGTTTCGCGTTTAACAGTTTGAAATTATTATGGATGCGGACTTCATTATTTACTTTTTTTCTGATTTTGTGTCCTGAAAAAAAAATCTAATTGTTTGTCTTACATTTCTGTGTACCTAACAACTCACCTCTCTCTCTCTCTCTCTCTCTCTCTCTCTCTCTCTCTCTCTCTCTCTCTCTCTTTCTCTCTTTCCTTCTCTCTCTCCTTCCCTCCCCCTCTTTCTCCTTGTCTCTCTCTTTTTCCTTCTTTCTTTCCTCTTTTTCTCTGTCTCTGTCTCTGTCTCTGTCTCTCTCTCTGTCTCTCTCTCTCTCTCTCTCTCTGCCGTGAAAATTCGAACACAAATGACATACTACCGTTCACCTTTAACTAAACAATGCTTTGTTTTATCAGCGTTAAGGGAGAAGGCTTTTTAAAACATTGTTGCTAAAAGGGGGCGGGGGAAATCGCTGGTTATTATCATTTGGTCCTTTTTTCAATACGTTTTCTACCCTTTTATAGGCAATTCCAGTCATTTGAGCTAAATTTTATTTGTTATCTGCATATATGAATAATTTATAATTATTCATAGTTTTGTTGTGTTTTTTATGACATAACTGTATTAAACGTCAAAATTTTTGACTCGTCAAACTTGTTATCATTTCCGAACGAAAACTTTGCTTTTACATGATTAACGTCGTTTTCAACATTATTTTAGTTATATCGCGACGGCCTGTACAACAATAACGTGTTACATGCCTTTCTGTCGTTTCTCCTGCCAATATTCCGCACAATGTTCTTCCCAAGCCACTGGCTGCTTCCTTATATAACCATCGTCTTAACTATGTACAGTGGTGAGAGAGGACTGAATCATTTCGTAATTACAATAAACAATCCTGGTAAAGAATTTAGCTGAGCTGGGGAATCTAGCCAGCGACCCCTGCATTTCAAGCCCTGTGCCTTACCGACCATAGTCTATACCGGGCCCGACTAATGCAAGTAAGGCGACCGACATGTTTCACGTTTACACTGCATGTGAGTCCGAACTCGTGTCTTATTAGTCCGTATTGGCCAACCATTCTTAGAGGCCCAGTAGCAACTAAAAGTAAACATTGCGAGTGATAAAAATGCATTTTAGCCATGCTCTGTGAAAAGGGAGCTTAATGCATCTTCGTGATACTTTATATCAAGCAAGTCATCTTAGCAGTATGGATCCATCAAATACAATAATTGTAGAACAACCGAATAGATAATGAGGTAGACTGGTCCTTTGACATGCAGAAAACTAACCGATAGCAAAAAGTTTCGGCCTATGTCAGCCTGCGCGAACTGCGCAGGCGTACGTAGGTCGATACTTTTTGCAGATGCATTAAGCCCCCTTTTCACAGAGCATGGGTCATTTAAATTCAAATTATACCATTTAAATGCATGGAATTTGCAGGGAAAATTACAATCTGTATTTGTACGGTTGGTCCATGTGGTATTCGCAGGCAGAAAAATGACATTTAAAAAGAGGCCAAATGTTGTCAGGTCGTTCTATCTTTTGTTTACATTTTACTTTGGTTGAAAAATTAGTTTTTTTTTCTGCCAGCGACTAACACAACGACCTACAGCACAATTAAAGATTGTCATCTTCTGAATAATTTCCAGACTTTTGAATGGTATGATTTATTTCTAAATGCATTTCAATACCCACGTTGTTTACTTTTCATCGCTATTTAGCCTTTAAAGTTGTCTTGAAGAATTTGCTAAATTTCAAAGTGACTCAAATTGTGATTAACGAAAGCGAATGGTTTAGCAAGTAAGAAATTGTGTTACTTTCTAAAACAAGAAAAAGACGAAAATGAGATTCAGAATACAACTAGTTCAGTGTTCTGTTTTATTGAACAGCACCCACACGGGCAGAGTCCTGTAGCGCAGTTGGTAACGCACAGGAATTGAAACTGGGGGATCGCTCGTTCGATTCCCATACTATGCATATTAAGGATTAATGACAGTCATTGAGACAAGAGTCTTTCTTTTTCACCGCCGATCATTGTTTCGACAAAGGGTATGTGGGAAAACAGCCAGTGGCTTCTGAAGAATATAGTGCTCAGTACCGGTAAAAGAAACTCCAGAGTTCGTATTCACCAACTATTCTAAGTTTCTTTTCTAGTCTTATACTAGATTTAGAAAGTAATACAACTTCTGATTGGCTAAACCGAATGGTTTAGCCAATCAGAAGTTGTGTTACTTTCCAATTCACAAAATTCTTGAGAATAAGACAAAAAATGTTCTTAAGAATGGTTAGTAAATACGGACCCAGGAAGGCATAGACTCCGCGATATAGCTAGAATGATGTTGAAAAGGGCGTTTAAACCTAACAAACACACAAAATTCAAATACGAGATGATAAAGAGATACAGTTAGGGTTTGACACTGGTATTTATATCGCATATAAAACATCGTTATGCTGTCATAATTTCGAATTGAAAACCGTATAATGTACCCTTAACGAAACTGGCTTTTTCATCCCACATTATTAAGGACAGGGCACCCTAATGGGATTCGTGTAACATCGCCTGTCATCGCCAAAATACGTACGGATTTGGCTAAGATTCGAGTAATACGTAATCGATGGGCCGATAGACGCTGGTTCCCTGCATCGATTACATCTTACCCGAGTCTTAGCCGAATCCGTACGATTTTCGGCGATGAAAGGCGATGCTAAACGAATCCCATTAGGGTGTCCATTAGGGTGTCCTATCCTTAACATGGCGCCGATTCGCCGGTAGCGTACAGGACTCAAGGACAGGAAGCCGCTGCTACGATCCCTGGCTCGGTCAATTTCTTTCCGAGGATTGATGATAGTCATTGCGACAGGATTCATTCCTCTCTCACCGCTGACCATTGTTTCGACGATGGTTATGTGGAAAAGCAGCCAGTGGCTTGGAAAGAGTACTGAGCCGAGCCGGCGACCTCTTGTTCCTAAGTCCTGCACGCCACCGACTGCTTTCTCACATAACCATCGTCGAAACAATGGTCAGCGGTGAGAGAACGAGGAAAGTATTTTGTGAGATAGGTAAAGGGACGAAAAAAGGGGTCCTATTAAAAGTAATAACCTTAGCTTGACCTCTAACCTTATGGCGTTTTTCACTCGTTGTAAAAGAATTTATCTCCCTATATGGCTTGCAACACGCGAAAAGGGGCATTCGGACATTTGAGTAAAGTGTCATCTCGGATTAGCCTGCGCAGTCCGCGCGGACTAATCCGAAACAAAACTTTCCGTTTTTTATTTAATTTTCTGTTTTGCGCAAGTCTACTGTACGACAAAATCTAATGTAGTCGTAAAGTGCCGTCTCGGATTAGCCTGCGCGGACTGCGCAGGCTGATCCGAGACGACACTTTTACGCAAATGTCTGAATGCCCCTTTTCGCGTGTTGCATGCCATATGATTGTAAATAACTTCATCATTTCCTTTTTCATTTACCCTTATCCCGCTATATAAGTTAAATGGCACCTTCAAGTCGATAGTAAAAACCTAAACGTTGCTATTTCAAAGTTACTTTTGGGGGAGAAATCTCTCCTTATCGGACAGTGTGGATCCAAGATCAGACTGCACGTTCTGTGCAGTCTGATCCTGATCTACACTGTCCGCCAAAGGTCAGTGAGTCCTGCTAAGCAGCCGATGGGTTAACTCTCTACTGCAAGTCAATATTTTAGACTTATCCAAAATAAAAGCATTTTTGCAGACCGCAATTTAAATGTGGTTCAAAAAATAGACTTGTCTTTGCAGGAGTAGAAAATATTGTGGGAAAAGGAGAAAATGCTGGTTACCTGCATTTTCTCCTTTTCCCGCAATGTTTTCAAATGCCCGTTGCATTTGAAATCGGTCGTTAAAATTCGGGATTGTGTGGTAGAGTGTTAAAGGGGCATTCAACCCAGTTTGGACCTCTTAGAAGGATGGGATGGGGAGAAAATTGATTTTTTTTGTAATGAGAATCATAGGACGTGACTGTTTCCTCTTATTTGGGGAAAAGAAAAAAAAAAAGAAAAACCTACGGTAGACTCAAACCCATGACCTTTAAAATTATTGTCGGTGACTCTACAGGTTGACCTATGGAGTAAACTGATTAGCATACTGTGTTAAAAATGTATTTGTCCCTTGTTGTGCAGTCATAGCTAAACCGTTACAGACGCAATAGGTGCTTTCCAGAGAAGAAATACAATGAAAATCTGCGTAAACCATGCTATGTGAAATGGGGGCTTAATGCATGTGCAAAAAGTATTGACCCAGGTCAGCCTGCGTGGACTGCCCAGGCTGACCTGGTTCGATTTTTTTTTTTCTATTGGTCAATCTTCTGCATGTCAAAGGACCAGTTATATCGAGGCGGCACCTATCCATGCTTTTCTGGATTTTCTTTTACCAGTACTCCGCACTATTTTCTTTCCAAGCCACTGGCCGCTTAACCATCGTCGAAACAATGATCAGCGGTGAGAGTGGAATGAATCCTGTCGCAATGATTCATCAATCCTCGAAAAGAAATTAGCCTAGCCAGGGATCGAACCCACGACCCCCTGTTCTCAAGTCCTGCACGCTAAAGCCAGGCGTAACTTAGGATGGGCTTCGTTCTGTATCTTGTACTATCCCCCGTAACAACACTAAGTCTCCAGGGGGCGTGGCCCATATGGACAACCGGTGGCGACAATAAATAAACGCAAATTCAATCAATCAGTCTACGTGTAATTTCAGACCCGCCATTTTTGCAGCATCTGCTCCTTTTCCAACGATGAGTTGGATTTTCATCTAATCTTGAAAGATTTAACCGTGTAATTGAAAATTTTGCTTTTTCAACAGTAAGCAAAACGATGTGAAAAGAGATGCAGTTTCTGGTGTGGTTACTGTTATTATTTCCTTCTATACAAAACCAGAAAAGCGTTTTAACCATGAAGCTGCTAAGCGCGACTCACTGACCTTTTGCGAACAATGTAGATTTCCCAGCTCGGCTAATTTCTGTCTAAGGATTGGTGATAGTAACTGCGACAGGATTCATCCCTCTTTGATCGCTGTATATTGTTTGGACGATGGTTATGAGGGAAAGCAACAGGTATGTTATATGGAAGAATATCGTGCGAAGAACTGGTAACAGGAACTCTAGGGCAGCATGGATAAGTGCGCTGGCCGCCACGATGTAACTGAAATAATGTTCAAAACAGCGCTAAACACCAAACAATCAATCAGTCATTCCTTTTTGACCGCTGTATATTGTTTGGACGATGGTTATGTGGAAAAGCAGCAAGTAAAATAAGGGAGAATATTGTGTGAAGTACTGGTAAAAGAAACTCTTGGAGCGCATAGATAAGTGCACTGGCCGCCGCGATATAACTGAAATAATGTTGAGAATGGCGTTAAAGGCCATACAAATACACAATCTTGCCACGTAAAACGGTTGAAAACACGATAAATTAGTTATAACTTTCCGCACCACAGACGATACACGAAGCTTTTGTAGACAGTGTAGATCAAGATCAGACTGCACAGAACGTGCAGTCTGACCTACACTGTCCATTGCTATATTCTAGACCATGACAGAAATGTCTCTTGATCTTGCAGAGGAAATGTATTTTTAGCCTGTGAGAAAATGCAGTTTATTTCTTCAGTAGTGAAAGAGTTATAATTTATGGCCTGCAAAACACGAAAAGGGACAGTCGGACATTTGCGTAAAGTGACGTCTCGGATCAGCCTGCGCAGTCCGCGCAGGCTAATCCGAGACGGCACTTTACGACTGCATTAGATTTTGTCCTACAGTAGACTTGCGCAAAATAGAAAATTACTCATAAACGAAAAATGTCGTTTCGGATTAGTCAGCGCGGAGTGCGCAGGTTGATCCGAAACGACACTTTACGCAAATGTCCGAATGCCCTTTTTCGCGTATTGCAGGCCAATTATAGTATAGTAACTACGGGATTTCCAAATATAGAAGAGTACTACACTGTTTATTACGGTGGCACAAAAGTGACATGGAAGATATATTTTATACTACGTGCGCACGCAGTAGCTAATACGTGCGCACGTAATAAGTAATACGTGCGCACGTATTAGCTACTGCGTGCGCACATAGTATAAAATATATCTTCCATGTCACTTTTGTGCCACCGTAGTTTATACTACACGATAGTGACACTTTTATACTAGGATTGCGGTTGCTAGGGTGACGGTTGATGTTTTTATTTAAAAATGGATTTAAAAGTCTCGAGCTTATGTCAGTTGTGGTCAAATGACTTTGTTCCCCGATGCTAAAATTAAACAAAACGAATACAGCTTAGTCACGGTTGTAATGGCGTGTTTGTTTCAACCCTTCGGATGCTTAGCGCGATTCATTGACCTTTTGCGGACAGTGTAGATCAAAGATCAGACTGCACAGAACGTGCAGTCTGATCTTTGATCTACACTGTCCGATAAGGAGATATTTGTCTCGAAAAGATAAGTTTGAAGCAGCATTATTCAGATTTTTACTATCGGCTTAAAAGTTTCATTTAAGTTAATTAGCAGGTTACGGGTTAATTATATGAAATTATTCCATATAACCCTTTTATCGCCATAAGTGAAAACATGGGTTTGTTGTGGACGGAATAGATTACGATCAGACTGCACAGAACTCACAGTCTAATCTTTCATCAATACCGTATGAGCTACTGTCTGGCAAAAGCGGTTTAATGTACCTGCGTGATGCATGATACCAAGCAAACAATCATACAAGAAAATATTGATGCATAACATCAATGGCGTCGCAAATCAGTTGTTTCTGAAATAGGGCACATTACAGCGGGTTAATTTTTTTTTTCGCCAAGGGCATCACTTGAACAAACTTCGTCGAGGTCCATGTGGTGATACTACATGACAAACATTTAAACACTGGGCCATCTGGGATACGATCTGGTTTTTATCGATCTGGCAATGAAAGTACGGTATTTTACATGTTAAAAAACAAACAAAAAAATCAGTCCAAATAGAAAAGCAAAGTTGGTACGGGCTCGATCTGGTAATGAAAGTACCGTATTTTTACATTTTTGTTAAAGAAACCAAAACACTGAACAAGTATATAATTATTATAGTAAACAATATGGCTACCTCCACAGGCACTTTTCAAAAGCGAATAAAAATATAGTACCGCCGCTCATGCAGCGCCACAATAATAATGGACCCATAAAATCCTTATTGTCCCACAACCGACTGAATTATAAGATAGATTGGTCATTTGACACGCAGATAACTGGCCGATGGCAAAAATATTCGACTCAGATCAGCCTGTGCGGACTACGCAGGCTGACATGGGTCGATATTTCTTTTTTCAGATACATTAAGACCCTTTACACAAAGCATAACTTATATATGGCCTGCAACACGCAAAAAGGGGCACTCGGACATTTGCGTAAAGTGTCGTCCCGGATCAGCCTGCGCAGTACGCGTACGCTAATCCGAGACGGCACTTTACGACTATATTAGATTTTGTGCTACAGTAGACTTTCGCAACACAGAAAATTACATAAAAACGGAAAGCGTCGTTTCGGATTAGCCTGCGCGGACCGCGCAGGCTGATTCGAGACGACACTTTACGCAAATGTCCGAATGCCCCTTTTCGCGTGTTGCAAGCCATATTATGTTGAACTATAGTTCGTGCTGAATATCTTCTTTTTACAATGATGTTATCAAAGTTTTGAAGTGCTAATTTATTTCTAGAGATACTGATATAAATAGAAATTTAAGGTCTACGGCCCCCAACTGTCATATTAAAAGACGGAAGCTGCCGAGATTGGCCGAATAGCTTTTACGAAAACGTCGATGCTACACAATATCAACTGATGAGCTAGTGAGTCTTACTATAGACTCACTAACTCATTGGTAAATGTCGTGTAACATCGACGTTTTCGTAAAGCCTACTCGGCCAATCTCGACAGCTTCCGTCTTTTAACATGAGAGGTAGGGGCGGTAGACCTTAAATTTCTATTTATATCAGTATCTCTAGAAATAAATTAGCACTTCAAAACTTTGATAACATCATATTAAAAGACGGAACCTGCCGAGATCGGCCGAATAGCCTTTACGAAAACGTTCATCTTACACGATATTTACCGATGAGTTAGGGGTCGTCTTAGGGGTCGCAATACTTAATAGAGATTATCAGTAACAAATGAAATCTTTGTCGTGATAAATTACATCGGTAAAAGTATGGATTAAGTGCTGTTCGTAGATTTAGCTAAGGTAATGAAAAATTGTTTTTTATTCTCTATATTATTAGCACACTTTTTTCTACTCGCGTGTGTGTGTGTGTGTGTGTGTGTGTGTGTGTGTGTGTGTGTGTGTGTGTGTGTATATATTCACACCTTCTGATGCTGGTAATCATAATCTGACGATCCCATCCTTGTAAGACAAGATAACGTTAATCCTAATCCTGCTGAATCGGTGAAGTGAATCTTTTAACTCTAAGGTTGCTAAGCGCGACTCCCTGACATTTTGCGGACAGTGTAGATCAAGATCAGACTGCACAGAATGTGCAGTCTGATCTTAGATCTACACTGTCCGAGAAGGGGATATTTTATCCCCGAAAAAACATAACTTTGAAATGGCAATATTTGGGTTTTTGTTATCGAATTTAAAAAATGCATTTTAGTTATTTAGCAGGAAATCGGTTAATCCCTTTCCTAAACGACAAGCCCGCCCGGGTGGCTCAGTGATGAGCGTGTCGGACTCATGACCTGGTGGTTGTGAGTTCGATACCCGGTTGAGGCGAACTTTCTTTCCGGCGTATTTTCGCCTCTCACCTCTGCTGAAGCATGTGAGAAAAGTAGTCGGTGGCTTTGGAAAGAAAGTTGTGTTAGTACTGGTGTGAGAAAGCCAGGAAACACATGTGCGTCACCGACCGCCATGGTATGACCTTAGCTGTTAAAGTAGCGTTAAACCCCAATACAACCAACCAACCAACTAAACGACAACATTTTAGACTCGTCCAGATGGAAAGCAATTGAGGACAACAAAATTAATGTTACTCAAAAAAATGAAATTTTGTTTTGGGAAGGGTAAAAAAGATTGTGGGAAAAGGAGAAAATGCTGGTTACCAGTATTTTCTCTTTTTCCCACAATGTTTTCAAAAAGCTTCTTTCTCAGGTTTGTGAAAACCTGGAATTGTTTTGGAAAGGGTGAAGCCGAAAGTAAAAACTTAAATTTTGCTATTTCCAATGTAAATTTTTAAAGAAAAATATGTCCTTATCGGACAGTGTAGATCAAAGATCAGACTGCACATTCTGTGCAGTCTGATCTTGATCTAAACTGTACGCAAAATGTCACTGAGTCGTGCTTAGCAACCTGACGGTTTAATGAAAAATTCAATTTGGCACCTAAAACTGCCTAAACTAGATTTTGACCCAAAAGAAAATCGTATGTCAGAGGAAAGTTAATAATTGTAGAATGATTTGGACAAGTCTTTTTAAGCTACGGTTAAGTAGGGTTAGTTACGGTTAACCAAGGTCAACTACGTTCAAACTACGGTCACAGTAGGGTCACAACATCGTAGTTAGCCTGTTAAAAAATCATGTACTTACTACGGGCAAATCATAAGTTCAAACTACGTTAATTACTACGTTGAACTACGGTTATCTACATGTACAACGTTCAACAACGTTTAATGCGTTCAAGTACGACTAGCCAGTCATTTCCTACTACGGTCGAGTACGTGAGGTGTGACCACGGCTTTATTACTGTAATCTGAAGAGGGAAAAACGAAATATAAACTTAAAATGGTTGCCATCGCTGAGATTTGAAAAAAAAAAGCTACTTTACAATTTATTGTCAAACGACTCTTCCAACCGAGCTATCCGCGCATCATGTAATCGTGCTGCATTAAAAATAGGCCATGTTCTGTGAAGAGGTGGGCTAACTGCATCGGCAAAAAGTATAGTTCGTGTAGGCTGACACGGGTCTAAACGTTTTGCTATTTGTAAATTTTCTGCATATCAAAGGACCATTCTACCTCATAATTCAGTAGATTATAAGACAAACTGGGTTTTATGGATCCATACTTATATGATGACTTGCTTGCATTATGGAGATGCATTAAACCTTATTCTGTTAGAGCGTGGCCCAAATGTAGTTATCTTTCGTTACGCATATACAGCTACCCCGTTACAAACGGGATAACAAATTCTAGTAAAAAAATATTTGAGCCACGCTCTGGCAAAAGGGAGCTTAATGTATCTCCGTAATGCATTGCACCGAGCAATACATCTCGTTATTAGGGTCTAACAAGCGATTGAAATATGAGGTAGAATGGTCCTTTGACGTGCAGAAATTTGACCGTCAGCAAAAAGTTTCGGACCAGGTAAGCCTGCGCGGACTGCGCAGGCTGACCTGGTTCGATACTTTATGCAGATGCATTAAGCCCCATTTTCACAGAGAATTACTCATTTTTAAAATATTTGGACATTCCTCCTGTTTTCTACGCGCTTTTCAGACTATCTTTACATTTATCTTTGGAGGCAAATAGCAAAATCACCTTTTTTCAAAAGATTTTCTTGCAAATAAAAAAAGAATGGTTATAGTCCTACGTCACTTTAAACACTAAAATGTTGGGTACCCTTAACCCCTGTTAGAATCAGAAAAATCACCCGAAAGAAAGCTTTAAAATAATTTTATACGGTGCAAAAAAGGGTGAGTAAATTATTCAGACATGAAGAGGAAAGTTTTGGCCGCGATAACAGCGTGTTTACATCGTTCAAAAATAACTTTCGCAAACTATAAACACTGCCCTGCAAAAAAATCTGTTACGAGGGGTGGGTGCGATTTTGCCGATAAATCCTATAAAAATTGTTCGGTTAACTCTTTCCGTACTGTAGACGACCGACACCAGAAGTAATTTTGGACAGTGTAGATCAAGATCAGACTGCACAGAACGTGCAGTCTGATCTTTGATCTACACTGTCCACTACTTTATTTTAGAATAAGGCCAAAATGTCTCTTCACCTTGCAGGGGAAGTGTATTCTATTGCCGATGAAAAACTGTAAATGATTTACCTGGTAGTAAAAGAATGAGCTATTTACCAAAAACATCCCCTCGAAAATGCGCAATAAGTCTCTATTCAACAACAAAATTATTACTTGTCCAAACTGAAAGCATTTGAAGACGAAATCTCGGCAGCTTCCGTCCTTTAAATGAGAGTTAGAGGCTGTAGACCTTAAGTAAAGCAGATTCGAAGCAGTCCAATCGGTCAGAACAATTAGCTTTGAAGCCAGGAGCTGTAAGTCGATTCCCGATTTCGCCCAAACTCTTATTGGTGGCTGATGGAAGTCATTTCCACAAGATTCGCTCCTCTTAGCATTAAACGTTGTCTCTATCTTGTGTATTTCGAAAAGGAAGAGGAAAAAAGTTTCGGTTTCGGTAGTTTCGGTTAAAGAAACTCTAAAATCATAGATAGATGCATTGGCGACGTAATGTACCGATAAAGTCACAATAGCTGCCAAAAATACAGAATGCGAGTTTATAATGCAATTAGATTTAAATCACACCAATATTAAAAGTAATTACATGTATTGTGAAGATGAAAACCTGGGCCCGTATTTACTAACCATTCTTAAGAACATTCTTCGTCTTTTTCTCAAGAAAGTGTGTTACTTTCAAATTCAGAAAATTCTTGAGAAAAAAAAATGTTCTTAAGAATGGTTGGTGATAACGGGCTCCATTATTCTACGGTCGGTCTTAGTGTTAGTCACTGACAGGAAAATGAACTTTAAAACTAGATCAAAAGATGCCAGGTCGCTCTATCTTTTGTAAGCTTTTTAGCTGGTTTTAAATTTAGTTTTTCTACCAGCGACTTACACTTGGACCAACTGTGCAATAACAGATTGTCACCTTCACAATAATTTTCCATACTTTTAAATTGTATATGATTTAAATTTAAATGCATTTTAACACCCGTTTTGTTTACTTTTGGCAGCTATTTGGCCTTTAAAAACGTCGTGAATAACTAAAACGAACTGTTCTATGTACAGGCATCGATGATTGCGCATTCAATTCCAACCAGTTTCTCTGGGAAAATTAAATGTTACACTACTGTATAAAATTTATTGAAAGATTCAATCCAACAGTAAAGGCTGAAGTGTTACCATTTTCAATCCTTTTTCAACCTACAAAACTCGTATCGACAAGTGTACATCCGGGATTAGACTGCACGTTCTGTGCAAACTGGTCTTGATCTACACTGTCTGCCACAGGTCTTTCAGATAGAAATGTAAATAAAAAATTCGATTCCAAAGACATTTTATCACATTATAAAAATCACTGTATCGGACAGTGTAGATACAAGATCAGACTGCACGTTCTGTGCAGACTGGTCTTGATCTACACTGTCCGCAACAGGTCTCACAAGTGAAAGATACAAGTAAACATTTCGAGCCGGAAAGACAAGTATTGCGATTCAAAAAAGAAGTTTTATCACATTTTATAAAACTCACTGTATCGGACAATATAGATCCAAGACAGGACTGCACGTTCTAAACAGTCTGATCTTGATCTACAGTTCCTACAAAAGATCGAAAAAGTCGACTAAAGGTTACGTTTAAGAGACGCCGTGGTATCAAATAATTTGATCAAAATCCGCCTAAAATTTTAAAGAAAAATGCGAAAATTCCTTTCTTTTTGCCTAGAAATTCTTACACTGTTAACATCTTTAATAGAACTTTTTATCCTTGTGATTCCATTTAGACCGTGCAAAAAAATAGAGGATAATCAACCGGTTGTGTGTGATATTAAAAATCTGTCACTGGAATGGGGTGTGATGCGGTTGAAAAAACGAGTACAAAGTCTGATCTTTGATCTACGCTGTCAGATTAGGAGACATTTAACACCCAAAAATACCTTGAAAGAAGCAAAATTTGGGTTTTTACTATCGATTTGAAAATTCATGATCATCAACGTAAATAAGGTTTAACACTTTACCAGACGACAAAATTTTAGACTGGTCGAAATTCAAAGTATTTGCAGACACAAATAACACGGTGGTCAAAAATGAACTTTGTCTTTGAAAGGGTAGAAAACATTGTGAGAAAAAAGAGAAAATGCTTGTTACCAGCATTTTCTCTTTTTCCCACAATGTTTTCAAAAGTCCTTTTCCTTGGGGGGTCCTTAAAACTCGGGACTGTGTGGATAAGGATTAACCCATAGGCTGTTAAGCGCGACTCATGGACCTTTTGCGGACAGCGTAGATCAAGATCAGACTGCACAGAACGTGCAGTCTGATCTATGATCTACACTGTCCGATAAGGAGATATCTTTCCCCAAAGTAATACCTTTGAAATAGCAAACTTTGGGTTTTTACGATCGGCTTGAAAGTTTCATTTCACTTTTTTAGCAGGATTAGGGATAAGGGTTAATACATTAAGATATATGGAAACATCGTGGCAAAAGAAGAAATTGCTCGTAACGAGCAATTTCTTCTTTTGCCACGATGTTTTTATACGTTCACAACTGCAGGAAGAAAGAAGCCGTTTTGCAACTGAAAAGTGTGTCAATATAAAAATTCCACGATTATCAAACTACTGATAAACAATTTTCCGTCTGGCCCTTCACAACACAGCCTGTTCTATGAAAGAGCACTCATTTATAAGGGTAGCAAAATATGACGGGATGGGGACCTCGCGCCCCCCCCCCCCCCTTAGAAAATATTGTAGGAAAAGGAAGAAATTGCTTATAGCACTCAATTGTTCTTTTTTTTTCCACAATGTTTCCAGATTGTTTTCACTGGGACTTGATGCACACAAAAATTCGTGTTTACATGGTTAAAGAATTTAATCCCTAAATTACCAAACGATCCCGACTTTGAGCGACCCTGGTAAAAAAAAAGGCTCTTGAAAACATTGTGGAAAAAGAAGAAAATGCTGGCAAACCAGCATTTTCTCCTTTTCCCGAAATGTTTTCTATCCTAGCACAGACAAAATCTATCCATTTGAACAATATTGCATTTGTCGTCTGCAAACGCTTTCAGTTTGGACCAGTCTAAAATTTTGTCATTTGGTAAAGAGTTATGATAAATGGTTTTACAAACAAAATCAAAGTTTTCACATTTTCTCACGTAGCTAAAACTTAACTCCAAGGCTACCGAGCTCAACTAAATGCGCCTCTGCAGACAATGTGGATCAAGATCAGGGCCCGGTTAAGTCTCTTACGAATTTATTACTAGCGAGTCATTTTACTAATATTAACAGACTTAAGAAACGTTCTCAAATCCTAAGTTGACACAACATTTCACACTCAACTCAGCAAAATAATAAACTTAAGTCTGTTAAATTGACTTAAGTCCATTATTTTTCTGAGCTGAATCTGAGACATTGTGTCAACTTGGGATTTGAGAATGTTTCTAAAGTCTGTTAATGTTAGTAAAGTACGTCTGAAATCACGAAGTCAGCTTAAAAGTCGGAAAATAAGTCTGTTAGTAAACTTGAGCAAAATAAAAGACTTAAAATTTTTTTGTGAAACTGGGCCCAGGCTCTATAGGGTGTGCGGTCTAATCTTGGATCTTCATTGTCGGATATGGAGAGAATTTCCTAGCGAAAACAATTCTGACGCTGCATTTGGGTTTAGTGGTTTTTTTCCCCAATTGATTTGGACTTTTCATTTAACCCTTAAGCTGCTAAGCGAGACTCAATGACCTTTTGCAGACATTGTAGATCAAGATCAGACTGCACAGAACGTGCAGTCTGATCTTTGATCTACACTGTCCGCTTTGCTGAGACATTCTGAACAATGGAAACCTTGACATTGTTATAATACTAGTCTGAAAATGTCTTTAAAGGTTCGCAACACATTCTTGAGTTTTAACGCCCATGAAAAAGAACCCATTTGACAGCATTGTGGGAACAGGAGAAAATGCTGGAAACTATGTTTCCAGCATTTTCTCCTTTTTCTACAATGTTTTCTACTCTATCAAAGACACATTTTATCTTTAAGCAACATTTAAATTGTCATCTGCTCGAGTTTTGAACTTGGACAAGTCAAAAATTTTGTCATTTGGTACGGGATTTATGGTGTTTAACGGCGTTTTCAACATTATTTCAGTTTTATCGCGGCGGCCAGTGCACCTGTCCATGCTTTCCTGGAGTTTCTTCTATCAGTAACCCGCATAATATTCTTTCCAAGTCACGGGCTGCTTTCCCACATAACCATTGTCGAAACAATGATCAGCGGTGAAAGAGGAATGAATCCTGTCGCAATGACTATCATCAATCCTCGGAAAGAAATTGGCCGAGTCGGTGATCGAACCAGGGACCTTCTGTTCTCAAGTCCTGTACGCTACCGACTGAGCTACCGAGGCTTGGCGTCATTTAGTACAGACTTAAGGCCTATCTTAACGGCGATGCATGTAAAGGTCACAAATACGATGAAGATTTAGTCAAAGTAGATCAATGGGCGCGGGTTTCGAACATGTAAATCTTTTACATCACAGTATAAGACCAAAATTTAATGGTTCGATATCAAAGTCATTTTCGCCGAAAGAAATCTCACCGTGTCAGAGGTTGTAGATCGAAGATCAGACTGTTCATTTGGCGCAGTCTTGTCTTTAACTACAGTGTCCGCAATAGGATTTTGAGTTGACTTTATAGTAGCCTGCGAAAGAAAGAAAAAAAAACCTACAGATAATAGTGCGTTTTATGTCCTTGCAGTAAACATCTTGGAAAATAATGTGAAAGAATACATTGCTTTATATATTAATTTTGTAACCATGGGATTGGTGATTTTGCTTTCATGTTTTGAAAAAAAAATAATACAGAACTCAAATCACGGACTGTTCTAACCACTGTACCTGCTGATAAGCCCAGTTTTCGTGCGCATGTGTTTATTTTGATAACTTGGGTCTTATGAGAATCTATATCTACGAGGGTTATCGAGTGTTTGATGTAACGAAAAAAACTCATTAAATAAATTTTCCTGCCGACGACTTCCCGCCAAACCACTTGTGACCCGTGACCCTTTACCACACAATCCAGAGTTTTAATTACTCTGAATGCGAAGGCTTTTGAAAACATTGTGGGAAAAGGAGAAAATGCTGATACCAGCATTTTCTCCTTTTCTCACAATGTTTTCTAACCTTACAAAGAAAAATCCCATCTTTTGAAATACATTTAAAATACATTTACCTTATCTGCAAATATTTTGAATTGAAACAGATAGAAAAGTTTTGTTGTATGGTAGAGAATTAAGGTGATATGTCGACTGAGTGCGCTTTACAGACATTCCAGATCATACTAAATACATAATAGCATAAATGTGAACACTTTGAATTATTATAATTATAGTACCATAATTACAACACTATAGAGATCGGTTTGTGAAATTGGCCCAAAGGAAAAATTCTAGACTCTCCTAAATTTTACACTACGCAATGATATAAGTGAAACCCAAATGACAGAATTTGTCATTAAAAGGATAGAAAACATAGTGGGAAAAGGAGAAAATGTAACCAGCATATTCTTCTTTTCCAAAATTCGTTCAAATGCCTTCTTTCTTAGGGTCGTGAAAACACAGAATTGTTTGTTATAAGGTCATAGGGTAGAAATCATTGGAGAAAAAGGATAAAATGTTGATAACCAGCATTGCTCTTTTTCTGTGATATTTTAAAAAGCCTTCATTCTCAATGTCATAAAATCACGGCATTGTTTGGTAACGATTTAACTCTTTACCAAACGACAAAATGTGGACTTGTCCAAAATGAAACCATTTGCAGACGACAAAGTGAATGTTACTCAAAGACTTAAGCATGGATAGGGCACCCTACTGGGATTCGTGTAACATCGTCTTTCATCGCCGAAATCGTAAGGATTCGGTTAAGACTCGGGTAATCCGTAATCGATCGGCCGACAGACGCTGGTTCCCCACATCGATTACGGATTACTCGAGTCTGAGCCGAATCCGCACGGTTTTCGGCGATGAAAGGCGATGTTACACGAATCCCATTACGGTGCCCTATCCTTAGATTTGCTTTAGGAAGGAAATGAAAACATCGTGGGAAAAAGGAGAAAATGCTGGTTACCAGCATTTTCTCCTTTTTCACACAATGTTTTCAAAAGCCTTCTTCCTCAGGGTTGTTAAAACTAGGGATTGTGTTGTATAGGTATAAATAAGAAGGTTAAATAGACTAGCGCAAAACTTCAAAATTCTATAAAACTCAAAATTATCGCAGTGTGATTGTTTTTCAACCCACTTTTATCCCCTTCATCTTTTTTTTCTAACCCAGGGCGTTGCTGTCGATAAAAGTTTGACATAAACTCGTAAAAAATGAGTTCTTACGAAATTTTTTAAGTGTTACAAAAAACAACATTTTTTGGCTTCACTGGCCCAGTTCTAACGTCAGTAGGTAGTCATCTAGGGATTTTTGAGCTAGGATCGCTGCTTGTCAGACCTTTTTCGTATATTATAAAATTAAATAAAATAATGTGAACAGTTTGTTCCTCTTGTTAAGGATAGGGCACCCTAATGGGATTCGTGTAACATCGCCTTTCATCGCCGAAAAACGTACGGATTCGGCTAAGACTCGGGTAATCCGTAATCGATGCGGGGTACCAGCTTCTATCGGCCGATCGATTACGGATTACCCGAGTCTTCGCCGAATCCGTACGTTTTTCGGCGCTGAAAGGCGACGTTACAGGAATCCTATTAGGGTTTCCTATCCTTAAATTGTCTTTCAATAATAGAACATGAAATAAAAGCCGCGTCGACAGTGCCGAGACCCTATCGAAATCCAAACTGGGCATCAGTTAGGATACTATTCTTATCTGCCCATGCTTTCAGCCTGTTGTTAAGTATAACATTAAATAGTTTCGCAAAACAGCTTGTCAAAGCTATACCTCGATAGTTCGAAGACAAAGAAAGAGACACAGTCTATTGGCATTATTTACCTTAACCCTTTACCACACAATCCCGAGTTTTAACGACCCTAAGAAAAAAAGTCTTTTGAAAATATTGTGCGAAAAGGAGAAAATGCTGGTAACCAGCATTTTCTCCTTTTCCCACAATATTTTCTATTATTTTGAAAAAATAAAAAAAAATCTCCTCTTTGGACTCACATCTCTTAAATTGTCTGCAAATGCTTTCAATTTTGCCAAGTCTAAAAATTAGTTTTTTGGGGAAGGGCTAAACTGACATGCGCAGCTCAAGGCGCTTTTGCAGGGGTTGTAAATCGAGAGCAGACAGCACAGAATGTGCAGTGCAGTCCGATCTCCCATTTACAGAGTCCGATAGTGAGTCACTTTTCCGGCGAAATAGAACTTCCAAATATTTGCAATACTTGGGATTTTTCTATAGAATCGAAATTTTCACTTCATTCATTTAGCAAGTGTTAAAAATTGAACTGAATCCAATCATTTTATAGCAAGGCCTAACAGTTATCGTGGTCATCGTTGAGTACTTTCAGTACTTTCATTCTTCTCAGTCGAGCAACTTGTCCTCTAAAAAGGTCTAAGCTCGCTTTATCTTATTTTCATCATAAAATATTTTGGTTCGGCTCATCTGCCACTGATAAATTCATACTAGAGTGAGAACGTTAGACGAATAGTTACAAAATCTAATTGATCCAAAAGTTGAGTACTTTCAGTACTTTTCATTTTTCTCAGTCGAGTGACTCGTCCTCTACAAAGGTCGTAAGCTCGCTTTATCTTCTTTTCATTATTAATTATTTTGGCTCACCTGACGTTGATAAATCCATACTGGAGTGAAACATAGACGGATAGTGTCACAAAATCTACCAAATCAAAAAATTAAGTACTTTCAGTAGTTTCATTTTTCTCAGTCGAGCGACTTGTCCTTTACAAATGTCTAAGCTCGCTTTATCTTCTTTTCATAATTACTTATTTTGCCTCACCTGACGTTGATAAATCCATACTGGAGTGAAACATAGACGGATAGTGTCACAAAATCTACCAAATCAATAGATACAAAATCTAATTGATCTAAAAGTTGAGTACTTTAAATACTTTTCATTTTTCTCAGTCGAGCGACTTGTCCTGTACAAAATTAATGTCTAAGCTCGCTTTATCTTCTTTTCATTATCAATTATTTTGGCTCACCTGACGTTGATAAATCCATACTATAATGAAACATACACGGATATAATTACAAAATCTACCAATTCAAAAAATTAAGTACTTTCAGTAGTTTCATTTTTCTCAGTCGAGCGACTTGTCCTTTACAAAGATCTAAGCTCGCTTTATCTTGTTTTCATTATTAATTATTTTGGCTCACCTGACGTTGATAAATCCATACTGGAGTGAAACATAGACGGATAGTGTCACAAAATCTACCAAATCAATAGATACAAAATCTAATTGATCTAAAAGTTGAGTACTTTAAATACTTTTCATTTTTCTCAGTCGAGCGACTTGTCCTGTACAAAATTAATGTCTAAGCTCGCTTTATCTTCTTTTCATTATCAATTATTTTGGCTCACCTGACGTTGATAAATCCATTACTATAATGAAACATACACGGATATAATTACAAAATCTACCAATTCAAAAAATTAAGTACTTTCAGTAGTTTCATTTTTCTCAGTCGAGCGACTTGTCCTTTACAAAGATCTAAGCTCGCTTTATCTTCTTTTCATTATTACTTATTTTGGCTCACCTGACGTTGATAAATTCATACTGGAGTGAAACATAGACGGATAGTGTCACAAAATCTACCAAATCAATAGATACAAAATCTAATTGATCCAAAAGTTGAGTACTTTAAATACTTTTCATTTTTCTCAGTCGAGCGACTTGTCCTGTACAAAATTAATGTCTAAGCTAGCTTTATCTTCTTTTCATTATCAATTATTTTGGCTCACCTGACGTTGATAAATCCATACTATAATGAAACATACACGGATATAATTACAAAATCTACCAATTCAAAAAATTAAGTACTTTCAGTAGTTTCATTTTTCTCAGTCGAGCGACTTGTCCTTTACAAAGATCTAAGCTCGCTTTATCTTGTTTTCATTATTAATTATTTTGGCTCACCTGACGTTGATAAATCCATACTGGAGTGAAACATAGACGGATAGTGTCACAAAATCTACCAAATCAATAGATACAAAATCTAATTGATCTAAAAGTTGAGTACTTTAAATACTTTTCATTTTTCTCAGTCGAGCGACTTGTCCTGTACAAAATTAATGTCTAAGCTCGCTTTATCTTCTTTTCATTATCAATTATTTTGGCTCACCTGACGTTGATAAATCCATTACTATAATGAAACATACACGGATATAATTACAAAATCTACCAATTCAAAAAATTAAGTACTTTCAGTAGTTTCATTTTTCTCAGTCGAGCGACTTGTCCTTTACAAAGATCTAAGCTCGCTTTATCTTCTATTCATTATTACTTATTTTGGCTCACCTGACGTTGATAAATCCATACTGGAGTGAAACATAGACGGATAGTGTCACAAAATCTACCAAATCAATAGATACAAAATCTAATTGATCTAAAAGTTGAGTACTTTAAATACTTTTCATTTTTCTCAGTCGAGCGACTTGTCCTGTACAAAATTAATGTCTAAGCTCGCTTTATCTTCTTTTCATTATTAATTATTTTGGCTCACCTGACGTTGATAAATCCATTACTATAATGAAACATACACGGATATAATTACAAAATCTACCAATTCAAAAAATTAAGTACTTTCAGTAGTTTCATTTTTCTCAGTCGAGCGACTTGTCCTTTACAAAGATCTAAGCTCGCTTTATCTTGTTTTCATTATTAATTATTTTGGCTCACCTGACGTTGATAAATCCATACTGGAGTGAAACATAGACGGATAGTGTCACAAAATCTACCAAATCAATAGATACAAAATCTAATTGATCTAAAAGTTGAGTACTTTAAATACTTTTCATTTTTCTCAGTCGAGCGACTTGTCCTGTACAAAATTAATGTCTAAGCTCGCTTTATCTTCTTTTCATTATCAATTATTTTGGCTCACCTGACGTTGATAAATCCATACTATAATGAAACATACACGGATATAATTACAAAATCTACCAATTCAAAAAATTAAGTACTTTCAGTAGTTTCATTTTTCTCAGTCGAGCGACTTGTCCTTTACAAAGATCTAAGCTCGCTTTATCTTCTTTTCATTATTAATTATTTTGGCTCACCTGACGTTGATAAATCCATACTGGAGTGAAACATAGACGGATAGTGTCACAAAATCTACCAATTCAAAAAATTAAGTACTTTCAGTAGTTTCATTTTTCTCAGTCGAGCGACTTGTCCTTTACAAAGGTCTAAGCTCGCTTTATCTTGTTTTCATTATTAATTATTTTGGCTCACCTGACGTTGATAACTCTATACTATAGTGAAACATACGCGGATGAAATTACAAAATCTACTATCCGCCTAAATCCATAAAATCTGCTTTCCGCTGTTTAGACCGTCAAAACAGCGTATGAAGTTACCACGTTTATTTGTAAATAAACGCATTTTAGTGATTTTACTCTTTGCCAAATGATCGACGCTGCTTGAATGAGAAGACTTTTGAAAACATTGTGGGAAAAGATGAAAATGCTGGTAACCAGCATTTTCTTCTTTTTCAAAAATGTTTTCTATCCTTTCAAAGACATTTCTCATCATTTGAAGCAGAATCATTGATTATTAATTTGTCGTCTGCAAATCATTTCAATAGCTGGACATTTCTAAAATTTTGTCGTATGACCAAGCGTGATGTGTTGCAGCCGTCACCTCTCATGTGACAGAAAGTGTGGAAAATTATTAACCTGCCGAGCCTGGTGGTCATTAAGTCATTTTAGAAGACAGAAAAATGTGACATTTATTTCGCTTTTCATTGCATGATATAAGCGATCTTAATCAGAGTACTCAAGGTACTCTTAATGACGCTTCCGAAGGTGAATGTTTACAAACAATAACAGACTGGTGAAACGCCAGCGTGCAGTGATTTTCGATAAGCTGTTTAATAAACGTTTCTTTCAAAAATTATTGTGGTATTTTGGATTATAAAAGCAAGGTAAGTTAAAGAGGAAGGGAGTGAGTTTATATTGGAAATTTTCTTTCTTTCTTTCTTTCTTTCTTTCTTTCTTTACTTCTTTCTTCCTTTCACAGCTGACTTTCACCGCTTTATTCACTTTATTTCTGACTTTGTCTCTAAAAACAGAAAAATAAACTCTAGTTGTTTTGTTGCATTTCGGTGTAACTAACACCTCTCTCTCTCTCTCTCTCTCTCTCTCTCTCTGTCTCTCTGTCTGTCTGTCTGTCTGTCTGTCTCTCTCTCTCTCTCTCTCTCTCTCTCTCTCTCTCTCTCTCTCTCTCTCTCTCTCTCAAGAATATTCAAGTTATATAGCAAAAAAGGCCAAATTCGATCTTGATTAAAGAGGTTTCTATGACATCGTTACAGTAGATAGTATTCTCTTGATTAATGTTTTAGCTACAATGTCACTATATAGCTTGTTTAAAACTGCACCATATATACCGCCATAGGCCTTCGAACTGAAGAACTGAATAGAGTTTTGCAAAAGTCGATCAAAATGGAAATAAAGGGGGGAGGGGGGTATTGTAATAGAACCTAGCTACCGTGATTCTTCGCATGACCAATAAGTCTAAATGGTTTTTTTTTTTTATATCAATTCATAGTTTAATTTTGGTGCAGTAACATCGAAAGAAGGCAGAAAAAGGATTTAACATTTTTTTTACTAAATTACTTACAATAGAATATTTCTGACAATGGTGATTTTGGACGACAAGGATAAAGATGAAGCGATGACTTTACTATTTGCCAGACGATAAACTTTTTATCTTGCCCAAAATAAAAGCATTTGCAGACGACAAATGAAAGTTGGCTTAAATGATAGAGTTTGTCTGTGATAGGTTAGAAAACATTGTGGGAAAAGGAGAAAATGCTGATTTCCAGCATTTTCTCCTTATCCCACAATAGTTTTCAACAACCTTCTTTCCGTGGATCATTAAAACTCGGTTTTTCTAGATCAGAAGCAAATTTCCATTGCTGTTAAAGGTTATTTTAACGAAGTGGCTACTTACAGTTAACTTTCAATAGCCAAAAACGCTGAAATGGCTATTTATCATCATCATCATCATCATCATCAACATCATCATCCTCATCATCTTTAAGAACAATCGAACATAACCGATCTTCCATCTTACCATTGGAAGTCTGAAGACAAGTGCAAAAAGTTTCAGAATGTGAATAACAAGATCGGACTTAACAAAACGTGCGATCTGATCTTTGATCCACAGAAATGACCTTGCAACGATTTGGTACAATCTTCTGTAATATTGATTGGAAATATATGGCTTGCAACACGCGAAAAGGTGCATTCGGACATTAGCGTATAGTGTCGTCTCGGATCAGCCTGCGCATTCCACGCAGACTTATCCGAGACGACTACATTAGATTTTGTGCTACAGTAGACTTGTGCAAAACAGAAAATTACATAAAAACGAAAAGAGTTGTTTCGGATTAGCCTGCGCGGACTGCGCAGGCTGATCCGAGACGACACTTTACGCAAATGTTCGAATGCACCTTTTCGCGTGTTGTAGGCCAATGATAGTCATTTTTCCAGCACTAGAAGAGTTCATCTTGACTACTGCGCCTTATATATCAGCCTTACTCTGTGAAAAAGGGGATTAATGCATCTGCAAAAAGTGTCGACCCCGGTCAGCCTGCGCAATTCGCGCAGGCTGACCAGGCTCGAAACTTTTTGGTTTTGGTCAATTTTCTGCATGTCCAAGGACCAGTCTACCTCATTACTCAGCCGGTCGTTAGACAAATGAAATTTTACAGATCCATGATCATGGGATGACTTGCTTGATCTAATGTATCACGGAGATGCATTAAGCCCCCTTTTGTCAGAGCGTAGCTTGTATTTATTCGTTCTGCCCGCTACAGTTAATAAGCCATGATAAGTCGGCGCGTATTATTAACGGTCTGCTTATTCAACAATTCCTCCATGAAACGAATTCGCAGCGGACGACTTTGAATTTATAAGTTACGGAAAATTATGAAAAATCGAAGTGTTTTGCAGGTGCAAGTGAAAACATTATGGGAAAAGGATAAACTGCTCGTTACGAGCAATTTATCCTGTTGCCACAGTGTTTTCAAAGTCAGTCTGCTGATAGACGTGAGAAGGCTCGTCTACTGTATGTAATGTGTTTACTCTTTGAAAGCCATAGAAATAAAATGAACGTTTTTTACAAGAAAAAAGGTAAACAAAATGCTGCATTTCTCAGTTTTTCTTTTCGCTAATACATTTCTATAAGACTTGTACGGTACATAGCAAGATTAGACAGCATATTGTCAGCAATCTGAACTTGGCCTACATTGTCCCGTAACTGTTTCTGGCAGACTAAGTGTTAGGACACAAGTTTATGACCTGTCTTTGATCCCAATATACGTCATCCGATCGGTCACATGAGAAGGAATCAAAGTACGTGCAATACTTTGCTCTGGTTGAAAAATTGAATCCACTGAAACTCGGAAATAGTTTTATCACAGGCTTGACTAAGTATAGAAACAACAGAGATCCAAGATCAGACTGCACGTTCTGTGCAGTCTGATCTTAATCTGTGTCGGTTGCAAAAGCTCTTGTTTTCGCCTATGGCGCTGGAAGGGTTAAATCCATTAAATCCATTATATCTACGAACAGGTTGAATCCACAGGTAGAATGGTCCTTGGACATACAAAAAAAAAATATTAAACGCAAAAAGATTCCGATCCAGGTCGGCCTGCGCGGACTTTTCAGGCTGACCTCGGTCAATACTTTTGGCAGATGCATTTAACTTTACCCCCATTTCACAGAGAACGGATCACATGTATGTATTTGGCGCTATATACCAGGCTATAAAACTATAGACAAGTTCATGTCGATAGCATTTGCTCATGACAAATTAAAAGTAGCTCAATTCACGGGTAGGAAACTTCATATTCAGAGCCAATGGCTCTGACGATAAAATGTTTTGTTGGTCTTCCGGTTCCGTGGTGTAGAAAACACGTTGAGAGACCAGAGCATTGCATGACATTCCCCTTTTTAGAAATTCAAAGACTTCAAAGAACACATTTGTACAAAGAATGACAAGCTTGCCTGTTTTTCATTGGGTTTTTTTAGCCGATATTTTCGGAATCGGAAAACCAACACAATATTTTATCGTCAGAGCTATTGGCTCTGAATATGAAGTTTCCTACCCGTGCAAGTGATGAGAATTGTCTTTGATGAGACAGGAAACAATGTTGGAAAAGGAGAGGATGCTGGTTACCAGCAATTTCTCCTTTTCCCACAATCTTTTCGAAAGCTTTCTTTCTTAGGGTCGTCCACACACAGGATTGTTTGGTCATGGTTTAATACTTCACTTTTTTACGTACCTTTTTTTATTTATGACTCGACTGTATGATATGGCATGTAACACGCGAAAAGGGGCATTCGGATATTTACGTAAAATGTAGTCTCGGGTCGGCCTGCGCACTCCGCGCTGACTAATCCGAAACGACACTTTTCGTTTTATGTAATTTTCTGTTTTGCGCTAGTCTATTGTAAGACAAAATCTAATGTAGTCGGAAAGTGCCGTCTCGGATTAGCCTTTGCGGACTGTGCGGGCTGATCCGAGACGACACTTTACGCAAATGTCCGACAGTCCCTTTTTGCGTGTAGCAGGCCATATTCTGCTACGGATTAACGAGGTTTGAAGAGCCACTTGGCTGTAGATTATACTGTATATACAGGTGAGGCGTAGGATCATCGATTAGGGCTTATCAGCAATAACGAGGGGAATTTGTCAATTAATCGTAAATTGGAGAATGAATTATGGCCTTCTGTTTGTGTTTAGTATGGAGAAATATGTCGTGGTTTGGGATATAAAGAGATATGGGTCAATCAGACAATCACAGCTTGTCCAACGAAAGAAAATTATATGCAGAATACCTGTGGCTAATATTTATATTTGTTGGTTTTCAGTGTACTGCTGTTTTCTACAGTACTTTATTTATGTCACGGCAGCCAGTGCACCTATCCAGCCGCTAATCTGGCCTGCACTTACATTAGATCTTTCAGCAACAATTATACGGACACTGCTCTGTGAAAAGAAGGTTTAATGCATTTGCAAAACCTATCGACCATTTCGCGCAGGCTGACCTGTGTTGATTTTTTTTGCTGTTGGCCAATTTTCTACAGGTCACAGGACCCGTATACCTCGGGATTTAGTCGTTTGCCTGCAACACGCGAAAAGGGACAGTTGGATATTTTGCGTAAAGTGTCGTCTCGGATCAGCCTGCGCAGTCCGCGCAGGCTAATCCGAGACGGCACTTTACGACTGCATTAGATTTTGTCTTACAATAGACTAGTTTAAGTTCCAACTTAAACATGCAACACATTGTGCTTCTGTTTCATTTTTGTCATTTTTCTTTTTCCTCTGTTTTCCTAATCATCGTTTTTTTTTTCCCCCCCCAGTGATTTCAAAAATAATATCACTCATGTCATCTGTGTATTCCTTATGTTATCAACTAGGAGAAGAACCTAATAAGCTGTGCTTTCGTTGCAATCCTATTGATTTGTATTGTGTTTTATGACATATTGTAAGTTAATAATCAATAAAATATGTTTAAAGTAATTGACTTGTGCAAAACAGAAAATAACATCAAAAAAGAAAAGTGTCTTTTCTGATTAGTCAGCACGGAGTGCGCAGGCTGATCTGAGACTACAGTTTACGCAAATGTCCGAATGCCCCTTTTCGCGTGTTACATGCCATAATAACGATTTACTTTTTATAATGCATTACGGAAATGCACTGAGCCTCGTTTTGCCAAAGCGTCGTTCATATAAACTCTACATCTCTATCGATGGTCGAAAATACCATCTACTGAGTCTTAGAAAGATACTTATCTTACAGGCTTGACTACACAAGCAGATGGTATAGATCAAGATTAGACTACATGTTTTATGTAGTCTGGTCTTGATATATGACGTCCACAAAAACTGAAGTCTTCGCCCGTGACTTTATCAGGGCAACACATACGTGTACGAGTATTTTTTTAAAAACGACTGGCTGCTTAGCCACATGAATAACGTGAAAAGTATCATCAGTCCGGAGAGAGTAACGAATCCTGTCGCAATGACTTCTATCAATCCTCCGCAATGATTTTGTTCGAGTAGGGACTCGAGCGCACGACTTACTGATTACATGTGTTGCGCGTTATTTCATCAATCGATGGTTGAATAAGGACATGGTCACCCGGGCCCGATTTCACCGGAAAAAAACTCAAGTCTTTTATTTTACTCAAATCTACTAATGGTCCCAGGTTTCGACTTAAGTTGAGTTCATTATTGTAGATGCATTTCAGTAACATAAATACATTGTAGTAACATTCTAAAATCCTGAATTGACAATATGTTTCAGACTCAACTAAGCAAAATAAATGGACTTAAGTTAAACCTTTACCACACAATGACGACTTTAACACCCCTGATAGAGAAGGCTTTTGAAAACATTGTGGGAAAAGGAGAAAATGCTGGTTACCAGCATTTTCTCCTTTTCCCACAATGTTTTCTACCCTATCAAAGAGAAATCATTTCATATGAGCCACATTGAAATTGTCATCTGCAAATGCTTTCAATTCGGACAGGTCTAAAATTTGTCGTGTGGTAAAGAGTTAAAAAGCTTACGTCCATTATTTCGCAGAGTTGAGTCTGAAACGTTGTGTCAACTTTGGATTTGAGAATGGTCCACAAGTCTGTTAATGTTGCTAAAATGCGTCTGGAATAACAAACTCAACTTAAGTCGGAAAATAAGTCTGTTTGAAGATTTGAGTAAAATAAGAGACTTAAGCTTTTTCATGAAACCAGGCCCCGATGTATTTGGAAGAGCCAGAAGGACCTTGATTTTTCTCAAGTTTAAACCAAGACTTTTTCAATTACAATGTCTTTTCAGACGACAAACTAAATATGGCTAGAATGATGGTATTTTGCCTCTGCTGGTTGCAAGCATTTTCTCCATTTCCCACAGTGCTTTCATAATCCCTTTTATTCAATGTTTTATAAAAACGTGGGATGTTTTGCAGTGATAAAATAATATATATATATATATATATTTGAAAAGACAGACGGCGTAAATTTGCCAGCAAATAGGCAGGGGCACTCAGAATAAACATGTCTACATTTTTGACCAATCACAAAGCTCTATTTATTCATTTGTTATCAATACCAAAAAGTAGGTCAAAAGCTAGCACATTTAGCTACGCCGAAAAAAAAAAGATCATGGCGGAAATGAGATTTTACTTTACCAACTTCGAGTCCCCTAGACCATGACGCGGTCAATGTCACGTGGTTTATGGGGCTTGACGGACGAACCCCTTCATTGTGGGGCCATAAAATTAATGTATTCTGATTCTTTAAAGTAACCAATCGGGATAAATTTGCAATTTTTATGTCTTTACCCGTGACCTATTGTTATAAACTCTTTCGCTAGCTTAGGGCGAATGTTTAAGCTTTTGCGGTCGGTGTAAATCAAGATCAGACTGCACATAGGTGCAGTCTGATCTTAGATCTACACCGTCCGCTCTCGGTTACTATTCTGTGACCAAATTATCTTTTGTTGCACTGAGGGTCCTTATTTAAGACCTAGAGAAGGAGGGACTTGATGAAGTTGGCAGTGAAAGGATTAATGGGTCTTTATTTTAGAGTTTAAAATACGGTTATTTAGACGAGGGGAACTTTTAGGTGATTTATGGAGAAAATGGCGGAAGGTTAGCGGTGAAGATATAGAGTTAAAGGTACGCTTGCGTCCGTACGGTGGCACAAAAGTGACATGGAAGATATATTTTATACTACGTGCGCACGCAGTAGCTAATACGTGCGCACGTAATAAGTAATACGTGCGCACGCAGTAGTATTACGTGCGCACGTATTAGCTACTGCGTGCGCACGTAGTATAAAATATATCTTCCATGTCACTTTTGTGCCACCGTACGTCCGGTATCTAAATTTAGTAACAGTTATACTTTCGATGCCGTTTTTTGCGCATGTCATTGGAGAGGTCATCAGACCTCTGAGTTTAAAAGGCAGACTGCCACAGAATTTGCTGTCTGAATCCATTTTTCTTACGAAATTGTTCTGATACACAGTCTGTTTCGTCATGGTTTTGTAAATAAAGCGAAATCAAAAAACCGAAACAGGAAATAGACGTGGTTTATTTTCATATGACGAATTTCAGAAAAGATTTATCATATTTATTTGCCATGGTTGCAAATGACCTTTCAAATAATTGTAATTTTTCATAAAGCAACTAAATCTAAGCAGAAGAAAAAATAAAAAGAATTTCGTTAAAAAAAAAAGAGAAAGAAGACCGCTGGACAAGATCATGCGACTTGAAATCGCAGAAAGAAGGTCAATGACCGTCATGTAAAGCATAAAAGGTTTCTACGCGGCGACTTTTTTACTTGTTTGTTTACATGTACCAAAATATATTGAAATTAAAAGCTAATAAACTATTTGAAAACATTGATGCTGACCTCTCCTGGCTTCTTTTGTAAAGAAGCCAACTTGTATTCTTCGAAGATTGACCTGTCCTCTATTACAAATCACTATCCCGTACAGGATAAATATTAATACGCGGTGCGTATGCATAACACAAAACTCTGCTGCTAAAGAAATAGCAAACGGGAATCGGCTATAAATAATACGTCTGTAGAGAAATCAAGCCTTAAACGGGGGAGAAAAAAATACCATTTTTTACTGCAATGTTTGTTCACATTTTCTAAATATAGATTAAGGGAAAATCGTAGAAACAATATGCTGAAGTCGGAACCCCAACGCCCCATTGATTGATTGATTGTATGGTGTTTAACGCCGTTTTCAACATTATTCAGTTATATCACGGCGGCCAGTGCACCTATCCATGCTTTCCTGGAGTCTTTTACCAGTACTCCTCACAATCTTCTTTCCAAGCCACTGGCTGCTTTCCCACATAATCATCGTCGAAACAATGGTCAGAGGTGAGAGAGGAATGAATCCTGTCGCAGTAACTATCATCAATCCTCGGAAAGAAATTGGCCGAGCCAGGGGTCGTAGCCAGGGATCGAACCCTGGACCCCGTGTTCTCAAGTCCTGCACGCTACCGACTGAGCTACCGGGGCTCGGCCCCAACGCCCCAAACCCCGCTAAGAAAGGGAAGAATGAGAGCCAGCAGTCAGCCCCACCTACACCCCTATTGATTCTCCTGCCAAGCATACCAGAGGTCAGGAGCAGCAAAAGCCCGGTTCCCCTGAGACCATGACGATCTGGTCGGGTGAGGATCGGGTAGAGATCTAGCATTTGGTCGAGTAGCGATTGCGTATGGGTCGGGATGATCGAACAGAGATCGGAGTGGTTGTTGGGTTTCAGTCGTGAAGGAGTCGTGAATGATCGCGTCGGGGTCATGTATGATCGAGTAGAGGTCGAGAAGAAGTCGCGCACATGCCTTCGGTCGAGCTTGGTCTGGGAATTTGGGTGATCGGAATGATCGAGTTGATCTAATCTGCAGTTGGAATCTTGCATAAGGAGTTAAACCAGTGACTTTTTTAGTTCGTTTAATTTCAGTTTAAATGATAGAGAGAGCTCGCCTGTGTAATGTAATCATTTTTTTTACTCCTTGAATTCTACTGACGAAGACAGACACTTTTAAAGACTTTGTCGATAGAGACCAGAGAAAGCCAAATTTACATTATTAATATCATGATACCTCAGAGTTTGAGATGTTTGCTTTTTCCCTGAAAATTTACAAATAGTTCGTGGAAATTTTGCATACTTTAAGTGTCTAATTTGATACATGGAAGAAAGTCGATTTTATTTTATTCGAAGTGAGAGTTAATTACATTCGACTCTTTCTTGATGAAAGTTGACGCAGAACGTGCCTGTCTCCTCTTACGTTACATCCGGTATTTGTTTTCATTTTCCTGTTAGATCGGTTGCAAATAACTTGCCAAAAAACACACACAAGTACTACAAAAAACAAGAATTGCTCTAAATATAAACACTCCTTTTTTCTTACAACTTTTTTTTTTTTAAAGTTTGTCCAGAAACGCAAAGATTTAGATAGCGGGAGGTGTATAATAAAGATCAGACTGCACGTTCCTTGCAATCTGATCTTGATCTATGCCGTCCGTAAAGCCCCAAGTTTTCGCCTGTGTCGCTGTTCAAAAGGGTTAACAAGGTACGTTTTGATACTTCACCACAATGTTATATGGCTTGCAACACACGAATAGGGGCATTCGGACAGTTGCGTATAGTTTCGTCTCGGATCAGCCTGCGCAATCCGCGCAGGCTTATCCGAGACGCCACTTTACGACTACATTAGATTTTGTGCTACAGTAGACTTGCGCAAAACAGAAAATTACATAAACACGGAAAGTGTCGTTTCGGATTAGCCTGTGCGGACTGCACAGGCTGATCCGAGACGACACTTTACGCAAATGTCCGAATGCCCCTTTTAGTGTGTTGCAGGCCATATCGGGTTGCATACAGACGCTTGCTGTCATAGTTTTATGTCGCTTTTATCCACGATGTTCCTTCTTTGTGAAGAGGTCCTGCGTGGCTCAGTGATAAGGTGTACGACTCGTAACCTGGATGCATTGAGTTGGAGCCCCACTGGAAGCACTGGGTTTTTCGTGGGAGTGTCGGTGGGCAAAACTCTTTAGAACCCTAGCCTAGTACTGGTGAAACCAGGACACACACGAATATGTGAGCTGTCGCCGTGATATGACTGAAATAATGATAAAAGCAGGATAACACACCATTTAATCAATCTAACTTCTATGTAACATTTCTAGCCTTGCTAAAGCTTAGTAATAATAACGTTGAAGTGTTCTGCCTAGACAGGGACTCTTGGGCATAGTGTACGCATAATGTACGCAGGTTAAACATTACCATATTGGACAGTAAATATTAATGTCCCACCAAAATGCAAGACCGAACTAGACAAGAGGACGGCATAGTTCCAAGATCAGACTGCGCGTTCTGTGCAGTCTGATCTTGATCTATGCCGAAAGGGTTGACAAAGCACTATTTGATCCTTCACAACAATGCAGGATCGGGTTGCAAATGACATCTCCTGTCATAGTTTTATGTTCTTTTCATCAGCGATGTTTCGAGCCTTGCTACAGCTTACTATCAATAACGTTGTGCATGGTGTTCCGCCTTAACAGGGATTCTGTGACATTATTCCGATAAACCATATAAAGTTGTCACGTCGTCATGTTCGCAGGTTTGACATTAGCATGTTGAATTAGATAATGTCCTTTCATATTGCCATGCATTAATAGACAAGCGGTCGGCATAGATCCAAGATCAGACTGCACGTTCTGTGCAGTCTGATCTTGATCTATGCCGTCCGCAATAGCCCCATGTTGTCGTCTATGTCGCTGCTCAAAAGGGTTGACAAAGATCGTTTTGATAAGTTTGACCACAATGTCATATCGGGTTGCACACAGACGCTTCCTGTCATAGTTTTACGTTTTTATATGCAATCTACCCTCTATGTAACATTTTTACGCTGGCTAAATCTTGTTTTTAAACGGCGCTTTCAGAGCGCTTTTTATAATGATATGAAACTTATAAAAAATGTTTATCAATGAATTTACAAAGACAAGAGCTCCCTTCTGCCAGGGCATGCGTCATATTATATTGATCAAAGAAGATCAGATTGCACGGACCGTGCAGACTTTTTCCTTCAATGTTTTTGTCCGTTTTTCTTTAACAAGAACGTAAAATTATTTCTATAGGGGGGGTTAATGCTAACACATCTATTGATATTATTACGCCAGGATTAGGGTATCTTAACTTTGTATCAGACGACAAAAATTTAGAACTGTCCAAATTCAAAGCATTTGCAGACGACATGTTAATTAAGACAATCGTATCATGAAATTTGTCTTTAAAAGGAGAGAAAATATCGTGGTAAAAGGAGGAAATGCTGGTTGCCACCATTTCCTGCTTTTGCAACGATGTTTTCAAAAGTCCGATTTTTTTTTTTAAATTTCGAGAAAACATGGGATTGTCAGGAAAAGAGTAAAATTATCTCGGTCTTAACCACACAATCCCAAAACTTTTAACGACCCTGAGAAAAAAACACCTTCTGAAAACATTGTGGGAATAGGAGGAAATGCTGGTGACCAGCATTTTCTCCTTTTCCCACGATGTTTTCTACCCTGTCAAAGACCGATTCCTTCATTTGAGCAGCAATTACATTGTTGTCTGCAAATGCTTTCAATTTGGTCAAGTCGACATTTTTGTCGTTTGGTAAAGAGTAAACTCTCACTGTTAAATACACTCTGTTATTCACTCTGACTGTTTTATAAGATTATCTGCTTTGGATAAAGAAACATGTAAAAAGGTAGGGGTTTCTTTGGCTTTATCGTTTTCCTGATGTTTTGTGTGGATTTATCCTTTCAGCGATGGATGGATGGATGGATGGATGGATTGACTGATTGATTGTATGGTGTTTAACGCCGTTTTCAACATTATTTCAATTATATCGCGGCGGCCAGTGCACCTATCATGCTTTCATGGAGTCTCTTTTACCAGTACTCCGCACTATTTTCTTTCCAAGCCACTTCCTGCTTTCCCACATTACCATCGTCGAAACAATGATCAGCGGTGGGAGAGGAATGAATCCTGTCGCAATGACTATCATCAATCCTCGGAAAGAAATTGGCCGAGCCAGGGATCGAACCCATGACCCCCAGTTCTCAAGTCATGCACGCTACCGACTGAGCTACCGGGGCTCGGCTGGATGGATGGATGGATGGATGGACGATTGGTAGGGTGGATGGATGGGTGGATGGATGGATAGAGAAGGGCGGAGGAGGACGGACGGACGGTCGGACGGTAAGACGGACGAACGGACAGACAGACAGACAGACAGAGTGTGTGGTTAAAAGCTAAAAGAGTAGCAATTTTGCTTTGGCTTCGCTTATGACATTAAACCCTTAACCAAACAAGTTTGGCCGACCCTCAGGGAAAAAATTCTTGAAAACATGATGGAAAAAGACGAAAATGTTAGCTCTAGTAACAGTTTTCTCCTTTTCTCGATTTTTTTATTCTATCATGGAACTTTAGCTAATGTGTACCAACATTGTTCATTGGGTTATCTCAACAGTTATTTTTCTAACGTTGGTTCAATGTGACGTCGAACGTTTCGTTTTTGGTGGTCGACGACAAAAAGGAAACGCACTTGTCATTTCAATATGTATTCATTAATTTAATTGTATGCAAATTAAATCACATATCACATATTTGGGTCGTGTCATTATATGCGTGTATATTTACATCATACGTCTGCTTCAGGGAAGGGTGTTCAATTGATTTTGTCGTCTGCTTGTTAGAATATTTTATGCGTGAAATTTGTCATATGTTCGTTTGTAAACTGAATATGTCCATCTTGTTCTTCGTGCATGTTAAGCATGCAGGGGCGTACCAATCGCGTAACGCCCACAATGCGCAATACGCGTAACGTTGAAAAAGCGGCATTAGAAAATACATGTGCCATGCTCGGTGAAAAAGGGGACTTGGTGCATTTGCAAAAAGTATCGACCCAGGTCAGCCTGCGCAGTCCGCGCAGGCTGACCTGGGCCGATACTTTTTGCTTTTGGTCAATTTCTGCATGTCAAAGGACCATTCTACCACAAGAATCAGTCTGCTGTAAGAGAAAAATGGATTTTATGGATCTATTATTGTATAATGACTTGTTTGGTATCATTGACCACGGAGATGCATCGAGACCCCTTTTGCCAGAGTATGCCATGGCTCAGATCTTTTTTTTGTCACTATAAAACATAAAGTTATTGAAAATTTCACACCTACAATGTTGATCATAACTTAACTCTTTACCAGACGGCAAAATCCTAGACTGGTCCAAATTGATGATGATAATAATTATTATTACATTAATTTTCTTTTATCATCATTATGCGTTATACCGGTTATTGACTATTGCTCTTCTAGATGGGGGTTTAAAGAATATAGAAAGTCGGGGTCAATCCAAAATAGATGTTTTCGATATTTCCTTGGTGTTCATAAATTTACTCCTCTACTATGTATTTCCGGCGATATATACTGAACCAAAAAAGAAAACTTCCCCTGTGTTTAAGTGCAGATATACACAAATATGAAAATCAGGATTAAACTAGGTTTATATGCATTGAAAGAGTATTCTATTGCGACTTTGTGTGAAAAAAATTATTGCTGAGGGTTTATCCAGAAGTAGTGAAATGGTAGTTAAAATGCGGAAGGGGTCGCTCACCAAAATCACAAATTAATACCGGGTATGACCACCTTCAGCATGAAGGACTGCCTGGCATCGTTGGCGCATAGAACGGATAAGTGTATTGATTTCGGCTTGTGAAATGTTGTTCCATTCCTGAATTAAGGCTTGTCTTAGCTGGATGACGTTTGACGGTGGAATAGGGCGACGTCTAACACGCTGGTCCAAATTATCCCAAAGGTGTTCAATGGGATTCAGATCAGGGCTTTTGGCAGGCCAGTCATTAATAAATGCAATGTTATTCGCCCTGAGGAAATTCACATTGTCCCTAGCTGTATGGCTTGTGGCATTATCATGCTGAAAAAGAGTGATATTGGCATTATTTTGAAACAGTGGGATAACGTGCCTCGCAAGAATTTCATCTCGGTAGCGTTGGGCATTCAAATTCCCTTCGATAACGACGAGATTAGTGCGAAAGCCATGTGCAATGCCCGCCCAGACCAAGATAGAACCCCCACCCCCAAAACGATCTCGTTTAAGTACGCTTCAGTCGGCATAACGTTCATTTCTCCTACGGTATACTCGAACCCTGCCATCACCTCGATGAATGGAAAACCTGGACTCGTCAGAGAAAAGGACGCTATTCCATTGTTGTCTAAGCTAGCGTTGGTGTGTACGTGCCCAATTAACACGATTTACGCGGTGACGTCGCGTCAAAACACAACCAACGTATGGACGACGTGCACGTAGCCCACCCTCGCGCAAGCGATTGCGCACAGTTTCGGCAGATATACGGTTGTTATGTGTACCAGGGGTGTTAGCAGCAGTGGCTGTGGCAGTTTGAAAGCGATTGCGCAGGTGGGTGTTCCGAATATAGCAGTCTTGGCCGCGCGTCTTGACGCGAGGACGTCCACTACGTGGTCGATCTTCCGTACGCCCTGTTGCTTGAAAACGTTGCCTAAGGTGTCGAATAGCACGAGTAGAACATCCATTATTCATAGCAACAGCATTCATCGTCACACCAGCATTAAGCATGCCAATGGCACGTTCGCGTAAATTTTGCGGAATTCTAGGCATATCAAAAATAAAGAAAACTAAAAAGAATTTAATTTTTTTCAACGTCTTTTTCTTATTGACATGAAAGTCTATAAAATTAGACTGAAAGGTTTCAAAAAATATACACGAATTATACTGGTCCGTGCACGCACATGAAAATCGCTTTCAGAGGGTTTCTTCTGCAAAATGCTTTCAATCGAGTTAAAATTTGTTTTATCGGACACATAATCGTTCGCCCGAATATATGTAGGTCATCTGATATTTTTATTTTTTTTTAATAACATTGCATTTTCACTTAAACACAGGGGAAGTTTCTTTTTTGGTTCAGTATAGGTGTTATCAGCTGTAGGCACAGACGTTGGGTCAACATGTTACGACTGTGGAATCGTATCATTAAAATGACTGACAATCGCTTACCTGAAACTGTTCTTAATTACGATTATACTTGCAATCGAAAATCATGGTGTTCAGAAATAAAACATATAATGGAAAACGTAAACCATCTACAAACATATGAATCAAAGATACCGATTGACCTGGAACAATTTAAGCAAGAAATATTTGTTAAGGAATCCGAAAACTGGCAAACTGAAATTCAGAAAATGGCTAAATTAAGGACATATAGAATTTTTAAGCAAACTTTTGGTAAAGAACCTTATCTTTGTTCAAACGCTTCTAAAATAGAGAGATCTCATTTAGCTCAGTTTCGTTTTGGTATCTTGCCTTTGAAGGTAGAAACTGGTAGATTTATTGGACAAACATTAAGAGAACGTATCGGTAACCTATGTCAACTAAATGAAATAGAGAACGAAATTCACTTCCTTCTTAAATGTCCGAAATACCAAACTTTACGCCAGATTTTATACCAAAAAATCATGGCTACAAGTCAAAATAATGAAATAGACATCACTTCCTTAAATACAATGAAAAGATAACATATCTGCTTAATGAAAAATACTTCTATACCTCGAAATTTATCTTCAGTGCTTTTCAGGTACGTACAAACTCTCTATACAGATAGTACTTTTTTTTTAATATTCACACTTTCTCAGACTTTATACTACTTAATCATCTAACCTTTTATACAACTTTTCACAATTACACAATGATAGTCAACTATTGTATGTTTTAATGTTATTCAGTAATTGGTTTTGAACTGACATACTAGTACACGGATGTGCTTATTTTACATTCAATTACTATGTTTAAAGTGACATGTAGGCCCAACGCGGCCGGGTGTTTCAAATTTTCTTATATTTCACTATTACTGTGTTTGTATAAAGATGTAACATATGTCACTATAATAAAGTGTTCGTTCGTTCGTATTATTATTATTATTATTATTAGTATTATTATAATCATTTAACGAAGGTAGCTTATTAAAATATCATTACACGTAATAACAACAGCATAATGAATTTCTTATTTACAACAAGGCCTACGGTAAAAAAGCACACACACACGCAACATTCTTGCCTACAAATATGCACGCACACACAGAGGTGCACAAACTCATACTTGAAAAGCTTTTGTAGACAACGGATCAAATGTGGCTCAAGAGGTGGGATTTATATATGACTGGGTACAAACATTTTGGGAAAAGGAGCAAAATGTTTTAACCAGCATTTTCTCCTTTTCCCACAATGTCTACAAAAGCCTTCTCCCTAAGGGTAGTTCAAAGTCGGGATTATGTGGTAAAGGATTAAACTAAGTTGTAGGAGGAACATAGAACCCCACCCCCCAACCCTCCCTCAATATTGATACATACCAGGCGTACTTTAATTTTCACCATACACACGCACTTGTTAAGTCATTAAAATGCATCACGTATTTGTATCGTCTTTATTTCGTAATAAATTTTAAATTAACTTATCATCATGCGGAAATCATATTAAACCTTAAAAAAACAAGAGGGCCATGATGGCCCTGAAGTCGCTCACCTGAGCCTTTTGATCAAACATGACCCATTTCCAATCTCTTCAGAGATAATAAGACAAACACTCTGACAAACACTCATTAGTATTGGGCTTACAAATATGGCCTCTAGAGTGCACACAAGCTTTTTCTAGAATTTGTCTCAGCAGCCTACTTGACATGTAGAAATTATCCAGACATACATTCCGACAAACTTTCATGAGTATTTGAGAGAAAATGTGTCCTGTAGGGTTTATGAAAGGTTTTTCTGAGATTTGACATAGTGACCTAGTTTTTTATCCAACATGACCCATATTCATACTAGTCTAAGATATTATCAAGACAAACATTCAAAGCAAATTTCAAGATTATTGGACTGAAAATGTGGCCTCAAGAGCTAACGTAAGGTTTTTCTAAGTTTTGACCTGGTGACCTAGTTTTTGACCCGACATGACCCATTTTCTAAGTCATCAAAGCTAATATCATGACAAACATTCTGACCAACTTCAAAGAGCATTGGACTTAAAATGTGGCTTCTGGAGTGTACACAAGGTTTTTCAAAGATTTGACTTAGTGACCTAGTTTTTGACCCCACATGACCCACTTTCAAACTCGTCTGCGATATTATCAGGACAAAAATTCTGACCAAATTTCAAGAGCATTGGACAGAAAATGTGGCTTCTGGAGCACACACAAGGTTTTTTTAAGATTTGACCTGGTGACCTAGTTTTTGACCCAACATGGCCCATTTTCAAACTTGTCCGAGATATCATCAAGACAAACATTCTGACCAACTTTCAGGAGTATCGGACCGAAAATATGGCCTCTAGAGCATACACAAGGTTTTTCTAAGATTTGACCTGGTGACCTAGTTTTTGACCCGACATGGCCCATTTTCAAACTCGTTGGAGATATAATCAAGACAAACATTCTGACCAACTTTCAGGAATATCGGATCAAAAATATGGCCTCTAGAGCGTACACAAGGTTTTCCTAAGATTTGACCTAGTGACCTAGTTTTTGACCCGACATGGTCCATTTTCTAACTCGTCCGAGATATCATCAAGACAAACATTCTGACCAATTTTCAGGAGTATCGGACGGAAAATATGGCCTCTAGAGCATACACAAGGTTATTCTAAGATTTGACCTGGTGACCTAGTTTTTGACCCGACATGGCCCATTTTCAAACTCGTCGGAGATATCATCAAGACAAACACTCTGACCAACTTTCAGGAATATCGGATCAAAAATATGGCCTCTAGAGCATACATAAGGTTTTCCTAAGATTTGACTTAGTGACCTAGTTTTTGACCCGACATGGCCCATTTTCGAACTCGTCCGAGAATTAGCAAGACAAACATTCTGACCAAATTTCAGGAGTATCGGACCGAAAATATGGCCTCTAGAGCGTAAACAAGGTTTTTCTAAGATTTGACCTGGTGACCTAGTTTTTGACCCGACATGACCCATTTTCGAACTCGTCCGAGATATCATCAAGACAAACATTTTGACCAAGTTTCATGAATATCGGATTGAAAATGTAGCCTCTAGAGCGTACACAAGGTAAAAGTTGACGACGGACGACGAACGACGCACGACGGACGCCGGACACGGCACGATCACAAAAGCTCACCATGAGCACTTCGTGTTCAGGTGAGCTAAAAAGAGAACAACTTACGTACTCTCATATTAAAGGACGGAAGCTGCTGAATTTGGAACGACACCAGAATGAGTTCATAACGTATGAGTAACGACATGTTAACGAAGGGAATATAAAACGAATATCAACGAATGTCAACGATCTCTCAACGAAGGTCTAACGTATTGTGCGTGCTCTGTGCGTGCGCTCTGAATCAGTTCGTATACATGTAGACCGTTGAAAGAACACTGTTAAGGTCTACGGCCCCTAACTCTTATATTAAAGGACGGAAGCTGCCAAGATTGACCGAATAGCCTTTACGAAAACGTTGATGTTACACGATATTTACCGATGAGTTAGTGAATATACGGTCCCAAACTCTCATATTAAAAGACGGAAGCTGCCGAGATTGGCCAAATAGCCTTTACGAAAATGTCGATGTTTACCGATGAGTTAGTGAATCTACGGCCCCTAACTCTCATATTATGATTGTATGATTGTATGGTGTTTAACGCCGTTTTCAACATTATTTCAGTTATATCGCGGCGGCCAGTGCACCTATCCATGCTTTCCTGGAGTCTCTTTTACCATTACTCCGCACAATTTTCTTTCCAAGCCACTGGCTGCTTTCCTACATAACCATTGTCGAAACAATGGTCAGCCGTGGGAGAGGAATGAATCCTGTCGCAATGACTATCATCAATCCTCGGAAAGAAATTGGCCGAGCCAGGGATCGAACCCACGACCCCTTGTTCAACTCTCATATTAAAAGACGGAAGCTGCCGAGATTGGCCAAATAGCCTTTACGAAAACGTCGATGTTTACCGATGAGTTAGGGGCCGTAGACCTTAATCCATTAGAAATGCGTTTAACTCTTTCAGCATTAAATAAATAAACTCAACCTCTTTCGACGGCTCTAAAAACAATCCATTGAAACTTACAAAGATTTTGCTTGATAGACTTGACTACACAAGCGGACGGTATAGATCAAAGATCAGACTGCACGTTCTGTGCAGTCTGATCTTGATCTATGCCGTCCGCAAAAAGTCATTGATTTCACCTATGGCGCCGAAAGGGTCAAATTCTTTACAGAATTACGTTCGACAATCTTGCCACCGTAGAGGTAACGAACCGTTGTTGAACTGAGGATGAACAAACCCGGTTCGAATGGTTTTCATCGAACGAATCCGTTACGTTTGGGTTGTTCGTCGGCATTCTTCGAAAATGTTCATGAATGTACAAGCATTTCTGATGCGCTGAGCGATTCGCATAAGTACTTTAACCCTTTATCACACAATCCCGAGTTTTAGCGACTCTAATAAAGAAGGCCTTTGAAAACATTGTGGGAAAAGGAGAAAATGCTGGTAACCAGCATTTTCTCCTTTTCCCACAATATTTTCTACCCTTCCTAGAACATTTTTTTTTTTTTTTAATTTTTGAGTCACAATTGTTTTGTCGTCTGCAAATGCTTTCAATTTGGACTAGTCTAACATTTTGTCGTATGGTAAAAGCTTAAAGAACATAGAACGATGAGCAAACGTACTTCAGCGAATGCAAGAGTAAGCCAGCGGACGCGAAAACATCTCCGCATATACGCTGCCATACGCTGGGTTAATTCGTTATATAGTGTAAACGCACCTTGGGAGAATACATTTTGACCAAGGACATACCTTTTCCTAAGTTTTGGCTGAAGGTATTTTGAATAAAAGAGCTATGATGCATGAAAAAGAATCAAGCCAAAAATACCGTTTGCAGTAAGTGTAGTTCATGATCAGACTGCACGTTCTGTGCAGTCTGATCATGAACTACATTTTCTGCAAACGCTACTAAAGCCGAGTTCAGCCTCGTTAAGAGTTAACGACAAATAGCACTTGGTCCTGGGAAAGTAAAGATTTGTTAGAAGGAACTCTTTTCAGCTCTTAAATGTAAGGAATTTGTGAAATATTTCAAAGTATGCTATAACTGCATGATACAAGGTTGATAGCAATCTTTTACAAGTTTGGGTTTTTTTTCTTCTGCAAGATATTCATATCTGATGAGATCTTTTTAAAGATAAAGATAAAAAGACATAATTATAACCCAAAGGCTCCAATTTTTTTTGCGCAATAAAAACATGGAAAAACATCAATTTTATTCATCATTATTTTAAAACTTTAATTTTCGGATAGAAACTAATTTTATTTAAAACAGACCTGATATGTCATGATGGCCGCGCTCTCCCGATTTTAGTCCCTTCAAATTCTTTATACGGTGTTCTATCATAGAACATGTGAACGACCCAAGGTCAGCAACACTACAATGTTTAAGGATATGTAGAGGATATTTTTTTTTTCGGTGAAAGATCGAAATTTATTTCATGCTTGAACATCATCGGTAACATTTTCACTCATGCGAGTGGCGTATTCGATCTTTCACCGAAAAAAAAAACAAATGTTCTATTTATTTCATGCTCCAAAACCTTTTTTTTGGGGGGTGGGGGGACTTACATCAAAATCCAGTACAGTTCTTTTCGGTTATTCCCCGTGGCGTACCCCCACCGCATAACAGCCGCATCACAATATTACGTAAAGCGCCAGAAATGTAGGGTAAATTAAAGTCTCAGTAAAGTCCAAATGTAAAAAGGCCTGTTTATAAAACAAAAGTAAATTTCATTTTTACCATGTAAAAAAATGGCGATTATTATGACTTGCACGATATGTAAAGGTGCAGTTTGTAAAAGTTCCAATGACTGGCAGAAAAAAGAATTTTGAAACTAGAACAGTTCCTACTATGGAACGCCTACCATGCCGCATTATCTGTTTGTTTACATCGATGATCGCCGACGATTAGCTGATTTTTCGTCGTAAATCTCCGCAGTGACGTGATAGTGACGTAAACACCACGTGATCATTCAAGGCGTCGAAACAAACCCTTAATTCACTTGATCGTTTAGTCCCCATTCTAGGCTTGAAAAAGGTAAGTTTATCGACATTGTAAACAAAACGACGACACAGGCTGATCATCGCTTATTCATTTATCATCAATACAGGAAGAGTTTACTACATCTAAATAAGAAAAAGGGTTCAGAATGCGCAATCTTACTCTCCGATGACATAATATTGGAAGTGTAAACAGTAGTCCTGTGTAGCACTAATGAGATGCATTGGTATCACGTGACGTTCTCGAAGGTCTAGTTCGAATATACACGAACGATAACGAAGGCTGTCTCGATCAATGGCGTCCCTGAAACCGACTGGCTTCTCCATGCATTTTGGCACCCGTATTTCACGGCAACCAATGCAGTAACTGACTCGTTCGAGTTTTCTCCGATCTTATATATGTGTGTTGTGATGGGTAATCCGATATATTTTCGAGTTATAAAAGGTGAAAATTACCTGTATTTGGACTTTACAGCGGCTTTAAGTCATATTTCCATCCGGTTGAATGGCACGCGCTGTTTACCTAGGTAACTATTTCGCGGGAACTACTGTTTCCGCCTTCAAAATCGGTATTTTTCACTCGTCGTAACCATGAAATATCGAAAAATATTTCACCGTTAATTCTCGATAAACTAGTGGAAAGCAGAAATAAATTTTATGGAAATTATACCAGTTTTAGGCTGTAGCAGAATATTTCGATCGACCTGTATTAATTAACCTATCATGGCCCGATAAGTTATGACTGTCACATTTTTTATTGTGTTAAACGTCTTTGCGAGATTTATGTAAGAATAAGGTAAGCAAATATTTTATTATAATGGCATGTATATAAGCAGCAAATCATATTGAAAAATTTATAACAATAATAATCACAATAATAATAATAATAATAATAATTATAATAATATCCCGCACCATTGGTCTTTTTGTCACTTTCAATACAATTCCAATGCTAATCAATAAAATCTTACTACATGTATTTCCTGAGGAAAAGTATAAGTGAAAGTAGAAGGGGGGGGGTCATGCTCTGTGAAAAAGGGGGCTGAATGCATCTCCGAAAAGTATCGACCCATGTCAGCCTGCGCAGTCCGCGCAGGCTGACCTGGGCCGACACTTTTCGCTATAGGTCAATTTTCTGTATGCCCAAGGACCACTTCATTTCATGATTAAGTTGGTTGTTCAAAAAAGGGGATATTATGGATCCCTAAGTATATGATGGATTGCTAGGTACCATGGATCACGGAGATGCATTAAGCCCCCTTTTGTCAGAGCATGACCGATTTGATTTATCGTAAGATTTAGTTATGCAAAGTTGAATATATCTCTGACATAATTACTATTTCTTATTTATATTAGAGCTGTGGGCAAGAAGAGCTGTGGGCAAGAAAAGCTGTATTCAACCGTTAAATCTATTACATTATAGTTGTTTTTGCTCACAATCAGTTCATTTGCATTTATATTACATTGTTTGACCTGTATATTACTTAACACTGAGGCTGTTACGTGGCAAACTCCAGGCACTTTTGCGGACAGTACAGATTAAGATAAGACTGTACAAACGTGTAGTCTGATCTTGGATCTGCACTGTCCGATACGATTAGTTGTCTTTTTTTTTTCAAGCAACATGCACTTTGTAATTGCAATGTTTCGGAATATACTATTGGCTGGAAATGTTCATTTTGTCTATTTAGCTGTTTATGGGTTTTAAAAAAGCTGGTTACATGGAGGAAAGCGTTTGTAACGAGAAAAAAAAAAACGGATTAGACAAAAAATGTTATGTAACTCTAGGGCGTGTCGTAAAATTTATAATCTTTGCTTTGAAACTGATTCCTTGATCCTTATCTTGCTTGCCAGTGAATTGAACGGCGGGCTTATCAGCACACGTTTATACCCAGGTTTACACTTTGACCCATTTATTTAATTACTTAACAGACTCATTTAAGACCTACATAAAACTTAGGTGTAGGGCACCCTGATGCGGATTCGTGTAACATCGCCTTTCATCGCTTAAAAACGTACGATTTCGGCTAAGACTCGGGTAATCCATAATCGATCGGCCGACAGATGCTGGTTCCCCGCATTGATTAAGGATTGCCCGAGTCCTAGCCGAATCCGGACGGTGAAAGGGGATGTTACACGAATCCCATTAGGGTTCCTTATCCTTAAGCGCTTTTCACGACTAAAGTTGACTTTACGGCCATTGCAGATCAAGATCAGGCTGTACAAAATGTGCAGCCTGATCTTTGATCTATACTGTCCGCTTAGCTGAAACACTGTACACAAAAGCAACCATGAAATTGTGATTATGTGGGTTGTATTTCAATGTTGAATATGTCTGATATATTTATTCGGCACTTTAACTCTTACACGCCGAGCCCCGATAGCTCAGTCGGTAACGTGCAGGACTTGAGAACAGGGGATCGTGGGTTCGATCCCTGGCTCGGCCAATTTCTTTCCGAGGATTGATGATAGTCATTGCGACAGAATTCGTTCCTCTCCCACCGCTGACTACTGTTTCGACGGTGGTTATGTGGGAAAGCAGCCAGTGGCTTGGAAAGATAATTGTGCGGAGTACTGGTGAAAGAGACTCTAGGAAAGCATGTATAGGTGCACTGGCCGCCGCGATATAACTGAAATAATGTTGAAAACGGCTTTAAGCACCACAAAACAACCAATCATAACTCTTTCATTACTGATTAATTATTTTTCTCAAAGGCTACAAATACACTTTCGGTGCAAGATCAAGAGAGAGTTTAGTCATAATCCAGAATAAAGCAGTGGACAGTGTAGATCAGAGATCAGACTGCACGTTCTGTTAAGTCTGATCATGATCTATACTGTCCACAAAAGCTTCCGATGTCGTCAATGATATGGAAAGAGTTACGGATAAAATAAGAGGAAATTTATCGTCTCCTTTCTCTCATTCATTAAACACTGTACCATATTTCAACCAGAATCTTTTTGTTCACTCTTTCTCTCCGGACTGTTTTTGAAAACATCATGGTAAAAGAAGAAAAATGCTCGTTTATGAAAAGGTAGAAAACAATGTGGTTCAATTTCAGGAAAGAAAAGAGGAAAACCTCCTGCAATAATTATCGCTGGCAGTATCGGTCAATTTGTGAGTGTCCTTGGGCAAGTCACATTTTTGGGGGAAAAAAAATAATAAGAGCGAGTTTCGTTTATGCAGAAAAAAGGAGGGACTCATGATCATCGTCTAGAATGACAGAAAATATCACGATTTTAAACCCCGTTTTGTCTGTTATCTAAATTGCAAATTGGCGTGATTAAAAAAGATTGGAACGATAAGACAAACTTTGGTTACGTTTTATACGTTTTTTTTCTCCCTGCTTCATTCTTGAAAATATACTAGGATTCTCGTGCTAACTTCAGCTTTTTGTACATGTTTGTGTTTTCTGTATGTGTATTTTACAAACTAATGTCTGTGTGTCTGTCTGTGTGTCTGTGTCTGTCTGTTTGAATTATCTTTGTCTGTCCTTCCTTCCGTCCTTCTTTCTTCCAAATTGTTTTCCTTCCTTCGTTCCTTCCTTCCTTTCTTCCTTCCTTCCTTCTATCCTCCCTCCCACTTGTTCCCCTTCCTTATCTGTTATCCTTCCTTCCTTCCTTCCTCCAAATTGTTTTCCTTCCTTCGTTCCTTCCTTCCTTTCTTCCTTCCTTCCTTCCTTCCTTCCTTCTATCCTCCCTCCCACTTGTTCTCCTTCCTTATCTGTTATCTCTTGTCTAGGCTTGCACTGTAATTATATTTATCCATACTTAAACGTTAGACTAAGCTTTTCATGATTATGTTACATGATAAATCTTCGAGATAAAGTGGAAATCATTGTCATTTGACGCTGTATCCCTTCACTAAGCTATTTAGTGTTTAAACGACCCTGAAGACGAAGCCTTTTGAAGGCATTGTGGGAAAAGAAGAAAATGCTGGTAGCCAGCATGTCTTCCTTTTCCCACAATGCTTTCCATCTGACCAAAGACATATTTTCTGAGGCTACCTTTAATTTATCTTCTGAAAATGCTTTCATTTTAGACGGATGTAAAACTTTGTCGTTGGGATAAAAAGTTAAATCTGCTCAGTACAAGCGGATAAAGATTAACTCTTTATCTCCTACAAAAAGAAGTTGCAGCAGACGAATTAAATAAACCTTCCTGTAAGATGTGAACAAGAGTTGTTGTTGTTTGAGATAAAATTTCATTAAACGAGTCTACAAGAAATGTTGTTAAGCGAGCCTTTGGCGAGCTTAATAGCATTTTTTTTTTTGTGGACTAGCTTAGTAAAATTTTACCTCAAAAGCAAACGAATTTCAGATTCTTTTTAACACAGAACTGTTTCTCAAGTATTGTAGTTTTTGACATCTTAAAACTTAGCTCTACATGTGCATGTGTATTGAAATTTACATAGAGCCCACTTGTTTCTCTGACAGGTTCGTGCAATACAATCGAAATAGTTCCAAAGAAACTTGCATATAACTCACATCTAAAGATACTAAAATTTGCAGCTTTGTGACGATCATCAGTTCTGACAGTCAATTTCACACAGGAATCCTGCCAGTGCTGGCAGCTTGTCGGCAATGTTTTAAGAACAAGGCGATTAATTAAATAAAGGGCGTTGGCGTTGACCAAATCCGGCACTTTTTTCTTATCTCACACATGTGTAAGGCAAGAAAATTCGTAATGGCTGTCTTACACTGAAAACAAGGGGGGGGGGGTATGTGATAAAAATGAATACCAAATACGGAATGATTATTACTTTGAAGAAACTTTCTCTAAGACTTGTAATTCCATATACATGTAATGCTCTGGCAAGAGGGGATTAATTGCATCATTGTGATGCATCTCATTATTATGGATCCATGATATCTATTTTGTCTAACAATTGACTTGTTCATGAAGTAGGCTGATCCTTTGACATGCAGAAATTTGACCTATCGCAAAAGTTTTCGATTCAGGTTAGCCTGCGCGGACTGCGCAGGCTGACCTGGGTCGATACTTTTTACAGATGCATTAATTAGAGTTTATTTCATCAGCTTGTGGTTAATATGGGGAAATATTTGCCGAAAAAGGGAAAGGTATGCGAAAATAATGAGTGCCGTAAGGCACGAGTTATTTTCGCGGACCTTTCCTTTTTGAAGCAAATATTTCCGCATATTAACCACAAGCTGATGAAATAAATTATATATTATATTTCCTCTGATTATTTTGTCAACGAATGCCACTTTTAAAACTTAAAAACTTAAAAAACTTAAAAAAGTAGTTCCAGATTTTCGGCAGGAGGAAAATATTCACTGTGACGGGGAAATAATTCCCCCCAGCTTAAATTACGACATTTCTTTACCCATAACATTTCTAAAAATAGACACATGAAATATAATATACTTTTTTATTTCCACACAGCGCGGCCCAAATATATAATCATGTAGATCTGTTTGCTACAATTTTACTTTTCTATTTTTAACTTTCAGGTATGATGAAGAATGAGGGTACCCTTGAATCTTCGAGAACTATTTTTAGTCATCCTGTTGGTAGCGACGATTTCCCTATTTCTAAATATACAAGCCAATTACTACGGCATTCTGATAAATGGCGGGAAACTCGTGTTGTCTCTTAACGCTACAGATGACGTCACCGAAAGAGCGTTTGTAATAAGGGAGACTTTCAAAATCATTAGTGGGAGATCCCTAAATCAACATGGGCCGGAAATGACGTCACTGTATGTGAGATCAACTAACGTTACTTCAAACAGATTGTTCCAACGACTTATTGAGGTAAATTCGCTACTCGTTTCTACATTTTTTCAGTGGTTTCAGGTAAAGGTGTTGGAATAATGAGTAGATCCACGCAGGCTTGACTCCCCTTTAGAACCCAAGTTTATTACTGATTATACCGAGGAATAACGTAGGTGAGCTAGATCTGTTAACCATGAATCCTCGGACTTTATTTCATGCTTTCCGGTTGTTTATCGAGAAATAACGGGGAAATATTTTTCGATATTTCACGGTTACGACGAGTGAAAAATACCGATTTTATTTTCTAACTCTTCAATTGAAGGCGGAAACAGTAGTTCCCGCGCACTAGTTACCTAGGTAAAATGCGCGTGCCACTCTACCGGATGGAAACATGACGTGATTTACACTACATTTCTCGCACTTTACGTAATATTATAATGCGTTGTTATGCGGAGGGGGTACGCCACGGGGAATTATCGAAAAAAAAAACTGTACTGGATTTTGATGTAAGTCCCCACCAAGAAAAGGGTTAGAAGCATGAAATGAATAGAAAATTTGTTAATTTCGGTGAGAGATCGAAATTAATTTCATCGGGTGAACATCATCGGAAAATATTACCGATGATGTTCACTCGATGAAATAAATTTCGATATTTTACAAAAAAAACCCAATTATCCGCTACTTATTAAGCAAGTCTTGTGCATATGTTGACGGTGCGACACCCTAACTTGTTACCAGACGTCAAAATTTAGAATTGCTAAGACCGAAAGGGTTTGCAGACGACAAAATAAATAAGCTCAAAATGTGGAGGTCGTCTGTTAAAAGATAGAAAACATATGCTGGCCACCAGCATTTTATTCTTTTCCCATCACGTATCCAGAATCCCCCTTCTCCGGGGTAAAAACGTAGGATTGTTTGGTAAAGGGTTAAAACATGACATTTTACAACGGATACGCACTTCACAAGGAGACTCGTGATCTAAATTTGATTCACATTTCGTCTGATGTTTCCTGTCGATGTGACTCAAAACTTTTGTCGTTGGATAAAGCATTCAAGAGCATACGTCATTCGGCTGTATTTTTTATTTGCTAAACTGTGGCACATTTGTGGGTTTAAATCAACCCGAAAGATACAAGAGGGCATCTGTTTCAACCATTTATCTGTAACTTCCATTATAAAATACATTCATATCTTTTAGAACGCATGACATATCGCGGGGAACGTTATACTATAACACCGAACAGCGTGATAACAACTACCTTGTGAAAAACACTTCACGGACATTCTCCTGTTTTCTGTCATTATGATAATAAATGATCTGGCCATGTGGGAGTGTCCTTTGGCAAGGTACTGATTTAGCCTAGTCTAACACTGTCCACGAAATACATGACTAAGTGGGCTTTGGTCTTCGAGGAATGGACAAATACAGGGAAGGAAACCTAGCAATTCTTCAACCATTAGGCTGCTTGGCGCGACCTAAGAACCTTTTGCGGACAGTGTAGATCTAAGATCAGACTGCACAGAACGTGCAGTCTGATCTTAGATCTACACTGTCCGATTAGGAGATATTTTTTACTCAGAAATAACTTTGAAATAGCAACGTTTGGATCGTTAATGTCGGCTTGAAAGTTTCATTTATTTAGCAGGACAAGGGTTAAAACCCCTTGTAGCGCCATTGGAGAAAACAATGGCATTTGCACACGGCACAGAGTGTGCAATCTGACCTTAGATCCGTACAGTCCATTTGTTTATTCAGGCCTGTAAGAGAAAAGTGTTTCTTAATTTCAGTGGATTGTGTGTTCAGTCATTGAAAGAGACTGCGTGTATATACATGATGCCGAAATAACCAGACGACAAAAGTTTAGACTGGTCCATATTAAAAGCTGTTGCAGATGATATGAGTTTAGACTGGTCCATATTGAAAGCTTTTGCAGACGACATAAATTTAGACTGGTTCATTTTAAAAGCGTTTGCAGACGACAAAAGATTAGACTGGTCCATATTGAAAGGTTTTGCAAACGACAAATTAAAATGTTACACAAATAATGGTTTGATTAATTGATTGATTGTATGGTGTTTAATGCCGTTTTCAACGTTATTTCAGTTATATCGCGGCGGCCAGTGCACCTATCCATGCTTTCCTGGAGTTTCTTTTACCAGTACCCCACACAATATTTTTTCCAAGCCACTGTCTGCTTTCCCACACAACCATCATCGAAATAAATGAACATCGGTGAGAGAGGAATGAATCTTGTCGCAGTGACTATCATCAATCCTCGACAAGAAATTGGCCGAACCGGGGATCGAAACAGTGACCCCCTGTTCTTAAGTCCCGTACCCTACCGACTGAGCTACCTAGGCACGGCTTCAAAGAATGGAATGTGTCTTGGAAAGGATTGAAATCGTCGTAAGAAAAGGAGAAAATGCTAGTAACAAGCTTTTTCTCTTGTTACTATGATGTTATCAAATGGCTTGTTAAGAAGGGTCGTAAAAACGCGGAATCGTGAAGTACTTTTCATCCAATAATTAAACTGAAGCACATAAATATTAAATAAGCCATGTTCTAGGAAAAAGGGAACTTAATGCATCTCCGTGATCCATTATAATACCACGCAAGTCATCACATAATTAGAGATCCATAAAATCCACTTCTAAGTCTAATGAATGACTGAATCTAGAGGAAGAGTGGTCCTCGTAGACACAAAAAATTGACCAATAACGAAAAGTTTCGGCCCAGGTCAGCCTGCGCGGACTGCGCAGGCTGACCTGGGCCGATACTTTCCGCAGATGCATTAAGCCCCCTTTTCACAGAGCATAGCTAAATTGTAAATTTACTAAAAAAGTACTTTCATATGCGCTAAATGACCATAGCTTTCGATGTACCATGGAAAGGCCGTTTATTTGAAATTGAAAATATGTTTGGTGTCATATTTCCAACATTCCTTTACATTCCTGAAGCCATATCGGTTACTATGGCATTGTAGTGGTCAGGAGTGACCCATGTGGTCAGTCAGTGACCACATTTTTTACCACAGGTGCACTTTTTCCGCCATTTAAGCTTTGGCTGCTAAATACGTCAAATTAATTTTTCAAGCCGATCATACAAACCCAAATGATGCTATTTCAAAGTTACTTTTTGGGGAAAAATATCTTCTGATCGGACAGTGTAGACCCAAGATCAGACTGCACGTTCTGTGCAGTCTGATCTTGATCTACTTCGTCCGTAACAGGTCCTCGAGCCGCACTTAGCAGCCAAAGGGTAAAATAATGAATGTCAGAACGGACGTGTCAGAATATGAAATAGACATGCTGTGGCTAATACTCTTTAACTTATTATAGCAACCTTATTAAAATCCCCGGAAAGAAATTTGCCGAGTTGGGGACTGCGACTGCATTACCGGGGTTCGGCCTATGAGAGCGGACAGTGGCAATCACTGTAGACCCAAATCAGACGTCGTAAAATGCGGTGCTTGATCCGGGTATTTGCCCTGGACATATAACTTTTTTTATCTTCACCACTAATCAGATTCATTGGCTATCAAGAAAGTTGATGGGCCCAAATAGGCCTTACGCGAAATACAGTTAGTAAACACGCCGTGTCTGTTCCGATTTATTTACTACTTATGAGGTCTGCTTGCATGTATCGTGTTTAACGCCGCTTTCAACATTATTTCTGTTATAACGTTATTGTGGCGGCCAAGGTACGCGGACCCGTCAAAGAATTATAACTGCACGCCACCAAGTATCTGCCAAGGAAATTTACTCGTGTTTACTGTTGTATTTGTCCGGTTCTTTTTTTTTATCATTTTCGAATATTGATTCAAGTGAACAGCGAGTGCAAGTATAAGGGTTAATTGCATATTTTTGCGTTGCCATCGAGAAATAAAATGCAATTGCCTTATTACAATGGCAATTGCATTTTATTTCTCAATGGCAACACAAAAATATGCACTTAACTCTTAAATAAAACCTCTACCAAACCATCAAATCAAACAAATTAGGATCAAACTACCCTGAGAAAAAATGATTTTGAAAACATAAAAAGGAGCTGCTATACAAAATAAATGTTATTGATCCATACTCATGTGATGACTTGCTTGGTATCAATGCATTAAACCCCCTTCTGCCAGAGCAAGGCTCCTATTGAACAAGTTAAGTCGATTGTAGGGCAAGTTGCTTTTATATTGAGCTCACAGATTCAAAGGCCGTGATCTTTTCATAAATTAAATGAGCTATGCTCTGTGAAAAGGGGGCTTAATGCATCTGCAAAAAGTATCGACCCAAGTCAGCCTGCGCAGTCCGCGCAGGCTGACTTGGGTCGAAACTTTTTGCTTTTTATAAATCTTCTTTATCCAAGGACCATTCTACCTCATGATTTAATGCATCTGCAAAAAGTATCGACCCAGGTCAGCCTGCGCAGTCTGCCTACCTTTTAGCTATTTGGCACTTTTATGCATGTCAAAGGATCAGTTTACCACATGATTCAGTCAGTTGTTAGACGAAATTGAATTATGGAGCCATTTTTATGTAATAACTTGCTTCGTTTAGTGCATCACGGAGATGCATTAAATAGAGTTTATTTCATCAGCTTGTGGTTAATATGGGGTTAATATTTGCCGAAAAAGGGAAAGGTGTGCGAAAATAACGAGGGCCGTAAGGCACGAGTTATTTTCGCGGATCTTTCCCTTTTGAGGCAAATATTTCCCCATATTAACCACAAGCTGATGAAATAAATTATATATTATATTTCCTCTGATTATTTTGTCAACGAATGTGGTGTCCGTGGCCGTGAGGTAGAGCGTCGGCCTTGTAACCATAAGGTCCTGAGTTCGATTCCCGGGAGTGGGTGTCAGCTGTGGGATTTTTCATTGGCCCACACATTCGGCGAGTACTGGTGTAGTTCCCAGGAAGCAGAATCGAGAGAGATTAGTATAAGTTGTAAGAACTTGTTTCTCAATCCATGTAAAGCTAACGAATGCCACTTTTAAAACTAAAAAACTTAAAAAAGTAGTTCCAGATTTTCGGCAGGAGGAAAATATTCACTGTGACGGGGAAATAATTCCCCACAGCTTAAATTACGACATTTATTTACCCATAACATTTCTAAAAATAGACACATAAAATATAATATACCCCCTTTTGCCAGAGGATGGCTCATTAATGATTTTAGAAAAATGAATTTGAATGGTGTCACTCATGAATTATATTCAATTTTCTGGGCCACTGCATCCCACACACACTTGACTCCCCGCCTATTGAATGAAATCAAAAAAAGTCAACGGTTAATTTTCGCATCATGAATACATACAATATAAAAAGACAGTCAAGCTCATAGCCTTATTTAATTCAACTGAAAGGCCAAGCCCCGGTTGCTCAGTGGGTAGCGTACAAGACTTGAGAACAAGATTGTATGGTGTTTTAATGCCGCTTTCAACATTATTTTAGTTATATCGCAGCGGCCAGTGCACCTATCCATGCTCTCCTGGAGTTTCTTTTACCAGTACTCCGCACAAAATTCCTTCCAAGCCACTGGCTAATTTTCCACATAACCATCGTCGAAACAATGATCAGCAGTGAGAAAGAAATGAATCCTGTCGCAATGACTATAGTCAATCCTCGGAAAGAAAATATCCGAGCTGTGGATCGAACCATCGACTCCCTGTTCTTGAGTCCTGTACGCTACCGACTGCGCTACCGGGTCTAGGCAGTGGCAATGAAAGCCATGAATAAACAAGAAGGCAGGCGAGCAGAAAAAATTGTAAATGTCCGTAGAGTTATAATATTAAAAATATCAGAGATTAACTCCTTTTCTCGCCTCTCCGCAGACATATTATTCTGAATACATTCTGATCAAAGGAGAAATTGCGGGTGAGGAGCAATTTCTTCTTTTGTCACAGTGTTTTCTGAAAGAGATTTACTTTGAACTTTATTACGATCCATATTTCACAAGGATCTTTGAAAATCATCTGTTGCAGATTTTTTTCATTTCCGGGAAGTTAAAGCTAAACATAATACAGTGTAACATTAATTTCAATCTTTCTATTTTTAGATAGAGAATCGCTTAATGTCGATTTCAAGACAGCCAATCATCGCCCTTGATAAGAAACACATGTCCAGTGACGTCATCGGAAAGTTCAACATTAAGAAAATACCGCTTCAAATTTTGAAGACGCCAGGTACTTTATTTCCATTAGTTTCACCTAGATTCTACAAGATTTGTTTGGGTTCATGATTATCTCCCTTGATACATAGCTTATTATTATGCAAGAGAGTAAAACTGGTTCATGGTCCTAGCAAAATAGATAAGATATATTTTGACGTTTGAAGCTTCATGGAATTATTCGGTGTCTTAACGACCCCGACGAATAAGACCTTTGAAAGCAATGTGGAACAAAGGAGAAAATGCTGGTAACCAGTATCTTCTCATTTTTTCCACAATGCTTCATATCCTTTCACAGACATATTCCAATCTTTTAAACATATCTTATTCCTCGTCAGCAAATGCTTTCAGCTCGGACAAGTCTGGAATTTACTTTACAGAAATGCATCTTTATTTATTTAATGCATCCTTACTTCTTTATTAGGCGACAAAATTTTAGACTTGTCCAATCTGAAACCATTTGCAGACCACACTTTAAATGTGACTCAAATAATGGTATTTGTCTTTGATAGGGTAGTAAACATAATGGGAAAAGGAGAAAATGCTGGTTACCAGCATTTTCTCCTTTTTCCATATGTTTTCCAAAAGCTTTCTCCTTTGGATTGTTAAAATACGGGATTGTTTGATAAAGGGTTAACTCTTTACCAGACGACAAAATTTTAGACTTGTCCAAACTGAAACCATTTGCAGACGACGAATTAAACGTCACTAAAAACTTAAAAGTTGCTTCTTTAAGAGTAGAAAACAGTGTGAGAAAAGGACGAAATGCTGGTAACCAGCATTTTGTCCATTTCTTTAAATGCTTTTAAAAGTCTTCTTCCCAAGGGTCTTTGAAATTGTAAAAAAAAAAAGTGTTGGTAAAGGAGAAAGATCGTGTTACTGGTGCATTCCCCTTTTCCTACCATGTTTCTGAAAGCTATCTTCCTCAGAATTGTAAAACAAGAGATTAACTTGTTAAGTTCAGCAATTTCAGAGAATATATACTACTCAAAATTTGTTAGGAATCAACATCTTAGATTTAGCCGATATGTATGTGTGGCATGCATCAGGTGCGTCAGGTATGGTTTTCCATTTTGTAACATTGCCACAACGATGAAATAAACCATTTGAAAAAAACAATGAAACATTTTTTTAAGTAAAACTGCATTTTTGTATGATACACCCGTATTGAAATATCTAAATGACCCCTTTCAAAGTGTGAGTAGTATAGTATACCTATATAAATCCAATTGCAATAATAGAAATGAAGACATGCCGTCAAAAGGATGTGTGGTGCATATGCCTCTTTATTTTCATTACCATATACGGGGAATAGCATCAAATGAAACTGATCTGTTAACTGATAGGGCTTCAATGGTATTTTTCTTTAAGTTGCTGAAATCGTTACTGCTTAAAAAACCATAACCATATAAGGTTATTATTTCAAAGTTATCTGATAATGGTGTTTTGAAAAATTAACCCCTAGGCTGCAAAGCACGACTCACTGACCTTTTGCGGACATTGTAGATCAAGATCAGACTGCACGGAATGTGCAGTCTGATCTTGGATCTACACTGTCCGATAAGTATATATTTTTGCACCCAAAAATTATTTTGAAATAGCAACATTTGGGTTTTTACAATCTACTTGAAAGTTTCATGTTAGTTATTGAACAGGATGGGGGTTAAAACCAGTCTCTTTGAAGTTCTAAACAGGGATCGTTTCACTATTTTTGTTTGTAACGTTACTCGTATGTCATTTTTCAAAAGACAAATACAACGTACCTAAACTGTGTTTCACGCAGCTCAAAAAGATATAACTCACCTGCAAAGCAAGAAAACATGGAAAACTAGAAATATCTTTTAAAAAAATAAATAGCGTAAGAGATACTAGAATAGTGATTAAATAGCGGTTACATAAATGTGCGAACAAATATGCCAGCAGGGTCCCGCCTAGCCTGGCATTAAGGCACTGTATTTAAGTCATTCTAATAAACAAGGTACACAACTATAGTAAACTCACAGAAATATGTGTTGTTATTTGCCCTTCATCTGAAATACGTTAAATCAGACATTCACAACATTGAGAACATAGAGTATTTGTTTTGCAGTTTTACATGAAGATTTCTTTAATGAAAATGCTCTATTTAACGGACTGATACCAGTCTAGGGCCGGCCGAATAAACATGTTCATATTTTTTACCAATCCCAAATTACCATCTATTCATTCTTTATCAGTACCTAGAAGTAGGTCAAAAGCCTGAACGTTCAGATACGTCGAAAAAAAATCGATATTCACAACTAAATAGTTTATTACCGGTACCTTGTAAAACCCCAACACTTTGAAAGTCTAACCCGCATTGGCACATTTCCTTTGGAATTTCATTATTTGATTTCATCCCCCTGAAAACTTCCACTTTTCTGTAAGCAACGTAAAGAAACGGACAGTGACGGTTTTTCTATTTTTTCTGTTTTTCCTGTTTTAATTCATTCATATTGTTATTTTTTAGATCAATTAGGTTGGATTGACAACAGAACAGTAGTACAAAATGGCAACTGGTCCGTTTTGCTTTGCACAGATTCAAACATGTGTCCTGATTATTCCGGTACTTCATACAAAAAGGTATGAAACGTGAATATTCATAATATTTGAGCTGTGCTCTGTGAAAAGGGGGCTAATGTATCTGCAAAAAGTATCGATTCAGGTCAGCCTGCGCAGTTCGCGCAGGTTGACCTGGGCCGAATATTTTGTTATTGGTAAATTTTCTGCATGTCAAAGGACAAATGTACCTCATGATTGATTTAGTTGTTTAACAAACTGGATTTTGTTGATCCATAATACTGTGATGACTTATATGGTATCATGCATCACGGAATTGCATCAAGTCCCCCTTTGCTAGAACATGGCTCATCCATAATAACACTTTTCGTGTACCTTTCCACAAGATCGAACCTTCTGCACTTATTTTCTGCAGCAATTTGACTGCCTAATCGTTTGGCCATAGCGATTCGGGATAAACTTAACTGGTTACATATACAATTTTATGTCAAAATGACTGCTGTCGGTTTTTTGGCTTATTACATTACGGGCAAATACGGCTTCTAGCACCCATGTAGTTGGCAGCTCTAGAAAACGTTGTGTTAGAAGGAGCACTTGCTTGTTAAAACAATGTTTTCTAACTCTTTACCAAACGACTAAATTCTACACTCGTCCAAATGAACAACATTTGTAGGCGACAAATCAAATTAAATGATGAAATTTGTCTGTAAATTCAAGCTTGTAATAGCCGTTCGTCAATGTTCGTTTATTTAATAGTTTCTAGAAACTCTCAGCAAAATTGCATGTACAGTAAATGATCAGTGATTATGAGAATTCTCGGTCACTTTTATAAAACCAGAAGAAGGATTGGTTGGATGGTTGGGTTGTTGGCTGGTTGATTGATTGATTGATTGAATGGTATTTTTCGCCGCTTTTAATATTATATCAGTCATATTACAGCGACAGCTCACGTATTCATGTATTTTCTGGGTTTTACCAGTAATAGACTAAAGCTGTGAAATGTCTTGTCCAAGGATACTCCCACGAAAAGCCGAGTGGATCCAGCGCGGCTCGAACCTCGGGCTACCAAGTTATGAGTCCCACAGTTTAACACTGAGCCACGTAGGACCCCACCAGAAGAAGGAACAGTTTATATAATGTATTGTCATCATAAAAGTATTCCAAATGAACGATTCTTTGTAAAATAAGTAGACTGCTCTTTGTTTGAATACCGCCTGTTGTTTCCCTTTATTACAGGTGAACAACATTAAAGCGATGGCAGAATATATAAATAACCCTACAAAACTCTGCGATCTGTCAAAGAAAATTGATGGTGAATTTCGAGGTAATTTTTGCTATTTTTCTTGATAAATTTACTCATATCATTGAATCTGACAGCTAGAAATCACTATAATGCCCTTTAATGCTCTTTGCATGATAAACTTTTGATTGGTCTGGTAACCTCTTCAGCGCCATTTGGCGAAAACAGGGGGCTGTTGCGGACGGCATAAATCAAGATCAGACCGCACAAAACGTGCAGTCTGGGTCTTTGATCTATACCGTACGCATGTTTAGTCAAGCACAATATAAAATCTATATGTGTTTCATTAGATTGTATTTTTAGCCGTCGATTGATTGATTGATTGTATGATGTTTAACGCCGCTTTCAACATTAGTTCAGCTATATCGCAGCGGCAAGATTACAAATACATGCTTTCCTGGAATTTCTTTTACCAGTACTCCACACAATATTCTTTCCAAGCCAACTGCTGCTTTCCCACATAACCATCGTCGAAACAATGGTAAGCGGTGAGAGAGGAATGAATCCTGTCCCAGTGACTATCATCAATCCTCGGAAAAAAATTGACTGAGCCAGGGATCAAACCAGCGACCCCCTGTTCTCAAGTCCTGTACGCTACCGACTGAGCTTCCGGGGTTTGGCTTTAGCCGTCGAAGGTTGTCGACTCATCACACATTTATGGATCTATGAAATCCATTTTGTCTAATAACTTACTGAATTATTAGTTAGAATGGTCCTTTGCCATGCAGAAAATTTACCCATAGCAAAAAGTGTCGACCCATGTCAGCCTGCGCGAATTGCGCAGGCTGACATTGGTCGACACTTTTTGCAGATGCATAAAACCTCCTTCTCATTGAGCGTAACTCGTATTATTATCTTAAATTTTTATTATTCTTATTATTATTTTTATCTTAAATACTGCATGTTCAGTAATTTTTGCAATTCGTGCCGTGGCAATGAGTCCAAACATGAAAATGGGATTTAAGAAAAAAATGTTTCTATCACAACTTCATATTAAAGGTATCTATATTTAAAGGGACAAAAATGCATGAATTACGTATTATAAAATATTTTGAGACGGTGATCTGTATCACGAAATAAAACATGATTATAAGCCATGCTCTGGCGAAAAGGAGGTTAAAGCATCTCAGGAATGCATTATATCAAGCAAGTCATCACATAATTATGGATCCATTAAAACCCATCTTCTGTGATAACCGACTGAATCATGAGGTAGAATGGTCCTTTGTCATGCAGAAAATTGACCAAAAGCGGACTGCGCAGGCTGACCTGGGTCGATACTTTGTGCAGATTCATTAAACCGCCTTTTTACAGAGCATGGCTAGTCTAAGTTTGCGGTGTGTTGTAAATACTAGCTGTCGTACGTCCGAATGTAGCCTGGGTTCCAACCCGATCATTTTTTTTTTTTTCTTCTTATATATTCATACTTTACTTTGTCATTTTTTAACAAATAAAAACGGGAAAAAAATGATCGGACTGGAATCCAGGCTAGTCCAAATGACGTTATTTTCATTTCTTTTTTTTTTTCAGATTTTGATTGTGCCGGTGCAAAAACAGACGTAAATAAAACGATATCTAACAGCAAAGACGGGCTATCAGCAGGTTGGATAAAAACTGACACAAACAGATTATTACGCAAGAGGTAAAGCAGTCTGAAGATTAGAAGCGCTCTATTTTCTCTCAGTTTCCACTTTATAAATAAGCCATGCTTTGTGAAAAGAGGATTCAATGCATCTGCGAAAAGTATCGACACAGGTCAGCCTGCGCAGTCCGCGCAGGCTGACCTGGGTCGAAACTTTTCGCTATTAGTCAGTTTTCTGCATGTCAAAGGATCAGTCTACCATATGATTCAGTCAGTTGTTAGACAAATTAGATTTTTATGGATTCATAATTATATGATGACTTGGTTGGTAAACTGCGTCACGGAGATACATTAAACCGCCCTTTGCCAATGTGCGGCTTAAATAAATGTATCATTTTTTGTCGTAATGTTTTTTTTTAAACCTATTAGCTTTAGAAATGCTTTCAGCAGGCCACTTTTGAAAACAGCCTGTAGCCGATGAAAGATTAACGTAAATGATGGTTTGATACACGACTATTTTGTACAACTTTACGGCAAAGGGCAAAGCAAACTGCTTTTAATTTTGGATAGATGCACTTGCCGCTATCATATTACTGAAAGAGTGTTACAAACAGGATTATTTATGGTGTTTTAAGCCGTTTTTAATGTTATTTCAGTTATATTGTGGCAGCCAGTACACCTATCCATGCTGTACTAGGTAGTGTTTCGCGCAATATTCATCCGAAGTAACTTGCTGCTTTCCCACATAAACTTCGTTGAAACACTGATCAGCGGTGAGAGAGGAATGAATTCTGTCGCAGTGACTATCATCATTCCTCGGAAAGAAATTTGATGAGTAGGGGATTCGAACACGCGACACCATAGTCTCAAGTCCTGTACGCTACCGACTGCGCTATCGGGATCGGCTACAAACAGAATTACGGATGGGGCACCCTAAAGGGATTCATGTAACAGCGTCTATCATCGCCGAAAAAACGTACGGACTCGGCTAAGACTCGGGTAATCTGTAATCGATCGACTGATAGATGCTGCTTCCCCGCATCGATTACGGATTACCCGAGTTTTAGCCGAATCCGTACGATTTTGACGATAAAAGGCAAGGTTACACGAATCCCATTAGGGTGGCCTGTCATTAAACACCATACAGAGAACCAAAGGCTTGCAATATTGTATTTGTGCGTATTTAGGGGCATCTTATTGAAGGCAACAGTTCGATTTTTTCCCGCTATAGATTAAATGAAACTTTTCAAGCCGATAGTAAAAACCAAAATGATGCTATTTCAAATGCATTTTTTTGAAGAACAATATCTCCTTATCGGACAGTGTAGATCCAAGATCAGACTGCACGTCTGTGCAGTCTGATCTTGATCTACACTGTCCGCAAAAGGTCAGCAAGTCGCGATTAGCAGCCAAAGGGTTAACTTTTCTATTACAGTCCAGGGAACTCGTCACTTCCATACTTGAAGAACGTCATCTTGCTTTCCACCTACGGTCCATTGCTTCGTCTGCGCATGCTCGTGACGTCACTGATACCCTTGCGGGTTTACATTCATTCCACCGTATTTTCCGGACCGAATCAGACATTGAACTCAAATATGGAGTTACATCAGGTGAAAACATTTTCTTTTTCTCGTTAATTCCAACAGGAACGTTGACAGATTACACTGTAACATATTAAAGGACTAATAATAACATCCATACTCTTTAATGGTATGAGTTGCAGACCTGAGTTTTCACCCCGCATTGATTTTATATGACAGCTAGTGAGCCTTTAAATACTGAAAACTTTTTAAAACACACTTCTCAGTTTGAATACATGATACAATTTATAAATACTAGTATAGAAACGCTGCTTTCTCTCATGACTGTAATATACATAGATTGCTGTGCATGGAAAGAAACTAGAACAAAAACTCAAGGGTACGCATTCACCAGCCGTTCATAGTTTCATTCACAGTCTAATTCTAGATTTAGCAAGTACCGCTACTTCTGATTGGCTAAATCATTTGATTTAACCAATCAGAAGTTGTGTTATTTTCAAATTTAGAAAATACCTGAGAATGACACTAAAAAGTTCTCAAAAAAGAAAGGTTGGTGAATACGGGACCCTTAGTCTTTTTTCCCCCAAACATCCTTGCAGTTAGAATTTTAGGGTCTTGAAACCACTGTGTAATACAAGCTCGCATGGGGAATATATGATTTCTAAGGCACTATGTAAGGCCAACTAAAAGGACTTCATTTTAGAGACAGCAACTGAAATTTGAGCAGCCTAGCACGCAATTTTTTAAATTTTTTACAACTCATCTAAGTCGTATTATATGTGATAAAGAATGTCTCAAAGCGGTATCCTGCTGCATGTATATTTCGCTGTAAGTATTTGTAAAAACCCCAACCATCTCTATTAAACGTGCAGAATGCAAACAGAAATTATGCCACTAAGGAAAAAGTGTAGACCACGATCGTACTGCACGTTAAGTAGATTGAGATAGATCTGGTATGAACAGTAATGAAGTTACAAATCTGTAGTTTGGTTCTGTAGATGCTCTGCACATAGTTTTTGTGTAGATTTCACGTACAGATAGTCAATTAATGTAAATGCATCGTAAATTTGATTTCTGTAAATGTCTCGTCAAAATTATTTATTTAGATGTCTCAAATATTGTGCAATGTGTTTTTGTAACTGTCTCGGTCATTGTGCTTATTTAGGCGTCTGGAACATTGTATTTATTTAGATGTCTCATACATTGTGTTATTTAGATGTCTCGTACATTGTGTTAGTTAGATGTCTCGTACATAGTGTCTGTTTAGATGTCTCGTACATTGTGCTTAATTAGATGTCTCGTACATAGTGCTTATTTAGATGTCTCGTACAAAGTACTTATTTAGATGTCTCGTACATAGTGCTTATTTAGATGTCTCGTACATAGTGCTTATTTAGATGTCTCGTACATTGTGCTTATTTAAATGTCTCGTACATTTTGTTTATTTAGATTTATCGTACATTGTGTTTATTTAGATGTCTCGTGATTGTGTTTTTTGTTAATGTATAGTTTATTGTGCTACTAAGATGTCTTCTACATTTATTATACAGATACCTCGTACATTCGGTTTCGGTATATGTCTCGTACCCTATGCTTCCATAAATGTTTCTTACACTGTGCTTCTTGAAGTGTCTCGTATATTGTTTTAGCGTAGATACCTCGTAAACAGTGTAGGCCTATCTTATATTGTGCACTTATCTACGCCTTATACACTGTGTCTTTGTAGCTGTCCTGCACAATTGGATTCTGTAGATACTTCGTACAGTGTGCTTCTTTAGGTGTCTCTTTCAATGTTCCTCTATATATGCAACGTGCTGTGTGTTTTTGAAGATGTCTCGAATAATTGGTTTCTGTAGATGTATCGCACGTTTGGTTTCTGTAGATGTGTCGCTAATTTGGTTTCTTTAGATGTATCGCAGATTTAGCTTCTGTAGATGTATCGCACATCAGGTTTCTGTATATGTATCGCGCATTTGGGTTCTGTAGATGAATCGCGCATTTGGTTTCTGTAGATGTATCCCACATTTAGTTTCTGTACATGTATCGGCATTCGCGCATTTGGTTTCTGTAGATGTATCGCACATATGGTTTCTTTAAATGTATCGCACATTTAGTTTCTGTAGGTGTATCACACATTAAGTTCCTGTAGATGTTTCGCGCATTTGGTTTCTGTAGATGTATTGCACATCTGGTTTCTGTAGATATTCAGCGCATTTGGTTTCTATAGATGTATCGCGCATTTGGTTTCTGTAGATATATCGCATATTTGGTTTCTGTACAATTATTTCGCATTTGGTTTCTGTAGATGTATCGCAAATATGATTTCTGCAGGTGTATTGGACTTTTAGTTTCTGCAGATGTATCATGCATTGTGTCTCTGTAAATACCTTATACTCGGTTTTGTTTGCATGCATTGTATATTTTGTTCCAGGAGATGCTGTACATTAAATTTCACAAGGGATACAAACTTGATAAAGGATTTTCTATCTCTATCATGAAAATCTTTGGTTGCTAAACAAGCATGTTGGTCGTGGCACATTAGTATAACGCCAGGAATGATAAATTTGGTAGACTTAATTTATTTAACTTGCCTTTATTTATTGTTGCCACCGGTTGCCCATATGGGCGACGCCCCCTGAAGACTGTTAGCATTGTTACGGGGGAAAGTGCAGATACAGGACAAACCCATCCTAAGTTATGCCCTTTCCTTTAACGTGCTCGGTGTATAGCACCATCACAGAGGACCTCGGTTTAACGTCTCATCTGAAAGACTATTAGTTATGTGAGATGGCCAGCCGTGGGAATCGAACCTACACCCTCAAGGGATCCGAAACATCACGTTCACGAGTCTTACGCTCTACCAACTGAGCTATGCAGGCTGGTCATTTGGTAGACTTTATAGGCTCTTGACATTTGGGCGTTAGAGACCAAATGATCAGTCTTCCCAATTTCATAATACAGTACAAGACTTGAAGTGACAAATTCTGTATTTATATTATTCCAGAATACTGTGGCAGAGATACTACAGTATATCTCTGAGACGTACGAACTGGGGATGTCATCAAGATGGTGGATTACTCTGCAGACGACACTCGTGAAATATCTGACTCGAATAATCATCGAAACGGAAGGCAAGCAGACAAAAGAACGGTAAGACTGCATTTATATTGTTATCACTATCGTCATTGCCTCCCTTTAATGATTAAAAATGGATAGGATTGGCAAAGTGCCTGTGTAGGTATAAAAATACGGCTGAAGCATTCGAGTCATGTTACTTTGAAAAGGGGGCATAATCCATCTGCAAAAAGTATCAACCCATGTCAACATGACATGAATCGATATTTTTTACCACATGTAATTTTTAGGTATTCCAAGGACCATTCTACCATCAGATTCAGCCAAAACATTATATCAATCGTAGAATCGTGAAGAATCTTAGTCGTAATGGTTTTGTGTTGGGTATTCGGATGTCTCAAGCCGAACCCACACTTAAGCCGGTCATTTTCAGCTAGGCTATTCTCTAACAATCCATGATATTATGTAAATCATTAACCTTAAAATCAAGAAGTACGTACTAGTATGAATATGATATTTTTGTAATGAAACTTATCGTGGGACAACTACATATAACCCCTCAATATTATTATTGTAGATGTTACCGATGTTTTAAAGAGCTTTACGTTGACATATCCTGCAGTTCTGTTGAACGTTGTCTTATCTTACAGGTAAGAATATAGTATACACTTATGGGATCTGACATGAGTTGGCGTTTGAGATAAAATTTTATTAACAGAGTCTGGGAAAAATGTTAGTAAGCGAGCTATACATGGTAGGAACCAAGGCTCGTGAGACAGTGCGATATTATTGGAACGTACACGGTGCCCTTAACGGAAGCCAAATTGTCAATCGACACGTAATGTGAAAGAAATTAAGAAATAAAAGCCCTATTATAAGACACTAAATCGCAATGAGATATCCCCCCTATAGAACAGATGGTTTGGAAGCGTATCTAACTCGTCATCTGAAGGTTGGGCTTTCGATACCCGGTTGCAGCGAACTTTCTTTCCAATGATTTTTCGCCTCTCACCTCTGATGCATGTGACAAAAGTAGTCAGTTGCTTTGGAAAGAAAGTTGTGTCAGTACAGGTGTGAGAAAGCTAGGAAACACATTGGTGCGTCATTGACCGCCATGATATGACCTAAGGTGTTAAAATGGCGTTAAATTCCAATAGATCTACAATCAATACAAGCAGATGGCTGTGCTTAATTGTACTTTATATATGATACCAATGACTTTTTTGTTCGTGTGGTCCTCGTAGAAGGTACGCGTCTCTATCTTGAAGAGTTCCTTCTAATAGAAGAAAGTATTTAGAGACCAATCTTCAAACACAGTGGCTGAACCTCATTATTGTTGTTGACGTGGTCATCATTATCATAGCAGCGTCATGATTATCCTTTCAGATGACGGACAAAAGTATATTGGATAAAGGCAACTTGTCTGATACCTTAGCGTTGATTTCGTCACATGTTACGTCACTTCTTGACGTCTCAAAGGCACTCCAGGACGCTCAGGTAAGAAAATATTAAATTATACCAAGATATAGTTAGCAATGATGATATTCATATGATTAATATCTTTAATCCTACACTTTTTGTCACTTATCGAATATTGTCTCTTAAATAGTGACTTTTCTCTGTCTTTATATTAAGTGGGTAGATCAACATAAACTTTAAACACTTAAATTGATGCCATTAAGTGATGTAAACAACATAATGTTGAACGTTGGTACCCTATGAATAGAACAGTCTTCTTTTTGCAAGTATATATACATGTACATGTCTAAAACTACCCATGACAAACGAGTACCTAGGTCGGGATGCTGTATGAAGACCCGACTGCAGTCTTACATGTATAAACGAAGCATTTCCTCTATGAAACCTTTGAAAACACCCAAGATACTACACTCTCCTGATCAGCAAACATATGCGTTGCCGTTGTAAAACAGTTTCAGTCAAAGCAAAAAGATATGAGCTATGTTCTGAGGAAAGGGGGCTTAATGCATCTGCAAAAAGTCCGTGCAGGCTGACCCGGATGATTTTTTTTTCCGATCTATTTTCTGCATGTCAAAGAAACATTCTAACATGACACGTGAATTCGGCTCTATAAACACAGTGCAACGAAAGTGTGGTAAAATCTACGCCATTCTGTATAAAGAAAGTAAGTAAGTTATCAATGGAATATAATCTGCATCCGCGTTTTTACTCCAAGTATGATCTTGTTTGCCTTTGATTAAGAGTTGGTCATGTTAGAATCGAAATAATCTTCTTTCTATCGTGGTTTATCGTTCAATAAACCACGTTGTGAGTTATGAGGCACAATAAATAACCCACTCGGGCTATCGCCCTCGTGGATTATTTATTGTGCCTCATAACTCACAACTGTGGTTTATTGAACGATAAACCACGATAGAAAGAAGATTATTTCTTAAGTATACCTCATTATGCAATCGGTTGTTTGACAAAATGGATTTTATGGATCCGTAAATATGTGATGACTTGCTTGGTATAATGCATCACGAGGTTGCATTATTAGTTGTATGGTCAGGTGGCAGGGGACTTGGAAACTTGTTCACGGCTGTGGTGAATCATGTCGCCCCGAGCCGAAGGCGAGGTGGCGACATGATTCACCACAGCCGTGAACAAGTTTCCAAGTCCCCTGCTACCTGACCGTACAACGAATTTATTATACTGCAAAGTTTTACCATTCCAACGTGTGTTAAGCGAATTTTACCTGATTTTTGGTTTCAAAAATTGAGTACGCTGACGAAGTAGGATTTCCCTTCTGAGTGCCCCAATTCAATGAAAACTGACGTCACTGAGAAATGACGTCACTGAAACCTTGGTAAAACGTGCTAAAACGTGCAGCTTGGCGCATAATCTTGATGTTAATCTTGATCGACGCCGCCATTTTGGATGTTGTGTTGATAGTGTAGTCATGTATATGGGGCTTCCGAAAGGGAAACTGCTTTTACGTTGGTTTTGCCAGTGTACATGATATATATGTTCGGGGCATATTATCCAATCAGATCACGAGAAATTTCTTTGCAGTATAATAATAAACCTCGTTTTGCCAGGGCATGGCTCCGTATTGATGAGGATGCAAATATGTATGAACCATAATCTGTGAAAAGGGGGCTTAATGCATCTACAAAAGTAACGACACATTTCAGCCTGCCCATCTTGCGCAGACTGACATGAGCCGAAACTTTGTGCTATCTTTTCTGCGTGTCAAAGGACCATTTTACCATGCGATTGAATCAGTTATTTTACAAGAATAGATTTTAAGAGGTCCACAATTATGTGCTGCTTTACTTGGTATCATGCATCATTCAGAAACATCAAGCCCCCTTTCGCCTGAATGTGGCTCATATTAAAAGTGTCCCTGTTTTAAGCAAACACCTGTCTTAGCAAGCACATTCTAAGGGTCCCCAAGGAGCTTGATAAACAAAGATTTTATTGCATACAGTACTAGAACAGAATCTCAAAGATACACCTTTACTGGTTTTCAGTCAGTTTTTAACCAGCTTCATCCTTATTTTATGAAACTATAATCATTCTTGTTTCTTCATGCCTATTGTTGCCCCTGACAGCTGCAAGGTTGCACAGATTACGACGGATAGAAATTCATTTCATACTTTAGAGGCCTTCAAAGCTATTGCTGATGTCGTTTCCGGTTTCAAATGAGGACAAATCCTTTGAGTATCTGTGTCCCGTACACCGTATTTATCGATTATTTACCTATGTTTACATAGCTGACCAGTATCTGAATCATTGTACACATTATAAAGTTCTTCTATCTAGCTGTAGAGATGTATCTGTAAAACGCACTGAATTAACTGTTCTAGAAATTTAGCCTCTGACCTTTTTTGTCTACAGATTTGCGACTATGATTCAGCATCCTGCCTCACAGATACAGATCTTATTTATCTACTGGACAGCCGACGAGAACAGCTCATCGACTCTGATTGGATAAAGGTTAATCACATGATTATTTCAAATTTTACATGGCGAAATCCTTTACACCAGCTTTTTTTCATAATAATTTATAGAGTTTATTTCATCAGCTTGTGGTTAATATGGGGAAATATTTGCCGAAAAAGGGAAAGGTCCACGAAAATAACTCGTGCCGTACGGCACTCGTTATTTTCGCATACCTTTCCCTTTTTCGGCAAATATTTCCCCATATTAACCACAAGCTGATGAAATAAATTATATTTTTTTTTATATTATATTTTCTCTGATTATTTTGTCAACGAATGCCACTTTTAAAACTTAAAAACTTAAAAAACTTAAAAAAGTAGTTCCAGATTTTCGGCAGGAGGAAATTATTCACTGTGACGGGGAAATAATTCCCACCAGCTTAAATTACGACATTTCTTTACCCATAACATTTCTAAAAATAGACACATGAAATATAATATATAAAAAGATATGACACTTAGACTGCCGGTCAACCAGCATTTCCTTTTCTCACAATGTTCTCCCAATGTCACAATGTCCTGCTAATAGACTCTATGGTAAATCGAATACTCTTAAACCGAGAAGCACGATACATATAAAATGCGATTCACAATCGTTTCTTATTTCTAAAAACGTTACCATTTCAGATACATCCATCAAAAGAAAGCAGTTCCGTGCATGGTGACATGAACAATGTTAAAACTGGGATCGATAGACGTCATTCTGCGTTATCCAATCAGGTTCTGTCTTATATCGAACAGTATTACAACAACTTAGATGCTGAGAACAAGAACAGCATTGATGTACCATAGTAAGTAATGCATTCTTTTCTCTATTTGGTCCATAACTGTTCACCACACGACAAAATAAATTTTAGCCTGGTCCAAACTGAAAGCATTTGCAGACGACATTTCAAATGTTACTCAAAACACAAACTTTGTCTTTAAAAGGGTAGAAAACATTGTGGGAAAGAAGTAAATGCTACTTTTTTTTAGCATTTTCCTCTTTTCCCATAATGTATTCGATGGCAGCTTCTTCTCGGTCGTTAACTCCAGATTGTGTGGTACATCTCAGAGGCTTTGTGCACAAAGGTATCATTCATATTTTAGTCATTTATCACTTATTTTCATTCATTCCTTTATTTGCTTGTGTGTTTTAACCATCGACCTGAGAAAATAAACCTTCGGAAAACATTGTGGAAAAAGGAGAAAATGCTGGTGACCAGCATTTTCTCCTTTTTCCGCAATGTTTTCTCCCCAATCAAAAATAAATCCCACCGTAAGAGCCATAACTAATTTGTTGTTTGCAGTTGCTTTTAATTTGGATGCGTATGCTGGCATATTTCTGACACAAGATACGAGATAACTTTCATGATAATTTTAGAAAATTATCGTAATAAATAAAAGTTTCCAAAGTTTTCCGTGATTTTCAGAAAACCTTTCACTCTCTAGAAAAAGTTAACATGGATTTACTATTTGCTAATTGTATTTTGTAAGAGTGTGTGTGTGTGAAAACCACGTCCTAGAACATGAACTCTGTTTTCTCTGCTTGCTTGCTCTCTCTTGCTCTCTCTCTCTCTCTCTCTCTCTCTCTCTCTCTCTCCATCAGTTCACCATGTTAATGACTTCGTATTTCGTTTCTACAAAGTTTATACTATGGGTCAGCTTCTCTCCCCCTGTCCTTCACTACCAACCTGATCTCCATTGTCCATTCCTTCCTCTCTCTCTCTCTCTCTCTCTCTCTCTCTCTCTCTCTCTCTTTCTCTCTCTCTGTCTCTGTCTCTCTCTGTCTGTCTCTCTCTCTTTCTCTCTCTCTCTCTCTTTGCTAATAGAGTCTAAGCCTAAAAAGAACCGTACAAGTTATTTTATAACAAAAAGAAAATAATAATTAACTATTAACAAAACATTAAAAAAAAACACGGATTATAATTAGATCTATGATAAATGATAATAACTCATAGTAAGAGATGACTCACCAAAATTCTGTTGCGAAGCCAATATAAGAATGAATATTCCCAGAACACACAAATACTATCACTAGAATTTATCAATGAAACCCTTTATCCATTCACTAAATTAACATCCACAATTGTAAATCAGCTGAGACTCAATCATAAAATGCACACAATTTTGGCATACACCTATTAAAAACAACATAATTCAAGAAGCACATTTGGCACGTGAAACTACAAAATATACATTTTTAATAACGGTATATAATTTTCGACATTTCATTACTAATACCCATCCCTTCACGTTAATTTTTTTCCGACATTTCATTACCAATACCCATCCATTCACATGAAATTTTTTATACTTGTTCTACTTTTCCCTAATCGTCTAATCTTTCGTATCATATCTATGTTTAAATTTCCCCCATTCGTTTGGAGCCTAATTTAACATCGATCTTTTTTCTTCTTCTTCTTCTCCATCTTTTTTTTCAATATATCACGTGACAACGGATCTGATAATTTCAAAAAATATATATAATTATTATTCTATAATTCTCACACAACTTGTGACGGTTTTGAGAATAAAATCTGATTTATGTACAGAGCTCCAGATAAGAGGGAGTGATGATATTCTAAAGCCATTGTTTCTCTTCGAAACCCTATGTTGTGGTACTCATTAGAATCGTCTCGATGAGACGATTCTAATGAGTACTCGCAACATAGGGTTTAATTGAGAATAAAAAATATTTTAAGTTTTGAAATCAATATCACCCCCTCGATCTGGAGCTCTGTATGTATATTGTGTTATATTTCAGCGACACAGACAATGGTATACAGAACAATCAACAAAGTCAAGAAGGTAAGTATTTCGGTTATGGCTAAATTCATCATGGTTTGTTTGCCTATTTGTTTGTTTGCTTATTGTTTGTTTGAATATTTGTTTTTATTTCATGCTTTTCAGTAGTTTATAGGAAATGGTAGAATATTGTTTGACATTTCATGGTTACGACCAGTGAAAAATGCCGATTTTACTTCGTAATTCTTGAATTGAAGGCGGAAACAGAAGATCCCGCACACTAGTTACATAGGTAAAAAGTGCATGCCATTCAACAAAACGGAAATATGACGTAATTTACCCTACATTTCTCGCGCTTTATGTAATATTGTAATGCGTTGCTATGTGGAGGGGTGCGCCACGGGGAATTACCGACAACAACTGTGCTGGATTTTGATGAAAATCCCAACAAAAAAGAGAGTATAAGCATGAAATAAATAGAATATTTGTATTTTTCAGTGAAAGATCGATTTTTCTTTTCATCCAGTGAACATCATCGGTAGCGCCACTCGTGAAAATATTACCGATGATGTTCACTGGATGGAATAAATTTCGAACTTTCACCGAAATAAACAAATATCCTCTGTGTATATTTTTTGCTGCCTATTGCGTTTAATGTATGTTTGGGTGTGGTTCAAAAGTCATATCAGTGCGAAAGTTAATTCACTTAGGTCTTTTCTAGGTTCATCAGTATTAGGCTTTGGCTCTGCTGCACCCATTGACATCCCACCTGACATTTGTATTCATCTGTATTGCTTTTACACTCAAGTAGAAAATATTCCCACATAATTTAGTTTTTGTTGTTATTGTTGTTTTTCTATATTGTTACGGGAGACCACTCCTTCATGCATGGCTTCATCCCGGTTTAAATACAATACCTAACAACTGCGTTGGGGAGAATTCTCTTTAGCTCAGTAGTTATGGTGTTGGCCTTTCGTCCGGGCGTTCCAGGTTTGAATCCTGCCTGGTCCCTGTATTTATGCTATGCATTTCTTCATTTTTTTCTTTGTTACGGACTTTGTTCGTAAGATGGGAGCTCGTCCAGGATTGGCCATTGAGCCATTAATCCCATTTATTGTCCAAAAATGGACTTTCTGCATAATAAGGCTTTGAGTCATCAATAAAAATGATGACTTTAAGAGGGTGTGTGTTACGGGAGACCACTCCTTCATGCATGGCTTCATCCCGGTTTAAATATAATACCTAACAACTGCGTTAGGGAGAATTCTCTTTAGCTCAGTGGTTATGGTGTTGGCCTTTCGTCCGGGCGTTCTAGGTTCGAATCCTGCCCGGTTCCTGTATTTCTGCTATGCATTTCTTCATTTGTTTCTTTGTTACGGAATTTGTTCGTAAGAATATTATTACACAATAAAGTACTTCTGTCCTCCGATTTTTCAGAGTTATACAGTCCGGTGAATTTTATGTGCAGTGAAGGTAGGTATATATTTGCCATTTTCTCCATGCCGATTAACCTTAAGAGCGCTGATAAAATGAATCTGGCCTTTTCAGTGAAGAAAAACTTTTTAATTATTATAATTTCATGGTTGTTTTGGACAGAAGATGTAATGAAGTAGCGGACAGTGTAGATCAAAGATCAGACTGCACATTCTGTGCAGTCTGATCTTGATCTACTCTGTCCGCAAAAACAATTGAAGTCAGTTTCAGAGCTTTAAGGGTTAAATGTTGCTCTCTTTCATCATAATAGTATGATTAAAAAACTTACTGACAATCTCATAATTTGTCAAGCTACCTCGGAAGGAATTTGTATGTGTGGTTCCAATTCTTGATAGGGTCCTGCGTGGCTTAGTAGTAAAGGCTAGGACTCGTGACCTGGAGACCCTGGGTTCGAGCCCCTCTTGATCTGCTGGGGTTTTTTTTTTCGTGGGAGTGTTCTTGGGCAAGACACTTCAGAGCCCTAGCCTAGTACTCGTGAAACCCAGGACATCCACGAGTATTTGAGGTGTCGCTGTGATATGAATGAAATAATGCTAAAGGCGGTGTAAAACACCTTTCAAATAACCATTTTTTGAAAGTGTAATTAAATCTGAGGCTGCCAAAAATGGCTAATCTACGACTATATTTTATTTGTCTGTTCGATGTTTTACGCCTTTTTTCAGCATTATGCCAGCTGTATCAAGACACCCAATGCACATACTCGTGTATTCCTGATGTTTCCTTTTACCAGCTTTATACACTGGCTTTACCCACAACATTGAAACTTAAACTGTAGAAGGCACACGAATACAACTGCCTGTCCTCTGTAATAGAAGTTTAGCCCGTAAGCTGCAAAGCGCGACTCACTGACCTTTTGCGGACGGTGCAGTTCCAAATCAGACTGCACAGAACGTGCAGTCTCATATTAGATCAACTCTGTTCGATAAAGTGGACATTTTTCTTTAAAAAAAAAAATGAGCTTGAAATACCATTGGGTTTTTACTATTGGCTTGAAAGTTTCATTTAATCTATTTAGCAGGACAAGGGTAAAAAAATAAATAAAAGACCGTAACTTCTTTAATTGTCGACCAACCATGATAAAAACTGCAGATACATAAGTTCCTATGGTAGTCAGGTTTCAATTACAATTTCAACTAAATACAGAATAATGCTATTTTAAAACCTATTTTTGGAGAAAAATATCTCCTTATCGGACAGTGTAGATCCAAGATCAGACTGCACGCTCTGTGCAGTCTGGTCTTGGTCTACACTGTTTGCGAAAGGTCAGTGAGTCGCGCTTCTAAGCAGTCTAAGGGTTAAGACGGTAGGACGAGTTGGACACATAATTGCGACTACTGTTAAACAGAAAAATGGACAACCTGATTCCACTGTACTAAACCCCCATGCCTCGTCGGGCAGGTATAGAGGATATTTGTTTTTTCGGTGAAAGACCGAAATTTATTTCATCGAGTGAACATCATCGGTAATATTTTCACTCGTGGCGCACCGAAAAAAAACAAATATTCTATTTATTTCATGCTTTTAACCGTTTCTGGGAGGAACTTTATCAAATCCAGTACAGTCTTTTTAGTTATTCCCCGTGGCGTACCCCCTTCGCATAGCAACGCATTACAATATTACGTCAAGCGCGAGAAATGTAAGGTAAATGACGTCATATTTCCATCTGGTTGTGAGTCACGCACATTTTACCCAGGTAACTAGAATATAAAAATTGGTATTTTCACTAGTCGTACCCGTGGAATATCGAAAAATATTTTCACCGCTATTTCTCGATATCCTACCAGAAAGCATGAAATAAATAGAGAATAGATGGTTGGTGTCTAGGATGGGTTAAGTTTACAGGGCAAGGCGGAGGAATTTATCTGGTGAGCCGAAGGCGAACCGGATAAATTTCGGAACCGAGCCCGATAAACTTAACCCATCCAAGACACCAACCATCTATTCTGTTTATCCTGTCACTCACTGTAACGGAACAAAACAAAACAAACAAACGAAAAAAAAAAATAAACATTGATAAAGACCGTACCTTTAATAAATTTCCGGAGCCGAGCCTGATCGACTTTCCCAATCCAAGACACCAACCGTCTATTGTATAAATTTATCCTTTTTCTCAATTATAATCCAAAATCCCACTAAATTGAACATTTCGCTCGAAATAAGGCACATATTGACATCTTTCTCACTAAATCTATGAGAAACTTTAAAAAATGAAGAACAGTGATTACAAAACCCTCTGGATATGCAGCTGCAATAATGACGTCATGAATGATATTGGCTACGTCATAATTATTAAACGTGACGTATATCCGCAGAAAAATATTGTGGCGAAGAAGACAATGTGTTTTAACATAACAGACTATTAATCAAATGAGCAAAAGTATTCGCTAGCGATTGATTCATTAATTACGGCAGTAAGACGCTTGGTTGAAAATAGTCCCAGTTAGCAGGTGCGCACTTAGCGGTCACGTGACCAACTGACGGATAACAAAAAAAATATACGGCACCTTGTTATCGGGTCGAAATTGTAGAAGGTGACAGGATAAATAACAATATTCGAGCGTTGCTCTAGTAAAAGGGGGTTTAACGAATCTCCGTGATGCAATTAACCAAGCAAGTCACCACGTAATAATTATGGATACAAAAAAAATCCGATCAGTCAAACAGTTAACTGAGCCTGGTGGTAGGATGGTCCTCGGACATTGAGAAAAATTACGAATGGCAAAAAGGTTTCGACCCATGTAAGCATGCGTATTATACCGCCTTTTAACAGAGCACGACTCAGTTACGGACCCCAGCAATTCTGAAATGGACGTAAACACGTGCTTCACCCCCCCCCCTCCCCAATAGATCAGTATTACTCCAGCTACACTCGGGGAACAAGGGGCTTAGTGCATCCCCGTGATGATGCATTATACCATGCAAGTCATTACATAATAATGGATCTATAAAATCCATTTTGTCCAACATTCGACTGAATTTTGAGGTAGAATGGTCCTTGAATATGGCAGAATAATTACTAAAAGCAAAAAAGTTTCGAACCCGGGTCGATACTTTTTGCAGATGCATTAACCCTGAGGCTGCTATATAAACGAAACAAAAAGTTCCGCTCAATAGTAAAAGCCAAAAAAAAATGCAATTTCAGAATTGATTTCACTGGGAAAAAATTCCGTATCGGACAGTGTAGATCAAAGATCAGACTGCACATTCTGTGCAGTCTGATCTTTGATCTACTCTGTCCGCTAAAGTTCTGTACTGTGCAGTTTGATCTTGATCTCCACTGTCCGCAAAAGTTTTTTTACTGTGCAGTCTGATCTTGATCTACATTGTCCGCAAAAGTTCTGTACTGTGCAGTCTGATTCTGATCTACACTGTCCGCAAAAGTTCTATACTGTACAGTCTGATCTTGATCTCTTCTGTCCGCAAGAGTACTGTGCAGTCTGATCTTGATCTTGATCTACACTGTCCGCAAAAGTTCTATACTGTGCAGTCTGATCTTGATCTACTCTGTCCGCAAGAGTTCTGTACTATGCAGTGTGGTGTTGATCTACACTGTCTACAAAAGTGCATTGAGTCGCGCTTAGGGTTAAACCTCCCTTTTTGATAACTCAAAAGTTTATTTCTACCCCCAACAGACCCGGAGACTTATAAAGACATAGACATCATTCACACAGAACCAGCTATACAGTTCAAAGAAATCAAGCGGTCACAACTTTATGCCGAAGTTCAGTATGAGACAATTCTTGTCCGTATATGGGCATACGCCAAGAGTTGTCGATGTGTCGTCACACTGGATAATAAGTACAACAGTCCTGGGTATGAATCTTTTCTGGATGTCATAATATTTACCTTAAAATTAGCTCATCAATTCGACAAAATTTTAGACCTGTCCATACTGAAAGTATTTGCAGACAACATTCTGAATCTGGCTAATGAAGGGATATGTCTTTAATATGGTAGAAAACGTGGTGGAAAAGGGAGAAAAATGCTGGTTACCAGCATTTCTTCGTTTTCAACAATGTTTTTTTATGAGCATTTTTTCAACAGGGTGGTGAAAACACTAGGTTGTTTGGTTAGGAGTTATCTAATGACGATTTTGTTAAGAAATCTTTTTTTGTCTCTCGTTTGTATAGTGTTTAAGTGTTTATTGTGTTTCGTGGTGTTCATTATTAGTTCATTGTATTTAGGCGGCCAGTGCAACTATTCATGCTTTCCTGGAGTTTATCTCACCGGTATTTCGCACAATATTCTTTTCAAGCCACTGGCTGCTTTCCCACATACCCATTGTCAAAAAAATGATCAACTTTCATCTTATGGAAGTTTTCTATTGGATTCAGTATAAGTAGATTAATATTCCTTCCATTAGTCAGTTTTTATCTACATTCAAATGCAATACCACTCTGTATAGGCTGAACTCATTTGAATACTACAATTCAACCATGTTTGTCTCATTCTCTGTCAATTAAATCAATTCATCATTTTTTTTCCAAGATCGAAAAACAGATTTCTACCGGAATTTTACCCTTAGGCAGGTAAACGCGACTCACTGACCTTTTGCGGACAATGTAGATCAAAACCAGACTGCATAGAACGTGCAGTCTGATCTTTGATCTACACTGTCCGATAAGGACATATTTTCCACCAAAAAAAATACCTTTGACATAGCAAAATTTTGGTTTTTAATCTCGGCTTTAAAGTTTTATTTCACTCAAGCAGGATAAGAGTTAAGATTAATTAGGCCGTAGTTTAACTTTGAACAGCGTACAGTGAAGTTCTATGCAGTGTGATCTTATCTACGTCTTTCAGCGAAGGCTAATTATGTTGCCACTAGTAGTGAATTCGTTTGATCCTTTACAAGATTAACGACCCCGAGAAAGAAAGCTTTTGAAACCATTTTGGAAAAAGAAGAAAATGCTTGTAACAAGCATTTTCTCCTTTTTTCCACAATGTTTTCTAACCTTTTACACCCAAATCTTATAATTCCATCCATGGATCTTTATATTTACGTCTGCAAATGAATATAAATAGGCAGCAGTTTGGTCAAGAGTTACGGGAGATAACTGCATGTACCCTAACATGGCTGACATTTATTTTGTGATTTACAGAGCTCGTCACGTGTCTATAGGACTCGGGAACAACACGTTTCACCTTCTAGTCTTGGACCAAACTCTGCCCAGCCAGACTGTGGTCAGTTCTGTCACACTGACCATATACAGACATAGTAGAGGTCACGTGTTCATGTCGCCGTCGAAACTGAAGAAGTGTGAGCTGAAACAGGTTTGCTAGTCAAAACTTTTTCTTTTTCTATTGTTTTTATTGTTGGGTTTTTTTTTTTTTGTCGTCTTTGTCTTTATTGTCATATCTTCTTCTTCTTCTTCTTCTTCTTCTGCTTCTTCTTCTTCTTCTTCTTCTTCTTCTTCTTCTTCTTCTTCTTCTTCTTCTTCTTCTTCTTGCTCTCTTCTTCTTCTTCTTCTTCTTCTTCTTCTTCTTCTTCTTCTTCTTCTTCTTCTTCTTCTTCTTCTTCTTCATGCAATGAATTTGATTTAGTTATTACCCATTAATTAAAAAAATCGTGCGATAAGTATAATTAAAATTGTGGTTCGTAGCATTTCATTGCAAATTAGGTTGTTACTTCACTGTTTGATCTATTTCAGGATTGTTCATTGCCGTTTCATGACCAAGCCTCTTGTGGTTTACACAGGTCACGTGATTCTTCAAAATTACTGCGGGCACCTTGTACATCCGGGGACGCAGAGGGTATGTGATGGGTACATTTTATACCCTCCTCCTACAAAGTAGGGAGGTATATTAGTTTCACCATGTCTGTCTGTCTGTCCGTCCATCTTTCCGTCAATCCGTCCGTCTGTAGACGTTTTGGTTTCCATGCTCTAATTCAAAAGCCTTTTGACCTAGGATTCAGAAACTTTATAAAAGTGTTGCTCATGACCCAAGGAGGTGCCTTACTGTTTTTGGGTCACATTGGTCAAAAGTCAACGTCACAGGATGAACTTCGTTCGAAAATTTTTGCCGTACTCTAACTCAATAGTAGTTTGACCTAGAATCATGAAACTTTATACAAGTGTTGCCCATGACCCAAGGAGGTGTCCTATTGTTTTTGTGTCACATTGGTCAAAGGTCAAGGTCACAGGTGATATTTGATTTGAAAAACAATTACATTCTCTGATTGTGCTGCATCAGTGACAAGGCGCTGGTGAGGGGTATTTTTCCGCATTGCGATAGATCTAGTTCTGGTTTTTGCTTGACATTCTACTAACGTTTTTAATTCAAAAGTGAATAATGAACAAACCGTGAATAAAACTCAAAAACAATAACTTCTACAAATCAACACTTTCTTTACCAAACACTCTATTGATCGTAAAAAAGACAGCTTTTACAGACATTGTGAGAAAAGGAGAAAAATTTGATAACAAAAACTTGCTCCTTTTCCGACGATGTTTTCTATTCTTCAAAAGGCCATATGCCATCAAATTTTATATGGAGATTAATACCATAGATAATTATTAGTTCTTTAAAACACGACGTAATATTAGGCTTGTTCATATTGAAAGTATTAACCCTTGGGCTGCTTAGCGCGACTCACTGACCTTTTGCAGACAGCGTAGACCAAGATCAGACTGCACTGAACGTGCAGTCTGCTCTTGAATCTACACTGTCCGATAAGGAGATATTATTCGCCGAAACATACCCTTGAAATAACAATATTTATTTCATGCTTTCCTGTAGTTTATCGAGAAATAGCGGTGAAATATTTTTCGATATTTCATCGTTACGACCAGTGAAAAATATCGATTTTATATTCTAACTCTTCAATTGAAGGCGGAAACAGTAGTTCCCGCGCACTAGTTACCTAGGTAAAATGCGCGTGCCTCACAACCAGATGGAAATATGACGTAACTTACCCTACATTTCTTGCGCTTTACGTAATATTGTAATGCGTGGCTGTGCGGAGGGGAATGACCGGAAAAAACGGTACTAGATTTTGATGCAAGTTCCCCCCTCCAAAAAAAGGGTTAAAAGCATGAAATAAATAGAATATTTGCTGCGCCACTCGTGAAAATATTACCGATGATGTTCACTCAGTGAAATAAATTTCGATCTTTCACCGTAAGAAAAAAAGAAATCCTCTATTATATAATGACTCATGGTTTGATCATTCTTGTATCTATTAAAATAAAATCTTTCATCCTTAGGCTGCAGAAGTGAAGTAGACTTTACATCTGGGAAATAGACGGCAATGTTGCGTATCAAATTTGTTTTGGCTAGAATTTCTCGCAATACGTATTTATCACATAACCTCCCTTGTTTTCAGTGTAATATATACCCATAACAAATTTTCTTTTCTTATACAGGTTTGATTATCACAATTGTGTGACGTCATTTTTGACGTCAATTTATACGTAGTTCATAGTAAGTGAATTGGTTTTACGGATAGGCATATTACTGCGAGTGCATCTATAGATGGTTTTGCATCTTCTGATCTATAACTTGTGAAATGTTGTAATGTGATAAAAAAGAATCTGACATGAGTTGGTGTTTGAGATAAATTTTTTATTAAACTCGTCAAGAAAAAATGTTATTAAACTCGCCAAAGGCTCGCTTAAAAACATTTTCCTTATACACTCCATTAGAATTTCATCTCAAACGCCAACTCAGGTCAGATCCTATAGGGCAATGTATATCATTGATCCAACTGCAAGGTCATTTCGGTCTGATCTTGATCTAGAAAGTCTGCAAAAGCATCTGAAGTTCTCTTTCGCAAGCCGAGAGTAGAATTTATTTAGACTGGTATCATCATAGATCAAAGTACTTGTATTTTAAAAGCACGTAATAATTATTGTCTTTCAAAGGTCGGTGGATTGTCCCTTGCTCTGACTGTCACACTACGTCATCTTGTGTTTGGGGAAGAGCTAAATGGCAACCATTTAAATGCAGCTACATAGCACCTGACACGTGGTCCCTCAAACAATGTCTGCAGGGCAAGAAGCTCTTGTTTATCGGAGATTCCACGAATAGAGGCGTGATGAACTATATCATGGAGCGTATAAACGGCACACTACGACAATGGGACAAAATTCACAACTCGAGGGCGTATACCAATCTCAACAATAACTCCACCCACTTAACATTTGCATATTATCCTCACTTTTGGTTACCTACTCAGCATCGACCAAAGTTCCAGAAAATCATCTACCAATTGATTAAAAGGTAAGAAAATAAACAGTGTTTGATCAGTGTTAATAAGACATGCAAAGTCTACAATTTAATAGAAATTAAATTACAAAAAATGTCTCATAAACCAGTCAGTTTTGAAAGAATACTAGTACATTATTAGGTTTATCTTTTTCTGTTTTAGAACAAAATGAGGTAGACAAATTTTAAAAGGTCATTGTGTTATATGGACAGTCAATATAAGTTACAGTTTTAATGCAGTAATACACGTGAAAACAGTGTGGGTAAAGAAAACTGATTACTTCAGATAATGATTAAACTATCAGCGGACAAAATGTTTATGTATTCATGTTTTTAAACAGATACTATAGGTTTTATTTTCCAGTTCATTGCCATTATACAACAATGCCTCCACAGTATTAATAGTGGGTGGTGTCCAGTGGTTAGCCAAAGAGCATATTGACAGTATTATAGAAGCTTTAAAAAGGTAGGTTTGGGTTTTGTTCATTCTTAGGCCGCTTTCAACACTGTTTCAGTCTTACCATGGCGAAGTTCATGTATGTCTTTTTTGGCTTTCATCAGTACTAGGGAGGGTCTCCGCCTATGTTACCAGCACGTCAAATGTATCTTGAATCTAGACTGCAATAAAACTTTGAGATAAGTTTGCTTCTGTGGTGGTTGTTGACGTCGTTGTTGTTGTTGTCGTCGTCGTTGTTGTTGTTCCTTCTTCTTCTTCTTCTTCTTCTCCTCCTCCTCCACCTCATCCTCCTCCTCCTCCTTCTTCTTCTTGGAAAGCTTCGGCTTGGTTACGCCCTAAATAAGTCAGATTTTTCATCCAGGAGTACTGGGTTGATTCCAAAGTGTTAGTGCCGGTTGGTTAGTGAAACTGTAAAACAAGGTGAAAGCGGCGTTATAAGTGTTTTATGTTTTGTGTTGCAGGAAAGGTTTATTAAACATGACTGTGGTCATAAAAGGCCTCGGTGCCGGATTCCATCAACCAGTCGAGGGTGTCAGGTTCGTTCCTCAAGAACAGCAACAAGCCTTGCAACAAAAAGAACGTGAAATCCTGACTTACGCCAAAGACAATGGATTTCGTGTGGTGTCAACGTTCAATATGACCATATCAAGATACAGGGACTTTCTGGAGGGGAAATGTGCGTGCCATTTTCATAAGGTAATGTACTCTATAGTTCGCATAACCATTTACAAAACAATCCTGTGTGCTGACGTCCATGACGAAAAGGGTTTGAGAAAACATTGTTGGAAAAGAAGAAAATGCTGGTAAACATTTGCTGGTTATTCGCATTTTCTCCTTTTTCAACAATACTTACAAAAGCCTATTTTTCCTGCGGGTCTCGAAAACACGAAAATGTTTGATAAAGAGTTAAGGGGGAATATTTCGATTTTTACGCAAAAAATAAAACTTCGCCTTTTATTGTTTATGCAGAGCTTCTGTTCCGTATATACTGAAATATTTTTAAAAAAGATAGTCGGCGTAAGAGATACTGGAATATAAATACTGAAACTCCTCTGTGGCTCAATATGAAGTAAAATAATGTATAGTAACCTCACGAGCAATTGCCTCTGTTTCCTCACTGTTTTTCATTTTCTTGAAAAAGTAGTATTGGGTTACTCCTATGAAAATATTCAGTTTCCAAATGGCACAAGAAAAGAATTGTTCTCTACTACATTAGTTTACTGCGGTGTGAATCAAGGCCCCGGGGAATCGATTAGCCGTGACATCGCTTCTAATAGTGGTTTCATAAATGTTTGAGCAAATATGCGAAAAGGGGCCCGCCGAATAAACATGTGCACAACAATCGCAAGTCACCATCTTTTCATTCTTTATCAGTACCAAGAAGTAGATCAAAAGCCAGTGCGTTCAGCTCCGCCGAAAAATTGTAATTGCTGTAATAAGAATAGCTACATATGAGCCGCACTCTGACAAAAGGAGGCTTAATGCATCTCCGCAATGCGTGATTTCAAGCAAGCCATCACATAAGTATGGATCCATAATAGCCACTTTTTTAAACAACCGACTTAATAATCTGGAACACCGATCCTTTCACATACAGAAAATTGACCCATAGCGAAAAGTTCCGGCCCAGGTCAGCCTGCGCGGACTGCGCAGGCTGACCTGGGTCGATACTTTTCGCAGATGCATTAAGCCCCCTTTTCACAGAGCATGGCTCGTATATTTTTTAATGAAGTATTTTTTACAGAAATAGACTAGAAAGCTGCATACCACTTTGCTGTTTCTCATACTCTCTATAGAACTCTGAAAGTGTACAACCTTTCTCCAGAAATTTTCTGGAAGGTAGCCTTTATCACGTGAACATGATAAAGAATTGAAATAAGAAATAAATGGAATCGCGAAATTCAAATATTTGGCAAAAAAAAATCTAAATATCCGCCTTTAGATAATTCTCAATGTGAATTCGCTCTCTCTCTCTCTCTCTCTGTCTCTGTCTCTCTCTGTCTCTGTCTCTCTCTCTCTCTCTCTCTCTCGTCATATATTTTTGGTGTGAAATCCAACGAAATGGTGGTGAGTTTTTGTCGTGATGTAACTGAAATACAGTTGAAAGCGGCATCATCGTAAAAAACAAACGAGTCGTGCTCTGTGAAGAGGATGTTTAATACATCTGTTAAAATGTGTGTGCAGTCAGGTCAACCTGCACAGTCCGCTAGAATGGTTCGAAACCTTTTGCCATTGCTAAATTTTCTGCATGTCAAAGGACCATTCTACCTCATGATTCAGTTAGACAAAATGGATTTTATGGATCCATAATTATGTTGTGACTTGCTTGCTGTAATGGATCACGGAGATTCATAAAAACCCCTTTTGCCAGAGCAAGTCACAAATTATTCCATCAATCATGAAATTCAAATGTATTCATTTTCTTGTAGGTGTCCAAAGTGATCAGTGATAGTTTTGGCGACGAAGTTAGATATACGATATCGGGGGACGTGAACGCTGCATACTCTAACATTGTGGCACACCAAATATGCGGAGAGCATCAGAACTACTGAACCAAGGACTAACAAGACCTTTACAGTGACTAGTTCATCTATCAATGTGTTCAATACACAACATCAAGCAAGTCATATCTCTGCACCGGAAGTGGGATGAAACTTACCGGAAATTAGACCAGAATCTGAAAATATGTCCCATTGCTGTACCGGCTTTCTCTGTGGATTACTGGCTGAGGCGTTGGATTTGTAATCGAGAAATCTAGGTTCAATACTTATAGACAGTGTCCTCGGGCAAGGCAGAGTGGGACGGGTCCCATTACAGTGTCCTCGGGCAGGACAGAGTGGGACGGGTCCCATTACAGTGTCCACGGGCAGGGCAGAGTGGGACGGGTCCCATTAGAGTGTCCTCGGGCAGGGCAAAGTGGGACGGGTCCCATGACAGTGTCCTCGGGCAAGCCAGAGCGGGACGGGTCCCATGACAGTGTCCTTGGGCAAGGCAGAGTGGACTCCCTTTTACTGAATAAGTGAGCTGTCGTTATTAAGTTACTGGAATAATCACGATGGAAGGCTGTGCAATATACCATTCAAATAACCACTTACTTGTGTCTGGGAAAAAGATCCATGTTTTTCTGTACAAAAGTCTCAAAATATTCGGATTTAACTCTTTCACTACTGAATAAATAAATTGCATTTTCTCAAAGGATGAAAATATATTTCTTCTGCAAGATCAAGAGACAGTTTAGTCATAATCTAGAATATAGCAGTGGACAGTGTAGATCAGAGATCAGACTGCACGTTCTGTGCAGTCTGATCTTGATCTACACTGTCTACAAAAGCTTCTGGTGTCGTCTATGGTATGGGAAGAGTTAAAACAGATGTAAGTATTTTGTCAGCAGAGTCTGCCAGGACGCCCCCGATGTTTCACCTGATTGAGAACACGGTCATGGGATTTTTAAACAAGTCTGAGAAAACATATCCACGGAACTTATGTGCCAATCTGAGAACAGGTCTACGAGATTTCTTTACTTCTATACCTATTTAAGGACACGTCCACTGCTTTTCCGGACCAGTCTGAGAATACGTCCGTTGTGTATTTCTGTATCAGCTTAAGGATAGGGCACCCTAATGGGATTCGTGTAACATCGCCTTTCATCGCCGACAAACGAACGGATTCGGCTAAGACTCGGGTACTCCATAATCGATCGGCCGAGAGACGCTGGTTCCCAGCATCGATTACGGATTACCCGAGTCTTACAACATGTAAACGGCATTTCTGTACCAATCTCGGAACATACCTACGGAAGTGTTATATCAAGCTTTGAACACGTCTACGGCATTTCTGAACAAGTCTCTAGGACACGTCCACAGTATTAGTTAACCAGTCTTGTGAATTCCACAGCATTTCTGAACCAGTTTATAGGACACGTCCACAGCATAACGTAACCAGTTTAGGAACACGTCCACAGCATTACGTAACTGGTCTAGGAACACGTCTACGGCATTTCTATACCAGTCTAACAACATGGTCAAAGACATTTATGTACCAGTTTGACAATATAGTCAAAGACATTTTTGTACCAGTTTAAGCACATGTCAACGGCATTTCTACAGTAGTCTGACAACATGGTCGAGGCATTTCTGTATCAGTCTGACAACATGGTCGAGGCATTTCTGTATCAGTCTGACAACATGGTCGAGGCATTTCTGTATCAGTCTAACAACATGGTCAAAGACAGTTCTATATCAGTCTGACAACATGGTCAAAGACAGTTCTATACCAGTCTGACAACATAGTCAAAGACATTTCCATACCAGTCTGACAACATAGTCAAAGACATTTCCATACCAGTCTGACAATATGGTCAAAGACATTTCTATACCAGTTTCAGCACACTTCAACATTTCTTTATCAGCCTATAAATACTTTACAATATTTCTGCAACAGTCTAAATTATATCAAGCTGCGGAAGGTTGACAACCAAAAAATCCCGAGTTTGCACGACCCCTAAGAAAAAAGTCCTCTGAAAACATTGCAGAAAAAGGGGAGAATGTTGGTAACAAGCAGTTTCTCAATTTCCCACAATGTTTTCTAACACTGCTTTTTAAAAAAAAAGAATAATGCATTATAAGAAGTTTTTTCATCATTTTTTCAAATTTTGATTTCGTCTGAAGTATGCAAATGTATCTTGAGAATTAAGTTATTTATCCTAAACAGCATTCTAGATCTCTGTGATAGACAAACGTATTTATGTACAGCGCTTCTTAACACTTGTATGCAAAGCCATCACCTTTGCTAGCCAAGGGTGACGATCACTACTTTTCCCTATTCACCCTTGACAGATCGAGTTAATCCCCGCAATACGCGTAATCATTGGTTGCAGTCTGTCCTAGAAGCACCAATCAAATAGCGCGTCACATATTCAATCCACCATATCCTCCATCACTAAAACTTACATAAAAATAGCGACTCACAGAAGAGAATTGTCGGATATGCTATGAATCATTACCGAAAAAAAAAACACAGACTAGCAATAATTACTTCAACATTTACTGTAACAAATGACGTTTTAGGATATATTGCAACAACGGATTATGCAATGATGGACACAACTGCTTGTGTGGATTTTACCAAAAGGGTTTTGTAACGCGACGTTTGATTGGTTTCCAATGATGTGATACCAGGGGTGAAATCTCTTAATCAAGTAGGCGGCGTATCGGAGGGATTACAGAGTTCGACTCGATTAACCAAGGGTGAATGGAGCAAGGTTGTGATCATTGCCCTTGGCTAGCGAAGATGGCCGAGCAAAATCATCGTTTTAAAACAATAAACTATTTATATAAAATGCCAGTTTTGTGTGTGTGTATTTGTTAATCTGTCTACTTGTTTATCTGTCCGTCTGTTCTACTCTCTTTGACACAGTTTTTCTGCATGAGCCTGTCTGTCTCTCTCTCTCTCTCTGCCTCTCGCAACAATAAGAACAAACCAAAAGCGAATTACCTTTTATAAAAGTAAACGCATTGGGGACCACGTAAGCCTCAAAAATTGCATGTGTAACTTGGATCGCAACCCGGAAGCCATTCATTTAATCATGATTTCTTAACCCTTAGCCTGCTAAGCGCGACTCACTGACCTTTTGCGGACAGCATAGATCAAGATCAGACTGCACAATACGTGCAGTCTGATCTTTGATCTACACTGTCCGCTAAGAAGATATTATTCCCCAAAATGTACCTTTGAAAAAGCAATATTTGGGTGTTTACTATCAAATTTAAAATTTTTTTTTAGTTATTTAGCAGGATACAGATTAATGACGCAATTTTCAGGTCATTACGAGTAAGGTCGTTTGGTCTGATATTGATTTTCTCGGGTCATTAACCCGTTAAGTTCTTGAACTGGATTGAGTTGCTGCAGGGGAATGTGTAGATCAAGATCACTCAACACAGAACGTGCAGTTTGATCTTAGATCTTCACTGTCCGTTACTTTGATGCATTTATGGCCCCAAAAAAAACTTAAAATGGCAACCCTTGGGCTATATTCTTTTTCAAAAAAGTTCAGTTTTATTAACGTATCGCTCTAAATGTTGGCACTTTTTTAAATAGACGTATTTAGCATATAACCACCTGTTTGTAATTATTTTATGCTCCGGAGATCAGAAACAATGGTGCACATTGTTTGCTCACCTGAGCACAAAGAGCTCTAAGTGAGCTTTTGAAGTCGTGCTCCGGCATCTGTCATCAGGATGTCCACGATTAGGGAAAAAATATTTTTTTAAGGTCAGGGAATTGTCAGGGAACTTTGAAATTTGTCAGGGAACTTTGGATTTTAAGCAAAAAGTCAGGGAAAAGTCAGGAAACTTTGAAATAACAAGTCTATAAATGATAAAAATATCAACAATAAAGGCTTGGTCATTTCTCTCATATTTGGCTATACCGGTAATAACACTACTTCAAAATTTAATGATGCAAAAAAGAGGAATGCATCTAATTTCAAGCACCATATTCAACAGTATAGATTAGTTTTGTACATATACATATCTATATGTAGAAAAAGAATAATAAAAAAACAAATAAAGGAAAAAAAAACAATTATTAAACAAAATTTAAAATACAAAGAGTAATACAATGACAGTTGATAGTAAAAGTGGCGGCAAGGGTTGGCTATTAGGGAGGAGTCTAAGCCCCAAGCACTCATCCAACAGTATAGATAACTTTTGAAAAGACAAGTACATGTATGTATGTATGTATGTATGTATGTATGTATGTATGTATAAATAGAAAAAAAAAGAAAAATTAAATTTAAAATACATATATAAAGAGAATAAATTTACAGTTGGTATAGTAAAAAGTGGAAAGGGTTGGCTGTGGGGGAAGAGGAGGCTAACAGATGTCAGAACTTTACTGCAAAATACAAAAACATTAGTGAAATGTGGTTTCATGCGGGCGTCAACGATACCCAGTGTGCGCTCTACAGGCCACATGTCTTGATCCATTACACATGAAACTTGGTCAGACTCTTTATCTTGAAAGTATCTCGAACAAGTTCGAAATTGGGTCACTTTGGGTCAAAAGATAGGTCACTGGGACATATCTTGGAAAGAACCTTGCATGCATTCTGGAGGTTGATATTTATAAAAGTTGGCAAGAATACTTGTCTTGGTGATTTTTTGGACGAGTTCGAAGTTAGGCCACGTCAGGTCGAAAAGTAGGTCACTGGGACAAATCTTAGGAAAACCTTATGTACCTCATTCACACGCTAAAGGCCACATTTTCTGTCCAAACCTCATGAGACTTGGTAAGAATGTTTGTCGTGATAATATCTCGTCTAACTTTGAATTTGGGTCAAGTCAGATCAAAATGTAGGTCACTAGGACAAATCTTAAAGTAGGCAAACCTTCAACTTTTTACCAGACGACAAAATTTTAGATTCGTCCAAATTCAAAGTATTTGCAGACGACAGCTCAAATCTGTCTTAATTTTATTTTTGATAGAAAACACTGTGGGGGAAAAAGAGAAAATGCTAGTTACCGGCATTTTTTTCTTGTTCCCATGAGGTTTTCAAAAAGCCTCTTCACAAGGGTCGTTAAAACTCGGTACTGTACGGTAAAGGTTTACAGCGAATTGTATGTAAGGCTTTATATCAATAACAGCCTACTGAGTTTGAAAATAGTCAAAGTCTAATGTCATTTGCAAGCATTACTGGACTTGTGAAAATTGCAAATTACTTTGATTTCGTGCAATAACTTCAATATTTATAGACAGATTTGAATATTTATCAACAGATTTGAATATTTATCAACAGATTTGAATATTTATCGACAAATTTGAATATCTATCGACAGATTTGAATATTTTTTCAACAGGTTTGAATATTATCGACAGATTTGAATATTTATCAACAGATTTGAATTTTTATCGACAGATTTGACTATTTATCTTCATATTTGACTATTTATCTTCATATTTGCATATTTATCTCCATATTTGAATATTTATCGACAGATTTAAAACAAATTTCTTAAATGACTTTATTTCAGAGATCTCAGATGACTAGTTGAATAGTGTTTTACACCGCTTTCAACATTATTTCAGTCATATCTCTACGACAGCTCATATATTCATTTATTTCCTGGATTTCACCGGTACTGGGCTCGGCCTCTGAAGTGTCTTACCCAAGGGCAATCCCACGAGGGACCAAGTGGATCGGTCGGGGCTTTAACCCAGGGCCTCCAGGTTACTAGTCCCGCATTTTACCGCTGAGTCATGCAGGGCCCCGTAGATCTCAGATGAATTCAATGAGTAAAATATAAAACGGCGTAGGTACTTATACTCAATGATAGGTTTACTCGTTACAACACAATTCCGGGTTTTAACGACCCTGAAGAAAGAAGGCTTAGAAAACATTGTGGAAAAAAAAGAAAATGCTGGTAACCAGCATTTTCTCCTTTTCCCACAATGTTCTCTGTCTTATCAAAGACAAATTTCATCATTTTAACCACATTTGAATTGTCATCTGCTCTTGCTTTCAAATTGATCGAGGCCAAAATTTTGTCGTTTGGTATAGGGTTAAAGGTGAAATTACAGCTGTTGCAGGACTTTAAAATTTTGAAAATTTGGTTGGGGTGTGGGATTTGGGAGAGAGGAGTGTCCATCAAATAACAGCCCATTCTAACTCGCATTCCATAATTCTCTAAATTTCACAAGAACGAATTTTCTGATTGGCTTAGCCATTAGGCTAAGCCAATCAAAATATGCTTTCCTTTGAAATCAGAAATTGTGTTTCTTTATAAATTCAGAAATCAAATTCTAACATGACACGTGAATTCGGTCCTATAAACACGGTGCAACGAAAGCGTGGTAAAATCTACGTCATTATAAATCGAGTGACGTCATTCTGTATAAAGTAAGTCGCCTGTGGCTGTTCCATGTCCTCGCCCTCCGATATTTAACAATGAAAGTCACTTGACGTAAACAAAACATCCGCTCCTTGACCAAGGGGGAGGAAAATCCTCAAGGATTCACCGATATTACCTGTTTTAACAAAAATTGACAATGATGCAAACTATTTGAAAACATATGTAAATCAAGTGTCTTTTCAAGTTGAAGGTTAGTTCAAAATTGACCGGTGTTGCATTGGAAATGGGAGTTGGAGGGGGTGGAGTAATATTCAGAGCATTCGAAGCAACTTCGGCTCCAGTGCTTGACAATACATTCATTCTTCTTTGTCCTTTGAAAGGTAGAAATATAACAGTAAAACGGTGCGATTTTTTATGTTGTGTTTGATGCCTAAGGTTTTATTGATTTTTTTTTTTATTCTTTTCATATTTACCGACTGGGCAGTAGGTTTTTTTTTTGGTAAGTAAGTAGAACAGCCGTGGTTTATTCAATGGAATATTATCCGCATCCGCGTTAAAATTACACTAAGTATAAGTAGTATAAGAAATGGGAATGCTAGACCAAAACGGCTTGCAAATCGCAAAATATAAGATTTATTTTTTTTGACGCGACTCTAAACGTGTCGATGCGTCATTTTCCCCGCGCCTTGCTTAACCGGTGCGTCCGGCTAACCCATTTAGCGATTCGTAATAAAACTTTTATAAAAGTTTTATCCTTTTTTTATTTTATAATGTCCCCAAGCTAGCGTGTCAATCTTGTTTTCCAAGACAAACCTTTTATGATCATCGGAGCCCAACGCTTTTTTGTTTACCTCCTCAGTATATATTTCATGGCCGCGGCTTCTCAATACACTCATAGTCCTATACTGATCCTTATTTGTAAGCAAGCACTCTTTATAATTATCAAAATTTATCTCATTCTTAATAACTGAATTTTTAATCACCTTACATCTTTTGTCTTCCTCTCCATCTAAAGTTTTATAAGCATACATTTTTGCTCTTAGACCAACAAACTCAGTCATAATCTTACCACCTAATTCATCTTTAAACTTTCCAACTACTTTTGCATTCCAATCATTTCTTAAAAAAATGTTCATTAGGATAGTTACTTGTATCAAACATTGTAGACACATCAGGAGCAATATCTTTATATAAATCATCAGTTTCTATTTCAAGAATAAAACTATCTGTATCAGTATAACACAATCTAACCTTTTCACCATACTTAGCTTTAAAGTAATTATAATAAGTTTTCTGCATATGTGTTTTACTAATATCTAAAATACTCATTCCTGAGTAAACAGGTTTGTTGTATTTTATATCAGTCTTTTTCATATGCACAGCTTTTAGGTTTTCATCAAATATTGTTGTGTGACTATAGTTTGGTTTTGCTACTAATTTTCTATAACGCTCTCCATTAGAAACTAGATGTATCGCTACTCTATTTCTCAAGTTTTCCATAGTCTTGCCAAAGACTGAATTATTCATCAACTTAAAAAACTCTTTTTCGAAATTATTTTTAGCCGCTGTTCTTAGTTTAATGTTTGTATCAATATATTTCTTAAGCCACGCACTTTCCTCAAACTTAATGCCACGATGTATTTCAGTAATCTTTAAACCTAAATCAACACATGTTTTTAAAGCTTCATAATGTAAAACATAATTTTTCTTTTCACTTAAGTTTGGAATAAGTTTTTCTACTTTTTCTATCTTTAAACGTTCAGGTGCTAAAGGAAAGTCGTTATGTAAATCATGTAACTCTTTAGGATATTCTAAATCTACTTCTAATATACATGGGATTTTTTGCCAATTTTCTAATTCTTCCTTATTCATCCATTCAAAACCGCGAGTAGGAAGAAGACAACTCATTGCCCATGCGTAAAGGCTGTTTGCACCTATATATAATAAATATTTTGATGATTTACTAGCATCATATAATTCACCCATATCCTCATTATTTGCTTTTGCATATCTTTTGATACACATACTAACACCACCTCTGATGCCCAATTCTACCATCAAAAGCATATCAGGGTCTGATAAAAGTTCTAGGTTTACTCCTGTTATTTTTAATGCCGCATCCCAAGCTAAACCTGGAGCAGTATAATACCAACTAGGATCTAAGTCATAGTTTTTAAAACAAACATCTCTAAAGTTTTCAAAAACATCGGCTAAAAGCAATACATCTATTTTGTTGTAAAGTTCTAAGTAATCCTTCAACGTTTTCATACCAAAAGTTTTCCAAACCTTCAACGCGTGAGCATAGTCTTCATCACTAATATGTTCTTTGTTTAAACTGGAGTAAAATGCTTCCTTAGGTGGTAACTGAGTTTTTTAAAGTTTTTCTAGAGAATCTAAGTATTCATAAGGAAAAACTCCTTTTCTCCTAACTAGTGGTAACTGTTCTCTTGTAAAAAATCTTGATAAAATTTTTAACTGGCTTTCATTCAAGTTACTTGAAAGCCTATCTAAGCTTGTGCTCATAAACTTAAAGCTATCAAGAAATCTAATTTTATGACTTGTATTTTCTCCAACCCAAATGTTTTACTAAAACTAATATATTTTTCCTCATTATTTGGAATACAATCAATCTTTCCAACAGATTTACCAAGATATTTAATAAAAAGATGAGCATCATATCCACTAAGATTATGAAAGTACACAGGTGTGAAGTTAGGATTTTTAGCCCTTAGGTTACATTCATTGTGCGCGGCGCCCCTATATTTACCTGTAAAATGACAATGATCTCTTACTCTATAATTGGCATGATTAAATCTACCATTACAAATCCAACAATGTGTTTGTTGTGTATGTTTTACATTTTCCTCTACTGTTATTTCAATAGGTCTCGGGTTTTGGTAGTACTTTCGGTGAATTTCTTGTATATCATTTTTTAACCAGTTTATAAAAACTTCTGCATTTTCTCCAGTATAGTTTTTTTCTATAGGAGCACACACAGTATCATCGAAACATTTTATAATGTAGTAAAAACTACAAGGCATGTGTTTTTGACGTTGTATAGTGTAACTTTCTTCTGGGTTTGGTTGGCATGTGTGTATAGGTTCTAAAACACTTTCAAAATCGGCGTATACAGCAAAGGGGACACGAAGTTTTCTAGCATGGTTTCTAAAATCTAGCACGGTACCTGGTTCTGGCATTTCTAAAGCAATAGGTTCATGCTCATTACAGTATCGCATATGTTTCTCTAAAAGTTCTTTACTACCAAAATGATTCATACATCGTTTACAACATTCTATATTTCCATTATGAGTATTTGTTACTTGTTTTCTCACTAAACTATTAATTTTTTTTATGAGGGCATAGTGTGTGTTTTCTTCATCTTTAATAAAAAGAAGGTCGATATGATTACTTCTTTCATCTTTTGTAAGCCTAAGAGGGTAAATATATTTTTTATTTTCTCTTACCCATAAACGTTTACACTAATTTCTTGATTTTGTTTTTCAAACTTATCTGTATCATTAATTGAAACGGGATAATTTATTCCCTTCATGTTTACACTATTTTCCTTTGCTTGCAAATCCTTATCAACTCTTTCTGGATGGTTTTCGCTAGGGTTTAGTGCTCTTAAAACACACCATAAAAAGCATTTGTTATCTTTATTTTTCATATTGATAACTGCTTTTTTATTTGCAATCCATTTTGGTAAAGGTAAGTGTCCTCTAGCATTTAAAGATTCATAAACAGCTGTGTGCAATTCTAACCGCACTAAACTTGAAAAACTCCACCCACTACCTTCTCTTTGAAACTTAGCTAGCTTTTCTAAGATTTCATCTATCATATTTTGTAGCACCTCATCCACTTCTTCTTCTTCGCTCATGTTTAAAAAATTACTAGAGTGAAAAGCATATTCCATCTCCGAGTTAGGGTCTGTGGGTAAATGCATTCTACACCTAAGTACAAGTTTTACCTTTGTTTGTAAGTTTCTTTGAAGAGTGTTTTGAAGAACGTCCCTCGTTTCTGCAAAAAATCTATTTGGTGTATAACCTTCTCTACCCTCTATAACATGTTGAGTAGCATACTCTCTAAATGCGGATTGAGCAACTCTAATCTCAAACGGTTGTCTTGGAGGATAATTTTCTCTAACGTGTTCAACAATTTCATCCAGCACTTGTGATATCTGTGTTGTCTCTACATTACTGGTTAACCAGTTACCAAAATCAGTTATTCTTCTTTGTATGGATTCCGGAACGACAGCTGAGGCTAGTCGTCTTGCTCCAGAGTAAACATTAGACGCAGCTCGTCTAGCTACATTTGTAAATCTATTAAATAAACTCATTTTTATATAATAGATATAATTTCTTAAGCTATTTCGTTTTATTTATTTCAAAAAATTTTATTATGGCTATGTCATAATAAAATTACTGAATGTTAATCTTATATTTATAATTCCAAACCCTTCTATTCCAATTCACAATCGTTTGAGGGCAACGATCTATAAATTTACCCGCCTTATAAATCGATGGAAAGGTTTTTATTTCTCCAGTTTCAACATCCTCTAAACTAACTTTTTTAGGATTATACATAATAGTTTTTAATCTATCATACTTCCGATCCGGATCTTTTTTCCCCCCCTTACTAATATAACTTCTTCAGGTTGCTTATATGAATAATCTGGATCCTCTGGGAGCAAACCATGTTCTTTCACCAACTCAACTAACCGTTTTTTATCCCAGTAAGAGTAAAATTCTATATTATTTTTTCAAGAATTTTTTTTTAAATCTGCTGTATATATCATTTTTATATAGAACAGAAAAAGTCTTAATACACTACAGACATTTTATTTCCATCAGACTGAAAGTTAATTAATCTATCACTAATAATGACAGCATATGCCTCTGTGTCCGCAGGCACATTTGCGTTAAAATTTGCCTTAATTTGGATATCAGTAACAGAATATTTTCACTCTGCTTGGAAACATCAAACAAAAACAAGGATAAAGGGTTTTGTACTCTGAAGGGGTGAAGTTAGGATACCAACTCATCCATGTTATAAAACTTAGATCTAAATAATGCAGCGTCACCATAAGCTCTACTAAATTGTTGTCTAGTAAATGAAAGATTGTAGTCAACCGCAGGGTATCTAGTGGCATTTAACATAACATAAATATTTTTAACGTCTACGTTGTCAAATATGGATGGATTTTGCTCTTGGTTACCAACTTTATCAGTCTGAAAGCCAACAATAATAAAACGTGGCACCTCAGGAGATGATTTAACGGAAAGTCTCCAAGTAAATGTTGTTGACTGAGGAACTGAAATAGAGTCACATTGTAGCATCCTGTATCCAACTGGAAATTTTTCTTTTTTCTCGATAAGTTTATAAAGTTCCATCTTCTCCTTATCCGCGGGCAACACGTGAGGCATAAACCATGATATTTTATCCAAAGTAATTTTACCAGCATCACCACCATCTCTAAAGATTGCATCTTCATCATTATTTTTTTTGTCAAGGTGAGAGTTTGTTTCATCCCGTAAAATATCTTATTATAATCTTCACAAAAACTGAATATATGTTTTAATGGAACTCTAAAGCTAAATGTTCCTTTTGGATCGGAATTATCAATGATGTATAGTCTTCTCACATTCCAACCTACGTTTTGATTAACTGCTCTAGTTAATGTATCCTTATACCACAATTGGTTTAACCCCTGTGATTTGGAGAAATCATCCGGATATTTTAACAACCCAAGCATTGTAGTAGCCTGACCAGGATGTGTTAAGGATTCAATCTCCATACCGGAAAGTTGATACCTGATATTTTTAAAAAGATACATCATGGCGTTGTTTGTTAGAGAAACGCTACCATTATTTGCGTAAGCCGATCCATCAGCCTTTGTTAATCGACCTTCTATAAGCAAATGGCTCTCACTAGGATGAGTAAAAATATCTTGGGTTTCAATGCTAATCCTAATATCTCTTCCTGAGTTGTTGAGATTTGCACCTGTGATTGGTTCATACTCAAAGTGCTCATACTCATCAATACTATCGTCTTTTAAAATTGGTTCGGTAATTCTTTAAATGTCCATTTTTTATTATTACAATTATAATTTAAAATAAAATTATAATTGTGTTACTTTACTCTAAATCTCTAACCAAAGCTGGGGAAAAGGACTTTTTTCTTTATTAACAAACACACCTTTAAGTTTAATGCTTTTTAGTTTATCTTCTTGGACATATGTTTTCTTTTTGGGGTAAATCCTGTTTCTATACACAAGTGTTATTTGGGGTATACCCCACTCTTGTAAACGCTCATTCACCTTTTCCTCAATCTCTTTCATTACGATTACTTTTTCAGGAGACAACTTCACAACGGCTTTTTTATAACCATATTGTGTGTCACTAATTTCGAGGATCTCACAGTCTTCTAGTTTAAAAGATGCACCTACTATAGTAATAGAACTAGTACTGTATTTTTCATAAAATACACGACTAAATGTTAATTTTGACATTCTCTTTTTTTTATAGTAAACATAATTTTCTTAAGTCATTTTCATTTTTTTTCATACTACTTTAATGCCTGCTCCACTGTTTAATTTTTTAACTAAGTCTTGAATAGCAATGGCACTTCCTTCTATTAAAGTATTGATATTTTGTGTCTCTGGGGTATCAGTGGGTTTTGGGGTTGCGGTATATTTTTGTAAAATTTTCTTTGATTTTGGTGTTAAAGCTTTTGTAACTAATTTTTTTCCTGCGTCTATAGCTGCACTTTTTCCAACCTCGAAAGCTTTCTTTGCACCTTCCTTAGCTACACTCTCTCCCACATCAAGGGCAGAAGATGCAATTTGTTTAGCTGCGCTACTTGTAAAAAGCCTCGTTAAAAAGTTAGCAATGCTGTCAAAGATTCCGGCACCACCATATAAATAATTTTTTTTAAATCCGTGTTTTTTAGTGATAATCATTTTTTTTTTTTTTTTTTTTTTTATAGTATAGACATTAAATTTTTATAAGCGTTTGAATCTAAAACACCTTGTCTTTTTAATTCGTCACATATGCTCACTAACTCGTTTCTTACACCTGTGTTGCCTGCTGCTTTACTCGCCAACAACAGGTCTAGTCTTTTTATTAATGCGTTAGGGTCACACGGGATAACAACGATACCCTTTCCTTCATATTTTTTTCTTCTTATGTCCTCCCAAACAGGCCTGAGTATTGTCCACCACTTTCCTGAACTAGTATCACCTTTAGGTCGGTTACTTTTTGGGTCGTTTTCACGATAAAGAGCGTTGGTTTCCATCATTAAATCTATGTATCTCATTTTATCTTCAAATGTGTAGATGTTTTCATCAGATTCTCTACTAACAATTAACTCCCATAAACCAGGTGTTCCTTGATATACCTCAGTACCAACCAAAATATCATCATCATCAAGCACGACTTTTTTGTTGCCAATATAAAATTTACCATTTTTATCATATAATCCAAATGTTCTATCAACATTAGTTTTACCAACAAATTTCGTTAAATACTCCTTTGCAATTGGCCCAATAAAATGTTTATCTTCATCTTTCCACCATTCCTTTTCCCCCATAGATGGTTTTTGTCCTTCAGAGGAATAAGCTTGTATTGTTGGAAATGTTGGTAAATTAATAGCTTGTGGCAAGTTTTCTACACCTTCTTTAATAGGTTTAAGTCCTTCTGTAATCTCCTTTGTTGTAGCTTTTTGTGTTTCCGTAATAGGTTTAAAAAGCTTTGAAAGATCAGTTTGAAGTTGCTGTTCACCTGTTCTCTCCGTTAGTAGATTATCTCGAATATTCTTTTTTGTTTCGAGATACTCTTTTACAATTAGGTCCTTTTTTGCAGGATCAGTGATTTTTAAAAAAGACATTTTTTTTATTACTAAAATAATTTTTTTATCTCAGTTTTTATCATAGTTTTTAGCATACTTTTTAGCATAGTTTTTTATCACGTTTCATAACTACAGCTGCATGAAAACTTTATTTTTCTTGGTTTGTTACTACTACTCCGAGGGAGCGGTATGATTCTTTTCAACCAACCTCCGAAAGGACTCACGCGCTTCTTGCCTCCCTTTCTCAATTAAACTTTCTTCATCTTCGGTAGATATCTTTTTCTTAGCTTTTGTTCTTACTTCATCCTTCATTTTTTTATACTTCTCTTGTTCTTCCATGATAAGTTTAAACTCTTCATCTGATATATGATTGTCAACTAAAGCTTTGGATATATGTGTAGCGATTGTGTCAAGCTTAGCATCAGCTATCATTCGAATCTTTTGATGTTTTTCTGCCTTAGTTGTTGAATTTCTTACTACATATTTACCTACTAGTGAAAGAAGACCGGTTGCCGCAGCTGATGGTTCTAATGCTATAACTGCAGGTATCGCGACTACGGTAGACAACAATCCGATTCCTCCAACTCCACTAGCCATGGTAACCGTAATGAGAACCGTATCAATATTATCAACAACTCTTGTGGCTCTAAAGTATTTTTAGCTAGGGCATCTCTTTTTTGAATTTCACTCTCAAGAAACTTTTGTACTTCAGATATCTTTTGTAAACGGTAGGAATGACCCTTGTCATCTCCCATTGCATACATTTCAACAGATGGGGCTGAAGGTGTATTTCTTTCTCGAGGTAGCGGAGGATAGAGTTTATTAGGGTGTTCTTGATCTATATCTGCCATTTTTTTTATTAAAATAATATTTTTTTATATCGAGATTTTAAATATTGTAGATAGCAAAACAATTTTCCTGCTGTTATAACAAAATTGTCTTGAGAAAAGTTATATAGGTATATTATGATATCTTTACACTCTTTATCACCATGCTCCCCATTTATAACACCAACTTGTGTTTTCCACTTATCGGAGACACTAACACTAATTAACCCTTGAGTCATTTTGTAACCAAAACCTAACGATATTCTTTTTCCATCTTTAGAAGGTATCTTAATGTCAACTTGCGAATAAATTTTCCATTTTACAGGATCTTGCTTGATAGGGGGATATTCAACGTGTAAGTCAGGTTTCCAAAGTATGGTTTTAGGTTGAGTAATACCACTATGTTTCACCCCGAATTTATGTACATTCATCTTAATTTTATTTTGTTATAAATAATATTTAAATATTATTATTTATAACATTACAATATAGCTCCTAAGATAGGGATATTAGCAAATGGACTGTTAGGTCCAAGCAAAAGTCCTTTTCCATCATAAATTTTCCCTCCTTGCTTTAAATACAAACCATCACCAACAAACTTTAATCCTTTACCTTTATATGGTTGTAAGTATAACCCACATCCATCAGTTTCCACTTGACATACGCATCCTCCTTTTTTAAGATAAAGACCTGACCCCATTGCCTTTTGTACACCTGTTGAGGCTAATCCAGAAAGAGCACCAACACCTAAAGCTTGTAAAACGGTTTTTGCGATCATTGGCAAAGCTCTAGCAGCCAACCCAGCCAACATTCCGAGAAAACCTCCCTCTATTTTCATATTATATTTAAGTTGTCTAGCAGTCATTTTGATTGTGATACCTTTACCATCCTCATAGACTTTAGCAATTTTTTTTGCTTGTGAATTGGTAATCGCTAAAACATCATTACCTTCTAAATCTTCATGACCTAAGCGAATAGTTGCTGGGCAACCAGCTTTAACAGCATCTTGAAGCTTTTGCTTTTGTCCTTCCGATATATTTACTTTAACAGTAGTGTAACTCGTCATTTTATATATAATTCTTTTTTTATTTATCTCGCTTCTCTAATACTAAATCTAATTGTTAAATTTTCACCTCTAAGATTTAGTAAATTACCATCTTGGTCTGTAATTTTTACCTCTAGGTTATGTATTTCATCTAATGTTATTGGTAAGTATACTAAATTAACTGGTGACTCAATTATCTTATATCCAGGTGCAACATCTGGGAAAAAAGAGTAAATAGTGTTTCTTGTTGAACCATTAACATAACTCCCTGAAATAATATCTATGTTAACGAGTATACTGTAAATACTAAGAATGTTCACTACATTCTCAGCCTCATGAAATCCTTGTGTATATTTAGCGCGAGTAAATCCTAATACTTTGGCAATAGAGTTTGGTTGATTAAAATCTACTTGATAACCATCTTCTAGAGTAAGAACAGACTTTAGGGTATTGGTGTTTGCAGAAATGTTAATGTAATAGTCTTCATTAACTTCATCGTAATGACCCCTTTTTCTCATTTCTTGGTGAATGGTATCATTAATGTCAACAAGGTTATAACTTCCTTCAGGTATTCTTAATTTAATCCATGAAGTACCATTGTCTGGAGAATAAACGAATGTGTTGTTTGACCCATCAATGTTTGGAAAAGAGTAGTAAGTTTCAAGGTTTACTAAAGCTATCTTGTATTTTTTATCCTTTTCCAGCTGAATTGGTGGATTAAACCTAGTTCTAAAGCGTGTTTTGTTGTTGCTTACTATAATTTGGAATGATGTTTTGTGTTCCGTATTTTTTACATTTTTTTCTAAAAGATCTTCCATTTTATAAAAAGTAAAAATATTATTTAGGTGTGTAAATAATATTTTTAACATGTTTAAAATCCTTTTCATATATTATTAATAATATCTCCTAGTACATTGTAAAAAGCATATATTAACCTAGTGTTTTTGGTTCCTTTTGTTAGTTTATCAAATAAAAAATAAACCTCATTTATCTTAGTTTAATCTTGTTCTAATTTACTCATTGCGTTATATAAACCTTTCAGCCATATTACTGCTCCCCAAGGTATATCGCTTTCATTATCATCTGTCTTTTGAAGTTTCTTTAATTCCTCTACTTCATAGTCTCTCACTAAATCCCTAAACTCAATACCTCCAAGACCGTATTCCTCCATAAACTCATCTATTATATCAGCAACTATACTTATAGCAAAATCTATTTTATCTTTTATTGTTGTCATTTTATAATTAATATTTTTTTCTTAAGTTAATTTAATTTTTTTTTTTTTTTTTTTTTTTTATACTGACTTAGGTATGTAAAAGTTGTCAAAACCGTTTCTATACTTCCCATCATGTTTTTTACTGGTTAGATCAATGATAGCAAAACCGTGCGGTCTTTCCCATGACCTTTGACAAAATTTTCTAAACTCATCCTTAGATATATCTTCGCCTACATGATCGTTATAAATATGATTAATATATTTAGGTCTTGTGGGAAAAGACAAATAAAATTTGCGTGTTCTCTAATAGTTTGTCTTGGTAGTCTAAAATAATTTTGTGAGAGGTAAAAGCAGTCAACATTACTATGCCTTCCACGAATGTAGTAACACTCACATTTGTTTTGCTTTTCTAAAAGTAAATCATCAAAAATCATTAACTCTTTATTTTCTGAGTTTAACTCGCGTGGATCAGGTACATCACTCGCATTTTCAAAAAAGTTACAATTTATATCTGATTTGTTTTTAATCGTTTTAATCCATTCTTCAACCAAAGCTGTTGGGGAAACATTTGTTTTTTGTATTTCATCTCGCATGTTAAACAACCTTAAAATACATTTCTTAGGTAGTCTTTCTTCAAAAGCCTTTTTTAGTATTCGGTATTCTGGTTGAAAAAGGCTTTTTCCAAAAACACTCAAATCATTATAGTCAAGCCAACCTGGTCTGAGCAGTAGGTTAAGTAAAAGAGTGGTCTTACCACATCCTGATTTACCTACAATTATCCCTCTAATACTTCTTGGTAAAAGAAGATGATTAAATCTCCTTGATACTACTTCATTCCAAGATGAATCTTTAATATCCATTTTATATAATTTTTTTAATTCTTATAAAAAAAAAAAAAAATGTATTGCGTTAAATGTAAAAAAGTTACTGATACAAACAACAGAGAATATGTTGTTACTAAAAATGGAAGAAATATGAAACGTGGAAAATGTGTTGTATGTGGAACAACTAAACCCAGTTTGTTAAGACGTCAAAGGGTGGATCATTGCTAAATAAAGCTATAAATAATTTACCTTTTGAAATGCATCTCCCTGGGCACAATTTTACGGGTCCCAGCACTAAATTAAAAAAAAAGACTCAACCCAGATTTAACACCAAAGGATTGGAGCAAACCAATAAACCGTGTTGATAAAGCTTCATACCATCATGATGTTTGTTATTTAAAAAATCCTACTACTAAAGTTAGAAACGAAGTGTGTGATAAAAATATGTTAACAGAGTTAAAAGGCATTTACAATCCTACTATTAGAGAAAAAATGGATAAGTCCATCGTTAGTAAACTCATTGGAACAAAGATGAAATTTGGAATGGGGGTTAAAAAAAATTTTCAGCATGATAAATTTAGCGGAAGAATTACATAAACCCGTAAATAGAAAATTTAAGAAAAGGAGAGTTAGAGTAAACGGTATAGATAGAATGTGGGCTGCGGATTTAGTAGACATGCAAGTATTTTCTAAGTTTAATCACGGTGTTAAATATCTTCTCGCTGTTATTGACATCTTTTCAAAATATGGATGGTTGGTACCAATAAAAGATAAAACGGGAAAATCTGTTGCTATAGCATTGAAGAGTATTTTTAAGGAAAGAAAACCAGATAAAATATTGGTGGATAAGGGTAAAGAGTTTTATAACAAGGAAGTTAAAGACTTGATTGAATTATATTCCTCTGAAAATGAGGAAAAATCTAGCGTGGTTGAGAATGGATTAGAACAATGAAAGAAAAAATGTGGAAGTATTTTTCTACTAACTCCACAAACGTTTACATTGACGTGTTACCAGATCTCGTTAAAGAATATAATAACACGAGGCATTCATCCATTAAAATGACGCCAGTAAATGCGAGTAAAACGGAAAATGAAACCAAAGTTTGGAGAAATCTTTACCCCGATCATCTCGAAATAAAAGATATAAAACCTAAGTTTTCTGTTGGTGACAAAGTAAGGATAACTAAAAAGAAAAAGACTTTTGAGAAAGGTTATACCACCAGATGGACTGAAGAGGTTTTTACAGTTTCTGAAGTAAAACATACATCACCTGTAACATATAAAATTGAGGATCTTAATGGAGAAGAAATACAAGGTACCTTTTATGAGCCCGAGCTGCAAAAAACTAGTCAAGAGTTGTATAGGATAGAAAAAGTTATTAAAAAAGGAAAAAAGAAATCTCGAGTAAAGTGGAAAGGTTATCCCGATGAATTTAATTCATGGGTTGATAATAAAGACATTATAAATATTTCGCTATAAAAAAAATGTTAGATATTTTAATTGAAAACGTAATTTTAAAATAAATCGTTGACCAATTTTGAATTGGAAGATGCGGCAAAAAGATTAAAGATTCCTTCTTTTAGGGGTGTACTTTTACGAAACACTCTACCAAAAAAGTGTAGAAAAAAGGAATGTGGTATATTAAACCTTGATGACACGAGTGGTCCTGGTACACATTGGGTTGCTTGGTATAAAAACGGTAAAACTAAAATTTACTTTGATAGTTATGGTATACAACCACCTATTGAAATTCAAGAGTATCTGAAACACCAGATACACTATAATACTGATCAATTACAACAAGCTGGTCAAGTATTTTGCGGTCATTTATGTTTGTACATTCTTAAAGATTAGGTTCGGGTAAAAAGTTTCAAAATGTTTTAAATAAACTTTTTTTAGCAATATAAAAAAAATGCCGGTTGATAAATTCGGACGAATGGATGATGTTTAAACAAGCGATGATCGTGTGTCACTCGCTTACATAAATAATAATTTTTTACGTAAGGATGGAACAACCGTCGTTACCGGTTCTATAAACATGGCTGGTAATACTTTAACACGGGTTAGTAACCCTGTAAATCCCCAAGACGTGGCAACTAAGGCTTACGTTGATAATAGTTCTGGTGGGTTGTTGGATGAAAACGGAGGATACCACATTAAAAGTGGGTATCTAAACATGGGTTTTAATCCGATAAAACACGTTAAGGAGCCAACACAACCGAGTGAAGCTGCTACTAAAAATTATGTGGATAGAAGCGGTAAAGCAATAGTAGAACAACAAGACGGTACCTTTTCCGCTGTTGCAGATATAGATATGCGAGGATATAGTTTAACAAATCTTATAGATCCTGCAAACCCGCAAGACGTTGCAACTAAAAGATACGTAGATGGTGCTAACCGAGCTTTCGTTTATGGAAGTGGGGGGTATCTAGCAGTTGCTGATGTTTCTATGGCTGGACGAAGGATTACCAATGTTGGAAGCCTTTTAGAACACGATCAAGCTGTAAATAAGTTTTACGTAGATACCATCCTTGAGGCGGCTACCGCGGGTGAAAAAGCTTTGAAAAAAAAGCCAGATGGATCTTTTTCAATGGCTGGCGAAATAAATATGAATGATTACCCAATTACCGGATTACCGAATCCCGTATCCCATGACGCCGCCGCCAATAAAAATTACGTCGATAACGGTGAAGCTATCGTAAAAAATCCGGATGGAAGTTTCACGGCGGTGGCTAACGTAAATCTCCAAGGTTTTTCTCTAAAAAACGCGGCAACCCCGGTAGAAGAGAGAGATTTAGCAACAAAATCATACGTGGATCAAAAAGTCTCCCTCCCTTCTCTCATTGGCCCTAAACCTATTATAACCGTGTGGACTGAAGAAAATTGTCCAATAGGAGATGGCAATTATGAGTTTTCATTTGGTAATGGCAATTCAGGCTCCAAACACGGTTTAGGGGGTTACTGTATAAGCGCACCAAGCAGAATCATAAGAGGAAGTTTAACGATTGTTAAAAATAATCCTAATGTACCAGAAGAAGAGGTAAAAGTTAATATTACGGTAAACGGAATAGAGCAGGTTGATTACTCTATTATTAAAAAAGCAAACGAAACTTGTAGCTGTACGGTTTTTCCAAGGGCACTAGAGGTAAAACAATGCGACATCGTAAACTTTATCTCAAGATCAAACAACTGTAATGTAACATACGCTTACATATCTATTTTGATAGAGTTAGACCTGTAAAGTGTTAAATATTGGAAAAGGGATCAGTTTACACCACGTGACATAGTATTTCACAACTTTAGCTTATTGATTGAGTTGGATATGTAAATTTATATAATGGTTTAGTTAACCATTATATAAATGATTATTCTTATCGTGTAAATTTAAGATTACCATTTTCATTCTTATAAAACAACCCTCTAGAAAACTTTTTAGCATCAATTAAATATTGTGTTTTTTCTAATAAAAAACAAAAACATTTATTTCTAGTAAATTTCTCTAAAATTTCTTTTCTAATTCCCCAATCTAAATTTATAACTTTTTTTATTTTACGTAAAGGTACATGATCATGTGCTTTTATTTCACTCCAAAAGCAACATTTCATTTCTGAATCATGATTTATTATAAAACTACATTCTTCAAGGATTGAAGAAACATATTTCGATAGTAGCACCGCAAATTCTGCTTGTTTTAGTTTTCTTTCATCTTCCGGAAGATGGTTTGTTGCTGATTTAAATATTTGTTTAGCGTCTTCTGTTCTAGCTAAGTTTTCATGCATTTTAGTTAAAGCTGTAGGTAGTCTATCATAGCTCGATTTATCAATGCTGATTGTATCTAATAAATTTTTTATCTCATCCATTATTTATATATAATAATATGAGTAAGCTTTTTGGGAATTTTCAAAAAAAATTTTTTTGGTCGTAAATTTATAAAAATATAACTTTGTGTAAAAAAGTTATATTTTATACAAACCCTCAATCTTTGCTTTACACTTAGGGCATTCAATTGGTTTTATCATGGTAAGACATTCATCACATAAACATTGAGGATAGCAATTAAAAATTACTATATTTGTTTTTGTTTAAAACATTTTATACATTTTTTAACAATGGAAGGTTTGATATCCTTAGGTAGTTTGTTTAATTCAAAGTTTAGATGAGAAAAAACTAATTCACATTTATTTACAATGTTTGGATGTGTTCCAATATATATAAATGGAATAAATTCTATATTCTTTTCATGTTCTATATATGTTGTTTTTACAGTCTTATCAAAGAAATCTAAAAGATCAGTGGCATCATTTTCTTTTTCCTGTAATAATAATACAGGAACTTTAATAGAATCATCACTCGCTTTAACACCTAGTAATAAGTAAAATGGTGAATCATGATTACAATATTTCTTTACAGCCTTAGTATGTTCATAGTAAAAATTGTCTCGTATATTATTTAATGCTTGTTTATAGTTTTTGTCTATGGCTTTTGGGAAGTCAATACCTAAGTATTTTAAAGTTTCTTTTAAATTTTTAAATAGGAAACTCTTTCTTTATTTAAATATACATTTATTTCTTAAATAACAAGTTTACAATTAACAGTATCTGATGATGATAAAAGGTTTGTCTTGGAGAACAAGATTGACACGCTAGCTTGGGGCCATTATGAAGTAGAATAATAATATAGAAATTTATTTAATGATTGTGTAAATCATTAAATAAACATATATTTAATTATTATTCATTAGTTAAATTTTTATACATATATATACCGTGAGGATGTAGTCTTTTACACATAATATGTCGCGTTTTTACTATATGTGAAGCTATTTTGTGTCGATTTAGCTTTTTAAAAAAAGCTTTTTCTGTTGAAAAATTTCCTTTTTCGTAATAACTTTTTATATCTTATAAAGGCACATCATCGACTCTTTTTAAAAGATCAAAAAATGCTTCTTTTAAGCAATCGTTTTGAGCTAACTTTGGATCACATTTTTTTTTTTTTTAAATTAAAGAAACATATTTCGATAGTAGTACCGCAAACTTTGCTTGATTTGGTCTTCTGTCATCCTCAGGAAGATGGGCTGTTGCTAATTTAATTAATTGTTTAACGTCTTCTGTTCTAACCAAGTTTTCTTGCATTTTAGTTGAAGCTGCAAGTAGTTTACTATCATTAATGTTAATTTCAACTAAAAAAATTTTTATATCATCCATTATTTATATATAATAATATGAGTAAGCTTTTTGGAAATTTTCAAATTTTTTTTTGCAGCGGTTGTGGTAAACAAGAAAGCGTTGGGCTCCGATGATGATAAAAGGTTTGTCTTGGAAAACAAGATTGACACGTTAGCTTGGGGACATTATAAAATAAAAAAAAGAATAAAACTTTTATAAAAGTTTTATTACGAATCGCTAAATGGGTTAGCCGGACGCATCGGTTAAGCAAAGCACGGGGAAAATGACGCATCGACACGTTTAGAGTCGCGTCAAAAAAAAAAAAATTTTATATTTTGCGATTTGCGAGCTGTTTTGGTCTAGCATTCCCATTTTTTATACTACTAGTATAAAGTTATTTTCCTTTGATTAAGAGTTGGTCATGGATTATTTATTGTGCCTCATAACTCACAACCGTTGTGTATCAGTTGAACGATAAACCACCATAGAAAGAAGATTATTTCTTAAATAGACTACGGTTTAGAATGTCTTTTTCAACACGGACCCATGTCGAAACAACCTTGAGACTGCAATATATCTTAAACTAGTTCACCATCAGAAAATGACTATTCGTTAAATCTTTAACAGACGACAAAATTTTAGACTGGTCCAAATTGAAAGCATTTGCAGACTACAATTTTACACTGACTCAAAAATGGAAATATGCTTTAAGGAAGGGTAAAAAACATTGTGGGAAAAGGATAAAATGCTGGTCACCAGTTGAAGTTCGGGGTTATGCGGAAAAGGGTTTATGTAGTACGAAGACCCATTGGTGTCAAATGTCACACATTTTTGTTTCGTTATAACGATATACTTAATCGATAAAACGAACTAATAATTCGTTATAACGAACTAATATTTCGAGAAAAACAAAATCGTTATTCGTTGCAACAAAATGCAAATTCGATATACCAAAATATCTATATATTCGTTTTATCAAAATGCTACATTTTTTTTCGAGAAATCGAACTAAGTAAGTTCGAAACCGTCGGTTTGTTTTCCGTATGAAACGATAGCACGTGAACGGAGTATTTTTTTTTTTTTTTTTTTTTTTTTTTTTTTTTTTTTTGTTTTATCGAAATATGATAATATAGTTTTAGAATGTTTGCCAGAACGACTTTTTTTCTATAGTGCACATATTGTACCATTATTGATAATGATTGGAATGAAAAAGGGTGAATTACGATAATAATAAGTAGGATAATCAACTGATGTGTTGTGTGATATTAAAAATCTGTCACTCGAATGGGGTGTGGTGCGGCTGAAAAAACGAGTCCTTGGGAGTCCCTGGGACTCGTTTTTTAACCGCATGACACCCAATTCCTTCGGACTCGTTTTTTCAATCGCATCACATCCCATTCCTTCGAACTAATTATTAGAATAAAAAAAAGGGGTTAATTAGGAATACAATGAATAGGATAATCAACTGGTTGTGTGTGATATTAAAAATTTGTCACTCGAATGGGGTGTGATGCGGTTGTGATGTGGTCCTTGGTACTCGTTTTTTCAACTTCATCACACCCTATTCCTTCAGATTCGTTTTTTTCAACCGCATCACATCCCATTCGAGTGACAGATTTTTAATATCACACACAGCCAGTTGATTATCCTTATTTATCATATCGTTTTATCGAGCTATTTGTTCTAGGTAACCAATTATCATTTCGTTTTATCAACATGCAGGTGTTCATTATAACGAATGCACGGTTCATTTCATCAAATTTGTATATCCTTGTAATAAAATTTTAAAAAAAGGTGAGAGACATATGACACGTACGGGGCTCCATAGTTTAGCCATCTGTAGGTTAATGTCTCTTTTTTACAAGGAAGTATGAATTCAAAAAGGTACTACGCTTAAACCGCAGCGTTTGAAATATGCATAATCTGTTAAAGCACATTTCCTGTCATTTGTAAAGAAGCAGTTCTGTGGCACGTAGCCTGGTTCCAGGCCGTAATAATTTCTTAATTACTAGTACTCCGTATCACGCTCTCTTAATCGCTGTCTTTGGCAAAGCTTATCCATTTATCGCTTCCGTAATTATTACCGCTTGGGGACATTCGAGGGTCTCCCCATGATCACGCATTGTAAACCAATCAAAGATGGTGATTCCTTGGAAATTTTGAGTAGTATATTTGGCGCTGAAAAGGTTAATGCTAGCGAGTGTATCACGGTGTTCATTTTTCTTACAAGACTACAAATCTTAGGCCTGTCCAGATTAAAAACCTTTTCAGAAGACAAGTAAATGGAGGTTAAATGGTTGGAATTATTTCTGAAACAGTATAAAACATTGTTGGAATAGGAGAAAACGCTGGTAACCAGCATTTTCGCCTTTTGTCACATTGTTAAAGTAACAATAAAGCCAAAAAGTAAACAAAGCGGGTGTTTAAATGCATTCAAATTTATATCATACCATGTAAAAGTATGGAAACTGTTGTGAAGATGACAATCTGTCATTGTACGGTCGGTCCAAGTGTTAGTCGCTGACAGAGAAATTAATTTCAAAACTAGGTTAAAACCTGCCAGGTAGCTGTGTCTTTTGTTTACTTTTTGCCTGATTTTATTTTTTTTTTTCTGCCAGCGACTAACACATGATCCGACCACACGGTAACAGACTGTCCTCTCCACAATATTTTCAATACTTTTAAATGGTATGATTTAAATTTAAATGTATTATAACACCTGCTTTGATATTTCGGCCTCTACTGGGCCTTTAACAAATGTCTTGTTCCTACCGGTCATTAAACCAATGAATTGCAATGTAAAGGATTCACATTATTGTATATATGAGTCCTCCTCTGTGAAACGGGGGTTAAATACATCTTCGTGATGCACTGTACAAAGCAAGTCATCGTATGGCCTGCAACACACGAAAAGGGGCATTCGAACATTTTCATAAAGTGTAGTCCCGGATCAACCTGCGCACCCCGCGCTGACTTATCCGAAACGACACTTTTCATTGTTATGTAGTTTTCTGTTTTGCGCAAGTCTACTGTAGCACAAAATCTAATGTAGTTGTAAAGTGCCGTCTCGGATTAGCCTGCGCGGACTGCGCAGGCTGATCCGAGACGACACTTTACTCAGATGTCCGAATGCCCCTTTTCGCGTGTTGCAGGCCATATACGAGTTATTGGTCCATAAAATCTTATTTGGTCTACCAAAAGGGCGCTGAATGCATCTCCGTAATCTGTCACACCAAGCAAGCCATCACATTCTTATGGATCAACAACAGCAACTTTTTTAACAACTAACTTAATCATGAGGTAGACTAGTCCTTAGACATACGGAAAATTGACCAATACCGAAAAGTTTCGGCCCAGGTCAGCCTGCGCGGACTGCGCAGGCTGACCTGGGTCCGTTCTTTTCGCAGATGCATGAAGCCCCCTTTTCACGGAGCATGGCTCATTTTTTTAATTCATTTTTTTTTTTTAAACAAGCGATTGAATAATGGCGTAGACTGGTCCTTTGACATGCAAAAAAACTGACCAATACCAACAGGCTTCGGCCCAGGTTGGCCTCCGCGGACTTCACAGGCTGACCTGTGTCTATACTTTTCGCAGATTCATGTATCCCCGTTTCACAGAGTAAGGTTTATATATAAAAAATGCATGTCTTAACTTCACGTCGGTATCAGTTTGGAATGGCCCTAGGCACGTTATTGATTCACCGTGCATACTTGCACAGGTGTTATCACATAAATTATGGTGGATATCCATGCAGTTGTAAACGTGAACTGGTTCCTTAAGATTGTCGTCTGCCAACATGTGGTACAGTGGTATCATGGGACTGTACGTAGTAGCATTTGTCATCGGCAGTGGTAAGTTATCATCATCTTTTTCTTAGGTAGCAGAACACGGTTTTCAGCTAAACTGGTCTCGGTTGACAACACGCCAAACACAACTTCCTCAAACAAAGGTCTATCTAATCAGCCTGAAATTTCAAAGAGCATTTAAATGCAACAGCACGATCCTAATTCTTTAGATTTTAGCAACAAATCATGTTCAACTTGTAAAATAGTGAAATTACTGATCAATACAGGCAAGTGGCATGGTCGGAAAAAAACTGACAAAATATACCATTTTAGCCTATATTCCAATATTCACAAAATGCAAACCAAGGAAGCTAGCCTGAAAATGGTATAAAATCCAAAATAGCACGTTACCATGCCATTTTTTTGCAATCTTTCATGCCTTTACCCCCACCCTTATTTTCGCTGCTAAAAACAGCCGCTAGTTCCATGACCCCTCAGTTTCACATTTGGAGTCAAAACTATAGAACAAAGAAGGGAAGGTCATGACCCCCTGTTTCATAGACAAACTAAATGCTTCTTTTGCTTAATCTAACACAATTCATGGGTGTAATAACTTATTCTTATCAAAATTGCATCGAAAACCTACCTTTCTTAATCATTTCTAATTTTTGACCATGGCCAGTTCGAAGCAAACTGTTTACAGGTGCCTTACACGCTATCGAAATCAGTGAGGCTCAGGCGCACAAGTCTACCTCCTAAATGGATTTGAAGGGGAAAAAGTCCTAACGGAATGCATTATGATAGGACAGTCTTGCAATTCAATACCACAGTGTCCCAGAACCGGCTTGGCACAATACTGACAAGGCATTTTTTCGTTATGCTTAGTCACAATGGCAACGATAGATTACACAAATAAATCAGTGGATTATAACTGATAAATTTCACCGTTGCGCGTTCGTTTTTCATGAGGTGTTTGTATCCATTTCCAATCTAGTAGATCTTGTCTATTTTGGCGGGTTTTCATTATTCAATAGATGTGCGTTGTTTGAAATCTTGAAAATTTCTTTCTGTCAGTTTTTTGCATGTAAACCAGGCACATTGTTTACTTGGGTGAAGATTCGAGGTAAATTCCATTTATTCCAAACGTAAACGCCAAAATTAAGTATTTTTTATCTTAGCTTTGCCACTCATGAAAATATCGATTTGGTTTGAACTAAGCGTATAAGTGTCTGCTTATGTGAATCTTTAATATATTCCTATCAGTCAATTTCATAGTGAATATCACCACTAGTGATGATAATTATGGTATCATCACTAGTAACGATATAGGTCTAGAAATTTTGCATGAACTACATTTTTTCCTATATTGCTCATATTGTACCATTCTTGATAATTATTAGAATTTAAAAAAAATGTCGAATTAGGAATATAATAAATAGGATAATCAACTGGTTGTGTGTGATATTAAAAATCTGTCACTCGAATTGGGTTTGGTGCGGTTAAAAAACTCGTCCTTCGGACTCGTTTTTTCAACCGCATCACACCCCATTCTAGTGACAGAGTGACAAAGACAAACGATATATTGCTGAAATGACGGGATTTGCCTGGAAGGGATATAAAACGTTTTGGGAAAAGGAGAAAAGGTTTGTTACCAGTATTTTCTCCCTTTCCCGCCATGTTGTCAAAAGCCTTGTTCCCTATTGACGTAAAACACAGTATAGTATCACTTGGGAATTTAGTTTTCTATTTTGTTTCAAATATTAATCAATTTGAATCTATCGATTTGAATCAATTTGAATCTATCGATTTATTCAAAAATGAATTTGTAAACAACTTACATGGACGTCACTTGCTGCATGACATCGGAAGGGGGAAAGCTGTAGATTGTTGAATTTTGTACTTTTGATGAAAAAATTCAATTATTGGTATTTTTTGTCTCCATTTCATGTTCACCTTGTGGAATGAACAGAAGCACAAGGTGAGTAGTAATAAATTGTTATTTTTTCATCTATCTATCTGTCTGTCTCTCTGCCCGTCGATCTATTGATAACTTTATCTATCTATCTGTCAAGCTATCTATTTAACTAACTATCTTTCTCATCAATCCATCTATTACTTTCGATTCCTTCTTATCACTGCTAAATCTTGCTCCCTTTGCACATAGGCACAATCTGTTTTCAGGACTTTCAGTCCTATGATTTTTATCGGCTAAAACTAAATGTTAACGAGACTTAGCATTTAGCAAACTGCTACATGTCCAGTAATGCAAATGTGCCATGCACTGGAAAAAAGGAGCTTAATGCATCTAATTGAGATGTGATACAAAGAAAGTCATCACATATTCATGGATCCAGAAAATCCATTTACGCCACTCGCGAAAATATTACCGATGATGTTCACTCGATGAAATAAATTTCGATCTTTCACCGAAAAAAGAAATATATCTTCTATATGTTTATTACAGTTTCATGTCTTACAGATTTAGTCGACTTCGACAACAACTGTGGTAATTGCACTGTGTCCAATGGTTTGGGGTTTAACTCGTTCCTGGGGGACTGTACATGTTACTGGGTCTGTACTCTGAGAAAATCGTATAAGGTGAGTTCGACTTGTATGACCTATAGCTAAATGTACGTGAATTACTTAGCAATAAATTGTCCCTAACGGAATCTAAATTCAAAGGACTGAAAGTACGGAGAGCCACATTTTGTTAATGTCGTGTTGCCGCCGCTGCCGTTTTTGTAGTATTGTTATTTCAGCATCATCTTCCTCTAGATGGCATTCTACAAATACACATCTATCTAATATGGGCATTCTGGGTACAGAAGCGGACTAATTTTGCAAAACGACAACCGTTACTTTGAATTTCAAAATAAAATAAACGTTTACTCAATAAAACGCTACCTCGTGCGATTCATTCAGTTATGATCAGCTAGCAGGTAACCTATGCACCGGCCATTTATTAAAACAGTCCCTACAGGCTTGGGTATAAGCCCTACTTTTTCCAAGTATCAGGGGATGGGGGATGCGTCATAGCAGACAGGTCGAATCTTCGAAGAATATGACATGCGCAGACAACGGTTATTTCAGTCGTCGTCGTCGTCGTCGTCGTCGTCGTCGTCGTTGCTGTTGTTGTTGTTGTTGTTGTTGTTGTTGTTGTTGTTGTTGTTGTTGTTGTTGTTGTTGTTGTTGTTGTTGTTTAAAAATTAATGCAACCAATTACAGAAGGAAACGAAATTAAGATATCATTTGGCTTTGTAAGTAGTATAGATTTAGAGTCAAGTCTGTAATCGTAAGGTTCTCTTTTTTTTCTCCTACGTATGTTTCATCTTTGTCCCCACTAACAGTGAATGGTCAGCCATATACTTTATCAGATATTTTGTTCCCACATTTCTTTCTCTCTCTTTTTCCCAAAAACCTAGTTTTAAGTGGTTATCATACACTGTACATACGCATTTTTTGGCCTTTACCAAACAATTCCGTGTATTAATAACGCTGGGGAAGAGATTTGAAAGTGTATTGAGAAACGCCTGGTAGAAAATGCTAGTTACGATACGCTCCTCTATACACACGTCACTCAACCGATCCGACCACACAGAAATGCAGACTGTTGTAATGTTCTATTCTTATTTTATACATATAAATTTTCAAGCCCAAATTCATACTTTTTATATGGATAAAAACGAACACGAAGGAAGGGAAACTGGTATTTGCACTGTCAAATACGGTTCCAAATATAGGTATAGACGTAATCCGTTTGATTTCTGATTGGAATGGTCAAAATATTACATGTGCAATATTAATCTGTTATATCTTTTTTTTTTTTTTTTTAAAGGGTTTTCAGCTCGTAAACCGGTAGTTATCTTTAATTTCTAACCATATCCGAACATAATTGCCCATGCGTGGATTAGTTTGTTTTTAACATTTGTAGGTATATAATAAAATAAATATCATGTTGTAGTAACTTTCTTTTCTGAGGCTTCTCGATGTTTAGGAAGATTTGACATTCCGCTCGACCTTGGGTCTCGCAAAAGATCAAATTTACCCACTCCGCTCGAAATTAAATACAAGCCCAATGAAAGTTACCACAACATAACAGTCCCTATATTTACAGGTTATGTCAAATCCTGCCAATGATTGGGTGTCCTACAAACGTTGCTGTCCGTGTGACATGGCCTGGTCACAGAAACTGTTGACGTGTGTATCGTTCAGAAATAAACTGTCCGATTGTTCTAGAGGGAACCCGAATCAGAGTAAGTTTCATTGGACGCACTAGGTCATGTAACTTTTCTTCAAGAGAAATGACTGTGATGAAGTCTTAATCAAGGTTTTTTTTTTTTTGATTGGCTTATGTACATATTCTTGACAAATGACCTATCTTTCAATATACAGAATTTTCGAAGTCAAACGTTTCAAATTCACGTAGTACGATAATATCTTCTACGTGCCTTGTGTATTTAGACTAACGGTGTGTTCTCTGAACGCCTACTAGATTTAATTCACACCTATCTGGGAGGGGGATTAGGAGGCCTACTGAGGGGTAAAGATGTATATAACTGTACTGGTGTAGATGGTTACTGATGATTTTCAAAGGTATGAAATCTCGAGTTTTACCTGTTGTTTATCATCACAACTTTTTCCCAATAGACCCTCCTAATCCCCAATTCACACCCAATGTTGTTTTGTAGGAGTAGACGTTCCGGGAACAAACCGATAAACTACAGGTAAATAACATCTGTTTAAAAAATAAACTTGATAATAAAAAAAGGCTAGATTTAAATTCCATTCAACTTTATACATTAGGGGAAAAAAAAAAATAATAATAATGGTTTGCATTAAATCATTATGTTGTATCTTGAATTTGAGAGGAAGAGAAGAAGAATGATCACTTAGATTTGAATAGTTATTATGATGCTGGTAGAAGTAAACAGTGTGACAAATGCAGTCATTGCTCATTATGAGCAGCGATTACACTATCATACCGATTTCTTTTAAAGGATCTAATTTAACTCTCTACCAAAATTTAGACTTGTCCCCATTGAAAGCATTTGTAGCTGACAACTTCAGAGTGGCTCAAATGATGGGATTTATCTTTAAATGGTTAGAAAACATTGTGGGAATAGGAGAACATGCTGCTTTCGCCTTTTCTTATAATGTTTTCCAAAGGCTTCTTCGGAAAACTCGAGATTCCATACCTTTGAAAATCATCAGTAACCATCTATACTAGTACAGTTATATACATCTTTACCCCTCAGTAGGCCTCCTAATCCCCCTCCCAGATAGGTGTGAATTAAATCTAGTAGGCGTTCAGAGAACACACCAGTTTATCATCACAACTTTTTCCCAATAGACCCTCCTAATCCCCAATTCACACCCTATGTTGTTTTGTAGGAGTAGGTGTTCGGGGAACAAACCAGACTAACCTTTCATGACGTAGGACTTTTGTCGGGGATCTCGAAGTAACCGTTTATCATACTATGCAGACGTTAAACGATAATATGAAAAAGGCAAAGCCTCAATACGAGCGACGTGAATGATTTGTAGAAAAAATATCAATTAATTCGAATGACGAGCTAGATTCTAGATCTTGAAATTAAAGGGTTTTGAGTTCGAATTCCGGCTTTGCCAAAACTGATTTTGAGCGTTGTCAAAAGTAGAAAGCATTTTTCTTTCGTAGATTTAATTTATACATGGGAAATAGAACGAACTGTCCCTGATTTTCTTAACAAAATAAGACAGTTTCGTTAATTTATGTCCAGAAAAATAACCTGGAATGATTATTGGTTCACATACTTGTAAACCCCATTTTACGGGAACGTTTCCTCTCTGCATGTAGATCTAGATCTAGATCTTTATAAGAGAGACTTTGATTTTTACTAGGAATCGGTCAGTAGGTTGGGAAGAATATTGAGCAGTAAAAGGAACTTCAGGAACGCATGGTAGGTGCACTTGCCGCCGCAATGAATATACACACAAGAAAAAATGAAACAGAATCTTTCTTTCATTTCTTCGTTAGTGCACAGGTCTACCTATGTTTAACCTGGAATTTCTTTAAAATCAAGAGTGCGTAGATCGCTAAAATCAGATTATATGTAGCTTTCCTTTTTCATCCCATCTGCTTTCTTACACGCCCATCATTGAAACAGTGATCAGTGCAGAGACAAGAATGAATTCTGTCACAATGACTAGATCTAGATCTATCATAAGTCCTAGGAAAGAAATTTGCCGAGTTGTCGAATAGATAGATCTATCCAACTTATGGCAAAAAAAACCCGCCAAACTTTTAGATCTATCAACAAGTTTTCGTAACTTTAAATAATGTATTTGAGCCATGTTGCGGTAAAAGAGGGTTTAATGCATCTCCGTGATGCATTCATGATAGATCTACCAAGCAAGTCATCACATAATTATACATCCATATTGTATGATAACTGACTGATTCAAAAGGCATGCAAACTGGTCCTTTGACATATAGAACGTTGAAAAATAGATCTAGCAAAGAGTTGTGACCCAGGTTAGCTTGTGCGGACTGCACAGGCAGACCTGGGTCGATAGATTTTGCAGATGCATTAAGCCCCCTTTTTACAGATCATTAATCCGACTTTCTCTGTAAATGGTATTTTGAAACTAGTTTAGTAATGATATCTTTGACACAATGTTTTCCTCGAAAAAAACGGCCCGTGCGTGACGTAAGAATAGTATGATTAATGACGTCATTATTTTGCAAGCATAGATCATTGCGTTTGTTTATACACAAATAGACGCCTAATACGCTGAAAGTAGGTAAGAAATTAGATAATCTATCCTCATTAACTGATAATGATTTTTAAGTAATCATCCGATCGGTAGATAATTATTGTCATTTTTGACCAATCAGGTGCTTGTGCGAAAGATTGTCATAAGTGTGACGCTGTGCGACTAACCGGAAGACACTCAATTTTTAGTCATCCCTATTTAGATTTAGACTAAAACCCAGAACGAAGTCGGAATTTAATTTTTAAAAATCTAGAACGGTGTTACCGCAAAACGAGCTTCGCTCGTTACGGGCTTTGCCCGTAACTCGCTGTCGCTCGTTATTAACAAAGAAATTTTCAAAAATTTGCGGGGGGGGGGGGGGGGGGGGGGGGTGTTATCGGAGGTAAAAATGACAATAATAAGCATTTTCTCTTATGCCCGCGATGTTCCTGTCCCTTCAAAAACGTTATTACATCATTTAAACCATCGTGTTAGCGTATTCATTTACCCTTAACCTGCTAGATAAGAGGTATGAAACTTTCAAGCCGATAGTATAGACCCAAATTTTGCTGCTCCAGTAAGGCTGCTAAAGTACCTTGTGCGGACACTGCAGATCAAGATCAGACTGCACAGAACGTGCAGTCTGATCTTGGTCTACACTGTCCGATAAGAAGACGCCTTCCCCCTCCCCCCCCCCCTCAAAAAAAAGAAACTTTGAAATAGCAAAATTTGGGTTTTTACAGTCGGCTTGAAAATTTTATTTCATGTATTTAGCAGGAATAGGGTTAAACCGGCTTTATATTTCAGATTTGTGTGATGGCGTGGCCGCTGACACAATATTGCCCAGAAGTGACCCAGACAGCGTGGAGGGTGACTCCCTTTGCTCGGGTTATATTGTTTGTGTCCAGGTATATAAACCTTTTTTGAGCATGCTTAAAGAGAGGTTCATATGAGAAGGGATTATCAAAATATGAAAATTATTCTTTCATCACTGAAACCTATGTTGTGGGTACTCGTTAGAATTGTCTCATCGAAACAATTCTAACGAGTGCTAACAACCTAGGTTTAATTTGAATAACCATTGAGATAATAGTATTACCTTTGAACACAAAATTATTCCTCTTGTAACAGCCTTTGAACACGTAATGGCTTTCCCCTATCAGAACGTTCGAATGATAGATTCAATAAAACACATTTACAGGATAGATTATACAGGATAGACATATAAAGATCAGACTGCACTGGCCCGGCTGGCTGATATTTCGGTATGCACCGTAGGTTATCAGTTAGGACAAACTTGAACAAATACCACACCCATAAGACCAAATTTTAGACTTGTCCAAGTTGAGAGTATTTGCAACGGACTAATGAGACATGTTCTGGCAAAAGGGGACTTAATGCGTCTTCATGATGCATGATACCAAGCAAGTCATCACATAATAATGGATCCATAAAATCCATGTCTTCTAATAATCCATTGGATCTGGAGGTAGAATATCCCTTTGGCTTGCAGAAAATTAACCAAAAAGTTAAAGTTAAAAGGCAAAAAGTTTCGACCCATTTCAACCTACGCAGACTGCGCAGGTTGACAAAGGTCGATACTTTTGTGCAAATAAATTCATAAAGCGCCCGCTTAACAGAGCATGGCTCAAATTGTTCTGGGAAAAAATGAATTCGTCTTTGGAGCGATGGAAAAAATTGTTAAAGAAGGAGCAAATGCTAATTCCAGCATATTCTTCTTTTCTCACAATGTTTTCGAGAGGCTGCTTTCTCAGGGATGTTTGGTAAAGGGTTGACACCATATCTCCTGCAAACTCTCTTCTCTCTTTTTATAAGGGAAAATAGGAAAAGTGTATGAAGCGGCTTTATAGTATATAATGTAAATCCTAAACTGTAACTGTCTGAATTTAAAATACGACATGAACCAATCATTTCAGTATCTTTACACCTTTCAAAACGTAAAATTGACCAGAAAAATTAATTTCTTCACAGAACAGAGTTATTCCTTCCTTCACAGTAATCTTGTTTACAAAGGGAACTATTTTGCTTTGAGCGTTTATAATTTCTCCGTGTGTAACCAGTCCTGCACCTCTGGATACGTTGTGCTCTGAAATTAATTGAATCGTTTCGCTTTTAGGTCGGAAACTCGACCCTTCCCCGAGCCCAATGTTGCCCGGAAGGGCAATGCTTTGACAGCGGTGGTACAGCTGCAATGCCGTGCAGCACTGGCGCATGTACCGGAAATTGTCGAGACGTAGATGATTGCGACTGCGAAGTTACACCCGCCAAAAAACAAGGTAAGTCTATACGAATGAGCGTACTCCGAAGAAAAAGGGGTTTCGTGCATTTCCGTGATGCATTACACAAGGCCATTCATCACATAATTAGGGAACCATAGAACCCATTTAGTCTGACAACCGATAGAATCGGGAGGTACAATGGTCCCCGGACATGCATAAAATTTACAGATAGCCATATGCTTTATGTTTGGACTCTTTTCAACCTGCTCGGAGTGCGCAGGCTGACCCGAGTCGATACGCACGATGTTGGCGATGAAAGGCGATGTTACACGACTCCCATTCGGGTACCCTATCCTTAACCGGCATTTTCTATTTATAGACTGTTCTACAGACAGTTTCTGTTTATAGACAGTTCCACAGTCCATGTCTATTTATAGATTTTTTGACAACATTCTCTATTCACAGTCCTCTCTATTTCACAGAATGTTATTTCCAAGCCATGGAAGATGACGAAACGAAGTTTATGGGAGTGGAACATATGGATATATATTCGTGTGCACCCGGCACGTGTTGGGACCAAGAAAAGTGCACGTGTGTTCGTGCTAGCAATGTAGGATTTAGTAAGTTTATCCAGCGAATGTTCTTGCAGTATTTTTTTTTTCTAATTTCTATCACTTCTCTCTCTCTCTAAGTCAGGTAAGAGTTTTCTTTTTGAAAAGTTATTCAGTCAATTTTAACTCTTATCCTGCTACGTAACTAAATTGAAATTCTTAATTCGATGGCAAAAACCCGAATATTGCTATTTCAAAGTTATGTCTTGGGGGAATGGTATCTCCTTATCGGACAGTGTAGATCCAAGATCAGACTGCACGTTCTGTGCAGTCTGATCTTGATCTACACTGTCCGCAAAACGTCGGTGAGTCGCGCTTAGCAGCCTAAGGGTTAAGACTCACTAGACGACAAGTTAGACTTTCCTAAATTGAAAGCTTTTTGTAGATGACAAATTAAATCTGAGTAAAATGATTAAATTTTTGCTGAAAGTTAGAAAACATTATGAAGAAATGAGAAAAATCTGGTTACCAGCATTTTCATCTTTTCTCACAAAGTTTACAAAAGCTTTCCCCCTCTGGGTGGTTAAAACAAGGAACTGTATGGTAAAGTTCTAGTGTTAAGGATTACGACCCCTAACTCCTCGGTAAATATCGTGTAACATCGACGTTTTCGTAAAGGCTGTTCGGCCAATTTCGGCAGCTTCCGTTTTTTAATACGAGAGTTAGGGGCCGTAGACTCACTAACTCATCGGTAAATATCGTGTAACATCGACGTTTTCGTAAAGGCTATTCGGCCAATCTCGGCAGCTCCCGTCTTTTAAGCCGTAGACCTTAAAAGATGGTCTTGTTTCCTTTATAAAGTAATAAGTTAAAATATTGAAAGGTACAGAAAGTGTCGGCTGTCCACCTGTATTAACCCTTAAACCCCTAGTAACAGTCAAAAGTAAACAATGTGGTCATAAATGCATTTAAATTTAATCATGAAACTATTGTGAAGATGACAATTTGTTACTGTACGATTGGTCAAAGTGTTAGTCGTTGGCAAAAACACAATTTTTAAAACCAGGTAAATGGTAGACAAACGAGATAGCGACACGGCAATTTTTTTTCCTAATTTTGAAATTCATATACAGGAGTTGAAACACGTGTGTGTGTGGGGGGGGGGGGGTTTAGATTGTCGTTGGTCCCCAGTTAGGGCATTATCATTGTGACAGAATCAATTCCCTCTAACTACTGATCATTGTTTTGACGATGGTTATATATATGTGGAAAAGCAACCAGTGGCTTGGTATATTATGAGAATTACTGGCAAAAGAAACTCCTGGAAAAAAGGATAGGTGAATTGGTTGCCGTAATATAACCGAAATAATGTTCAGAACGACGTAAAACACCATTAAAAAAACACTGGACAAGGCTTGAAAATATTGTGGGAAAGGGATCAGTTCCTTGTTACAAACTCTGACACTTTTTTTTAATATCTGAGGTCCACCTTGGCTGAGTAGTTAGGACATTGAGTCTGTGTTCAGTGCGAAATCGTTCATGTGCGAGTGTCCCAGGGCAAGACCCTGTAGAGCCCTAGCCTGGTACTGATCAAACTCAGAAAAAAAAAACCATGAACAAGCGAGCTTCAGTGGTGGTACATGTATGACTGAAATATTGTTGAAAGCGGCTTAGAGAACGTATTTGTTTGGACTGATTAAAAACATATGACCCATGCTCTAGCAATGGAAGATCTAAAGCATCTCCATGATGCATTATTACCAAACAAGTCATTAAATAATTTAGGATCCATAAAATCAGTTTTTGTCTAACAACCGTTTAATCATGAGGTAGAATGGTCCTTTGACATGTAGGAAAATTACAGATAACAAAAAGTTTCGACCCATGTCATCCTGCGCGGATTGCGCAGGCTGACATGGGTTGATACGTTTTGCAAATGTATTGAGCCCCCTCTGGCTCGTATGTATGTATGTATGTATGTATGTATGTATGTATGTATGTATGTATGTATTATTATTATTATTATTATTCTATTTCTAGGTGATTGCATACCCTGGCTTCAAATGGATTTTAACGATGGTGCAATCAAATCTGTTTCCGGTCGAAACCATTTCATGTGGTCAGAGTTCTCTGGGGCAACTTTGGAACCCAATGGAGCCCTGGGCACCTCATTTTTTGCCCGTTTTGACGGAGACGATGATTATGTCAATTTAGCATCATTAGCTAATGCTTACTTTGGTAAATGTTTAAATCATAATCGTATACTACTCAAAGCTTGCTGGGCTCCATAAATAGTAAACTCTTTATAAGACGATAAAGTTTTAGATCCATCTGAATTGAGAGCATTTGCAGATAACAAACTAAATGTGTCTCAAATGACAAGATTTCACATTGAAAAGGTAGAAAACATTGCCGGGAAAAGAGAAAATGCTGGTCACTGGTAACCAGCATTTTCTCCTTTTTCCGAACATTATTTTAAAAAACAAAACCTTCACTGTAAACGTTAAAACACCAGATAGCTTGGTGAACGGTTAAATACACGGTTTATGTTAGACATGTAGTTGAATATTGTTGTGAACACCTGTCTATTTAGTCAAGACAGTACATGGACTCATTTCAACGGCTCAGTGGACATGTCGCCGACAAGTTCCACAGCCCACTGATACTGTGGCTGGCAGTGGTTCAAAAGACTAATGCGTGTACAAGGTCTTCTCAACAGAATACCACTTGAATACCACTTGTGCAACCATGTGCTGATGGTTTGTATGGAAACACTTATCCTAGATGCATTCTGCAGATTAGTGCAAAGCTTTAGCTGCAAGAGTTGCCCTTGCACCACCGTGGTGTCACCTGACAGATGTGCCATTCTACTGAAACACTTGTCACAACTCGGCCAATTCCTTACCTACATCTACACTCGTCCGTATCAAGGCGAGGGTCCATTTTGAAATACTGCCAGTCACATGATCTTAAACATGGCGGCGTCTTGTAAATCGACGAGCAACGGCAACGTGATAGGCAACCTATCGCTGAAAATTGCCAACGTAATTGATAAACCGAGTTCGAAAATAAATGTACAAACTGTTTGCCATCGGAAACGTATTAAGAAAGATTCCCATGGAAAAGTGTGACTAGTGATTGCTTTCTAAGTGGAGTGTTACGATTTTAAGAAAGGTGAAGCGGTATACTTCCGGCGAAGAAATGTACCGTATATGTGTATATCAAACTACCTGATACAGCCGGGAGACTTGATCAACGGATCAACCGAGGTTTGACGAATGACAGCTGAAACCTCGCCCAGGTCCTGGGGATAACAGTATGGTGCCCACCAAGGAGCTCAATAACGTCATCATGAGTAGCCCTTTCCTCCACAATCCAAACTGCCGCCCCACATTTCTTTCTCCAATAAACGTCTTCTTACAATTAGATTGGCTATATTTCGTTCAATAAACAGTAATTCAATTAAATTCAGTATAGATCTAACCCTTATCCTACCAAATAAAAATTGTTGACGATTACACGAAAACTTGTTAAATGTACGGGCACTGGGCTTATGAGCAAAATGTACGGGCATTGGGCTGGGCTTATGACCCAAACTACCGATAAAGCAGCGGAGGGTGTAGAGCAAGATCAGACTGCACGTATGTGCAGGCTGATCTTGCTGTACACTCTCCGTAAAAGTCATTTATGGTCGCGAACGGCAGAATAAGGGTAAATACAGTGCACATGTCTGGTACATGAAGACACTGTACTAAAACGCCATGATAATCGATTGGTACATTGTACCCAGGGTTCATAGTCACTAATCAATCATATGAACATTCTTTGCTTTATTCTCAAGAACTTTTAAATGTGAACGAAACACAACTTTTGATTGGCTAAACCAAATTGCTTAGCCAGTCAAAGGTTTACTTACTTATTGAATCGAGACTTAAGACTTACCACGAAATTAAGAATGGTGGTTGAAATACGGACCGAGAACTTGCTTGAAAAGTCTGCCTATCATGAATGCTTTTATGTATATTGACGATAATCTTAATTTAACACTGAATCATATAGCCTAGAACAAATATCACAAAAAAAGTTTCATGTAAATTTCAGAATGACTGTGGAAAAAACACTTTTTGCTTCATAAACTTTGAGTAGTATAGTTTCGTTCTTTTCGCTTCGGAGATTTTAATGATTAAAGATCAAACAAAGCTACGGTCTGCTCGCATCCTGTCAGTCTGGTTGTGTAATAGAGTCTTAATTTTTCGTTTGGAAATGCACTCAGTTTGGGCAGACTGTAAGTTTGTTATCTGTAGTGTGATGCGGTTGAAAAAAACGAGTCCGAAGAACGAGTTTTTTAATCGTATCAAACCCCATTCGAGTGACAGATTTTTAATATCACACACAACCAGTTAATTGTCCTATTTATTATATTCTTAATTCAGCCTTTTTTATTCTAATAATTATCAAGAATGGTACAGTATGAGCAATATAGGAAAAAGTAGTTCCTGCAAACATTCTTAAACTATATCGTCACTAGTGATGATACCCTATTTATCATCACTAGTGGTGTTTTTCACTGTGAAATCCCAGTAATTCACTGATAAGAATATAATAAATACGGGATGTTATGTTGAGTTAACTTTCCTGGTGCTAGTACATGTATTTGATATGTTGAAAATTTGTTTGGTTTCATGACATTCCCTTTAATATATGTCTACAAATTTTAACAACAAATATTACAATTTTTGACAGTTTTTCGAAGTTGGTAAAATATTAAAACAAATACTGGTGAAGTGGGCAAGAATTCCTGTTTGTATAATTGTAGTTGAATAAAAAATGATTCTTTTTTTTTTTAGACTCAAAAACAGCTTAAACTTCAAGAGGTTTTCTATTTGCCAGACAAATCAAGTGGCAAACTTTTAAGATAGACTGTATCTAGAATTTGAGAAAAGAACAGTTTGTGGAGAAAACAACTTTACGATCTCAAATTTTGGATTTTTACAAACGACTTCAAATGTTTTGATCAGTTTAACCGGTTACAACACAATCCCAAGTATTAACGACCCTGAAGAAGAAGGCTTTTGAAAACATTCTGTGAAAAGAAGAAAATGCTGGTTACCGGCATTTTCTGCTTTTTCCACAATAATTTCTACCCTATGAATGACAGAAATCATAATTTGACCCACATTCAATTTGTCGTCTGCAAATGCTTTCAACTTGGACCAGTCTAAAATTTTGTGGAAAGGAGTTACGGGATAAAAGTTAGGTGGATGTATTTTGTATTCCAGGTAACATTTTAGTCCTGCGGTTTTTCTTCAAACTTGAAAACAATGGAGGAGCACCAGAAGAGGGTAAGTTGTAGAAGACACGGCCTTACTAGAGGGGGACTGTGGTGTAGGGATGTTGTGTCGGCCCCTTACATCAAAGGTTTCAGGTTCGAGCTCCGAGATGGACGGGGGTCAAGCTTTAAACTCTTTACCAAAATAACACAAATTTTACACTTGTCCAAATTGAAAGCATTTACAGACGACCAATTGGAAGTGGCTAAAATGATGAAATTTTGTCCTTGATAGGACAGAAATCATTGTGGGAAAAGGAGAAAATGCTGGTTACCAGCATTTTCTCCTTTTCCCACAATGTTTTCAAAAGTCTTCTCCATCAGGGTCGTTAGTAGATAAAAATGGAGAGTCCTGGTCGGGGGCCAAAAAACGGTTTCGGCGCGCGCGAGCTGCTCCGCTTCGCTTCGCAAATTCCTTAAAATTTCATATATTCCTTAAAATTTCATATATTTCTTAATCCCCGTCATTTCCTTAACCCCGTCTATTTCTTAATCCCCGTCATTTCCTTAACCCCGTCTATTTCTTAATCCCCGTCTATTTCTTAACCCCGTCATTTTTCTTAACCCCCCTAAAAATCGCATGTTTTAACCATAATGCGCGTTTTAACCACAAAACCCCAAAAACCACCTTTTTCAGGATGCTTTGCATCCCGGGGTGCTTGGCACCCCTTTCCCTTGTCTGCGCTTTTTTGGCTTCGCCAAAAAAAAAAAAAAAAAAGTGGCCGAGGGCTGGCTTCGCACGATTCATATTTTTTAGTCCATATAGCTATATGAGCAAAAAATCCCCATCTTAAGGGTCTTTTATCTTAGCGTGCCCCAATGCTAACGTATCGATATTATTCTCTAGGATATGGCGTTTATCATCGTTTCCGCTTAAGGCAATTTTATTTACCTCTTCAGTATACAACTCGTGCTTATGACTCCTAATAACTACCATTTTCCTTAATTGCGTCTTATTTTCGAACAAACACTCTTTATAGTGATCGTGCTTAATAAATGCTTCTACTACACCCTTTTTAATTCCCTTACATTTCTTAATTTCCTCATCACACATTTTATAAGAGTATAGCTTAGATCTGAGGCCTACAAACTCCTCAATAATCTTACCACTTGTCTCATCCTTAAACTTACCTAAAACTTTCTTGTTTAATCCTGTGGGAATACCTGAAGGATGATCGGACGGATATCCACTCGTATCAAACCAATCTTTAACATCATCGCTAATACCCTTATAAAAATCTTCCGTTTCTATTTCATACATTAAGCTATCTGTATCAGTGAAAAGGAGTTTAACTTTTTCGTCATATTTATCTTTAATATATTTATAATGGAAGTTATACATCAATGTCTTACTTAAATCTAAAATACACATCCCTACATAAATAGGTTTATTAAAATATAAACGCTGTTTTTTCATTTGAATTATACATAAATTTTCATTGAGGATACTTATATCGTTTAGCGACTAATTTTTCCGCTTTTTCCCTGGTACTAACTAATTTTATATCTACTCTACTCCTAATATTTTCCATAGTCTTACCAAATACGGAATTATTCATAAGTTTAAAGAAATCCTTTTCGAACTCGGTTTTGCCTTTCGCTCTTAGGTTAGTATTTTTATCGATATAAGTTTTTAACCATTCGCTCTCATCGAAAGTTAACCCTCTATGAATCTTTTTAAGCTTTAGACCTAAACTTAAATATAGCTTTAAATTTTCTCGATGTAGTATATATTTAGTTTTGTCGTATAAATTGGGTATAAGTTTCTCAACTTTGACTCGCCCTGCTTCGTCAGGGATGTTAGTTTTTAATCTTTCTGGAGCTAATGGGAAATCGTTATGCCAGTCGTGTAATCCCGTAGGATATTCTAAATCGACCTCTAATATACAAGGTTGGTCCCGCCAATTTTCTAAATCATCCATCCATTTAAAATTACCGGTAGGAAGTTTTTGAGACATTGCCCAACCATAGAGATTATTCGCGTCCAAATAAGTAATAAATTTAGATGGCTCACTCGGGTTATATTTCTCACCCATATATTTATTATTCGCTTTCGCGTATCGTTTAAAAATAGTTGAGATACCTCCTCTTATTCCGTTTTCGATAAATAAAATCGTGTCAGGGTCCGATAATAATTCTAATTTTACCTTAGTAGTTTTTAACATCGCCTCCCAAGCTAATCCCGGCGCTGTATAAAACCAAGATGGGTCTAACCCATAATTATCGAAGCAAACATTCCTGAAATTTTCGAAGACATCCGCCAACAATAAAACGTCAGTCTTATTATATAAGTCGTGATAATCTTTAAAAGTTTTCATGTCGAATGTTTTCCAAACATTTTTAGCGTGTTGATAATCCTCCTTACTAATTCCACTGCATTTAAGCTTCGAGTAAAATGCTCTTCTCTCTGGTAACTTCGTTTCCTCTAATTTACTAAGGTTATCAAACCATTCGTAAGGGAATATACCCTTTTGTGAGACCAATTCGAGCTTTCCCCCCTCGAAATATTTCGCGAGATTAGTCTTTTCTTCCTTAGTTAGGTTGCTAGCTAATTCATCTAAACTTTTACCTAGAAATTTTAAACTATCGAGGAATCTAATTTCATGCTTTTTAATTTTATTCACCCTTTTAACGGTGTATTCTATAGGTATATACTTAGACACGCTTATATACGTTTCCTTGTTTGTTGGTATACAATTTATTTCACCCGGTGTATTCATTAAATCTTTTATAAATAAATGAGCATCATACCTACTAAAATTATGAAATAATACGGATGTAAAAGTAGGTCTTCTATATTTTAAATTACACGCGCTATGCGCAGCCCCTCTAAACTTTCCGGTAAAATGACAATGGTCTCTTACTTTTTTATCTTCTTCCGTAAATGCCTCTCCACATATCCAACAATTTCTCGCTTTATCAAACTCTCTTTTATCCGCAACTTTAAAAATCATTTCCCTCGTTGGTATCCTATCTATTTCTTTTATAACATTTTCTAAATCCTCTACGAATTTCTTAGCCGCATTTTCGCCGGAATATTGGAAAACTCGAGAAGGGTAAACATTTTCGTAAAGCGATTTAACGTAAAAACAATATCCCGAAATGTTATGCTCATTAATTACCCTCGTAGTGTTCTCTACCTTCGATAGAGGGTAACCTTTATTTTCTAACGTAGACTCCATATCCGCATAAATCGTAAAAGGATGTCTCTGTTGTTTATAAAAATTCTGAAAAGATATTGTGGTACCCTTTTTAGGCAAGTCTATTCTACAAGCATCTTTTTCGTTGCAATACTCTAAATGTTTCTTTAAAGTTTCTTCTTTTTGGAAATGATTTAAACATCTTTCGCAAATATAAATTTTACCGTTATGATTAGATATTTGTTTAGATAACAATTTACTCATGTCTTTAATTAAACAATAATGTTTTTTGCCGTCCTTCTCGAGAAGTAAAAGATTAACATGATGTTCTCTTTCATAAACTTCCTTACTTATAATAAGCGGGTAAACGTAATTATTATATCCGTAAATTGATACCGATATTGACGGATTTTGGGTTTCAAATTTAATTCTATCCTGAAGGGAAACGGGGTAATCGATCCCTTTCATATTAATAGCGCTTAATAATGGCTTTAGTTTTTCAGTTTGTTGAGGAGTTTTAATTGTTGGGTTTAAAGCTATAACAATACGATACGCAAAACACATATCATCATCCGTGTTCTACGGGTTAATAACGCTTTTTGTATTCGCTATCTTAGGGGGAGTTGGAAACCATGAATTACCTCTTATTGGATTATATGATACTGTGTATAATCTTAAATCGATTACGTAAACGACTCTCCAATAATCTGTTTTCATTTCCTTCTCCGCTATAGCAATTAATATTTCTTCCCCCATTTCATCGTATATTTCATCCGCGTCATCCCCATCTAAATTAGCGCTTGGATAACCAGAATGAAAATTCATGTCTTTATATTCGTCAGTAAGAGAGTGTTTTAACGTACAATTCATAACGAGTTTAACTTTTGTTTGGCGGTTATATCTCATAATATAGGTTACTTTATCTTTCGCTAAATAAAGGAAATTAGCCGGTGTATATTCTTTCTTACCTTCTATAATATATTCTTTCGTAAACCCTCTTAGTGCTGACGGTCCTTCTGTAATACTTATTTCTTCTTTATCTTTATATATCTTATCTATTTTTTCTTTTAAAGCTTCTATCCTAGGCGATATATTTCTCGGAATTTCTTTAATACTATCTAAATAATTTATCAACTCCTCATTTGAGACTGTAGGTGGAGTTGGAGGTGGTGGGGTGTAAGGTGTTGGTTGTAATACCCCGGCTCCAAAATTACCGATATTATAGTCTAATAATGACGCTCTCCGATTAAGTAAGAGATCGATTAATTCGCTTCTTCTGAGCCTAGAGTATCCTCGGATTCCACTAGACTTAGCTTCCCGTTTTAAGTCTTTTACTGTGGATCCTCGGAATTGATCTGCTAGACTAATAGGTGGTGGATTACGTAGACGTTCAATTAATTCGCTTCTTCTGAGCCTAGAGTATCCTCGGATTCCACTAGACCTTGCCAAATTTTTTAAACCGATTACGGTATATGTATTATAATTAATACTTTCCATTTTTATTATATAAAAAAAAAATTACTTAAGCTAAAATTATTTTAAACTAAAAAAAAATTACTTAAACTAATTTTTATTACGAATTCGTCATTATCGTAATAAAAAATTAATGAATGTTAATATTATATTTATTATTCCAAGTTCTCCCGTTGAAATACTCAATCGTATTCGGACTTCGATCTATAAATTTACCCGCCTTATAAATCGATGGAAAGGTTTTTATTTCACCGGTTTCAACATCCTCTAAACTAACTTTCTTAGGATTATGCATAATATTCTTTAATCTATCAAACTTAGGCTCTTTGCTTTTTTCTTTTTTAGGTGGCTCCTCTGGTAACAACCCATGTTCTTTCACCAATTCAACTAACCGCTTTTTATCCCAGTATCCGTAAAAAAATATATTATTTTCTTTAAGAATTTTTCTTAAATCGTTAATCTTTATCATTTTTTATATATAGAAAATAATTACTTAAATTAATACACTACGCTCATTTTATTACCATCAGACTGGAAGTTAATTAACCTATCACTAATAATAATAGCATATGCCTCTGTGTTCGCGAGCACATTTTCGGTAAAAAATGCTTTAATTTGGATATCAGTTACCGAGTATTTTAATCTCTCACTCTGTTTGGAAACGTCAAACAAAAACAAAGGATAAAGGGTTTTATAATCTGAGGGAGTAATGTTAGGGTTTGACACCATTTCATCCATGTTATAAAACTTAGATCTAAATAGAGCGGCGTCACCATACGCTTTACTAAATTGGTTCGCAACGAATGAAAGATTGTAGTCAACAGCGGGATATCTAGTAGAATTTAGCGTAACATAAATATTTTTAACGTTTCTATGATCAAATATGGCTGGATTTTGTTGTTGATCACCACTTTTACCAGTCTGAAAGCCAACAATAATAAAACGTGGCACTTCGGGTGATGATTTGACAGAAAGTCTCCAGGTAAATGATGTTGACTGAGGAACCGCGATAGAGTCGCACTGCCTCATTCTATATCCGACCGGTATTTTTTCTTTTTTCTCGATAATTTTATAAAGTTCCATCTTCTCTCCATCCGCGGGTAGCACGTGTGGCATAAACCAAGATATTCTAAGTAAATTAATTCTACCATCAGCGGGAGCAACACCATCTCTAAAAATTGCATCATCATCATCATTTCTCGTTAATGTGAGAGTTTGCTTCATCCCGTACAATATCTTACCGTAATCGTCGCAAAAACCGAATATATGTTTTAATGGAACTCTAAAACTAAAGGTACCTCTTGGAAGAGGATCATTAATAATATAATTTCTTCTTACAATAAAACCGGTGTTTCCAGCAGCTGCTGCAGCTGTTGTATCTTTATACCAACATTGATTTAACCCTTGCGATTTAGAAAAATCATCCGGATATTTTAACAACCCGAGCATCGTAGTAGCGTGGCCAGGATTCAATACGGATTCAATCTCCATACCCGAAAGTTGATACTTAATATTTTTAAAAAGATACATGAGACCATTGTTTGTTAAAGAAATATTAGTGTTAGCGTCGTAAACTGCTCCAGTATCGCTTCTTACTAATTCGCCTACAATAAGTAAGTAACTCTCACTAGGATGAGTAAAAATATCTTGGGTCTCGATGTTAATTCTAATATCTCCTCCCGAGTTGTTGAGGTGTGTACCGGTGATTGGTTCATACTCATGGTGTTCATACTCAGCAATACTATCATCTCTTAAAATTGGTTCGGTAATTCTTTAAATGTCCATTTTTTATAATAACGATTATAATTTTAAATAAAAAATTATTCTAACCAAAGCTGGGGGAAAGACTTATTTTCATTATTAACAAACACACCTTCGAGTTTAATGTTTCTCGCGGTTTCCATTTTAGTTTTAGGATAAACTCTATTACCGTATACAATCGTTATTTCAGGTATCCCACACTCTCGTAAATATTCATTCACCTTTTCCTCAATCTCTTTCATCTTGATTACTTTTTCGGGAGATAACTTCACAACAGCTTTTTTATAACCGTATTTCGTTTTATTAATTTCTAGGATTTCACAGTCTTTTAGGGGTAAAGATGCACCTACTATAGTAATACAACTAGTATTGTATTTTTCGTAATCTACACGATCAAATTTTAACATTTTATATAATAAATATAATTTCTTAAATTAATTTTATACCGTTTTAATGCCCGCTCCGTTGTTTAATCTTTTAACTAAGTCTTGAATAGCAATGGCACTCCCATCTATTAATGTACTAATGTCTCGCGTTTCGGGTTTTGGTGTTGCGTTTCCCAGACGTTGTAAAATTTGCTTCGATTTTGGTGTCAACGCTTTCGTAACTAATTTTTTCCCCGCTTCTACAGCCGCGCTTTTTCCAACCTCTAAAGCTTTCTTTGCACCTTCCTTAGCTACACTCTTTCCTACATCAACGGCGGAAGACGCAATTTGTTTAGCCGCGCTACTAGTAAAAAGTCTCGCTAAAAAGTTAGCGATACTATCAAAGATTCCGGAACCACCGTATGAATACCTTTTTTTAAATCCACGTTTTTTAGGGATGATCATCTTTTTTGATAATATAGACATTAAATTTTGATAAACGTTCGAATTTAAAACACCTTGTCTTTTTAATTCGTCACAAATGCTCACTAACTCGTTTCTTACACCCGTATTACCCGCTTTTTTACTTGCCAATAACAGGTCTAGTCTTTCTATTAACGCGTTAGGGTCAGATGGGATAACAATGATACCACTACCTTCATGAAATCTTTTATTATCCCAAATAGGTTTAAGTATATAGTTCCATTTTTTACCTTTAGAAGATTTAGGATATTTACTTCCTCGGTTGTTGCCACGATAAATGGAGCCCGTTTTTACCATCAACTTCGCGTAATTCTCATAATCATCACCCACAAAAATATTATTATCGGGATCTTTAGATACGATTAACTCCCATAGACCGGGGGTACCTTCATATACATCTTTACCATCCACAATAATATCGTTGTCTCGAATAACAATTGGTTTGTTACCGATATAAAACTTACCCTTTCTGTCATATATTCCATACGTCGTATCAGCTTCATCCTTAGTAGTAAACTTTCTTAAATACGACTCCGCTATTTCTCCGATAAATAGCGGATCCTCTTCCGTTTCTTCTGGCGGTTTATCATAAGCTGTGATAGAAGGAAAGGCTGGAAACTTAATAGCTTGCGGTAACTGTTCGATACCTTCTTTAATAGGTCTAAGTTCTTCCGTAATCTCCTTCGCTGTAGCTTTTTGCGTTTCCGTTATAGGTTTAAAAAACTTTGAAAGTTCAGTTTGAAGTTGTTGTTCACCCGTTTTCTCCGCTATTAGGTTATCCCGAATATTCTTTCTCGTTTCGAGATACTCTTTTACGATTAAGTCCCTTTTTTTAGGATCAACGATTTTTAAAAAAGACATTTTTTTTTTAATTACTAAAATAATTTTTTAACGCAGTTTTTAACGCAGTTTTTGTAACAGTTTTTAATATATAAGAGCGTTATATATTACAAGTCCGAGGTATCACCTATTTCACAAATACACTTACACCTAATCTCGGGCAAACCGAGTCTTGGTCTATTCTTTATAATTCTTCTAATGAGGTTCATTCTTTTCAACGAGCTTCCGAAAGGACTCACGCGCTTCTTGCCTCCCTCTCTCTATTAGAGTTTCTTCGTTTTCTGAGGAAATCTTCTTTTTGATCTTGGTACGTATCTCTTCTTTCATCTTTTTATATTTATCTAATTCTTCCATGATTAGTTTGAATTCATCATCGGAGATATAATTGTCAGTTAAAGCTTTGGATATATGCGTTGAAACGGTATTTAACTTTGCATCAGCTAACATTCTAATCTTTTGATGCTTTTCTCCTTTGCTTCTACTATTTCTAACAACGTACTTACCTACCAATGAAAAAAGACCGGTTCCCAAAGCTGTTGCTTCTAATGCTACTACAGCAGGAATAGCTACAACGGTAGAAAGCAAACCGATACCACCAGCACCGGCAGCCATTGTTACGGTTACCAGGACGGTATCAACGTTGTCTACTATTCTAGAGGCACGAAAATACTTTTTGGCTAGAGCTTCTCTTTCTCGAATTTCATTTTCGAGAAAATTTTGTACTTCCGATATTTTTTGTAAACGATAGGAATGACCTTGGTCATCTCCCATTGCATGCATTTCTATAGGTGGAGCGCTTGCGGTAGGTATCGGGGGATATATTTTATTAGGGTGTTTTTGATCCGTATCTGTCATTTTATTAATAAAATAATTTTTTTATGCCAAATATTTTAGATAACAGAATAACTCTCCCTCAGGTATTTCGATAGGTTTTTTCGACAAATTATAAATGTAGACTAAGATATCATCAACCTCACTATCAAGATGCAACCCATTAAGAATGGTTAAACTATCTTTCCATTTATTACTAACAGATATCGCTACAACTCCTCGTGTAGTTATATAACCAAATCCTAACGAAAGTCTCATGCCATCACGAGGAGGAATCTTGATAGTTACTTGCGAGTATATTTTCCATTTTAGAGGATCATGCTTTATGGGAGGAAATCTTACTCCATCTAAATGCGGTTTCCAAAATATCGTTTTATGTTGAGTAGTAATATTAGGTTTTATCCCGAGTTTGTGTACGTCCATTTTTTTATTTTGTTATAAATATTATTTATAATATAGCTCCTAGGATAGGGATATTAGCGAATGGACTATTAGGTCCGAGTAAAAGTCCTCTTCCATCATACAATTTTCCTCCCTGCTTTAGATACAACCCATCACCAACGTGAGATAACCCTTTACCTTTGTATGGTTTTAAGTATAATCCGGACCCATCAGTTTCCACCTGGCACATACATCCTCCTTTTTTAAGGTAAAGACCCGACCCCATCGCTTTTTGTACGCCCGTTTGAGCTAATCCAGAAAGAGCACCAACACCTAGAGCCGGTAAAACGGTTTTTGCTAGCATCGGCAAAGCTCTAGCGGCTAACCCAGCTAACATTCCGAGAAAACCTCCTTCTATTTTCGTGTTATGTTTAAGTTGTTTCGCGGACATTCTAATAGTTATACCCCTACCCTCCTCATAGGCTTTAGCCATTTTTCTCGCTTGCGAATCGGTAATCGCTAAAACATCATTACCGCGTAAATCTTCGTGACCTAAACGAATACTTGTTGCTGTGCAACCAGCTTTAACGGCATGTTGAAGCTTTTCCTTTTGCCCTTCCGATATATTTACTTTAACATTAGTGTAACTCGTCATTTTATATACAATTATTTTTTTATTTATCTCATCTCGCTTCTCTAATATGAAACCTAATCGTTAAATTCTCGCCTCTAAGATTTAGTAAATTGCCATCTTGATCCGTAATATTTACCTCTAGGTTATGTATTTCATCTAACGTTATTGGCAAGTATACTAAATTAACTGGTGACTCAATTATCTTATATCCGGGCGCAACATCCGGGAAAAAAGAGTAAATAGTGTTTTTCGTCGAACCATTAACGTAACTTCCCGAAATAATATCTATGTTAACGAGCAAACTATTTATGCTAAGAATGTTCACTACATTCTCTGACTCGTGAAATCCTCGCGTATATTTAGCTCGAGTAAATCCTAATACTTTAGCGAGGGATCCCGGTTGATTAAAATCTACTTGGTAGCCATCTTCTAGAGTAAGAACAGACTTTAGGGTATTAGTGTTCGCAGAAAAGTTAATATAATACTCTTCATTAACTCTATCGTAATGACCATTTTTTCTCATTTCCTGCTGAATTGTATCATTAATGTCAACGAGGTCATAACTTCCTACGGGTATTTTTATTTTAATCCATGTGGTACCATTGTCCGGAGAATAAACGAGTGTGTTGTTCGTTTCATCAATGTTTGGAAAAGAGTAGTAAGTTTCGAGGTTTACTAAAGCTATTTCGTATACTTTGTCCTTTTCCAGTTGAATCGGAGGATTAAACCTCGTTCTAAAACGCGTCTTGGTATCGCTTACGATGATTTGAAACGATGTTTTGTGTTCCGTATTTTTTACAATTTGTTCTAAGAGTTCTTCCATTTTATATAATATTTTAAATATTTTATATTTAAAATATTTTTATATTTAAAATATTTAATCGGAATCGTAATTATATTTAAAAATTAATTTTTTTATCCTCAACTTCCATATTAAAATGCTTGAAAGCAATATTAAAAAATTCTTCTAACTCATCTTTCATGCTATTTCCAAAATTACAATTATAAAAATCATTAAAAAATTCTATCATATCATCTTCATCCATCTCATTATTATAACAAATAGATGTAATATTAATAATATAATATACATCGAAATAAAAATCGTACAACAATTTTATAATTCTAACTTCATTATCCTCTCTTCGATATATTTTTTTCATAATTTCCACTCGTTTTTCTAAGTAATCCGTTAATATATTTAATAAATATTTTTTTCCAGACTTAAAATATTCGCGATCATTTTCAGTAATAACACACGTTATTCCCATTTGTTCTAATATTAATTTTAAATTATGTTTTGTAAAACCTTCTATTTTTCCATTTAAATCTAAATATATTTCTCTTAAAATTGATTTGCAATTACCTATATATTTTTTTAACTCTACCATTGTTGACAATATTTATAATTCGCGTTTTTAGTAATTTTTCATTTATTTTCGAGTTATACTGACTTTGGCACGTAAAAATTGTCAAAACCGTTTCTATACTTCCCATCATGTTTTTTACTGGTTAGATCGATAATAGCGAAACCATGAGGTCTTTCCCATGCCTTTTGACAAAATTTTCTAAACTCGTCCTTAGGCATATCTTCACCTACATGGTCGTTATAAATATGATTAATGTTTTTTAGGTCTTGCGGGAAAAGGCAAATAAAATTAGCGTTTTCTCTAATAGTTTGTCTCGGCAGTCTAAAATAATTTTGTGAGAGGTAAAAGCAGTCAACATTACTATGCCTTCCTCGAATGTAGTAACACTCGCATTTATTTTGCCTTTCTAAAAGTAAATCGTCAAATATCATTAAATTTTTATTTTCCGAGTTTAACTCTCTCGGATCGGGTACTTCACTAGCATTTTCGAAGAAGTTGCAATCTATATCCGATTTGTTTTTAATCGTTTTAATCCATTCTTCGACTAAAGCCGTTGGTACAATGTTTAGTTCTTGTATCTCATCACGCATGTTAAACAATCTTAAGATACATTCTTTCGGTAGTTTTTCTTCAAAAGCCTTTCTTAGTATTCGGTATTCCGGTTGAAAAAGGCTTTTTCCGAAAACGCTCAAATCGTTGTAGTCAAGCCAACCCGGTCTGAGTAAAAGGTTTAACAATAAAGTAGTTTTGCCGCACCCTGATTTGCCTATAATTAAACCTCTAATACTTTTCGGTAAAAGGGGGTGATTAAATCTCCTCGATACTACTTCATTCCATGATAAGTTTATAATATCCATTTTTTATTTAAATATTTTATTTTTTAAATATAAAAAAATGTATTGCGTTAAATGTAAAAAACGTACGGATACGAATAATATAAAATATACCGTTTCTAAAAATGGAAGAAATATGATGCAGGGGAAATGTGTGGTTTGCGGAATAACTAAAACTCAGTTTATAAAAAAAAAACCACCGGGAGTAGCGTTTTAAACGAATTTATAAATAATTTACCCGTTGAAATGCATCTACCAGGACACAACTTTACTGGGCCAGGCACTAAATTAAAGAAAAGACTCAATCCAGATTTAACACCGAAGGAATGGAGTAAACCAATAAACCGCGTTGATAAAGCCGCTTATCATCACGATGTTTGCTATCTTCAACACAATGACACTGCTACAAGAAATGCGGTGTGTGATAAGAATATGTTAACGGAGTTGGAGGGGATTTACAATCCTAGTATTAGAGAAAAAATGGAAAGAGGTTTGGTAAGTAAACTCATTGGAACGAAGGTAAAATTCGGAATGGGGTTAAAAAAAAAAGTTCTGAGATGATGAAATTAGCGGAAGAATTGCATAAACCCGTAAGAAGAAAATTTAGGAAAAGGAGAGTTATAGTGAACGGTATAGATAAGATATGGGCCGCTGATTTAGTAGACATGCAAGCTTTTTCTAAATATAATCGCGACATAAAATACCTTCTCGCTGTCATTGGCATCTTTTCTAAATACGGATGGTTAGTACCCTTAAAAAATAAAAAGGGGGAATCTGTCGCTATAGCGTTAAAGAGTATTTTTAAGGAGAGGAAACCCGAAAAAATGTGGGTGGATGAGGGTAAAGAGTTTTATAACAAAGACGTAAAAGCGTTAGTCGAAATATATTCCACCCAAAACGAGGAGAAATCTAGCGTCGTTGAGAGATGGATTAGAACGATGAAAGAAAAGATGTGGAAGTATTTTTCCGCTAACAACACGTACGTTTACATCGACGTGTTACCGGATCTCGTTAAAAAATATAATAATACGAGGCATTCGTCCATTAAGATGACTCCGGTAAACGCGAGTAAAAAAGAAAACGAAACGAGAGTTTGGAGAAATCTTTACCCCTATAATCCCGAGATAAAAGAAACTCCCAAGTTTTCCGTCGGAGATAATGTGAGAATATCTAAAAAGAAAAAGACTTTCGAGAAAGGTTATACGACGAGATGGACGGAAGAGGTTTTTATAGTTTCCGAAGTAAAACGTACATCGCCTATAACGTATAGTATTAAGGATCTTAACGGAGAAGAAATACAAGGTACCTTTTATGAACCCGAACTTCAGAAAACTACCCAAGAGACGTTTAGGATAGAAAAGGTTATTAAAAAACAAAAAGATAAATCTCTCGTAAAGTGGAAAGGTTATCCCGACGAATTTAATTCTTGGATCGATAATAAAAATATCGAACAATTCTAAAAAAAATGACAGATATTTCGATCAAAAATGTAATTTTACCGAATAAACCGTTGAGCAATTTCGAATTGGTAGATGCGGCTAAAAGATTAAAGATTCCTTATTTTAGAGGAGTTTTTTTACTAGATACATTACCGAGAAAACCGAGTAAAAAAGAATGCGGTATAGTAAACTTTGATAAAAGTGGTGGACCCGGTACACATTGGGTCGCTTGGTATAAAAACGGTAAAACTAGAATTTATTTTGATAGTTACGGCATACAACCCCCTATTGAAATTTGAGAGTATTTAAAAAGCCCGATACAGTACAATACTGATCAATTACAAGGAGTGGGACAAGTATTTTGCGGTCATTTATGTTTGTACATTCTAAAAGAGTTATCCGTGGGTAACGGGTTTCAAAATGTTTTAAATAAACTTTTTTAAGTAATATAAAAAATGCCTGTTGACAAATTTGGAAGAATGGAAGATGATGGCACAATCGGTGATGGTGTGTCACTCGCTTACGTGAATAATAATTTTTTACGCAAAGATGGAACGACCGTTGTTACTGGTTCTATAAATATGAATGGTAATACATTAACGATGGTTAGTAATCCGGTAAATTCTCAAGATGTGGCAACTAAGGATTATGTTGACACCAACTCGGGGTTGTTAGATGAAAACGGTGGATTCCACGTTAAAAATGGTTATTTAAACATGGGTTTTAATCCGATAAAAAAACGTTAAGGACCCAACAGAACCGAGTGAAGCTGCTACTAAAAATTATGTGGATAATGTTGATCGGGCCTACGTTTATAAAGACGGAAGGTGGTATGAGGCGGAAGACGCAATATCAATGGGAGGACGAGTAATTAACAATCTCGGAATCCCTACGAGACACGATCAAGCCTCTAATAAGTTTTACGTAGATACCATCGTTGAGGCGGCCACTGTAGGTGAAAAAGCTTTGACGAGAAAACAAGATGGATCCTATTCAGCTGTTGGTGGAATAGATATGAATGGTCACTCGATTACTGGGTTACCAAATCCTGTATCCCGTGACTCCGCTGTCAATAAAAATTATGTCGATAATGGCGGAGCTGTTATAAAAAATCCGGATGGGAGTTTCATGGCGGTGAGTGACATAGATCTTCAAGGGTTTTCTATAAAAAACGCCGCGGCCCCGGTAGAAGAGAGAGATTTAGCGACAAAATCCTACGTGGATAGAAAAGTATCCCTTCCTTCTCTCATAGGCCCTAAACCTATTATAACCGTGTGGGCCGAAGAACAGGGACCAATTGGAAACGATAATTACGAGTTTTCATTCGGTAATGGTAATTCGGGTAAAAGACACGGTTTAGGGGGTTATTGCATGAATGCGTCAGGTAGAATTATAAGAGGAAGTTTAACGATCGTTAAAAGGGATCGTAATGTACCAGAAGAGGTAAAAGTTAATATATCGATAAACGGAGCGGAGCAGGTTGATTACTCTATTATTAAAAAAGCGAACGAAATTTGTAGCTGTACGGTTTTTCCGAGGGCGTTGGAGGTAAAGCAATGCGACATAATAAACTTTATTTCGAGAACAGATAACCGTGATGTAACACACGCTTACATATCTATTTTGATAGAATTAGACTTGTAAAAATATAACTTTATTTATAAACAAAAGTTATATTTTCCTTATTATAGTATTTATCGTTTTACATATAGGACAATTAGTCGTTCTATAGAGGGAAAAGCAGCTACTGCACATACATAGATGTCCACAGTTGCAAAATAGAACCGAGGGTGTTGATTCTAAACATATTATACAAGAAGATTCTTTAAAGGTTTTAGTGTCGTTAGAGGTATAACGTACGGGTGGTAGGTCCATGTTTTCTAGAAGAAATCTTCCTCTTTTAAAGTCGAAATGTCTAACTATTTTAATAAAAGGTGAGTAGAGTTCGCATGTACCCGGGTAATCGTAAGTTCTCATTAATTCGTCGTCGATAATAATACTACCCATTAACGCCTCTAACTCTATACACATGTGGAGATCGAATTTGTGTAAAAGACAGTACTCTTCGTCTGGTAGAAGGTTAAATAAATCTATCATATCTATACCGTTTATCATAACACCTACGACAATATTAAAATTTCTGCCGTATTCTAGTAAACACTCGGAAAATATTTTGTAGACCATAGGTTTCACGCGTTTAGTTATGTACACGTGATTTATTTCCATCAGGTCAGGGAAAAATATACAATCGTTAATTCTTTCAGCTCTTTCTGTCATATTTTATAAAAAATAAAATTGCCTTAAGCGGAAACGATGATAAACGCCATATCCTAGAGAATAATATCGATACGTTAGCATTGGGGCACGCTAAGATAAAAGACCCTTAAGATGGGGATTTTTTGCTCATATAGCTATATGGACTAAAAAATATGAATCGTGCGAAGCCAGCCCTCGGCCACTTTTTTTTTTTTTTTTTTTTTGGCGAAGCCAAAAAAGCGCAGACAAGGGAAAGGGGTGCCAAGCACCCCGGGATGCAAAGCATCCTGAAAAAGGTGGTTTTTGGGGTTTTGTGGTTAAAACGCGCATTATGGTTAAAACATGCGATTTTTAGGGGGGTTAAGAAAAATGACGGGGTTAAGAAATAGACGGGGATTAAGAAATAGACGGGGATTAAGAAATAGACGGGGATTAAGAAATAGACGGGGTTAAGGAAATGACGGGGATTAAGAAATAGACGGGGTTAAGGAAATGACGGGGATTAAGAAATATATGAAATTTTAAGGAATATATGAAATTTTAAGGAATTTGCGAAGCGAAGCGGAGCAGCTCGCGCGCGCCGAAACCGTTTTTTGGCCCCCGACCAGGACTCTCCATTTTTATCTACTGTCGTTAAAACTCGGGATTACGTAGTAAAGGGATATGAAAACTGGTTAAGGTTTCCGGAAAGCACTCATCGAAGGTGCCTGATAATACTGCTATTGTAAAATTTTGTTTCACAATAAATGTAAAATATGTAAATCAGATGAAAGTACGTCAAACTAAAGAAGATTGCATACGTATACACTGATTTAATGAGGGCCATTCTTCAGTTAGTTCCCTTGATTCCTCTCCAGTACTACATTGGTCCTGATGAGGGGATTACTTGGTTTTTATCCTTGATTTTCCTGCACTGAACAGATAATATATCTTGAGATAATATATAAAGTAAATCTAGTTAGATTGTTTTACAAATCGATATATACGTGGTTCCTGATGATTAAGAACAGACTTTGATTTGACTTACACGGGGACCTTACACACATATTATAAATCATCATTATATTTATCGCAATATCCCCAAAGGAACCAAGGATAAAAACAAAGAAATACAGGTGAAAGAACCAATCTGTTATTTGGTTACATTTAGGCATTATCTGGCAAGGGAGACAATTTAATTTACAAGAATGGCCCCAGTTAGGTCTTTATATTGACAAAATTGGCTTGAAGGCCGAATTAAAGGCGTTTCAGCAAGTTATTTCTGGCGCAGAGAATTTCGTGAAATTTGACACAGAAACACTTCAAAGTATGTTCTTTCAATATGCGAAGAGATAATCAGACGTTGCCTGATGAACCAAAAAGTTCTGAGCCCACGAAGAACATAACCCTTTTTTCAAATTAGGGCCCTACACAAAAACCCAATTATTGCAGCATACGTCAGAATTTTGTGATTAAAATCTGTAATTTCAGTCAAATCATGTTCTCTGTGTTTTAAATTCATAGTCAAACAATGGATCCTCTGACTTTGATGAGAAATTAACAGATATTTCAAATTAATGATACGCTATCCATGTTTTAATAAAACCCTTAGCCCACAAAATTGCTTATTTTATCACAGAAAATGAGGACATTATTTGACCCTCAAAAAAATCTAGCCCAAAGATTTTTCTCATTTTTCTCAGAAATATACATGATTATATCCTTTATCAAAAAATGCAAAAAAAAAAAGATAGGTTGCCAGGCTACTTTTCCCAATATTCTAACTCAATTACCTCCCTTGGGACAAAGAAAGTGACACAAAACACTCAAGATTTCAAATTACTTAGTAAGATGTATTATTTCTAGCACTAAATCATGTTTTTTTTCACAATAAAGATTGTACTCTGTCAACCCTTTCCTTAATATAGGCTCGATTTAACACTGGTATGGGACGGCTTTGGAAAAAATGTTGGTAAAAGGGGTAATTGTTCATTACAAGCAATTGTTCCTTTCCCCACAACCTTTTCTGCACAAACGGTTCTTTTAATCTCATTTAAACCTTGTTTAATTTGTCGTCTGCAGCTTCTTAATTTTGAAGTTCCAATTTAATTCATTTAAGAAAGGGTTAATACCAAATACATGTGGTATATTTTAATAGATGGGAGAATGGAAGAACAATACAAGTAGAACTGCCCAGAATTACTCAAAGGCATAGATTACTTACGAACCTTATAGCAAAATGAATCAAACGATCCTGATTTCTATCAATACCCAGGAAAGAGGGTTATAAAACGTTGAAAAGGAGAAAATACTTGTAATTTTCTCTTTTTACCACACTAAACTTACTATCCGGATAAGTAATGTCCGACAAATGTACATGTTCCGTTTTCGCTGTTTAGGAATGATTTACACCTTCATAAACTGATCTTTAAAAAAAAAACGTATCTACCACTACTTTCTCCACGTCTTGCAGCAAAAATCAGTAGTCCAATAATAGTACTACAATCAGACAAAGTTACGCGCTAGAAAACAGAGAAGCGAAGAGACATGCGCAAAAATGTTGCGCACTGACAACCCGACGAAACGTCGATAAATCAGTCTTTTTATTTTAATTTACCACGTACTTATACAAATTTGAATTTGTTGTGCCTGTTTATTTTGATATTGTTACTGTTTCAAAGTTGTAAAAGCGGTGAGACACTAACTCAGGGAACTTGTCATGAACTATCACAGGGATACGTTACATACCAGCCCTTCTCTTTGAAAAAGCTCAGTCAAAAGCAGCAGAAAAAAAATGACTCGTGCTTCCTTTCATGACTTCATGGATTTAACCCTTGATGGAGTTGAACTGGTAAAATGAATTCCAGGATACGTATTCACCAACCATTCTCAAGAACATTCTTCGTCTTATTCTCCAAGATTTTCTAAGTTTGAAAGTAACATAAGTTCTTATTGGTTTAGCCAATCAGATCTTATGTTACTTTCCAAATCTAAAATAAGACAAAGAATGGTCTAAAGAATGGTTAATGAATACGGATCTAGGATACGTATTCAGCAACCATTCTCATTGGTCTTATTCTCAAGAATATTCTAAATTTGAAAATAACACAACCTCTGGTTGCCTAAACGAAATAGTTTAGCCAATTAGATGTTGTGTTACTTTCCAAATTTAGAACAAGACTAAGAATGTTCGTTAGACTAAATGGCGAATACGGACCCGGAAAAGGAGGGATAGGTGTACTGGTCGTTTTGATTTAACAAAAATACTGTTGAAAACGGCTTTAAACACGAAGCAAAAAATCACAGGAACAGGTTTTGGATAATATATTGATAAATATGTATCAGTATGCTTAAGTGGCTAGTGCACCCTAATGGGATTCGTGTAACATCGCCTTTCATCGCCAAAATCGTACGGATTTGGCTTAGACTCGGGTAATCAGTAATCAATGCGGGGAAGCAGCGTGTATCGGCCGATCGATTACGGATTACCCGAGTCTTAGCCGAATCCGTACGTTTTTTCGGCGATGAAAGGCGATGTTACAAGAATCCCATTAGGGTGCCCTATCCTTAACTGCGAGGAAGATAAATCCATCGACTGTTTCCTTACTGTAAGCCTACTGTATTAGAGCTAGTTAAACTTTTGTATGAATCATTTACCAACCAGATCCGAGTTCGATCGACCCAAAAGGTGAAAGCTATTATAAACATTGGGGGAGTAGGTGTTTGCATTTTGCGCAAAAAATTAACTAAACGTCTGGAAATGCTTTCTATTCGGACGAACCTAAAATTTTGTGGTTTGTCGTTTGGTAAATGATCAGCTTTTTATATTAACCACTACTCTCCCGCAGATGAACTACAGACCATCGTAACAAACTGTTTTGACCAAAGCGGAAATGGTTTCGAAGAACCGACAATAGACGTCTGCTTGTTTCGACAGGGCGGAACCGGAACTGGTACACAACTCTCCACTAAAGTCAAGTTTAATAAAAGCTGGTTCATGATTGGTGACTCTATGCGAACGGCGGTTATCAACTTATTTACAACTCTATCGGTAAGGTGAAGTTAAAAATGTTGGTCATGTCAATTTGAGCTATACTCTGTGAAAGGGGGTTTAATGCATCTGCAAAAAGTATCGACTCAGGTCAGCCTGCGCAGTCCGTGCAGGCTGACCTGAGTCGACAATTTTTGCTGTTAGTCAATTTTCTGTGTGTCCAAGGACCAGTCTATCTCATGGTTCAGTCGGTTGTCAGAAAAATTTGATTTTATGGATCAAGATTTATGTGATAACTTGCTTGGTATAATGGATTACGGAGATCCTTTAAACCCCCTTTTGCCACAGCATGCCTCATTTTAATGTCTGGCAGTATGGACACATTTGCCTTCTGGAAAAGCTTTCCATATGACGAGTTTAACATTCTATGATCTGGTAAAGATTTGAGACACGTTTTGCGCAATCAAATTCATTGGTACTATTCGTTTCAAAGGCGCTTGGATTTTGTCGAACTTTGCCTTCTGTACTCTAATATGTAAAATGGGGTGTCCAACTCTATTACCTGCCCTATATAATCCGCCTATCATTTGTCAGTACTTTTCTCACTTGTCTAACCTGGAGTTGGAAAAGGTTTTTGCCTTAAAAGATCGTGTTCTAAAATAAATAAAGGATAGTTGTCTTTTTTCGGTGAAAGATCGAAATTCTCTTATCATACTGCAAAGAAATTTCTCGCGATCTGATTGGATAATATGCTCCATACATACATTCATGTACACTGGCAGTTTCCCTTTTGGGAGCCCCGTATACATGACTACGCTTTCAACACAACATCCGAAATGGCGGCGTCGACCGATACGAGCCGTCTACAAGACAAATATACAAAGTAGCCTGCACTTTATTATTACTAGTTTCCCTTGATGGTAGTCATTAAAGCGGAAAGACTGGATTCTTTTTTTAAAATAAATGAATATAGTTTAACATGTTATTGTTTTTTATCATTTCAAAACAAATACACGGGTTAAAAGGAGCCATCCCTTCGTCAGGTAAACAAATTGTGAAGTGTCGAAACTCATTCATTGTAACTTTAAGGGATAACCAAATGGTCGTTTGTGGTAGCTAATGGTATTTTACTTTTTGACAACAAATCATTGAAAAGCATAGTTACTAACCTTGAAGTTGTTTAAGTCTATTGTTAACGACGTTCGCGACAGTTTCCATTTTCACGCTACGTGTAACTATCACGCTCACCTTTTACTCAAAAACGGTGAGCACCTAACACAATTGATCCTGCCACACTTGTCAGTGTCTGCAGAATGGATAAACTAAGAACTAAAACGGGTCGTTCCATGTCAGCAAAATGAAGAAAAGAGTATTTGAATCAAGCCAAATAATTATATACGAGGCAAGAATCCAAAATTACGCTTTCAAAAGATCAGATTGAAGATCAAAGTGAATCACCTAACTACGTCACGTAAAATCGGAAATATGGACACAGATGCTACTACTAGCGCTTTATCTGGCAGACGTATCGTCAAGCTAAAACATCCTTTCAGATCCAGATGCTTTCAGTTTGGTCTAGTCCAAAATTATGTCACTTGGTAAAGACTTGCAGAAAACGAGGGGCTGTACGTAACTCTTTCTTCTTTAACAGGTTGTTCCTTAGCTTGATGAGTCTGCAGCAGACATTAGAAAACATTGATGTCAAAAGGAGAAATTACTCCTAACGATTGATTTCTCTTTTTCGCACAATGATTTCTGGCCCATCAAAGAACTGTGATACATGAATACCAGGTTTTGGTTTAGCGTCTGCAAATGCGTCAAATTTAGAAGAGTCTAAAATTAGTCGTTTGGAAATGGGTTAAATGCTAACATCAGTATCACATTTATATGCTATGAATTGGTTTATTATGACTAACAAACTTGATTCTTATAAATATTGTTGTATTATTGAAAAAAATGAGATAATTTACTTCATATAATGTCTTTGTTTTTGACAAACCCTACATTTACTCATTTGTTAGTGCCCCACCCACAAACTTAAAATGTATTTTCTTAAAAAATAAGGCTGGTGACCTATTTGTTTTAAGCCTGATTCTTTTAGTTTAGTACCTGAATATTTTTTATAGAAAAAATAAGAAAAATCTGAATGTTAGAACATTTAAAAAAAAAACTTTGAAAGATACTCTTTGGTTTTTTTGGTTTTTTCCAAAATAAAGGTGTTTTAGCCATAAGTTAAGGGGGGTTTTTTTAAATAGTGATACTCAGTATTCTCTAAATTATTTTTTTCATTAAATTTGATGTTTCACCAATACAATGACATAAAATTTGCTTATAATTGTTGTCATTTAAAAAAAAAATATACGTAGACTTAGTTTTCATAGGTGAAATTTCACCCTGAACTGTCGCAATGAAGGGTGCACTAAAAGAAATATTCATAGAATTTTCCCAAAGCTGGTGACCCCCTCTTTTTATCTCCTATTTTTGTAGATCAGATAATAAACTACCACCAAACAAAGTTTCATGAAATTCTGAATGTTTTGAAAAAATGGTGAAACTGTAGCGATCGTCTTTAAATAAAAATATGACGAATGTCTATCGCAGTGACATCGTTAAGTTCATCCACCAAACTGCACGTTTTACCTAGGTTTCAGTGACGTCAGTTTTTATTGAATTGGGGCACTCAGAATGGAAGTTCTATGTCGTCAGCGTACTCAATTCGTGAGAACATAAAACGAGGAAATTTCATTGAATACACATTGTAATGGTAAAACTTTGCAATATAATATGAAAAAGGCAAAGCCTCAGTACGAGCGACGTGAATGATTTGTGGAACATAGATGTATTAATTCGAATGACGAGCTAGATTCTAGATCTTGAAATCAAAGGGTGTGAGTTCGAATTCCGGCTTTGCCAAAACTAATTTTGAGCGTTGTCAAAAGTAGAGAGCATTTTTCTTTCGTAGATTTGTACATGTGAAATAGGGTGAATGTCCCTGATTTCCTTAACAAAAGACAGTTCCTTGACACTTTCGTTAATTTATGTCCAGAAAAATAACTTGGAATAATTATTGGTTCACACACTTGTAAAGACCATTTTACGGGAATATTTCCTCACTGCATGTAGATCTAGACCTATATAAGAGAGACTTTGACTTTTACGAGGAATCGGTCAGTAGGTTGAGAAGAATATTGAGCAGAGTACTAGTAAAAGGAACTTCAGTCCTGAACGCATGGTAGGTGCACTTGCCGCCGCAATGAATATACACACAAAAGGAAAAAACAAACAAACAAAAATCTTGAGCCATGTTGTGGTAAAAGATAGTTTAATGCATGTCCATGATGCATGATACCAAGAAAGTCATCACATAATTATACATCCATATTATATGATAACTGAATGTATCGAAAGGCATACATACTGGTCCTCTGACATTCAAAACGTTGAAAAATAGATCTAGCAAAGAGTTTTGACACAGGTTAGCTTGCGCAGACTACACAGGCAGACCTGGGTCGAAAGTTTTGCAAATGCAGTAAGACCCCTTTTCACAGATCACAAATCCGGCTTTCTCTCTAAATGGTATTTTGAAACAGTCAATAAACTAGTTTAGTCATGATTTCTACGACACAATATTTTCCGCGAAAAAACGGCTCGTGCATGACGTAAAAATAGTATGATTTATGACGTCATTATTTGCTAGCATAGATCATTGCGTATGTTCATACACAAATAGACGTTTAATACGCTGAAAGTAAGTAAGAAATTAGACAATCTTTATTCATTAAACTGATAATGATTTTTAGGTAATCATTCGATCGGTAGATATTTATTGTCATTTTTGACCAATCAGGTACTTGTGCGAAAGATTGTCATACGTGTGACGCTGTGCGACTAACCGGAAGACACTCAGTTTTTTAGTCATCCTTATTTAGATTTAGACTAAAACCCAGACCGAAGTTGGAATTTCATTTTTAAAAATCTAGAACGGTGTTACCGCAAAACGAGCTTCGCTCGTTACGGGCTTCGTCCGTAACTCGCTGTCGCTCGTTAATAAATTCGTTGTACGGTCAGGTGGCAGGGGAATTGGAAACTTGTTCACGGCTGTGGCGAATCATGTCGCCACCTCGCCGAGGTGGAGACATGATTCGCCATAGCCGTGAACAAGTTTCAAGTTCCCTGCCAGGTGTGTTCTCTGAACGCCTACCAGATTTAATTAACACCTATCTGGGAGGGGGGATTAGGAGGCCTACTGAGGGGTACTGGTATTTATAATTGTACTGGTATAGGTAGGAACTGATGTTGTCATTTGTAAGGTTTGAAATAGTAAGAAGCCTTTTGAAAACATTGTGGGGTAAGGAGAAAAGCATTTTTTCCTTTTTTTCCACTATGTTTTCTAAACCTTTATTGATAATTCCGTCATTTGAGCTATGACATGTTTAATTATTCATGATTAGCTAAAACCATTTTTCTTTTTATTATCTTTATAAATAAACTTAAATGGAATATAAATCTAGCCTTTTATCAATTTTTATTTTTAAATAGATGCTATTTACCTGTAGTTTAGCGTCACAACTATTCCCCAAATAGACCCTCCTACTCCCCTATTCACACCCTATGTTATTTTATAGGAGTAGGCGTTCGGGGAACAAACCCCCTGCCACCTGACCGTACAACTAATAATGTATGAATATTAGTAACAGCTTCTGTATTACAATTACCTATACATGAGTGAGGTTTAACTGTACTGAGACTGAAATGCAATCAGATTTAATCCTTTCCTGAGCTGAAATTACCGCGAGAAAAACATTCTCAGAGCATGGGTGGAAAAAGGAGAAAACATATCAAAATCCTGGAGACTAGCATTTTGTTCTGTACCAATTTCTCTTTTCTGATCAAAGGTAACTTCCATTATTTGAGCAGCATCTGTCATCTAAGTTATACTACTTTTGTCTTGTAACATTTTTGTTAACTAGGTGGATGTATGGTATGAATATTGGCTGCTTTTCCTTGGAGATCACGGTTTGCTATATAACGCCGTACTAAATGAGACTGGGACTGTGCTTGCTGCGAAGACGTACCCTGTTGAAGGTAACTATGTGCAAATCTTTGAAGTGTGCAAGTGCAAGATTTTACTTTGGTTTAAACTATACATTTTATCAGTGACATACACATGTAACAACTCGGCAGATTCCAAACCTACATCTAACCTCATCCGTATCAAGGGGTTCATTTTAAAATACTGCCAGTCACATAATCTTAAATATGGCGGCGCCCTGTAAATCGATTAGCAGCAGTAACAACAGCCACGGTGATAAGCAACCTATCGCTGATAAATGTCAACGTAATTGATAGACCGGGTTAGAAAATAAATTTACAAACTGTTTGTCATCGGAAATGTATATAGAAATATTCCCACGGAAAAATGGTGTCCGTGCTTGCGAGGTAGAACGTCGGCCTCGTAACCATAAGGTCCCGAGTTCGATACCCGAGAGCGGGTGTCAACTTCGGGATTTTTCATTGGCCCACACACTCGGCGCGAATACTGGTGTGGTTCCTAGGAAGCAGAATCGAGAGAGATTGGTATAAGTTGTAAGAACTTGTTTCTCAATCGATTTAAAATGAATATGTTTAAACTAAACTAAAGACGCCACTGCAAAAAAATGGTTCCGGTTCAAAGTCTAACTGTTTAGAGTATTTTAGTGCCATAACAAGATGTACTTTATTTTTCTTTCCGACAGGTTCAAAGTTTATAGTGGTGTCAAAATCTGGTTTTGTGTTTGGCACAACGTTACAGTCCTTTAAAAGGGATTACAATGGGGGCATAGACGAGGTATGAAATATAATTCATAAACACAATATGACCAATGCTCTGTAAAAGGGGGCTTAATGCATCTACGGAAAGAATCGACCCAGGTCAGCCTGCGCAGTGCGCGCAGGCTGACCTGGGCCGGGACTTTTCGCTATTGGTCAATTTTCCGTATGTCAAAGGACCACTCTACCTCATGATTCCATTGGTTGTTAGACAAAAAGAGTTTTATGCATCCATGATTGTGTGATGGCTTGCTTGTTATAGTGCATTACGGAGATGAATTAAGCCCCCTTTTGCCAGAGTGTGCCTCATTTAATTGTAGAAGCAGGGGCCTGCCCCTTTATTACTCCAACGTGTTGCGTTTAGAATAAGGGACAAAAAGGTCCTTGCTCCTCAAATGTTCGAACTTTCCGTTTTCCTCTACCCTTACATCTTTACCAAACGAAAAAAAAATCAGTTTTGTTCAAATTGAAAGTATTTGCAAACCATAAATTAAATGCGGATCAAATAATGATTTCTGTCTATGATAGGGTAGAAGACATGTAGGAAAAGAAGAAAATGCTGGTTATCGGCATTTTCTACTTTTCCCTTTTTTTTCTTTTTTTTTTTTGTCAAAAGCTTTTGGGTCAGTAAAAATCAGGATTGTGTGGTAAAGAGTTAAATGTTTTGATGTTTTTTTTTTTCACACGTAAAGGCAAGTCTGAGCCCTTTCTCAATCAACAAACTTTTGACAGTTCATTGATTGTATGGTGTTCAACGCCTTTTTCAACATTATTTCAGTTATATCGCGGCGGCCAGTGCACCTATCCATGCTTTCCTGGATTTTCTTTTACCAGTACTCCGCACAATTTTCTTTTAAGCCGCTGGCTGCTTTCCCACATCACCATCGTCGAGACAATAATCAGTGGTGGGAGAGGAATGATTCCTGTCGCAATGACTGTGATCAATCCTCGGAAAGAAATTGGCCAAGCCAGGGATCGAACCCACGACCCTCTGTTCTAAAGTCCTACACGCTACTGACTGAGCTACAGGGGCTCGGCTTAGACAGTTCAATACTGAATGTCAATGGGTACGTATTCACCAATTATTCTAAAGAGCATTCTTGTCCGATTCTAGATTTAGAAAGAAGCAAAAATTTTGAAATGGCTTAGGCAATCAGAAATTGCGTTAATTGGCCGTGAAAATTAATCCTTTTCCTGCTTAATAACTAAAATGAAATTTTCAATTCGAAAGTAAAAACCCAAATATTGCTATTTCAACGTTATGATTTTGGGGAATATTATCTCCTTATCGGACAGTGCAGATCCAAGATCAGACTGCACGTTCTGTGCAGTCTGATCTTGATCTACACTGTCCGCTAAAGGTCAGTGAGTCACACTTAAGAAGCCTTAGTGTTAAGCGTTTTTTTGGGGTTTGTTTTTTTTATTTCCCTTATCCCACCGAAAATAAATAGTAGGTTTCATTCAGTCTGTCTTAAAAGGGAGATAACTATAAAATTTATGGTCACTTCATCCTTCTCAACCTCTCAATGATGGTTGAATATTTTTCAGATACTGTTGTATAGATGTAAACCAATAGGTGACCAAGACTTTGACAGGGATTTTGATGCTATAGAGGACTTTGTTGGTAAATCATAGAAAATATATCACAATTAATTTAATATCATTGTGTCTGTATCTTTTTGTAAATGCACCTTACGGGACATAGTATGGACCATAGGACAGAGTACAGACCTTTATTTCATGCTTTCCGGTAGTTTATCCGGTAGCTTATCCAGAAATAACGGTGAAATATATTTCGATATTTCATGGTTACTACCAGTGAAAAGTACCAATCTTATTTTCTAACTCTTCAATTGAAGGCGGAAAAAGTAGTCCCCGCGCACTAGTTACCTAGGTAAAATGCGCGTGCCACTCAACCAGATGGAAATATGACGTAATTTACCCTACATTTCTCGCGCTGTACGTAATATTGTAATGCGTTGTTATGCCGGGGGGGGGAAGGGGGGGCGCCACGGGGAATTTCTGAAAAGAAGTACTGGATTTTGAATTAAGTCCCCTCAAAATAGGGTTAGAAGCATGAAATAAATAGAATTTTTTTTTTTCGGTGAAAGATCGATGATGTTCACTCGATGAAATAAATTTCGATCTTTCACCGGAAAGACAAATATTCTCTATGTATTGAACCCTTTACCGCACAATCCTGAGTTTTAATAACTTTTTACATGGCTTTTGAAAACTGTGGAAGTAGAAAACAATGCTAGTAGTAAACAGCATTTTCTCCTTTTCCTACAATGTTTTCTACCCTTTCAACCAGAAAATTGCATCATTTGCTCCCTATTTGTCTTCTGCAATTGCTTTCAATTTGGAAAGGTCTAAAATTTCGTAAGATTGTCAAAATTTTTCAGTTTTGTTGCCATGGCAACCAAAGTTTTTAAAGGAATCAAATTCTTCAAGAAAATTTAAAGAGGACCTAGGCAGGATCCTTTCTGTGAAGTATGGTAAAAATCGTATGAATAGTTTTAGAGAAGTTGTTTTAAATAAAAGTTAATGCACATACGGACGCACGACAGACACAGGGTCATGACATAAGCCCGCTGGCCTTTGTCCTGTGGAGCTAAAAAGCTTACTCTTCCACTATGAAAGCATTTGCAGACAACCAATTGAATGTTGCTCAAATTATGAAAATCGTCTTAGAAAGGATAGAAAACATTTTGGGAAAAGAAGAAAATGCTGGTTACCAGCATTTTCTCCTTTTCCCACAATGTTTCCAAAGTATTTTTCATAATGGTCGTTAAAACACGAGATTGTGTGGTAAAAGGTCAATTCATTACCTTTTGCAACTGGAATCATAACTGGAATCAACATAGATAGTTAACACAAACGAATGATCATGTTCTACGCTGCTTTCGATATTATTTCAGTCATACCCCAGCTACAGTTCATTTTTTCATGTGGGTTAGGGTTAGAGTGTCTCAAGACTCCCAAGTGTCTTGCCCTAGGGCACATCTTTGAAAAACCAAGCAGCTGCAAGGGTCTGTGGGTCCCCTGATTGCAAATTTTACACCATCACTACCCATGATCCCTGACAATCAAAATGAATCTGTTAAGTATAAGATCAAATGTCAAAACATTGTTACACAAGGTGAAACTGTGCCACAATGTACCCAAGTGATCATCTACATAATCACAAGAGCAAATATTTGTGCAATTCCACACTGTTTTACATAATGGTCTTTCACAATACTAGAAAAATCCTTTCAGTCCCTTTCAGCATTATTTCAGTTAAATCATGTTAACAGCTCACTTTTTCATGTATGTTTTTGGTTTTAACAGCACTATGCTGGGAGTCTGAAATGCCTTACCCAAGGACAAACCCCCTTCCCCCCCGCCCCACGTGAGGATCGAAACCAGGCTGGGAGTCTGAAATGTCTTCCCAAAGGACACCCCCCCACGTGACAATCGAAAATGAAGGTTCCAAGTTTCAAATCCACCACTTTCTGAAATTCACAACTGAGCCAGACAGGTTGATTGATTGATTGAATGGTGTTTTACGCCGCTTTCAACATTGTTTCAGTCATATCACGGCGACAGCTCACATATTCATGTTTTTCCTGATTTTACCAGTAGTAGGATAGCGCTCTGAAGTGTCTTGCCCAAGGACACTCCCACGAAAAATCCAGTGGATCCACTGTGGCTTGAACCCAGGGCCTCCAGGTTGCAAGTCCCACACTTTACCACTGAGCCACTCAGAAACCAGAGGTTCCAAGTTTTAAATCCAACACTTTCACCTCTGACCCATGCAGGATCCGGTCTCGAAAAACAGAAAAACAACACAAAAAGTCATCTTATTCTTGCACCACCAGCACATATTTTATTCCATTTTGTAAAAAAAAAGAAAGAAAGCACTTTGTCCACTCCTCTACCACACTCTGGTTACCAACTCTTCATAGAAAATCCCAACTCTTTCACTGTCATTTGCCTCGCAAAAAAAATGACTGAGTCATGCTCTGTGAAAAGGCGGCTTAATTCATCTGCGAAAAGAATCGACCCAGGTCTGCCTGCACAATCCGCGCAGGCTGACCTGGGCCGAAACTTTTCGCTATCGGTCAATTTCCTGTATATCCAAGGACCAGTCCACATGAAGTCAGTAGTTAAAAAAAAGTGAATATTATGGATCAGTATGTATGTAATGGCTTGCTCGGTACCATGGATAACGGAGATGCATTAAGCACCCTTTTGACAGAGCATGGTTCATATGTATGGCGGTTCAATTTGGACAAGTCTATAATTTTGTTGTTTGGTAAAGATTCAATCAACTTTCAAAACTGTAACTGAATATGGCCCCTTGGAAAGGTATTAACTCTTTACCACACGACAAAATTTTAGACCAGTCCATTTTGAAAGCATTTGCAGACAACAAAACAAATGTGATTCAAGAATCGATATTTGTTTTGGGTTTAGTAGAAAACATTGAGGGAAAAGAAGAAAATGCTGTTTACCAGCATTTTCTTCTTTTCCCACAATGTTTTCAAAAGCTTTCTTCTTCAGGTTCGTTAAAACTTGGGATTGTGTGGTAAAGAGTTAACCAACAATTATAAAATGCATTCCAAGTCTTATTCTGAATTCCGAAAAGTAACACAACTTCTTATTGGATAATTGGTTACCCCATCAGTAATTGTGTTACTTTCAACTATAGAAAAATATTCAGAATTAGCCTAAAATTAGCCTCTAAGTAAAGATGTTATTAAAAACAATAAATGTTAGTGAAAACGAGCCCTGGGTCCATATTTACCAAGCATTCTTCAGAGCATTTCTCTTTCTCAAAAACTTTCTAAATTTGAAAGCAAAACAACTTTTGATCAGCTAAACCAGATGGTTGTGTTACTTTCTAAATCTAACATAACACTTAAAATAAATTCAAAATGGCTGATAAATACAACTCCCAGGGTCTGTTTTCATCAACCATTTTTCAGAACATCCTTAGTCTTATTCTACAAGATTTTCTGAATTTGAAAGTAACACAACTTCTGATTGGCTAAACCATTTGGTTTAGCCAATCAGAAGTTCTGTTACTTTCTTAATCTAGAATTAGACAATGGTTGGTGAATACAGGCCCTGGTCTCCATCCAAACTCTCTGCAAAAATCAGTTACTATGCATATGACAGTGAAAGAGTTATAACATTATTGAATTACTATAAAAATATCTAAATCTTTTTTTTAATATTTGATTGATAAAATCTGACAAACAGCATGTTGATATACTGATATACAAAAATTTTTGACGCACTGAGTATGGGCACACCAGTACCTTTTATTCTTACAAAACAGTTAACATGTTACCGTGCCACAAAATTTTAGCCTTCTCCAAACTGTCGATTGACTGGATATATCTTTGATACGGTAGAAAACAGTGTAGCAAATCACAAAATGCCGGTAACCAGCATTTTTCTTCTTTGTCCACAATGTTGCTAAAATGTATCGTCCTATGGTTGATCAAACTTTTAACAGTTCCTTCATATCCCAAATATTTCATATTGTAAAATGTTAACAAAAGGTATTCTCTTTTACCTTTTAGTAACCTAACATGACACTATCTACTCTTTTAGAGACATCAAAAGTTTACACTGCTCCAAACCCAGAGGAGTTGCAGACAACATATGGTATTAAATGTGGCTATAATGATAAGACTTGTTTCTAGAAGGGTAGAAAACAATGTGAGAAAAGGAGAAAATGCTGGTTACCAGCATTTTCTCCTTTTTCTCACAGTGTTTTCAAAGGCATACTTTCCCACAGGATTGAAAAAGCATGTTCTCATCTGGTAAAGGGTCAAATATATGTACATGTATGTCCCAGAATCAGTGTGACAAAAAGAATACTAAATAATCAAGATCAAAATCCTCTCTCCTCTACAATAAAACTTCTTCCTACAAACAACTCAGCTGCCTTGGAATGAATAAAACAGTGAAAGGTTTTGTTTTTTTCTTTATACAGACCTGGTATTGTTTATGTGCACAAAACCTCAAAAGTATGAATGTATACCAAATATTTTTTTCTGTGTGAAAAATTAGCATTTAATAGCTTTTAATATCCGTCATGCCTGCTTGTAACTGGGTGATATATCAATAGTGTTTTGAATCGTACCCTAAAAATTTCAACAAGACAGAACTTTTTCTTTACTTATTTAAAATACTTGGTCTGTGAAGAAAAAACAAGAACCCTTCACTTCTCTCCTCCAAACTACTTAGCACTTTACTCTGTATTAATCCTTAGAGTGCACAACTTAAAACTGTGTATGCAGACCATACAAGGGCTGAGCAAAAAGTTTGTGGAATTTGTTAATTAAAACATACTACTACTGCTACAACACTGAAATATTCGTATGTTTAAGATCTATTCATAACGGAGAAAATTAGTAAGTTTTAGACAAATTAATCCAAAAACATAGTTGTTATGGCTCTTTGTACAACGATCATAACGGCTACCCAGAGCACTCGATGATGTTAACATCAATCAACTAAGGCGTTACTTATTATCTTTTCGCGATCACTCCTTGATCATCTTCAATACTCTTTCGTCCTTTTTTAAGCCACGCATGCCACTTGAACACTGCAGACTTGTTCAATGATAGCTTTACTCCAGCTTCTTTTAATAAGTTGAACGTTTAAGCCGAACTATGTCCTAAGTTTGATAAGAATTTTAACACTGCGCGAGTTTCTGTCACTTCCAAAACCACCCTTTTTTGCCTTGTTTTTCCTTCGATAGGTCTCACAAAAGCTATTGTCCTAACGTTATTTTTCAGAAGTGTGGTAAGAAACTTCATACAGAAAGTCAAATGGCACCATCCATTATATTGACCTAATTTCAGAAGATATAAATCAGACGATTTTGAATTATGATCAATTTTAAAAGCATGGCAACAGTGATTTTACGGCGTGCTCCGGGGTAGCAGACCTTGCGCTTTATACGGTGCAAGTGTATATATCTAGAGTAAAATAAGATACATGATTTTTTACTTGGGAATTTATACAAAACCATGATTACACAAGTGCAAATCTGAAAACAATCAGACATCAAATAAAAAAGTTATGAAGAAATTCCACAAACTTTCTGCTCAGCCCTCATACAAAACACAAGTCTGATTTTGGAACTACACAGAACAATACTCTGGACAAAGTAAGACTAAAATGACCACTTTTTTTTTAACTCTTAGGCTGCTAAGTGCGACTGACCTTTTGCACACAGTGAAGATCAAGACCTGACTGCACAGAACGTGCAGTCTGATCTTGGATCTACACTGTCTGATTAGGACATATTATTCCCCAAAATATAACTTTAAAATAGCAATAACTGTGTTTTTACTATCAAATTGAAAATATCATTTTAGTTATTTAGCAGGAAAAGGGTTAAGGACACGCTAAGGACCAATCATCTTTACTTAATATATGTGCAATAAATCAACCATTTATGAAAATTACCATTATGTCTTGTTAAATTTAAAAAATTAAATTTAACTCTTTACCAAACGACAAAATTCTAGACTTGTCCAAATTGAAAGCACTTGCAGACAACAAAATAAATGGGACTCGAAAATTGAAATTTGTTTTTGGAAGGGTAGAAAATATTGTGGGAAAAAGAGAAAATGCTGATTACCAGCATTTTCTCCTTTTCCCACAGTGTTTTTAAAAGGCTTCTTTCTCAGGGTTGTGAAAACCCGAGATTGTTTGGGAAAGGGTTAAAAAGAAAACACAGGACAAACAGTGTAATCAGCAAAACATCAAAAACAAAACAATCAGATATCTATCTACAATAAACAAATGTCCCTACACAAGAACAGCTCTACACCATGGTAACTTTTCTGTTAGATGAAAAAATATGTGATACTTTTTTTTCCTAATTTTTATAATTTTTATTCCCTTTTTGATAATTAATAATCACCATAAGATTAATTAAACATCTTTTCCTTCTTTTACACCATTAACCATTTACCACACAATCCAAGTTTTCATGACCATTAGAAAAAAAGCTTTGGAAAACATATGGGAAAAGAAAAAAATGCTACCAACTGGTATTTTCTCCTCTCACAATGTTTCCTACCCTTCCATAGGCAAATGTTTGAAAAAAATTCAATTTGTCCTCTGTAAATGCTTTCAATTTGCAAAAATCTTAAATTATGTTGTTTGGTAAAGAAATAAAACATCTTAATGATCATACTTAACCTTACAGCACAACAAAATTTTAGACTTGTCCAAATAAAAAGATTTGCAGACCACAATATAAATGCGACTATAGGAGAACGTTCTTCTTGGAAAATAAGAAAACATTGTGGGAAAAAGCAAAAATACTTGTTTCAAGCATTACGTTATTTTATATTTAGTCAGAATATCTCACAGTGATGATCCAAGATCAGACAGCATCTTCTGTAGTATGATCTTGATCCACACCAAAAGCAATATTTCAGCAATGTAATCTACAAACATGGTGTTTGATTTGAAGGGTTCTTTCACAAATGGTTTGGGAAACCTACAGTAACCATTCAAAGCATCAAAAAAAGACATTACCTTTTGACAATACAAACTAAGTCAACTTGGGCATTTTGTCCATTAATTGGAATTATCAGTCAGTGTTTTGGATATTGTAAGTTATAAATATTAACCAAAAAAAAAAAAAAAAATACAAAACAAACTGTACAAGAAAAACAGGGAAAAAAGCGTTCTTGAATGAAAGCAGACAACGAAAGTCAAAGTTCAATAAACAGTGTTTCTTTTCCAAAAGATTGCAACTTTGACCCATAACCACTCAATCATGAGCTTAAAGGACATGTGGGAAGTCTTTTGAAAACATTGTGGAAATGGAGAAAATGCTGGTAACCAGCATTTTCTCCTTATCCTAACATGTTTTCCACCCTATCGAAGATAAATCCAACAAAAGATAAATACAATCACTTAATTTGTTGTCTCCAAATGTCTTCAATTTGGACTTGGCTAAAATATTGATGTCTAGTAAAGTTAAATAGTTAGGCATAGAAATCCATTACATTCAAAAGGGTCTATAAGTGTACAACCCCAGGCAATTTCCATTCCATATTTACTCATCATAACCTGGGCAGTCGCGCGCAAAATGGCCAAAGTCATTGCAGTTGTAACACCGGGTATCCTTGTCTCTTTTATCCAGATCTCTGGGCTCCGGGCAGTCTCGCGCAAAGTGCCCCATCATCCTGCAGTTATAGCACTCCACTTCCTTCTTGGTGGTCGGGCAGTCCCGTGCAATGTGGTCCATATCCCCACACCTACAAATATAGCGTCAGAACTGTCCCTTCAGACCCATTTCAGAGACAACAGTTCAAAATCATTTTCAGACAGCATAAGCAAAATCAACCATCTATTTGTTTGTATTGGCGCTAAACCTTTTACCACACAATCCCGACTTTTAAAGACCCTGTGCAAGATGCTTTTTGAAAACATTGTGGAAAAAGGAGAAAATGCTGGTAACCAGCATTTTCTCCTTTTCCCACAATGTTTTATACCGTTCTCAAAACAAATTTCAATTTTTGAGTCTCATCTATCCTGTTGTCTGTTGGTTGAGGGTTAGATACCTGGTTGCGGTGAACTTTATTTCTGGTAACTTTTCACCTGTCACCTCTGATTCATGTGAGAAAAGCAGTCAGTGGCTCTGGAAAGAAAGTTGTGTCAGTACTGGCATGGGAAAGCCAGGAAACACATGGGTGCATCACTGAACGCTATGATATGACCTAAACTGTTAAAATGTCGTTTAACTCCAATACAAAGCCAAATCTATTGTCTGCAAATGCTTTCAATTTAGACTAGTCTATAACCATGTCATGTGGTAAAGCGTTAATGCCATTTTAACAGCTTAGGTCAAATCACGGCAGTCAGTACACCTACGCTTGTGTTTCCTGGCTTTCACACACCAGTACTGTCACAGCTTTCTTTCCAAGAAACCGACTACTGTTCTTGCATACATCAAAGGTGAGAGGCGAAAAATCCTCTCAACCCCAGGGCTGAAAAATAGTGATGTCAGCAGCTGGGTCCTGGACCTTTTGGCCCTTACAACAGGAAGGTCCGAGGTATACTTGGGCAGATCCATGTTTTTTTTTTCAGTCATTATACAGAGTAGTGGTATCTCTGGAGATGACAAAAAAAAAAACCTTACCATTTCAATTTGCTTTTACTCTGGTGGCTTCAGTTGAAGAAAGATGTTCAAACAATTAAACAATTTGCATTATTATGTAGACCAACATGAAATTTGCAATTTGGAATATTTTTTATTGTGTTAGCCTTCTTACGGAGCAACTCAGTTGAACGGTTGCATCCTGGAACGAAACCCACGACTAGCTTTCATTTCAATAGTGTTGGAAGGTCCCAACCCGCTGTTTCTTCTCATCGTTTCTACCCTCCTCAATTATGAAAGCTCTGTTTTATTTTCTTCCGGAGTTTTCTGTTTGATATTTGATGAAAACCCAAGTTTGAATAAACTTTTTGTCGTAAACTTTTAGCAAAGGGCAAAGATGATATCACTCGTAGAATTTAACCGGCTTCACCGCATGTATCCGTTTATTGATGGTAGGAAAATCAGGAACCAGGGAAAACTGTTGATATTACAATGACTTAAATAAGTTTATGTGATAGTGTCCTAGGGCTGCCTGCGTACAGAAAATTTTCGAAGTAGTTCACTTTCACAAGAAGATTGTCCTAAACAAGCAGACCTGAATTATCATTAGAATGATTATTTTAAATTTAAGTCATTCTGAATTTATTTTCGGGCATCGGACTTTTTACTTTGAAGACTGAACAAGTCCGACCTCCATCCTGACAGGTCCATCGGACCCTCACCTTGTTTTTTTCCACAAGTCCGATCTCCATTTCAGTAGGTCCCGGACCTCGGACCAGTGCTATTTTTCAGCCCTGAACCCAGTATGGAACTTGCAACCACCAAGTCACTAGTCAGATACCCTAACCACTGAGCTACCTGGCCTCAACTACCTCAACTATCTATGCTGTCTGTTTGTTCCACGTGTATAGACAAGTTAACTCTAACAGAATACAAAATTTTAGACTTCTTGAAATTACCAAACTTGTGCCTTGTGGCTGGATCAGAAAAAAAACTACGGAACATACTCCTGTGATAGTCGATATATGATAATGAAAATGGCAGTGGAACAATTTCTCATGGTAGGAAATCCTCCATTAAAATTTCATGTAAGTTGGTTAAAACTGCAGGAATAAAACATATCACTGAGAAGTGACTAATGCCCCCCAAAATAGTAATCTTTTCCTGTGAGCTGTGCACGTGAACATTGGCTATAGACACAACAATGGGTGGGAGGGGGACTATAAAAAGAGGAAACAAAATTGCAAAAAGCAGCAAAGGAGGGGGGGGGGGGGAATGCAACCATAAAAAGAGGAAGCAAAATTGCAGCAATAGATGGTCAGCGCCAAATAAATAAACTCGACCTCCTTCGACGGCTCTAAATACAATCCATTGAAACTTACAAAGATTCTGACTGTATAGGCTTGACTAAACAAGCGGGCGGTATAGATCAAAGATCAGACTGCACATTCTGTGCAGTCTGATCTTGATCTATGCCATCCGCAAAAGTCACTGTTTTCGCCTCTGGCGCTGAAACGGTGACACTTATAGGCAAACAGCTATCCCAAACTGCAAAACACTTCCTGGTTTAGTATGAACTTACTTGTAACATTCCTGGGAACGTTTATCATTTCTCCGCTTTTCATCCGGACAGTCTCGTGAAAGATGTCCAAACTCGCCACAATTGTAGCATTTCCTGTCAGACTCATACCTGTCTTCAGGACAGTCTCTCGCAATATGACCACGTTCTCCACATCTGCATCATAACAAAAAGATAACTTAACTTTCCTATTTAATTCTTTCACACACAAGGAAATTCTAGACTGGTCCATATTCATTTTAGCATTTTCAGACAACCAATTAGATATAGCTTATGTGACAATATTTGTCATTGAAATGCTACAAAACAGTGTGGGAAAAGGAGATAATGCTGGTAACCAGCAATTTCTGTAACCAGCATTTTCTCCTTTTCCCACAATGTTTTCTTAAGCCCTTTTCTTATGGGTTGTTACACGATTGTTTGGTACAGGGTTAAACATGAAAACCCCTAAGGTAATGAAGTTCAATCATTTTCTAATTGATAAAAAAAAAAATTGTTGAAGTTCTCTGCTTTCAGACTTAATGAACTTAAGGATTACCACCCCTAACTCATCGGTAAATATTGTGCAACATCGACTTTTTCGTAAAGGCTATTTGGCCAATCACGGCAGCTTCTGTCTTTTAATATGAGAGTTAGGGGCCGTAGACTCACTAACTCATTGCTAAATACAGTGTAACATCGACATTTTCGTATAGGCTATTTGGCCAATCTCGGCAGCTTCTGTCTTTTAATATGAGAGTTAGGGGCCGCAGACCTTAACTCAAGTGTGTCTGTTTTAAGAACTGCTGTTCTCTTTCTTCCTTGTAGATTCGACCATTAGCACACATTTAGAAAGCTTTGGTCATTTCTGTTTGGCTTGGGACTTATATGCACTTGTGTTTAGACAAGTGAAACGAAACTTTCAAGCCGATGGTAAAAACCTAAATTTTGGTATTTCAAAGGAATTTTTGGGGAAGAAAGTCTCATTATCAGACAAAGTAGATCAAAGATCAAACTGCACATTCTGTGCAGTCTGATCTTGATCTACATTGTCCATAAAAGGTCAGTGAGTTATGCTTAGCACCCAAACGGTTCAGGACATACCTGTAGCAGCTACGATCATCTGAGAATGATCTCTGGAAGGTTTCAGTCTTATCCGGACAGTCACGGGACAAATGTCCATTTTCGCCACAGTTGTAACAGGTTCGATCCTCTTTCAAATCCATCGGACAATCTTTGACCACATGACCTTTCTCACTGCACCTGTTGAATTTACAGTCACATCAATGGGAGACAATACAGTTACTTCCCTTGATAGCTCTCCACTAGTAAATAGGTAACCAGCATTTTCTCCTTTTCCCACAATGTTTTCTTCCCTGCCAAGAGCGAATTTCAACTTTTTAGTTACATTTAAATTGTCATCTGCAAAGGCTTTCAAAGTCTCAAATTTTGTTGTGTGGTAAAGAGTTAAAACTTATTACAAAAGCCTGGTGTTTAATGGTTTTCAACATAATTTAAGTTATATTACCATGGTAAGTACACCTATTCATCCTTTAATGGAAATTCTCTTAACTCTCTACCAGATGACAAAGTTTTAGCCATGTCCTAATTGAAAGCATATGCAGATGACAAATAAATGCTACCTAAAACACAAAATTTGTCTTTCATACGGTAGAAAACATAGTGGGAAAAGGAGAAAATGCTGGTAACCAGCATTTTCTCCTTTTCACACAAAGTTTTAAAAAGCCCTCTTTAAACTCGTTAAAAGTCTGGGATTGTGTGGTAAAGGGTTAACAGTAATTTCCACAACATTTTTTGCAAGCAAGGGTCCTGCATGGCTCAGTGGTAAAATGTAGAACTTGTAACCTGGAGGGCCTGGGTTTGAGCCTCACTGGACACAATGGGTTTTTCCTGGGAGTGTCCTTGAGCTAGACACTTTGGAGACCTAGCCTAATACAGGTGAAAACCAGAACATACATGAATATGTGAGCTATTGCTGTGATATGACTGAAAGCTGCATTAAATACCATTCAATCAATTGATCTTTGCAAGCAACTGGCTGCTATTCCAGAAAAACATATTCGACAATATTCAGTGGACAGTATGTAAATTTAGAAGCCTGACACAGTGGCTATAACCAATCCCTCACAAAAATTCAGCCAAGCTGGAAATGATAGAACCAGGTACCCCTTGTTTTCAAGCTCTTCTACATTACAGGGATCGGCTTTCTGTTATCGTTAGCTTTTTCCTGAATTACAAACACCTTCAGGAAAAAGGCTTTGCAAAACATTGTGGGAAAGCCAGGCAACTGTTAACCCTTTACCACACGGCAAAATTTTAGACTGGTCCAAATTGAAAGCATTTGCAGACAACAATTTCACAGTGGCTCACATGCTGCAATTTTTCTTTCATAGGGTAGAAAACTTTGTAGGAAAAGGAGAAAATGCTGGTTACCAGCATTTTCTCCTTTTCCCACAATGTTTTCAAAAGGCTTCAACCTCTGGGTCGTTAAAAATCAGCATTGTGTGGTAAAGGGTTAACCCTTCACCACACAATGATGACTTCTGACGACCCTGAGGAAGAAACCTTTTGAAAAAATTGTAGGAAAAGGAGAAAATGCTAGTAACTAGCATTTCTCCTGTTTCCACAATGTTTTCTGCCTTTTCAAAGCAAAATTGCATAATTAAAAGTACAATGAATTGGTTGTCTGCAACTTCTTTTAATTTGGACCAGTCTAAAATTTTGTAGTCTGGTAAAGAGTCAACCAACGTTTTCCTCTTTTCTCCCAATGTTTTCTACCAGTTCAACTGTTTGAGTCACTTCTGTTGCTTTGGGTTAGGAAGTCTTTTCTTTTCCTTTTGAGACAGAGTTAAGACTAGCAATAAAAGTTATGCTGTTTTACCTAAAGCAGGTTTTACTCTCTGGCGCAGCATCAGGACAGTTTCTTTGTATGTGTCCAGATTGTCCACAATTGTAGCAAATTCCAGCTGAAAATGATTGATTGCCGGTTTAAATGGCATGTTACGCTCTTGTCAATATTTGTTGACAGTGATAGTTTACTGTACTACTGCAAGGCTGGGCTCTCCAGTGCCTTACCCAAGGACACTCCCATCAAAAACTCTGTGCCTTCAGTGAGAATCAATCTAGAAGCTCTGTGTGGAAAAAAAAAAAGAATTTGGAAAATGAAGCTGAAAAATCAATTTAACCCTTTACTAAACAATTCCAAATTTGAACAACCCTAAGAAAAAAAGACTTTTGAAAACATTGCGGTAATAGGAGAAAATGCTAGTTACCAGCATATTCTCCTTTTCCCACCATGTTTTTTATCTTATCAGAGAACTTCTGCTGATTTGTATCGATTTCAAAATTATCATCCCTGACTGCTTTCAGTTTAGAGAAGCCTGATATTTGTTGTTTCAGAAAGGTTTAACCTAGTACTGTACAGACTCTTTGGTTAAAAAAACCAGAGGGTATGCTTGTCCAGTCGAAGGATTGTTTGAATGGTGTTTAACACTGTTTCCAACATTATTTAAGTTATTATTGCAGAGGCCAGTGCACCTATCCATGCTTTTTTGGAATCTGTTTTACCAGTACTCCACACAATATTCTTTCCAAGCCACTGGCTGCTTTTCCACATTACCATTCTCGAAACAATGTTCAGCCGTGAGGAATAAATCCTGTCACAATGACTATCACCAATCCTTGGAAAGAAATTGGCCAAGCCGGGGATCGCCTCTGTTTTCCAGTCCTTTATGCTACCTACTTAGCTATCGGGGCTTGGCACTCAGACAAAGGAAAAGAAAGTTCTGCTTTTCAGTAACAAAAAAACATCATTGCAAATTGGCTTCTAACAAGTAACTGATCCTTTTCCCACAATGTTTTCATAAGCTGTCCACTACAGGAGTATAAAAAAGCTGTATTTGTGCAGTAATAAATTCAAACATCCACAAAATGAAACTATACGTCAGAGTAAACTGCATGAAATCCAGGTTTGGTTTGTTGGCATTTATGTATTACTTCCACTTTCCTATCCCCTTTAGCTCTTTCCCAAACAACAAAATTTCGGACTTATCCAAATTGAAACCATCTGCAGGCAACAAAATAATTCAGACTCAAAAATGAAAATTTGTTTTGGGCAGGGTAGAAAGCTTTGCGGAAAAAGGAGAAAGTGCTGGTTACCAGCATTTTCTCGTTTTCCAACAAAGTTTTCAAAAGATTTCTTTCTCAGGGTCATTAAAACTTGGTATTGTGTGGTAAAGGGTTAGATTGATTGTATGGTGTTTAACGCCGTTTTCCACATTATTTCAGTTATACTGCGGCGGCCAGTGCACCTATCCATGCTTTCCTGGAGTTTCTCTTACCAGTACTCCGAACAATGTTCTTTCCAAGCCACTGGCTGCTTTCCCACATAACCATCGTTGAAACAATCATCAGCGGTGAGAGAGGAAGGAATCTTGTCACAATCATCAATCCTCAGAAAGAAATTGGCCAAGCCGGGAATCAAACCAGTGACCCCGTTCTTGAGTCCTGTGGTAAAGGGTTAGAGCACCCATAACAATTATAACTGCCTTTACATCCAGTGTAAATCAAGATAAAAAAAAATATGCAGTGTTACCTTTGATCTTTGTTTGTTTGTATTGGAGTTTAACGCCATTTTAACAGCTTGGGTCACATCATGGCGGTCAGTGACGGGCCCATGTGTTTCCCGGCTTTCTAACACCAGTACTGACACAACTTTCTTCCCAAAGACACTGACTACTTTTCTCACATGCATCAGAGGTGATAGGCGTAAAATCGCAAGGAAGAAAGTTCGCTGCAACCGGGTATCGAACCCGCAACCTCCAGGTCACGAGTCAGATACGCTAACCACTGAGCTACCCGGCTGGGCAACCTTTGATCTACATTGTCCACTTTGCTGAGACATTCTGAAGAATAGCAACTTAGAAACAGCAATTATTTGAGTCTTATTTCTACCATGATAATGTCTGTTGGGTTTAATTTTCTTACACTAAGTGCTGAATTCTAAATTATTATAAGTGGATCATTCATTGGCTACATTATTGACCAATCAATTGACAAAGTTATTGACCAATCAATTGACAATGTGAAACAACATTGGAAAACAAACCTTCATCAATTTCCCTGTCACAGTCCTTGGCAATATGCCCAATTTTGTTGCAATTATAACATCGGTCTCCCTCCATCTTACAGTCACGGGCCAAATGTCCGATCTTGTTACACTTGTAGCATCGGGCTGCAACACAGAATAGAAATAATAAGTAATCATATATATACACACACACACACACACACACACACACACACATTTGCATAATTGGAAGTTTCTATTTCAGTGGTACATGTATTAACACCTTGATCAAAATAATCCTGTTTTACAACCCTCTGGCAAAGGGCTCAACCCTTTACTACACAATGCCTTTTTCTACCCTATCAAGAATGAATTTCGTCATTTTGGCCTCTTTTAATTTGTCGTCTGCTCATGCTTTCAATTTGATAGTCTGAAATTTTGTCATTAGGTACAAAATATTAGACTTGTCCAAACTGAAAGCACTTGCATACGACAATATAAATGTGACTGAAAAGTTCACCTTTGATTTGAGAAGGGCAGAAAACACTGTGGTAAAAGGAGAAAATGCCAGTTACCAGCATTTTCTTCTTTCCCAACAATGTTTTCAAATGGCTTCTTTCCAGGGGTCGTTAGAACTCGGGATTGTGTGGTAAAGAGTTATACTACAAGTTAACAGCCGTCCAATTCTACATACCAGAGTTTCCCCCAGACCTGCCAGTCCCAGACCTCCCACTGCCAGAGTTTCGACATTCACGTGCAAAGTGTCCCTTGGTTCCACACTTATAACAGGTATCTCCGCCACTCATCTTTCCACTAGCTCTAAAATTACATGAAAATGCAATAGCACTAAACCACAGGACAAAATTTGGGACCTGTGTCTTGATAGTTGTGGACTACAACTTCAGTGTGTCTAAAATGATGCAAGAACACCAAAGGCGGGTACCAACACTCGGCTGCAGTTGCTGGATTTTTCAGTAACAAGAGGGCCCTGATGGCCTTAAAGTCACTCACCTGAGTCTTTTGACCAAACATGACCCATTTTCAATCTCTTTTGAGATATCATGACAAACAATCTACTAAGCTTTCATAATTATTGGACTGAAAATGCCTCTAGCATGTACACAAGCTTTTTTAAGAATTTCTCTCCGTGACCTACTTTTTAGCCAACCATAGCCAATTTTCCCATTGTAGACATTATCAAAACAAGACTGAAAATGTGGCCTCTAGAGCGTACACAAGGTTTTTCTAAGATTTGACCTAGTGACCTAGTTTTTGACCCGACATGACCCTTTTTCAAAGTCAACCGAGATATCATCAAGACAAACATTCTGACCAACTTTCAAGAGTTTTGGACTGAAAATGTGGCCTCTAGAGCGTACACAAGGTTTTTCTAAGATTTGACCTAGTGACCTAGTCTTTGACCAGACATGACCCATTTTCGAACTTGTCAAAGATATCATCAAGACAAATATCCTGACAAAGTTTCATGACTATCTGACTGAAAATGTGGCCTCTAGAGTGTACACAAGGTTTTTCTAAGATTTGACCTAGTGACCTAGTTTTTGACCCAAAATGACCCATTTTCCGAATCATCCAGTATTTTATCATGACATACATTTTGACCAACTTTCAAGAGTTTTGGAATGTGGCCTCTAGAGCGTACACAAAGTTTTTCTAAGATTTGACCTAGTGACCTAGTTTTTGACCTGACATGACCCATTTTCGAACTTGTGTAAGATATCAAGACAAACATTCTGACCAAGTTTCATGACTATCTGACGGAAAATGTGGCCTCTAGAGCGTACACAAGGTTTTTCTAAGATTTGACCTAGTGACCTAGTTTTTGACCCAAAATGACCCATTTTCGAACTTGTCTGAGATATCATCAAGACAAATATTCTGACCAAGTTTCATGAGTATCTGACTGAAAATGTGGCCTCTAGAACGTACATTAGGTTTTTCTAAGATCTGACCTAGTGACCTAGTTTTTGACCCAAAATGACCCATTTTCCGAATCATCCAAGATTTTATCAAGACAAACATTCTGACCAACTTTCAAGAGTTTTCGACTGAAAATGTGGCTTCTAGAGCGTACACATGGTTTTTCTAAGATTTGATCTAGTGACCTAGTTTTTGACCCAACCTGACCCATTTTCGAACTCGTCTGAGATATTATCAAGACAAACATTTTGACCAAGTTTCATGAGTATCGGACTGAAAATGTAGCCTCTAGAGTGTACACAAGGTAAAAGTTGACGACGGACACCGGACACAGCACGATCACAAAAGCTCACCATGAGCACTTCGTGCTCAGGTGAGCTAAAAATTCTAAATTAAAGAAAGTGGCATAACTGTATCAACAGTATTTTGATGGTTACCTGCCTTTGCTGTATGGATTCCCTTTTTGATAGTTAACAAACACATTTGATATCACAATTGTAGGACGTCATTGTTGACGTTATTTTGTATGTATTTCATTGAAGTAAATGAGATCTTGTGGATATTACTGCAGGTGCATCTATACATGGTTTTGCATCTTCTGGTCTATAGTTTGTGAAATATTGTTATGTGATATGAAGAATCTGACATTCGTTGGCGTTTGAGATAAATTTTATTAAACTCGTCAAGAAAAAAATGCTATTAAGCTCACCACAGGCTTACTTAGTAACATTTTCTCTAGACTCGTTTAATAAAATCTTATCTCAAACACCAACTCATGTCAGATCCTGTATGTCTGAAACTGAAGTCATCACCTTCGGTAATGACAGTGATATCATAAAATGTCAAAGTTTTGACAATGCAGACCACGACGGGGCTATGACAATACCTCAATGTTTTTTTTTTTTAAATAGTGGATTTAAATTGGTCTTTGATAGAGTATAAAACAGTGGGAAAAGAAGAAATATAGGATCTGACATGAGTTGGTGTTTGAGACAAAATTTTATAAACGAGTCTAGGTAAATGGTAACTTACTTAATAACATTTTTTCTTGACAAGTTTAATAAAATTTTATCTCAATGCCACCGAATGTCAGATTCTTTTTATCACACAACAATAATTTCACAAATTATAGATCAGACAATACAAAACCATCTATAGATGCACACATTGTAATATCCATTAAACCCATTCACGTCTGTGAAATACGTACAAAATTACGTCAAAAATTACGTCACACAATTATGATATCAAACATGTATAAGATAAGAAAATTTGTCAAGGGTATGTACATGGGGGGTTATGTGATAAAATGCTTTTAAGTTACCTGGCATTTCCTTCTTTTCATGCTTTACTTTTATCAATAACATTTTTCCTCAAGATCATTTATACATGCGATTATTTTTCTGAAGAGTTAAGGTATCAAATAACAAACAAGGACATTTTGAGAAAAAAACCCAAAATTAATGAGCCTTGCTCTGTGAAAAGGGTGCTTAACGCATCTGCAAAAAGAATTAACCCATGTTAGCCTGTGCAGTCCCAGGCTGACACGGTTCATTACTTACTGATATTTGTAAATTTACTGCATGGTAAAGGACCATTCTACCTCAATTTGTTAAACTAAATGGATCTGTAATTATGTGATGGATTGCTTGGTATAATACATCACAGAGTTGCATTAAAACCTGTTTTGCCAGAGTATGGCTAAAGTGCAATTTCAACACTGTTTTTGTCTCGGATGTCTGAGCAAAGTGGACAGTGTAGGTCAAATATCAGAATAAACACTGTGCTGTCTCATCGTGATCTTCACTAACTACCATAGCACCTTGACTTGTGTAAGATACTTTAAAGGTAAACACTTATCCAAAATCTGTATTTTTTTCTTTTAAATTTCCTAAAAAAAAAGAGGATAACCCTTAACCAGACGACAAAATTTTAGCCATGTCCAATTTGAAAGCAATTGCAGACAACAATTTCAGTGTGGCTCAAATCGTGCAATTTTTGTTTGGTAGGGTAGAAAACTGTTAGAATAGGAGAAAATGCTGGTTACCAGCATTTTCTCCTTTTCCCATGATGTTTTCAAAAGGCTTCTTTCCAAGGGTTGTCAGCATTGTGCACTAAAGCGTTAACCCTTTACCAAACAATCCTGTCTTTTATTGACCCTGACGAGGTAGACTTGTGAAAACAATGTAGAAAAAAAAGGAGAAAATGCAAGTAACCAACATTATTTTTCCCTTTCCCCCATGTAAATTAGATAGACATTTTTCACAGTGCTAAACTAGATCAAATCTGCACAGAATTTGCAGCATTAAAGCCCCCGTCACACCAAATTAAATTTTAGAACATTTTACCCCATCTTAACAAACTCGTTAAATGGGTTGCGGTCAGGGTACATGTAATTTTAACCTAATAATGCCTGAAAGCCCCCTTGCACCAAAGCAGATCTTAGAACATTTTACCCCGTCTTAAAAAAAAACGCAAAACGGGTTGCAGTCCGAGTAGAACATGTAATTTTGGTTGTTTTGCAAACATACTGTAAATTGATGCCGGAATGCACAACATAGTTACATGTCCCTTATAGGATCGAAGTACGTCCATCTCCTTTTAAGTACGTTGTCACACTTTCTATTTACAGGATAGGATGGATGGCAAAAATTTTTTATCAGCCTCAAAGTTCTGGAGCACCCTTCCTGTCCTAGCCCGTCCATAAGTTCGCAAACAGATGGTAAAACGCTGCCACTATTTCTGCTCCATTCTAACAGTTTGAGTCTGTTTGGCAATAATTTTCGGAACGTAGTGAGAACGAGTTCGGTGTCACGGGGGTATTAGTTTGATATGAACTGTAGAACATGATACAAACAGTGAAAGGCTACAGCTGTGACCTAGATTTATCCCTATCAAATATGGATATGAGCCATGCTCTGTGAAAAAGGGATTTAATGTATCTGAATAGTATCAACCCAGGTAAGCCTGCACAGTATGTCAAGACTGACCCCAGCCGAAACTTTTTGCTATTTGTCAATTTTCAACATATACAAGGACAGTCTACTGTATACGTGGATATATACATGTGTCAACGAATTTGCGAATTACAGATTACGGACATTTTGCATACGGAAGCAGTTGCAAATTCAAGACAATCGTTATTTGTAGGTATACTTGTGTTGAAATAGATGAACAAGAAAGTTTCCAAACTTTTCAAGTTCGCGAAATAGCAAAAATTTCCACTTATACAGTACCTCATGATTGAATCGGTTGTTAAAAGAAGAGGCTAATATGGATCCATAAGTATTTGATGGCTTGCTTGGTACAATGAATCAAGATGATGCATTAAGCCCCCCTTTGCCATAGCATGGCCCATATTTGTTTTCAAGTGTTTCTACAGACAAAGATCAGATTGCAAATACATGTAATCTGATTGTTGTCTCGATTTTGTTATTCCCTTTCAATTGTTTAAGTCAAGTCACCTCCCATTAACTCTTTTATCAAACAGCAAGATATAAGGTTAGTTCAAATCAAAAGCATCAAATGAGGTTCAAATTGTAGGATGTCCTTGAAAGGGTTGAAAACATTACAGGAAAAGAAGAAAATGCTGGTGTCCAGCATTTTCTTCTTTTCCCACAATGTTTTCAAAAAGCCTTATTATTCAGGGTTGATAAAACTTGGGATTATGTGGTATAGGGTTAATCCATAACTCCATACCACCAGTACTGGCAAAACCCAGGAAACACATGAATATGTGAGCTGTCGCCGTGATATGACTGAAATAATGTTTAAAGCAGCATAAAACACCATTCAACCATTTAACCCTTTACCAAACAATAAAATTTTAGACTCGATCAAACTGAAAGCACACACAGAGGACAATTCAATAATGGCTAAAATGGTGAAATTTGCCTTTGATAGGGAAGAAAACATTGTGGGAAAAGCAGAAATTGCTAGTAACCAGTATTTTCTCCTTTTCCAACGTTTTCAGAAATCTTCTTTCTAAGGATCATTAAAAGTCCGGATTGTGTTGTAAAGGGTTGGCAAAACTCTTTACCATACAACAAAATTTAGACTCATGCAAAATTGACCTTCAGAAGTAAGAAGAGGCCATAGAGTTGAAAGTCAATGGACTTACCCAAGTACATATTTTTCATAGTTAACCCTTTACCAAACAATCCCTGGTTTTTACGACCCTGAGATAGAAGCCTTTTGAAAACATTGTAGGAAAAGGAGAAAATGCTGGTAACCAGCATTTTCTCCTTTTCCCACAATGTTTTCTACCCTGCCGAAAACAAATGTCAATTTTTGAGTTATGTTTATTTTGTCGTCTGCAGGTGCTTTCAATTTGGACCAGTCTAAAATTTTGTCGTTTGGTAAAGAGTTAACTATATATGTTATTTCACAAGAAGTCGGTCAACTATACCAGACGACAAAATTGTAGACTTGTGCATTTTGAAAGCATTTGCAGATGACAAATAAAAAAGTAGCACAAATGATGGATTTGTCTTAAAAAGGAAAAAAAAGCTTGTGGGAAAAGGAGAAAATGCTGGTGACCAGCAGCATTTTCTCCTTTCCTAAAAATGTTTTCAAATGCCTTTTTCTCAGGGTAGTTGAAGCACCAGACTGTGTGGTAAAGGGTTAAAGATTAGAAATTTCATATCTTTCCTTCATACACCACTTACCTTTCCTTAACCCTTTCCCAAACCAGATTCTTTACACTGAAAAGGTAGAGATGTCTTCAAAACACTGTGGGAGAAGGAGGAAAGACTGGTTACCTGCATATTCATCTTTTCCCAAAATGATTTCAAAAGCATTCTACATAAGGATTCAATTGATTGATTGAATGGTGTTTTATGGCACTTTCATCATAATTTCAGTCATATCACAGCAACAGGTCACATATTCATGTTTTCCTGGGTTTCACCTATACTAGGCCATGCCTCTGAAGTGTCTTGCCCAAGGACACTCCTATGTAAAACCCAGTGGATCCAGTGAGGCTCTAATCAGTGTCCTCCAGGTTACGAGTCCTACACTTTACCACTGAGCCACGCAGAACCACATATGGGTTTAAATCTTGCAGATTGCTCATTCTGGACAAAAAAAAAAATTTGAAATTGACCTAAGGAAAGCGAGAAACACAGAGTCTTTGTCAGAAAAGAAAATTATTTTCAAACATTTAAAAAAAAAAATATAAGGTAAAGAGCTATCGATTGTTAACAACAATTTAAATGTGGCTTAAACAATGGCTTAAACGATGGAATTTTTCTGTAATAGGGTAGATAAAATTGTGGGAAATGGAGAAATTGCTGGTTACCAGCATTTTCTCTGCAGGTTACCAGCATTTTCCAACAATGTTTTCAAAAGCCTCCTCTTTCAGGGTCATTAAAACTTGGGATTGTATAGTAAAGGGTTAAAGGCCACTGCCCCTATTATCTAAATGTTCTCAAAAGGTAATTATCCACAACAGGATAAATATGGAAAGGTGAATCTATATAGAATTTGATTGTTCGGTTGTCAGGTCTTTAACTCTTTTGCCAAACAAATAATATTTAGACTTGTCCAAAATGAGAGCATTAATTATGCAGACTACAAATTAAGAGCAGTCCAAATCTTGGAATTTGTCTTAGAAAGGGTAGAAAACATTGTGGGAAAAGGAGAAAATGCTGGATATCAGCATTTTCTCCTTTTCTCACAATTTTTTCATCAGTCTTATTTTCCTGGGTCATTAAATTGATTGACTGATTGTACGGTTTTTAAAACCGTTTTCAGCATTATTTCAGTTCCATGCATTCCTGGAGTTTCTTTTACCAGTACTCCACACAATACTCTTTTCAAGCCACTGGCTGCTTTCCTACGTAACCATCATCAAAAGAATGGTCAGTGGTGAGAGAGGAATGAATCCTGTGGCAATGACTATCATCATTCCTCGGGAAGAAATTGGCAGAGCCAAGGATCAACCTGTGATCTGTTCCCAAGTCCTGTACACTACCAACTGAGATACCAGGACCTGGCCCCAGGGTCGTTAAAACTCCGGATTGTTTAGTAAAGGGTTAAATAAGATTTCATAAACATTATGCAGATATAAGATAAGTGTCTTAACACTTTGCCAAACAAACAACCCCCCCACACAGTTCTAACGACCTTGAGGGAGAAGGCTTTTGGAAACAATGTAAGCATGAGAAAATGTTAGTTACGCAGCATTTTCTCCTTATCACACAATTTTTTCCACCCTTTCAAAAAAAAAATTCCATCATTCAAGATATATTTCTTTTGTCATCTACAAATGTTTTAGATTTGGGCAAGTCCAAAAATGTTGTCGAGAGGTAAAGAGTCAAGTGTATATATAAATAAACATGATGTGTGACTTATCTGTACACCTAAAATCAGCCAAAGATAAGTACAGATTAAATTTGAGTTCATTAACTCTTTACCACACGATCCCGAGTTTTAACGACCCCGAGGGAGAAAGCTTTTGAAAACATTGTGGGAAAAGGAGAAAATGCTGGTTACCAGCATTTTCTCCTTTTCCCACAATGTTTTCTACACTTCCAAATAGATATTTTAGTTTTTAAGTTACATTTATTTTGTCGTCTGCAAATGCTTTCAATTTGGACGGGTCTGAAATTTTGTCATTTGGTAAAGAGTTAAAGCTTCCACTGCCAATGGAATCTTGTAAAGCTTTTGCAGACTGGTTCAGATCAAGATCAGACTGATCCTACATCTACACTGTCTGCTACCTAAGACTTAACCCTTTACAACACAGTAAAATTTTAGACCTGTCTAAGCTCAGAGTATATGCAGATGCCAAATTTAATGTGGCCAAAATTGTGAAAGTTGTCTTTGATAGGATAGAAAACATTGTGGGAAAAGGAGAAAATGCTGGTTACCAGCATTTTCTCCTTTTGCCACAATGTTATCAAAAATCTTCCTTCTGAAGGTCCTTAAAAGTCGGGATTGTACGGTAAACTATGAGAAAAAAGCTATTAACTCTTTACTAGACGACAAGGCTTTCGACTGATAAACGAGCATGGTCTCCTTTTCCCACAATGTTTTCAAAACACCCTCCTCCTAGAGCTAGTTAAAACATGGTACTTTTTAGTAAAGGGCAAATTGCTTGGGAGGGTGCCCATAATGCACACAAGACTGTTTACCAAACAACCAAGTTTTAGACATGTCCTGATTGAACACTTTTGCAGACAACAAACTGAATGTGGCTGAAGCCCTGGAATAGGTCTTTGAAAGGGTAGAAAACACTGGGGGGGGAAAGGACAATATGCTGGTTACCAGCATTTTTTCCTTTTCACAAAATTTTTCAAATACCTTGTTCTTCAGGGTCATTACAAGTCCAAATTGTATGGTAAAGGGTAATTTCACGCCGTGGAGTGGTAAGCCAACACATCAGTCAAACATGTTTTTTTTCCTGCTGGTATGTCTATGCATGTACATGGGATAGCAACTATAACCAAGTTCAGGTACAATAAATAAGACTGACAGTAGGATGTATAAAGCACATAATGTTTGACCTTATTTGGCTTCAGTCATGCTTTGACAGTATTTGGCTTCAGCCAGGCTTTGACAGTATTTGGCTTCAGCCAGGCTTTGACATTATTTGGCTTCAGCCAGGCTTTGACATTATTTGGCTTCAACCAGGCTTTGACAGTATTTGGCTTCAGCCAGGCTTTGACGCTGTTGAACTAAAGTCGGGCTTTGACAGTATTTGGTTTCAGCCAGGCTTTGACAGTATCTGGCTTCAGTCAGCTTTTGACATTATCTGGCTTCAGCCAGGCTTTGACAGTATTTGGTTTCAGTCAATATTTGGCTTCAGTCAGGCATAGACAGTATTTAGCTTCAGCCAGGCTGACAGTATTTGGCTTCAGCCACGCTTCAACAGTTTTTGGCTGGTCAGTATTAGGCTCGTCAGGCTTTGACAGTAATTTGCTTCAGTCAAGATTTGACAGTATTTGGCTTCAGTCAGCCTTTGACTGTATTTGGCTTCAGCTAGTCTTTAACAGTGTTTGGCTTCACTCAGGCTTCAGCCAGTTTTTGACAGTATTTGGTTTCAGCCAGTATTTGGCTTCAGTCAGGCATCGACACTATGGCTTCAACCAGGCTTTGACAGTTTTTGGCTTCAGTCAGGCTTTGACAGTATTTGGCTTCAGTCAGGCTTTGACAGTATTTTGTTTCAGCCAGGCTTTGAAAGTATTTGGCTTCAGCCAGGCTATGACAGTATTTAATTTCAGCAAGGCCCTGACTGTATTTGGCTTCAGCCAGGTAGATACACCAATCTGCTAATATTGGGCATAAGGGCTTGGCCTGTAGCATCTGTAACATAAAAGATCATATTCTATTCTACCTTTGATCTCAAAATTTAATAATCTCCTGTGTTCAGTCCAACTGAAAGTTTCTGGCTTCACTTCACACAAAGTTCTCTATTTTCTGTTTCAAACTTCTCCGACGACCACAATATTTCTCCTCTCCACCTCAAATTCCTCCTGTAACTCCCTACAGTACTCTTCCTCCTCCTCCTAACACCTGTCACCTATCCCTCCTCCTACACCTGAAAAACAAAGATTAGGGACCATGCTTATAAATAAGTTAACTCCTTTAAAGTTTACTACACAATCCCGAGTTTGAATTCACGACCCTAAGGAAGAAGCCTTTCGAAAACATTGTGGGAAAAGGAGAAAATGCTGGTCACCAGCATTTTTCTCCTTTTCCCATACTGTTTTCTATCCTTTCAGAGACAAATTCCATCATTTGAGCCACATTTGATTCGACGTCTGCAATTGCTTTCAATTATAACTAGTCTATAATTTTGTCATTTGGTAACGAGTTAGACAAGCTCATGCTCAACTTGACAGAACTCATGCTTAACTGAGATTGTGCTCTAACCATATGTTGCACCAATCATCCAAAAAAAAAATGTTAACCCTTTACCACACGACAAAATTTAAGACCTATCCAAACTGAAAGCATTTGCAGACGACAATTTCATAGTGGCTCAAATGACGCAACTTTTCTTTGATAGGTCAGAAAACTTCGTGGGAAAAGGAGAAAATGCTGGTTACCAGCATTTTCTCCTTTTCCCACAATGTTTTCAAAAGGCCTCTTCTACAGGGTCGTTAAAAGGCGTCATTGTGTTGGGTTAACCAACAAACAAAACCTTGCACTTCCCTATAATTGAAATCTTTTGCAGATAACGGAAGTTGAAGTGACTTACTTGTCTGTGCAAGGGATGAAAACATTAAAGGAAACGAGAAAATGCCGCTTACCACAATTTTGCCCTTTTTCCCACAACGTTTTCAAAAGCCATATTCAACATGGTTGTAAAACTAGAGGCGCTTGAGCGCCTGTATCACTCCACAGGCCTGATATTTCTATAATGGCGAAAGGAAGTTTTTAACAATTATCATTCAATCCTGCATTTTAGCTCACTGAAGAAACAATTTGGTAGACAACCACCATAGGAACTTACCTGCAAAACAACAATGAAATCCAATGAATAGTTTTAGAGAAGAAATTTTTCAAAGATTTTACTTTATACCATAAAAGGAAAATGAGTCTCCCATAAAAGCCATGTTTTTTGACAGATCTTTTTTTTTTTTAAGGAATTCTGTAAACCTGTATCTAAGGAACATTCCTGCAAAATAATGCTGCTATCCAAATAGCGGTTTGGGAGGAGAAGATTTTTAAAGGTTTTTTACTTTGGTTGCCATGGCAACCAGAATTCTTCATGGAACACAATTATTTGAAGGAATTTGAAAGAGGACCACCAAAGGAACATTCCTGTGAAATTTGGTAAAAATCCAGTCAATAGTTTCTGAGGAGAAGTTTTTTAAAGAAAAAGTTTAAGGACACACGCACGGACGAACGGACGAACTGACGAACAAACGGACAGACGCACGGACGCACGGACGCATGACGGACACAACGCCATGACAATAGCTCGCTGGCCTTCGGCCAGTGGAGCTAAAAATAGAGTTGTTTAGAGTTCACTCATTACTTCCTGCAGACATGTTTGCTGAATCAGGAAGTTTATCTTTAGATACACTGTACTTCAATGTTTTCAAAGGTATAAATGTTTCTTACCTTTCTAGTGCTAAAAACTGCACCACATGTGGGTGCAAATGTCAAGGAAGGGGTATAACTGTGTCAAGTTTTTTATGGTTACCTGCCCCTGTTGTAGTTTCCTTTTTGATAGTTAACAATTACTCCAAATCTGAAGTACATATCTTCAGTAATGACAGAGATAATACAGAATGTCAAAGTTTTTGCATCAAAACCATGCAGGTGACTAGGACAGGGCTACAACAATACCTTGACAGTTTCTTCGACAACAGCCAAGCTCATAAATGAAATGAATATTCATAAGTTGGTGCTTAAGATGTAGATTATGCAATTTCAAGACTGGTATTGTTGGAATATCTGGAAAAGCAGCAGTGAAGATTGAAGATCACACTGCACATCCTGTGCATTCTGATCTTGATCTACACTTTTTCATATATGGAGTTGATTCCTCCCTCAGCATTTTCAGAGTCGGCTTCATCTGTAATTTACATACATGTTTTATTTCTTTTTCAGTTGCCTGTGGCAAACCATTTCTGGTCCTCATTTTATGGATATGGCTAAAATTGCTGGATCCTCTAAATCTCCTTTTACCAGAATATTTCCTCAAGCCTTCTACCTAAGGGTTGACTCATTACCAAACGACAACATTTTGGTCTTGTCCAAATTGAAAGCAACTGCAGACGACAAAGGTGGTAAAAATGATACAAATTTTCCTTGATAGAGCAGAAAACATTGTGGGAAAAGGAGAAAATGCTGGTTACCAGCATTTTCTCCTTTTCTCACAATGTTTTCAAAAGGCTTCTTCCTTGGGGGCCATTAAAAGTCGGTGTGTGGTAAAGAGTTAAGATAGTTTTGTAAAGGATTTGAGTAGCCCTCTACAGCAAAATCCAAAGTTTTAGCAACCCCAAGTAAATGGTGTTGGAAAACATTCTGGGAAAAGAAGAAAATGCTGCTTGTCAGCATTTTCTTTTCCAAAAGATGTTTTCTAACAATTCAAAGACAAATCAACCTTTTGAACCATATCTATTTTGTCATCTACATGTTTTAAATCAAATCTAAAAATTTTTGGTTTGGTAGAAGTTAAATACTTCCTCTTATTTTAGACCTATCAGAAACTTGGTACTTCCAATATCCCAAAGGCAACAAAAATTGGAAAGTTCCACCAGTGCCTTTATTTTGTGTAACATGTAAAGTTTTTAGCCATATCACAAAACAAGAACACCCCTAGCAGGTGCCAACCCTCGGCTGCAAGTGCTTGGTTTTCAGTGAAAAAGGGGCATAACTGTGTCAAAACCACTTTGTTAGTTACCTGCCTTTGTTGCAAAAGTTCCCGTTTTGATAGCGATCAACTTGACCAATTTTGAAGTAAAACATCTTCAATAACAGATATTACAAAATTTCAAAATTTTTGCATTACAACGCAGTTGATGATGCAAGGGCTACTACGATAACCTGTCATTTTCTCTGAGAACGGCCGAGATAAAAAAAGTTGCCTTTGCAGAAAACTTCTACTCCCAACCACTCCTGCAAGCTGGACACGTACCTGAAAATACTGCTGATGACAAGCATATACTTTGAGTCTCAAACTCAACAAGAGAAATGATTTAGCAAAGGATCAAAGAAAACACAAAACAATGTTTATTTACAAAGCACATTTAATATTATCCAAATAGTTTTGATAAAGGTGAATTATAACAAAAGAATACTGCCACAAAGTCCTAAAGTAGTGTAAAATTTCCACTAAATGTTAACATATTTTCCTAAGGTAGTGTAACACTTCCACTAAATGTTAACATATTTCCTAAGGTAGTGTAACATTTCCATTAAATGTTAACATATTTCCTAAAGTAGTGTAACATTTCCCTTAAATGTTAACATATTTCCCAAAGTAGTGTAACACTTCCCTTAATGTTAACATATTTCCCAAAGTAGTGTAACACTTCCCGTAATGTTAACATATTTCCCAAAGTAGTGTAACACTTCCCGTAATGTTAACTAATTTAATTAGACCTACCCTTAAACTCTCAACTCTTTTCACGTTGGTAATGATTTTAAAAAGAAGGAAATTTTTTTGAAAGTTTTATGATACCAAAGACCATTCTAAATTTAACTCTTTATCAAATGACAGATTTTAGCCTTGTCCAAATTGAAAGCATTTACAGACGACAATTTTAATGTGACTCAAACTGTGCAAATTTTCTTTGAGGGAATGCTGGTTACCAGCATTTTTTCCTTAACCCTCAATGTTTTCAAAAGGCTTCTTTCCCACGGTTGTTAAAAGTTGCCACTGTGAGGTAAAGAGTTAAGGACTATCCATCTTAGCTCATCACCACACAATCATGACTTTTAACGACCCCAAGAAAGAAGCTTTTTGAAAACTCTGTGTGAAAAGAAGAAAATGCCGGTAACCAGCATTTTCTCCTTTTCCCACAATGTTTTCAAAAGATTTCTTTCTTGGGGTCATTAAAAGTGCTTTCAATTTGCAAATGCTTCCAATTTGGACAGGTCTAAAATTTTGTTGTTTGGTAAAGAGTTAATGAAATATACGAAAAGCCTTTATCAAAGAGATGACTAGTCTACAAGTATCAATAATTTGTAACGTGATAACATCTAGATACCTGATGCAATTTACTATGGTTACCTACAACCATCAAATTTGTCTTCATTTATTCTAGTGCATATGCATAAATTACAATACACATACCTATCTCTAAAATGGATTTCCCACTTTGAAAAAACTGAAACTCAGAAAATCTTATCAAATGAATTAATCCGTTATTTTATAATCCGACTTAAAAAAAAATTACCAAAAATTCTGTGTATAGAATGAATGCAACAACATGACTTTGCATCAACAAATAACCACTGAACTATATCTACTTTATACAAGGTGGCTTGTAATTTAACCATTTTCCAAACAACACTTTGTAAAATCTTTTGTTCAATGTAATTGCAGACCACTTATTCAAAACTGATACAAACAAGCTGCAAAACACTTATAGGGTAGAAAACATTCTTGGAAAAGGAAAAAATGCTAGATACCAGCATTTTATCTTTTGCCAAAATTGTTTTCTAAAGCCCTCTACTTACATGTCATTAAAATTCGAGATTGTGTTAGGGTTGAAGTGTGAGCTTTATTTGCAATGGTGTTTTACATCACTTTTAACATTACTTTGGTCATAGAATGGCAACATCTCTTGTATTTGTGTATTTTCTGCGTTTCACCAGTGCTTGGCTAGGCCCTTTAAGTATCTTGCCCAAGGACACTCCCCTGAAAAAGCCAGTGCTTCCACTGAGGCTCAACCCCAGCCTGCACGTTACAAAGCCCTACATTTTACCACTGAGCCATGCAGGACCCCCCTTTCCTTCTTAACCCTTAAAGCGCCTTTTACCACAAAAGTTGCCCTTACGGCCAGTGTAGATCAAGATCAGACTGCACAAAACGTGCAGTCTGATCTTTGATCTACACTGTCCGCTTTGCTAAATCTATATAGACAAAAAACAACCATGACATTATTAATTAAGGGCTTGTATTTTACCGAAAAAGTGTGTTGGGTTTAATAGGAACTCTAAGCCTTTACTTTGCAAGAAGAAAAATTCTGAGACTGTCCTTCTGCAGGCTTTGGAAAATGTAACATCTAAAGGGTATAACCCTTTACCCATCAACCCATCATTTCTACCCCCTTAAAATTATTCCATAATTTCTCCCAAAACAACCTTAAAATGAACTCAAAATGAGCTCAACTTCATTTTACTAGCGTAAGAACTAAGTTCAACCTGTTTCATTTCTTCAAATGAATGAATGAATGTATGGTGTGTTACAGCGCATTGACATCTAGGGTCATTAAGCATGCAAAAAAATTATTTCTTCAAAACTTAAACAACAAATTAATCGGTACAGAATGCAATAAACTAGAATTTGACTGTTTCAAAATCATACCACTGAGAACAAGAAATATCTCAATGCAAAACAAAAGATCTTTGCCACCTCATACAAGAAAAATTCAAATAACAATAAAACGTCAACTGTACACTCATACCCCTTACTACATACTTCTCCATGATACACGTGAGCTGCCTTTAGAGAAAAAATATCAGGCACCCAAAGTGCAGCACTCCAATACACGTACAACATGTTATATTCATCAAGACCTGACCCCTGTAGTGCTGAAATTCCAATGTAACTGCTTACGTGGACAGTGCAGATCCACTATCAGTCTGCAATAAATTTTGAATCTACTCTGTCCACTTCGTTGCAAAATATTCTGACATAAACAGCTTTAAAATTGCAATAACTGTATTTCTGAGATGGGCCCTTTCATTTATATATGAGCCATGCCCTGTGAAAGGGGGGCTTAATGCATCTGTGACCTGGGCCGAAACTTTTCACTATTGGGCAATTTTCTGTATATCCAAGGACAATCAGTCTTATGATTCAGTTGATTACTAAAGAAAGTGGTTATAATGAATCCATATTTATGTGATGCCTTGCTTGGTATTATGCATCACAGAGATGCATTAAGCCCCCTTTTTGCCAGAGCATGGTTCATTTATTAAGCACGAACAGGGTTAAGATTAATACAGGAACTTGAGGCAAGACCTTCAGGGCCCTCAACAAATTTCCTTATGGCAATAAAGCAGTGCTGCACTTTTGCCCGACCACAAACTGACCTCCGATACAAAAAAAAAAGAGTTCACTTCTGTTCATCTATTTCACCGACAGAAGTTTTGGACTTCACACAGTCCCTCTGAAATCTGAGCACTAATTCCCCCCTTTCAACACTGTCTTCATTATCACAGATTAAATTCCAACAAAACCTCACGTTGCCTTCGGCATCAAACCTACTCTGAAATTGTTGTGTGCAAGAAAATGATTTACATGATATGAATGGTGAACTAATGAAATGATTTTTTAGCAGTTTTAACTCTTTACCACACGACAAAATTTTAGACTAGTCCAAATTGAAAGCATTTACAGACGACATAATAAATGTTACTCAAAAATTGAAATTCATTTTTGAAAGGTTAGAAAACATTGTGGGAAATGGAGAAAATGCTGGTTACCAGCATTTTCTCCTTTTCCCACAATGTTTTCAAAAGGTTTCTTCCTCAAAGTCGGGATTGTGTGGTAAAGGGTTAAAAGACCTAAAAGATTTATATTGTATGAATGCTGAACAAATGAAATCACTTTTTAAGCAGTTTTAAAAGACCTAATTACAAATAGATCTGTAAGGCATTTTTGGCCAAAATGTATTAACCCTTAACCAGATGACAAAAAAAATTTTAGCCTTGTCCAAATTGAAAGCATTTGCAGACGACAATTTCAACGAGGCTCAAAAGGTGCATTTTTTCTTAAATAGGGTTGAAAACATTGTGGGAAAAGGAGAAATGCTGGTTACCAGCATTTTCTCCTTTTCCTACAATGTTTTCAAAGGCTTTTTTCCCAGGGTCATTAAAAGTCAGCATTGTGTGGACAAGGGTTAAAGAGTATCTCAAAATTAACCCTTCACCAAATGATCCAGAGTTCAAAAACCCTGAGGCAGAGAATTTTAAAACATTGTTGGAAAAAAAGAGAAAATGCTGGAAACAAGCATTTTCTACTTTACCCACTTTGTTTTCAACCTCCTCTAATACCAAATTCCATCATCTGAATTGCATTTGATTTGACAAGTGAATTTCTTTTATCATTTTGAAGCCTTTTTGAACACATTGTAGGAAAAGGAGAAAATGCTGGTAACCAGCATTTTCTCCTTTTCCAACAATGATTTCCACCCTTTCAAGAACAAATTTCAGTATTTGAGTCACATATATTTTGTTGTCTGCAAATGCTTTCTATTTGGACCAGTCCAAAATTTTGTCATTTGGTAAAGAGTTAAACTATAACTTTTTCCAGACATTAAAATGACCTACAAAAAAATCAGTTTTTTTTTTTCTGGTAATTGAAAATACAAAACATTAATTTGTACAGCCATGTTAAGAGGCTGCTACCTCTGTGAATACTCCTTCCATGTCTGTTGTGGCAAGTCTAATATCTTGGAAAAATTAAAATACAAAAGTGAGGATGAAAAGATGAAATTCCACTAATCCATAATTAGCTGAAGACATGAATGGAAACGAAAGTTAAGAAAGATCAGGCACTCGTCTATCTGTAAGCCCTGTTTTACATTCTCCCCCCCCCCCCCCCCCCCCCCCCCCCCAAAAAAATGTACCACAAAATGGAGATATTCTTTTCAAACCATACATCTTGATTCCATCATATACCAATCCATTTGTAACAGTACACCCTTTTAAGTAATCTATCGTAAACCAAGACGATGAACACAGGTCTCAGCCCTGAAGTCCAATTTTTAGGTTTGAATGGTTGTTACAGGGCTTTTATGAAGTATTTCAGCCAGATCTAAGGCACAGCTTGCTTATGTTTCCTGGATTTTACCAGTACTAGATTACAACTCCAAAGCCAAAAAACGCAGACTGAATATCTGTTAATTCTTTCCATACCATACCATAGACGATACCAGAAGCTTTTCTGGTTAGTGTAGATCAAGATCAGACTGCACAGAATGTGCAGTCTGATCTCTGATCTACACTGTCCACTGCTATATTCTAGATTATGACTGAACTGTCTCTTGATCCGTACAGGAAACGTATTTTTAGCCTTTGAGAAAATATAATTTATTTATTTAGTAGTGAAAGAGTTAATTATAAATAAAACTGGGCTGAAGCCCCTTTCCTTCATGCCCTCCACTGTGTAAACCACACACAAATCTGTAGTCTCATAGAACAGCAGAAATGTTGATTATTTCTTGGAAAAAAACAAATCGAACAGTTCAACAATTCTACTGAACATAATTCCTTTAATCAACTGTAACCAATTGTGCTGTGGGATATTTCAATCACCACACACTTGATTTCAACAGTTACCGAGTTCTGAACAAACAGAAGTCAAAAATTCCTTGTCTGTAGAAAATGCTCAACTTCATAATACCAATACTATTATCAAAGTTAACACCAAAACGTGTTAATGTCAATCTTCAACTTATTTTCAGAAACATTAAACATTTAAGGTCTATGGCCCCTAACCCATCGGTAAACATCAATGTTTTCGTAAAGGCTATTTGGCCAATCTCAGCAGCTTCCTTCTTTTAACATGAGAGTTAAGGGCCGGAGACTCACAAACTCATCGGTAAAAACCATGTAACATCAAAGTTTTCGTTAATGCTGCTCGGCCAATCTTGGCAGCTTCCGTCTTTTAATATGAGAGATAGGGGCCGTAGACCTTAAATAACAAAGACTTTGGTTTGTGATATTAAAATCCTCTTCATGAGCCAGTATAACCACACTTTGATTTGTGTACTTCCAACTTCCTGTAATATGCAAGTAAAAAAAAAAAAGAACCATGGGAAGGCAAACAAATGCTTTATACATGCACTTGATCCTTCTCCCTCAGCGTTTTCTGTACAACTCTACAAAGATGTTTGTATAGAGTTGACAGTTGTTGCGGGTCTGAATTCAGACTGTATGTCACAGAATAACCCTTTACCAAACAAAAAATTCTAGACTCTTCCAAAACCTAAAGCATTTACAGACCACATATAAAATTAGGCTCAGATGATGCAAGTTTCAAATGGTTGAAAACATCGGAAGAGAAGGCAAAAAAATGCTGATTATAATGCTAGTTAACAGCATTTTCTCCTATTACCCCACAATGTTTTCAAACGACTTCTACCTAAAGGGCATTTAAAACCTGGACTCTTTGGTATGGGCTTAAAAATAGTAGTGACTAATTCTGCAAGTCATCAGTCATGACTTCATCATATCATAGTGGATGAGTAAAATGTTTCCCTTCAACATTCGAAACTTTGTAGTTTTTATAAAAGATAATGTTTTCTTTCATCGGTCCATCATGCACGTAAACACAAAACCACAACGTCACTTTTGGAGTTCAGGGGGATCAAACCTTCAAGCAACTAGCGCACAACTTTTGGATCATCACAGTTACAGCCTAGATGCGTATTAACCCTTTCCCACAAAACAAAATTTTAGACCTGTCCGAACTAAAGTATATTATGACTCCAAAGTAAATGAGGCTAAAATGGTGCAAGTTCTCTTTGATAGAGTAGAAAACATTGTGGGAAAAGGGGAAAATGCTGGTTACCAGCATTTTCTCCTTTTCCCACAATGTTTTCAAGTCTTTTTTCTCAAGGTCATTAAATGTCAGGATTGTGTGGTAGAGAGAGAAATGATCATTCATATAATATGATCAACTGTAAAAATGTTTAACCAAAGAGTGCTTATAACAATTTTAGTTGTTAAAATGAAGATGAAGATCAAACTGCACAGGGTATGTAGACTGATCTTGAATCAACACTTAAATATGATACTTTGGCCTAGAGTTAACTTTTTTGGGCTGATTTTTTAGTCCTTCAGAATGTTGATACATCATTTTGACTATCTAGAAGTTCCTTGAAGGTATGATCAAAAATAATACATATAAACAAACTCTACAAATTTAAACAATGAGATATGGTGGAAAACCCTAAAATAAAGAGATAGGAGAATAAAAAGCACTTTTCCTCACAAGTAATAGCCAATCATTTAAGGAGTACGGAAAATATCGTGTAACATCGACGTTTTCATTAAAGGCTATTCAGCCTATCTCGGCAGCTTCCGTCTTTAAATATGAGAGTTAGGGGCCGTAGACCTTAACAGTAAAATCTGAATTAGAGTTGGTAGACCCCATCTTTGCTCAACAACAACTATCAATGTCCAAATAAGTCCAAAAGACAGCTAATGAACACAATATGATGAAAGGAAAAGGATCAAATGCTTGAAACAAACCTTTAAAGAAAATACATTTTTTTCCTTTAATTTTTTTCAAACAACTCAATAATCCCCCTTTCTTTTTAAAAAAAATTCAGCTTACTTCTTTATGGATTATTGTTGGTGATTAAAGTTTCCTGACCGAAAAAACGCGCCCTGATCTATCAAAGATAAGTCCCTTCATTTGAGCCTCATTCGATATCATCTTTATTTCTTTTGATAAGGAAAGGACTTAAATTTAGTTGTCTGATGAGCGTTTAGTTTATTGACCTTCAAATTAAGCTCTTGTTTAACCCTTTGGCTGCTAAGCCCGACTCACTGACCTTTTTCAGACAGCGTAGAGCAAGACCAGACTGCACAGAATGAGCAGTCTGATCTTAGATCTACAGTGTCCAATAAAGAGATCTTTCTTCTCCAAAAAAAAAAAGTTTGACATAGCATTATTTGGGTTTTTACTATCCATTTGAGAGTTTCGTTTATGTAGCAGGATAAGGGTTACCTCTTTACCAAACGACAAAATTTTATACTCAACCAAATTGAAAGCAATCGCAGACGACAAATTAAAGGTAGCTTAAATGATGATTTCTATCTTTGGTAGGATAGAAAAACATTGTGGGAAAAGGAGAAAATGCTGGTTACCAGCATTTTCTCCTTTTCTCACAGTTTTCAAAAGGCTTTTTTCCTCAGTCGTTAAAACACGGGATTGTGTGGTAAATGGTTAATTCAACAAAATACTTTCTCATGTTTGGCTACTGTTGAATATGTGTCAAGCCATTGGTTCCTCATATTTGTTAACCCCTGACCAAACGACAAAATTTTAGACTGGTCCAATTTGAAAGCATTTGCAGACGTCAAATCAAATGTGAATCAAAAATCAAATTTGATTTGGGAAGGGTAGAAAACATTATGGAAAAAAGAGAAAATGCTGGTTCCCAGCATTTTCTTCTTTTCCCATAATGTTTTCAAAAGCTTTCTCACCCAGGGTCGTTAAAAGTCTGATTTGTGTTATAAATGGTTAAAATAGTTATTTTTGTCCGACAACCTTTCAACGCACACTTGTTACACAGTATTTTTTCCGTCCTTATCTCCTTAGTACGGGCTTACCAAATCTCATTATTTACTTAATGCTACAACTTTGCAAAAAAAACAATGCGTATTCAAATTAATCATGAGAAGTAATAAAGATTAAAAAGGTCATCCATGTTAGAATTTTCTGAAACTTCTGTGTTCAACCTCGGCCTGACCTATACTGCCTACAAAGGCTATAATTCCGTAATCTGGGCCCGATATATCTCTGGCACAGTTTAGGTAGCTGACACAGAGTTCAGTCTGATTTAATTCACATTGGGACAGTCCCTTGCCAGGTGACCAATCTCATTGCATTCGTAGCAGTTACGACTGCGACCACCACCATAACTGCGACCTTCGCTGCGACCTTTAGGGCACTCTCTAGCAATGTGTCCCGATTCTCCACACCTGCAATGACAAAAAGGTATCGTGAACGTAAATGATAGATTTAATGATATATATCCTAACTCTTCATTGCACATTTGCTCAAGTTTCCATGAAGTGTTTGAAGTTAACACTTTGCCAAATAACAAAATTTGAGACTTGTCAAAACAGAGAGCATTTGCAGACAAAAAATAGATATCCATCTTTCAAAGTATAGAAAATATTTTGGAAAAAGAAGACAACGCTGGTGACCACTATTTTTTTTTTTCCTTTACCTACAATTTTTCACAGGTTTCCTCCCTTGGGGTCATTAAATCACAGGAATGTTTGGTAAAGGGTTCATACACGCATGGGACATGACAAAGTGGCCTTTTGGTCAGTTGAGCTTAACCCTTTACCACACAATCCAGAGTTTTAACGACCCTGAAGAAGAAGGCTTTTGAAAACATTGTGGGAAAAGGAGAAAATGCGGGTAACCAGCATTTTCTCCTTTTCCCACTACGTTTACTACCCTATCAAAGACAGAAATCATTGTTTGAGATTCATTTTTGTCGTCTGCAGAAGATTTGAATTTAATCGAGTCCAAAATTTTGTCGTTTGGTAAAGAGTCGAGACCACTGTGAATATGCCATGTCTTCTATTTGCCAATGTCATTTCATATGCCATGTAAATTTGTATCTTATAATCCATTCATTGTCTGTCATTTATGATTTAACCCTTTGCTTAACAATCCCACATTTTACTGTCCCTTGGGAAGTACTCCTTGTAACTCTTTACCAAACAACAATATTTTAGACATGCAGACAACAAAATTTATTGGGCACAAATGATTGGATGTGTATCAGGGTAGAAAACATTGTGAGAAAAGGAGAAAATGCTGGTTACCAGCATTTTTCTCCTTTTCCCACAATGTTTTCAGAAGGCTTCTTTCTCAGGGTCGTGAAAACCCGGGATTGCTTGGTAAAGGGTTAAACTATGTGGGGAAAGGGGTAAAATGCTGTTAGGCAGCTGTTTCTTCTTCTTCCATAATTTTTCTGCTCTTTACAAGAAATTCCAATGATTTTGCCACATACTTTATAATCATGTGCAGTTTTATTACTGGTCATTGTCTGTATAGTACATCTGCAATCATGTATGGCAACATTAACTCTTCGAGTGCCACATATATATTATGTGGACCTCTTTCGACAGCTAAAAATGTATCTACAGTAACTCAGAAAGATTTTTATTACTCCAACAACCTGTCACTATCTGATCCAAAATCAAGACAGTACATTCAGTGCCTTCTGATCCTGATCTTTGATGCCCTTTGAAAGGTTTTCCATTACCCCCATTTCTTTGAATTTTGACTCCCCCATTTTCTAAATGACCCCCGAAATTTCAATGTTTGCCTTCTTTTCTTCATTTGAAGGGGTTATTTTTGGGTCAAATGACCCCCATATAAGAGAGTCAAGGGAAAATCCTGCCTTTAACCCTTTACCACACAATCCCGACTTTTTAACGACCCTGAGAAAGAAGCCTTCTGAAAACATAGTGGGAAAAGGAGAAAATGCTGGTAACCAGCATTTTCTCCTTTTCCCACAATGTTTTCTACCCTTTCCAAAGCAAATTTTGACTTTTTAGCCATTTATTTTGTTGTCTGCAAATGCTTTCAATTGGAACAAGTCTAAAATTTTTTTGTGTGGTAAAGAGTTAACTCTTTACCACATGATAAAATTTTAGGCTAGTCCAAATTGAAAGCAGTTGCAGAGGACAAAATAAATGTACTTCAAATGATCAGTTCTGTTTTTAATAGGGTAGAAAACATTGTGGGAAAAGGAGAAAATGCTGCTAACCAGCATTTTCTCCTTTTCCAACAATGTTTTCAAAAGCCTGCTTCTTCAGGGTTGTTAAAACTCAGGATTGTGTGGTAAAGGGTTAATGGCCCTGGTTTTGCAAATTGCATTAAGGTAGTAGACCCCTAACGCTTCTAGTGCAACATGGAATAAAATTTCTTGTTAGTTGATAAATAAGGATTTATACTGATATAATACTTTTGCACATTTTTAACCGACCAGAAATTCCTTTGATGTCTATCTTGAAATTATTTGTTGATACTTTGGTTAGTTTCCTGAAAAGGGAGGCAATTATTATCTCCCTTTGTAATGAGAATATAGTGGTTTTAGATTTATAAATGATAATTCTCAGAAGGAAAAAAAGGAAAAAGTGGCTTGGTTAAAGTAGCACAATAATACTCATTTTTAATCATAGCAAATTTTGTAGGATAATATTGTAGTGGAAAAAGCTGTTTTCCACCAGGAGTCTACTACCTTAAAAGGGTAAAGTTAATATTGGTAAGATCATTGTCACAGCCTATTTTAAGGCTTTCCTCTCCTGAAGCTTCTGGTCAACATGGCATAATTTTTTTTGTTGTTAGATTATTGAGAATTTATAGTGATTCAATAATTCTAAACACTTTTAACCACCCATAATTTCCTTAAATGTCTATCTAAAAAGTTTTTGTTTATACCTCTATTACTTTTTTGTAAAGGGAGGTAATAATAATCTCTCTGAATTGAGGATATAGTGATTTTAGAATTGAAAATGATAATTCTATGAAGGCAAAACCTCCAAAAGTGGCTCGGTTAAGATGCTACAACAGTGATGATTTTTCATGTTATCATATTTTCCAGAGTTAAATTACAGTGGAAATAGATGTTCCGCTTCAGGGTAGGAATACCTTAACAACAATTCTTAAGCTCTCTTTTTAGCCCAAGGCTACACCTTAAACTTTCTTATTAGATCTAGCCCTGAGAGGCAACCTCCAGGCATGAGTCCAGTTAATTTTGGGCAAGTAGGTGCGGCCTCACATGATGCTACGAGGGCTGAGCAAAAAGTTCATGGAATTTGTTTATTAAAACAAAACTGTCTCTGCTTTTACACTTAAATTTTTACCTGTTTAAGATCGATTAATAACGGATAAAATTGGAAAGTTTCAGACAAATCGATCCCAAAACATAGTTGCAATGACTCTCTGTACAATTACGATAATGGCTACCCGGAGTACGCCTTGACGTTAACGTCATCTAACTAAGGCGTTACTAATTATCTTCACTTGTCCACTCCTTGAGTCATCTTCAGTACTCTTTCATCCTTTTTTAAACTGCGCATGCCACTTGAAAACTGCAGACTTTTTCAATGGTAGCTTTACCCCATTTGTTTTAATAAATTAAACGTTTCAGACAGACTATTCCCCTAGTTATACAGAATTTCATCGCTGCGCAAGTTTCTGTCATTCCCAAAACCACCCTTTTTTGCCTTGTTTTTTCTTCGATAGGTCTCACAAAAACTATTGTCCTAACATTGTTTTTTAGAAGTGAGGTCAGAAATTTCGCACAAAAGGTTAAATGGTGCCATCCATTATGCTGACCTAATGTCAGGAGATTTGAATAGATTTTGAAATATGATCCTTTTCAAAAGCATGAAAACAATGATTTTACGGCGTGCTCCGGGTAGCAGACCTTGCGCTCTTTACTGTGAAAATAAATATATTTTAAGCAAAATAAGACAGGTGAATTTTTACTTGGGAGCCGATATAAAACCATGATTACACAAGTGAAAATTTGAAAACAATCCGACATCAAATAAAAAAGTTATGAAGAAATTCCAAAAATGTTTTGCTCAGGCCTCGCATATTTCCATCTCCATGTTTGACACAAACAAAACTCTTGGTTTGGCCGCTTGATCCATAGAAAAATGTCAAATCTTACAGTAATCCCTCAGACAGAACTGGAATTTATTGCTCTACTCATTTTTTGGCTAAACTACAGATATCCTTTTGTTACATGAAACAGTATATCTTTACTTAGTTTCAAACAGCTACAGGTAGTCATGACAGGTATATATGTAAATGAGTTTCCACTTCCTGGTTTATTCTACACACTTGTACTATTCTTATGACCAAAATCATAATAGAAAAATAAGTTTGATCATGTAAACTCCACCTATTTCTTCAATATCTTACTCAAAGCCTCAGGAAAATGGAAAAGTTGAAACAAAAAAAAAAAAAGGGGGGGGGTTTATTGGCCCCCAAAGAGCTCACCTGAGTAAAGTAATCAAGAATTTTTTAAGTTGAAGACATCCTGGTTGTGATGGTGTAAAAAACATGAGTAACAGTGACCTACTTTTTAATACATGTCCAAATTCAAGACATTATCAAGACAAATATTCTGAACAAAGTTTCACTAGTCTTGGACTGAAAATGTGGTCTCTAGAGTGAACACAATGCTTTTCTATGATTTATTCCAGTGACGTACTTGTTGACCTGACATGAAAATTTTAAACTTGTCTGATACATCATCAGGACAAACATTCTGACCAACTTTCTTGAGTATGGACATACTGTCTCTAGAGTGCACACAAGGTTTTTCACAGATTTGTCCTAGTGACCTACTTTTTAATCTGATGTCAACCAATTTTGGACTTGTACTAGGTATCATCAAGACAAAAATTCTTACAAAGTTTCAGCCTGAAAATGTGGCCTCTAGAATACACAGGTGTTTCTAAGGTGTGGCCCACCAGTGACCTACTTATTGACCAGTTAAAACACAATTTTGAACTTGTCCGATCTATCATCAAGATAAACATTCTGACCAACTTGAGTGACTATCAGACTGAAATGCGGTCGCTAGCACACAAGGATTTTTAACATTTTTCCCAGTGACCTATTCGGGGACCCATAATGACCTGATTTCAAACGTGCAAGCGATATTATTATGACAAACATTTTGCCCTTATTTCATGAGTATTGGACTAAAAATATGGCCAACAGAGTGCACATAAGGGATTCCTAAGATTTGTGCCAGTGACCTGTTTTCTCAGACGACTTGACCTAATTTCAAAATTGTCAGAGATTTTATCAGACAAATATTTTGACCACGTTTCATGAGTACTGGACTGAAAAGGTGGCATCTGGAGTGTACACAAGGCAATTTGTTGACACCCTGACGTCACACAACCAACACAGCACCATCATATGAGCTCATCTTGAGCACTTTGCGCGCAGGTGAGCAAACAAAACTGAGGTTTTCAACAATAAGTGCACTTACTCATAGCAGTTGCCACGGTTACCACCACCTCTGTTTCCGCCCCCTCTGTTACTTCTCCTAGGTTCAGGACAATCTACAGCGATGTGGCCATACTCATCGCAATTGTAGCATTTACCACCACCACCACCTCCTCCACTCCTACGGTTGCCACCTCTGTAGTCTCGGTCATCACTTTCTGAGCATTCACGTGCAAAATGTCCTAGTTCTCCACAACGGTAACATTTATCTCCACCTCCGCTTCCTAGACATTTCAAAACAACATATGTTTATTGGAGAAACAGTCAAGCAAATCACCCTTAGATCATGGAAAATAATAAAAACCCTTTGACTTAAGTCATGAAATAAGACCTACAAATAGCCATGACAAAGCTGTTTCAATTACCATGTCTGAACATGACAGGCAGTGAAGATCGAAGAAAACTGCAAGCTCTATGCAATCTGATCTTAATCCTTACCCAAACAATTTGTATTGACCGATCCTCAGGAAGAACGGTTTTGAAAACAATGTAGCGGAAGAAATTGTTGATAATGAGCAATTTCTCTTTTACCAAAAATTTTTTCTGACCCTTTGATAAACATCCTGTAATTTGCACCACATTTCTTGTCTGCAAAAACTTTCAACTTGGAAAAGTTTAAAGCTATGTTGATTGGCTTTGAGGTCACCCTCACCGTTCCCAAAGGCAACCACAGTTGTTAAGTCTTTACCAAACGTCAAAATTTTAGACTTGTACAAGTCCAAAGCATGTGCAGACAACAAATCATGTGTTGCTGAATGACCGGTAGTAGGATGTGTCCTGGAAAGGATAGAAAACACTGTGAGAAAAAAGAGAAAATGATTGTTACCAGCATTATTTGCTTTACCCACCATGTTTTTCAAAAGCCTTCTCCTCCAGGAATGTTAAAACTTAGGCTTGTATGGTAAAAGGTTAAAGCCACTACAAGGTTTGAATTATCTTAAACTTTTCCAGCATCTTTCCTTCTGAGTAAAACCTACCGAAATTTGATGCCAAGCAAAGCTATAATCACTTTCATAATGTGAAATTCTTTACAGGTCAATTAAAAATCACTGATGGCATAAAAGCAGCAAGATAATACTTCAGCGTATGTTCAAGGAACATCAAGACAAGATCACACCAGATTCAAACTGTCATCCATACATTTTTCATGCAGTCGACTCTTTCACTACTAAATGAATAACTTTACTTTAAGTGATTACAAATACAGTTCTCGGTGTTCCCTTGCGCAAATTCTTGTGTAAATCACGTTGTAGAATTGAAATTCATGTAACAAATATCAGTTACACGCGAGACCTCAAGAAAGAAATACATGGACAAAAAAGGCCATTATTCGCTTATTTGTTAAATAACAAGTTTTGAAGTTACCTATTACCCTTACTGACAATTAGATTTTTTTGGGGGTCAAATCATGCAGAAATACCTATACAGAACTTAACAGAGATGAAAAATTTATCGGTGCAAAAAACACAGAAACCCATGACGCAACAAAATGTCTCTTAGACACTGTCCTATCAGTTACTCAAGACTGCCTTTTCATCTTTTAATGACTTTAAGTGGTAAATTTACATAAGTATCTTAAATTAATACACATTTTTGCTGCAAATCATTAATATGGACTGCTTTACCTCTAGTTGGGAACCACTATTGTCATATCCTCTAATATGAAATCTTACCCCCAGATTTACAGCTCAGGGGGTAGGTGAACCCTTGAAATAAAAAGCTAGTGGGAACACTGAGTTCTGCTGCAAGATGAAGAGACCGTTCAGTTATAATCTAGAATAAAAGAGTGGACAGTGTAGATCAGAGATCAGACTGCACATTCTGTGCAGTCTGATCTTGATCTACACTGTCAACAAAAGCTTTTTGTTGTCAAAAGTGACGAAAGAGTTGAAGCTGCTAAGCTCTAGCAAGTGTCTAAAGAATATCTAGAATCCTCTACATATCCCTACACAAACAGGATTTAATGTTGAGAAGGCCAGGTAGTTTCCTTTCCTTTCGGTGGCATTTAACCCTTTAACGAACAATCCAGTGTTTTTTACGACCCAAGGGAAATGGCCTTTTGATTCATTGTATGGTGTTTAACGCCATTTTAAACACTATTTGTTATATCGCGGCGGCCAATGCACCTATCCATGCTTTCATGGAGTCTCTTTAACCAGTACTCAGCACAATTTTCTTTCCAAGCCAAAGGCTGCTTTCCCACATAATCATCATCGAGAAGATGGTCAGCGGTGGAAGAGGAATGAATCCTGTCGCAATTACTGTCATCAATCCTCGGAAAGAAATTTTCCGAACCAGGGATCGAACCCAAGAGGCCTTTTGAAACATTGTAGGAAAAGGAGAAAATGCTGATAACCAGCATTTTCTAATTTTTCCACATTTTCTTCCAGGTCAAAGAACCTCAGTTCACTTGTACCACTTTCAGATTTGTTGCATACAGATGCAGTCCTTTGGGAAAGGGTTAGACCATGTACTGCTTATGTTTCACGCCAGGTTCGAGATCTCATATTTCTTTTCCTCCATTACATTACGTAGTAGTCAATGTGTTTTATGCAAAAGTGGTACACAAAATGTCAACCTGTGAAAGCTTCAAGTAGCGCCAGTTAACTCTAACAAACGACTTTTTAGATTTCAGGGTTCTCCCTAGGTCCAGAATCCCAAGAGTCATTGACTCTTGGGCCCAAATTTTCAAGAGTCAAAATGGAATTTCCAAGAGTCTAATAGAAATGTCCAAGGATCAAAATTATCACGGAGAGATAGGGGTGAAATAATGAAAACTTTCCATTTATATTCTTTGTTTATGGATAGGAATTAGATTAGAAAATACCCTATCTTATGTAGAGACTTGTTGGAATGAAGTGGACAGAAGAATTTTTAATTGCAGCCCTAGCATGTAATTCATCTTGATGAATAAATGGACACAAACAACTTTTGAACTGTTTACCAAAGAACAAAAACTTTTGACTAGATCATAATTATTTTAGACATTTGCAGACGACAATTCAAATGTGGCTGGAACGACTTGATTTGTCTTTCTTACCCCAGAACATTGTGGAAAAGGGAGAAAATAAAGGTTACATCCATTAAAGTGTTATTTCTTAAGATTTAAGTCTTCTTTTCTTGTCCAATTACTTTTTCTTTCACACTTGTTCCGGTCCCCCCCCCCCCACATCTTATCTATAGGTTGTTGTTTATTTTCATCTTAAAAAGTTTTTCCTAATTTTTAAACAGAGATTTTAGCTTTCACTTATTGTTTCATAAAGAAATAAGTATAAATTTACTGTTTAAATTTGTCACCAAAGATGAAAAGATAGTTTGAAGTGCCTCAGATCGGACGTTGTCAAAATGATTTCTGTTGTGTCATGGGTTTTCACGTTTTTTTTCCAGCGATCTTTTTTTCAAATCAGTTAATATTTTTTCAAGTATTACTGCATGATTTGACATAAATTTGTTAATTAGGGTAGCAGTTAACTTGAAAACCTGTCATTTTACTCTAGATAATTGGACTAACACCTTTATCATGTTTTCAAAAATGACTCGCCACTCGCCAGCTTGATTACGTGTGATAAACAGAGCTGCGTGCGTCTGTACACAGTTGACATTGATCGTGTTTATTATAGGCTACATTCATGCCGGATGCATGCAACATAATTTGTATGACCCTTTGGCTGGTAATCTCATGCGTCAGATTGACGCTTAGGCAGATATTTTTGAGCGTCAAAAACGGGTCATTTCGGATTTCCATGCGTCAAAACCCGGAGTTCCGGGTCAAAGGAGAACCCTGGATTTTAGATTTGTCCATTTCAAATCAGTTGCAGACATCAAATTTAATGTAGCTCAAATGATATTGTTCCTGAAAAGTGCAGAAACCACGATGGGAAAAGGAAAAAAAATGCTAGTTACTCCCTTCCCCATGTTTGCAAAAGCTTTATTTCTCAGGATCATTAAGAATAAGAATTGTTTGCTGTAAGGATAAGAAGAGAAGCACAACAATAAAAAGTACATTCTCAATGTTTCCAGGGTTTTCCCTCTGCTTTACAAATTGGGGGTCATTGTGACCCCTTGCCTCATTAGTTGAGGGTCATTTCTTTAACTTAGGGGGTCAAAATAAATGGGTCTCTTTGTCGTCAAGCACAGATTACAACGCATTTCACCTTTAAACCCCAAGAAAGTAAAAGTGTGTAAGTCATTTCTGACCAAAAGCTCGATTTCAATTTTTGACAGACGAAACATTCTCGTCCAAATCGCTGCTTGACATGGCTTGATCTGCAGCCGTAGGAAGCAGATGATAAAAGAGAATGCTACAGTTTATTTCGTCGTGACATTATTTTCTGCAAACAGAACAGACTGGTAATGTGTATTTTTATCTACCGGAAGTCACTTGAAATAAGCTTTGAAATACAGAGAACCCAACCAACACTTTGACTGGGCCAGTATTTATGACACATGTCCGATCTACTTTATGGCAATAATGCGTAAACCAGTCTTATTCTATAAATAAAATACCGGAAAACCACTTTTATCTAAAATAAACCCTGTAGTTAAAAAAAGAATGGTGTTTGTCTGATATTGAAGCAAGAACAGACTTGGATTTATGACGCTTTATTCAATTTCTTTGGCGATTTAGATTTTGGAAAGTTGCGTCACTGATGACGCACTGTTATTTATTTTGGGGGTCATTTGAGTTAAAATCGTGTCAATGACGCAGGATTTGTACGTCATGGAAAACCCTGGTTTCCTTTCAGCATGAAGATCAGGTATTTCAATTATAGGCTTGAGGCACAATATAACCATGAAGGATTGGTGTACTGAACATTCCCTTGTCATAGAAAGCCTTTTAAATATACTGTGCTACTTCTCCCACCATGTTTTCCATACACTGACTTAAAAAAAAAAAAATGTATCTTCTAGCTCTTCCACAATTTCCACTTGTGGTACCAAACCAAAACTTTTCATATCATAATACAGAGAGAAAATTTAACCCTTTGTCAAACAAGCCCGAGTTCATAGACCCTGAGGAAAAGGGCTATTGAAAACATTATTTGAAACGGAGAAAATGATTAGCATTATCTTAACCCTTTACCACACAATGCCGACTTTTAACGACCCTGAAGAAGCCTTTTGAAAACAATGTTTTCCTACAATGTTTTCTACCCTATCAAATAAAAATCACATCATTGAGCCACATTGAAATTGTCATCTGCAAATGCTTTCCATTTGGACAGGTCTAAAATTTTGTCGTGCGGTAAAGGGTTAATTTCACATTTTCTACCCTTTCAAGGATAAGTGTCCTAATTTCACAAATATTTCATTTGCTGTCTGCAAATCCTTCCAAACTAGAAAAAGACTATCCCTTTAACTGACTACATTTCAGACTGTATAGAAAGCACTTGCAGACAAAAACTTTAATGTGGCACAAACTACAGGAATTGCTGTGACAGGGCAGTAAACATTGTCGAGAAAAAGAGAAAATGCAACTTTTCAGCATTTTTCCCCTTTTCCCATCCTTTCAACGGTCCTCTCCATCAGGGTCATTAAAACCCATGATTGTGTGGTAAAGGATTAACACTTTACCACACAATCCCGAATTTTAACAACCCTAAGAAAGAAGCCTTTTGAAAACATTGTGGCAAAAAGAAGAAAATTCTGGCAATCAGCATTTTCCTTTTTTCCCTCAATGTTTTCTACCCTATCAAATACAGATATTACCATTTAAGCTAATTTGATTTGTCCGCTGCAAATACTTCTGATTTGGTAAAGGGTTATATGGTAAAGGGTTAAAGCACACTTACTTCTTTGTCCGCCTCCCCTCCTGTCTCCACCTTTAGGACACCTCACGGAAATGTGACCGATTTCATGACAATTGTAACATTCTTTATCCTCCATCTTTATTTTACTAGATTCCGTTTACTGTCAAATCTTTCTCAACTTTACCTACAGCACAACAAGCATTTCATTGTCAGTCCACAATACCACCATCGCTGTGAGACGCTTCACTGTGAGACTTGCCCAAGGTCACAAAGCTCCGTCAGAAACAGCGACTCCTCCAGGTCATAAAACCCCATTACTTTACAGAAGAGAGCATCAGTATACCTAGTTTCAAATATTCAAGGAAAACTGAAACACTTTGGTAAGTAGCAACAACTTCCTTTGCAAATAAAAAACAGAAGCACTTTGCCAAAACTGTACTTTCAGTTTTGTTGATAAAATCCACATTCTTATGATAAACATACACGAGCAAAATGATCAACAGTTAACCCTTTACCACACAATGACGACTTTTGACACCCCTGATAGAGAAGGCTTTTGAAAACATTGTGGGAAAAGGAGAAAATGCTGGTAACCAGCATTTTCTCCTTTTCCCACAATGTTTTCTACCCTATCAAAGAAAAATCATTTCATATGATCCACATTGAAACTGTCCTCTGCAAATGCTTTCAATTCGGACAGGTCTAAAATTGGTCGTGTGGTAAAGGGTTAACGTACATAGTCAAATAGTCCATGCACTGAGACATTGCAAGGATGGCCAAAATACATGGCAAGGATGGCCAAATTGTACACAAGCGATAGTTACACTACTGCAAACCAAACCTGTTTTGGGTTTTTTGCATTTCACCCCCCCCCCCCCATAAATTTAAAGAAAAAAAGTTCAGATCTGCTTCTGATCTTATCACCTACATGTGAATGGCAGATTACTGAGAAACAAGTTATTCACAAACATACTGTCTCATGACAAGGTTTAACTGTCTACCAAACGACAAAATTTGAGGCCTTTCGAACTTGAAAGCATTTGCAGACAAATTAAATCTTACTCAAAACATGAAATCTGCTTTAAAATGATAGAAAACTGTAAGAAAAGGAGAATATGCTGGTTACTAGCATTTTCACTTTTTCCCACAATCTTTCCAAAGGCCTTCTCCATCAGGGTCTTTGAAACTTGGGATTGTGTAGCAAAGGATTACCATGTTTCTTTCTATCAACCATACAACTGACAAAAATATAAAATAACATCGATCCAAATTGGTTCCAAAGATTTAATTTGTCTATGAAAGGGTAGAGTATATTGCAGAAGAGGGAGAAGATGCTGGTCACCAATATATACTCCTTTTCTGACAATGTTCTCAAAAGCCACCTTCCACCAGTTCATAAAAAGATTGGATTATTCGCTACATTAAAACCTAGTTATCCAATATACTTGTAAACATTCGGGAAAATCTCATCATTTGATACTTTATCTTTGACGAGCAAAGAAAATTAAAGGAAACCTTCAAGCCATGGCAAACAGCCACGATGGGAATGACCAAAAGCATCTTTGGTCAATTCCTATTTTACTCCATGATGTACTTGTGTATTGCACTTTCTCGGTATTCTGTCCCTAAGAGTATTATCATAAACAAAATCCTGGTAGAATATTCACAAATTTAACCCTTTACCTGATATGCCAATTTTGGACTCTTCCAGTTCAACAGCAAATAAAGATATGATGTCAAAAATGTGGACAAATGGAGATACAGATATCTGATAGAATAGAAAACATTGTGGGAAAAGGAGAAACTGCTCGTTACGAGCAGTTTCTCCTTTTTCCCACAATGTTTTCAAAAGCTGTCTGTTCTTGATGCGTCAAAATGAGTATCTGTGGAGTAAAGGGTTAAGCCAAAACTTTGTGTATCTTTCTGATTGAAAACTTCACAGATCCACAGATTAAACCTTTACCTCACTGTAAAAGGTTTCTCAAATGAAAATATTGTCTTTGACTAGGTAGAAAAAACTGGGAAAAAGATAAAATGCTGGTTACCAACAGTTTTACCTTTGGTAACCAGCATTTTCTCCTTTTCCCACAATGTTTTCCACCCTATCCAGGACTACTTGCGTCATTTAAGCCACTTTTAATTTGTTGTCTGCAAATGCTTTCAATTTGGACAAAATCCAAAATTTTGTCATGTAATAAAGAGGTGAAAGATGTTTTATATCACTTTCAACACTATTGCATATCTGTCATTTCAAAGCAACATCCCACTTCATGTTGCCCTGGGTTTCACTATCACTGAGCACATGTTCTCAAGCGCCTTACCCAAAGACTCTCCCATGAAAAACCAAATTTGTTGACAAGTAATACCAATGGAAAAAAAGTTCATTTAATATTTATATAATGGGATAGCCTTCAAAACACTGACAAGTCACTGAATGGATGGTCTATATCTACTGTTTTAACTCTACAAAACTTCAAAATTAAAACTTGTCCAAATTCAAAGCATGTGCAGACAACATTACAAATGTGACACTAAACTTGACATTTGTTTTGGAAAGGGTAGAAAACAATGTGGGAAAAGGAGAAAATGCTGGTTACCAGCATTTTCTCTTTTTTCCACAGTCTTTTCAAAGGCCTTCCTTCTCATGGTCGTTAAAAGTCGGGATTGTGTGGTAAAGAGTTAATTGGTAGTTAGAGTACCCAATCTACTTCTCTGTACAGTTTATACTCAAGCTTTACATATTTATATTATAAAAGTCTGCCATATTTGTACATGCATTTTGTATGAACTGTCCAGCCCAACATTTATACCATATGACAGAGCTTTGATAACATTGGAAGAAGAGAAAATGCTTGAAGGTCCAAGCAGCGTTTTCTCTTTGTAATAATTTTCTTCTCACTCGATAGCATATTCAGTTTGAACTGAATCTAATCTGCCGTCTGTAAATGCTTTCAATGTGACAAGCCTTAAACTTATTTCGTCTGGTGGGGATGACACACCCGCAAATGAATCTTCAGAAAACCACGTGGTTTAGCGCAGTTTCGCTCACGTAGATCTACAATGGAAACGAACTTCTCGGACATACGGCGACCTACACACTACCAATATGAATAGTCAGTAAAGACATAATAGTACTCGGCAAATACATGAAAAGTAAATGGGCACAGTTACAGTTCTGATATCCCCACCCACCGTGTTCAGGTGATTTTGTGCGGCATGGCCGATTTGCTCATAATGATTAGAACAAAATCGTATGTTTGGTCATTGTGACGAGGTGTGACAAACACTATCAAACGAATACTGTACATTAACATTATTTAACATAAAATCGAGAAATATATGATAATGAAAGTTCTGTCCAAAGGCAGAAAGTCCATTTTAGAAATCTCACCCAGAGTTCGCCTCTTCTCTCTTTCACCACGCTCGGCTCTGAATGAAATTGCACACGGTTCCATTTTACTACCGATGTACAAGTATTTGCACACGACACCATCATGTTAACCCACATTTCAAAAGTTGCGCCCCTTGAACGATAAGTGTGAAGTACCAAAAAGGATATCTTTGTGCTGAAAGGATTTTGATTTCATGAAAAGGAGACGGTCCTTTTCGTGAAAGGGAATTCAAACGTCACAACTGGGAGGTTTTTTTTTTTGCGAAAAAAAAAAAGGACTCGATTGAAGAAAGGGACTTTAACTTTCAGAAAAAAGTCTCAAATTATAGAATGGAACATTGTCGACAAAATGTCTACCGTGATTATTAGCCGAATCTTGATTAGATTATTGAAGATGTTTAACCATTAGGCTGCCAAGCGCGACTCACTGACCTTCTGACGACAGTGTAGATCAAGATCAGACTGCACAGAACGTGCAGTCTGATCTTGGATCTACACTTTCCGACAAAGGTATATTTTTGCCCCATAAAACATCTTTGAAACAGTACAACTTGGGGTTTTGACTATCGCCTTAAAAGTTTCATATCTCTTATTTAGCAGGATAAGGTTTAATGACAATTTAGTGACAATGTTTCGTTTTACCTTGATATTTTGTCATCCTTGCATCACATTAAGACTAGAATACGAAATATTAAGAAAATAAAACGACTATATACCAGCTATTAATCTGTAATGTTCAGCGAAACGTGCCCTTTTTAAAACAAAAGCTATAATAAACTGGGGTTAGCATGACCTTTGATCACTGTTTCTCAACAGATATTACGGTTGGAGCGGTAGCTTTGTGGTTAACACGTTGGACTACCAAACTGAAGGTCCGGGGTTCGATTCCTGATCTGCTAGGATGCTTATCAGAGACACCTTGTGTTTCCCACCCAACAAGAGGTGAACTGGTTCGAAACCCACAGCTAGCCTCGCATGTGTAGGTTCTTTCTGAACATGCAAAAGAACTAAGGAAATCTATTCGAAGAAGAGTTAGGGTCTGGCACCCGGATTTCCTTGTATCTGATTCTTTCTCTCTACTTCAATCTGCGCATGTCAGATATGTGTATGTGTTCAAGCAAATGTACATATATGTAACACCAAAGTTTGAAAGTTAAAGTTAACTGACTGACTGACCGTGTAGAGAAATTTTCTCAAAAAAATGAGATAATAATAATAAAAAAAAAACGCTGTATTAGTGGAAGGATTTATACAACAAAGAAGAAAGAATATTACATAAACTAGTATTTTGAAAACTTGCGTAAGTATGGCATGCAAAATTGGGTCTTTCTTTTTTATTTATTCGGTCTCATAATTTGAATGATGTTCATGATAGTAACGAATTGTAAATAATACTGATATAATAATACTAATAGCCATTATTGACGTCTTCTAGATTTCAAAAGCTAATTTGCTAATTAATTAATTTATTAATACGTGTCAATTCCTATTAATGAAACAGTTTTAAGACCAACTTATTTCTCTCAGTTGTGATATCTGATAACTTTTTTTTTTAGTTCTTTCGGAATGTGTTGATTTTCCAGCAGTATTTCAATGCCGACAGCCTGTTTAACCTTTTCGATGCTACTATATCAGTTATTTCCTTCATTTAACTCTTTACCAAACGACAAAATTTTAGACTTGTCCAAATTGAAAGCATTTGCAGACGACAAAATAAACGTGACCCAAAAATTGAAACTTGACTTTAGAAGAGTAGAAAACATTGTGGGAAAAGGAGAAAATGCTGGTTACCAGTATTTTCTCCTTTTCCCATAATGTTTTCAGAAGGCTTTTTCCTCTAGGTCGTAAAAACCAGGGATTGTTTGGTAAAGGGTTAAGCCATTGGTATGTATCCCAAGTTATGATACTTCTTTCGTATTTTTGTAAGAAAAATATCTCCTTTACGGACAGCGTAGATTCAAGATCAGACTGCACGTTCTATGCAGTCTGATCTTGATCTACACAGTCCGCAAAAGGTCCTTCAGTCGCGCTCATCAGCCTCAGGGTTAATCCCTTAGCTTAACCATTTATCCCATGATAGTCATATTTTTCTAACCAGCAGTTGTCATTTTACTGTATTACAAAGGCTGATGAGTTGGCAGGGATTGCACTGTCACTTTATAATGTCATTTGTGCATGTACATCAGAGGCCTTTACATTGTTTTCAACTCTTTACCTAACGAAGGAATTTTAGACACCTTCAAATTCAAAGCACTTTCAGACGATAAATTAAAAATGATTCAAATGACGGGCTGTGTCTTTACGGATAAAAAACATTGTTGGTAAAGGAGAAAATTTAGGTTACCAGCATTTCCTTCCTTTCCAACATTGTTTTCAAAAGGGTCTTTAAAATTGGGATTGTGTGGTTCAGGGTTAATGCCCATAATTATTACAGTTACCTGATCACATATGGCTTGCAACACGCGAAAAGGGGCATTCAGACTTTTGCGTAAAGTGTCGTCTCAGATCAGCCTGCGCAGTCCGCGCAGGCTGATCCGAGACAGCTCTTTACGACTGCATTAGATTTTTTCCTACAGTAGGCTTGCGTGAAACAGAAAATTACATAAAAACGGAAAGTATCGTTTCGGATTAGCCTGTGCGGACTGCGCAGGCTGATCCAAGACGACACTTTACGCAAATGTCCGAATGCCCCTTTTCACATGTCGCAGGCCATATAGTCTTCATGTATTCTTTGTCATTTGCGCTTAATGACTCTAGAGGTCAATAAGCCTTAACGTAATGTTACATTCATTTAAATCTATATTTTTTTTTTCAATTTCGCGAAATTAGCTTGGGTTCCAGTCCGTTCATTATTTTTCTTTCTATCATTCGGACGTTTTTTATTCAATAATAACGGATAGCTGCCAAAGATCGACAGCAGACCGAGATTAGGATAGTGTGATACGAAGTTATTCACAAATTATTTCCGCCTGGACCCAGGCTATCGCAAAATGGACTACTTAAAGTACTGGACTGGAACACAAGCTAAAGTTCTACACTCATTGACTGAATCTAGCATTTTTAAACCTGAAGCTGTGTGAGCTTTTATTTCAATATTTTGACCCTATTTCAAAAATGATAAATAACTGCCATGCAGAAACACTAAGGCATAATTCCCAAGCGAATAAAAATACATGTTAAGTGACCCTGCAAGGCGGCTCTTCTCGTTGTCTGCGCATGTCATATTCTTCGAAGATTCGACCTGTCTGCTATGACGCATCACCGGTCCCATATATTAGGGAAAAGTAGGGCTTATACCGAAGCTATTACCCGAGCCTGTAGGGGCTGTTTTTATAAATGGCCGGTGCATAGGTTACATGCTAGCTGACCATAGCTGAATGAATCGTACCAGGTAGCATTTTATTGAGTACACATTTATTTTATTTTGAAATTCAAAGTAACGGTTTGTCGTTTTGAAAAGTAGTCCGGTTCTGTACCCAGAATGCCCAAATTAGATAGATATGTATTTGTAGAATGCCAATTAACGGGAGATATTGCGGCTCTTCTAGATCTTCGATAGCCAAGGGAGATGATCACTACACTGGGAGAGCAACGTACTGGTAGTCTCCCTTGGCTAGCAAAAAGATGGCTCTTCCGGTGGCGACACAGAAAGCCGGAAACATCTCCAGTAACCTTGCTTTCAACCAGTCTAGTTTTTCATACAATCGATTAAAAGATGCGTTATTAGATTTCCGACGATGCACTCTGAAAAATACGATTGAGCCATGCTCTGTGAAAAAGGGGGGCTTAATGCATCTGCAAAAAGCACCGACCTACGTCAGTCCTTGTTGAAATTACAATTCTTGAATTGTCCATTTTTAAATCATTTACAGACAACAGATTAGACGTGAGTGAAATGATTGGATAACTTACTGTCCTGTAGATGTTGAGATCAAAATTTTAGTCTTTTCCATATTGAAAGAATAATTGAACGGCACTCTGACAAAAGGGGCTTTAAAGTATCATCGAGATGCATGAAACCAAGCAAGTCATCATGGATCAATAAAATCCATTTCGTCTAACAATCAACTTGATTGGTAGGTAGAACTGTCCTTTGGCATGCAGAAAATTTTAAAGTAGCAAAAACTTTCGACCCATATCAGCCTGCGCGGACTGCGCAGGCTGATATGGTTCGATAGTTTTCGCAGATGCATTAGGCCCCCTTTTCACAAATCATGGTTCACATGTAGACGAATCATTAAATGTGGCTCAGACGATTTGATTTGTTCGTAATAGAGTTAAAGAAACATTGTGAGAACTGGAGAAAAAGCTTATCACAAACATTTTCTCCTTTCCCCACTGCCGAGTCCCGATAGCACAGTCGGTAGCGTACAGTACTTAAGAACACGAGGTCGCTGGTTCGATCCCCGGCTCGGCCAATTTCTTTCCGAGGATTGATGATGGTCACTGCGACAGGGTTCATTCCTCTCTCACCACTAATCAATGATTCGACGATGGTTACATGGGAAAACAGCCAGTGGCTTGGAAAGAATATTGTGCGGAACACTGGTTAAAGAAACTCCAGGAAAGCATGGATAGGTGCGCTGGCCGCGGCGATTTAACTAAAATAATGTTGAAAACGGCGTTAAACACCATACAATCAATCAACCAGTGATTTAATACTACTAAAATGATCGGGGACTTTCTGAAAAAGGCTTGAAGAAACATCGTGGGTGCAGGAAAAAATGCTGGCTATATTTTAAGCCTCACTGACTCAAAGGACGTGACTTTTATTTGAGAAGGTAAAAGAGAACAATGCTGTAAAAAGAGAAAATGCTTGTCTCCAGCATTTTCTCCTTTTCCTACGATGTTTTTGAAACGCATTGGGCTCATACAACACGAAAACGCTAAGTTTTAAGTCTAAAAATAGTTTATTTTAACTACTGAATAAGTGAAATAAAAATCCAAGCCTGTAGTAAAAACCCAAATTTTGCTATTTCAAAAGCTATTTTTGAGGGTGGAAAATCTCCTTAGCGGACAATGTAGATCTAAGATCAGACTGCACGTTCTGTGCAGTCTGATCTTGATCTATACTGTTCGCAAAAGGTCATTGAGTCTCGCCAAGCGGCCTTAGGATTAAGACAGGGATCGTAAATAGAAATGTCCATTATGTGCAGTTTCTTAGATATAGCCTACTCTCACATCTGTACTCGTATGTACGAATACCATGAGGTTAACGTAGTTTCATTTCAACACGCTTTAGAGATTCCGCTTTCCAGGAGTACCACAGGATACCTTTGTCCGGTGAGATGGTTTTATCATGGCTGTACGGCGCGTTCAATTTAGACTCAAAGCACCAGTTGTACCACCAGCCACCTTTCCATTCCTCTGCACAATTATATCCGGCGTTGTCGTTATCAGAATCAAACGTGCTAAACTGCATTCCCGCATGCTTGGTAAATTCGGAATAACCTGTATCTATAAGAGAGTCCCCAGCAGTTCCACTGTACCCACTCACATGCAGTCTATATTTGTCTGTCTCAGCCCCAATTTGAAATTCCTCATACTTGGCAAAAGTTGTATTTCCGTTAAAGTCCTCCATATCTATTTTCAGTTGCATTGGTCTTGCCTTCGTCAACTTGTACAATAACTCGTTTCCCGCCCAAAATTCGCCGTCGGGACTACCAAATCCTTGTTTATAGTCCAACCAAGAACGAGTGAAGTTCACAGAACCGTCTTGACGTCTCATAAACACTATCCATCCACCGCCATCTGTCTCCTGGTCGCAGTAAACGTTAGCTGGTGGCATACATAACTCTTGTTGAATTGTATAGACCCCACTTTCTGGCACAGTTTTACAAATTGTGTTGTCGATCGGAGCGGTAGTTATGTCGGACTTTACTGATGTAGTTTCGGCTTTGCTGACCGTAGTCATAAAAGATATCATATCGTTGCGAAGGTCTCGGTAAGTATAACACTTGTCCTCGATAGATTCCTCCATCGATCGCAGGCGGCTTTGCAGCTCTCTATCTCTCTCATTGGCCGCCGAAATACTGTCTTCCATCGATTGTAGTCGACTAAGTAGCTCTCTATATCTCTCATTAGCTACCTTTTCGCTAACTGAAAAATTGTTCTCCATCGACTGAAGTTGGTGTTGTAGTTCTCGATTTACCTTTTTTTCAGAAATAAATGCTCTGATCAAGCGGTGATATTTTACAAACACATTGTTAATATTCACTTTTACTACATCCTGCCTTCCGTCATGGTTCGTCACTTTTGTATTACCAGAGACACATTGGCCACAGCCTCGGACAGCCGATATATTGAGTTGATCAGTCCTATTAAACAGAGCTGAAATATCCTCCCTGATATAACTCATCTCGGATTTAAGGAATCTGAAGTCTTGCCTAATTCGATCCGCCCCATAACCAGCTATCTCGGTGCCCTGGAACGATAATACTATCGTGAAGAAAGCAAAATAAGACTTTGCAATTTCCATGATGAAATAGAACTAGTATGTAACTATCCCCTACTCTGTACCACGTTAGACTGAGTTTGATTGAACTGCGTCAAACAGTCATGTGAAATTATAAGACAGCACTGCAACAAGAGATTTAAAAGTTGATACACGCGCACCTGACTTAATTTAATCTATGTAATTTACGACCATGAATAAGTGGTATACCTTCAAGGCTCGAGGAAGATTTATATAAAATTTTTGTTTCAATGAGGTGTTACTCCGCTTTTAGCAATATGTTGGTTATATCACCACTACAGCTCACTTATTAATGTGTTTCCAGGCTTCTACATGTACTGGGCAAGAACTTTCAGCAGTACCCTTTGTCTAAGAGCACTTCTACATGAACAGCGCAGCCTAGCGAATATCATCAATCTTTGGAAAGAAATTGGCTGAGCCAGGGATCGACCCACGACCCCTGTTCTCAAGTCCTGAACGCTACCGTTACTTTTTGATTCTGGGTCACCTACATGTACAGTTCTTAAGAACATTCTTTGCCTTATTTTCCAAGATTTTCAAAATTTGAAAATAACACAATTTTTGATTGGCTAAACCAAATGGTTTAGCCAATCAGATATTGTGTCTCTGACAATTTAAGAAAACTGGTGATAATGGATCCTGAAGTCTTTGACACTGTCCCTAGGAGCGGTCCCTGCGTTGCTGCACACGTGTGGTCTTTCTCTGATTTTACTAGACAGTCTGCATATGTCAAACACCAAGGGGACTCTATATATTATAATACGATGTTTGTACTTCCGGTCTATCTCAGATCTACCGGGTTTATCTGACTAAAACAGTCCTAAAATTGCATACCAATTAGTTAATGAAATTGATGATAATGATGATGATGATGACGACGAATAGACAGCGATAATGATGATAAGTTGAAGTTACTCTGCGAAAAGAGGGCTTCATGCATCTCAAAAAGTATCGACCCAGGTCAGTCTGCTTAAAGATGACGACGACGTCAAAGATGACGACGAATTTTACTAGAGCCATGCTCAGCTCTTGCCTCAGGGGGCTTAATGGTGGTGCTAGATACCAATCAAGTTACCACATAACTATGGATCCATAAAAACCCGTTTTGTCTAACAACTGACTGAATTATGAGGTAGGATGATCCTTCGAAATGCAGAAAATTGACCGGTAGCAAAATATTTCGGCTCTGCAATCCGTGCAGGCTGACCTGGGTCGATACTTTTTACAGATGCATTAACCCCCCTTCCGATCTGATCTTATATCTACATAGTTATTTTGACTAGGAAAATCCTGAAATCGCATTTCATTTATATAAGCAAAGCTCTATGAAAAAAGGGCTTCATGCATTTGCAAAAAAGGATCGACCGAGGTCAGCCTGCGCAGTCCGCACAGGCTGACCTGGACCAATGTTTTTTGCCATTAGTCAATTTCCCGGAGGTCAAAGAACCAGTCTACCTCATTATTCAATTTGTTGTGATTTACAAAATGTTTTTTATGAACCCATAGATACGTGATGATCTGCTTGGTTTCATTCATAACGGAGAACTCCATTGGTCTGTCAAGGGATAACTAAATTTTCATTATCGGACACTGTTACTATAAATAGCACATTGGGGGATTCCCTCTGTATCGTATATAGTAAGACTTACTATATACGATATAGAGGGAGTCGCCAATGTGCTATTTATAGAAACGGTGTTAATGCAAATTCGAATATATTATTCCGTGATATACATGCGATACACCAACGTGCTGTAAGTGTTCGATGATCGACCAAGGACAATTTTAGTGTTCCGTGATAGACCAATAGAGCTTCAAAGGCCTGTGGTATAATTCATCACGGGGATACATTAAGCCCCCTTTTGCCAGAACAAGGCTCAATTATAATGTAGTTTTTTTTTTTTTTTTGTTTTACTATCAGATTGAATTTGTAAATCTGGACCAGTATGGTTGAATAACATGATGATGAAGTTGATGATAATGATGATGATGACGACGAAGGTAATGATGATGATGATCAGTAGTATTTGATGTTGCATTAAAAGGGGGCTTAATGCATCTCCGTTACCACATAATTATGGATCCATAAAAATCCATTTTGTCTAACAACCGACTGAATCATGAGGTAGAATGGACCTTTGATATTCAGAAAATTGACCATTAGCGAAAAGTTTCGGCCCAGGTCAGCCTGCGCGGACTGCGCAGGCTGACCTGGGTCGATACTTTTCGCAGATGTATTAAGCCCCCTATTCACAGAATTTGGTTCAGATGAAACATGTACATCTTACAAAGCTGTCTAGTAGAGCTTGTTTTAACCAACAAAACTTGCTGACTTGCTCTTTTTCTAAAGTAAGATTTTAAACATAACAAACGTCCTTAAAAACATCCGTTAATTAAAGAACTATTTATAAGGAGGTAAACTGAGGCATCTGAAATAGGGATAAAATAAATAATCAAAGCTCTAACGCACTGAAGGCAGCAGATTTCTTTTCTGGCTCCTAGTACATGCTACTAATTAGTGTGTTCTGTGATTTTTTTCCACGTAAACACTAATATAAATGAAAACGGAAAGTTCTCCAGAGACCTCTTACCCTTGAGATTAGGGTACGAGATCACCAGGATCCGAGTTCTCCAGCAAGGGGGTATGTTATTGTATAAATGTGCTAGATGGTGGAGAGGTGTTAAACCCGGCATGGTTTTTGTTTTATTTAAGCTGAAAATCTTTTGTTATCTTAAATTAAAAAGACAGCTGAAACATGATGTTTTATTATTTCTTTTCAGAGAGCATACAGTATCAAGCTGAACTGCTTTGTTTGAATATCATTGACAGAACTTTGTTAGTGTACGAAATTGGTTTTGTTTACACGCGTATCCAGGCAAAACCTGCCGGAAGCAAAAATCTGACCTAGATAAAGATAGCAGGCTTCGAAAACCAGTATATACATGCACACGTGATGTGGGAACTATGACATTGGGGTAAACCCGCTGCCAAAAACATTGACCAGTGCCACAAGTGTGGCACTGAATTTTGATTGATTGATTGTTTGGTGTTAAATGTCGTTTTCAACATTATTTCAGTTATATCGCGGCGGCCAGTGCACCTATCCCTGCTTTCCTGGAGTCTCTTGAACCAGTACTCCGTACAAGTTTCTTTCCAAATCACTGAATGCTTTCCCACATAACCATCGTCGAAAACAATTTTTAGTGGATGGAGAGGAATGAATCCTGTGGCAATGACTATCATCAATCCTCGGAAGGAAATTGGCCCAGCCAGGGATCGAACCCACGACCGCCAGTTCTCAAGTCCTGCAATATTTCATGTTATTTGTGACAGTTTTATGTAGATCTGAAACACAGCAGTCTATGGAGGATAATCAACTTGTTGTGTGTGATATTAAATATCTGTCTCTAGAATGGGGTGTGATGCGGTTGAAAAAAACGAGTCCAAAGAGTGACAGATTTTTTGATATCGCACACAACCAGTTGATTTTCCTATTTATTATATTCCTAATTCATTCTAATTTAATAATTATCAAGAATGGCACACTATGAGTAAAATAGGAAAAAAAAGTAGTTCGGCAAACATTCTAAAACTATATCGTCACTAGTGATGATAGTATTATTATCATCACTAGTGGTGTTATTCACCGTGAAATCCCAATAATTAAACAATAAGAATAAATTGTAATAAATGAGCTTATCGGTTAACCCCTAAAGCGAATTTCATTGCTTTACTTGCCTTTGCAGGCAGCCACTAGATCAAGATCAGACAGCACATTTTATTATCTTCACTGTCCGCTTTGCTGAAACACTCCGGGTAGGAGCAACCTCGAAATTTCTTTTGTTAGGATATTATTTCTAGAGTTAAGGATAGGGCACCCTAATGGGATTCGTGTAACATCGCCATTCATCGCCAAAATCGTACGGATTCGGCTAAGACTCGGGTAGTACGCAATAGATGCAGGGAAGCAGCGTGTATCGGCCGATTGATTACGGTTTACCCGAGTCTTAGCCGAATCCGTACGGTTTTTTTTCGGCGATGAAAGGCGATGTTACAAGAATCCCGTTAGGGTGTCCTATCCTTAATACTGCAAATTTCGACGATTCTAATCTGTGCAGGTGTCACATCGCATGATGATGAAATTGATGATAGTGATGATGGCGACGAATAGACGGTGATAATGATGATGTGTTATGGTTGAATTTAATGATCAGATTGAGCCATGCTCTGTGAAAAAGGACTTAATGCATCTGCAAAAAGTATCGACCCATGTCAGCCTGCGCAATTCGCGCAGGCTGACATGGGTTGATACTTTTTATTCTTGGTCAATTTTCTATATATCAAAGGAGCAGTATACCTCATGATTCAGTCAGTTGTTCTTTAAAATTGATTTTATGGATCCACGATTATGTAATGACTTGCTTGGTGTAATGTATCACAGGGATGTAGTAAGCTTTCCCCCCCCCCCCCACCTCCCCCACCCCCCACCTTTTGCCAGAAAATGGAATTGAAATACAACAGTTTTTGCGGCATAGGCCGTCATGTATTACCGTTCTCTAAACAATTTCGCCATTTGTCACAGTGTTCTCAAACTTTGACTGGAACTGAAAAAACAAAACACTTGCAGTCGTTTCAAATTAGCATTGTATGTTGTAATTGCACGGAAATTGTACTTAACCTGTTTTTGAAAATCGGCCTTGACAGAAGATTTAGTTCACCATAATAGCAATTAACTCTTTACTAAAGTCACGTTTTATAACGACCGCCAGGAAAATGTATTCGAAAACATTGTGGGTAAAAGAGAGAAAATGCTTGTAACTAGATATTCTCTCCTTTTCCACCCTCTCATAGACAAATTTTAATCATTTATGCCAGATTTTATTTGTCATGTGCAAATGACTTTTTTTTTTTTGGTTGTTTGCTAAAATGTTATTTTCGGAAATTTTAACTTTACAATATAGTGCAAGGCCAAGGTTGTTTTGGATAGCATATGTACTAGCGGACAGTGTAGATCCAAGAGCAGACTGCACGTTCTGTGCCGAATTTCGTCAAGTGTATCACGTCCTCTCATTTGTTTTTTTTTTGTGAAGCGCTGAAGGACCTTTTGCGGACAGCGTAGATCAAGATCAGACTGCACAGAACGCATCAGAAACTCAATATCCCACCCTCACTCACAGTCCACCTCTTTCTCGTTCGCTCTCTCTCACTGTCTCTTTCCACTCACTGGAACTCTGTCTCTCGTTCGCTCTCTCCTTTCTCTAAAGTATGTTCACTGACTCACAATCGAACTCTACCTTTCTTTCTTTCTCGATTTCACTCGTTTTTTTCATATCTTGACTCTCTGTCTTTCTCTGTTTCTTCTCTCGCTCTCTCTAATTCTCTATCTTCACCCTCTGTCTTTCTCTATCTCACTTTTTCCAGATTTTGTGTCGCCGTTTCTTTCTCTCTATGTTCACTCACTCGTTATATTCACTCACTCATTCTTCCATTTCTCTCTCTTTTTCTATTCACTCTCTCTCTCTCCATTCACTTACTCCATCTGTTTCTCTCTCTGTCTGTCTCTCTCGTCACTCATTCACTATTTACTTTTTTTGTTACTTTGGCCAACCCCGGAATCGAAACCGGGAAACCCAGACACAAGGCCGTAACCATAACCATTTGACCACAGTGGACGTTGTGAAAGCTTATTCAATCCATTAATTTAAACTTAATATTCGCACCTTTTTAAGCCCATGAGGGCCATTACCCATTATGCAAAGCGGGTTTGTTTATTTGTTTAGTATTATCCAATACGTATTACACGGTTAAAAAAATATTCTTCTGCATACATGCGAACACGCACATTCACAGACATACAGACAATATATATATATTTAAAAATAATGTGAGCAGAATAAGATGAAGAAGGAGAGAGAGAGACAGACTGACAGAGTTGGAGAAACAGATAGACAGAGACAGACAGAGAGAAAGACAGAAAGAAAAACAGATACAAAGACAGAGAAAGAGACAACTGACAGATAGACAGAAAGAGAGACAGACAGAGAGACAGTGAGTGAAAAAAAAGAAAGATGGAAAGAATGAGTGAGTGAACAAAGAGAGAGAGAAAGGGATAAAAAGAATGAGTGAGTGAACAAAGAGAGAAATAGAGAGATGGAAAGAGTGAGTGAAAAAAGAGAGATGGAAAGAATGAGTGAGTGAACAAATCGAGGGAGATAAAAAGAATGAGTGAGTGAACAAAGAAAGAGGGATATAAGTGAATGAAGAGAGAGAGAGAGAGAGAGAAAGATTGAACGAGTGAGTGAACAAAGAGAGAGATGTGGAACTGTTGAATATGTAAATAGAGAGAGACAAGAGATGAAACAACTGGGACAGAGAAAAGTAACAGAAAGAGAAAGAAAGACAGACGTACTGACTGTGAGTAAGAAGAGAGCAAAGGGAGAGAGGGAGAGAGTAAGGGAGCAAGTGTGTAAGTGAAACGAGAGAAAGACTGGAGAGGGACAATGGAGAGGGAGACAGAGAAAAATGGATGGACAGCCAGTCAGTGAGTGAAAGGAGAGAGAGAGAGAGAAAGGAGAGGGAAAGAGCACGACAAAGAAATGGAGTGTGAGTGCCATGGCGAAATTGGCCATTATTGCATCTTCAAAAGGTGTCAGTGCACACTGATCTGAGTAGGAAACCTTTTGCTCGTTAAAAAATTTTCAGCATGGCCAAGGATCATTCTACCTTATTATTCAGTCTTTTAATGACTTTTTAAGTCTCGCAATGCCCTCAGAAACCTAACTCCTCAGGGTTGGAAAACATAGGATTGTTTTGTAAAGGGACATAAAGTAAAATGTACAGTAATGCTATGAAGCCGAAAAAAAAAAAACAAACAAGAGAACTATACTTTTAGCCCTTGTAAAAAAAAAGGATGGTGAGAAAGGAGGCGTTTGAAAACATTGTGTGAAAAGGAGAAAATGGCTGTGAACGGCCTTTTTTTCCAACAATGCTTTTTATCTTTACAAAGCCAATTCATTTGATTCACGTGCAAGCTACATTCTGAAAATACTTTGACAGCGCCAAATGGAATGCAACATCTCTATTACAATGTAAACAACGATAAAATATCACTGCTGATTAAGAGAGCAGTGAGGAAGCCTGTCAGATCAGATTGCATGTTCTGTTTATACTGCATGATACTCTTGCTCTACTGTAGACTGCAAAACATTTCATTACAGCACCAAATGGAATGCAGCATCCCTATTATAACGGAAACAACGATAAAGTATCATTGCTGATTAAGAGAACAGCGAGAAGGCCTTTTTAGAGATATTTCGCAACACTTTGATATATTTACACTATAACAATACGCTTAAAGGCCTTGTATTGACAAAAATATCAAAGCGGGTGTCATAATACATTTAAATTTAAATCATACCATTTAAAAGTATGGAAAATATAGTGGAGATGAGAGTCTGTTACCGTGTGGTTGGGCCATTTGTTAGTCGCTGGCAGAAAAAAAGAATTTTAAAATCAGATAAAAAGTAAACAAAAGACACAACTACCTGGCAGGTTTTAACCTAGTTTTGAAATTAATTTCTCTGTCAACGACTAACACTTGGACCGACCGTACAATGACAGATTGTTATCTTCACAGTAATTTCCAATGGTATGATATAAATTCAAATGCATTTAAACACATGCTTTGTTTACAGTTGGCCTTCATTGTCACTTTAAACCTTTACAGCACAATCCCAAGTTTAACGACTTTTGAGGAAGAAGCCTTTTGAAACCATTGTGGAATAAGTAGAAAATGCTGGTAACCAGCCTTTTCTCCTTATTCCACAATGATTTCTACCATATCAAGAGCAATTTCCATCATTTGAGTCAAATTTCAAATGTCATCTTCAAATTCCTTCAGTTTGATCCGTAAGTCTACATTTTTGTCAACTAGCAGAGTTAACTCTTAACCAGACGACAAAATTTTAGACTGGTCTAAATTGAAAGTATTTGCAGACGAAAAACTGAATGTTGCACAAATTAGGAAGGTTTTCTTTTAAAGGGAAAAAAGATAGTGGGAAAGGGAGAAAATGCTGGTTATCATGAACGGCAGAAGAGTAGTTAATTTATACGTCTGCCTCATTTCTGTGACATTTTATTCCACGGACTAATAAAGTTTGAAATATGACCTCTTTCCCATATATTTTCCCCTTTTCTTTTGGGAGTTTTACCTTTGCAGTGCGCATGAAGCTTTGGTATCATGTATTTCCTCGTATTCTTGAATAATAACCATCAATGCTACTTTAATATTGCCCGTGAAAAATAGACCTTCATGTGACGTACATTCACTAGTATTTAATCGATTAATACGTGCAATTTTTAGGTCATATTTGTGCACTACTTGATAATGATACTAGGTTATATTTTATTTCTACGCTCAGGATTGTTTTCCCAAAGTTATGGTAAGGAAAAATTTCAATCGTTTTATTTATTTCATCCCGTCACAATGATTTAGGGGTACTATTTTACTATATAGCGGCTTATGATTTGGATGTTGGAAGATTAAAGCTTTTCAAACTGATGTTGTTATGTCGTTGAAGTTCACGGCGGCGTAATTTTGTTTCCTTTGAGAAGACGGAGCTTGCTCCAGCCTCGATCTCGCTCCCATCCTTCATTATCGACACAGTGACATCACGCAAAGGACAATTACCTATATTTAGATTATCAGAAAAATTGGCAATCACAGGGACCTCATTGAATGTCCTCAGGCCGTCATTTTTCACAAAGTAGGCTAACGTCCAAATATGAAAAAGATAAAATGATCAGACTGGAACCAAGGCTAGGTGTATAGCACACGGGACCTCGGTTCAACATCTAACCTGAAAGACTATTAGTGATTTCAGCTGGCCAGCCGAGGGAATCGAACCACACCCGAGGCTCAAGTGACCCGAAACATCACGATCACGAGTCCTGCGCTCTACCACTAGAGCTTTGCAGGCTGGTCAACTCTGGACATTAAGTTAAGAGCGCAGAATAAACCCAACCGAAATTTCCATTCTTGGAAAAAGAGCCAACTAAGAGCAATATCAAGGTTACTGATGTGCAGAACATCTCAGCAAAGTGGACAGTGTAGATCATAGATCAGACTGCACATATTGTGCAGTCTGATCTGTATCTACACTGGCCACAATGGGAACTATAGTTGTGAAGACAACTTTAGTGTTTAAAAATGAGATAAAGGCTGGAAACTTCACGTAGAATACGAATACAGATTAGTAGATTGGTTCGAAAAAGACAACAGAAGGTTTCATGTTACTTTCATATTTGTATTTTCGTATAAATTGCAAGTATTTCCTTTCAAAATAATTGTAATTGCATAACAAATGTTTACATGTATGATGAACTGTAATATAACTACATGATTTAAACCATTATACAAAAAATTACAAATGATAAATGTACAAAAGTCTAAAAAGATCAATGGTGAATGAGCTTGTGGCACCCAAAAAATATTATTCTAATATAACATAATGGTCATCACAAATTGTCCAAATGCTTACGAGACGGAGAAGTCTTAAATTTATATCTTTCTTACAGAGATTTAACTCCTTACCAAAGGACAAAATGTTAAGACTTGTTCAAATCAAAAGCATTTGCATGTCACAAATCAGTGTGGCTCACTCGGTATGATTTGCATTAGAGAAGGTAGAAACATGATGGAAACAGGCGAAAATGCTGGTTACCAACATTTTCTCCTTTTTCTACAATGCTTTCTCAGGATCTTTGAAAGCCTGGATTGTGTGGTTAAAGGTTCAATGTTGGGGAAGTTTGTTTTTAAATGTAAGGTCTGTTTGGAATTGCTCTAAAAATTTCTAAAAACACATGATCCTTATCTCACAATGTTTAAGAAAGCTGTTAACCATATTTTGTTCAATTTTTTGATAAACACCTTTCACAGCATTGTTATGGTCATGTTACAGGAGTCCCTGGCTGGCTGGTCTCACCAAATTATTGCAGAAACGATATACAGTGGCTGCAGGGTTTAAAAACCTTTATAAAAATCTGTGCAATGAAAGGTTAACTCTACCAACCCCCCCTTTTTACTTCCAATTTACAGGAGCCCTGGCTGGCTGGTTTCACATAAACATTGTGGAAACAATATTCAGTGGCTACAGGGTTTAAAAATCTTTTACAAATTCTGTGCAATGAAAGGTTAACTCTGCCATCCCCTCCTCCCCCACCCGTCCATTTAAGGTTTACTTCCGAATTAGAGTTTTCAAATGAATACTAAAAATCTGCTATCAGATGTACTAAGGTTAATTCAGGCCAATAAACATTTCCAGATTTCTAAGAAATATGCATCATTTATGTACACAGTTTTCACATTTAAAAATTTAAACATGCAATATATAGGAAGGCTATGAATAAAAAGCTGACAATGGTCAAAGACAAATCTTGTATATTCATATACATATACTTGTATACATACATCTACAACGCTGCTGAAACAGAAACATTTTCAAAGTGAGCAAGAAAACAAATTGACAGAGTACTGTGTTTTTTTTTCCTTAACTCTTGACTACATGACAAAAATGTAGACTTAACCAAGTTTAACTGTTTACCCACACAAAGAAATTTTAGACTCGTCCAAATTGAAAGCAGTTGCAGAAGACAACTTTTGTGTGGCTCAAAAGGTGTGATTTGTTTGCGAGAAGGTAGAAAACATAGTGGGAAAAAGGAGAAAATGCTGGTAACCAGCATTTTTCTCCTTTTTCCCCATATGATTTCAAAAACCTTTCTTTCTCAGGGTTGTTAAAACTCGGGATTGTGTAGTAAAGGGTTGAAGCATTTGCAGACGAAAATTCAAAGGTGGCTCATATGATTTGAGGCTATCTTGGCTAGAATATCTTTTGTCAGTTAGAAGGTCAAACACCCCTAAATATCCCAAATGGAAAGCTGTTTTGGCTAGAATGTCTACCACACTGTCAGACAATGAAGATTGAAGCCCACAATATACTTTCTGTGAGCCAATACTACATGTAAATGGATAAATATAAAATGAATTTGATTGGATGCTTTTAACATGTGACAAATCAGCAGTTTACTCTATGAAATAAACAAGTAACAGTCTCTAAACTCTGTATTCTATCTAAACTACATACATGTACCTGAAACAAATCAGCAGTACATGACTGGGAAAGAAGCCTTTTGAAAACATTGTGTGAAAAGGAGAAAATGCTGGTAAATAGCATTTTCTCCTTTTCCCACAATGTTTTCTACCTTATCATAGAAGAATTACATCTTTTCAGCAACACTGAAATTGTCCTCTGCAAATGCTTTCAATTTTAACAAGGGTAAAATTTTGTCGTCTGGTAGCGGGTTAAAGCCTTTTAAGGTCGTCACCGGCTGGTCCAGCAATGACCAGACCACATTTTTTGGGTGAATGTGGTGTTGGCCATACCATTTTTTTTTTTTCAAGTCTTTCCAAAATGGCAATATTTTAGACAGTCCAATTTGAAAGCACTTGCAGATGACAAAACTTATATGGCACAAATGATGGGATTTGTATCAAATAGTTAAGAAAACATTGTGGGAAAAGGAGAAAATGCTGGTTACCAGCATTTTCTCCTTTTCCCAAAACGTTTTCAAAAGGCCTACTTCTCAGGGTCGTTAAAACTTGGGATTGTGTAGTAAAGGGTTAAATATTTCAAATGTTGGTATTTGTCCTGGAAAAAGTCGAAAACATTGTAAGAAAAGGAGAAAATGCTGGTTACCATAATTTTTCCTCCATTTCCAACGATGTTTTTAAAAGCTTTCTTTCTGACTATTGCGAAAACAGGTCTTTTTGTTGAAAAGATTCAACGCATGCAAAACGAAACCAATTTGGAACCCTTCAAATCTGTTGCATTCAGAACTTATCAGCCCCTGAAATGAATTTGCTGCAGTCAACTCTAAGAGTCAACTTTTCACACTGTTTTCCTGAAGTTATGAGTTGAGCAACAAGCAAGCACTCCTTTACAATGCTAGAGTAATAAAATGTACATTTTGACTCCTAACCAAACAAATAAAACTTCGATCTCAAACAAACTGAAAGCAATTTGCAGGCAACAAAACAAATATAGCTCATGTGATGATTTCTGTCTTTGATGGGTTAGAAAACATTGAGGGAAAAAAGGGAAAATACTAGTAACCGGCATTTTCCCTTTTTTCCCACAATGTTTTCAAAAGCCTTCTTCTTCAGGGTCAGGCTCTTTCCACAATGTTTACTACAATCTGAAGGACAAACCCAATCATTTGTGCCATATTTATTTTGTTGTCTGCAAATGCTTTCAATTCAACTGAGTTTTAACCTTTGCCATCTAATAGAGAGTTAGCTAGAGTCAGTTAGAGTTAATTTTAGAAATGCCAACAGAGTGTGAAAAAGACACATAGAAAAAACATTTGCAGGAAACACAGATGCATTTTTTTTATGGTGGGAAAAACACTATGGAAAAAAGAAGCCATCTTATATAACAAGAATTTGCTCCTTTTCCCCAATATTTACAACATCTGTCCAAACGTACTCCGCAAAGACATAGAAACTTGTATCTGTATGGTAATAGATAAAAAGAATTAACAAGAAATAAGTAAAAGTTCAGTTAGGTCACTTATACATCCTCTCCTAAAACTGAAAGACTACCTGGTACTATATACATCCTAAAACACAAGATATACTCTTAGTAGAGCTGCTTCTACACATATCTATATACATAACATGCATCTCTCATATAAAAACTTACCAAGTATTTTAACTGAGTCATGCTCTGTGAAAAGGGGGTTTAGTGTATTTGCAAAAAGTATGTATCCATGTCAGCCTGCACAGTTTGCGCCCACTGACCTTAGTCCAAACTTTCTGCTATTGTTAAATTTTCAGCATGACAAAGGACAATTCTATTTCATCATTAACCCTGTACCATACGAGCCAAAGTTTTAACTATCCCTATAAATAAAGCCTTTGAAAACATAATTGGAAAAGGAGAAAATGGTGATAACCAGCATTTTCTCCATTTCCCACAATGTTTTTTCTACTCTTTATAGACAACTTACCTCCATTAGTTGCTGTATATTTGTCATCTACAAATGCTTTGAATTTGGTAGAGTGTAAAATGTTGTTGTTTGGTAAAGAGTTAACCCTTTACCACATGACAAAAATTTTAGACCCATCCAAATTAAAAGCATTGGCACATGACAATTTCAATGTGGCTAAACTGGTGTTCTTTTTCTTTGATAGGATAGAAAACATTGTGGGAAAAGGAGAAAATGCTGGTTATCAGCATTTTCTCCTTTTCCCACAATGTTTTCCAAAGTCAAAAGTCGGCACTGTGAGGTAAAGGGTTAAGCCAGTTTTTGGCAAAATAGATTCATCTCATGCAACAACTTGACTGGTATAATGCATTACAAAGAATCATTAACTCTTTACCAAATGACAAAATTTAAGACTGGTCCAAATTGAAAGCATTTGCAGGAGACAAAATAAATGTGACTGAAAAATTGAAAATTTGTTTTTGTAGAGGTAGAAAACATTGTGGGAAAAGGAGAAAATGCTGGTTACCAGCATTTTCTCCTTTTCCCACAATATTTTCAAAAGGCTTCTTTCTCAAGGTCATTAACAGTTAAACATCTTTTTCTCAGTGCCCTACTTACATACATATCACACATCTCTCATAAAGAAAAGTAAATAAGTATTATATTACATGGATCAAAGGATTTTTTGAAAATCCTGAAATTCTACAAATTTATCAATTCTAACTGGAATTATGATGGAAAAAGCTTCCTTGTTTGTGTCAAAAAAAATCCTGAACCCAGGATTATGCCAAGTTTTATTAACGTAAAAATCAGTCCCAAATTTTAACATCAATGAAATATTAACTCAAGAAAATATTGTGGGAAAAGAATCAAGAACTGGAGAAAGCTTTACCTCTTTTTCCCACAATGGTTTTAAACCTTTCATTTACAAACCAATCCTATGAGCAATATTTTGATTTTTCATCTACAAATGTTGCCAATTTTGACCAGTCCAAGATGCATGTTTGTCATCAGCAAAGATAAAAATACATTGCCATATACGCTACTCTTAAACTGACCATGAATATGAGCCATGCTCTGACAAAAGGGAGCTTAATGCATCTGTGATTCTTTTTATACCATGTAAGTCAGCACAGGATTATGGATCCATAAAAATTAAATTTGTCTAACAAGCAACTGAATCGTAAGGTAGACAGGTCCCTTGATATATAGAAAATTAATAAGTGGCGAAAAGTTTTGTCCCACATCAGGCTGCGCGGACTGCGCAGGCTGACCTGGGCCGATACTTCTCACAGATGCATTAAGCCCCCTTTCAACAGAGTATGGCTCATATACTAATGGAAAACATTTCAGCAAAAAAAAAAAGACCGTTTTTTGAATCTGCAAGAAAAAAGCGATTGCTTGAAAGCATGATATCAAACACAGTGATAGAAAGAAAGCCAAGTAGAGTTACAAAAATCTGAATATTTATAATACTGCCATTTGCCACAATATTTTCTTTAGTCTGACTAAATGTCCATAGTTATACAATTATCACATAAATTTCATATCATGATTACTCAAGACTTTCTTTGACTACTTTTACTCTTTCCGACACAACAAAATTTTAGACTTGTCCAAATTAAAGGCATTTACAGACGACAAATTACATGGGGCCAACAGGATGGTTTCAATCTTTGAAAAGGTAATAAAACATTGTGGGAAAAGGAGAAAATGCTGGTTACACACATTTTCTCCTTTTTCCACAATAATTTCAAAAGGCTTCTTCCTCAGGGTCGTTAAACCCTTTACCATACAATCCCGAGTTTTAACAAGCCAGAGAAAAAGGCCTTTTGAAATCATATTGGGAAAAGGAGAAAATGCTGGTAACCTTTTTTCCATGTTTTCTACCCTTTCAAAAACAAATTACTGTAAGCTGTTTGAGTCACATTCAATTTGTCGTCTGCAAAGGCTTTCAATTCAGACAAGTGTAAAATTTTGTTGTCAGGTAAAGGGTTAACCATTTAATAGTTTTTGAAAACATTGTGGGAAGAGGAGAACATGCTGATAACCAGCACTTCCTCCTTTTCCTCCAATATTTTCAACCCTTTCAGAGATTCCCCCCCCCCCCCCAAAAAAAATCTTTAGAGGGAAAAGGGAGCAATTGCTAGTCCAAGAAATACTCTTAGACCAAAAGATATATCTGTTTTTTAACATCTCTTTTACATGAATGGGTCTATGGAAAAGCTGACTATACACATTATGCCGATACATCCTTTACACATATGCTAAAAATGACAAACATTTGTACACAGTAAACTCAAAAGTTACATATAATACAAGTCTTCTACATTGTCTAATCAGCACCATTAAACTTTCTCTAAATGGCAAACGTCAAACAGATGAGCTAAAAATCCAGCAGCCATGCACAATTTATGACAGCTACAGCTATAGATATTGTTCTTACTGAGCACTTTTCACTCATTACCTGCGACAGATGACTTCTGAAAACACTGTAGCAAAAGGAGAAATTGCTATATTCAGGGATCATATATAACAAAAAAACTACCCTAATTAACAAGAATGGTCTCAAGGTCATCGGCTGGTAATTTTTTTCTCGAGGTAATGGGTAAAAGAGAAAAGAATGTATTACAAATGGGTTTAACAGCAATAAAGCAAAACTTGTTGCAAACTTTTTCAAGTAATATACAACTATATAACATGGTGAAATATTCATTGTTTATGACTTTAACTCTTTCCCAAACAACAATATTTTAGACGGGTATAATTTGAAAGCACTTGCAGGTGACAAAATTTGTATGGCACCAATTATGGCATTTGAATCGGGTAGTCAATAAAAGCATTGTGGGAAAAGGAGAAAATGCAGGTTACCAGCATTTTCTTCTTTTCCCATAATGTTTACAAATGGCCTACTTCTCACGGTCCTTAAAACTCGGAATTGTGTGGTAAAGTGTTAAGCCGGTACCAACCAATATCAAACTTTTATGACCACGAGCGTGAAGATTTCTGAAATCATCTAGGGAATATTTGAGAATGCCCATGGCCAGCATTTTCTTCTTTTCTCACAATGTTTTATTCCCTCAAAAGACATCCTCATTTAACTCTTTACAACAAAACAAAATTTTAGGCTCCTCCAATTTGAAAGTATTTGCAGATGACAAAGTAGATTTTGATTAGATGGTAAGATTTGTCCGTGAAAGGAAGAAAACATTGTTGGAAAAGGTGAAAATGCTGGTTACCAGCAGTTTTCTTTGTTCTCACAATGTTTTCCAAAGGCTTCTCCCTCAGGGTCGTTTAGTTGGGATTGTGTGGTAAGGGCTTAAGCCAGTCTGAATTTTGTATCTGCAAATGCTTTAAATATGGACAAGTGTAACATTTTCTTAATATAGAAATATGGTACAGAAACAAAAATGTGAATGGAGATGAACAAAAAATCCAACTAAATCACAATGTCTCTCCCTATTAACCATTTGCCACACAATCCTGAGTTTTAACGACCCTAGGAAAATAGCCTTTTGAAAACATTGTCGGAAAAGGAGAAAATGCCCATAATCAGCATTTCTCCCTTTCCTACAATGTTTCTACCCTTTTAGAAGTCCGGTTTCAGCAATTGAGCCACATTTAATTCATCGTCTGCAGCAGCATTGAATTTGGACTGGTGTAAAATTTTGTCGTTTGGTAAACAGTCAACTCTCTACCACACGACAACTAGAGGCCCTGAAGGGCCTGAAATTGCTCTACTGGCAGTGATTTTGCTTTTATGCTAGCTTACATTATAAACTCATGATGCAAAAAGAACAAAAATACAAAGATTAAAACAAGAAATGCCGACTTCATCGCATAAACAAGAAATTGAAATTTTCAACTTGAAATGGCTACTTTTCCCATACTGTTTGTTGGATTTTTTTTTCAAAATCAATAGGGTTGAAGCTATTGATGAGATAAACAAACTGTACAAGTTTCACAAAAATCTGATAACAAATGCAGACTTTATCGCGTAAACAAGAAATGAAAATTTTCAACTTGAAATGGCTACTTTTCCCATACTGTTTGTTGGATTTTTTTCAAAATCAATAGGGTTGAAGCTATTGATAAGATAAACAAACTCTACAAGTTTCATGGAAATCTGACCACAAATGCTGATTTAATCACATAAACAAGAAATAGAAATTTTCAACTTGAAATGGCTACTTTTCCCATACTGTTTGTTAGATTTTTTTCAAAATCGATAGGATTGAAGCTATTGATGAGATAAACAAACTGTGCAAGTTTCATGGAAATCTGACCAAAAATGCAGGCTTTATCGCGTAAACAAGAAAATGACTAACGGATGGACAGACGGACGGAATGATGGACAGACGGACGGACGACGGAAACCACGCCATGACATAAGCTCTGCTGGCTTTCAGCCAGTAGAGCTAAAAATGTAGACTTTTCCAAATTGAAAGCTTTTTCAGACCACAGTTTAACCCTTTACCAAACGACAAAACTTTAGCTTGAACCAGACTGAAAGCATTTGCAGACAACAAATTAAATGTTGTTAAAATGAAGTTTTTTGTCTGTCATAAGGTAGAAAACACTGCGGGAAAAGGAGAAAATTCTGGTTACCAGTATTTTCTCCTTTTCCCGCAATGTTTTCAAAAGCCTTCTTTTTCAGGGTCGTTAAAAGTGGGGATTGTGCGGTAAAGAGTTAAATGTGTCTAAAATGATGGACTTTGTTTCTGATAGCATAGAAAACAATGTGGGAAAAGGAGAAAATGCTGGTTACCAGCATTTTCTCCTTTTCCCACAATGTTTTCAAAAGCCTTCTCTTTCAAGGTTTTTTAAAACTACAGATTGTGTAGTAAAGGATTAATTAATACAGACAGGAAACATAGTCTTAAGCACAGAGAATGAAAGAAAAAGCATTTTCTAATACAAGTAGTATGAACCGTTGAAAAAGAGAAGATCTTTTGTTTTTCCTGTCTTTACATATTTAATCCATTCATTGTAGCGTAAAGCTGGTCCATTTTCATAGACAATCTGTTTTTCCTGGCAAACTCGTCTTCTTCCAGAGCTGTGAACAGATCCTCTCTATACAGTTCTAGGTATTTATACAGTTCATAAAGTGCTGCGTTCATGTTGAATTCATCTTGGTGAGCCTGTAACAGGAGAAGTAAAAAGTTGATCACATTTCATCCAATGTACTGTACTATTCCTTTCGAAACAGTCCCGCTTTTCAATGCTTTATCAAACAGTAATATGTTATAATGATACTAGGGAATAGGACATTTGAAAACATCATGGGAAATGGAGAAAATGCTGGTAACCAGTATTTTCTCCCTTTCTCACAATATTTTCTGCCCTTTAAAATGTAAATTTTAATTCTTCAATCATTTTCTATTTTGACGTCTGCAGATGTTTTCATTTAATACAAGTCTAAAGCTTTGTCATTTAGTACAAAGTTGAATTGCACATGCATGAATATTGATAGTAACATGTTCTTGCTCCCTTTCTAATAATGTTTCTCTACCTTTTGTTGTACCAGTCAAGAGATTACAACTTGCTTGTTAAGTTTTACCAGCCCTTGTGTGACCGACTTGGCCCTGCAACTAAGGCTTCTTTTGTGGCCTGCATTTTTGACTTTTCCCACAGTGTTTTCAAAGCTTTCATCAAGAATGGGGGGGGGGCATTCATGTAAATTAAATTGTCTCCCTTGCCAGCTAAAGACTAAAGGTAACCAAATGAAGGATTGGTCCTTTCACCTGTATTCCTTTGTTCTTAGCCTTGGTTCCCTTGGGGATGTTGCGATAAATACAACAATGATATACGATATATGTCAAAGGCCCCCATGTAATTCAAATCAAATTCTGCTCTTAATCATCGGGACCTACATATATATATATCAATCTGTTAAACAATCTAACTAGATTTTGCTTGCAATATTATCTCCAGAACATAGCTGTACAGTACAAGAAAATCAAGGATAAAAACCAAGTAATCCCCTTATCAGGACCAATGTAATACTGGAGAGGAATCAAGGGAAATAACTGAGGAATGGCCCTCGTTGTTTGATTGCTGGTTAAACACTGAATACTTTTTAAAATCTGTTAAGGCCTTAAGCATATAGTGGCTTTGAAAGGACATTGGCAAGCCTGTATTCATCAACCATTGCTAATCACATTCTTGTCTAATTTTCAAGATTTCCTAAATTTCAGTGACACTTTTTCACACTGGCTAAACCATGTGGTTTAGCCAATCTACATGATTTAGCCAATAAGGAATTTCTAAATATCAAAGCAGCATAAATTCTGATTAGCTAGCCCAATAATATTTGGTTAAGCTAATATTTGGTTTAGCCAATCAGAAATTGAGTTAGTTTCTAAATCAAGAAAAGGACAATGCAATTTAGATTGACTGATTGATTGATTGTATGGTGTATAACACTGTTTTCAACATTATTTCAGTTATATTATGGTGGCCAGTGTACCTGTCCATGCTTTCCTGGAGTTCCTATTACTAATACTCTGCACAATTTTCTTTCCACGCTACTGGCCGCTTTCCCACATAACCATCATTGAAACAATGGTCAGTGGTGGGAGAGGAATGAACCTTGTCACGCTGACTATCATCAATCATCGGAAAGAAATTGGCCAAGCTAGGAATCAAACCAGCGACCCCCTGTACTCAAGTCCTGTATGTTACTGACTGAGCTACCCGGGCCTGGCAATGGAATTTACAACAGTCAGGTCCTGGAATGCATGAATAGCTACACTGGTTTCCATGATATATATGATATACTGTAAGAAACACCAGCAAGCAGACTAACATACATACCCTTGACTCTTCTGTCATCATGGCTGTCATATCCTGGTCACTAATGGCTGGCATCATTTTGATATCTTGGTAATACCTAGTGACATCAAAAATAACAATGAAAATTTTTAACCCTTTAACCCTTTACCACACAATGCCAACTTTTAACGACCCTGAAAACAACCTTTTGAAAACATTGTGGGAAAAGTAAAAAATGCTGGTTTCGAGCACAAAACGTGCAGTCTGATCTTAGATCTATAATGTCCACTTGTGCAGTTAAGCCTATACAGTCAAAATCTTTGTAATTTTCAATGGATTGTATTTAGAACCGTCAAAAGAGGTTGAGTTTATTTATTTGACGCTGATAGAGTTAAAACCCCATATGGCCTTCAACATGTGAAAAGAGGCATTCGGACATTTGCATTAAGTGTCGTCTCGGATCAGCCTGCGCAGTCTGCGCAGGCTGATCTGAGACGACACTTTCCGATCGTGTGTGATTTTCTATTTCACACAAGTCTACTGTTGGACAAAATCTAATGTTGACGTAAAGTACCGTCTCGGATTAGCCTGCGCAGGTTGATCCGAGATGACACTGGGCAAATGTCCTAAAGCCCCTTTTCGCAAGTTGCAGACCATATTTACAGAGCATGGCTCATTGATGTTGATACAGTGTGGCAGATCAACATGACAATTTAATGAAGTTCACTGAACATCTTAGGTAAATCTTTTTTCCCTAAAATTACTATTATTTACATTAGTAGTAAACAGATTTAACCATTTACAAAACAATCCTGACTTTAAACAACCTGGGGAAAAAACCTCTGAAAACATTGTGGGAAATAGAAACAAGAGGGCCATGATGGCCCTGTATCACTCCATCTGCTAATAAGTAAAATACCTTCACCCCAAACATTACAACATTAAAATTTGGTAGCCCTAGGATTTATGGTTTGGAGCAAGAAGATTTTAAGAATTTTCACTCTATAAGCACTGACCCATGGGGTAGGGACAAATTCGGAAGAGGCCTACTAGATGATAACACTCATAAAATATTAAATCTGTAGCTCATAATCAGAAACAAGGAGATTCTTTATGTTTTCATTATATAAGCTAATGTAAAACTTGTGAAAGACCCATAGGGCTGTTATATGAATAATCTAGGTAGAGGTCCATAAGATAACTAACTATACATGTAAAATTTGGTAGCCCTAGGCCTTATGGTTAGTAACAAGAAGATTTTTAAAGTTTTCGCTATATAAGCCCATGTAAAACTTGTGATCGGAGCCAAACTTGACCCCAGGGCTACAATTCGGACCCTCTTTGTAGAGGCCCATTAGATGAAAGCTACATGCAAAATTTTGGTAGCCCTAGGCCTTATAGATAGGTACGAGAATATCTTAAAATTTTTCCTATGTATGCTCATGTAAAACTTGTGACCCCCAGGGCTTCGACCCAGGACTATTATTTGGGCACACGTGGTAGAGGCCCACTAGGTAAAGCTACAAGCAAAATTTGGTAGCCCTAGGCCTTATGGTTAGGTACAGGAAGATTTCTAAAGTTTTCTCTATGTAAGCCTGTGTAAAACTTGTGACCCCTTGGGCAGGGCTAATTTTGACCTCAGGGCTATAATTTGAGGAAAATTGGTAGAAATATATCAGATAAAGCTGCATACCAAATTTGGTAGCCCAGGGCCTTATGGTTTCAGACAAGAAGATTTTTGAAGACTGTCAATATTCTTTAGTTTTGTTGCCATGGCAGAGTTTTTTTTAATGAATCAAATTCTTTCAACAAATTCTGAAGATGACCATAGCAGTATCATTTCTGTGAAGTTTCATCAAAATTTGATGGGTAGTTTCAGAGAAGATGCTTGGAAAGTTATCACATGGACGGATGGACAGACGGATGCTGGGCCATGACATAAGCCCACTGGCCTTTGGCTGGTAACCAGCATTTTTCCTTTTCACACAATGTTTTCTATCCTATCACAGACAAATCTCATGTTTCTAATGATGTGTACAATGATAACAAAACTTATTTGGTTACCTAAAAATGGTTGCCAGAAATTATTTTCCAAACAAGCAAGTAATGACAACAGTCAATTCTCTTTGAAAGAGGAAAGAGATAAAAATCCCCTTACCTGTCCACCCATTTCTTATAGGTAGGTATATCTTTGGCATAGAGAAGTTTACTAGATGGTGAATCCTTGCCCAGTTTATGGTCACTCATTGAGCAGGAATCCATAAAGTTTTGAGCAACGACGGACAAACAGGAATCCACAATATTCGACTTGTAAATGTCAAACACAAAGTTTGGGTTCTTGATCACATTCACCCAAAACCTCAATGGAAGACTGAAATAAAAAAGGAGTAAAGAGATTAATTAACATAATTCAAAAAGTATTTCACTAATGCCATAGGGTTAAGTACACCTATCCATGTTTTTCATTAACAGTTCTATAACCCATTTCCATGCTACCTGCTGATTTATAGCAATAGAAAATTCACAGATACACAAGTCCTATATTTGTAAACCAATTGGAAGCAATATTGCAGGTGAACAAGTTCCAATGGCAGAGAGGCTTACATCAAAATTTCATGGAAAACTATCGCGGTGAAGAGACAAAATTGTGTCCACAGACAGATTGATGGTCAACTTAATTTCAATATTCTTCCTCTCCTAAATTTGATGTGAGGGTATAATTAATGAAATTTGTAGTGGGTATAAAACATAAAATTTGTTGTGAGGGTTTAAAAATAAGTTTAGACCTGTGGTGGGAGGTATTACAATTTCTTCCTTTACCAAGCAATTCAGTTTGTTGTGAGGGTATAAATAATGAAATTTGTAGTGGGTATATAACATAAAATTTGTTGTGGGGGGTATAAATAATGAAATTCGTGAGTATAAAACATAAAATTTGTTGTGAGGGTATAATGAAATTTGTAGTGGGTATAAAACATAAAATTTGTTGTAGGGGGTATAAATAATGAAATTTGTAGTGAGTTTAAAACATAAAATTTGTTGCGAGGGTATAAACTAGAGCTGTCACTGAATGTGACTTAATACCCCCACCAGCGCTTTGACAGAAACAGGCAATTACTAGTATTTTGTACACAACGGACACGCAGACAGACACACGGACAGACAGGCTGATTCCAGTATACCCCCAAAAACATTCATTTTGCGGGGGTATAATAATGAAATTTGTAGTGGGTATAAAGCACAAAATTTGTTGAGTGGATATAAAAATAAGATTAGATCTGTGATTGGAGGTATTACAATTTCTTCCTTTACCAAGCAATTCAGTGCTTAAACAACTCTCTATTAGAAAGCTAAAAGGCCACCAGCATTTTCTACTATTCCAACAATGTTTCCTACTCTTTAAAGACTCATCCCATAATCGAAGCAAATTTCAATTTGTAGTCAGGATTGTTTTTAATTTACCCTTTACTAGACAACAAAATTTTAGCCTTCATGAAATTGAAAGCGTCTGCAGATGACAATTTCAATGTCGCTCAATTGTTCATCGATAGGGTAGAAAACATTGTGGGAAAAGAGAAAATACTGGCTACCAGCATTTTCTCTTTTTCCCACAATGTTTTCAAAAGGCTTCTTTCCCAGTCATTAAAAGTCAGCATTTTGCGGTAAAGAGTTAAGGGCAAGTTTAGAATTTTGTCATCTGCTGAAAAGTTAACTCTTTACCACACAACAAAATTTTAGACTAGTCCAAATTGAAAGCATTTGCAGACGGCAAATTAAATGTAGCTCAAATGATGAATTTCGTCTTTAATAGGGTAGAAAACATTGTGTTAAAAGGAGAAAATGCTGGTTATCAGCATTTTCTCCTTTTCCCACAGTGTTTTCAAAAGGCCTCTTCCTCAAGGTCATTAAAACACAGATTGTTTGGTAACGAGTTAATAAAGCGTTAAACTAATACCACAGTCAAATATGTCTATGAGTCTGCCCTGTCTGTGTATCTGTCTATCTTACCTATTGGATTTCCAAGTATGGACCACATCTGGTTCCTGGATTCCATGTAACAAGGCTTGATCGTCCAGGAAATCAAACATGTATTTAATGGCTAAAGGAAGAGAGGTACAACGGTGGACGGTGCTGAAGATTCTCTCAAACAGGTCATCCACAAATTGCTGTAATGTACCCTGTGACAGAAACATAATTATGTCATGCTCTGTGGAAAAGGGGCTGAAAGCATATGCGAAAACTATCAACCCATGTCAGCCTGCGCATTCCGTGCAGGCTGACATGGGCCGAAACCTTTCGCTATCTTCAAATTTTCTGCATGTTAAGGAAAAATTCTACCTCATGATTCAGTCTGTTGTTTGATTAAACGTATCTTATGGATCCGCAATTAAGTGATGTCCTGCCTGGTATAATGCATTACGGAGATGCATTTAGCCCCCTTTTGCCAGAGCATGGTTCAGTTATATCATTTAAGCAAACTTTGCCCTTTCAGCCAAAGTTTAAAGTGAATGTCTTTGGTAATGACACAGATAAAAGAAAATTTCAAAGTTTCCAACAATGACCCAGATGCAGAACATGACGGGGCTACAACACCTCGAGTTTTCTTTAAACAGTTCAACAGAAGCACATTTTCTGCATCTTGTACAAAGAAAAGCAGCACTTCTAATTCTTTGCCCTGTCCATGAAATCATGGCGCTAACTCTAACATCAATAGAGAATAAAACTCGGACCGTGAGAGCTTTACAGCTAAACTTCTATTAGCTCCTTTAAGCTGGGGAGCGGTTAACAGAGGGGGGGCATCAAATGAAAAATAAATGGTACTTTTTTCAAATAATGAAGAAACAGCTGATAAATCATACAAGAATTGTAGCTATAGGCCTTATGATTCAAAACAAAAAAATTGTTACAGTTAACACACCCACACACACCCACGGACCCTTTCTACAATAGGGGGTACAAAAATTAACCCTTAGGCTGCCTTTCACGACTGAAGTTGCCTTTGCGGCCACTGTAGATCAAAGATCAGGCTGCAGAACATGTTTCCTTTTTCCACAATGTTTTCTACCCTATCAAAGACAATGACCCAGATGCAGAACATGACGGGGCTATTTGTTGTCTGCAAATGCTTTCAATTTGGATATGTCCAAAATTTTGTTGTTTGGTAAAGAGTTAATGCTTACCTTTGTTGCTAAGAGCCTAGTGAGGTAGATCTCAGAGACCATCTTACTGCCTCTGTCTCCTTCCTTATTGCCTTCTTGATCATGCTGTTTGACCTACAGATATAAATAGGTTAACACGTTTTTGACTTACAAGTGACATAAATAGGTTAACACCTTTTTGACCTTCAGACGACATAAACAACTTAATTTTTTTTTTACCTACGGATGACGTAAATAGGTTAAAACCTTTTTTTTTTAAACCTACAGATGACATAAATAGGTTAACACTTTTACCACAAAATACTGAGTTTAAATGACCCTGAATAAAGAAGACTTTTGAAAACATTGTGGGAAAAGGAGAAAATGCTGGTAACCAGCATTTTCTCCTTTTCCCACAATGTTTTCTATTCTATCAAAGCCAGAAATCATCATTTGAGCTACGCTACATTTATTTTGTCATCTGCACATGCTTTTAATTTGATCAAGTGGGGTAGAGCCTAGTGAGGTAGAACTCAGAGACCATCTTACTGCCTCTGTCTCCTTCATTATTGCCTTCTTGATCATGTTGTTTGACCTACAGATGACATAAATAGGTTAACACTTTTTTTTCTTTTCTTTTTTTTTAAAATAAACAGATGACATAAACAGGTTAATACTTTTTAACCTACAGATGACATAAATAGGTTAACACTTTTTTGACCTAAAGATAACACAAATAGTTTAACACTTTTCCTATACCCTTTTCCACACAATTCCAAGTTTAAACAACACCAAAGTAAGAAGGCTTTTGAAAACATTGTGGGAAAAGGAGAAAATGCTGGTAACCAGCATTTTCTCCTTTTCCCACAATGTTTTCTGTTATATCAAAGATAGAAATCATCATTTGAGCTACATTTATTTTGTCATCTGCATATGCTTTGAGTTTGGTTGAGTTCAAAATTTTATTGTTTGTCAGAGTTACTCCCGGCTTAACAATCTATGGGAAGGGGATTTTGAAAGCATCATAGGCAAAGGAGAAAATGCTGGCAACAAGCATTTTTCCTTTCCCCAAGATGTTTCTCTATTTATTCAGAGTCAAATTCAATACTTTCAGCAATATTTTTATGTGTCATCTGCAAATGCTTTCAATATGGACCATTCTAAAATTTTGTCAACGTGTAAAGAGTTAAACTTTTTTCTAGAAACTGCAAAAGGTGTAAACCAGTCAAAACATCACAAATTGCAGATGATTTTTTCCATCTTCCTGTTGATCTCATTTTAATACATTGTGGCAAAGGAAAAAATTGCTAATAACAAGCAAACCCTTCTTTTACCAACAAGTTTTTGTACTTCATCATATATCAATAAATCACGTTGATGATGCATAATTTTCCAATGCTTTTCAGACTTCTACTACATATTTGTTTTAGTGGGTAATGGATTATGTACATGTACATGGATCTACCTAGGTTTTAATGATGGATCAAATGGTGTTTTATACCACTTACAACATGTCATCTAGAAACAGCTCACTTATTCATACGCACCAGGCTGGGGGTTAAAAATGTTATGACCACCAACACTCCCATAAAAACCTATTGCTTCACGAGAGGATTGACCTGGGGCCTCCAGGTTTCCAATCCTAAACCTTTAACCCTTTAAGCCCTAGAAATATTTAAGGTGTTTTTGCAGACAGTGTAAATCAAGATCAGACTGCACAGAGCAAGCAGTCTGATCTTAGATGGCACTGCCTGCTACTATGTTACCTACTCCAATGCAACCAACTTTAAAATACCAATATTTGAGGTTGTTTTTTTTTCTCAGTTAAAAAGGTCCAAGTCATTAATTCAGCACTTTAAGGGTGAACACGAAGCCATGCTAGACCCCGTAGCCTTAAAGCCTAAAATGTAAGCCTTCAGACAAACACAGAAACAAACAATAGCACTGTTTGCCAGTGCCAACACTTGGCTGCAAGTGCTATTTTAGTAACAATTCCTAATCACAGACAGGGAACAGCTATGTCAAAAACGTATTAGGAGTTATCTGCCCTTATGGTATGGGTTTCCTTTTTGATAGTAGACTACTAGCCAAAGTTTGAAGACAACATCTCCAAAAATAACATCAGATATGAGAAACTGTCAAATTTTTGTGCACAACAATGATGACAGGGTCATGACAATACCCAAATATTATCTTTGAAAACAGCCAAGGTAAGAAATGGCTGTCATTTCAAACAGTGTGGCAGTAGTTCTGTATACTCAGAGCCTGTTGGACATGCTGGATTTCAGTATACTTACTAAGTGATAGTATTTGACGCCATTTTCTGACATATTTTCTACATTTTGTTGCGTTGCTGTTCTGTTTAATGATGGACTTCTACTGCTGTATAAAACACTGCTATCTGTAATTGTAAGACATAATGGTTAGAAAAAAAAAATTTCTTTTTGCAGTTTTACTGAATTATCCAACATCATTACCCAAAAAAATGGTAAGAGACTATTTTTTTTTTTTAACCTGTGGTAGATTACAGCCTGCAGACACCTTTTTTCATATCGCAGCAGATCACTTTGAAAATTCATTTTTTTTTTAAAACAACATTATGTCTATTTGATTTTCATAGATGTTATGGGTATTTTAATCCTTCATAACAAAATCCTCAGTTTTAACAACCTTCAACCCTTTACCACACAATCCCGACTTTTAATGACCCTGATAAAGAAGTCTTTTGAAAACATTGTGGGCAAAGGAGAAAATGCTGGTAACCAGCATTTTCTCCTTTTCCCACAATATTTTCTACTTTTCCCAAAACAAATTTCGGTATTTGAGTCATATTTATTTTGCCGTCTGCAAATGCTTTCAGTTTGGAATAGTCCAAAATTTTGTCATGTGGTAAAGAGTTAAGTAGAAGGATTTGGAAACCATTTTGAAAAAGAAGAAATGGCAAGCAATTCTTCCCTTTCCCACGATGTTTTCCACTCTTTAAAAAAACAAATTTCAGCTTTTGAGTCCCATTTTCTGTCTCGTCTACAAATGCTTCAATATGGACAAGTCCATCTTTGCAAGCCAGGGTGACAGTCACTGCATAGATCTTGCCTAAGATCTACATGATCGTGACCTTGGCTTGCAAAGATGGGACAGGTCTAACATTTTGTCATCTTGTTAAAAGTTAACCCTTTACCCCACAATCCCGAGTTTAAACGACCCTGAAAATACAAGATTTATGAAAACATTGTAGAAAAAAGGAAAAATGTTGGTAACCAGCATTTTCTCATTTTTCAACCATGTTTTCTACCCTTTTAAAAATCAATGCAAGTCATTTGAACAATTCATTTGTCCTCTAAATTTTGTGGTCGGATAAAGAAGTAACTTACATTCATCTTTTGCGCCCAGTCTACGATAGTCGTAACCTTTGGAACCGAAGGATTTGTCAGATGTAATGGATAGGTCATAGATGGATGGAGTTTGTTTGGGAACTAAGGCCATGTATGCACCATCAGGAACCTAGAAAACATAAGGAAATTTCTATAAAATCTCTTATTTCCTGCCTAATATATGGGTCCATGCTGTATACGTGGATATTACTTGCGTCAAAAAATCTGTGAAATACCAATTACGTACATTTTGCGTACAGAAATGTTTGTGAATTCAAGACACTCGTTACCTGTTGGTATACTTGTAAAAAACATGAACAGCAAAGTTCCCGAATTTTTCAAATTTTTGAAATCGCAAAAAATCTCCACTTATACACTATTTACCAACCATCCTTAACCCTTTACCACACAACAAAATTTTAGACCTATCCAAATTGAAAGCATTTGCAGACGACAATTTCATACTGGCTCAAGTGACACAATTTTTCTTTGACAGGGTAGAAAGCTTTGTGGGAAGAGGAGAAAATGCTGGTTACCAGCATTTCTGTTTCTGTCACTTCAGAAGTGAAGTCAGAAATTTTGTACAGAATGTCAAATGGTGCCATCCATAGTGCTAACCTAATTTCAGGAGAAATGAATCCAGATGATTTTGAAATATGGTTGTTCTTAAAAGTATGACAACAACAACTTCATGGTGTGCTCAGGGGTAGCAGACCTTGCACTCTTTACAGTGAAAATAAATATATCTACAGTAAAATAAGACAGGTGAATTTTTACTTGGGATCTGCTATAAAACCATGATTACACAAGTAAAAATTTGAAAACAATCGGACATCACATAAAAAAGTTATGAAGAAATTCCACAAACTTTTTGCTCAGCCCTCGTAACTATACAAATTTTACTAAACTTCAATGTTTTACCTGATAATGTGCCAATGTATTTAGTCGTTTATAGTCACCCTCCTGTTTACTAGTATTGTCTATATCAGTTAAAATCATCTTCTGCATTCCTGACTGTTCCCACTCTGTGTGGGCAAATAAAACTGAAACAGACATACAGCAATTATAATTTAAGCCCTTACCAAACAATACCAAGGTTTAACCCTTTACCACACGATCACGTGTTTTAACAACCTTCGGCAAGAATGCTTTTGAAAACATTGTGAGAAAAGGAGAAAATGCTTGTAACCAGCATTTTCTCTTTTTCCCACAATGTTTTCTACTTTGTTACACGAAAGCTCTATCATCTGGGACACGTTTCCTTTGCAATCTGCAAACGATTCGAGTTCGGATGAGTCTTAACTTTTGTTTTGGGGTAACGGGTTAACAAACCGGAGAAAAATGGCTTTTGAAAACATTGTGGGAGAAGAAATGCTGGTAACCACCATTCTCTCTTTTTCCCACAATGTTTTCTATTCTTTGAAAAACAAATTTCTATTTTTGAGTCACATGTATTTTGTCGTCTGCAAATGCTTTGAATTTGGACAAGTCTAAGATTTTGTTATTCGGTACAGTTAACGCTACGTCACAACGTAAGTCCAGACTTGTCAATATTGACAGTATTTGCAGACAACAAATTGACTCTTTATCAAATGAAAAAATTTTAGACGTGACCAATTTGAAAGCATTTACAGACGACAAAATGAATGTAGGTCAAGTGATGATTTCTGTCTGTAATAGGGTGGAAGACATTGTGGGAAAAAGAGAAAATGCTGGTTACCAGCATTTTCTCCTTTTCCCACAATGTTTTCAAAAGCCTTCTTCTTTAGGGTTGTTAAAACACAGAATTGTTGATAAAGGGTTACAATACAACACACATGCTGATATTCATCCCTGTATGGGTAGAAAAACACTGTGGAAAAAGGAGATGCTAGCTATGAACGTTTTCTGCTTTTCCCAAAAGGTTTTCAAAAGCTTTCATCCAAAGAACCATTAAAAAATGGGAATGCTTGTTAAAGATATGATAGGAAGAAAACATTGTGGGAAAAGGAGAAAAAGCTGGTTACCAGCATTGTCTCATTTTCCCACAATGTTTTCAAAAGTCTTCCTGCTAATGGTTGTTAGAACCTGGGACTGTGTGATAATGGATTAATAAGCATGTTTTCAAAACTTAATTGTCTGCTGCAAATTTGTTTGAGAATGTAGAATCAAGCTGACTGATTGATTAAAGGATGTTTTCCATGACTTTCAACGTTAAATCAGTACTGTCATGGCAACAGCTGACAATCATATATGGCGTGCAACACGCGAAAAGGGGCATTCGGACATTTGTGTAAAGTGTCGTCTCGGATCAGCCTGCGCAGTCCGCGCAGGCTAATCCGAGACGGCACTTTATGACTACATTAGATTTTGTGCTACAGTAGACTTGCACAACATAGAAAATTAAATTGAAACGGAAATTGTCGTCTCGGATCGGCCTGCGCAGACTGCGCAGGCTGATCCGAGACGGCACTTTACGCAAATGTCCGAATGCCCCTTTTCACGTGTTGCACCCCATATTATGTCCTTAGTTTTATCAGTGCCAGTTGAAGACTCTGAAGTGTCTTAGACAAGGATACTCCCATGAAAAACCCAGTGCTTGAACCCAAGGCCTCGAGGTTATGAGTCCTATACTTTACCATTGAAAATACGATTTCTGTCTTTCAGTTGTTAGAAAACATTGGGGGAAAAGGCAAAAATAATTATTTAGCACTTTCTTCTTTTCCCACAATGTTTCAAATGCCTTCTTCCTTGGTATCACAACTAGAGGCGCTTGAGCGCCTGTATCGCTCCACAGGCCTGATATTTCTATAATGGCGAAAGGAAGTTTTTAACAATTATCATTCAATCCTGCATTTTAGCTCACTGAAGAAACAATTTGGTAGACAACCACCATAGGAACTTACCTGCAAAACAACAATGAAATCCAATGAATAGTTTTAGAGAAGAAATTTTTCAAAGATTTTACTTTATACCATAAAAGGAAAATGAGTCTCCAATAAAGGCCATGTTTTTTGACAGATCTTTTTTTTTTTTAAAGAATTCTGTAAACCTGTATCTAAGGAACATTCCTGCAAAATAATAATGCTATCCAAATAGCGGTTTGGGAGGAGAAGATTTTTAAAGGTTTTTTACTTTGGTTGCCATGGCAACCAGAATTCTTCATGGAACACAATTATTTGAAGGAATTTGAAAGAGGACCACCAAAGGAACATTCCTGTGAAATTTGGTAAAAATCCAGTCAATAGTTTCTGAGAAGAAGTTTTTTAAAGAAAAAGTTTACGGACGCACGCACGGACGAACGAACGGACGGACGCACGACGGACACAACGCCATGACAATAGCTCGCTGGCCTTCGGCCAGTGGAGCTAACAACAATGAAATCCAATGAATAGTTTTAGAGAAGAAATTTTTCAAAGATTTTACTTTATACCATAAAAGGAAAATGAGTCTCCCATAAAAGCCATGTTTTTTGACAGATCTTTTTTTTTTTTAAGGAATTCTGTAAACCTGTATCTAAGGAACATTCCTGCAAAATAATAATGCTATCCAAATAGCGGTTTGGGAAGAGAAGATTTTTAAAGGTTTTTTACTTTGGTTGCCATGGCAACCAGAATTCTTCATGGAACACAATTATTTGAAGGAATTTGAAAGAGGACCACCAAAGGAACATTCCTGTGAAATTTGGTAAAAATCCAGTCAATAGTTTCTGAGGAGAAGTTTTTTAAAGAAAAAGTTTACGGACGGACGGACGGACGGACGGACGACGGACACAACGCCATGACAATAGCTCTCTGGCCTTCGGCCAGTGGAGCTAAAAATTTTGGATTGTTGGGTAAAGAGTTCAAAAGATAACCCTTTACAAGACGACAAAATTTTACCCTTGTCCAAATTGAAAGCATTTGCAGACGACAATTTCAATGGTGCTCAAATGGTGCAATTTCTCTTTGATAGGGTAGAAAAGATTGAGGGAAAAGGAGAAAATGCTGGTTACCACCATTTTCTCCTTTTCCCACAATGTTTTCAAAAGGCCTCTTTCCCAGGGTCGTTAAAAGCCAACATTGTACGGTAAAGGGTTACACATAACAAAGTCTATACCTAAATCCACACTATTCTTGAAGGGTCTAGAGCTGAAGGGTGCATTCTTGTATATTGCATCTAGTATTTTCTCCTTCACCTGCGAAACTGTGTCACAGTCTAAAACTTTCACTGGATGCGAACTCTTGCCAAACTGGTCTAAATCTTGGACATATATGGTCTGTGAAAAACAAAAATAAATCATCAGATCTTTGATGCTAGCTTTGATAGAAAACCAGCCAGGTAATAGGCAAGCATACTCAAAACAAATATACATTGAGACTAGAACTGTTTAACTCTTTACCACACAACAAAAGTTTTGATGTGTCCAAATTGAAAAGGTTTGCAGACAACAATTTAAATTTTGCTTAAATGATGGAAATTGTCTTTGATGTGGTAGAAAACATTGTGGAAAAAGGAGAAAATGCTGGTTACCAGCATTTTCTCCTTTTCCCACAATGTTTTCAAAAGGCTTTATTCCCAGGGTCGTTAAAAGTCGGGATTGTATGGTAAAGGGTTAACTCTTCACCAAACAACTAAATATGTGATTATACCAAAGTGAAAGCATTTGCAGACGACAAAATGAATGAAGTTCAAACTAGAGCTGTCACTGAATGTGACTTAATACCCCCACCAGCGCTTTGACAGAAACAGGCAATTTAACAAAAAATTTTCTAAGTTCAAGGGGAGATTACCCTTGAATCATAGGGAGTAGATGACTGAAAACTGCGTCTTGCACAACTTCAGTATACGATCAATGTATCAACAAACTTTCAATACAATAGCAGCAAAACTGTAGGAGGAGTTCACGACACAAAATTACTAGTATTTTGTACACAGACGGACACACGGACGGACAGGCTGATTCCAGTATACCCCCGAAAACATTCGTTTTGCGGGGGTATAATGATGATTGCTGTCTTTGAAAGGGTAGAAAACATTGTGGGAAAAGGAGAAAATGCTGGTTACCTGCATTTTCTCCTTTTCTCACAATCTTTACAAAGCTCCTTTTTCAGGGTCATTAAAACTTCCTACGACATTGTGGGGAAAGGGGAAAATACTAATGATCAGCACTTTCTTCCATCCCACAATCCATCATTTTAGCCACACTCAATTTGTTGTCTGCAAAAGCTTTCAATTTGCAAAGTTCTAAGATTTTGTCGCCAAGAGAATTGCGCATCATTCCATCTATGACTTGTCATCACTGAAATCTTGTTCTAGGTGACTGAAATCTTGTTCTACTAGGAATTTTAGTTCGGGACGACCAAATTTCAAACTCACCAAAGGTTTATAATCTATTTGTTGACGGATGAGTTTATCCTCACTGAGGGAGTATCTAGCCTCCGACGTGACGCTGTCCACAGGACCTTTTGACGTCTGCTGTTTAATGGCCTGGTATAACATGAACAGAGGCTCACCAGCACACTCCTGTAACATACAGAGTTAAAATTTTTACCACACAGTCCCAAGTTTTAAGAAGAAATAGGTGCTTTTAAAAACATTGTAGAAAAAAGGCGTAAGTGCTGTTTTTTGTTTGTTTGTATTGGAGTTTAACGCCATTTTAACAGCTTAGGTCATGTCATGGTGGTCAGTGATGCACCCATGTGTTTCCTGGCTTTCTCACACCAGTACTGACACGACTTTTTTTCCAAAGCCACTAACTACTTTTCTCATATGCATCAGAGGTGAGAGACGAAAAATCACTGGAAGGAAAGTTCACTGCAACAGGTATCAAACCTGCAACAAGTTTAAATAATGTATTGCAGGAGACCACATCTACAAAGAATGTTAATGCTAAGTATGTCACATCTGTGAACTGTTTTGATTCAATTTAATGGTTCTTGCTCCGCTTTCAAAATTATTTCAGTAATATCACTGCAACAACTCACATTTCCATGTATTTCCTGGGTTTTACCAGTACTACGCTAGGGCCCTGAGGTGTCTTGCCCAAGGACACTCCCACGAAAAACCCTGTGGACCCAGTGTGGCTTGAAACCTGGGCCTCCAGGTTACGAGTCCAACATTTTAGCACTGAGCCACACAAGACCCCGTGAACTGTTTTGAAAACATCCCTCAATGTTTTTTACTATTTAGGGAAAAGCTCCTATCATTGGAGTCACATTTCTTTTGTCGTCTGCATGTACTTTCAATTCGGCAAGTCTGCAGTTTTTGTTGTGTAGTATAGAGATAAATGAATGAAGTGGACATTCTTCATCAGCGTTAAATATGCAGGTACTGTAGTTTCAAGGATGCTTTTGTCAGAATATCTTGCATAAAAGCCAACAGTATATATCCAAGATCAGACTGCACGTTTATATCCAAGATCAGACTGCACATTCTGTGCAGTCAGATTTTAATCTTCACTGCCAACATAAGCAATCAAACCTGGTTTCAGAGCTATACAGATCTAACTATCCTACACAGTGTCTTGACTTACCCTTAAAAATTTATACAGCAAAAATGTGAACCAATTAGTTAACATCTTCTCAGCTACAGACTCTGTACGTCTTAGTAATAGCTTGGGATGATTCCTGCCCTCCACTGCTTTTTCTATCAGCTCTGCTAATAATGTCTTTAAAATTCTGAAAGTTCACAGAAAATGGGTAAACAAAAATTTGGCCTTATCCATATTGAAATCATCAGCAAATGTTGCTTAGTGACAGGATTTTCCCATGACTTCTAAGAAAACATTGTGGGGAAAAAGGAGAAAATGCCTGTTACCACCATTTTCTCTTTCTACTACAATGTCTTTGAAACTCTGGACTTTTCATCAAATGGTAAGAAAAACTCTACTGAAAACATACATTAAAATTTTATGGTAAGTTTTTAACCATTTACTACAAAATCCTGACCTTTAACAACCCTGAAATAGAAACCTTTTGAAATCATTGTGGGAAAACGAAATCAGTATATTCTCGTTTTCCAACATGGACTTGTATCCTTCCCAAAACAATTTTCAACTTTTAAGTCACCTTTATTTTGTCATCTGCGAATGCTTGCAATCTGTACTAGCCTAGAATTCTGTTGTTTGGTAAGGAGTTTAGAGTATGCATGACTCTCCTTTATTAGTCATAAATAGATCATAAAATCTTTGAGTATGCATGACAGCACATTTATCAAACTGGTCACTTACACTGTTGGATGTTCCTTTCTAGTTTGTAAAGCCACTCATGATGTGATATTCACCTATGCTGTAGATACTATTCAGAATAATCTCATGAAGAAAATTCCAGTGAATGACTACAACGCACGTTTAATGCTTTACTAAATAATTGTGTTTTAACAACCATCAGGAAGAAGCCCTTTGAAAACAACATTTTCCATCCTATCAATGACAAATCTCACCCTTTGACCAACATTTAATTTGTCGAGTGCAAATGCTTTCAATTTTGACAAGTCTAAAATTATACCTTTTTTAAAAATTTTTTAAAGGGTTAAGTGGAATGCTAATCTTAGGAAATGCATGACTCGGATATACTCCAACTTACTCAGTTGCATATTCCATCCTAGTCTGTAAGGCCACAGATATCAGGGACGCCACATTCACCCTGTCCCTCATGCTGAATTTCTTGTTCGCCTCCAAGGTGCGTATAAAAATCAACAAAAATGTCTTGTTGCAGATAAGATTCATGAACTGTCTCAGCCCATGTTCCACTTGGTCTCTCTTTGCAGACTCGACTTCCAAATCTCTTATCACTGGGTGGGAGTCTTCATCTTGCGGAAAAAGCACACGCATACAATATGTCCTGTAGTCCCAGAACGGGATTGCTATCTGACCAAAATGATCATTGGCTAGTTCCGTCATATCTGTTTGTAATTCGGCAAAGGCTGGAATTATTCAAAAGAGAATAATTGATACAAATTACAACTGGTTTACTTGTTACAAACTGCATGTGTTGCAGAAGACCACTTTTGAGAACATCAATGTAAAAGGAGATATTGCTCTTAAAAAATACTCACGATGACTTACAAAAACCTTGTGATAAAAGGAGAAATTGCTTGAAATATGTGATTTCTCTTTCAGCCTTACGTTTTCATGCATGAATTCTTTTACCACACAATAATAATTATCTTGGACTCGACCCATTTGAAAGCACTTGCAGATTACATAGATCACCACTAGTTGCCCATATGGGTGACGACCCACTGAAGGCTGTTAGTATTGTTATGGGGGATAGTGTAGATACAGGACAAAAACCTATCTTAAGTTACGCCTGCTCCTTTAAGGTGCTCAGTGTATAGCACGTCAAATGGGACCTCAGTTTGATGTCTCATCCACAAGTCTATTAGTAATTTTAGATAGCATGCCTTGGGAATCAAACCTACACCACAAATGACCCCAAACATCATGTTCACGAGTCCTATGCTCTACCAATTGAGCTATGCAGGCTGGTCAACAAATCTACATCCAAAGACTAGCTCTCTGTACTGCCTGAACTGATTTAAATATCATAATTTCTGTATAAAGGGAGATAAGTATACAGACCACTGATTGATTTAATGGTGTTTTACGACACTTTCGAAATTATTTCAGTCACATCATTCAGCAGTTTTAGGTTAGGGCTTGGACACTCCTACCAAAATTCCAGCAACATGAACATTAACCATGTACATGTATATAGCTTAACTATTTTTTATAAAACTAAGACAATAAATTTTTCAACACATACCTTCCTTGCATTCTTTAGCGACCTTGACCTCAAGGTTATCCATCTGAATCTGCCATTTTTTCTTCATACTCGAATTTTCCCGAGACTTGATGCACCATAACACAACAAATATCATCACAACAAGGATCAAGACCCCTCCAGCGGCCCCTAACCCTATAATGACTGGAAGGGGTAAAATCTCTGGGCTCTCGTATCTAAGGTAACCAACTTCTTTGGTAAAATTACGCCCTACTTGCACCTACAACAGACATACAATATCAAATCTATGGTGTTAACTCTTTCCATACCATAGACAACACCAGAAGCTTTCATGGATAGTGTAGGTCAAGATCAGACTGGACAGAATGTGCAGTCTGATCTCTGATCTGCACTGTCCACTGTTACATTCTAGATTGTGACCAAACTGTCTCTTGATCTTGCACAGGAAATGTGTTTTTAGCCTTTGAGAAAATGCAATTTATTTATTCAGTAGTGAAAGAGTTAAAGATACACTTCTAGGGTACCTTTCACTAAACTGCATAGATTTACGCCAATTTTTTTGGACTGAATATACACACATACGATCCCTGCTTTACCCAAAGATATGAAGTGGCGTAAAGTTTAGCAAATACATAATCACATCATAAAGTTCTGCAGTTCAGTGAGCCTTGTTTTCAGACTTACTGCTTGCTTACAAAAACTGCGTACACAAATTTCATGCGTACTCACTTTAGTAAAGGGTGTCCCTGATCAGTAAAAACAATTCTTTCTTATTCATTCTTTAACGCATGTGTTCAATGCAAAATCAGGTCTACAGATTTCTAATTCGCTTGTTTTTCCCATTTCATTTACAGAGGAAATAGGCTTGCAGAAGAAAAGTAAATCTTAATAAGTCGGCAAAAGAGGAATGATATAAAATCAAACTTTTCATTGCTTAACTCTTTACCAGCCAGCAAAATTTTAGACCAGTCCAAATTGAAGGCATTTGCCGATGGCAAATCAAATATTGTGTAACTTATTAAATTTGTCTTTTACCAGCCAGCAAAATTTTAGACCAGTCCAAATTGAAGGCATTTGCCGATGGCAAATCAAATATTGTGTAACTTATTAAATTTGTCTTTTAAAGGGTAGAAAACATTGTTTGGAAAGGAGAAAATGCTGCTACCAGCATTGCATGCTAAAGAGTTAAACTGGATAAAAAAATTTAAGTTTAACTCTGAAAAATTTCACAAACAAATCATATCATTCGTGTTTACACATGATAAAAAATTTACTTAATTACTTACCAACTTTAACTCTTTTCTACACACTGAAAAGTTTTAACGACCCTTATAAAAGAGGCTTATGAAAACATCGTGCGAAAAGGAGAAAATACTGGTAACCAGCATTTTCTCTTTTTCCAACAATGTTTTCTACCCTATCAAAGACACATTCCATTTTGAGCCACATTTAAATGATCACCTGCAAATGCTCACAATCTGGACAAATCTACTTTATTGTCATTTGGTAAAGGCTTAAACGCCTGCAGAAGACTTTTCCTATGTCTTGCAAAAGTCTACTTATCTATATACTAAGCATGTATCATAACAAAGGGACCCATAGATTTAACATAAAACTTTGTACTTTAATGAACAGAAAATATTACGGGGAAAAAGAAGAAACTAGAGCTGTCACTGAATGTAACTTTATACCCCCGCCAGCGCTTTGACAGTATTTTGTACACAGATGGACAGACGCACGGACACACGGACAGACAGCCTGATTCCAGTATACCCCCGCAAACATTCGTTTTGCGGGGGTATAAATACCAGTTACAAGCATTTTCTTCTTTTTCCACAATATTTCCAGAAGTCTTCTTCCTCATAGTCGTACAGAGGTGGGATTATAATGGTAAGTGTTTTATTCTCCACATACTCACCACAACTTCTGGATAGTTATTTCCCTGTGCTGAATTCGGCTGAGATTTCGGGGGTTTACAGTTGATCTGATTCCCATATTTATCTATAGATGTGACATTACAGTAGTCTGATCCAACACGTACGATCACATCACTTGTGTTAAATCCAAGGTTTAAGTTCTTGCCCTGAAATAAGAATTACCTGTTCAAGCACTTAGAACAACTTTAACTCTTTAATAAATGACATAATTTTAGGCTTGTCCAAATTAAAAGCATTTACAGACATCAAAATAGATGGGAAGGGAAGAAAACTTTGTGAGGAAAGGAGATATTGCTGTTTACCAGCATTTTCTCCTTTTCCACAATGTTTTCAAAAGTCCTTTTCCTTTGGGGTTGTTAAAACTCAGAATTGTATGGTAAAGGATTAAGTGAGTTTCTAGACAATGGAGATCTAGATCAGACTGCCTTTTGCAGACAATGCAGATCAAGATCAGACTGCAAGGAACATCTCATTTTGGATCTACATTGTTGATTATTATTTTGACACATTCTGGCATAAACATATTCTACTTTGGTCTGGTTTCTCAAGTGAGAAAGTCCATTTCATTTACATGTGTTTTAAACCTTTAACAGACGAACAATTTTTAGCCACATCCAAATTGAAAGCATTTGCAGACGACAATTTCAATGTGGCTCAAATGGTCCAATTTTTCTTTGATAGGGCAGAAAACATCGTGGGCAAAAGGAGAAAATGCTAGTTACCAGCATTTTCTCCTTGTCCAACAATGTTATCAAAAGGCTTCTGGGATGGTTGCTAAAAGTGGGCATTGTGCAGTAAAAGGTTAATTCTTAAACAGAAAACAAAATTTTATACTTCAGATTTTGTCCAAATTCAAATTATATGCAGACAACAAACTAAAATGTGGCTAAAATGATAAATGTTTGTCTTCAAAATGTAAATAAATTGTGGGTAAAAAGGAGAAAATGCCGGTTATCAACAATTTCTCCTTTTCCAACAGTTGTTGAAAGTCTTTTCTAGGGATGGTTTAATTATTTACTAAACAATTGCAGGTTTTTACTACCCCAAGGAGAAAGGCTTCTGAAAACATTGTGAGAAAAGGAGAAAAAGGCTTGTAGACAACATTTATTCCTTTTCTCACATTGTTTTTCTATATTTTCAAAGAAAAATTCCATCAATTTGTTGCCTGCAAAAGCACATCCTTAGCACACCATAAACCCTTTGTGTGCCAATTAAACCCAACAGACATTTGAATATTAGAAGTCAGCATTTTCATGGTTGCTTTTGTCTACAATGTTTCAGCAAAGCAATTAGTATGGATAAAAAAATCACATGGTATATTTTGTGCAGTCTGATTTTGATCGAGACTGGCCACAAAAGCAACTATGGCAGTGAAAAACATACTAAGTGTTAATAGCGAAAAAGTCTTACATTGATGGTCAGGTAGTTATCGGTTTTACTCTGGTACAATTTTTCTCTATTTCCTGCAAATTCTTCGAATTCTGGGTCCGGATAAATGGTGAAGTATTCCTGGTTGTCACTTCTATCGATGTAAACATTATCCAATCGAAAACCGTAGCTGAATTTCTTGCCCTCGATGCTGGTCACAGTTCCGTTGGATATGCGTGGCGAATAACATGTAATAGTATTACTGCCTCTGGTTGGAATTCCACAGTCCTACAAAATAATTATTCAACTCTTTACCAATCGACAAATTTTAGACTTGTCCGAATTGAAAGCATTTGCAGAGAACAAATCAAATGTGGCTGAAATCACTGGATTTTTCTATGAAAGGTTAGAAACAATTGCTGGGAAAGGCAAAAAAGCTGGTTAAAATGTTTACCAGCATTTTCTCCTTTTCCCACAATGTTTTCAAAAGAATGCTCTTACATTGTCATTAAAAATCAAATGTGGCACAAATGATACAATTTGTTTTTTGTATGGACAGAAAAAATTGTTGAATGAGGAGAGCATGCTGGCCACCAGTCTTTTCTCTTTTTCCTGAATTGACAAATACCCCTTCCAATCAGATACCTCGTCACTGAATAAGGTAAATATCCGAATGGCCAAAACTTCCAGTAGACATATCATTATGAATATGGCAGGTGAGGTCAAATAGTTAGAAGGCTTCCTTTAAAGTTCGGCCAAATTGGTTGAGACAGCATAAAAATGCATCTACGAATTGACAGACAAACTGATTTCGGTATTATTGTTGTTGCTGGATATATACGGAATATTATGTTGTAGTAACTTTCCTGGTGCTTGTATTTAATTCAAGCAGCATGAGAAAATTTGATATTGCGCGAGATTGAAGGTCTCGCGCTATGTCAAAATTTTCTTACGCAGCGAGAAGTAAATACAAGCACCAGGAAAGTTACTACAACATAATATTCCTTTTATTATATACCTACAACTTTCAACGACAACATTTTGCAATCATTGACATTTTATTCGAAAACAGCAAACAAAATGAGACAATTAATAGTGTGAATGCTAGTAACTCTGTTTTTATGAATGGCGGATTAATATTACAGCATAACATTTTAACCAATCAAATCGCAACTCAATGCATGCTTAGTCCATGCTAGAGATACGTCATCATACCATATTTGGGACCGTATTTCACTGAGTGTAGATACTGATTTTTTTTCTGTCGTGTGTGTTATTTCATCCGATTCAATGCATTTATTTGATCCAGGAAAATCTACTGGTATATAATACTAGAGGCGCTTGAGCGCCTGTATAGCTCCACAGGCCTGATATTTCTATAATGGCGAAAGGAAGTTTTTAACAATTATCATTCAATCCTGCACTTTAGCTCACTGAAGAAACAATTTGGTAGACAACCACCATAGGAACTTACCTGCAAAACAACAATGAAATCCAATGAATAGTTTTAGAGAAGAAATTTTTCAAAGATTTTACTTTATACCATAAAAGGAAAATGAGTCTCCCATAAAAGCCATGTTTTTTGACAGATCTTTTTTTTTTTAAGGAATTCTGTAAACCTGTATCTAAGGAACATTCCTGCAAAATAATAATGCTATCCAAATAGCGGTTTGGGAGGAGAAGATTTTTAAAGGTTTTTTACTTTGGTTGCCATGGCAACCAGAATTCTTCATGGAACACAATTATTTGAAGGAATTTGAAAGAGGACCACCAAAGGAACATTCCTGTGAAATTTGGTAAAAATCCAGTCAATAGTTTCTGAGGAGAAGTTTTTTAAAGAAAAAGTTTACGGATGCACGCACGGACGGATGGACGCACGGACGCACGACGGACACAACGCCATGACAATAGCTCTCTGGCCTTCGGCCAGTGGAGCTAAAAATGACAGATTTCTTAACATTAGTATTGTTGTATTGTCTTCTGCAGGTGCCTTAAACCATATGTATAGCTCTTTACCAAATGACAAAATTTCATACTGGTCCAAATTCAAAGCATTTGCAGACGACAAATTGAAGTTGGCCCAAATGACATAAATTTGTCCTCTATAAGGTAGAAAACATTGTGGGAAAAGGAGAAAATGCTGGTTACCAGCATTTTCTCCTTTTCCCACAATGTTTTCAAAATCTTTCTCAGGGTCGTTAAAAGTCAGCATTACATGGTAAAGGGATGGTAATAGCTGTAAGAGCTAACATAATCCTAATGTCATCATACTAACCCCTATAAATTCATCAGCAGATCTACGACGTCTGGAAACTTTAGGCATCAGCACCATGAACGCTGTTTGTATGGAATCAAGAAATTCACCCTTCACTGTAATTTTGATACCGCCACTAACTATCGCACGTAAAGGTCGTACGGACGTTATGACTGGATCGTTGATGTATTCGTAAACAAGGTTTCCACGCACAGCCTGATAGTCGAAACTGGCCGACAATGTTTCTGGGAAAGAACAGGCTCCTGCTGCTTCACTGTCATCATCATCATTTTCTTCATCAACACATGTTTTGTCAGATTTCCCAGTTTCACAGATAATTGTTTTACTGGTTCGCCTGCAGGAATAAAGGGAGGTAACTCAAACATTCAAAACTGCATTTGTATTTATATTGGAGTTTAATGCCATTTCAACAACTTAGGTCATATCATGGCAGTCAGTGACACAACCATGCGTTTCCTGGCTTTCTCACACCAGTACTGACACAACTTTCTTTCCAAAGCCACGGACTACTTTTCTCACATGCATCAGAGGTGAATAGTGAAAAATTGCAGAAAAGGAAGTTTGCCACAACCAGGTATCGAATTCGCAACCTTCAGGTCATGATTCAGATACCTGGCTGGGCTTCAAAACTGCCCAAATCTTACTATTTAACTGATTTAACTCTTTACTAGATGACCAAATCTGAGCCTTGTCCAAATTGAAATTATTTGTAGACGACAATTTCAATTTGGCTCCAATGAAGCTTTTCTTTGAAAGGGTAGAAAACATTGTGGAAAAAGGAGAAAATGCTGGTTACCAGCATTTTCTCCTTATCTCACAATGTTTTCAAAAGGCTTCTTTCCAAGGGTCTTAAAAGTCAGGGTTAATTCCATACTAGATGACAAAAATGAACACTTGTCAATATTCAAACCATTCCACGATGACAAAATTAAAAGTAGCTCAAATAATTGGATTTGCCTTTGAGAAAGTAGAAGACATTGTGGGAAAAAAAGGAAAATACTGGTCAGCAGAATTTTCTCCTTTTCCCATAATGTTTTCAAAAGCTGGAAAATTTCAAGGTATATGATATAGAGTAATCTTATTTATATCATTGTTGCCAAACTTCAATCTGTAGCAGAAAACCATGAACATAGCTTTCTTAGAAATAAGATCAATAATTAAGAATTTTGGTTAACACTTTACCAAATGACAAAATTCTGGACACGACCAAATTCAAAGCATTATGCAGACAACAAAATAAATAATGAGTTCTATCTTTGATAGGGTAGAAAACATTGTGGGGGAAAAAGAGAAAATGCTGGTTACCAGCATTTTCTCGTTTTCCCACAATGATTTCCAAAGTCCTCTTCAAGGTTGTCAAAACTTGGGGGAATGTGTGGTAAAGGGTTTAATATATGAAGTCTTTGAGAAAAGCAATTTCTCCCTCAGCAACAATGCTTTCAAATGTTCTCTACAAAAACACGAAAACCGTTATTTGTAGAAGAGAATGATTGAAAACAATCAGGAAAACGTTGATTGAACTCTGTACCTTGACTCTTAACGAAATGCTAAAATTATGGACTCGACCAAATTGAAAGCATCTGCAGACAACAAATTAAAAGTAGTTCTAATGATGTTTTCTGTCTTTGATAAGGTAGAAAGTAGAGGGAAAAGAAGAAAATGCTGGTTATCACCATTTTCTTTTTCCCACAATGTTTCCAAAAGCCTTTTTCTTCAAGGTCATTAAAAACTCAGGATTGTGTGCTAAACAGTTAACCCTTTACCACGCAATCACGAGTTTTAATGACCCTGAAGTTTTAATGACCCTGAAGAAGGAGACTTTTGAAATTATGTTAGGAAAAGGAAAAAATGCTGGTATCCAGCATTTTCTCCTTTTCCAAATATATTTTCCTAGCCTTCTGAAAAAGATATGTCACAGTTTGAGCCAAATTCTACTCTTGTCTCCTATTTCTTTCTATTGGGGCCAGTCTAAAATTATGGTGTTTAGATAATTAAAGAGTTAACTCTTTCTATACCACAGATGACACCAGAAGCTTTTGTGGACAGAGTAGATCAAGATCAGACTGCACAGAACTTGCAGTATGATCTCTGATCCACACTGTCCACTGCTATATTCTAGATTATAACAGTACTGTCTCTTGATCTTGTACAGGAAATGTATTTTTAGCCTTTGAGAAAATGCAATTTATTTATTCAGTAATGAAAAAGTTAAAACCTTCACAAATCAACAGCTTACATGATTTTCATCTAATTAACTGGCCTAAAAAAGCGGATGGTATAGATACAAGATCGTACCACTTGTTGTAAGTAGTCCGATCTTGATCTTTACCATCCACAAAATGGATTTTTTTGTCTTTGGGGCTGAAAGAGTTGAGATGATGTCAAACACCAAACAATTATTTAAAAGCAATGGGTTAAAGGTTCGAGCTTACTCAATGATGGCGCACTCATGGCTCCCTATTCTGATGTCAACCTCCGTTCCGGCGTCCAGATCTTGGCCGTGAATGGTGATCCTTGTACCACCTGACATAGGCCCTCTTTTAGGATTTATATCACCTAATATAGGATCCTGCAACGAACAATGCTTCAGGGATTAATCTCTTAACCCTTTACTCCATAGATACTTATTTCTCCGCATTGCTTGTAGGAGCCATTGGAAAACATTGTGGCAAAAGGTGAAATTGCTCGTGACGAGCAATTTCACCTTTTGTCAAAATGTTTTCTATGCTATTAAAAGGTGTCATATACACATAAGAAACTGCTTCATCCTTGCTGTTATTTAGGGTCAATTAGAGATACCATAGAAATGCCTTATGGGGTAAAGGGTTAACAAACCTGTTTTAACAATCCCCTAAAGGACAGCTTTTGAAAACATTGTGGGAAAAGAAGGAAATGCTTTTTTCCCACAATGTTTTTTACTCTTTCAAAGACAAATCCAATCAAAAGGAAAGCATTTAACTTTTCAGCGGCAAATGGCTTTCAATTTGGATAGGTCTGAAAGTTTGTCATCTGCTGGAGAGTTAAAGTAAGTTGGGTTAAAGGTCCAGTAAAGGCCAAAATATCAAAGCAGGTGTCGTTTAAATTTAAACCATACCATTTAAAAGTGTGAAAAATATTGTGGAGATGACAGTCTGTTATTGTGTGGTCGAGCAGAAAAAAGAATTTTAAAATCGGACAAAAAGTAAACAAAAAACACAGCTACCTGGCAGTTTTAATCTCGTTTTGAAATTAATTTCTCTGTCAGCAACTAACTCCTGGACCAAACGTACAATGACAGATTGTCATCTTCACAATAATTTCCATACTTTTAAATGGTATGATATAAATTCAAATGCATTTAAACACCCGCTTTGTTTACTTTTGGGCTTTCATTGTTACTTTAATGATGCACAACTTTGTTCTTCACAAGGGACAAACCTTTACAAAAAAATCTGATGTTTAACTCTTTACCACACAATCCCGACTTTTAACGACCCTGAGAAAGAAGCCTTTTGAAAACATTGTGGGAAAAGGAGAAAATGCTGGTAACCAGCATTTTCTCCTTTTCCCACAATGTTTTCTACCCTTCCCAAACCAAATTTCATTTTTTCAGTCACATTTATTTTGTCGTCTGCAAATGCTTTCAATTTGGACCAGTCTATGATTTTGTCGTTTGGTAAAGAGGTAAATGACCCTAGGGAAAGAGGCCTTGAACACATTTATGGATTTTACTTTCTCCCACAGTGTTTTCTACCCTTACCTCAACCAATTGCAATATTTGATTCAATTTTATCATCTGAAATGCTTACAATCTAGGCGAGACTTAAAATGCATTCCCCTGGTTAACCGTCATATTGTTTACCAAAAACTCATACATTTATTTTCATGACATTGAGGAAAAAGGCTTTTCAAAACATTGTGAGAAAAAAAAAAGAGAAAACGCTGGTATCCAGCATTTTTCTCTTTTTCCTTCAATATTTTCTATCCTTTTACAAAAAAATGTTATCATTTGGGCAACATTAAATCCTTCCTCTACAAAACCTTTAACCCTTTACAACACAATCCCAAGTTTTAATTACTCAGAAGCAGAAGCCTTCTGAAAACATTGTGGAAAAAGGAGAAAATGCTGGTAACCAGCATTTTCTCCTTTTACCATCATGTTTTCAAACCTTTCAAAGACAACATCCACGTTTTTATCAACATTTAATTTGTTGTCAGGAAATGCTTTGGGTTTCAACATGTCTATAATTTTGCCATGTGGTAAAGGGTTTAATTAGGAAGGTTCTACAATTTTTTTGTCTGTTAGACAGAGCTGACCATTTAAATGATTTGTGCAGGAAGACAATCATAGTTTGGAAGCTTTTCTACATTTTGTAGACATAGATCAGGAAAAACTAGAGCTGTCACTGAATGTGACTTAATACCCCCGCCAGCACTTTGACAGAAAAAAGTGTCAAGTTCAAGGGGAGATAATTCCTCAAGCTGGAGGAGTTGAAACCTGAGAACTGCGTCTTGCAAACCTTCAATATATGATCAATGTATGTGCAAAGTTTCAATACAATTGAAAGAAAACTGTAGGAGGAGTTTGCGACACAAAATTACTAGTATTTTGTACATAGACGGACACACAGACGGCCGGACGGACACATGGACGGACAGACAGGCTGATTCCAGTATACCTCCAAAAACATTCGTTTTGCGGGGGTATAATGAGTATCGGGGGAAAAAGAGAGCTCCTTTTACTTACAACATAGGTAAAATTCTGGGGTGCGATGGCCGTATAGCTATTTCCAACATTGACTACAACATTCACCGGTTTTATGGGAAAACCCTGTGGTTGGTAAACTCCAGTTATGCACACGATCCTGAAATAGGAAACCATTTTTAGTAATATTTACGTACAAATCAGTTAGTTATTCAATTTACACACAATCCTAAGTTTTAACGACCATTAAGAATAACGCTTTTGAAAAAATTGTGAAAAAAGGAGAAAATGCTGGTTACCAGCATTTTCTCCTTTTCCCACAATGTTTACTACCCTCTCACAGCCAAAGGGCCTAATTCCAGGCACATCTAAATTATCGTCTGCATGTGCTTTTAATGTGGACATATCCAAAATTTTGTTGTTTGGAAAAGACCTAACTCTTTACCACACAACAGAATTTTAGACCAGTCCAAGTTGAAAGCATTTGCAGACAACAAAATTGATTTGACTCAAAAATTGAATATTGTTTTGCAAAGGGTTGAAAACATCAAAAGGAGAAAAGGAGAAAATGCTGGTAACCAGCATTTTCTCCATTTCTCACAATGTTTTTGAATGGATTCTTTCACAGGGTTGTCAAAAGTCAGGATTGTGTGGTAAAGGGTTAAAGAGACAATCTTTTTCTTTATCTTGCTGCATGCAACTTGTAAACATTGTGGCAATATGAGATATTGCTTGTTGAGCCAGTAACTTCAGAGAATATGTTTGAAATGAAAGGTAAAAGTAGTTTCAGAAAAGATCTTTGAAATAATATAAGTTTACTGAAGCATGCATGCTCTACAGATAGAGCCATTTTAATAAGCATGCCAGGCCTCAGCTAGTACAGTTGACAAGAGCACTGCATGCAGGTACCAACACTCCACTGTAATTTTTTTAGTGAAAATTCTAAGAAAAAGGAGCATAGCTGTGTCAAGAATGTTTTTAAGGTTACCAGCCCCAATACTGAAAGAGATATTATACAAGGGCACCGCCTGTGGGTGCCAATGCTTGGCTTCAAGTGCTTGAATTTTAGTGAAAATTCTGGGTCAAAAAAGGGGCAAAACTGTGACAAATATGCTTTGATAGATATCTGCCTTTGTTGTATAGGTTCCCCTTTTAATGGTTAAGGCTTGCTCCAAGATGCAGTAAATATCTTCAGTAATAACAGAGATATTGCAAAATGACAAAGTTTTTCAGCACAATGACGGTGCAGACGACGACACCATGGTTTTGACGGTATCTTGTTGTTTTCTCCGAAAACAGCCGAGCTAAAACTGTCATTTTGCACAACAATGTAGATGACAGTGCAATGTCTACAACAATACCTCAGTGTTTTCTTCAAAAAACAGCCGAGCCCAAAATGAAAAGAACATAGCAAAATATCTCTACTCTTCTTGTTTAAACAGGTATGACTGTAAACCAATTCTACTGTTAATATACTTACTTTGTAGGAAGATCACATTCCTTTTCCTGGGGATTACAGGTTACCCCACCAACTTTGATGTAGCCATTGATGTCTTCGAACTTGGTTCCAAGATTTTTACCCCGGATTGTCAACTTTGTTCCCCCTTTTGTTGGTCCTTTCACAGGCTCAATCTGAAAAAGAGGAACAACGCTGTACCACACAATCATGAGTTTTAACGCCCCGAGATAGAAAGCTTTTAAAAACATTGTGGGCAAAGGAGAAAATGCTGGTAAAACCAACATTTTCTCCTTTTCCCACAATGTTTTCTACTATATAGGAGATAAATTCCATCATTTGAGCCAAATTCAAATTGTTGTCTGCAAATGCTGTCGACTTGGATGGGTCTACATTTTTTTGTATGGTAAAGAGCGTATTAGAAGCTCGGTTTCCATGATTTTAAGTTTCAAAACTTACATTTATTTCTGTATGTAATAAATACTAGAAGGTTTCACAGCTGCCCTGTTTTGAAGCAAAAGAAGTACGTTCACTGGTTTCAAATTATGATGGTTGTCGCATAGCATAGCCAACAGTGCAGAACGGGTACCACGGTAATGTAAATGCACAGTTCACTGTAACTTTAAAGATATTGTAAATACTTTAAAATCTGGTATGAATAAACTAACTGCTATTATCAAGTGAGTTTATTCAAAAGTCTGACATTACCATGGAACCTTTTTTTGCACTGTTTGCTATGCAACAATTCGGGAACCGTTGTAATTTGAAAACAGTGAATGAGCTTGCGTTGCTTTAAAACATGGCAGCCGTGAAACATTCTAACATTTATAATATACAGAAATAAATGTAAGTTGTGAACTTAAAGTCATGGAAACCAAGTGCCTATGGTAAAGAGATGTTAAAGTCATACAATCTAGGAAACTTTTTAACTAAGTACAAATTACTTCGTGCTAGTCCTTTCCAAAATGACATACGGTATACATTTCCAAACTGAAAACACTGCAATGACCAAAATAAAAATCTTGTTGAGTTTCAGTGAATTGTATTTTCAACCGCAAAAGGCCAAGATGGTATAACGTAATGTCTCTTGTTACCGCTTCCCCTCTAATTAACGCTCCCCCAACTTTTTTCTAACAAAAAATGGGTTTACCAGACAGCCAATCCAATGTTGAACTTGGAAAAAATCAGCTGCAATAAACTTACAGCATCGACATAATCCTAATCACTTCACAAATCCATGTCATTAAAACCCGACAATCCAAATATAGGTACACTTACGACAATGTTATAAACTTCCGGTAACACAAGTCAGCTAACTTGGAAAAACTTTAAGAAAATGAAAGTACCAAAGATACAATATGGTATTTGATGCTGAAAGAGCTTACTGCAGCAGATTTGCTGTTTTCTATCATGGAAACAACTTACACTGTCTATTTGTACATTTGAGCAGATTCCATTCCGGGGAAGCCAGTTCTGTTGACACTGTGACACGATGGTGCACGTCCCCCCACACCATCCACATTGTAAGGCACTTTCAAGGGACAGGCATTCACCACATGTATCTGCCAGCGCCTCACACTTGTACATTATCACTGAAAGTATACAAAGTATGTTGTTACAATGTAACTCTTTCACTCAGCCCTTTATAACACAATTCCAAGTTTTAATGACCTTAACTCTTTACCAAATGACAAAACTTTAGATTAGTCCAATTGAAAGCATTTGCAGACGACCATTTCAATCTGGCTCAAATGGTGCATTTTTTCTTTGATAGAGTAGAAAACATTGTGGGAAAAGGAGAAAATGCTGGTTACCAGCATTTTCTCCTTTTCCCGCAATGTTTTCGAAAGACCGCAGTGTGCCGTAAAGGGTTAAGGAAATGACTGAAAATATTGTGGGACCAGCATTCTCTCCTATTCCGACACAGATTTCTCCCCTTTTGAAGATGACTCCAGTAATTTGGTTCATATTTAGCATGTCTTCTGTAAAGTGCTTTCAATTTGGTTATGTCTAAAATTTTTCATCATGGTTAAAACTTTGCGAAACAATCCATTGCTTATCAGTTCTTGAGAAAGGTTTTTGCAAAACACAATGGGAAAAGCTGCCAAATTGAACCCTAAAACTGCTAGAGAAATTCTATCAAAATTTGAAGCAGGCAGCACAAACCAAAATGCAACATTCAAATTTTTTGTTCCCATGAAAAATCTCACCATTTCTGCAAGTGCCAATTCAAGATCACACTTCAGGTTCTGCACAGTCTGATCTCGATGTAAATTGTCCCCAAAAGAAAGTTGAGTCAAGCTTAGCAGTTCAAGGGTTTAATTTTCCATCAGAAAATGCTTGCCTAAAGCTTAACACTCTATTACGCAATCCCAAGTTTTAACAACCATGAAAAAAGAAAGTTTTTGAAAACATTGTGGAAAAGGAGAAAATGCTGGTACCCAGCATTTTCTCCTTTTCCACAATGTTTTCTACTCAAATAAAGACAAGTTTCATTATTTGAGCCATCTTTAATTTGTCGTCTGCAAATGCTTTGAATTTGGACAAGACTTCAATTTTGCTGTGTGTTAAATTTAAAGTCTAAAACTGTCTGTCTAGTAAAGAGTTAACTCTTTACCACGCGACAAAAATGTAGACTTGTTCAAATTGAAACTATTTGCAGACGACAATTCAACTATGCGTCTCAAGTTATGGTATTTGTCTTTGATAGGTCAGAAAACATTGTGGGAAAAGAAGAAAATGCTGGTTACCAGCGTTTTCTCCTTTTCCCATAATGTTTTCAAAAGGCTTCTTCTACTGGGTCGTTAAAACTCAGGATTATGTGGTAAAGAGTTAAGTTTGATCTCAAGTAGAAGATCAAGTCAATGAATTCCTATCAGCTTCAAAACAACTTTCAATCTTTTCAAAGAAATTCCTTGTGGCAACAAAACTAGCTTGAACTGTAACTAAATCTCCATTTTCTTTTTACTTTTCTCACATGATGCTGCAAGTAAAAGGACAATGTAAATCAAGATCAGGCTGCATGTAACATGCAGAGCATGCACAGAAAGTACATAGAGGATATTTGTTTTTATCGAAATTTATTCCATCCAGTGAACATCATCTTTAATATTTTCATGAGTGGCTGCTGTGCCACTCATGAAAATATTACTGATGATGTTCACTCGATGAATTAAATTTCTATCTTTCACCGAAAAAAAACAAACCCTATTTATTTTATGTCTCTAACCCTTTTTTGGGGGGACTTACATCAAAATCCAGTACAGTACTTTTTGGTAATTCCCTGTGGCATATCCCCTCCGCTTAACAACGTATTACAATATTGCGTAAAGTGCGAGAAATGTAGGGTAAATTACTTCATATTTCCATCAGGTTGAGTGGCATGCACATTTTACCTAAGTAACCAGTGTGTGAGAACAACTGTTTTCACTTTCAATTGAAGAGTTAGAAAATAAAATCGGTATTTTTTACTGGTTGTAACTATGAAATGTCGAAAAAATATTTCACCGCTATTTCTCAAATAACTATCGGAAAGCATGAAATAAAGTCTGATCTTGGATCTCCACTATCCTATGAAATATCCTGACCAAAATATCCATGAAAATGCCATGTTTTGGTCTGTTTTCCTGACAGAAAGTTCATTTCATTTATTCAGTACTCAAGGGATTAATTAGGGTTTGTCTTTTTCATTCATTTTTCTATTATGCTTTTAAATAGTTTATAGAAACCTAACAGTGAATTATATAGAGGATAATCAGTGGGTTGTGTGTGATATTAAAAATCTGTCACGAGAATGGGGTGTGATGCGGTTGAAAAAATGAGTCCGAAGGAACACCAGTCTGACAGTGCTGTCTCACCAGTGCTGACAAAACTTTCTTTCCAAGTCACTGACTACTTTTCTCACATGCATCAGAGGTGAGAAGCGGTTTGCCTCAACCGGGTATCAAACTCACAACCACCAGGTCACGAGTCCAATACACTAACCACTGAGCTACCGGGGCAGGCTCACCCTCTGCGGACCACATACAAAAACAGTATGGCAAATAGACAAATTGCTCACAAAAAGACAAATTTACTCTCAGAGGTAACAAGTTAAAAGTTTTGTGCACAAAAGGAAATTGACACACCATAATTTATGCCTGAGAATAAAGACTTTTTTTTATAGAATAAAGACAAATTTTTTGCAGAACCAGCACCAAAAAGATGAGTGACGTCAGATTTCCAACAAACTTTTTTTCACAATATTCAACCCTGTACCAAACTATCTTGTGTTTAAATGATATTAAGGAGAAAGGCCTTTGAAAATATTGTGGAAAAAGAATGTGTTCTAATCTTTTAAAGATAAATCCCATAATTTAAACAATATCTAATTCTCCAATGCAAAAGCTTTTAACTCTCTACCAAACGACAAAATTTTGGACTTGACCAAATTGAAAGCATTTGCAGGCAAAAAAGTAACTGCTGCTGAAATAATGATTTCTGTCTTTGACAGAAAACATTGTGGGAAAAGGAAAAGGTCACCAGCATTTTCTCCTTTTCCCGCAATGTTTTCAAAAGCCTTCTTCTGCATGGTCGTTAAAACTCAGGATTGTGTGGCAAAAGTGAGTTATTCGGATTTTTGCTGTAAATTTAAAATTTTTGCAAACACTGACAGGTCCCACTAAATGAACTTATAAACTGAACAGGTAAATACAGAACAAAAGGTGCAAATTGAAAGCTTTTGCAGACCAAAAAAATTTGACTCCAAAACTGAGATTTATATTTGAAAGGTTAGAAAACATTGTGGGTAAATGCGGTAACAAGCATTTTCTCACAATATTTTCGAAAACATTCTCTGTCAAAATCTTTCTTCTGCTGATAAATAGCATTTTCTTCTTTTCCCACATTGTTTTCTACCCTTCAAAGGATAAGTTCTATCACTTGACCCAAACTTAATTTACTGTATGGTAATGCATTCTATAATGACAGATTACTTATGTTGAGGAAGGTCAACTCTGTACCAATAGACAAAATTTTAAATTTGTCCAAACTGAAAACATTGCATACAACAAATATGGCTCAAATGACAGGGATTTATCTTTGAAATGGTAGAAGAACATCATGGAGAAAGGGAGAAAATGCTTGTACCCTGCATTTTCTCTTTTTTCCCTACATTATTTTCAAAAACCTTCTTTTTTTTACCCTTTTCCACACAACCCCAAGTTTTAACGACCAATTGAAAGAAACACATTCAAAAACAGTTTGTATAAAGGAGAAATTGCTGGAAATAACAATTTTTCTCTTTTCCAACACTATCTTCTGACATTTCAATCACAAATTCGGTCATTTGTTACATATTTGATTTGGCATCTGCAAATCCTTTCAGTTTGGTTGATTGATTGATTGTATGGTGTTTAACGCCGTTTTCAACATTATTTCAGTTATATCGCGGCAGTCAGTGCACCTATCCATGCTTTCCTGGAGTCTCTTTTACCAGTACTCCAAACAATTTTCTTTCCAAGCCACTGGCTGCTTTCCCACATAATCATTGTCGAAACAATGGTCAGCGGTGGGAGAGGAATGAATCCTTTCGCAGTGACTATCATCAATCCTCGGAAAGAAATTGGCCGAGCCAGGAGTCGTAGCCAGGGATCGAACCCTGGACCCAGTGTTTTCAAGTCCTGCACGCTACCAACTGAGCTACTGGGGCTTGGTCCTTTCAGTTTGGACAAGTCTTAAATTTTTTGTCTGGTACAGGGTTAATGTTAGTTAACCCTTTATAAAATGACAAAATTTTGGACTTGTCCAAATTGAAAGCATTTGCAGGCAACAAATTAAATGTAGCTCAAAAGAGAAAAGTTGTTGGAAAAAGGGTAAAAAACATTGAGGGAAATGGAGAAAATGCTGGTTACCAGCATTTTCTCCTTTTCCTACTATGTTTTCAAAAGCCTTCTTCCTCAGGGTCATTAAAACTAGGGATTGTGTGGCAGAGGATTAAACACGGGACTTTTTGGTAAATGGTTAAATTGTCAGGTAAAAGTTTGAAACAGGAACTATTTCAGATGGGGTTTTATATCATCAAACTTTCATGAGTTTTTCAAGGGAAGCATAGGCTTAGAATTACAGACAGGATTATAAAAAGTGGATTAAAACATACAGTTTTGTCTACAATTTTCTCTCAAATTTGGCAGGTAATTCTTACAAAGCAGTCAGGTTTTTTTTTAATTTGTGGTCTTCCTGTTCAACCCTCTTACCAAACAAGCCCATGTTTTCACAACCCTAAGAAAAAAGGCCTTTTGAAAACATTGTGGGAAAAGGAGAAAATGCTAGTAACCAGCATTTTCTCCTTTTCCCACAATGTTTACTGCTCTATAAAACGATAATTTTTTTATTTTCAGTAACAAATATTTTGTTGTCTGCAAATGCTTTAAATCTGGATGAGACTAATCTTTTGATGTTTGGTATAGGGTTGAATAAGGGACAGAATATATTCAATCATAGATCCCCACCAATGATCAACCCCTGAAGCCAAGACACATCACAGACTTGAAAATAACTTACCCAAAGGCCCTGAACAAGACATCAATATTATTAAAGTCATTTAGATTAACTCTTAACCAGATGACAAAATTTTAGACTTGTCCAAATTGAAAGCATTAATTTTGCAGATGAAAAATAAAATGTTGCTAAAATGATGGAAGTCGTCATCCAAAGGTTATAAAACATTGTGGGAAAATGAAAAAATGCTGGTTAGCAGCATTTTCTCCTTTTCTCATCATTTTTTCAAAAGGATTTTTTCCCTGGGCCGTTAAAGGCCGGCACTGTGTGGAAAAGGGTTAATGAGGCAACAAAATTTCAGTCTCATCAATATTGACAGCATTTGCAGACTTCAAATTGAATGCCACTCAAATGACGGGATTTGGTTTGTATAGGGTAAACAACATTGTGGAAAAAAAAAGAAAATGCTTGTATTAAGAAAATGCTAAAGTTTTCGCATCAAAATACAGCAGTTGCAGACAACTACCGGGTTACAACAATATCACAGTTTTCTTTAAAAGTAGCTGAGCTAAAAATACAAAAATGTGTTAGTTATGTAACAACCATTTCACTGAGTCAAAGTAAAGAATAAGTTGTTTGTAATGAACCACCATGTTTTCAAAAGAAGTGTTGATGCAAGATCAAAACAGTTGTCTGCAAGTGGTTATAAATTGGAATAAGAAACAAGAGGGCCATTGGCCCTAAAGTGCTCACATGAGTACAGTCATCTACAGTTGATTAAGCTGAAGAGATACTGGTTTTATGATGTAAAACAAATGAGTGTAAGTGACCTACATTTTGACTCGACATGATGCAATTTTGAACTTGTCCAAGATATTCTTAAGACAAATAATCTGACCAAGTTTCATGAATCTCAATCTGAAAATTTGGCATCTACAGTGCACATAAGTTTTTCTACGATTTAGATGAAACAATTTTATGGGTATCAGTCTGAAAATGTGGCCTTTACGGTGCAAACAAGATTTTTCTAAGACTTGGCCCAGTGACCTACTTTTTGACCTGACATGACCCAATTTCAAACTTGACTAAGATAACATCAAATTAAACATTCTGACCAAGTTTCATTATCAGGCTGAATATGTGGCCTATAGAGTGCACACAATGTAAATGTTGACAACCGCACGACTGACAACAGACACAGCACGACCACAAAAGCTCACCTAGAGCACTTTGTGCTCAGATGAGCTAAAAATGGTAGTTTCAATAGTTTAGTAATCTGAGATTAAATACAGTAAAACCTGATTTATTGGCTACCTCTATAAACAATCAACCTGCATTTAGCATGTACCTGCCTTAACTCTTCACCAAACAACAAAATTTTAGCCTTTTCAAAATTGAAAGCATCTGCAGACAACAAAATAAATGTGACTAAGAAACTGAAATTCGTGTATGCTTGGGTAGAAAACATTTTGGAAAAAGGAGAAAATGCTGGTAATCAGCATTTTCTCCTTTTTCCAAAATATTTTCAAAAGCCTTTTTCTTCAGGGTTGTTAAAACTCGGGATTGTGCGGTAAAGGATTAAGCAAGCATATTTTCAGTATCTGATAGGTGCACGCTGAATGAACACAGATTGGTGCTCACTTAACACAGGTTCGACTATAACTATTTTGGAAATCTAAAAAATAAATGTAGTTTTAAATAAAGAAAATTCACCTTGTATATTTTCTGGGTTGTCAAGGGGTTGATTTTTAGCATAGACACTGAACGGTACGTTCATCCGACCCACCTTCTCTCTGTATTGAAACTGTGAAAAAAACAAAACAATCCAAACATTTCATCTTTCCCCTCAGAGAACAAGCAAAACTTCAATAAAACAGAGATGTATAATAATTCAAAAGAATACTGTGAGCGGAGGAGAAAATTCTTCTATGTGAACACTTCAGGGCCCTAGTCTTTCTGGTGAAACCCTGGAAATACATGAGTATGTGAGCTGTTGCCATGTTATGACTGAAATAATGTTGAAAGCAGCATAAAACACCATTCAATCAATATATCAATCTACAATGTTTTCAAATACTGAAAAGGTAGCAAAAAGGTTGCCATTTTTCAAATAAAGATGATAGAGAAAACATACATAGTGTTGTTGTATATCAAAAATATCTAACAAGGTTTGGAGAATTGATAATTGTCAAGCCTTGGCTAGACAATTATCAATTCTCACAACCAAGTTAGATATTTCTGATATACGACAACGCTAGGTATGTATTCTATTTATCTTTTAACGTCTGATTGATGTTTATTATTTCTTTCTAACAATGAAATACCTGAATTTAGCAATATTTACAGGTGAAATGGATATGGATTAGCTATGTACATATTTTATTTATCTTTTAACGCCTGTGCTGCTTATTATTTCTAACAATGAAAAACCTGAATTTAGCGGTATTTGCAGGTGAAATGGATATGGATTAGCTGTAGTAATGACGTCACAAATGATGTTGACTACCTCATAAAATGTGATGTTTACCTACAGAAAATTCATTCATGATCTATAAATATCCATGGTATATCAAAAATAAATTATTGCATAGGTGTTACAGCACGGACATTAGGTCAGTTGAAAGATAAACTTCTTGAGCACTTACCAAGACAGGATCACAAGTCACATCTGTAACTGCGCCATTGGCATCCAACTGCTTGGTTTTCACTTCTTTGGAGGGATTCATACTGAAGAAACATTCTATGGGTGTCTGAAATGGGCGTAGGTTCACCACTTTCACTTGAATTTCTTTTGTCATGCCGGAGGGCACAAAGATCTTGCCTTCATCTGTGAAACCTTCAAGTTCAATCCTTGGGCAATCCTGAGGTCCTTCAGGGGTTTTTAGGGACTAGAATAAGAAAGATTATGCACACAATAAAACATTTCTTTCATTCGCAAAAAAAAATGGAAAATAGGTACACTTTCCATACCTTTGTCCTTTAAAACTTTTAGACTGCTAAGTGCTACTCACTGACCTTTTGTGGACAGTATAGATCAAGATCAGACTGCACTGTCCGATAAGGATATATTTTTCCCAAAAAAATAGATTGGAAAAAGCAACATTTGAGTTTTTACTACTGACTTGTAAGTTTCATGTTAGGTATTTAGCAGGATAAGGATTAATTTTGTTGTTGCTTTTGTAGACAATGTAGATCACGATCAGACAGGACAGACCAAGCAGCGTGATCTTTGATCCACACACACTGATATTTTGTGAGATATTTTGAACTAGCAACAACTGACAACTGACAAGTCAGGCTGAGCTGACTGGATTCTTTTTGTAGATGCATTAAGCCCCAATTTAGCAGAGCATGACTCATTTGTATTTGCCTTCATGATGGGTCTATTCATTACCACTTATCAGCATGAATCAAGGTATAACTCTTTACCCGATAACAAAATTCTAGACTTGTTCATATTGAAAACATTCGCAGGTGACTGATGAAACAAGGCCAAAGTGATAGGACTTGTCTGGGAAAGGGTAGAAATTGATTGACTGTATGGTGTTTAACTCTTTACCAAATGAAAAAATTAAAGACCGGTCCAATTTGAAAACATTTGCAGACAACAAAATAAATGTGACTGAAAAATTAAAATTTGGTTTGGGAAGAGTAGAAAAGATTGTGGGAAAAGGAGAAAATGCTGGTTACCAGCATTTTCTCCTTTTCCTACAATGTTTTCAAAAGGCTTCTTTCTTAGGGTCATTAAAAGTCGGGATCGTGTGGTAAAGAGTTAATGCCTTTTTTTTAAATTATTTCATTTATATCGCGGCGGCCAGTGCACCTATCCATACCTTCCTGGAGTTTCTTTTACCAGTACTCGGCACAGTATTCTTTCCAAGCCACTAGCTGCTTTCCCACATAGCCATCATCGTAACAATGGTCTGCAGTGAGAGAATAATGAATCCTGTCGCTATGACTATCATCAATCCTTGGAAAGAAATTGGCCGAGCCGCGGATCAAACAAGCGACCTCCTCTCAAGTCATGCAGACTACCGACTGAGCTACTGAGACTCGGCAAAAGGGTAGAAAACATGGTGGGAATAGAAGGAAAGGCTGAGTACCTGCATTTTCTTCTTTTTCACCAGTGTTTTTAAAAAGCATCTTTCCTATTGTTTGTTAAAACATGTGACTGTTTGGTAAAGAGTTAACTCTTTACAAGAGTTTGAAATTCAAGACTTTTCCAAATTGAAAGCATTTGCAGACGACTGATTAAAAATGTCTCAAATGATGGAATTTGTCTCTGAAAGAGTAGAAGACATTAAGGAAACAAGAGGGCCATGATGGCCCTGTATGGCCCTGTATCGCTCCACTGGCTTTTTTACCCTTTACCACACAAATCGAAGTTTTAATGACCCTGAAAGAGAAGGCTTTCAAAAACATCATGAGAAAAGGACAACATGTTGTCAGCCAGTATTTTCTCCTTTTCCCACAACGTTTCCTAACCTATCAAAGACAGAAATAGTCATTTAAGCTACATTCAATTTGTCTTTTTGCAATGGCTTTAAACTTGGTACAGTAAAAAAAAAAAATGTCATTTCTTAAAGAGTAAAATTAACGTATCATGCACTTAATTGGCATTGACAGAGACATACAGCATAAAAAGTCTGTATGGTAATAAACTTACTTTGAAAACATAACCTCCACCCTGCCCACCAAACAAAAACAGTCATATCTTTTTAAATGCAAAGATAATGTCAGTGAATACAAGCAGGTTTATTCATTAGCATGGAAGGTAAAGTTCTGAAAAAAATTTGAGTGATAGAAACCTTACTTTAAATTAAAAATTCCATTCATGTGAGCATAACTATTAGCATCAAAATAAATCACTCTCCCTTAAAACACAACATTTCCTCTCCAAACTAGAGGCGCTTGAGCGCCTGTATCGCTCCACAGGCCTGATATTTCTATAATGGCGAAACGAAGTTTTTAACAATTATCATTCAATCCTGCATTTTAGCTCACTGAAGAAACAATTTGGTAGACAACCACCATAGGAACTTACCTGCAAAACAACAATGAAATCCAATGAATAGTTTTCGAGAAGAAATTTTTCAAAGATTTTACTTTATACCATAAAAGGAAAATGAGTCTCCCATAAAAGCCATGTTTTTTGACAGATCTTTTTTTTTTTTAAGGAATTCTGTAAACCTGTATCTAAGGAACATTCCTGCAAAATAATAATGCTATCCAAATAGCGGTTTGGGAGGAGAAGATTTTTAAAGGTTTTTTACTTTGGTTGCCATGGCAACCAGAATTCTTCATGGAACACAATTATTTGAAGGAATTTGAAAGAGGACCACCAAAGGAACATTCCTGTGAAATTTGGTAAAAATCCAGTCAATAGTTTCTGAGGAGAAGTTTTTTAAAGAAAAAGTTTACAGACGCACGCACGGACGAACGGACGGACCGACGGACGCACGACGGACACAACGCCATGACAATAGCTCTCTGGCCTTTGGCCAGTGGAGCTAAAAACTTGAATACCAAACTCCAATAATGTATAACTGCGGTTTGATAATCAAGGGAGGTAAATAGTAACAAACTTTATCTTGTATAACAGGAGTTATTTCCCTTGATTACCATTTTAAATTACAGTCACTATATAAGCCCACGTTAAACCTCCGGGGCAGAGCCAATTTTGACCCCAGGGCTATAATATGAAGGAATTTGATAGAGGTCCATTAGATAAAGCTACATGCCAAATTTCGTAGCCCTGGGCCTTATGGTTTCAGACAAGAAGATTTTCAAAGACTTTCAATATTTTTCAGTTTTGTTGCCATGGCAACCAGAGTTTTTGAAGGAATCAAATTCTTTCAAGAAATTCTAAAGAGGACCATGGCAGGAACATTTCTGTGAAATTTCATCAAATTTGGATGGGTAGTTTCAGAGAAGTTGTTTGAAAAAAAAGTTAACACACGGATGGACGGACAGACGCACGGATGGACGCACGATGGACACCGGGCCATGACATAAGCTCGCTGGCCTTCGGCCAGTGGAGCTTAAAAGGGAAAATGCTGGAAACCAGCAATTTTTCTTTACCCCTCAATGTTTTCAAAAGACTTCTCTCTCAGGACCTTTAAAACTCCAGATTGTTTGGTAAAGAGTAAAGAAAGAAATGCTGGTAACAAGAATTTTCTCCACTTCCCATAATGTTTTTAAAATTCATCTTTCTAAGCATCATTAACACTTTACCACACACTCCTGAGATTTAACAACCTTGAGGAAAAAAGCCTTTTAAAACACTGTGGGAAAAGGAGACTAGAGGCGCTTGAGCGCCTGTATCGCTCCACAGGCCTGATATTTCTATAATGGCGAAACGAAGTTTTTAACAATTATCATTCAATCCTGCATTTTAGCTCACTGAAGAAACAATTTGGTAGACAACCACCATAGGAACTTACCTGCAAAACAACAATGAAATCCAATGAATAGTTTTCGAGAAGAAATTTTTCAAAGATTTTACTTTATACCATAAAAGGAAAATGAGTCTCCCATAAAAGCCATGTTTTTTGACAGATCTTTTTTTTTTTAAGGAATTCTGTAAACCTGTATCTAAGGAACATTCCTGCAAAATAATAATGCTATCCAAATAGCGGTTTGGGAGGAGAAGATTTTTAAAGGTTTTTTACTTTGGTTGCCATGGCAACCAGAATTCTTCATGGAACACAATTATTTGAAGGAATTTGAAAGAGGACCACCAAAGGAACATTCCTGTGAAATTTGGTAAAAATCCAGTCAATAGTTTCTGAGGAGAAGTTTTTTAAAGAAAAAGTTTACGGACGCACGCACGGACAAACGAACGGACGGACGGACGCACGACGGACACAACGCCATGACAATAGCTCGCTGGCCTTCGGCCAGTGGAGCTAAAAATGCTGGTAACCAGCATTTTCTCCTTTACGCACAGTGTTTTCTACCCTATCAAAAACAGGATTCATCACTTGACCTACATTTAATTTGTCGCCTGCAAATGCTTTCAATTTTGTGTAGTTCAAAATTTTGTAGTTTGGTATAGAGTGAAATCATGGGATTGCTTGTTAACAGCTGAATACATGAACGAGAGTGAAAGAATTGTTACAAAATCAGAAATTCTCATTCTAAGCCTTTTCTTCTTTTATAACACCGTTACAGAAAGAGATCTGCTGCAATATAAGAAAAAAATCATCTAAAGGAGGTAATCTGAGAAGAAAATCTTACGTTTTGTCCGTAAACAAGTTCATTCTTGGTGCAGCTCTCACTGGTATCATATCTACACAAATGGTTGTTGATACACCAGGTGCATGGAAAATCTGTCAAGGTACATTCGGTGCAGCTGAAATAGACAAAACATGACAGATTAAACAAATTACTTATAGTAACTATTGCCCCTCTGTACAGACCTAACTTCGTGTTGTAGCCACAAAGCTTACTGTTGATACACCAGGTGTAGGGAAAATCTGTGAAGGTACACTGGGTGCAGCTGAAATAGACTAAACATGACAAAATAGACCAATGACTTATAGTAACTATTGCCCCTCTGTACAGGCCTGACTTTGTGTTGTAGCCACATAACTTTCTATTGATACACCAGGTGTAGGGAAAATCTGTCAATGTGCACTTGGTGCAGCTAAAATAGACAAATGCCAAATTAGAACGATAACTGTTGTAAGAAATGCTCCATGGTACAGGTACAATATGGTGAAAAAGATGATTTGGTGGTACCCTTGGAGAAGGGAAAATCTTTCAGAGTTCATTCAGTGCAGCTGAAATAGAAAAAGACAAAATAGGACAATGACTTATAAAAAAAAACCCTGCCTCTTGGTACTGATCTCGCTGGTGATCTAATTCAGGGGCTGGAAAAACCTGTTGAGGTAAACAAAGTGCAACTAGAATAGAAAAGATACATTAACCAAAGATGGAATAATGGCATAATAACAATGTCACTGATACATCTCTCCCTGTTATAACAACTTGACTATTACAACATTGCTGCAAATACAGACAGGCACAGAGAGTTTGCACAATGAAATCAGGAAAGAAATATACAGTAAGACCGTGATTTCTAAACCAAAGTATGAAAATAGAGTCAACGAAAATTTATGCTGACAGTGATTTTTTTTACAAGGAAATCCCACGGGGAGAAATTCTTTCCAACTGATATTTTTATGACATAGCTTGACTCTTTCATTACTCAGTAAATAAATTACATTTTCTCAGTGGCTACTAATGCAGTTCCAATGCAAGATCATGAGACAGTTTGGTCATAATCTAGAATAAAGCAATGGACAGTGTAGATCAGAGATCAGACTGCACGTTCTGTGCAGTCTGATCTCTGATCTACACTGTCCACAAATGCTTCTGGTGTCGTCTATGGTATGGAAAGAGTTGTACGGCCTTGAAACTGCAAAATCTGAGTCATCGACATTCTCAGTCTATTGACTGGAACGTCCACCCTGTGTATAAGCGCTGCGTTGGTTAGGGAGCATTCAGTGCAGCTCAGAATATACGGAGATAAAACAATATAAGCCTCTCAGAACATACTATGATATATATATATATATACACACATCTGTTTTTGTCACCTATTCTAACCTTTCAATCAAACAGGCATACTCTGTAACCTCCAAAGATTCATAGCTTTCAACTCTTTACTACACAATCCCAACTTTTAAGGACATAAGAAAGAAGCCTTTTGAAAATATAGTGGGAAAAGGAGAAAATGCTGGTAACCTTTTCCCAATAAGTTTTCTACCATATTAAAGACAAATTCCATCATTTGTGCCAAATTTAAACTGTTGTGTGCAAATGCTTTCAATTTTGACAAGGCTATATTTTTGTCTGTGTGGTAAAGAGTTAGGCCTGTATCAAACAATCCTGAACTTTGAAGATTCTGAGAGAAAAAGCTTTTTAAAAACATTTAGGGAACAGTGGAAAAATACTGGTTACCAATATTTCCTCTTATTCCAACAATCTTTTCTACCCTGGCAAAGAGCCTCAGTTTATTGGCACCACTTTCAAATTTGTTGGATAAAGATTTTTTTTTCTATTTGAAACACATGTAGTACCCTTGTTGTAAGTTAACAATGTAGCAAGAAATTTCTTATTTTAAGCAATTTCTAATTTTATGTTTTTTTAATTGTATTAATAAATTAGACCTATGTGTACAAATAGGTTCTTATTTTTTTCCAAAAATCTTTCAATTTGGGAGGTTCTACAGCTGCATGTAGATTACAGTGCACAAACTCTTCGAGCTTTATTTAACCCTTTACTACACAATCTTGAGTTTTAACAACCTGGAAAAAGAAGGCTTTTGAAAACATTGTAGGAAAAGAAGAAAATGCTGATAACCAGCATTTTCTCCTTTTCCCACTATGTTTTCTACTCTATCTAGGATAAAAACCATCATTTGAACAATATTCAATTTGTCGTCTGCAAACTTTTTCAAGTTTTACAAGTCTACAGTTTTCTTGTTGAGTAAAGAGTTAACTTTATTTTTAGCAGAAACCTGACATTTTGCAATGGAAAAATAATTACCATGTGACTATTTACTCTTAGCTGGAGGGAAAAAGGAACAAATGTGCAACTAATATTATTTGCCATTGCTGGGATTGGAACCTGGCAACCTTCAAAACCATTATTTGCACTTTTTTTAAAGAGGAACAGAAAATGATTAAGTAATTGAATGGCATTTTACTTCACTTTAAAGATTTTCAGTCATATCATGGCAACAGCTCTCCTATTCATGTTTGCACTGGGTTCCACCATTACTAGGCTAGGGCTGTGAAGTGGCTGGGTTCAGACCTACTACTTTCAAAATTACAGTTCAGCGATTCAAACTATTTTATGTGTTTCAGATATAAGCCTGTACAGACGACGAACAAAACACAGCTAGGTTGAAATCAACTCTTCAAACTACAATATCTTAGACCCTACAAAATTAAAAGCATTTCCAACTGAATTGAATTCCATTTAAATTACATGTGGCACAACAGATGATTTCTGTCTTTGAAACAGTATAAACAAGATGTCTCTTTGTAAAACAGTCATGCCCCCCTACTGCCACATTGATACAGGAAGTGGCACAGTTCATAAACTGATATCAAAAGAATTGATTGGGAAATATCGATGTCATCTTTTTGATTTATAGCCCGCTTCAATTGTTAAACGTGATAATCTGTCAACAGTTTGCATAATTATACACACCGCCGTGTGTATACATACAAGATTGTAAACAGTCGCTGATACACAGACTGGGTTATCGATTTTCTTTTCGGCATGCGCGTTCAACTTCAGCTTTTTCCCAGTCGACTTCGATGCTTACTACGTCCCCGATAATACGCGAATAAAATGTTGGAGCCACAAGTTGAGCCACATGATGATTTTTGAGACACTTTAATTTTTTTTTTAGCAAATGGCTCAAGTGGCGAATGGCAGCGCGGGCCCTGAATCATCTGATGGTCACTGTGACCTTGACCTTTCACGGATTAACCTTAAAATCGATAGGGATCATTTACACTCCAAGATGAATGTCTGTACAGAATTTGAAGGACCTAGGTCAATTCTGTGTCTAGTTATCAGCTGGACAAGGTTTGGTCTATATATCATTAAGTTGAAGGCCACTGTGACCTTGACCTGTGATGGATTAATCTCAAAATCCATAGGGATCATTTACACTCCGAGATGAATATCTGTACAGAATTTGAAGAACCTATGTCAATTCTGTGTCTAGTTATCATCTGGACAAGGTTTGGTCTATATATGATTAAGTTGAAGGCCACTGTGACCTTGACCTTTGATGGATTAATCTCAAAATCGATAGGGATCATCTGCACTCCAAGACGAATGTCTGTGCCAAATTTGACGAACCTAGGTCAATTCTGTGTCTAGTTATCATCCGGACAAGGTTTGGTCTATATATCAACATGTTGACGGTCACTGTGACCTTGACCTTTGACCGATTGACCTCAAAATCAATAGGGATCATCTACACTCCAAGACGCATGTCTGTGCCAAATTTGACGAACCTAGGTCAATTCTGTGTCTAGTTATCATTCAGACAAGGTTTGGTCTATATATCAACATGTTGACGGTCACTGTGACCTTGACCTTTGACCGATTGACCTCAAAATCAATAGGAAAATCATCTACACCCCGAGACGCATGTCTGTGCCAAATTTGACGAACCTAGGTCAATTCTGTGTCTAGTTATCATCCGGACAAGGTAAGGTCTACCGACCGACCGACATTAGCAAAGCAATATACCCCCATAAAAATTGTGGGAAAAGGAGAAAATGCTGGTTTTCAGCATTTTCTCGTTTTCGAACTATTTTTTTCGAAAGCCTTCTCCGTTAGAGTCATTAAATCACAGGACAGTTTGAAAGCAGCTAGAGTCAAGCAAAATTACAGATGAAGAATGACACTGTACATTAAGCTGTCAAAATATAAGGATTGAGTCAATATTTCTATGATAACCGCAAGCAAAAAAGATTTTTAAATTGATGGGATAAAATGCATTTGCAGAACGAAAATGAAGAACATAAATGAAATACAACTTAAATTATGGGATTTGTCTAATGGAATGGCAAACATTGTGAGAATGGAAAAAATACACTGATTAGCAGCATTTTCTGCTTTTACCACACTATTTTCACAAGCTTATTTCTTCAGCGTCGTAAAAATGCAGGATTAATTCATAAAAGATTAACTGTAGTTAACTCCATAACATCAGAGTTCTTCCACACTGAAAAGCAATTATTACACAACAATACCTTTATAAAAAGTTTTTTTTTTAAATATACAAAATATACAGGGTGTCTCAAAAATTGAGCACCATTCTAAATTAACTCTATACCAGAAAACAAAGTTTGGGACTTGTCCAAAGTGGAATCATTTGCAGACAACAAATTGAAATTTGGCTCTATTGATGGAATTCATAGTTAATAGGTAGAAAACAAAGTGGATAACCAGCATTTATTCCATTTCCCACCATGTTTATAGCCCTTTCAAAGACAAACCAATTGTTTTAATTATATTTAACCCTTAGGCTGCTAAGCCCGACTGACTGACCTTATGTGGACAGTGTATATCAAGATCAGACTGCACAGAACGTGCAGTCTGATCTTAGATCTACACTGTCCGATAACAAGATATCTTTGTTCCAAAAATACCATTACTGTTGGAAACATTTGAATCTTTACTATTGGCTTGAAAGTTTCATTCCTTTTACTTAGCAGGATAGGTGTTAACCATCTGCAAATATTTTAATTTAAACATGTGTAATTTTTTTGGCTATTTGGCAGAGAGTTAAAAGGGAGATTACACACATGTCTATGCACATTTCTGACATAAATTTTTCCTTGTCCAGACATTTGTCTACTTGCTACAAATTTATATAGCTGAAAGACATTCTTAATTCTTAAAGCGTCTTTCACGACTATAATTGCCTTTGCGGCCAGTATAAACCAAGATCAGGTTGCACAAAACGTGCAGCCTGATCTTTGATCTACACTGTCCGCTTTGCTGAAACACAATAGACAAAAGCAACCATGAAACTGCAATTATTTGGATCATAGTTCTAGGATGAAAGGGTTATTTCTATCATAATTTCATTTCCTTTACCTCTAACCATAGTTTGATTTAGAATTGTGAAACATAAAAATACACCGCTGTATGATTTGACTGTTTGAGGCAAAATAATGTTTTTCTTTCTCCATTTCCCACAATGTTTTCAAAAGCTGTCTACTTAACTCTTTATCTTTACCACATGACAAAGATACAGACCAGTCCAAATTGAAAGCATTTGCAGATGACAATTTAAATGAACTTCAAATGATGAAATCTGTTTTCGACAGGGAAGAAAATATTGTGGGAAAAGGAGAAAATGCTGGTTACCAGCATTTTCTCCTTTTTACACAATGTTTTCAAAAGGCTTCTTCCTCAGGGTCGTTAAAACTTGGGATTGTGTGGTAATGGGATAAGGACTTTAAAACTTTGGATTGTGTGGCAAAGCGTTAAATCAACTTGCTCATGAATTTTTTCAGACAAGTCGAACAAGAATTTTAAAACCCCTAGCAACAGATCTGTATTGAAAGGTCAGTTATTAACATTTACAGTGCCGAAAAAAACCAACAGAGATTTTCAATGTAGAATTGAGACCACAAGAATTTCTTTCTATAGAGTTTTGCCAAAGACGACAGTGTAGATCAAAGATCAGACTGCACATTTTGTGCAGTCTGATCTTGATTTGCACTGGCTGCAAAGGCAACTATAGTTGTGAAAGGCACTTTAAAGGTTAACTAGTAAATCTTGACAGCAATTTCTATGCACTATCCCTTTACCAGACAACAAAATCATAAGACTTGTCCAAATTGAAAACCTTTGCAGATGATAATTCAGATTTGGCTTAAATGATGGAATCTGCCTTTGATAGGGTAGAAAACATTATCGGAAAAGGAGAAAGTGCTGTTACCAGCATTTTCTCCTTTTCCCACAATGTTTTCAAAAGGCTTCTTCCTCAGGGTCATTAAAAGTTGTCAATGTGTGGTAAAGGGTTAAATGATGGAGTTTATCTTTGAAAGGGTAGAAAACACTGTGGAAAAAGGAGGAAATGCTGGTAACCAGCATTTTCTCCTCTTCTCACAATGTTATCAAAAGGCTTCTTCCACAGGGTCCTTAAAACTCGGGACTGTGTGGTACCTAGCATTTTCTGCTTTTCCCTGTGTGGAACCTAGCATTTTCTCCTTTTCCCACAATGTTTTGAAAAAGCTTCTTCCTAAGGGTCGTTTAACTCTTTACCGCACAATCCCGACTTTTAACGACCCTGAGAAAGTAGCCTTTTGAAAAAAACATTGCGGGAAAAGGAGAAAATGCTGGTAACCAGCATTTTCTCCTTTTCCCACAATGTTTTTTCTACCCTTCTCCCCCAAAAATTCTATTTTTTAGTCACTTTTATTTTGTCATCTGCTAATGCTTTCAATTTCAACTAGTCTAAATTTTGTCATTTGGTAAAGAGTTAAACTCAGGATTATGTGGTGAAGAGCTATACAAAATATCTGACTTAAAATAACCTGATTATTCCATCGTTGTAACTTCACTGCTTGTGTAGGGCAATTCTGTATATGACCGATTTTATGCCGAATTAAAACATATTGACAACATCACATAAATGCTGTGATAATGTTACTTACGACATATGAACATTACAGTCAAAGATGGTGAACTGTGTCGAGACAAAATCTCTGCCCCCAATCTGTACTGTCAACTTCATCACAATATGATCTGAAAAACACAATACAAAGAGGAATTCAATAATTTATTTCTAGCACAACTCTGTTTTTGACAATCTTTAATGAATTACATGAGTGGTTATTTTTAGACATACCACTGACTCTTGACAAGAAGTCAAACTGTTATACTTGTCCAAACTGAAAGAATTTGGAAACGGCAATTTAATGATGCATTCTAACCTTAAATATGGTAAGAAACATTGTGGGTATATGAGAAAATGCTGGTCACCAGCATTTACTCTCTTTCCCACAACATTTTCAAGAGCCTTTTCCAAAGACAATTCCACCCTTCAAAGAAAAATTCCTAGATCCAAAGTTTTAACAACCATGATAAAAAAGACCTTTGAAAACATTGTGGGAAAAGGAGAAAATGCTCCTGATGTTTTCTTCCCTCTCTTACACAAATTCCACCATTGGAACAATTAATCTGGCTTCTGCAAATGCCGTCATTTTGGACAATTGGATAGTTTTGTTGTCTAGAAAAGGATTAACTCTTTACCAAACAATCCCGAGTTTTATCGACCCTGAAAGAGAAGGCTTTTGAAAACATTGTGGGAAAAGGAGAAAATGCTGGTAACCAGCATCTTCTCCTTTTTCCATAATGTTTTCTACCCTGTCAAATACAAAATTTAATACCCTCATTTAAGCAACATTTAATATGGTGTCTGCAAATGCCGTCAATTTAGATCAGTTTAAAATCTTGTCCTTTGGTATAGAGTTAAATCAATTGGATATAGGCTTAGAAACACAATGTAATTTCCGGTCTGTCCTTCAGAAAGAGAATATATCTATTGTCTGTCTGGTTAACACTGGTGTTACCTCTTCAGCCTTTACGACACAATCCCGACTTTTAACTCTTTACCAAACGACGGAATTTCAGACTGATCGAAATTGAAAGCATCTGCAGATGACAAATTGAAGGTAGCAAAATTGACAAAATTTGTCGTTGATAGGGTAGAAAATATTGTGGGAAAAGGAGAAAATGCTGCTTACCAGCATTTTCTTCTTTTCCCATAATATTTTCAAAAGCTTTCTTTCCCAGGGTCGTTTAAAGACGGGATTTTGTGGAAAAGAGTAAACAACTCAGCTGATTGATTGATTGTATGGTGTTTAATGCCATTTTCAACATTATTTTAGTTTTATCGCTGTGGCAAGTGCACCTATTCATGCTTTCCCGGAGTTTCTTTTACCAGTACTCAGCACAATATTCTTTCCAAGCCCCTTGCTGCTTTCCCACATAACCATCATCGAAACAATGGTCAGCGGTGAAAGAGGAATGAATCCTGTCGCAATGACTATCATCAGTCCTCGGAAAGAAATTGGCCGAGCCGGAAATCGAACCAGTGACCTCCTGTTCTCAAGTCCTGTACCAACCCTAAGGAAAATGGCTTTTGAAAACATTGTTGGAAAAAGAAAATTCTGGTAACCAGCGTTTTCTCCTTTTCCGACAAATTTTTCTACCCTTCCCAAAGTAAATTTCAATTTTAGTCACATTTATCATCTGCAAAACCTTTTAATTTGGACAAGTCTTAAACGTTGTCCTTTGGTCTTGGGTTAACGGACAACAAAATTTCAGACTTCATCAATATGAAGGCTTTTGTAAACAACAAATGAAAGATTGCTAAAATGATGGAATTTGTCTCTGAAAGGGTAGAAAACATTGTGGGGGAAAAGGAGAAAATGCTGCATACAGTATTTTCTCCTTTTCCAATAATGATATCAAAAAGCTTTAACTTTTTACCGAAAGACAAAATTTTAGACTCTTCCAAACTGACAGCATTTTCAGATGTCAAAATAAATGTCAATCAAAAATTGAAATTGGGTTTGGGAAGAATAAAAAAACATTGTCGGAAAAAGAGAAAATGTTGGTTACCAGCATTTTCTCCTTTTCCCACAATGTTTTCAAAAGGCTTCTTCCTCAGGGTCGTTAAAACCCGGGATTGTGTGGTAAAGGGTTAAAATACTGGACAGTTTCGTACAGGCTTCAAGTAACCATTTTTTTGCAAAGGTAAACGTGACGTTACATTTCATTTCCTAAGCAGTTTTTTTTTTTTCATAGTTAGGAAAATGATAAAGGGTTGGCAATATGGTAATGCAAGTATCCCATTTTCAAGAAAAACTTCAACGGCTCCGAAAGCTTTCCAAGAACGGAATTGATATCCATCAAATACTGCAATTGTGGCAATCTAATATTTGCACTGGGACTGTTCCACGATCTACGATAAGGTCCACGACACCACCATGCAGACATTATAATCAATCATTTTTGACACTTGTTCTGTATGGGAACATTTCATTCCTTACTTGTGTACCATTGTATAACTCTTTACAAGACGATATCATTTTAAAGACTCGTCCATATTTAAAGCACTTGCACAGACAATAAACTAAATGAAACTGAAATAATGGTACTTGTCTTTGAAAGGGTAGAAAACAATGTGGGAAAAGGAGAAAATGCTGGCTCCCAGCATTTTCTCCTTTTCCTGCAATGTTTTCAGAAGACTTTTTTTTCTGGGTCATTAAAATAATGGGGTTGTTATAGAAGGCTATTTATTTCCCTAATCCCTCATTCCATTTACATAAGAATGTTAACATTTGAGTGTTCAGCAAGAATTCAAAATGTTTTAATAGACAGCGTAAGATCAAACTGTCTTTTGATGACAGTGTAGAGAAAGATCAGACTACAGACAACATGCAGTCTAACCTTTGATCTACATTAATTACAACTATACAAAAACTTTTAGTCAATTACACCTTTGAAATTGCAATGTTTTGCACTTTGTTTTTTTAAACTTGGACCTCAAAAAGTTTTACTTTCTTTTATCCATTCATATAAAAAACTTTGTCGTTTGGTACAGAGTTAACATATAAATAAATATTCATGAAGAACTGTCTGCTCACCTTCCCCTGTAGGTATGGGTGGAAGCTGGTTTGGCTGCGGGGTTTGGCACATGATAATGTTACCCGGGTTAAGGCCCAGTTTTGTATCTGTCGTCAGAATGTCCATTCCATACCCTCGAAACCTACACTGGTAATTTTCCTTGAATCCGGGGAGACTTGAAATGTTCAATTTAAGCTGCAATACAAAAAATAAATTTTTATTATTGTTCTTATCATTTGGCTTTCTCTTTGCCAAACAACAATTTTTCAAACGTAGCTCTCTAAGTTGGCTTCTGACTTATTCTTTGGTTTTAGCCTCAAATGAATATTTGGTAAATTGAGATCATACACACTTGGTTTCCATGACTTTTAAGTTTCACAACTTACATTTATTTATGTATATTATAAATAATAGAAGGTTTCGCAGCTGCCATGTTTTAAAGCAATGGAAGCATATTCACTGGTTTCAAATTACGCCAGTTCCCAAATCATTGCATAGCAAAGATTGCAAAAATCGGTACCATGGTAATGTAAACACATTGTTCACTTTAACTTTATAGATATTGTAAAATAAATACTTTATAATTTGGTATGAATATCAAATACATGTAGCTGAAATGGAATGAGTTTATTTAAAAGTCCAACATAACCGTTGTACCCGTATTGGCGATGTTCGTTATGCAATGATTCGGGAATCAGTGTAATTTGAATCTGGTTGCTTTTAAACATGACAGCTGCAAAACCTTCTAGTATTTATAATATACAGAAATAAATGTAATTTGAGAAACTTAAAGTTATGGAAACCAAGTGCCTATGTTTGAGATTGGTAAAAAATGTGGACAAGTTTATTCCACATGCCTTCGCAGGCCGTATGGGAATCCATTCGTGACACAAATATACATTAATTCATAACCTGCAGCACTTATTCACACCTTAGCAAAGCGGTATAATAGGCCAATGAGGATAATCCTTTTCTTGTTCTTATTCGTAAATTAATATTTTTTCGTGTATTACCCAATAGCTCATTACTGTTACTACCCTATCAATAAAAAATTGGACCATCTGAGCCACACTGAAATTGTCGTCTGCAAATGCTTTCAATTTGGACAAGGCTAAAATTTTGTCGTCTGGTAAAGAGATAAAAATACAGAATTATATTGTAAAATGTTAATATATGGGCAAGTCTAGAATTGTGTCACCTTGCAAAGACACAACTTACATTTGTAACCCTCTGATCCCCTTTTTGTATTTTGTCGGGTGTAACACTTGAGATTTCCGTGCAGGTTTTGTTATACGGCAACCATCGAAGATCTTTAGCAAAGTCTGTACATTCCGTCCCAAGTGAACATCTGAAAATAGATAAAGTTTTCACCAAATGATGTCATATTCATATAACACTGGGGTATAGGACTTAAGAAAATATCAAGGAACAAGAGGGCTATGACGGCCCTGTATTGCTCCACTGTCCAATAAATGTGTATACACAAAATTGGCATTGGCAGTCATTTATCTCTTTACCAAACGACAAATTTTGTACTCAACCAAATTAAAGCAACTGCAGATGACAAATAAAAGGTGGCTAAAAATGATGATTTCCTTCTGTGATGGGGTAGAAAACATTGTGGTAAAAGGAGAAAATGCTGGTTACCAGCATTTTCTCCTTTACCCACATTGTTTTCAAAAGGCTTCTTTCACTGAGGTCGTTAAAAGTCGGGATTGTATAGTATAGGGTTAACTGTAAGAAATCTATCTTGTAATGAAATTTCAAGGAGAAAATATGTGCCTAGTCCCCCCCCCCCCCCCACACACAAACTCATACAAACACACTGGTGGGACCAAAATAGGCCTACTAGATGATCAAACATACAAAATATTACATACAAAATATTACAGCTCTAGGTCTCATGGTGCGGAACAAGATTTTTAAAATTTTCACTCCATTACCCAATATAAAACTTATGAACCCCCTCGGCAGGGCTTAAATTTGAACATTCTTGGTAGAAGTCTGCTAGGTGAGTTTGTCATCTTTGAATACTTTTAGTATAAATGTCTACAGACTTTATTGTCTGCTAAAGATTTAGCTCTACCAACTGATAAAGTTTTAACTCTTTACCACACAATCCCAAGTTTAAACAAGCAATTTCGTTGAAATGATATCCCCCACCGAAAAAGACCTTTTCAAAAACTTACGCGACCGCGTAACTCAAAATCGCTCCCAGTCGGCCATTTTGCATCGAATCAAAAAAAGAAAAAAAACTATATTGGCGGAATAGGTTATTGTACACATGTATAAAGTTTCAGGAAATTTCGTCCAATGGTATTGGAGATATTGTCCCAGACGGACAGACAGAAGGACAGACAACGCTAAAACTATATCCCTCCGCCTTCGGTGGGGGATAACAACCCTGAAAGAGAAGGCTTATGAAAACAATGTGGAAAAAGAAGAAAACAGTAACCAGCATTTTCTCCTTTTCTGACAACGTTTCTTACTCTATCAAATACAGAAATCACCATTTAACTCTTTACCAAACAACAAAATTTTAGACTTGTCCAAATTGAAAGCATTTGTGAAGGACAAAATAAATGTAACTGAAAAATGGAAATTTGTCTTGGAAGGGTAGAAAAGATTGTGGGAAAAGGAGAAAATGCTGGTTACCAGCATTTTCTCCTTTTCCCACAATGTTTTCAAAAGGCTTCTTTCTCAGGGTCGTTAAAAGTCGGGATTATGTGGTAAAGGGTTAAGCAATATTTGTCATTTGCAAATGCTACCAATTTGGACAAGTTCGAAATTTTGTGGTTTGGTAAAGACCAAAATTTTGGATTTGTCCAATCTGAAAGTACTTTGCAGACAATAAATTAAATGTAACTAAAAAACTTGGAATTTGTCTTTGAAAGGATAGAAAACATTTTGGGAAAAGGAGAAAATGCTGGTTACCAGCATTTTCTTCTTTTCCCAAAATATTTTCAAAGGTCTTTTATTGCAGGGTCATAAAAAGTTGGCATTGCATGGTAAAGAGTTAAATTTTTCAAAACTTGAAGTACTTGCAGGTGACAAATAATGTATTACTACCATGATCGAAACTTGTCCAATAGAAAACATTTTGGGAAAAGGAGAAAGTCCCGGTGACCTGCATTTTCTCCTTTTTCCACAATGTAAAGGGTTCACAAGTCAAAACTGTTGCCAAAATATTTCAAAAGAAGTAAATTCATTTGTCTACAGACATAATGCCTGCTAGGGGAAATCCCAATAACTCGTATCACCACAGAAATAATATTCAACAGACCAAGATAGAGTGAGACACTGAAGATTAAAATCAATGATAACTGAACTTTGGATACAAATGATGAATGGATGTATTAATGGAAAGACTCCAAAGATAAGATACTCTTCTGGTTGCCCCTGCTTCCACTTGTGAATCATAGGCTATACAAGAGCTTCAAAGAGTCAACAAAAATAACAAGAAATATCTTTTAAAAAAGACAGACGGCGTAAGAGGCACTGGGATATGAATATTTAAATTCGTTTGTAGTAAGATATGAAGAGAAATGATGAAAACAGTTCTGAAAGCAGCCTCTTTTAAATTGTTTTGCATATGGTTGAAAGCAGAATTTTCAATAAGATTTAAGAATGAGGAAGCTCTGGTAATGAGCGTTATTGAGCAATACATTAATTCTCATGTTAACGTAAAATGAGAGTCGACATTCTGCCATGTTTCGGAATATATCGTTTGTTCTGTTTTTTATTAATGAATCATGTTTAAATAAAGGTCTGTTTAGACCATACGACAAAATCTTTAAAAAGGAAACAAAGTAGATTTGCATGTTTTTGTACAAAAATGAAGCACATTTCAAACATCGACTATTTGTCGTTATGAAAAGGCGGGGTTTTATCATCCCTCTCAATGCCTGACCACACCCACCTACTTTTATTAAGAGTAATTTAGTAGAAACCCAGTTTCTTCGATAACAACACAATAAAATCGATTGTTCCCCCAGGCAGGCATAGTTATTCACGTTTCGAATTAAATCACCAAATTCAAGACATAACATCTTTTTTCATTGTGACAAGAAACAAAATTGGTTGTTTCACAACCCGTTTTCGTGTAAGACAATAGAGCAGTAGTCTGCCATCGCAATTCGTATTTGGTTTTACGCGAGGAAATCTCTTACACTAACCAAAATAGAAAACTCGCCAATACTCATTGCTATTATTTTATCCATATGATTTAGATTATGGATGTTTAGCTAGAGTTTAACATCTGCATGGCCAAAAAGTACATCTTTACACAGGTAAATATGATCATTACGTGATTTTCTAGTCATGAACACTTTTATCCAATGTCGGTAAATTTCTACTGTGACTTTTATTTTTTTGCGTAGTTTACCTATATTTGGCCAATCACAAAATGTGTAACCATTCATTTCCTACTGAAAGTAGGTCAAAAGTGAGATCATACAGCTAGCCGAAAAAGAGTTGAAATCAAAGTACTGAAAGTACAATAAGGGAGCAGAGTGTTTGTGAAGAAATCAACACTGAAAGACTGTTGTATTTCAAAGGCTGGGCTACCGAGCTAAGTACTTCTGAAGAAAATTTAAATGAATGTAATAGTAACCAGTATTTCTTCCTTTTCCACCATGTTTTCTACTATTTAAAAGAAAATCCCACCACTTTAGCAACATTCAAGTTTTTGTCTGCAAATGTTTTTTAGAAAATGACAAGTCTAAATTCTGTAGTCTGGTAAAGTGTTAAATCATAACAAATTAGAAACACAATTAAATCATTCAGGCTAACTACTGTGCATAGAGAATTACCATGACTGTTCTAATACATAAATGAAAACAATGTGGCAAAATAGTAAACTGTTCTTTTTTGAGTAATTTCTCCTTTCTAGTCACAATGTCTTCGAAAGTTACTCTGTAAAAGCCATAGCTAAGTGATAATGCGTTAATTAGTTACTTTGCAGAACATTTTCCTGAATTACCTTTCTAATTTTTAGCATTGAATAATTGATTTATTGTGGGTGGAGACTATTTTTTTTCTGAGTTATTAAGCTTTTCTTTGTATCCTATCATCAGAATACCTTGTAAATTGGTAAAACACTTAGTGAGTCTGATTTATAACGACAGATCTTTAATTCTTTTTATAATGATAGCTGTTGCTTTTAACCCGTTACCACGCAATTCCGACTTTTAATGACTCTTGGGAAAAAGCCTCTTTCAATTGAAAACATTGTGGGAAAAGGAAAAAATGCTGGTGACCAGCATTTTCTCCTTTTCCCACAATCTTTTCTGCCTTTCCCAAAACAAATTTATTTTGTTGTCTGCAAATGCTTTCAATTTGGACAAGTCTAAAATTTTGTCATCTGGTCTTTTAAAGAGTTAACAAGACTAAACTCTCTCCTAGTTGACAAAATTTTAGACTCATCAAAACTGAAAGCATAAACTCTTTACCAAACGACAAAATTTTAGACTGGTCCAAACTGAAAGCTTTTGCAGACAAAGATGGCTCAAATGGCAGAATTTGTCCTTGATAGGGTAGAAAACAGTGTGGCAAAAGGAGAAAATGCTGGTTACCAGCATTTTCTCCTTTTCCAACAATGTTTTCAAAAGCCTTCTTGTTGTTCAGGGTCTTTAAAGTCCTGATTGTTTGGTAAGGAGTTAAACAATCTTTGTCTAATATCACTTTGATGTTTTATCAATGCACATCTTTTTCTATGCTGTACCAGTACTACGCTAGCGTTCTGAAGTACTTTGCCCAAGGACACTTAGAAATGTATGGGGAAAAAAAACAATTGCCTGTTACAAGATACTTAGGGCGTATTCCATTCACCTGTTCTGGCACAATGCTTTGTGTTCTGCAATGCTCTTCTGGAATGTGTGAATGGAATATTTCAGAACACATACACTGTTCTGGAATTATGTTCCGAATGGAGCATTTTCAGAACATTGTTCTAATCAATACCGAAATAAATGTACATTGCCATGATGGCTGTTGCAAGAGCTACTGTCTTAGCTGTGTTAGTGGAGGATATGATTAGCTGCGGAGAGTGAGTAGAGACGAGTCTACAATGCTCCTATTAATGGCGTTCATATCGTAAAAAAGACAATTGCAAGTTTCGCCATGAAGAATTGTTCGTCTTTCGGCCATCTTGTATCACCTAGCAACCGTTCAGCTGGTGTGCTGCACCTCGATTCAATTAGAACAGTCAGACCATGTTCTGAAGAACACAGCACCATGTTCCGAAATACTCCATTCACCTAGAACATGTTCGGAGTGTTCAGAGTTGCGAAAGGAATACGCCCTTACAGTACAGACAATAAGGAAGCTAGACCAGGATTTGTATTCACCTCCCATTCTTAAGGATTTTCTAAATTTTAAAGTAACACAACTTCTGATTGGCTAAACCATTTGGTTTAGCCAATCAGAAGTCGTGTTACTTTCAAATTTAGACATTCTTGGAGAATGTGACAAAGAACGTTTTTAAGAATGGTTGGTGAATATGTGCCAGGACAGGGATGACAAAGCACACACTTTTATATAAATAGATTCCTCCCTACCCAACCCCATTTTCTCCTGACAGTTGACCACTCAGAGACGGCCATGTATCATGTATGAAAAACTATAAAATAAATGACGCTCATTGTGTATGATGGGTTGATAGGGATCTGTGACTCAGGCTATTCTCGGGGAAATTTCCTGGAATTGAGCAAGTATTTGGCGTTTTTCTGAGCGGTGATATATAATCTATCAAGAACAGAATCTACTATAAAATGAAATACATGTATCTGATTCTGAAAACTGATTCCCTCCAAGTCATGCCTGTCAAAATTCCTCACAGAATCTATAAAGCTCTTTCAATGACCCTTACCACTTTACCAAACGACAAAATTTTAGACTGGTCCAAATTGAAAGCATTTGCAGACGACAAATAAGAGATGGCTTAAATGCTGTAATTTGTACTTCATAGAGTAGAAAACATTGTGGAAAAAGGAGAAAATGCTGGTAACCAGCATTTTCTCCTTTTTCCATGATGTTTTCAAAAATCTTCTTTCCAAAGGTTGTTAAAACCTGGGATTGTGTTTTACAGAGTTAACTTTTCCTTGATTTGGTTTGTATTGGAGTTTAAAGCCATTTTAACTGCTTAGGTCATATCATGGCGGTCACTGAAGCACCTATGTGTTTCCTGGTTTTCTTACTCCTGTACTGACACAACTTTCTTTCCAAAGCCACTGACTACTTTTTTCACATGCATCAGAAGTGAGAGATGAAAAATCGCCGGAAAGAAAGTTCGCCGCAACCGAGTATCCAACCCGCAACCTCCATGTCACCAGTCAGATACGTTAACCACTGAGCTACCCAGCTGGGCCTGAACTTTTCCATTACAAATGATCGCTGAAGTAGATTTTGTGGCTGTGAAGAACAAGATCAGACCACACAGAACATGCAGTCTGGTCTTGAATCTACACAGTCAAGCTACCAAATACTAACCTATGAAAATGGTCATCTTCTAAAGTACTTGAAATCTACTTTCTGAGCTTTGGAAAAAAAAAGTGGAATTTCTGAAGCTGATGTTTTCACAATCATGAAAGCTTTTGAAAACATTGTGGGAATAGGAGAAAATGCTGGTAATCACATTGGCAACATTTGCAACTAAGATTGAAGAAAAATTATATTTTTTCCTGTAGAACATAGAATGATCAAAATGGATATTATAATTGTTGAATGGACAATCGGCTGAGTAAATTTGTAGCTTTAACCCTTCACCGCTGAACGCTGATTTTTAACGACACTGGGAAAGAAGCCTTTTGAAAACATTGTGGGAAAAGGAGAAAATGCTGATAACCACAATGTTTTCTACCCTATCAAGGAAAAATAGTATCAACTGAGCCATATTGAAATTGTCAGCTGCAAAATGCTTTCACATTTTTTTGGACAGGGCTAAAAATTTTTCACAATGTTTTCAATAAGCTTCTTTCCCATGGTTGTTAAAAGTCAGCATTGTGCAGAAAAGGGCTAAGCAATTGTTCTTTAACTCTTTACCACACAATCCGGACTTTTAACGACCCTGAGAAAGAAGCCTTTTGAAAACATTCTGGGAAAAGGAGAAAATGCTGGTAACCAGCATTTTCTCCTTTTACCACAATGTTTTCTACCCTTCCCAAACCAAATTTCAGTTTTTCAGTTACATTTATTTTGCCGTCTGCAAATGCTTTCAATTTGGACACCTCTATAATTTTGTCGTTTGGTAAAGAGTTAAGTCTATCATACTTCTTGACAATCCTTTTTTTCTTTTTGTGGAAATTCAACACAACTACAGAAAGTTTGACAAGATGTCGCTTTCACAAGACATTGTCCGAGCAGCCAAATGTTACTTTGGCAAGATCAATGAAAATGATATCCGTGGTTGTGAGGTAGAGCGTCGGCCTCGTAACCATAAGGTCGCGAGTTCGATACCCGGGAGCGGGTGTCAACTTTGGGATTTTTCATTGGCCCACACATTCGGCACGAGTACTGGTGTAGTTCCCAGGAAGCAGAATTGAGAGAGATTAGTATAAGTTGTAAGAATTTGTTTCTCAATCGATGTAAAATAAATATGTTTTAACTAAACTATGAAAATGATTGAAACAAATTAGTTTTCACCAAAATGTGATGGACCGGGCAATGAAGAGTCTCAGAGGTTAGTGCCTGTATTCACCAACAACCCCCAATTACATTCTTAGTCTTATTCTAGGTTTAGAAAGTAACCTAATTTTTGATTGGCCAAACCGTATGCAGAGCTCCAGATAACAGAAGATGATATTCTAAATCCATTATTTCTCTTCCAAACCCTATGTTGTGGGTACTCATTAGAATCGTCTCGATGAGACGATTCTAATGAGTACACATAATATAGGGTTTAGTGGAGAATAATTAATATTTTCAATTTTGAAATCAAAATCACTCCCCTTGTCTGGAGCTCTGCATCTGGCAATTGTGTTACTATTTGAATTTAGAATATTCTTGAGAAAATCTAGAAAATTCTTAAGAATTAGGCATTTTAACCCTTATCCTGCTAAATAAGTTAAATTAAACTTTCAATCCTATAGTAAAACCCCAAATGATGCTATTTCAAACCTTTTTTTTTTTTTTGAGAAAAATATGTCCTTATCGGACAATGTACAGCCAAGACCAGACTGCGAGTTTTTGATCTACACTGTCGCAAAAAGGTCAGTGAGTCGCACTTTGCAGCCTAAGGATTAACTCTTTACCACACAATCCAGACTTTTAACGACCCTGAGAAAGAAGCCTATAGAAAACATTGTGGGAAATTTGGTCCAGTCCAAAAATTTGTCGTTTGGTAAAGAGTTCATAAGAATGGCCTAGAATGCAATGCCTATGGAATGTTATCTTAGCAGGGTTTATCAGAAAACCTGTCAATGGCCCATAATAATACAATGACTGACTCGAACAGTATTCATTGAAAACCGATCAGGCAATAAACTGTTATTTTGTCCGGTATCATTACTTAAATAAGCCCTTAACACGCCTTTCATGACTATAGCTGCCTTTATGGTTAGTGCAGATCAAGATCAGACCGATGATTTATGTCTATAATAGGGTAGAAAACATTATAGGAAAAGGAGAAAATGCTTGTAGCCATCATTCTTTCTTTCTTTTTTCTACAATGTTTTCAAAGGTCCTTTTTTCTGAAAGTCGTTAAAACTCCGGATGATTTGGTAACAGGTAAATCCTTCAGACTGTGAGAACATTAATTATAATGCATTATGTAAAATAATACTGTATTAGTCTTAAGGCTGCTAATCGCGACTCAAGGACCTTTTGCAGACAGTGTAGACCAAGATCAGACTGCAGAGAACATGCAGTCTCATCTTGGATCTACACTGTCCGATTGGGAGATATCTTTAAAAAAAATACCTTTGAAGTGGCAAAATTTGGGGTTTAACTATCAGCTTAAAAGTTACATTTCACTTATATAGCAGAATATAGGTTAATTCTTTGCCTTCTGAACAAGACAGAAAATAGTTCTATTAAAGAAATAATCTTCTTTCTATCGTGGTTTATCGTTCAATAAACCACAGTTGTGAGTTATGAGGCACAATAAATAATCCACGAGGGCAATAGCCTGAGCGGATTATTCATTGCGGCTCATAACTCACAACATGGTTTATTGAACGATAAACCACGACAGAAAGAAGATTATTTCGATTCTAACATGACCAACTCTTCATTAAAGGAAAACAAGTTCATACTTAGAGTAAAAACACGGATGCAGATTATATTTCATTGAGTAACTTATTTACTTACTTTATACAGAATGACGTCACTCTATATAGAATTACGTCACTCTACACAGAATAAAGTAGATTTTACCACGCTTTCGTTGCACTGTGTTTATACAGCCGATTTCACGTGTCATGTTAGAATTTTTAATTAACATTAACTCAGATCTAGTTAATAAATACTCATGAAAATATTGTGGCAACTGTAGAATTCGTTTCTAAAAGAAATTTTTCCTTTTCAAAATGTTTTCCAAAACGGTCTGCTGAAAGACAATAGAGGTTGTGTGCAGGTGTTAATGTGTTAAGATAGCAGACATTATGACAGTTTTACAATAGAATATTATCTAAACAATCCTACCTTTTTTAAGACCCTTTCAGAATATGTTTTAGAAACCATAGTGGGAACAGGATTGACTGATTGATTCATTGTATGGTGTTTAATGCCATTTTCACCATTATTTCAGTTATATCAGGTGGGCCAGTGCGCCTATCCATACTTTCCTGGAGTTTCTATTTACCAGTACTCCCCAAAATATTCATTCCAAGCCATTGGCTGCTTTCCCACATAAGTATCATCTAACAATGATCAGCTGTGAGAGAGGAATGAATCTTGTGGCAATGACTAACATCAATCCTTGGAAAGAAATTGGCAGAGCAGGGGATCAAACCCATGGCTCCCTGTTCTCAAGTCCTGCTCGCTACAAACTAAGCTACCGGGATGCTATTTACCAGATTTTTCTCCTGTTTTTCTCTTAATGTTTTCTGCCCATCCAAAAAAAAATTCAATTTCTGAGTGAGATTTATTTTTGTAAAATCTGCAAATGCTTTTCAATGTGGACCAGTCCAAAATTTGGTTGTCCGTTAAAGAGTTAACCTTTTACCACACAATCCCGAGTTTTAACGATTTCGAGAAAAAAGGCTTTTGAAGACAGGGTGGACAAAGGAGAAATTTGGATTACCCATCATTTTCTCCTTTTTCCACAATGTTTTCTACCCTTCCGAAAATTTTGATTTTTTATTCACATTTATTTTGTCTACTGCAAATGCTTTCAACTTTGACAAGTCTTAAATCTTGTCATTTAGTAAAGTGTTAGAACTCTTTCCATACCATTGATGACACCAGAATCTTTTGTGGACAGTGTAGATCTGGATCAGACTGCACAGACTGTGCAGTGTGATCTCTGATCTATACTCTCCACTACTTTATTTTAGATAATGACTGAATGGTCTCTTGATCTTGTAGCAGAACTGTATTTGTAGCCTTTGAGAAAATGCAATTTATTTATTCAGAAGTGAAAGAGTTAACCCTTTACTACACAATCCAGAGTTTTAACAACCGTACGAAAAAAGGCTTTTGAAAACATTGTAGGAAAAGGAGAAAATGCTGGTAACCAGCATTTTGTCCTTTTCCTACAATGTTTTCGACCCTATCAAGAACAAATTCCGTCATTTTGGCCTCTTTTAATTTGTCGTCTGCAAATGCTTTCAATTTGGACCAGTCTGAAGTTTTGTTGTCTGGTAAAGAGTTAGAGAGACAAACATAGGTATTTAAAAAATTTAACCTTATGAACTTACGGGAAGACAATATATCACAGAAAACTTTATACTCTTAGCACCAATTAACTCTTTAGCAAACGACAAAATTTTGGACTCCAAGAAGTTCGAAGCATTTGCAGACAATAAATTAAATATATCACAAATAATGTTTTCTGTCTTTGATAGGGTAGAAAACATTGTAGGAAAAGGAGAAAATGCTGGTTACCAGCATTTTCTCCTTTTTCCACAATGTTTTCAAAAGCCTTCTCTTTCAGGGCATTTGCAGACAATACTAGTATATTAAATGTATCGCAACGTTTTCTGTCTTTGATAGGGTAGAAAACAGGGCATTTGCAGACAATACATTAGATGCATCACAAATTACATTTTCTGTCTTTGACAGAGTAGAAAACATTGTGGGAAAAGTAGAAAATGCTGGTTACCATCACTTTTTCCACAATGTTTTCAAAAGCCTTCTCTTTCAGGGTTGTTCAAAGTACTATCCCATCCTTCTCTGCCATTCTTCCAGAATCCCTTTCAGTTCAGTCATCACGGCCCTTTTGATATCATTGATGTCTTCAAACCAGGTCCTTTGGGAAGAGGGAAAAACACAGCCAGGTTGGGTAGAGGGGAGGTTGCTCTAGCACAGTGATGTTCTTCTCGGCCTTGAACTGTCCGACACTGTGATGGCATTGTAAGCGGACTTGTTATATAATGGTTATACTGCTACAAGTTGACCTGAAACAACTCTTCTCATGTACTGAACAAAGCATATGCTGCAGTACCTCTCTTGATAGACAAGGTGGTTGATTGCCTGGCCCTGGGGTGATCAACCAGAACATAAATTATACAATACCCTTAAAGTCAAGCTGTTCCATGGCCGAGGAGAACTTCACTGTGCCAGAGCAAACCTTCCAACTTACCAGACCTGTGATTTTTTCCTCCTTCACAAGCTCAAGGGAGTCATCACTGAGACCCGTTTTGAAGACAGTAACAACAGAGCTAAAGAGAGCCCTTCTAAGAGTGCGTGCAAGCATGGCACAGCTGGATGAAAACTGTGTTGGATTCCATGGTGATTACTTTGAAAGGAACATTCTTGAATATATTTTGGATTTGAGATACGGTAAGTCATAAGTAACACAAGTCCTGGAATTTTTCTGACACTCCTTGTAGGAAGTCATGTCAAGAAAAATGCATATAGAATGATATATATCATGCAGAAGGAAGGATTTGACTGCCTACTCACAACCTTGCAGTTACTTGATAAGGTGTCATATCAGGAGACACAATCACAACCTGTCAGATCTTTTTGTCTGGCTTTTTTTTTCTTCTAAGTTAACCCTACATCAGACAATCCGGACTTTTAACGAAGAAGGCTTTTGAAAACATAGTGGGAAAAGGAGAAAATACTGGTAACCAGCATTTTCTCCTTTTCCCACAATGTTTGCTACCCTGCCTTACACAAATTACAACATATGGGCCACAATGAATTTGTCATCTGCAATTGCTTTCAATTTGGACCAGTATGAAATTTTGTCATTTGGTAAAGAGTTAACCCTTTATCAGACAATCCATGTTTTAATGACCCTGAGGAAGAAGCCTGCTGAAAACATTGTGGGAAAAGGAGAAAATGCTGGTAACCAGCATTTTCTCCTTTTTCCACAATAGTTTCTACTCTTACAAAGTCAAGTTTCAATTTAGGAGTCGAGTTTATTTTGTCGTCTGCAAATGCTTTCAATTTGGACAAGTCTAAAATTTTGTCGTTTGGTAAAGAGTTAAAAACACTGCAGGATGGAAAAATAGAAATTACTGCTAGCCAGCATTATCTTCTTTTCCCACAGTATTTCCTACCTTCTTGCAGACGAATCTGATTTTTCTGGCCACTTTGTTGTCTGCAATTGATTTAAATTTGAATATCAGTCTAAAGTTTTATAGTCTAGTACAGGATAAATCCTTGATCCAAAAATCCCAGATTTTCATGACCCTGAGAAAGAGGCCTTTGGAAAACATGATGAGAAAAGTAGAAAATGCTGATAACCAGCATTTTCTCCTTTTCCCACATGCTTTTCTTCTCTCTCTTGGTTGAAGAAAACTTTGGCTTGTTTGGTAAAGGGTTAAGATAAATGGTACTTCTGATTTAAAAGTGTTGTTTTATGCACATGACAAGGCAATTAACAGCAGCAGTTTAGCTATTAATTGCAAGATTTCGAAAGGCTTCTTGCACTGGAATTGTCAACCCTAATCCTTTACTAGACAATTCAGTCTTTTAACAATCTTAACCCTTCACCACACAATCCCGAATTTTAACGACCCTGAGAAGTAGGCCTTATGAAAACACCATGGGAAAAGGAGAAAATGCTGGTAACCAGCATTCTCCCCTTTTCCCACAATGTTTTCTAGACTATCTGATTCAAATCTCATAATATGTGCCATATAAATATTGTTGTCTGCAAGTGCTTTCAAATTGGACCCATCTAAAATATTGTCATTTGGAAAAGAGTTGAAAAAGGCTTACGAAATTAGTGTGGGGAAAGAAGAAAACGCTTCTAATCTGCCTTTTTTTCCTTTTCTGACATGCTTTTCTACCTTGTCAGAGATGACCTTAAAGACTTAAGATTTTTTCGTGTGCAGTGTAGATTAAAGGTCAAACTGCACAAAACAAGCAGTCTGATCTTTGATTTACACAGTCCTCTATGTAGAAATAGTTCCATCACTGGGATCCTTCAGACATCACATGTCCCTTTCATTTATGCTTTTTCTAAAGGTTAAGTTTTGAAGGTCAACCACATTAGCGTTCATTAGATTAACTGTTTTGCAACCAAATGAATTAATTTCGTGTGTTGACAGAAATTAACCCTTTGCTACACAATCCCGACTTTTAACGACCCTGGGAATGAAGCCTTTTCCCACAATGTTTTCTATCTATCCCAAAACAAATTTTAATTTTTCACTCACATTCATATTGTTGTCTGCAGATGCTTTCAATTTGGACAAGACTAAAATTTTGTCATGTGATAATAGAGTTAATTCTTTCCATACCATAGATGACACCAGAAGCTTTTGTGGACAATGTAGATCAAGATCAGAGTGCACAGAATGTGCAGTCTAATCTCTGATCTACACTGTCCACTGCTATATTCTAGACTATGACAGTACTTTCCCTTAATCTTGCAAAGGAAATGTATTTATAGCCTTTGAGAAAATGCAATTTATTCATTCAGTAGCAAAAGAAATTAATTCTAAATGCAAATGTAGAAACCTTTAGCTCACTTTTTAACTCTTTCCCTAACAATCCCGTATTTTCACAGCCCCTTGGAATAAGGCTGTAGAAAAAAATGTGGAAAAAGGAGTGAATACAGATACCAGCATTTTTTTCCCTTGCCACACTGTCATCTCTCCTGGAAAATTACTCCTTTTCCCATAATGTTATTTTCTACTCTTTCAAAATCAAAATCCATCAAAAAACTCTTATGCTGCCCAACAAAATGACATTGGGCTGAGCTCATATGACCCAAACTACCAATAAAGCAGTGGATGGCATACAGCAAGATAAGACTGCACGGTTGTGCAGGCTGATCTTGCTGTACACTCTCAGCAAAAGTCATCAATGGTCGCAAACGGAAGGCTAAGCGTTAATTAAACACATTTCATTTGTGGTCTGCATAAGCTTTTAACCTGGACAAATCTTAAAAATGTTGTTGTCGGGTGATTAGAGTTATGATACTAGTTAGTCAGTCTTTACTATTATGTCAAATAAGCAATGAAGATACTCAAAGTTACTGGTTTTGCTACATTCCTAACCAAAATATTTCTGTTCTTTCACTGAAAAAGTTGCTTTCTAATAAATTAGCCATTAGCATACATCAAAAGTAGGGCTTCAAATTGTGTAGTCTGATCTAATTCATTTGCAAAAGTCATTTACACCAACACTTCACTGTAACAGAAAACTCACATTACAAGGTTCATCTTACAAACTACCAGTATTACAATGCCACATCTCTAAATAGTTCATATTTGTAATTGTAAAAAGAAACTCAAAGAAAGCATAGATAGATGCAATGGCCGACGTGATGTGACTGAGATATAGTTGAAAACGGAATTAGAAACCAAACAATCCAACTCTGAAACAAATTTGAAAGACCTGATTGATTGTATGGTATTTAACCCATTTAACCCCATTTTCAACATTATTTCAGTTATACTGCAGTGGCCAGTGCACCTATCCATGCTTTCCTGGCGTTTCTTTTACCGTTACTCCATATAATATTCTTTAAAAGCCACTGGCTACTTTCCCATATAACCATCGTGAGAACAATGATCATAGGTGAGAGAGGAATGAATCCTGTCGCAATGACTATCATCAATCCTCGGAAAGAAATTGGCTGAGCAGGGGATCGAACCAGCGACCCCGTGTTCTTGATCCCTGTATGCTACCAACTGCACTACTAGGCTTGGCTTTGAAAGACTATTTCGAAATCATCCTTGTAAAATATGGCAACATGCATTAACCCTTATCTCTGGTAAAAAATTTATCTTTTGGTAACGATTTAATTGGAGCTCTATTGGGCAACAAAACCTTGTCAACATCAATTAACCCTTTACAACACAATCCCTAGTTTTAGTGACCCTGACAAAGAAGGCTTTTGAAACATTGTGGGAAAAGGAGAAAATGCTGGTTACCAGCATTTTCTCCTTTTCCCACAATGTTTTCTACTCTTTCCAAGACAGAAATCATCCTTTGAACTGTATTTATTTTATTGGCTGCAAATGCTTTGAATTTGGATTTCCCACAACTTTGTTGTTTGGTAAAAAGTTAACCCTTTACCACACAATGATGACTTTTAACAACCCTGAGGAAGAAGCTTTTAGATAGTGGGAAAAGGAGAAAATGTTGGTAACCAGCATTTTCTACTTTTCTCATTATGTTTTCTACCCTATCCAAGACAGAAATCATCCTTTGAAATGTTTTGATTTTATCGTCTGCAAATGCTTTCATTTTGGTTGAGTAAAAAATTTCATCATTTAATAAAGAGTTAACCCTTTACCAGACGACAAAATTTTAGCCTTGCCCAAATTCAAAGCATTTGCAGACGACAATTTCAATGTGGCTCCATTGATGCAATCTTTCTTTGATAGGGTAGAAAACATTGTGGGAAAAGGGGAAAAAAATGCTGGTTACCAGCATTTTCTCCTTTTCCCAGAATGTTTTCAATAGGCTTCTTTCCCAGGGTCGTTAAAGGTCGGGATTGAGTAGTAAAGAGTTAAATAGAGCTGTATTGATTTCAGGTTCAAAAACAGATAATTATTAAGATGTTTATAGCTTCATAAACACCATTATCAACATCAATTTCAAAGATAAAATTGCTTCTCCGTAATTAAGTTTTTTGTCTGTCTCTTTATATAGTTTGCTCACTGTCTAAAATTGATGCAGAATTTTATGACTCCCAAGAAAATAGATTGGAAAGCAGATAAAAATAATAATTTTACTGTACTGTTTAGTTTTTAAATTGCTTCCTCCCTAGATAACTCACACCAGCTGCTGCATACAAAATCATTAATTCTATACAAAATGACGAAGTTTTGGGCTTGTCCAAATTGAAAGGTATTGCTAAGGACAAAGCGAATGTACTCAAAAATTAAAATTTATATTGGGGAGGGAAGAAAACATTCTGGGAAAAGGAGAAAATGCTGGTTTATAGCTTCAATTGGTAAAGAAATTAGGGTTTAACTCTTTCCATACCACATATGACACCAGAAGCTTTTGTGGACAGTGTAAATCAAGATCAGACTACACAGAATGTGCATTCTGATCTCTGATCTGCACTGTCTACTGCTATATTCTAGATTATGGCCAAACTGTCTCTTGATCTTGCAGAGGAAATGTATCTTTAGCCTTTGAGAAAATACAATTTATTTATTCAGTAGTGAAAGAGTAAACAGCTGACATTAACAGACACTGACCAAATCACCTCGCCTCACCTTGTACACTTCATGCTCAGGTGAGCTAAAAAGAAGAGAGGACAAGATAATTACTTGTTTTCCAGGGAACACCATCCACAGTACGGATCATTGGCTCCCAGACAGTCAGCGCAAGTGGTATACTGTGAACATTCGTACAGCTTGATCTTCATCAACTGGAAATAAAAAAAAAAAAGAAACACGTAAATATGAGCCATGCTCTGGCAAACGAGGGTTTAACGCATCGTCATGATGCATTATACAAAAATTATCACATAATTATGGATCCAAAAGAACCATTTTCTCTCACAAAAGACTGGATCATGAGATAGAACGGTCCTTCGACATGCATAAAATAGTGAAAAGTTTCGACTCATGTGACCCATAAATAGTAGGGCACATCCTTGGGTCATGAGCAAGACTTGTATAAAGTTTTAGGGTCCTGGTCAAATGACTTTAACCCTTTACCACACAATGCCGACTTTTGACGACCCTGAGAAAGAAGCCTTTTGAAAACCTTGTGGGAAAAGGAGAAAATGCTGGTAACCAGCATTTTCTCCTTTTCCCACAATGTTTTCTCTCCTCTTCGATATAAATTTCAAATTTTCAGTCACTTTTATTTTGACATCTGCAAATGCTTTCAATTTGGACCAGTCTAAAATTTTGTTGTTTGGTAAAGAGTTAATGTGAAACAAAGTTCATCTGTGACCTTGACCTTTGATCCATGTGACCCAAAAACATGGAGACTATGCTGGAAACCTTTTCCAACATTCTTTTCAGTAGCCTTCTTTCTCCAGGTCATTAAAACTCTAGGATTGTGTGGTAAGGGCCTTAATATCTTGTGAGCTTCCACTCTATTCATGCAACTAATCAAGAAAGTTGGCAATTCAACAAAGTTTCAAATTGGCATAATAGAAGACATTTGAGTGGAGCGAGATCGTTCCACAATAAAATACCCTGCAGCCATAAATTCCAATCAATCAAATTAGACATTCATGAACTTCTATTCTGAATGAAAATGATAGAAAACTTTTACAAAGATTATTCAAATCATCCAATTTTACTATCTGCAGAAACTTGGTCTGATAACTATCAAGGGATAATAATGGTTCCGGAATTCATCAGTTATCTGGACGATTTCATAAAGAACTTTTAGTTTCCTGCACACACCCATTGGGAAACTCGGCCTTTTCAATACAAATCTTGAAAGAAGGCACAATATCTAAGGTCATGTTCCATGAGTTGTCCTACAATCAGTTTTTAAACCCACTTTTTATGCCCCTGCAATTTAAAGACTTGGAAGACATTTGGCAGAATGAACAAAATGAGTTCAGGGCTTGAAGATTTTTTCAAGATCCACTCGTCCTGCCGGACAAGAGGAACAAAAAATTTACTTGTCCTTCATAGCTTTTTACTCGACCTGCAGGAAAGATATAAAAATCAATGATTCAAACATATAACTTTATTTACTTCAAATACAGGACTTAAGTTTGTGTAATGTTTGGTCACTAAGGTTAGGGAACTTTTTTGCACAAAAATGGCATCATCTTCCTTTGCTGCCCATTCAAATTCTGTGAGCCAAGACTCTTTTAAAAGTCTTTTTATTTTCATACTGTCATACTCTTTTTGCGCTGATTTATGCTTTGACTTTTTCTTGCAATCCCCTCTTCCTTGTTTCTAACCATCTCCTTTTCTCTGTTTCTGATCGTCTTTCTTTCCAAAGAAGCTTCTGATGTTCGTTAATTTTTTTAACAAACTTTTGCAGACGCCCGAAACCAAATCATCAATTTTTTTTATTTACATAGCAACAAATGGACACGACTAAAATGCCGACAGAATGAAAATCAGAAAGAATAATAACATTACATAACCGATTTAAAATAACACATTTCTAGTCATTTTGTCACTAGAATTTACCCAATTCAATTTGCATCATTCCATTTTGCTTGGGTTGATTTTAATCGCAATTTCTCAACATGCATATGGCTCTGATTAAACGGGACGATGTGGGATGGGGATGCTGATTTATACTACACCGATCAATATCTTTTGGGTGTTTGACTGCCTTGAATTAAGCATTTATCGATGCCCAGCTTATCAAATGAAGAATTTGAATCATGTTTTTAGGTTGACTACGGGACAAATACGTCGATTTTTCTGTCACAGTAGACTCAGACTTGTTTTTAATCACGATGCTTTTATTTAATCACGATGCTTTTATTTCATTTGCAAAGTTGCTCATTATTTCTTACTCTTCCGATAGGACGACCATGTGCAAATTTCCGCTTGTCCTAAACCCAAGCGAATGAGTAGAATTTTCAAGGTCTGAATTGTGTGCAACAAGCAATTTCTCTTTTCTCACAACCTTTGCAATACATGTACCACTTTAACCCTTTACCAAACAATCCCTGGTTTTTCCAACCCACAAAAAGAAGCCTTCTGAAAACATTGTGGGAAAAGGAGAAAATGCTGGTTACCAGCATTTTCTCCTTTTCTCACAATGTTTTCGACTCTTCTAAAGTCAATGTTCAATTTTTGAGTTAAGTTAATTTGGTCGTCTGCAAATACTTTCAATTTGGACAAGTCCAAAATTTTGTCATGTGTAAAGAGTTAACCCCTAACCTGCTAAATAAGTCAAATGAAACATTCAAGCCCACAGTAAAAACCCAAATGTTGATCTTTCAAAGATATCTTTGGGAGAAAAAAAATCTCCTTATCGGACAGTGTAGATTCAAGATCAAACTGCACATTCTGTGCAGTCTGATCTTGATCTACACCGTCCGCAAACAGTCCTTGAATCGTGCTCAGCAGCCTAAGGGTTAAGAAAGATTTCTTGTTTACTTTTATCCTTTTACAAGACAATAAAATTCTAGCCTTGTCCATGTTGAAAGCATTTGCAGATGACAATTTAAGTGTGACTCAAATGGTGCAATTCTTCTTTGATAGGGTTGAAAACATTGTGGGAAAAGGATAAAATGCTGGATACCAGCATTTTCTTCTTTTCCTACAGTGTTTTCAAAAGGCTTCTTTCCCAGGGTTGTTAAAAGTCTTCATTGTGTGGTAATGAGTTAACGCTTAGAGGGCCAAATAAAGCGGACATTTTTAGTCTAGAGATAAAAATCCAAATATATGCAGTATCAAGGTTGTTTTGAATTTGTTCGTAATGTCTCATCAAAGTGGACGATATGGTTCATAAATCAGACTGCATGTTTTGTGCAGTCTGATCTTGATCACTGCAAACCAAAGCATGCTGCCTTAAAGTGACATAGCACTCTCAAATCGGAATACACATTCCAAACACCTGGTTACGTCCCTTTGATAACAAAAACATGAACTCTAACAATACTGACAGCATCTCTTGCAGACAAAATATAAAATTTGGTCTGATCTTTTGCCACACAGTCCTGACTCTTATCAACCTTGAGAAAAAAGACATTTGAAAACATTGTGGGTAAGGCTGGTAACCAGTATTTTCTCCTTAACCCACAATGATCTCTCCTCTTTTACCGCCAAATCTCATAATTCCAGTCACAATATAGTCCTCAAATGAATGCTTTTGATTTGAACCACTCCAAATTTTTGTCATTTGTTAAAGAGTTAAATGTTGAACTCTGTGAAAAGTAGAAAACATTGGGGGCAAAGCTCAATAAGCTGGTTACATGCATTTTAGATGCATTTTCTCACTATGTGTACAAAGGTAATTTCCTCATGGTTGTTAAAGCTTGGAATTGTTTGGCAAATGCTAGCCCTTTGTACAACTTATTCTCGGTCAGTCCTAAATTAACCTGCACAGCAATGGGTTTAGGTTTTTACCAAATGACAAAATGTTGCACTCATCCAAATTCAAAGCTTAGTTGCAAGTTACATGTGGCTCATTTCATACAATTAACCTCTGAAAGGGTTGAAAACATTGTGGGAAAAGGAGAAAATGCTGGTTACCAGCATTTTCTCCTTTTCCCAAGATGTTTTCAATGGTCTTATTCCTTGGAGTCATTGAAATACCGGATTATTTTGTACAGGGTTAACTGTTCAATTCAATTATTTAGCAGTCAAAGAGCTAATTAGATCGACAATTGCGTGACAATACAAAGTACTGTGTAAGCAATATCCTTCAGACACAATTCTGTCTGGTACTCCAAAAAAGTGAAGGAACTGCTAATTTGCAACCCTTTCCATACAAGGCCTTATTTATTAATTACCAAAGAGAGGAAGGCTTTTGAAAACATTGTGGAAAAAGTAGAAAAGGCTGGTGACTTATGTTTTCTCGGTTTCCCACAATGTAATTCCACCTTTTCTATAACAAATCCCACCACTTGAATCATGTTCAGCATGTCATTAATGCTTTTAATCTGGGCAAGTCTAGAATTTTGTCATGTTGTAATGTTCAAGGTATTTATGTTCTTTCTTTTTCATAATTTCACAACTATTTAAGTTTGCTTCTGAGACATTTCAGTTACAGGAAAAAAAAAAGGCGAACAGGAAATACCAAAACATCACAGTTTAAACTAGAGCTGTTACTGAATGTGACTTAATACCCCCGCCAGCGCTTTGACAGAAAAAAGTGTCAAGTTCAAGGGGAGATAATTCCTCAAGAGGAAGAGTTGACACTTGAAAATTGCGTCTTGCAAATCTTCAATATATGATCAATATATGTGCAAAGTTTCAATACAATTGAAGGAAAACTGTAGGAGGAGTTTGCGACACAAAATTACTAGTATTTTGTACACAGACGGACACACGGACAGACAGGCTGTTTCCAGTATACCCCCGAAAACATTTGTTTTGCGGGGGTATAGTGACACAAACCAATATAATTTGTAAAGAAGCAATTCCTTATAGCAGCATCTGATAATTATTCAAATCTTTGTAACCTTATATTGCAACTGTAAGTGCTTTACTTGGACATGACTAAATTCAAAGCATCTGAAGTCACAACTTAAAAATGATGGGATTTGTCCTTAAAGGTGGCCCTTCAGATTTTGGGATGAAAATTTTACAAAAATACAAAAAAAATCATCCTTATACTCCCAAAGCCTTTTAATTTTCATTCATAAAACCCGGTAGTCGAAAACCATCCGACAACAAGAGAAATTAGAGATTTACTACGGCCCAGGCCGACACCAACGGGAAACACGGTCTATTTTTACATGAGCAACTCGCTCATTTACATACCGGAAATACACAGACGAAGCTTCAAACATAGCGTCCGAAGAAGACGTTATGGAAAATAATTACATGTTTGTTATGTTATGGAATTTAAGCGTCCTTAGTCGCGTGCCAGTCACTTGACATTCCCACAATGCTTTTTTAATTTCTGGCGCAAAATCTAAAAATACCTTAAGAGGCTACGTAGCCTTTTAACCCTTTATATACGAGAGACGCGAGAGAGCGTCGAAAAATACTACCCCCGAAATCCCAGTGCAGCGAATACGCGTTGTAATTTACCTGGCTTGTAATCCGAGTGACGCTATGCCGTGCTGTGTTTTCCACTCTAGGAAATCCCAGTGACGCATTTTGGTAGGTTCTAGAAGACCGATGTTAAAAAGAGGCCGATTGGTTCAAACCTACCCAAAATGCAACAAATCTGAAATCATTATCCGATCAAATAATGTTTCTCATTTCTTTGGTGTGTAAAGCTACTATTTTTAGCTCAAATCAAAAGAATGCGAGGTATTTTCCGACCTTTATTACACGGCATGTGTTCAGAGAATTTCGAAAACAATGGCGAGTTATGATAGTTGAAGTTACAGCGAATTCGAGGGGTTTTTGCACAGAGATCGACTTTCTATCGGTGGATAATATGTTTGAATAACTAAATATTGTTTTGATATTGATATTAGCCCATATTTGACAAAAGAAATCAGACAATGATGAGTCGGAGAATGAGATCGACGCGGCCGTGTCGAGTTCAACCATCGGAGGCTCAAAGTGAAAGTAATTCTTTTCTCGTGACCGTTTATGCAAAGGTTTTTAACTCGGAACAGCAGAGAACAAGAGAAAAAATGACAAATTTTTTTCTGCAATCCTTTCAAAGTCATCTGATGCAATATAATGTCCCAGAGACCAACAATTGCGCTGTGAGAATGAACTCTGAAAAGGCTGACCATATTTAGCACCCAACAACTCTGGTAGAAATACATGCGCTTGTGGGAGAGTTATTTTATTTTTCATGCAGATACCTAAATTCCCCTTGCATGAAAAAATAATAAAAACAATATTGAATGTGTGTCAGGAACAATTATACTTTAAAACATGCTACAGAGTGTCAACAGTGAAAAACAGAATCCACCTGTGGATCTCTATGTCAGAAGGAATTTGTACAGAATATTTGTACTTAATCATTGCTTTTTTGACTGGAAACACCTTTGGATTAAAAAAGATTGAAAGTCTGTAAGTACTAAACTTTAGTTACTTTGTCAAATCATCAAAAAGCTTTGAAAAACAGTGTAATGTGAAGCTGTGTCACTTTTACTTTGGCAGCCTGTTGGAAGCCATTTTGAGGCTAGTATTCTACCTGACAATCAGCCTGCGTTGCCTATCAGTGAATACTGGGCAGTGCTTAGTGTACATAACTTGTGTAGTATATAAAGGGTTAAGGGAACACCATCAAAAGAAATTTTTTTTTGCAATTTTATGATTCTTAATTATTGATGTTTTGTATTGTTTTTTCATATAAATTTCAGTGATATGTATATTTTTTACTTTGGTGAGATGTGAAAAATCTAAATACCCACCTTTAAAGAGGATAGAAACTATTTTGGGAAAAGGAGAAAATGCTGGTTTCAAAAGCCTCCTTCTACAGTCTGTCTTTCAACACCCAGAATTGTTTAGTAAAAAATTTCAAACAAATGTCAACCAGACATAATTAATTAGATCAATGGTAAGAAACTGTACAAATAGGTTCTTTCTGCTGAGACAGATGATAACTTTTCCCACAAGGTGTTCCACACTGTTGAAAAAGTTATAAAAGAGCTCCAGATAAGAGGGAGTGATGGTATTCTAAAGTCATTATTTCTCTTCGAAACCCTATGTTGTGGGTACTCAATAGAATCATCTCGATGAGACGATTCTAATGAGTACCCACAACATAGGGTTTAGTGGAGAATAATTTATATTTTCAATTTTGAAATCAAAATCACTCCCTCTATCTGGAGTTCTGTTATAACTTTCTTTCTTTCTTTGAAAAGTAATAATTTGTCTTTCTGTAATGAAGCCGAGCCCCAATAGCTCAGTTGGTAGTGTATACGACTTGAGAACAGGAGGTTGAGGGTTCGATCTCCAACTCTGCCAATTTCTTTCCAAGGATCGATGATAGTCATTGCAACAGGATTCATTCCTCTACCACTGCTGCCATTGTTTTGACAATGGTTATGTGGGAAAGTAGCCAGTGGCTTGGAAAGAATATTGTGCCGAGTACTGGTAACAGAAATTCCAGGAAAAGCATGGATGGGTGCACTGACCTCAACGATATAACTGAAATAATTTTGAAAACTGCATTAAACACCATACAATCAATCATTTTGTAATGAAAGTTGAGTATCAGAGAGGCCTAAAATAACTGAACAAGAACAAAAGTTACACCACAAACCAAACAGGTCATATTGCGTCTCACTTATGACATAATTTACTTGTTGTGGTCTACTTATGTATACTTATAATGGTTCTTGTCACAAGATTCCACTTATGCAATCATAAGATCTTTGTTAAACAATAGAAGCATGCTTAAAGCACCTTACACAACAGTCACTATAGTTCCCTTTGCAGCCAGTGCAGTTCAAATTCAGATCTTCACAGATCAAGCAGTCTGGGTCGATATTCACCGACCGTTCTCAAAAACATTCTTAGTGTTATTTACCAAGATTTTCTAAATTTGAAAGTAACACAACTCCTGATAAGCTAAACCAATTGTATGAGCCAATCAGAGGTTTTTTTACTTTCAAAATTTTTAAATTTGAAAGTAACACAACTCCTGATTGGCTAAACCATTTGGTTTAGCCAATCAGAAGTTTTGTTACTTTCAAATTTAGAAAATTCTGGAGAATAAGACTAAGAACATTCTTTAGAATGGTTGGTGAATACTTAAACTGATCTTTGATCTGAACAATCTGCTTTGCTTTAGCCCTGTACCAGACGACAAAATTTTAGCCTTGTCCAAATTGAAAGCATTTGCAGACGACAATTTCAATGTGGCTTAAATGGGGCAATTTTTCTTTGATAGGGTAGAAAACATTGTGTGAAAAGGAAAAAATGCTGGTTACCCGCATTTTCTCCTTTTCCCACAATATTTTCAAAAGGCTTCTTTCCCAGGGTCATTAAAAGTTGGCCTTGTGCAGTAAAGGGTTAACCCTTTACCAATCAACAAAATCGTAGACTGGTCAAAGTCCAAAGAATTTACAGACAGCAAATTAAATGTGCCACAAATGGTGTGACTTGTCATAGAAAGTGTAAAAGACATTTTTGGGGAAAAATGTTGGTTACTAGTATATTCTCCTTTTCCCACAATGTTTTCAAAATGCCTCTTTCCCAGGGTCGTTAAAAGTCGGCATTGTGTGGTAAAGGGCTAACATTCTAGACAAAAAGCAACCTTCAGCTTGGAATTATCAAGGTCTTATTTGCAGACTAAAAGGCCTGTTGATTTTCTTTTGCGTTTAAGGAGTAATTTCTTTCTCAAACAATCTGGCATTTTTACAAGCTCAAAGAAGAATGTTTCTGGTAAAATTGAAGGGAAAGGAAAAACAGCAGCTGAAAATGGTGTAACAAGAAATATCTTTTAAAAAAGACAGACAGCGTAAGAGGCACCGGGATATGAATATTTAAATTCGTTTGTAGTATAATATGAAGAGAAATGATGAAAACAGTTCTGAAAGTAGCCTGTTTTAAATTGTAATGGTTGAAAGCAGAATTTTCAATAAAATTTAAGAAGGAGGAAGCTCTGGTAATGAGCGTTATTGAGTAATACATTATTTCTCATGTTTAACGTAAAATGAGAGTCGACATTCTGCCATGTTTCGGAATAGACTCTATATCGTTTGTTCTGTTTTTTTTTTATTAATGAATCATGTTTAAATAAAGGTCTGTTTAGACCATACGATGAAATCTTTAAAAAGAAAACAAAGTAGATTTGCATGTTTTTGTACAAATATGAAGCACCTTTCAAACATCGACTTTGTCGTTATCAGAAGGCGGGGTTTTATCACCACTCTCAATGCTTGACCACACCCACCTACTCTTATTAAGAGTAATTTAGTAGAAACCCAGTTTCTTCGCTAACAACGTAATAAAATCGATTGTTCCCCCAGGTTGGCATAGTTATTCACGTTTCAAATTAATCACCGAATTCAAGACATAACATCTTTTTTCATTGTGACAAGAAACAAAATCAGTTGTTTCACAACCCGTTTTTGTGCAAGACAATAGAGCGGTAGCCTGCCGTTGCAATTCATGTTCGGTTTTACGTGAGGAAAAACGGGTACCAAATCTCTTACACTAATCAAAATAGAAAACTCGCCAATACTCATTGCTATTAGTTTATCCATATGATTTAGATTATGAATGTTTAGCTAGAGTTTATCATCTGCATGGCCAAAAAGTACATCTTTACACAGGTAAATATGATCATTACGTGATTTTCTAGTCATGAACATTTTTATCCAGTGTCGGTAAATTTCTACTGTGACCTTTATTTTTTTGTGTAGTTTACCTATATTTGGCCAATCACAAAATGTGTAATCATTCATTTCCTCCTAGTACTGAAAGTAGGTCAAAAGTGAGATCATACAGCTACGCCGAAAAAAAAAAAGTGAAAACTACAATAATCTCTCCAAAGATGTAAAGGTACTGCATAATTTTAACTCTTTACAACACAGTCCCGACTTTTAACAACCCTGAGTAAGAAGCCTTTTGAAAACATTGTGAGAACAGGAGAAAATGCCGGTAACCAGCATTTTCTCCTTTTCCCACAATGTTTTCTGCTCTGTCAAGGAAAAACTGAGTCATTTTGCCACCGGTAATTTGTCGTCTGCAATTGCTTTCAATTTGGACAAATCCAAAATGTTGTCCTTTGGTAAATATTAACTACTTGTTTGACATTCTGAATAAATGAATAGTCCATGATATTCCTTTGTTCTGTGATTCATTCCAGTTAATCATGTAATATTCATATACTTATTGAATTACGTAACTGTTCACCCTTATAGCGCTAAATAAATCTGCCACGCGACTAACTTTAAGACTCGTCAAAATTTGAAATATTGCAGACAATAAATTAAATGTGGCTGAAAGGATTGGATATGATTTTCATAGGGTTGAAAACATTGTATGAAAAGGAGAAAATGCTGGTTACCAGCATTTTCTCCTTTTCCCACAATGTTATCAAAAGGGTTGTTAAAACTTGTGATTGTTGAATAAAGGGATAACTAAAATGGGCCTTTCTTTGCTGAAAAAGAAAACAGGTTTTCATGTTTTTAAGGCTTTATAATGCGGTTTAATGTCTCATATAATATCAGACAGTGAAGATCCAAGGTCAGACTGCTAATTCTATGGAGTCTGATCTCAATCAAACCAATTCACAATAGCATCACCTGTCAAGAAGCCTTTCCCTATCAACAAATTGTTGATCCTTCCAAATCTAAAGTATCTGCAGAGGATAAATTCTGGTGCATTTGAAGAGCTACAGTTCACTGATAAGGTAGAAAACATAGCAGGAAAAGGAGGAAATGCTGGTTACCTGTGTTTTCTTCTTTTCTGAAAATTTTTTCTACTCTATCAAAGAAAAATTCCGTTAAATATGCGAAATTTCAAATGTCGCGTGCAAATGCTTTCAAAGAATTAACTCTTTACCAAACAACAAAATTTTAGACTTGTCCAAATTGAAAGCATTAGCAGACGACAATATCAATGTGGCTCAAATAATATGATTTTTCTTTGAAAGGGTAGAAAACATTGTGGGAAAAGGAGAAAATGCTGGTTACCAGCATCTTCTCCTTTTCCCACAATGTTTTCTAAAGGTTTCTTCCTCAGGGTCGTTAAAAGACAGCACTGTATGGTAGAGGGTTAACTCTTTAATGCTTTCAGAGTTAAAGCCCCTGTAAAGTCCAAACATAGGTAATTTTCACCGTTTATAACTCGAAAATATATCGGATAACCCATCACAGCACATATATATACGTAAGATTGGAGAAAACGCGAACGTGTCAGTTACTGCATTGGTTGCCGTGAAATACAGGTGCGAAAATGCATGGAGAAGCCTGTCGGTTTCAGGGACGCCAATGATCGAGACAACCTTTGTTATCGTTCGTGTATTTTTGAACTAGGCTTTCGAGAACGTCACATGATAACATTGCATCTCATTAGTGCTACACAAGACTACTGTTTACACTTCCAATAGTATGTCATTGGAGGGTAAGATTGCTCATTCTGAACCTGTTTTCTTATTTAGATGTAGTAAACTCTTCCTGTATTGATGATAAATGAATAAGCGATTACCAGCTTGTGTCGTCGTTTTGTTTACAATGTCGATAAACTTACGTTAGAATGAAGACAAAAAGATCAAGTGAATGAAGGGTTTGTTTCGATGCTTTGAATGATCATGTGGTATTTATGTCACTATCATGTCACTGCAGAGATTTATGATGAAAAATCGACCAATCGTCAGCGATCATCGATGTAAACAAACAGATAATGCAGCATGGTAGGAATTGCTCTAGTTTCAAAATTCTTTTTTCTGCCATTGACTGGAACTTTTACAAACTGCACCTTTACATATCGTGCAAGTCATAATAATCACCATATTTTTACATGGTAAAAATGAAATTTCCTTTTATTTTATAAACAGGCCTTTTTACATTTGGACTTTACTGAGACTTTAACTGTTTCCCACATGAGATAATGCAGAACTGTCCAAATTGAAAGCATTTTCGGATGATAATTCAAACATGACATAAGGGAATTTGCCTTTGATAGGGTAGAAAAAATTTTGAGAATAGAAGATATGCTGGTTTCCATCATTTTATCCTTTTCCCACAATGTTTTCGAAAGGCTTTTTCTTCAGAGTCCTTAGAACTCATAATTGTGTGGTAAAGAGTTAAACACAGATCAACCAAACCTTTTGTAGAACACAGTGAGATAAGGGTTGCGAAAACTGACAGCCACAAAAATCTGATGGCAGCAGTGCTACCTTATCATTCCACCTGTCCCATAATGAAGCTAAATCTGGAATTTATTGTTAATACTACAGTTTTATGTGCAGATAAAAGAAATCAGCCAAATAGGCTTATCAAAGAATGTTGTGCTCCTTGACAGCAATGTCAGACATTGTTTTGTGTGTTCTAAGAAACGCTGCTTTACAGAAGGAAAGAAATTGTACAACTTCTAATTCAAATATGAAAGTCCTCGGTCGGTATTCACCAATCATTCTCAAGAATATTCTTTGTATTATTCTAGATTTTGAAAGTTACACAACTTCTGATTGGCTAAACCATTTGGTTTAGCCAATCAGAAGTTATGTTACTTTCAAAATCCAGAAATTCTTGAGAATAACACTAAGAATGTTATTAAGAATGGTTGGTGGATACATCCCTGTACTCCTATAAATAAAAACGTCCCTGTATTATATAATTTATATAATGTGATTTCTTGTCCTAATATAGTTGTCTCAACCTTTTACCAAACGATCGCAAGATTTAACGACCCCATCTTCGCAAGCCAAGGATACTAACTCCACTTTGTTCGTTACGTACCCTTGGCCGCTTGCCTCTTTAAAAATCAAAACTCCCACTGCGCCACCCATCGAATATCACGAGTTGCGTAACCTTTGCTGATGTTATTTCTGACCAATCAAAATGCTTGTAATAAAATTTGTTAGGCTATGCATCAAAACAAGACGAACAGACATACGACGATTCGCAATCATTTGGCTGTGGAACCCGACCTAATATTTCACATAATTGATCGTAAACTATAAAGAACTCATTACATATCGATCGTCTACTCTTTTTTGGCAAATTTTGTCACAAACACGACAACTTTCGTTTTTGACGGGCGCCGCCATTATTGTTTTCTGTTTTGTGAATATTTCTTGTTACGGATGGTTTGATTGGACGCGATGGGTTTTGATCGCATCCAATGAAATGGCGCAGCGGGAGCTTCGATTTTTAAAGAGGCGAGCGGCCAAGGGTCCTACCTTAGTATCCTTGGCTTGCGAAGATGTAACGACCCCGAAAAAGAAGGCTTTTGAAAATACTGGTAAACAGCATTTTCTCCCTTTCCATCATGTGTTTCTACCCTTTTAAGATCAAATTCTGGCCACCATTTGAGACACATTCAATATATTGCATTCAAATGCTTTAAATTGGGAAAAGTCTACAATTTTATCATCTGGTTAAGGATAATTATTAGTTAACACATATTTATTTTACATCGATTGAGAAACAAGTTCTGCAGCTTAATTTAATCTCTTGCTTTCAATTCTGGTTCCTGGGCACTACACCAGTACTAATGGCCTAATGTGTGAGCCAGTGAACTTTCCTGAAGTTGACACCTGCTCCCAGGTATCAAACATGTAACCTTATAGTTCAGACGTTGACACTCTACCCAACGCCTGAGGACACCACAGTGTAATTATTTAAGACAACTGAGCTAATATATTGTGGTGAATGGCTACACTGAGAATGTTTGCGATAATTCTTAGCGTTTGATGGATCACGGTATTCAAAGACATATTTTTTGAGAGTTCTCTCATTATTATCCACATGTTTATATGATTTGTTTGTGTGAAAAGTGTTGCCATTTTCAACATAATTTCAGTCATATCAAAGCAACATCTAACCTTTTCTTGCATTTAGCCTAAAAAAGCCTAAAAAATCTCTGAAGTGCCTTGCTCAAGGACACTCCCATGAAAAGTTAAGATCAGACCTTAGATTACTAATCCTACAGCATAACAACGGTCACACAAGACCCTTTACTTAGTGATCGCAAATAAAGTAACTTAATTAGTATTGTACGGGGCTTGAAACAATGCAGCCCTTGCCATGGAAGCAATGTCCTGAGAAGTACTTGGAAAAGAAACTAAAGGAAAGCATGGATAGGTGCACTGGCCGCAAAAACTTAACTGATCTAAAATTGAACGACCAAAGATCAACTTATTATGTAAGAACTATGCTGCACTTGATCATGTTCCAAAATAATTATGTTCCACAAGAAAACATTAGAAACCATTCATCATTTTCCTCATTTTCACAAAACATCTGACATTATCCAGCCAAAACAAGCACCTTCACCCTTCCATCAAATAATCTTATGCTTTTACCCTCCTAAGGTTTGTTTGTTTGTTTGTTTGCTTGTTTGTAAGGTGTATAATGTCGTTTTCAACATCTTTTCAGTTATATCGTGGTGTTCAATGCACCTATTCATGCTTTGCACAATATTCTTCTCAAGCCACTGGCTGTTTTTCCACATTACCATTGTAGAAACAATAATCAGCGGTGGGAAAGGAATGAATCCTGTCACAATGACTATCATCAATCCTTGGATTGATTGATTGTATGGTGTTTAATGCCATTTTCAACATTATTTCAGTAATATCCCGGCGGCCAGTGCACCTATCCATGCTTTCCTAGAGTCTCTTTTACCAGTACGCCACACAAATTTGTTTCCAAGCCACTGAATGCTTTCCCACATAACCATCGTAAAGACAATGGTCAGCGGTGGGAGAGGAATGAATCCTGTTGCACTGATGACTATCATCAATCCTCGGAAAGAAATTGGCCAAGCCAGGGATCAAACCCGCGACACCCTGTTCTCAAGTCCTGCACGCTACCGACTGAGCTACTGGGGCTTGGCACAAGACTATGGAAGAAAATGTCAGCCTTCTTTGATTCTTTGATCAAAAATCCAGACCACTGCAGAAAAACACAAACAGCGTAACTAAAAGCTAAAATATTGTTGTTACTTCGTATTGATTAATTGATTGTATGGTGTTTAACGCCACTTTCAACATTATTTCAGTTATATCGCGGCGGCCAGTGCACCTATCCATGCGTTCCTGTAGTCTCTTTTACCAGTACTTCGCACAATTTTCTTTCCAAGCCACTGGCTGCTTTCCCACATAATCATTGTCGAAACAATGATCAGCGGTGAGAGAGGAATGAATCCTGTCGCAGTGACTATCATCAATCCTCGGAAAGAAATTGGCCGAGCCAGGGGTCGTAGCCAGGGATCAAACCCTGGACCCCGTGTTCTCAAGTCCTGCACGCTACCGACTGAGCTACTGGGGCTCAGTGTTGTTACTTTGTGAATGCAAGCTTTCATTGACACATTTCTCTCAAAATTTGAACAGGGAACCAGCTTGATTTCTGAGCAAAGTATTTAACCATTTACAACGAAATCCTGATTTTTTACGACCCTGAAGAAGAAGGCTATTTAAAATAATTGTGGGAAAAAGAGAAAATGTTAATAACCAGCATTTTCTTCCTTTCCCACAATGATTTCTATTCTATGAAATTCAACCTACACAATTGTAGCCTCATCTAATTTGGCCTCTGTATAATGCCATGAGTTTGGAAAAGTCTAAAAAATTGTTGTGTGTTAAAGGGTTAACTCTTTCCCAAACAATATAATCTTTGACCTGTCCAAGTTGAAAGCAAATTTTGCACACAATAAATTAAATGTAGCTGAAATGACAGCAAATGTCAATGAAAGAGTAGAAAACCTTGTGGGAAAAGGAGAAAATGCTGGTTACCAGCATTTTCTCATTTTCCCACAAGGTTTTCAAAAGGCTATTTCCTCCGGGTTGTTAAAACTCGTGATAGTGAGGTATAAGAGATAATGCAAAAAGCAGAAGGAACTCCATAGCTACTGTCATTCAAACATTTCTTTGAGGTAGCATTACACTTGAATATTTATATACCTGATTATATTTAGAAGCACCTGCCATAGATGTTGAATTTTCACTCTACAGACTGATAACAGTAACAGTTTCTGTTATACAATGAATTTCATTAACCCTTCGGCGGCTAAGTGTGAATCACCGACCTTTTGCGGCCAGTGTAGATCAAGATCAGACTGCACAAAACGTGCAGTCTGATCTTGGATCTACACTGTCCGGTAAGGAGATATTGTCTTTCCCCCCCCCCCCACCTTTGAAATAGCATCCTTTGGGTTTTTTTAACTATCGGCTTGAAAGTTTCATTTTATTTATTCAGCAGGATAAATGTTAAAACAGCTTCAAAACCTTCTAGAAGCAAATTACACATTTCCGTAGACAGTTTACATGAAGATCAACATCAGACTAAATAGAACATGCAGTCTGATCTTGTACATACTCTGTTCGAAAAGGTGAGATTTTTCTGGTAAAAAGAAAATTTGAAATTGCATTTTTTAAAATTCTACTTCTCAATTTCCATTCAATTTGTTTAGCATTTCAAGGGTATGTGCCAACACATTTTGGTGCTTTGGTGTAACTACTTTGTTTTTTAAAGTTCTTTCCCCAGGTTTAACTAATAAATACGAGGGTTGTTCCATAAATTCGTCAAATTTGCTTGTAATTCCAATACGGAGTGTTGAATTTGAAAACAAAATACAACTAAAGAAATGTTTATCTATACCTGATACATGTTTAAATTTTCATAGAGATACATAAAATAGATAAAAATACATTTAACTTTAAAGAAGAGTAGTAAGTGACACTTGAAACAAGCCAACGTTTAAGTCACGTCGCCTTACATAGTCGCCCCTTGTTGCAATGCACTTTCTATGTCTGTGTATCCACTGATGAAAAGTTACAGTAAACCAGTCTTTGCTAAATTGTGCAATGATTTTCCTGGCTTTGTTTCGCGGTACTTCTGATTATTCAAACTGATGACCTCTCAGAACATCTTTTAATTGTGGGAATAAACGGAAATCCAAGTGTGCCAGGTCCGGACGATAGGAAGGATGTGGGAGCAGTTTAAATCACAACATTGCAATGTCAAGCTCTGTGTCATGCGCACGGTGGGCGGGAGCATTATCATAGTGCAATATCACATCCTCTAAATCCTGCAGAAGAAAGATTAAGTCCAACACAAAACTTTATGACAGAACATAACTCATTGTCAACAGCCGACGGCATTTTTTTCCCGAAGTCATGCCTGCAAATGTCTGCTGAGATGTAATTATCCAACAGAATGTTTTCAAATTCACCTGAAATGATGTCGAATAGCGTTGGTAACATCAGACGCTTTCGCACCAAAATCACATGCAGTTTTCATATATTTTCTAAAAAATTAAAATGTCAAAATTTTGACTAACTTCGAGTTGCTCTACCTTGGTAGCTAAAGAAACCAAATTCTTTTGTATACAATGGAACAAGACATGACAAAATTTGTCGTTTACTTGACATTATGTTAGGGTATGATCTCTGAAAGTGTGGTGTGAATTGAATGTAAAACAAAGATTTTAGGCAAAAAATTCCGCAAATTTATGGAACAGCCCCTGTAAATAGCCCGACTCCAGTTCAACTAGTAAGTCAACCCTTTATCATACGAATCGGGAGTTCAAAAGACCCCAAGGAAGAAGGCATTTGAAAACAATGTTCTGGAAGGAGAAAATGCTGGTTAGCAGCACTTTCTGCTTTTCCCACAACATTTTCTACCCTCTAACATAGAAATTTAATGTTTCGAGTAACACAAAATTTTTCGTCTGCCAATGCTTTCAATTTAGACCAATTTAGATTAATTTCATTATTAAACCCTTTACCACACAATACAGAGTTTTAATGACCCTGGAGAACAAAGCTTTTGAAAACCTTGTGCGAAAAGAAGAAAATGCTGGTCACCAGCATTTTCTTCTTTTCCCACAATGTTTTCTAACCTTTCAAAGACAAATAGAATTATTTCAGCCAAAGTCAGTATGTCATCTACAAATGCTTTCAATTTCGACAAGACTTCGATTTAGCCATTTGGTAAAGAGTTAATAAAGGTTACCTACAACTAAGGATGAATTCTGCTCTTTACCAAACGACAAAATTTAAGAATCCTCTAAATTGAAAGCATTGGCTAAGGACAATCAAAACGTTACCAACATTTTTTCCGTTTTCCCTATAATTTTTTTTTCTAACGCCTTTTTCCTCAGTATTGATAAAACATGGAACATTGGTAAAGGAATAAGATTCAGTCTGTCATGTTAGAATGGACTGAAAACAGGAGGAGGAGAATAGGACCATAAAATTATGTCTATAGATCCATCCATCCATCCATCCATCCATCCATCCAGGCAGGCAGAGAGGCAGGCAAGCAACCTGATTCCAGTGCAACCCCAGCCCACCTAAACTTTGTTGTTGGCAATATAACTAACCTATTGGCAACCAAAGGGTTAAGTCTTCCTTTGTTTTGACTGATAATGTCAGCTGATAACTTATGCATTATTAAGCTGCTGTTGACAGTCTGAGAAGATCTTATCATAGGCCTGATTAAGGTTTGTCCCGCAGACTGTAAAGGCCAACAAGGCCCATTAGAATATCTGTGTGACAAATAACAAGGGCACATTTCTGTCTAGCTGTCTGTAAGCATTAACTCTTTGTTCCATACTGAAAGCACTTGTAGACAACTCAATAACCATGGCTCTAACCCTTTGCCAAACAATCCAGTGTTTTAAAGACTCTCGCGAAAAACACTTTAGAAAAAATTGTGGAAAAGAGCGAAGTGCTGGAAACCGTGGCTCTAACCCTGTATTAAAGACCCTAAGAAAAAGTGTTTAGAAAACATTGTGGAAATAGGAGAAATGCTGGAAAGTATCATTTTCTACGTTTTCTGCAACTAAAATTAAATCGAAGTTCATTTGTCTCAATTTTGAATTTATCATCTAGAAATGCTTTCTGTTTCTCCCATCTTTTAATGTCTGTACCCTGAGGTGTTAAAGATGGAATTTACTGTATAGATTGGGGATGTTGTGTGGGGGGGGGAAGAGGGGGAGGATAAAATTCTAGGTCCCACACTGTTTTCTACTCTTTCACCCTTAAAACGTTGAATAAAACCAAAACATATTTTTCAGAGTAAAAATATACCCAAATAACCAAGATTTCAAGCTTACTCTAGTCTAGAGTGTTTCAGCAAAACAGACAGTGTAGATCAAAGATCAGGCTGCACATTTTGTGCAGCCTGATCTTGATCTACACTGGCCGCAAAGGCAACTATAGACTTGAAAGGGGCTTGAGCTGAAAATCCAATGATTCCATGCTATGTTTGTGAAACCAGCAGTTTTATAAAGGCATTATGAAGGGGTAACAGAGCTCTGCCTCTCATATCAAAGGTTCCTGATTTAAATCCTGTGATGTGTGTAGTCAACCTTTGCAACTGCCCACATAAAAGTAGGAGCACTGGTTAACAGGAGCACTGGCTAACATTTCCTGGAAGCTATCAGTATCATTGAGACTGTTCAATATAATTGGTAGAACTTATTGCCCAATACATGTTATAATAAATATATTATAACTTGTGGTAATTGTAATGTTATGCAATTCCAGCCCCAAAACAGACTGTCTAAACTCAAAGAAAGTTACCAGGTGGTATTTCAATGCTTGCATGCAAGCATAAATTCTAAGGAGAAGAAAATTACATGCATGTGCAGAAACAAATTCATATAAGTATGTTTTTGAGTGCAGATATGTAATAAAATTATGCAATCTTAATCCTCTACAAATGGACAAACTTTTAAACTTGTCCAAATCAAAAAACAGTTGTAGATGACATATAAAATGTTGCTAAAATGATAGAATTTATCCAGGACAAGGTAGGAAACATTGTGGAAGGAGAAAATGCTGGTTACCAGCAACTTCTCCTTTTGCCACAATGTTTCCAAAGGCCAAGAGAAATTAATCAAGGTAATCATCTCTTTTTGCTATTAGATCTCTCAAACAGATGGTCTGAACTAAAGCAATGTTACCACATTGGCATTTAAAAGCTAAAAAGTACGAATTCCAAGGAAGAGAACAGTTTATGCATCACAGGGAAAAAAATACACATTTTCTGGATGCAGGAATGCAACATGCAGTTGTAACTCTTACAGCCTCAAATATATTGTATACTTGCCCACTTTCTACAGAAACTCGGCAAGATTCTTATTGTATACGCTTGACTAACCATGTGGGCAGTATAGATCCAAGATCAGGCTTTACATTCTGTACCGTCTGATCTTGATCTATGCAGTCCAACAAAGTCTCCATTTTTGGCTATGGTGCTTCATGCTTTACCACACAATCTTGAGGTACAACAAACAGAAAAAAAAAGGAATTTTGAAAACACTGTGGGAAAAGGAGAAAATGCTGTTAACCAGCATTTTCTCCTTTTTCCACATTGTTTTCTGTTCTTTTAACTCTTTACCAAACGACAAAATTACAGACTGGTCCAAACTGAAAGCATTTGCAGGCGACAAAATAAATGTGACTGAAAAATTGAAATTTGGTTTGGAAAGGGTAGAAAACGTGATAAAAGGAGAAAATGCTGGTTACCAGCATTTTCTCCTTTTCCGACAATGTTTTCAAAAGACTTCTTTCTCAGGGTCGTTAAAAGTCAGGATTGTGTGGTAAAGAGTTAAAGAAAAATTTCCTAATGTTCATTGTCATTTTTAAAGACTTTTAATTTGGACCAGCCTAAAATGTTTGTTTGGGAAAGAGTTAACTTTTTACCAAACAACAAACTTTTTGGCTTGTCCAAATTGAAAGCATTTGCAGACGACAAATTAAATCGGGCTATAATGATGGGATTTGTCTATAAAATGACAGAAAACATTATGGGGGAAAAAGGACAAAATGCTGGTAACCAATGTTTTCTCCTTTTCCCCACAATGTTTTCAAAAGGCTTCTATCTCAGGGTTGTCAAAAGTTGTGATTGTGTGGCAAAGAGTTAGTGGGCTAAAATTATGAAGTGGGTGATACTTTTTGACTTGTTATTTGCAGATAACAGCTTTGCAAACACCCTTCTGACATAATGAATCATCAACAAGATTCAGGTATAATATACGTAGATTGGAAAAGACGATGGCTTACAAGCACTTTCTCCTTTAGCAAAAACATTTTCAAAAACAAATCATGTGCAAGATATTGAACATGTTGACAAGAATCACCCTATTGAACATGTTGACAAGAATGATTCTATTGAACATGCTGACAAAAATCATCCTACTGAACATTTTGACAAGGACCATCCTTTTGAACATGTTGACAAAGATACCCTATTGAACATGTTGACAAGGATCATCCTGTTGAACATGTTGACAAGGATCATCCTATTGAATATGTTTACAACAATCACCCCATTGAACATGTTTACAAGGATCATTATATTGATCATGTTTACTAGAATCATCCTATTGAACATGTTGACCAGGATTACCCTGTTGAACATGTTGACAAAAGTCATCCTATTGAACATGTTGACAAGAATCATCCAACTGAACATGTTTACATGGATCACCCTATTGAACATGTTTACAAGAATCACCCTATTGAACATGTTTACAAGAATCACCCTATTGAACATGTTTACAAGAATCACCCTATTTAACATGTTGACAAGATTCATCCTATTGAACATGTTGACAAGATTCATCCTATTGAATATGTTTACAAGGATCACCCTATTTAATATGTTTACAAGAATCATTCTATTGAATATGTTTACAAGGATCACCCTATTGATCATGTTGATAAGGATTATCTGACTGAACATGTTGAAAGCATTTGCAGATGACAATTTCAATGTGGCTCAAATGTTGCAATTTTTCTTTGATAGGGTAGAAAACATTGTGGGAAAAGGAGAAAATGCTGGTGACCAGCATTTTCTCCTTTTTCCGCAATGTTTTTAAAAGGCTTCTTTTCAAGGGTCGTTAAAAGTCGGCATTGTGCAGTAAAGAGTTAAAAGCATGTTCTGTTGTTTGTCAGTCCTATCTTGTCAAAAAAGTTTTACAAGTGTCATTCACTTGAGTCGCAACCCATGACATAACCTTAGTTTGAGGGGGATAACAGAAAACTAAATTGTTTGAGTCGTAATCTATTTATTACAACTTTCCATTGATAGCATACACCCCTAACTCTTTCATTGCCGATGGCAAGTAAAATATCTCTTGCGGACAGTGCAGAATGTGCAGTCTGATCATGGATCTACATTGCCCCTTATCCCATGCTACAATGACCTAGTTTATCTTTAACTGCAATGGAACTCTAAGTTTTATCCTAGGAAAAAGTCTAATTAGTTTAGTTGGCAGCAGCAAAATTACTTTTTTTGCCTATCTACTCTTCAGTGCAGTCTAACTGCATATAGCCAAAATTAGCAAAATATCGTCTTGAAGAATATTTTCTTACTGACATCTATGGTCAAATGCTATTATAATTGAAAAAAAAAATATTCAGGTGTATAATCACAGGTAAGAACCTCAAAATATCCACAAAATGAAACTTCCATCTTTTTAACTGCAGAGTAATTTTATTGGAATGGTGTTTAACGCTATCACTATTATTTTAGTTTTATCACAGTGGCCAGTGGACCTATCCATGCTTTCCTGAAGTTTCTGTCACCAGTATTTCTCAAAATATTCTTCCCAAGCCACTTGCTACTTTCCCACATAACCATTGTCGAAAAAATGATAAACATTGAAAAGGGAATTAATCCTGTTGCAAGGACAATCATCGATCCTCAAAACCAGCAACCTCTAGTTTCAGGTCCTGCAGTCCTGCACGCCACTCACCATGCTACACATGCATGGCTGCAGATTCATAAAAACTACTGATAAAGTCTACGAGGGAAACTTACATTTGAATACCTGGGTAGGTGGGGTCTTTACAAGTGCTTTTTTTTTCTGTATGTTCAAATACAATAAATCTGAATGAGTCACACTTTCCCAGACTGAGTTTTTTGTGAATGAATTTATTTACTTTATCCAGGTTTATTTGGGTTTGAGAAAGCTTTCATGGGTAAACCAACAAAAGCCAAATCTCTTTCATTACCTCATGCAAACAACCTATTGTATGTATTATTTGTCGAGGCAAACCACTTTTGAAGACACTGTGGCAGGGGGATAAACACTTCGCCAAGGCCCGCCCCGGTACCTCAGTGGTTCGCGTATCTGAATTGTGACCTGGTGGTTGCGAGTTTGATAACCAGTTCAGACAAACTTTCTTTCCGCCGATTTTTTGCAGCTCTGATTCATGTGAGAAAAGTTGTAAGTGGCTTGGAAAGAAAGTTGTGTCAGTACTGGTGTGATAAAGCCAGGAAACACATGTGTAGGTGCACTGACCACTATGATATGACCTAAGCTGTTAAAAAACATTGAACTTGAATACAAACATGTCTTCAAGAGTTTTGGTTTCTAGGACCATTCCCTGGTTCACTGATATCCATCAACAAACAGCAGGAATTGCTGCTGTACCTCTTTTTAACTCTTTCCTTACCGTTGACGACACAAGAAGCTTTTGTGGACAGTGTAGATCAAGATCAGACTGCACAGACATGCAGTTTGATCTCTGATCTTCACTGTCCACTCTTTTTATCCTAGATTATAACTGAACTGTCCCTTCATCTTGCAGCGGAACTATATTTCTAGCCATTAAAAAAGTAACTGTTATTTTTCTAGTAGTGAAAGAGTCAAAGTACATGTAACTACTTAAAGATGACCTATTCTATCTAGCAGCAAACCGCTTTTAAAAACATTGTGGTAAAAGAGGAATATCCTTTTAACTCTTTACCACACAATCCCGACTTTTGACGACCCTGAGGAAGAAGCCTTTTGAAAACATTGTGGGAAAAGGAGAAAATGCTGGTAACCAGCATTTTCTCCTTTTCCCACAATGTTTTCTTCCCTATCAAGGACAAATTTCCTCATTTGAGTCACATTTAAATTGGCATCTGCAAATGCTTTCAGTTTGGACAAGTCTACATTTTTGTTGTGTGGTAAGGATTAAAACTTAAACTTTTGCTAATTTTCCACACCTAATTCAGGACATTTTCAGAGTCTCAGAGTTGTCTGCCCCACATTAGTTCGACATTTTCAGTTTATGAATTCTTAACTCTTTAACAAATGACAAAATTTTAGCTTTTAATGAATGGAAAGTATTTGCAGACCCAAAGTTAAACATGACTGAAATAATGAAACATTGATTTTAAGGATAGAAAAAAATTACAGGGAAAAGGAGAAAAAGCTGCTTACCAGCACTTTCCCCTTTTCCTAAAATATTTTCAAAACCCTCTTTCCCCAGGTTCATGATGACTTGGGTAAAGAGTTAAACTTGATTAGAAGATATTCTAAAACCTGCTTATATACTGGGTAATAATTTTCAGATGTGAAAATTTATGAATAAATTCTAGAGATTAAAAAGAACTGCCTTTCCACATAAAGCCCCCAACTCTTCTGCAGATGCTTAGTTTATTACATAATTATATTTGATTCCTGTTTAAAGTTTTAACCCTTCACCTCACAACCCAATGTTTTGTCTGTGTGGTCTGTATGGTGTTTAACGCTTTACCACACAAGGGGTCATGGGTTCGATCCCCAGCTCGGCCAATTTCTTTCCAAGGACTTATGAAAGTCATTGCTACAGGATTCATTCCTCTCCCACCCCTGACCATTGTTTCGATGATGATTAAGTGGGATAAGCAGCCTGTGGCTTGGATAGGAAATTGTGCGGAGTACTGGTAAAAGAGATCCCAGGAAAGCATGGATAGGTGCACTGGCTGCTGCGATATAAGTGAAATTTGGGAGCCCTGCTATCGGCTTGAAATCTTCATTTTTATTTACTTAGCAGGATAAGAGTTAACAGACAGAAAATATAATTTTCATTTACTTGGCACTTTAAGGATAGTAATCTCGAGTATTTCCAGTTATCTGCAATTTGACCCTTGGCCAAAAACACCTGAGTACTTTTACAACAATGAGGAAATATCCTTTTGAAAATATTGTAGAACAAGTAAAAAATGCTAGTTACAAACATTTTCTCCTTTTCTCACAATATCTTCTACCCTTTCCAACACAAATTTTGTTACATGAGACACATGCAAATTTTATGTGCACCTAAAAACTCTTTTAATTTGGATTCGATAAGTCTATAATTTTGTTGTTTGAGTTAATTGGAAAATCACTTACAACTTAAAAGGCGTTTCAAGAATGATAAACTCTTTAGAACAGGACGACATTTTAGATTTGTCCAAATTCAAAGGATTTGCAGATAACAAAATATATGTGACTGAAAAATTTATTTTTTTGGAAGCAAGGAAAACATTGTGAGAAAAAATTTCAGAAAAGAAGAAAATGCTGGTAATCATCATTTTCTTCTCCAAAAGCATTATGTCTTTGGATTGTTAAAACTCCAGATCGCTTAGAAAAAGATTAACCCAAAGGAGCTGCTTAGTGCAACTCACTGACCTTTTGCAGACAGTGTAGATCAAGATCAGACTGCACAGTACATGCAGTCTGATCTTTGATCTGCACTTTCCGATAAGGATATATTTTTCACCAAAAAGTAAGTTTGAACTGGCATTATTCAGATTTTTACTATCAGCTTAAAGGTTTCATTTAACTCCTTACCACATAATCCGGATATTTAATGACCATGAGAAAGAAAAGCTTTTAAAAACATTGTGGGGAAAAGAAGAAAATGCTGGTAACCAGCATTTTCTTCTTTTCCTACAATGTTTTCTACTCCTCCAGAGTCAAATCTTAAAATTCTAGACACAATTAAATTGTTGTCTGCAAATGCTTTCAATTTCGGACAACTCCAAATTTTTGTCGTTTGTTAAAGAGTTAACTTATGTAACAGGATTAGGGTTAACTCATAACTACATTATGCAATACTTGGGACCCTCTTACCTGAAGATGATTCTATTCACTAACTCTTTAGCTGACAATATAATTTTGGGCTTGTTCAAATTCGAAGCATTACAGAGCTCCAGATAAGAGGGAGTGATGGTATTCTAAATCCATTATTTCTCTTCCAAACCCTATGTTGTGGGTACTCATTAGAATCGTCTCAACGAGACGATTCTAATGAGTACCCACAACATAGGGTTTAGTTGAGAATAATTAATATTTTCAATTTAGAAATCAAAATCGCTCCCTCTATCTGGAGCTCTGGCATTAATTTGCAGACGAAATACTAATCCTTATTGTACTAAATATCTAAAATGAAATTCTCAATTCGATAGTTAAAACTCAAATATTGCTATTTCAAAGTTATGTTTAGGGGAATAATATCTCTTTCTCGAACAGTGTACATCCAAGATTAGACTGCACGTTCTGTGCAGTCTGATCCTGTTCTACACTGTCTGCAAAAGGTCAGTAAGTAGCACTTAGCCGTCTAAAGGTTAACTGTTAACTAAAATGAAATTTTCAGTTTGATAGTTAAAACTCAAATATTGCTATTTCAAAGTTATGTTTTGGGGAATAATATCTCTTTCTTGGACAGTGTAGATCCAAGATTAGACTGCACGTTCTGTGCAGTCTGATCCTGTTCTACACTGTCTGCAAAACGTCAGTGAGTCGCGCTTAGCAGCCTAAAGGTTAACTGTGTCTCAAGTCATGAAATTTGTTTTAGAGTAACTATGGTAAAAGAAAAAACATTTTGGGAAATAAAGAAAATGCTGGTAAACACCATTGCCACCTTTTCCCACAACGTATTTAACCCTTTACCACACGACAAAATTTTAGTCTTGTCCAAATTGAAAGCATTTGCAGACAACAAAATAATCGTGACTCAAAAGTTGAAACTTGTCTTTAGAAGGGTAGAAAACATTGTGGGAAAAGGAGAAAAAGCTGGTTACCAGCATTTTCTCCTTTTCCCACAATGTTTTCAAAAGGCTTCTTCCTCAGGGTCGTTAAAAGTCGTCATTGTGTGGTAAAGAGTTAAAAGCTTTCTATCTTAGGGTTTATTTCAACCCAAGACTGTTTTCTAAAACATTCAATTTACATTCTAAGGTTTATGACGGAATAAAAAAAAAAGAATCCTTGCAACAAACTTCTATCTACAATAAAACAAAATCTGTCAAAATCAAAAAAAAAAAACATAAACCTATAAAACTTGTGAAGAAATATTGATACCATCTACCAAACACTGAATCATTCTGAGAAATCTGCAGTGGTTGAGTTGCTATGACAACAAAGTTGCACTCTAGAACTCCAGATTTCTTTTTAGCCTGGTGCAAAATATGATTGAAACTTGCTTATGAAAACTCCAGACAGTTTTATTTCTGAGAATTCAAGGTACCTTGATATGAGCCGTGCTCTGGCAAAAGGGGGCTTAATGCATCTCCGTAATCCATCATACCAAGAAAGCCATCACATACTTATGGATCCATAATAGCCACTTTTTTTAACAACCGACTCAATCATGAGGTAGACTGATCCTTTGACATGCAGAAAATCGACCAATAGCGAAAAGTTTCGGCCCAGGTCAGCCTGCGCCGACTGCGCAGGCTGACCTCGGTCGAAACTTTTCGCAGATGCATTAAGCCCCCTTTTCACAGAGCGCGGCTCATATGTAATCAAAACCAAGTGATTAATCCTCTTGGACAAGATCAATCCTTTCATAGTGACCTTGACCTTTGTGACCAAAACTCTTCTGAGTAACAGTCTGTTCACTGTTTCTAAATAACTATGTATGGTGACCTTGGCCCTTGAATCAATTTCTCAACCCCTAGGCTGCTAAAAGCGACTCACTGACTTTTAGCAGGCAGTGTAGATCAAGATCAGACTGCACAGAATGTGCAGTCTGATCCTGGATCTACACTGTCTGATTAAGAAATATATTTCTCCTAAAAATACATTTGAAATAGCAAAATTTTGGATTTTACCATCGACTAGAAAGTGCCGAGCCCCGGTAGCTCAGTCGGTAGCGTGCAGGACTTGAGAACAGGGGATCGTGGGTTCGATCCCTGACTGGGCTAATTTCTTTCCAAGGACTGATGATAGTCATTGCAACACCATTCATTCCTCTCCCACCGCTGACCATTGTTTCGACAATGGTTATGTGGGAAAGCAGCCAGTGGCTTGGAAAGAAAATTGTGCGGAGTACTGGTAAAAGAGACTCCAGGAAAGCATGGATAGGTGCACTGGCCGCCGCGATATAAATGAAATAATGTTGAAAACGGCGTTAAACACCATACAATCAATCAATCAATCGACTAGGAAGTTTCATTTCCGTTATTTAGCAGAAAAAGGGTTAAAATCTGAAAGAATTCTTTCTATAGTACTATGAAATGTGTATCAGGTGCTGCGGTTTAAATTTTTTACTCTAAAAGCTCTCAGTGAGAAAACACGAAACAAAAGAGTACCAGTAATTTCAGCTGATATCAGATTCCAAATAATGTTTCATAGGGAAAGAGTCATATAATGGTAGACAAATATCATAGAAGACATCATGCAAATTGCCCTCTCTTTTTTCTCATTTCATGACTGTACTTGAGAGATGAATGCACGCAGAAATGATTGTACATGGGGGTTAACAGATGTGATCCTAGATTGCTTCAATTTGATTTTCCTGGAAAAATTATTATTTGTAAATCTTTCTTCATCCATGTCTTAGACGAGCTTGATTAAATTGTGATCAATATAAGAGAGAAGCTTGATCCAACTTCATTTCAGTAGCAGCATCTAATACATTACTTTCTAAAACAATTTTGCAAACAGGCAAATAAACATCTATGTACAATTGAATTATCAGTTTCAATATATCAGTACAAGTGAAAACACGGTAGCTAAAAGAGAAATTGCCAATATTGAATAACGTCTCCTTTTGCCACAATCATTTCCAAATTCGTCTGATGGGAGATATAAAATTTAGTATGAAAGAAGTAAAGAGTTAATTTTCCTTTGCAGACATACTGGAACCTGCATCATGGTGCTTATTCAAAACTATTTTCTAACTGCAGACAGGAGTTAGGTGGAATGAAAGCCCCACTGTAACCATTACATAGGCTTATAAAGTTGTAAAACCACAAATTACTAGAATTAACCAATTCTGCAATAGACATAGATTTCATTCTATATTAAAGTAATGGTTTCCCTTTTCTCAGTTCCGACAAAAAAGCTAACAAAGTTTCACTCTACTTCCAAATATATTTTGATTATATCATGGTTACAGCCCACTAAATTCTGTTATTTTTGGGTTTTATCACACCAGGCTAAGGCTCTACAGTGCCTTGTCAAAGTAACACCAAGGGTTACCTTAATCCCTTATTTACAAATGAAACACCCAAACCACAGGCCTCTGAGGGACCCCTCACATTTGCCAAGAACTCTTCTTAATTGAGGTGATAAAATTGAATCTTACAATGCTTTGTCCTTTTGTTGACAGTGAAGATCAAGCCTTGACAGTCTTTTGTGTAAACAGTGTGACCAAGATCAGACTACATAGAACCAGCTGTCTACCAGTCACATTAACCTGATACAGATACTGATAGGCTGATCAATGTTCACTTTAGATTTCTTGTCCATGCAAGACCTACATGTCTTTATCGTCTATTTTTATTGTAGTGGTGTCCGTAGTTGTTAGATAGAGCATCGGCCTCAAAACCATCAGTCCGGAGTTCGATTCCTGGGTGCGGGTGTCAACTTTTGGATCGTTCATTGTCCCACACATTTGGCACGAGTACTCGTGTACTTTCCAGGAAGTAGATTCGAGAGAACTTGTTTCTCAATCGACGTAAAATAAATATGTAACAACTAAACTATTACCTTCTTATACAGAAAGTATTACTCAAACTGACATGAAAGTAACTTCTATGCAAAGCATAAATTACCATAAAATATATAAATTTTTGTGAGAATTCCAGCATTTACGAGTACCCTGGTTTATATTCAGAGAGCAGTTTTAAAAAGAATTCTGAATGGTTCATTGTTGTTACGTGTGCAAACGCTAGAAGCCAAAGGTATTATTTGAAAATGCATTAAGCGTGTAATTATGGTAACAGAGGTCATTCATTTCATGTCAATTTGTATGATTAATAACAATACAGCAGATTTCTGTAAGTCTGTACTTGCGATGTGACAATACAGTTGATGTCTTACCCTTGCACACCAACAATAATGACTTAAAATGCCTCGGCTATGAGAAGGTAAGTCTGGTAACTTACTATAAGACAATCATCAACGTTGCTTCCTTTGCACATCAATGATAAGGCTTAAGAACCTAATTCCTCAGCAATTCAGATGGAAGTCAGGACTTGTTATTGAACAGCAGCATCTATGTTGTTGCCTTTGCTCACCAATGCTACAATGCTATACCCTAATTCCTGAGCAATATGAAGGGAAGTCTGTATTAATTGCCATGGCATACAAAGTTGATATTGCCAAGTAAATATTCTTATTGTTTTCATGTGTATTCATGTACAACATTGCATGCAAATATGTATAGAGCACTATCAAGCCATCAATATTTATCTAGAAGTTCCCTAAATATGGGCATTTTTCTTTTCTAGTGGTTCATGCATGAAAATGGGACATCATATCCAATTTAGGGAACCTATTTGTATATATTTAACTCTACCAAACAATCCTGCGTTTTGGTGACCCCTTGAAAAAAGCCTTTTAAAAAAAAAAACATTGTGGAAGAAGGAGAAAATGCTGGTAACCAGCATTTTCTCCTTTTTCCCCACAATGTTTTCTACCCTACCAAAGAAAAATTGCACTATTTGAGCCACACTGAAATTGTCGTCTGCAAATGCTTTCAATTTGGAGGAGTCTAAGATTTTGTCATCTGGTAAAGGGTCAGCAACCTTTAAATCTTCCACACACAAAGCAATAAGAAAGCTAGTCCATCTCTTCTATTAACTGATTTTCATAGAAATAACAACTTTAAGTCCTGCAGTTGACCATGTTTTTGAAAATGGTTGGAAAAGGAGCAATTGCCTGTAATCAGCAATTGCAACTTTTCCTACAATGTTTTCTATTCATGTAACTCTTTATCACACAACAAAAATGTAAAATTGTCCACAAAGAAAGCATCTGCAGTCGAAACTTTAAATGCGGCTCAAATGATGAATGATGGAATTAGTCTTAGATAGGATGGAAAACATTATGGGAAAAGGAGAAAATGCTGGTTACCAGCATTTTCTCCTTTTCCCACAACCAGCATTTTCTCCTTTTCCCACAATGCTTTCAAAAGGCTTTTTCTACAGGGTCATTAAAACTCAGGATCGTGTGGTAAAGAGTTAAAAAAAAAGGTTTTCCTTTCCTTCAAATGGTTCTCGGTGAAACTTGCTGCTATAAGGAAGCCTTTATGGTAATAGGCCTGCCAAATTTATCCAGAATTCTCGGAGAATTCAAAGCAGTACTGTATTTAACAGTAAGAGACAGGTCATGTGACTAGAACTCATATCTCTACCATTTATATCAATTGCACTATCTATCAACCCTTTACCAAACAGATTCTATGTTTTAACCACAGTGAAGGAGAACCTTTTTGAAAATATTGTGGGGAAAAGGCAAAACAAACTGGATACCAACCTTTTCCTACACTGTCTTTCACCCCTCTGAAGACGTATTACGTTTTTTTCAACGTAACGCTTTACCAAACGACAAAATTTTGGACATGTCCAAATTGAAAGCATTTGCAGATGAAATACTATAGGTGGTTCAAATGATGAAAGTAGTCCTTGATAGGGCAGAAAACATTGTGGGAAAAGGAGGCAATGCTGGTTACCAGCATTGCCTTCTTTTCCCACACTGTTTTCAAAAGCCTTCTTTGTTAAGGTCATTAAAACTCAGAAATGTGTAGTAATGAGATAAGCAATAGTCAAAGTCCTTTTGTTGGTACTTTTGTCTTAATATTTCCATAAATATTCACAATTTGATTGTATAACAGACGAATGGGAGAGAAAATGAGAAAAAGAGATCACGCCAATATAACCAGATATTTTATTCGAGACTTCTTGACTCTAGGATACAGTCCTACAGGTCTCTCTGTTGCATACTGGCTGTCTAACATCATTATCATCTTCTTTCCTCTTCTTTCCTCATGAAACAGTTTCGTCTCATCAAACTAATTTGTCTCAGACCCTCGTAGAATATACAGTATCAAAATGAACTGAGCATACAAACATCTAAACATGTAAAAACATTGAAGTACAAGTAGAAATGATGGGTTATGCATGATTCCTACTTCAACTCTTTTGTAAAACATCAATTTTTAGGCTTGCCTAGAATAAATGCATTTGCAGACCACAACATAAATACGGCTTAAACATTATGGAATATGTCATTGAAAGGACAGAAAACTGTATGGGAAAAGGAGAGAATGATGCTTACCGGGATTTTCTCCTTTTCCAACAGTATTTTCAAAAGTACCTGCCTCAGGGTCATAAAAACTTATTTGGTAACAGGTAAGTGAAGATATTTTTTAAGGTGTTTGCCAGCAAAATCAAAAATCTGTCAAAACATTATCAGACCATCAAATTTTGGACTAAGCAAAATTGAAAGCATTTGCAAACAACACAATGTAGTTTAACCATTTACCAAACGATCCCTGATTTTTACAACCCAGAGGAAGAAGCCTTCTGAAAACATTGTGGGAAAAGGAGAAAATGCTGGTAACCAGCATTTTCTCCTTTTCTCACAGTGTTTTGTACTCTTCTAAAGTCAAGTTTCAATTTTTGAGTCACGTTTATTTTGTCGTCTGCAAATGCTTTCAATTTGGACAAGTCTAAAATTTTGTCGTTTGGTAAACAGTTAAACAATGATTTCTCTCTGTGACGGGGCAGAAAAAATTGTGGAAAAAGAAGAAAATGCATTCTTCCTTTTTTCACAATGTATTCGAAAGCCTTGTTTTTCAAGGTCGTTAACACTTAAAGCGCTGTATTAATGAGTTAAACCTTTTCAAGTAGGAAAAGCAGCCCTAATGTTGTTATTTCAAGATTGTTTCAGCCATAACATGTAATAAGGTAGCAGACAGTGTAGATCTAAGATCAGACTGCACGTTCTGTGCAGTCTGATCTTGATCTGCACTGTCCACATAACCAAGTTAACTTGGTTCCAGCACTGTAAGGCTTAAAACTCAGGATTGTGTAATAGAGTTAACCCTTTACCAAATAATCCCGAATTTTAACGACCGTTAGGAAAAAGGCCTCTGAAAACATTAAGAGAAAAGAAGAAAATGATGGTTACCAGCATTTTCTTCTTTTCCCACAATGTTTGCTACCCTAACAATGACAAATTTCATAATTGCCACCTTTAAATTGTCGTCTGCAAATGCTTTCAATTTGGACCTGTCTAAAATTCTGTCATTTCGTAAAAAGTTAACCCTTTCATTACTGAATAAAAAAAATGCATTTTCTAAAAGGCTACAAATACAGTTCAGCTGCAAGATCGAGAGAGAGTTCAGTCATAGTCTAGAATAAAGCAATGGACAGTGTAGATCAGAGATCAGACTGCATGTTCTGTGCAGTCTAATCTTGATCTACACTGTCCACAAAAGCTTCTGGTATCATCTATGGTATGGAAAAAGTAAAGCAATAGGAAGTGTTTTATCTTATTCCAGAGTCTATTGCCTTTATTGATATTACTTGGTCCCAAAGGTTACGAGAAAACTTGATGGAAATTGAATAAACAATATCAAAAAATATTGATTTAAAGAAAGAAAGGAATAGTAAACAACATCTGATTCTCCGACTCTTTTCTCCTTTGGTATTTAAGTCAATACAAAATCTTGTTTCTTTGAGAAATGTAGGATCTGACATGAGTTGGTTTTTGAGATAGAATTTTATTAAACGAGTCTGGGAAAAATATCACTAAGCGAGCCTTTGGCAAGCTTAATACCATTCTTTTCTTGACAAGTTTAATGACATTTGATCTCAAATGCCAATCAATGTCAGATTCTTTTATATGATTTTTCACAAACTATAGTTCAGAAGATGCAAAACTATCTATAGATGCACCGGTGGTAATGTCTATAAAACCCATTCACTTCTATAAAGAACATAAAAAATGACATCAAAAATGACGTCATACATTAATTAGTGATATCAAACCCGTACATTTGATAAGAAAATTCATAATGGGTATAATACACTTAAAACAAGGGAGGTTATGTGATATATATATAGGATCTGACATGTGTTGGCTTTTGAGATAAAATTTTATTAAATGAGTATAGGGAAATGTTATTAAGTGAGCCTTTGGCGAGCTTAATAACATTTTTCCTGGATGAGTTTAATAAAATTTTATCTCAAACACCAACTCATGTCAGATTCTTTTTATCACATGTATGATATTTCACGAAATATAGACCAGATTATGCGCAAAACCATTTATATATGCACGCGCGGTAATATCCGTAAAACCCATTCACTTCAATAAAATACGTACAAAATGACGTCAAACAAATACGATATCAAACGTGTATAAGATAAAAAAAAATTGCAATGGATATACATGTATTACACTGAAAACAAGGGAGGTTATGTGATAAAAAAGTATTGTGGAATAAAGATAGTGTAATATCTAATTGTTCTTCACTGAAAATTACATTCTGCATGCTCATTAGGACTGTCTGCTTGACACAATGCGCTCAGGAGTCCACAGCATACTTCAATTTAAACATATTTTATTCATCAGTAGCTTTCTACGGAAAGTCACCTGCTCCATACTTAAAAAAGACCTGATTAAAGGTTCTTGTTCCATTCTCATGTAACAGCCCTAAACATAATGTCACTCTCAATACTAAGCAAAGAATTGAATGGAACCTCCATCTTCCTATCGGTCCAACAAATTAGCAAAATATGGAAATACCACCGTATATAGTATGTAGGATTTTTCTGTTTTACAGGAATCACTCTTAATCAAAGCATTTATCATTATAGTCCAACTTGTTTGATGTGTAAGTTTGTAATTGTTATTTTTAAAGTGATATGGTTATTATCTATAACCTTATTGGCAGAATTATAACTGTCATATCAATTTATGCCTGTTGGCATAGAACCTGAATCAGGCTACTAGTTTTGTTATCATGGAACAGCCCTCTATACAGTCAAATTACACTTTACTTGGCAAAGAACTGAATCAGGCTACTAGTTTTGTTATCATGGAGCAACCTTCTACCCAAGTCTCTTTCTTTACAGTTAGCAAAGAACTGTATAAGGCTACCAGTTCTTTTATCATGGAACAGCCCTCTACAGTCATAAACTCTCCATTTTGCAAAGAACTGAATAAGGCCACTGGTTCTGTTATCATGGAACAGACCTCAACACAAAGTCTCTAATACTTCACTTGGCAAAGATCTGAAGAATAAAGCCACTTGTTCTGTTGATCACCAGCATTTGCTCCTTTACCAAAAATGTTATCTACCCTTTCAAGGACAAGCCAGAGTCATTAGAGCCACAATGACTTTAACATCTATACATGCTTTTCATTTGGCCTATTCTAAAGTATTGTTGTCTCTAAATGAGTTCTAGGTACTTGTTGAGAAGCAGAAAGTTGCCATAACATCCCACAAGATTTCGGGGAAACCTGAGCAGTGTTGGGATTGATTAACCCTTTACAACACAATCCTGAGTTTAAACGACCCTGGGGAAAAAGCCTTTTGAAAACATTGTGGGAAAAGGAGAAAATGCTGGTAACCAGCATTTTCTCCTTTTCCCACATTGTTTTATACCCTTCCAAAGGTGAATTTCTATTTTTGAGTCACAATTATTTTGTCACCTGCAAATGCTTTTAATTTGGACCAGTCTTATTTCATTGTGTGGTTAACAGTTAACTCTATGCCAGACCATATTACTTTGGATTAAGTATCCAACTTCAAAGCATTTGCACACATCAAGTCAGCTTTTAGCTTGAAATTTAATGGTTCAACTAGTCTTTCATAGAATAGAAAACATTGTGGGAAAAGAAGAAAATGCTGGTGACCAGCATTTTCTCCTTTTCCAACAATGTTTTCAAAAAATGCCATCTTTCTCGGGATCGTTAAAACACAGAGTTTGTTTGGTGGAGGATCAAGATAGGATTTGTACTGAGTCTAACTCATTCCCCATGATGTTTATGGAATGACATAATTACTTTAACATGTTTATCTACAAAACAATGAGCTCATTTTCTACCATTATCCTTTACTCCTCAATCATACATATTAGCTTTTAACTCTTTCCATACCACAGACTACACCAGAAGCTTTTGAGGACAGTGTAGATCAAGATCAGACTGCACAGATGTGCAGTCTGAAGTCTGATCTACACTGTCCATTGCTATATTCTGGATTGTGAATGAACTGTCTCTTGATCTTGTAGAGGAAATGTATTTTTAGCCTTTGACAAAATGGAATCTATTTATTCTGTAGTGAAAAAGTTTACTCTTTTACCACCAAGTCTATAAATTACACTTTTTCACTGGCTGTAAATATGGTTCCACTGCAAGATTAAGAGACAGTTTGGCCTTAATCTAAAATAAAGAAGTGGACAGTGTAGATCAGAGATCAGACTGCACGTTGTGTGCACTCTGATCTTGATCTACACTGTCCACAAAAGCTTCTGGTGTTGTCTATAGTAAGGAAAGAGTTAACACTTAGAGCACCCATTTACTAAATAGGAACCAATTCACTCTGGAAAAAGCAGCAAAAAGACTTATGTCAAAGTTGATTGGACATTATAATCTTGATCTACACTTTCTGCATAGGCCACTGAAAGATGGTTCCAATACCTTAAGGGTAAGCCAATCCATGAACACCAATGGCTTTTTGCATCATGATGTTTTGCATGGCTTTCTACAATATATTAGTGATAGTGTGGCAACAGCTACTTTACAGTGCCTTTCCTTGGTTTCAAAAGCACAGGACTCTGCAGTGCCTAATGGCCAAGTACATTAAAATGTGGCCTGGATGTTTCCTCTTTGAACAGGCCTAAGGATTTTGTGATTATGAATCCAGTGCCCTAACCACTGAGCCACTAGGGACACTCTTAACCTTTAGGCTGCCAATAGCAGGACTCAATGCTCTTTTTAAAAGTGTCTAGATCAGAATCAGACCACACTGGACATGCAGTGTCATATTAGGTCTAGAATGTCCAATTTTTCCTGTGAGAGGAACTTTGAAATCTCAATATACAGTTTCATTTATTTAGAAGTTTATGGTTTAAGTTAATGCTTAACCTGTTGCCACATAGTCCCGAGCTTCATCGATCCTGAGAAACAATGTATTTGAAAACATTGAGGGAAACATGGAAAATGCTGGTAATCAGCATTTACTCCATTTCCAACAACATTTTCTACCCTTTAAAAGAAAAATTGAGCCACACCTGAACTATCAGTGAATTAACTCATTACCACACAATCCCAACTTTTAACGACCTGTAGACAGAAGCCTTTTGAAAACATTGTGGGAAAAGGAGAAAATGCTGGTAACCAGCATTTTCTCCTTTTCCCACAATGTTTTCTAACCTTTCCAAGACAAATTCCAATTTTTCAGTCACGTTTATTTTTTCGTCTGCAAATGTTTGCAATTCGGACAGGTCTACAATTTTGTCGTTTGGTAAAGAGTTAAGCCACATGATGGATTATCACCTGGAAATGTCTTGGAATTGGTCAAGTCCAAATAGTGTTGTTTTGTAAAGGAAGATTCCAGATTATAAAGTTCAGACTCCTGAATGCAAAGCAAGTGAATATAACTCACCCTGTAAATTCTTTCTCTTCTATAACCTGCCGAGCCCCGATAGCTCAGTCGGTAGCGGGCAGGACTTGAGAACACGGGGTCCAGCGTTCGATCCCTGGCTATGACCCCTGGCTCGGCCAATTTCTTTCCGTGGATTGATGATAGTCACTGCGACAAGATTCATTCCTCTTCCACCGCTGACCATTGTTTTGACGATGATTATGTGGGAAAGCAGCCAGTGGCTTAGAAAGAAAATTGTGTGGAGTACTGGTAAATGGGACTCCAGGAAAGCACGGATAGGTGCACTGGCGGCTGCGATATAACTGAAATAATGTTGAAAACGGCGTTAAACACCATACAATCAATCTGTTCATAATCCTTTACCCTTACCAATCTCATGTGCTTTAACTTTCCATAAGGCAGAATGCCTTTAACCCTTCACTACACAATCCCGAGTTTTAGCGACCCTGAGAAGTAGGCCTTTTGAAAACATTACGGGAAAAGGAGAAAATGCTGGTAACCAGCATTTTCTCCTTTTCCCACAATGTTTTCTAGACTATCTAATACGAATCTCATCATTTGTGCAATATAAACTTTGTGGTCTGCAAGCGCTGTCAAATTGGACCTGTCTAAAATATTGTCGTTTGGGAAAGAGTTAAAAAAAAATGTGGGAAAAGGAGAAAATGTGGATAGCCAGCATTTTCACAATTTTCCAACATGTTTTCTAGGGTTTCAAGGACAAATCCCATCTTTTGAGCTACATTTAATATGCCATCTGTAAGTGGTTTCAATTTGGACAAGTCAAAAAATGTTGTCCTCTGGTAAAGAGTTTCACACAGATGTGAAAACACTTGTTACATATTCCCCAGACCTGAGAGGAAAAACACTGTGGCATTCTGACATTTTTGTCACTTAAAGCCAAGACCTTCAACCCAGTGCTGCGCAATATACTGTATAATGTGGATATATATATGTGTGGAAAAATTTGCTAATATCCAATTACTGACATTCACGGAAATGTTTGCGAACTGAAGACATTTGTTATTTATTAGTATACTTATGGTAAAATTCACGAACAGGAAAGTTTGCGAATTTTTGAAATTCGCAACCATTTCCACTTATACAGTATGAATACAGTGACATCTTAAGAAAACAATGTGGGAAAAGGATGCTGGCTTTTGGTTTGTTGAAAGATGGCATTTATAGTCATGGGTTCACTCTTTACTAGGCCATAGACTGGTCCATACTGAACCACTTTATGTCTGTGTGTATAGCAATTGAGGCCGTTTTCAACATTATTTGAGTTATATCATGGTGGCAAGTGCACCTATCCATGTTTTCTTGGAGTTTCTTAACGAGCAGTGGCACAATATTCTTCCCAAGTCACTGGCTGCTTTCCCACATAACCATCATTGAAACCATGATCAATGGTGAGAGAGGAATGAATCCCACAGCAATGCTTATTATCAGTTCTCCAAAAGAAACTGGCCAAGCTGGGGATGCAAACCAGCCAACCATGGTTTCAACTCTTGCATGTTACTGACTCAGCAAATTGTATTTAACTCTTTAACAAACGACAAAGTTATAGACAGGTTCAAATTGAAAGCATTTACAATGACAAAATAAATGTGACTAAAAATTGAAATTTGGTTTGGGAAGGGAAGAAAACATTGTGGTACAAGGAGAAAATGCTGGTTACCAGCATTTTCTCCTTTTCCCACAATGTTTTCAAAAGGCTTCTTTCTCAGGGTCATTAAAAGTCGGGATTGTTTGGTAAAGAGTTAAAGGACACAAATAGACACAGATGTACTATGGCATTACAGAATTGAGACAACTTATACTTCAGCCATGAAGACCCCTTTTATTGCGTTTCAAACATTTACCAAACGATCCTGTTTTTTAACTACCCTGAAGAAAATGGCATTTGAAAACATTGTGGGAAGAGAAGAAAATGCTGTTTTCTACAATTTCAAAGACAGAGATCATCTTTTTGCCACATCTTACGTCTTACAGGTCATCTGCACATGCAATCAATAAGACGGGTCTGATATTTTGTTGTTCAGTACAGAGTTAACTTTTTTTTAACGTCATGAAGAAATAGCTCACAAGACACTCATAGCAAAAATTAATGACAGATGTTAAAACTTACTGTGATAAATGGAGCAAATGCTCAAGATGAGGAATTTCTTCACCTGTCACAATGTTTTTAACATCTTTTCAGTACAAGATCCATCAATATGTATATAGATAGGGGATGGGTTTAAGATAAGAACTTCAAAACTTTGATTACAATATTATATAGGATTCTTTTATCTCAGCATTTTCATCCCTGTAATTGAATGTGTGTGTGAGGTACTGATAAGCCCAGCAGGCTTTGAGTGATAACTTTGTTGCAAGACAGATCAAAACTGACCAGATGGTGAAGACATGGGGGTAAATCACAACTGGGAGATAACGCCATCTTCTGCAATAAATTCTGAGACCCTTCCTAACTCATCCCATGAGGTGGAGCAGTCACAGGTGAGTGTATTAGTAAAACCTTATCTATCCATCAGATGGTTCAAGGTTAGAATTGTGAGTATGGATGGGATTTTTCTGAGGAATTGCATTTCCCACCCTAATATAAGGCGAACACTCGCTAGAAACTGAGACATAGTTTTGCATGCATCAGCACTCTGCACCAGGCATGACTGATTAAATGGAGTTTAACTCCACTTTCAACATTATTTCAGCAATTTCAAAGCAGCAGCTACTCATTCAGGTGTGCCTTGGGTTTCACCAACACCTGGATAGGGATCTGAGGTGTTCTTGCTCACAAAAACTTAGCAATTTGAGTGAGCATTGAACCCAGGCCTCTGCATGGTAAACCCTTCACCCATCTGACCATTCAGAGACAAATGCTATCATGTGAAATAAAACATTATTTATGGTATGCAACTACTGTGACTTTGGATGAGTCTGAAATTTTGTCCTATTAAAAAGAGTAACATTTATCATTCACTCTTTTCAAAACAACAAAATTTTACACTGGTCTAAGTTGAAAGCATTTGCAGACAACAAATGAAATGCATCTCAAAAAAACGTAATTTGCCTTTGGTAGGGTAGAAAACATTATGGGGAAGGAGAAAATGTTGATTACCAGTATTTTTTTCTTTTTTCTTCAATGTTTTCAAAAGCTCTTGTCCTAATGGTTCTTAAAACAAATGATTATGTTGTAAAGGGTTACGCAGCAGAATGAGTTAAGTGTCCTTTGCTTTTTCTCTTGCTTACTGTTTACCACACTGTCTGAGTTTTAACAACCCTGAAGGAGAAGGCTTTTGAAAACATTGTGGGAAAAGGAGGAAATGCTGGTAACCAGCATTTTCTCCTTTTCTCACAGTGTTTTCTACCCTATAAAAGACAGAACCCTATAATAGACAGAAATCATCATTTGAGCTACATTTAATTTGTCGTCTGCAAGTGCTTTCAATTTGGTCCAGCCCAAAATTTTGTCATTTGGTAAAGTGTTAAGTCACACTGTTTGATAAGCATCCCCTATAAATATATTAATTAAAGCTGCTCATGCAGCAAAAGTCAACAAAAGTTTTAACCCTTTACCACATGGCAAAATTTTAGACCAATCCAAATTCAAAGTATTTGCAGACGACAATTTCATAGTGGATCAAATGACACAATTCTTCTTGGATAGTGTAGTAAACTTTGTGGGAAAAGGAGAAAATGCTGGTTACCAGCATTTTCTCCTTTTCCCACAATGTTTTCAAAGGGCTTCTTCCTCAGGGTCATTACAGTTGTCATTGTGAGGTAAAGGTTTAAAAAGTGTATAGTACTAAAGTAGTTGCACGCTGATAAATACACAGTGCCTACAGTGCTTTGATTGTTGTCCTGTACATACCATAATGTCTCTTATTATCGCCCCCCCCCCTCATTAACATTCCCCCAGCTTTTTTCTAACCAGGAATGGGCTCACCAGACAGCCAACTGGTCGATAAAGTTGAAACAAATCAGCAGGAATAAACTAATAGGGCATCGACATAACCCTAATTTCGTCATAAATCAATGTCTTTCAGAATATGGGTAAGCATCCGATAACATTATAAACTTCAGGTAACACGAAATTTGTCAACTAACTTGGAAAACTTTAAAACAAAAACCAATGTCCAACATTAATTCTGAATGCTATTTAATGTCCAAATGAATCATGATCAGCAGTAAAATTGATATTCTGAGTTACGACAGCTGGTTTCTCAAATGGCGATCTCTTTGTAGTTCAGGTACTGACTAAAACCCAAACAGTAATCGTTATAATTGTCGTCTTCAGAAAGTTCTATGTCGTTTTACCTCTATTAATCGCTCCCCCTTTCAGAAAATGTAACACCCCCAGGGGTATTAAAAAGAGAGAATATGGTAAAATACAAATACATAGCTCTGCTCTATGGCACTGTAGGAATTTCAGGTCTGCCAATCTACCATTGCACTTGTTATGCAAATAAACACAAGGAAAAAACCTTTCTGACATGCATTAGATGATTATCTGTGTTTACAGACTGTGCAATCTAACTCAAACAAAATGTAAAAAATACATCATTGTAGCATTAAAAGCTTTTAAAAATGTTGTGGAAAAAGGTGCTTGTCTAATGACTGCTTTAATATCACTAACCTGGGTCCGTATTCACCAACCTGTAAGAACATTCTTGGTCTTATTGTGAAGAATTTTCTAAATTTGAATGTAACACAACCTCTGATTGGCTAAACCAAATGGTTTAGCCAATCAGAAGTTGTGTTGCTTTCAAATTTAGAAAATCTTGGAGAATAAGACTTAAAACATTTTTAAGAATGGTTGGTGAATACAGATCAAGGACTTCTTGATTGCATATCCAATACCATTACCACTGAGCCAGTTAGGATCTGACTGCTTTTTAACTTTTTACCATGCAACAAAAAATTAGACTTGTCCAAACTGAAAGCATTTGCAGACGACAATTTAAATGTCATTTAAATGATGGAATTTTACTTTGAGAGGGTAGAAAACATTGTGGGAAAAGGAGAAAATGCTGGTTACAAGCATTTTCTCTTTTTCCCACAATGTTTTCAAAAGGATTTTCCTTAAGGGTCGTTAAAAGCATTTGCATAATGACAATTTAAATGTTGTTTAAATGATGGAGTTACCAGCATTTTCTCCTTTTCCCACAATGTTTTCAAAAGCCTACTTCCTCAGGGTTGTTAAAATACAGGATTGTTTGGCAAACAGTTAAGGGACCAACTGAAGCCAAAGAATTGATTTGAATAACACAGTACAATGTCTGCAAGACTTCACTTCTCCATTTCCTGAGAAGCTCACTATGTCATCCTTTGACAGGAAATATGAGTTTCAGGGGCTTCAGAAATGTCTGGGTGGTATTGTGACCTTTGTCTTGACACTTGTTTCAGATTTCAACATACCCAACTAAGCCTTGTATCTCAGTCAGTAATATAAAGGGCTTGAAACCGCAGAGTTGCTGGTTTGATTCCCGGCTCAGCCAAGATGCTCTCTAAGGACTGATGATGGCCAATGCGACAAGATGCATTTCTTTCTCAATGCTGAATGTTGTTTCAATAATGTCTATGCACGAAAGCAAAAGTGGCTTTGAAAGAATATTGTGCATGGTACTGCTAGAAGAACCTCCAGGAAAGCATGAATAGGCGCACTGGCCACTGACACATAACTGAAGTATGTAGGTGCACTGGCCACTGACACAAAACTAAAGTAATCTCAACAAGAGGGTCAAGATGGCATTGGATCGCTCACCTGAATTTTTGAGAGGAACATAGCCAATTTTTTTTGAGGTATTGAAACTTTGGAAACAAAATCATCATTTTGCCAAGCAATTTTGAAAAAGTCACCTGTAAAAGTCATTTCAAAATCTGTCACCACCCCTACAATCATCACCACAGCAATGATTCTGATGAATCAGAATTCTGCAAATAAATTTTTGGATAGATCACCCAAGGACAATTTCTTGAAGAAGAGCACATGCTCGATAGTGACTAAAAACGTAAGTCGAACAAGAGAACTACATGCAGGTGCCAACAATTGGCTGTTGTTTTTCGACGGATAAAAATTTCCCTAACAATTTTTGAAAAGGGTCACCCTAGGAACATTTCTGTGAAATTATTTCAAAATCTGACCAGCCATTCCAGAGAAGAAGAATTGAGAAATTCCTCTTCATGTCCCTATAGTGCAAATAGCGCCCACCACCAGAGCCATGTTTCTTGACAGATCACAATTTTGTGAACACTTTTTGAAAAGAGTCACCCAAGGAACATTTCTATGAAATTATTTCAAAACCTGACCAGCCGTTCCAGAGAAGAAGAATTTTTAAGAATTTCTTCATGTCTGTATAGTGCAAGTAGCCCACAGCCATCAAAGCCATGTATCTTGACGGATCAAAATTTCGCGAACAACTTTTGAAAAGGGTCACAACAGGAACATTTCTGTGAAATTATTTCAAAATCTGACCAGCCTTTCCAGAGAAGAAGAATTTTTAAGAATTTCTTCATGGCCGTATAGTGCAAGTAGCCCCCAGTCACCAGAGCCATATTTCTTGACGGATCAAAATTTCATGAACACTTTTTGAAAAGGGTCACAAAAGGAACATCTCTGAGAAATTATTTCAAAATCTGACCAGCCGTTTCAGAGAAGAAGAATTTTTAGGAATTTCTTCATTTCCGTATAGTGCATGTAGCCCCCCGTCACCAGAGCCATGTTTCTTGATGGATCAAAATTTCGCGTACAATTTTTTAAAAGGGTCACCCAAGGAACATCTCTGTGAAATTATTTCAAAATCTGACACGCTGTTTCAGAGGAGAAGATTTTTAAAGAATTTCTTAGAAAATTCCATTTGGTTGCCATGGCAACCAGAGTTTTTGATGGAATCAAATTCTGTGAACACATCTTAAAGAGGACCTCCCAAGGAACATTCCAGCCAAGTTTGGTCCAAATTGGCCCAGCAGTTTAGGAGGAGATGATGTTTAAAGAATTGTTGACGACTGACGACGGACACCAGGTGATCCTAAAAGCTCCCCTTGAGCACGTTGTGCTCAGCTGAGCTAAAAAGGGCATTAAACACCAAATAATGTAAACAGTGTATAAGATATGAAAGGGTCACTGGCAGCAATTTACAAGTTTCATATTGCATGTTTTTGTGCAATTACTGGTGCATTATCAAAGGTACATACAACATGTAGTATTTAATTACAATGTCATTTTATACCTAATTAAATATGTACAGTTCATGGAATACAAATGTACAAGATCTTTAAACCCTTCTAGTGCTTAACCCAGAAGTAAGTGCTCTTGCTGACAATGTAGATCAAGATCAGACTTCACAGAATGTGCAGGTTTGATCATGGATGTACACTGTCCACTTCTTAGCCAAATATTCTGACAAAAGCAGCTTTGAAAGTGCAATATCTGCATCATTACTTAACCCTAGGACAGGTCTAAAATTTTCTCGTGGTAAAGAGTTAACTGACTGAGAATGTTGATTCCATTTATTTACCACATAGGGTATTTGTCATTTATAGTATTGTGTTTAACGCCATTTTCAACATTATTTAAGTTATGTCATGGCGGCCAGTGCACCTATCCATGCTATCCTGGATTTTCTTTTACCAGTACTCCGCACAATATTTTTCCAAGCCACTGGCTGCTTTCCAACATAACCATCTTCGAAACAAAGGTCAGCGGTGAGAGAGGAATGAATCCTATCACAAAGACTATCATCAATCCTGGGAAAGAAATTGGCCGAGCTGGAGTTTGAACCAGCGACCGCCTGATCTTGAGTCTTGTACACTACCGACTTTGCTACAGGGGCTTGGCTAGTGCTGGTGAAACCCAGGACATATGTGAATATGTGATCTGTCACTGTATTATGACTGATCTGATGTGGAAAGTGGTGCAAAACACAATTCTATCAATTAACCAGTACACAAATCAAGTTTGTCTATATTCAGGCAATAAATCCACGGTGAATGGAGAGACTTTCAGGCCATAATGTAGAATCAAGGTGGTGGTGTAGATTCAAGATCAGATTGTATCGCCAGCACGGGTAGCTCAGTGGTTAGCATATCAGACTGGTGGCTGTGAGTTCGATACCAAGTTGAGGCAAACTTTCTGCTGATTTTTTGCCTCTCACCTCTGATGTATATGAGAAAGAAGTCAGTGACTTGGAGAGGACAGTTGCGTCTATACTGGTGTGAGAAAACAAAGAAACACATGCGTAGGTGCACTAACCACTGTGATATGACCAAAGCTGTTAAGGTCTACGGCCCCTAACTCTCATATTAACTCTTTACCAAACGACAAAATGTTGGACTGATCCAAATTGAAAGCAGTTGCAGATGACAATTTTAATTGGGCTCAAATGTAGAAAATCATATCAGAATGGGTAGAAAACATTGTGAGAAAAGGAGAAAATGCTGGTTACCAGCATTTTCTCCTTTTCCCACAATGTTATCAAAAGGCTTTCTTCTTTAGGGTCGTTAAAACTCAGGACTGTGTGGTAAAGAGTTAAAAGGCAGAAGCTGCCGAGATCGGCCGAATAGCCTTTACGGAAACGTCAATGTTACACAATATTTACCAATGAGTTAGTGAGTCTACGGCCCCTAACTCTCATACTAAAAGACGGAAAATGCCGAGATTGGCAGAATAGCCTTTACGAATACGGCGATGTTTACCGATGAGTTAGGGGCAGTAGACCTTAAAACAGCATTAAAATCCAATTCACTCAATCAATCAATCAATCTATCAGACTGTATCTTTTTAGCCTGATTTTAATGTTTACCATATCCCAAGTATCTGGTTATAGTTTCAGACTTAAGAAACTCTAAAACTCACATTTTCCCGTTAAATAGGATTAGATTCTCTCCTATTGTTAATCAGCCAATGTCTGCAGAAAAAAGGCAGAAATTTCCTGTAATTTCATTCCAATTTAATTTAAACTTTACAATATCTTAATCAATCCGACGTTACAAAGTGGAAGCCATTTTTCTAATTTTCTCCAAATCATTATGGTTTCTGGCAGAGGGAATTGTAATTTCAAACAGAGCACTTGACCTATTTGCACATTTTCCTTAGTCCATTTTTAACACGATCTTTTAGAGGAAGCCATAAATTTGGAAAAACTGTGGGAAAAGGTGAAAATGCTGGTAACCCGACGTCAAACAAACAACTTCTTTAAAAAGTGCTGAACAGAGCTTTACATCAACATGACGATGACATTCTTAACCCTTTACCATACAATCCCAACTTTTAACAACCCTGAAAAAGGCTTTTGAAAACATTGAGGGTAAATGAGAAAATGCTGGTAACTAGCATTTTCTCTTTTTCCCACAAAGTTTTCTACCCTATCATAGACAGAAATCATCATTTGTGCTACATTTGATTTGTAACCTGCAAGTGCTTTCAATTTGGTTAAGTCTTAAATTTTGTTGTTTGGTAACGAGTTAAACGGGAACTGTTCTGGTAAACATTATTACTTCCCTTTACTATGCAAATGAGATGCACCAAGCAAACGTTTTGGGTGTTTGTGCATGTATATAAATTGAGGCTGAACCTTCACTTTTCATGTCAGATGCCTCGGTCTGATTATGATTGCATAAACCCTTTACTATATAATTTTGAGTTTTAATTACCCCAAAGAAGAAGACTTTTGATAACATTGTGGGAAAAAGGAGAAAATGCTGTTAACAGGCACATTTTCCTTTTCCACAATGTTTTTATTCATCCAAAAACAAGTTTCAATTTTTGAGTCATATCTATTTGTCATGTACAATTGCCTTCAATTTGGTCAAGTCTAATATTTTCCTTTTTGGTAAAGAGTTTAGAATCCAAGTCCGACTTCTTCACTGATTTTGTCTGGCTTGTCTCATCAGCTCTGTTTTGCCACTTGCTGGTCATAACACAAGAAATTTTCAGACTTGCCCATTTTAAAAAATGTGCAGACAAGAATTCATTTGTGGGCCTAATCCTTTATCATACTATCTCAAGTTTTAACAATCTTGAAAGAGAATGCCATTGAAAACAGTCTGGGAAAAGGACACAAGAATGGCATTAGCCCTGAAGTCCATTGTTGTTCGATGAAGGGTTATATGAAAGGAGACTGAGGAACAGCATTTTTTCCTTTTTTTCCCACAATGATTTTAAAGGCTTTCTTCCACAGGCGGTAAACACACCATCTTGTCTGTTACACAGTTAGGTGTATAACACCCTGTATGTTCAAAGAAGGCAACAGAGAGAGAAGAATCAATGGAATTCTGGAACCAATAAATATTCTTCCAAATTGTACTTTACTGTTTGAGCCAAACCCTTTACCCACAATCCCATGTTTTAAAGACCCTGACAGAGATGGCTTTTGAAAACATTTTGGGAAAAGCAGAAAATGCTGGTGGTAACCAGCATTTTCTCCTTTTCCTGAAATGTTTTCCACCCTTTCACAGGCATATTTTATAATTTAAGCTACCTTTAAGTGTTGTCTGCAAGTCTAAAATTTTGTTGTCTGGTACAGGATTAAAGCGCCTTTAACAACTTGATTCACCTTTGAAGCCAGTGTATATTAGACTGCACACAACATGCAGTCTGATCTTTGATCTACACTGTCCACTTTACTTAAACATTCTGGACAAAAGCAAACCTATAAATTACCATATATTGTGTCTTATTTTTAGACCGAAAGTGTCTGTTGGGCTTATTAGGCACTCTAAGGGTTAAGCCTTATCCTGCTACATACGCACAATGAAACTTTTAAGCCAATGGTGAAAACCAAAATTTTGCAATTTTAATAGCATTTTTTGTGGAAAAATTTGTCCTAATTTGACAGTGTAGATCAAAGATCAGACTGCACATCCTGTGCAGTCTGATCTTGATCTACACTGTCTGCAAAAGGTCAGTGAGTAGCGCTTAGCAGCCTAAGGATTCATATTTTTTTGCAATATTGGTCATAAAATATACAATTACATAACTGTTGCTTTACATGAGAGCAAAACTTGATTATGGCGAAAAAGTATCAATAAAACGCAAGCATCCAATTTAATTAGTTCTTTTACAATGCAATAAAACAACAGACAGTTGAACATTATTAACCTATTAAATCATACACAATTGTCAATCTATCAAAACTTACAGCAGGATCAAAGAGAGAATGGTATCTTGTAGCCATGTTGCCTGATAGGGGGGGCAAAAATCAAAGGGCCATAATTCCTGTAACAGTCCAACAATGGTAATGACGGTCTCGCAGGTGCCAAATCACACAAAATTGTCAATATACAAAAACTTACAGGGACAATGGTATCCTGTTGCCATGTAGCCTGATGGGGGGATGGGGGAATCCAAGGGCTATAATTCCTGTCATAGTCCACCAATCATAATGAAAATTACAGGTACGGGAACTGAAGTCCACATGGTAGGAAGGCTTCCATAAATATCTCAGCCATAGAGGCTGACAGGGTAGGAGGAGAACTGATTGAGGCTGAAGAGGGTAGGAGCAGAACTGATTGATTGATTGTATGGTGTTTAATGCTGCTTTCAACATTATTTCACTGGTATTTCGGCAGCCAATGTACCTTTCCATGCTTTCAAGTACTCTGCACAATATTCTTTCCAAGCCACTGGCTATTTTCCCACATAGCCATTGTTGAAACAATGGTCAGCAGTGAGAAAGGAATCCTGTCAAAATGACTACAATCAGTCCTCAGAAAGAAATTGGCCAAGCCCGGAATCAAACCAGGGACTCCCTGTTCTCAAGTTATACATGCTACCGACTGAGCTACCGGGGCTCAGCTGGGTAGGATGAGAACAGAACACAAAATTGTGTCCATGGACAGAATATGACAACCATATTTCTTTATACCCCTACATTGGGGGGAGGGGGGGATGGGGGGGTGTTTACCATTCACCTCTCAATCCTGAGACAGAAGGCTTTAGCAAATAATGTGCAAAAAGGAGAAAATGCTTGGAACCAGTCCTTGAATGCTTTCTATCCTATCAAAGGTAACTGCCATCATTTTCAGCTACATTAGTTTGTTAGGAGAAATTTCTCCCATTATGCACGGGTTTAAAATTTTTTGGTGTCCTAAAGAATCATGTTACCATCCCTGGGTTTTTTTCTAAACTCGGTAATCATTAGACAAAACCAATAGCACTAATTGGGTTAAATTTAATTAAATGCGATCTTACTTGGTTCTTAATGAAATGAAAGGGAACCTTTGTTTAAGTAATCTAGTTATCTATCTTTATAATCTAATTTTGATCCCAATTAACAAATAAACACACCAAATCAGACCAGAATTTCAATTAACACTTTATCACACAGCAAAATTTTAACCCCGTCATTATTCATGGCATTTAAAGATGACAAAATAAAGGTGACTCAAAAATGGAAATCTATTTTGGAAAGAGTAGAAAACACTGTGGGGAAAGGAGAAAATGCTGGTTACCAGCATTTTCTCCTTTTCCAACAATGTTTTCAACAGTCATCTTTCTCAGGGTCGGAAAAAGTCTGGATTGTGTGGTAAAGGGTTTAGAGTGATTTTCTCCACAGTTTTTCAAATTCTAATTCTTTCTCTTTCAACTTCTTAAATTCTATTTTCTCCTGAAATCGAAGATTTATTCAGGTCAGCAGTAAGCATAGGTACCAGATGGTAAAGACCAAAGATTAGACCACACACTCTGTATAGTCTGATCTTGATCTGCAAAAGCTATTTAAGTCGACATTAGTAGTGAAAGAGTATCACTAAAGAAGACAGAAAGTGTCAGAGTGAGGTATTGTCGTATGGTGTTTAACGTCGTTTTCAACATTATTTTGGTTATATTGCGGAGGCCAGTGCACCTATCCATGCTTTCCTGGAGTTTCTTTTTAAAAGAAAGTGCTTCACACAATATTCTTTCCAAGCCACTGGCTGCTTTCCCACATAACCATCGTTGAAACAATGATCAGCGGTGAGAGAGGAATTGAATCCTGTCGCAATGACTATCATCAATCCTCGAAAAGAATTTGGCCCAGCCGGGGATCAAACCAGCGACCCCCCCCCCCTCCTGAATAGCAGTGTTTTCCGCTTTTCTAACAATGTTTTTTAATACTTTCTTCCTCAAGGCTGTTAACCCTTTACTACACAATCCCTAATTTAACGACCCTTTTGAAAACTTTTGGAGACAAGGAGAAAGTGCTGGTAAGCAGCATTATCTCCTTTCCCCACCATATTTTCTACTCTTTCTCATACGAAAAAGATCATATGTGCCACAGTTTATTTGTTGTCTACAAAAGCTTACAGTCTCGAAAAGTCTAAGATTTTGTTGCTTGGTAAACCATTTGGGTTGCAACATGCGAAAAGGGGCATTCGGACATTTGCGTAAAGTGTCGTTTCGGATCAGCCTGTGCAGTCTGCGCAGACTGATCCAAAACGACACTTTTCGTTTTTATGTTATTTTCTGTTTTGCGCAAGTCTACTGTTGGACAAAATCTAGTATAATCGTAAAGTGCCATCTCGGATCAGCCTGCGCAGACGGCGCAGGCTGATCCGAGACGACACTTTACGCAAATGTCCGAATGCCCCTTTTCGCATGTTGCAGGCCATTTAGAGACAGAATGTTTGGTCGAGGGTTACAGAGCCATATATCTGCACACGAAGACAACAAACTTCAGACTCATCTTACAAAATATGATGAATCTGACAAAGTGCTCTGATTAAAATTTTCTTTTTCATGAATTTCTCACACAACAAATGAGTAATTTTTCAAAAACAGACAAGTTGACTGAGAAAAAAAAAACATGTTAACACTTGGCATGCATGGAGGGTAACTTAACTCTTTAGCATACGATAAAATTTTAGACAAGTCCAAATGCAACATAACTGCAGTGGACAAAATTTAATTAACTGTAGTTGAAATGATAGAATTTGTCTATGAAAAAGTAGAAAGCATTGTGGAAACAGGAGAAACTGCTGGTTACCAGCATTTTCTCCTCTTCCAACCGTGTTTTTAAATACTTATTTTCTCAGGGTCTCTAAAACAGGGGATTGTTTTGGTACCAGCATTTTCTCCTCTTCCCGAAATGTTTTCAAGAAATTTAGAACCTTGCATGTGATCGACAATTTCTTTGTAAGTAGCAATGTTTTGAAATGTAGTTCGCTTGCGAACGAAAGTAGTCATTAGCTGATTTTAACCTTTTACCACACAATCCTGAATTTTAATGACCCTGAGAAAGACGATTTCGAAAACACTGCGGGAAAAGGAGAAAATGCTGGTAACCAGCATTTTCACCTTTTCCCACAATGTTTTCTACTCAATTGATGGCAACTTTCATCATCTGAGCAACCTTTGAATCGTTGTCTGCAATATTGCTTTGAATTTGGAGAAGGTTAACTGCAAAATTTAGGACTAAACCTAACTGAAAGCATTTGCAGATGACAAAATTAACTAGAGCTGTCACTGAATGTGACTTAATACCCCCGCCAGCGCTTTGACAGAAACAGGCAATTTAACAAAATATTTTCTAAGTTCAAGGGGAGATTACCCTTGAATCATAGGGAGTAGATGATTGAAAACTGCATCTTGCACAACTTCAGTATACGATCAATGTATCAACAAACTTTCAATACAATAGCAGCAAAACTGTAGGAGGAGTTTGCGACACAAAATTACTAGTATTTTGTACACAGATGGACACACGGACGGACGGACAGACAGGCTGATTCCAGTATACCCCCGAAAACATATTCGTTTTGCGGGGGGGGGGGGGGGGGGGGGTTATAATGAAGTGTAGCTCAACCGATGATTTCTAACTTTGATAGGTAAGAAAACATCATGGAACATGGTTACCAGCATTTTCTCCTTTTACCACAATGTTTTCAAAAGCCTTGTCTCTGTGGGATGTTAAACCCATGGATTGTGTGGTAAAGAGTTAAAATGTGTTTTGGGAGACATTGAATGCTGAGGCTATAACAGCCAAAGTGATCAATATAAAACATCTCTTGTAGTTGTTGTGGTGTCATGTGACACTTGAATATCATAATCCAATCTTATCGCTTTAATACTCAGACCAAGCCTGGTAGCACAGTTGGTAGCACACAGGACTTGAGACCAGGGACTCACTGGTTCAAACCCTCAGCTCTGCCATTTCTTTCCGAGGATTGATGATAGTCATCACGGTAGAATTCATTCCTCTCTCATCTCAGATCATTGTTTGGATGATGTTTATGAGGGAAAGCTGCCTGTGACTTGGGGAGAGTTATATGCAAAGTACTAGTAAAAGAAACTCCAGAGGACATGGATAGGTGCACCGGCTGCCAGGATATAACAGAAATAATGCAAGGTAAAACACCACACAAAGAGAATTTGACCCGAGTCAACTCCTTACCAAATGACGACAAAGTTTTTAACTTGTCCAAACTGTAAGGATTTAAAGGCTACATATCTAAAATGGCTAGGATGATAAGAACTGTCCATGAAAAAGTAGAAACCATTGTTGGAAAAGGAGAAAATACTGTTTTCAAAAGCCTTCTTCCTCAGGGCTGTTAATTCATTGGATTATTTGATAAAGAGTTGACCTTTCACTGCACAAATCGTAAGTTTAAACAACCCCAAGGAAAATTAATTTTTGAAAACACTGTAAGGAAAGGAGAATGTCCTTCTCCCATATTGTTTGTCCTTCTCCCATATTGTTTTCTGTCTTTTCAAAGACAGATTTCATAATCTTAGCAACATTTGTCAACTGCAAATGCTCTCAATTTGGACCAGTCTAAAATTTTATGGTTTGGCACAGAGTTAAAGATTAACCCTTTACAAGACAGTCCCGGGTTTTAACTACCCTGGAAAAGAAGCCTTTTAAAAAAATTGTGGAAAATGGAGAAAATGCTGGTTACCAGCATTTTCTCTGTTTCCCACAATGTTTTCAATTCTTTTGAAGACAAATCTCATTACATTGTATTGTCCACAAATCCTTTCCATTTGGACCAGACTAAACTGATGTGGTATGGCAAGGAGTTGAGACAAAACAATGATGTTACTTGCCACACAGAGAACATTGAAGGAGGATGTGCTTACTTTGTCTGAGGGGTTCAAACCCTTGACCTGATAGTGCACATGAACATGATAATGTTTAGATAAGTTAACCCTGAAGAGTGCCGAATCATCCCAACGGACAATTTCAGTCGAAAAATAAGACCTAAACAATTGCAATTTCATGGTTGCTTTTGTCTACACAGATTTAGCATAGCTGACAGTGTAGATCAAAGATCAGGCTGCACGTTTTGTGCAGCCTTATCTTGATCTTCATTGGCCTTAATGGCAACTAGAGTCATGAAAGGTGCTTTAAGGGTTAAAACTTAACCCCCTGCAGACAGCTCTTGAGTATCTTGCACCAGACTAAACTGTTGAAAACACTATGGCAGATTGAGATATTGGTAATAATGCGCACATTTCCTGCTTTTGCTACAATGTTTTCACTTGAACCCAAACTTATTCAACCTCAATTCTACTTGATAATGATAAGACCTTCCAATACAAGGGTATTTCATAGTCACTTGCTACAAATTTGTCGACCCTTTACCTACAGATCCAGTTATTTTATCACCCGAAGGAAGACAGCTTTTGAAAATATTGTGTGAAAAGGAGAAAATGCTGGTAATCAGCACTCTTGCCTGTCCTTATGATGTTTCTACTCTTTCAAAGATAATTCATATTATTCTAGCAATGTTCTAAAGTCTGATAATTTGTTGTCTGGTACAGAATTAACCCTTTAACACACAATCACAATTTTTCACGACTCTGAAAGATAAGGCTTTTGAAAACATTGTGGGAAAAGGAGAAAATGCTGCTAATCCGTATTTTCTCCTTTCTCCACAAGGTTTTCTACCCTACCAAAGACAGAAATCATCATTTAACACTTTACCAAACAATCCCTGGTTTTTACAACCCAGATGAAGAAGCCTTCTGAAAACATTGTGGGAAAAGGAGAAAATGCTGGTAACCAGCATTTTCTCCTTTTCCCACAATGTTTTCTACTCTTCTAAAGTCAAGTTTCAATTTTTGAGTCCTGTTTATTTTGTGGTCTGCAAATGCTTTCGATTTGGACAAGTCCAAAATTTTGTCGTTTGGTAAAGAGTTAAGCAAAATTTAATTTGTTATCTGCAAATGCTTTGAATTTGGTCCAGTTCAAAAATTTGTTTGTTTACCAATGGACGTGGCAAATAAAGGTTAAAAAGAAAAAAGAGTTGAGCCTTTTAAAGACAACAAAATATCAGACTCATTCATCCATATTAAAAGCACATGTGAATTACAAATCAGGTAGAGCTCAAATAATGAGATTTGTTACTAACTGGGTAGAAAATACTGGAAAAAAGAAAGAGAAAATACTGGTTACCAGCATTTTCTCATTTTCCCTCAATTTTTTCCACAAATGTGCTTTCTTCCTCATTTTGGTCAACCCTTAACTCTTTGCCAAACGACAAAATTGTAGACCAGTCCAAATTGAAAGCATTTGCAGACAACAACCTAAGTATGGCTCAGAAATTGAAATTTGTCTTGGGAAGGGTAGAAAACATTGTGGGAAAAGGAGAAAATGCTGGTTACCAGCATTTTCTCCTTTTCCTACAATGTTTTCAAAAGGCCTCTTTCTCAGGGTCGTTAAAAGTCGGGATTGTGTGGTAAAGAGTTAAACTGCTAAATACTTAAAGCAAAAATTTCCACTCTAAAAAACCCAAATATTGTAGTTTTAATGATGATTTCACCTGAAAGAAAATACCATATCGGACAGTGTAGATCAAAGATCAGACTGCACCTTTTGATCTACATTGTCCGCAAAAGGAGTCCCAAGTTGCGCTTAGCAGCCTCAGGGTTTAACCCTGTACCACACAATCCTGACTTTTAACGACTTTTAAGGAATCTGGCTCTTGAAAACATTGTGGGAAAAGGAAAAAATGCTGGTAACCAGCATTTTTTCCTTTTTCCACTATGTTTTCTGCACTTCAAAAACAACTTTCATAATTCGAGCAATGTCTAAGTTGTCGTCTGCAAATGCTTTCAATTTGGACCATTCTAAAATTCTGTCATCTGGTAAAGAGTTAAATAGGGGATGTATGGTAGAATTACAAGACTATGAGCTCAATGAACTTTGAATCAACACTTCAGAGATGTGATATCAAATTTGAAGTTTCTCTTCCCAGATAAAACAATCAGAATCGTATGCTTTACAACCCTTCACACAACAATTCCAGCCTTTTCAAATATGAGGGAGCAAAGGTCAACTGCTAAGTTGGTACCATACATTGTTTGAAACCTGGGGTCACTGGAATAACCCTTATCCTGCTAAATACGTGAAATGAAACTTTCAAGCCGATAGTAAAAACTCAAAATTTGCTATTTCAAAGGTATTTTTTGTAGGTAAAAATATTCTTATCAGACATAGTAAAACAACAATCAGACTGCACATTCTGTGCAGTCTGATCTTGATGTACGCTGTCTGCAAAAGGTCAGTGAGTCAAGCTTAGCAGCCAAAGAGTTAATTCCTGAACCCTGAACCCTGATCCGTGAAATTCTTTCCAAGGATTGATGGAAGTCATTTACCACTGGATTTCTTCCTCTCTCAATGCTGAAAACTGTTACCATGATGTTTATGCGGGAAAGTAGCCAGTGACTTTAAAAGAGTGTTGTGCAAAATACTGGTTAAAAAAAAACTCCTGAACAGCACAGAAAGGTGTACCAGCTACTATGACAGAAATGATGTTGAAACAACATTAAACACCACACAAACATGCAATCCTGAGGAAGCAGGCTTTTGAAAACACTGTGGGCAAAGGAGAAAATGCTGGTATCTGAACAGGTCAGAACAAGCAGTCTTATCTTGATCTACACTATCTGCTATGCTAAGGTGGACTGTAAAAGGAAAAGAAAAAGCCTAAAACTGCCATATTTTGGTCCTTTTTTGGGAGCATAATTCTTTACAAGGTGATAAAATTCTAGACTTGTCCATACTGAAAGCATTTGCAAATGAAAAATTAACTCATTACCAAACGACAAAATTTTAGGTTTGTCCAATTCGAAAGCATTTGCAGACGACAAAATAAAAGTGACTGAAAATTTGAAATTTGTTTTGTGAAGGGTTACCAGCATTTTCTCCTTTTCCCACAATGTTTTCCAAAGGCTTCTTTCTCAGGGTAGTCAAAAGTAGGGATTGTGTGGTAATGGGTTAAACATCCTAAAAAACGATGGAAATTGGGTATTTTATTTCATGCTTTCCGGTAGGATATCGAGAAAAAGCAGTGAAAATATTTTTCGATATTCCATGGGTACGACCAGTGAAAATACCTATTTTTATATTCTAGTTACCTAGGTAAAATGCGCGTGACTCACAACCAAGATTGAAATATGACGTCATTTACCTTACATTTCTCGCGCTTGACGTAATATTGTAATGCGTTGCTATGTGGAGGGAATAACTGAAAAGAACTGTACTGGATCTTGATAAAGTTTCTCCCAGAAAGGGTTAAAAGCATGAAATAAATAGAATATTTGTATTTTTCGGTGAAAGATCAAGATTTATTTCATCTCATGAACACCATCGGTAATATTTTCACTCGTGGCTGTGCCACTCATGAAAATATTACCAATGATGTTCACTCGACGAAATAAATTTCGATCTTTCACCGAAAAATACAAATATCCTCTATATCTTTGGTAGGAAAGACAGCAATGTGACATAAGGTCCATTTGCTACAATGTCATGACAGCCTTTTTGTATGGGTCATTAAAACACAGAATTGTGTGATACAGGCTTAAGGGTTACACACCATTTTCAACATTATTTCACTCCTATCACAGCAGCCAGTGCACCTATCCATGCTTTCCTTGAGTTCTTATTTTCACTAATATTTTGCACACTATTCTTTCCAAGCCAGTGACTGCTTTCCCACATTACCATCTTGTTTAAGCAATGATTAGCTGCTGTGAGAGAGGAATGAACCCTGTCTCAATAACTTATCAATCCTCTGAAAAAAAAAATCCCCAACCTGGGGATTCGAACCGATGACCCTACAGGCTCTCCTACCAGGCTCGGTGTAAAGGAATAAAGTGCCCAAAGTGATACGAGCAAGAACAAATTACAATCAACCTGATTGGTTTATGACTAATAACTATATTTGTATTGATATAATGGGGCTGACAGCCGAATGATTAACATGCCTGACCAGGGAAAAATGGAATTGACCCTTTGCTAAACAATTCTGAGAATCAATAACCTTGAGAAAGAATGCTTTTGAAAACATGATGGGAAAAGAAGAAAATGCTGCAACCAGCATTTTCTTCTTTTCCCATGATGTTTTCTACCCATTTAAAGACAAATTCATTTGAGTCATATTTGCTTGCAAATACATTAAACTTGGATTATGTCTAAAATTTCTTCTCTATTGAACTTGGATTATGTCTAAAATTTCTTCTAAAGTGTTGTCATTTTGTTAAAGGGTTTACACATTTGCTGCTGAACAAATAAATTACTGTATTTGTTTTTCATGGTCTAAAAATACAATGCCACTGCAAATGGAGAGAGTTTTTCGACAGAATTCAGCAGCAAATACAAGATGATACAGGTGCAAGATAAAACTACATGCTCTATGAGGTCTGATCCGGATCTAGCCCTTCAACAACAGGTACTAATGTGTCGCACTTGTCAATGACAAGGTTCTCTTGGCAACAAGATCCACACACTGGGAGTAAATGACTCACAAAATTAAATAGTGTTTTTTCCACTAAACTGTTTCCATACCATAGACAACACCAGAAGCTGTGGACAGTGTAGATGAAGATCAGACTGCACAGAACGTGCAGTCTGATCTTGATCTATACTGTCCACTGCTATATTCTGATTATGACTACGTAGACTGTCCCTTGGTCTTGCAGAGGAAAATATTTTTAGCCTCTGAGAAGATGCAACTTATTTATTCAGCAGTGAAAGAGTTAACTCTTTACCACACAATCCTGAGTTTTAATTAGACTTTTGAAAACATTATGGTTACCAGCATTTTCTCCTTTTCCTACAATGTTTTCTAATCTTTCAGAAACAAATCTGATCATTTTAGCCACATCTGATTTGTTGTCTGCAAATGTTTTCAATTTGGACCAGTCTAAAATTTTGTCGTTTGGTAAAGAGTTAAGACAAACTATCTCATGGATAATAACAAATAAAAAGAATCAGCTATAACTCTTTACCCTTTATGACACAACAAAATTTTAGACTAGACCAAATTCAAAGCATTTGGAGACAACAAAAAAATTGTGTATCAGAAGAACTTTGTCTCTGACAGGGTAGAAAGCATTCTGAGAAAAGGGAGAAAAATCCAGTCATTTAATCCACATTTAAAATGTCTTCTGCTAATATTTTCAGCTTGGATGAGTCTAAGATATTGTAGTTTTTTTTTACCTTTTCCATCCACGTTTTCTGCTCTTAAAGAACAAATCACACTCTAAACTCTTTACCATGCGACAAAAATTTCAGACTCCACCAAATGGTAAGCAGGTCTGGACTACAATTTAAGTCTAAGCTCAAACAATGGTTTCTGTCTTTGAAACGGTAGAAAACCTTGTGGGAAAAGGAGAAAATGCTGCTTACCAGCATTTTCTCCTTTTTTCACAAGCTTTTCATAAGCCTCCTTCTTCAGGGTCGTTCAAACACGGGACTGTGTGGTAAAGGGTTAAGGACAAATCCCATCTTTTGAGCTACATTTAATTTGTTATCTGCAAAAAATTTTCCCTACAAATGAGTCTAAAATTTGTCATCTGGTAAAATGTTTACCCTTTACTATGCACAATCCCTAGTTTTCACGGCCATGATGAAGAGACCTTTTGAAAACACTATGCAAAGAGTAGTGTAACCAGCATTTTCTATGTATTCCACGATGTTTTCTACCATCCAAAATTCAGTTTTTGGTTCATCTGATTTTGATTTTGTCACCTGCTGTACTTTCAATTGGGATAAGTCTAAAATTTTGTTATTTGGTAACATGTGAACCCATTACCACATTATCCCGAGTTTTCACGACTCAGGGATAGAAGCCTTTTGAAAACATTGTGAGAAAAGGAGAAAATGCTGGTAACCAGCATTTTCTCCTTTTCCCACAATGTTTTCTACCCTATCTAAAACACAAATCATCATTTGAGCTAGATCTAATTTGTCGTCTGCAAGTGCTTTCAATTTGGACAAGACTAAAATTTTGTTATATGGTAATGAGTTACATCCTTGAATCTTTCTGTGAATTATACAAAAGATTGCAGAAATTATCGTTGCAAGCAGACAGTAATAATTACTGAAAGTTTAATAAAGAAGAGAGAAAGAGAAATTGCTCATCAATATGTGCCAAGCATTAGCAGACGACAAATTAAATGCCACTGCAATGATTAAATTTGCTTTTGAAAATGGAAAAAACACTGAGAGAAAAAGAGAAAAATGCTGGTAAGCAGCATTTTTGCCTTTTCCAACAATGTTTTCTACCCTATCAAAGACAGTTCCATCATTTAAAATCACATTTAAATTGTCGTCTGCAAATGCTTTGAATTTGGACAAGTCAAAATTTTTGCCATTTGGTAAAGAGTAATGGAACAATTATTGTTTCCTCTCTGAATACCATTGGAATGGTAATTCATGCATGTTTGAAGCAGATGCCCAGGGCCCGTATTCACCAACCATTCTTAAGAACATTCTTAGTCTTATTCTCAATAATTATTTAACTTTGAAAGTAACACAACTTTTGACTGGCTAAACCAAATGGTCTAGCCAATCAGAAGTTACTTTCAAATTTGGAAAAACTTGGAGAATAAGACTGAAGACAAGAATGGTTGGTAAATATGGACCCTGGTCCTTTGTGGCTCAGGGGTATAGAGTAGGACTCGAAACCTGCAAGCCCCAGGTTGAACGCTCTCTGGAAGCACTGGGTTTTTCATGTTAGTGTCCTTGGGCATGAGACTTCAAAGCCCTAGCCTAATATTAGTGAAACCTAGGCCATACATAATTGACTCTTAACCAGAAAGCAAATTTCTAGCCTTGTCCAAAATTGAAAACATTTTCAGACGACAAATTAAATGTTACTAAAAACACAAACTGTATCTTTCAGGGTAGAAAACATTATGGGAAAAGGAGAAAATGCTGGTTATCAGCATTTTCTCCTTTTCCCAGAATGTTTTCAAAAGCTTTCTTTCTAAAGGTCATTAAATGTGTGGTGATATGTTAAGTTAGCTACCACTGTCATATGACCAAAAAAATGTTGAAAGGGGCATGTAACACCATCAAATTAATCATTATTGCAGATACCAGTTTCAACAGTAATAGCTATGAGTATTATTGGAGAATAAGACTGAAGACAAGAATGGTTGGTAAATATGGACCCTGGTCCTTTGTGGCTCAGGGGTATAGGGTAGGACTCGAAACCTGCAAGCCCCAGGTTGAACGCTCTCTGGAAGCACTGGGATTTTCATGTTAGTGTCCTTGGGCATGAGACTTCAAAGCCCTAGCCTAATATTAGTGAAACCTAGGCCATACATAATTGACTCTTAACCAGAAAGCAAATTTCTAGCCTTGTCCAAAATTGAAAACATTTTCAGACGACAAATTAAATGTTACTAAAAACACAAACTGTATCTTTCAGGGTAGAAAAACATTATGGGAAAAGGAGAAAATGCTGGTTATCAGCATTTTCTCCTTTTCCCAGAATGTTTTCAAAAGCTTTCTTTCTAAAGGTCATTAAATGTGTGGTGATATGTTAAGTTAGCTACCACTGTCATATGACCAAAATAATGTTGAAAGGGGCATGTAACACCATCAAATTAATCATTATTGCAGATACCAGTTTCAACAGTATCATAGCTATTACAATGCCATAGAAACAAACACAAAATTCCAGCACCACTACCTATGCTAATTGGTACCCACTCTAACTGCCATAAAACTGGACATTGATGGGTGCCAGTCTGACAAATGGTCAATAACTTGACCAGCAGAAGGACCTTTTATTGCAATTCCCATGAGCATTCATCATCTATATCTGTGACAGGTTTCCAGTACAAGACAAATATCATGCAAAATGCCAGAAAAATACATGTCAGAAGCATGCTCACATGTATTCATTTTGACCTTTCTGGCTTCCAGCACAAAACATGACTTTTAAACCCTTTACCATACAATCCTGGGCCCAGATTCAAGAAAAAAACTTAAGTCTCTTATTTTTCTCAAATCCCCTGACAAAGTCAGTTTCTTACTTCAACTGAGTTCGTTATTTGAGATGCATTTCTCAAACATTAACAGACTGCAGTAAAGTCCTCAAGTCCTGATTTGACACTATGTTTCGGACTCAACTTGGCAAAATAATTGGCAAAGTCTATTAACCCTTTACCACACAATCCCGACTTTTAACGATCCTGAGAAAGAAGCCTTTTGAAAACATTGTTGGAAAAGGAGAAAATGCTGGTTACCAGCATTTTCTCCTTTCCCCACATTGTTTTCTACCCTTCCCAAACCAAATTTCAATTTTTCAGTCACATATATTTTATCATCTGCAAGTGCTTTGAATTTGGACCGGAGTAAAATTTTCTCGTGTGGTAAAGAGTTAAATGATTAAAGTGGGTGTATTTTGCTGATTTGAGTCTGAAGCATTGCGTCAACTCGGGACTTGACACCATAGAAAACATGGTGAAAAAGGACAAAATACTGGTAACCAACATTTTTTTCTTCTTTTTCCACAATGTTTTTAAAAGCCTTGTCTCCAGTGGGTTGTTAAAATATTCAATAGTATGGTAAAGAAAGATTGGAATGGCATTGTCAACATTATTTCAGCCATATCACTGCTACCATTACACAGTCATATCCATGCAACCCTGACCATGTTTTTATCAGTAATACCCAAAGCACTACTTAAAAGCAACTGGCTTCTTTCCAACATTAGCATTGTGGTCATATTGTTCTGTGGTAAGAAAGGAAATAATCCTGTCACATTGAGAACCATCACTCCTCTAAAAGAGTCTGATAGTGCCCATGTTGGCAGCATTTCTAGATGACAGGTTCAGATGTGACTTAAATGATTGCAAATTGTTCTTCAAAAGCTAGAAAACAAACCCAAAATGTTGAGGCCAATGAAGAATTCACTTGTTATCAGCAAGTTCTCCCCTGGTTACGCTGTTGCCAAAGTCAAGTGAAATGGAATTGCTAAAGGCATCTAAAATTTATGAAGGAATTGGGTTCAGCCCAATATCTGAAGTGTCTGATGATATTAGGGTGTTGTTTTTGGACAAAATGGCTCTCTCTGTCTGCAAACCCTTCACCAGACAAAAACAGTTTTAACTGAATAAACTTTTCAGACATTTTCATCCAAGAAATACAACTCAAATAATGGCAATTTCATGTTAGCTTTTGTCTACAATGTTTTAGCAAAGTGGACAGTGTAGATCTAAGATCAGGCTGCACATTTTGTGCAGCCTGATCTTGATCTACACTGACCACACAGGCAACTATTGATGTGAAAGGCACTTGAAGGGTTAACATGTTTATCTTGAAAGCACTTGCTTATAACAAATTACATGCGAATCAGCTGCTGGAATTTGTCTTTGAGAGGTTATATAACATTGTGGTATGAGAAGAAAATGCTGGTTACCATCATTTTCTCCTTTTCCAACAATTCTTTCAAAGGCCATCAACCTCAGGAGCACGGAAATATTAGGTACCACTTGGAAAAGGGCTAATGGATCCCTGGAGGTCACAAACTGACAAATGGGTAAAAAATGTGTCCAAAATCATTAGAGTGTCACCTCAATCTACAGCACTTTGTCCAGGGAATTTCTCTAGAAGTGCACTTCAAGTACTTCATAGCAAGAGGACCACAATGAGGGTAAGATTGATCATCTAAGTAATTTGGTAACAATTGTGGACCACATGGGGCCATACACAGCTCATGTACTTTGATAACATTTTAAAGGACCACAAGGGGGCTAAAACAGCTCACCTAACTACTTTGATAACATAGGGAGTATCACAGCCAACCTAAATGCTTTGATAACAAGAGGATCGCCCAGGTACCTCAATGGTTAGTGTATCTGACTTGTGACATACTGGTTGTGAGTTTGATACCTGGTTGAGGCAAACTTTCTTTCAGCCGATCTTTCGCCTCTCACCTCTGATCCATACAAGAAAAGTAGTTAGTGAACTGGAAAGAAAGTAGTGTCGGTGCTGATGTGAGAAAGCCAGAAAATACATGCGTAGGTGCACTGATGGAGTTAAACTCCATACAATCAATCAACAAGAGGATCACAAGAGAGCTAACAAAGCTCACTTAAGTACTTGTTTCCTGGCTTTCTTACACCGGTCCTGACACCACTTCCAGAAAGTTTGCCTCAACTGTGTATCAAACTTGCAGCCACAGGTCAAGAGTCGAAAACCCTAACCACTGAGCTACCAAGCCAGGCTCATTTAAAGGTATTTTGATAAAGAGAGGACTACAAGAGGGCTAACATAGCTCATCTTAGTGCTTTGATAACAAGAGAACCTCATGGGGGGGGGTAACATAGCTCACCTATTTACTTTGGTAACAAGAAGACTAAAGGAGACTAACATAGCTCACCAGAGTTCTTTGATATCAAATGGATCACTTGGGGCCAAAAACAGCTCCTGAAAGTACTATGATAACAACAGCACCACATGGGGGCTAACAGCTAACTGAGGTACTTAGATGACATAGCGACTACAAGGAAGCTAACGTAGCTCACCTAAATATTTCCATTTCAAGAGGAACACAAGAGGACTTACACAGCTCACCTGAGAACTTTGATAACAAGAGAACCAAATGAGGCCAACATAGCTCAACTAAGTTCTTAGATAACAAGAGGACCACAAGAGGACAAGAGGCCGCAAACATAGTTCACCTCAAGCAACAATCTACTTTGATATTCTTTCTTCATAGTTTCTACTGTATCAATATTCTTTCATTTATTTTGAAGCAGTTGATTATCTATGTGTCCTGGTCCATTGTTCAAATTAAGCTTTACAATTTAAGTCACTCTGGTGGTAAAAAGCTCTGAGAAAATTCCTGGATACACCTATGCAGGTAGGGTAATACACTTGCTTTTAATTGTTTTTGGATATTATGTGATTACAAAACCTGCAATCTCTGCACAAAGGTCATTGTAAAACATAGGATCACAAAGAAAAACTTTATTTACATTTTCCTGCCATTTTGTACATGTGATTTACAAAGTGAAAAATATTATGCACATAATATTATGGACATAATGCCATATCACAAATCTTTTAACAGAATCAAGACATTTTTACAGATTTTCTAGCCAATTATTCAAGGCTCATATAAAGGCTTAATCACTACAATTTAAATCCTTTACCTTACAAACCGAAAACATGAGCCATGCTCTGGCAAAAGGGGGCTTAATGCATCTCCGTGATGCATTATACCTAGCAAGACATCACCTTATTACGGATCCATTAAATCCATTTTGTCAAACAACTGACTGAAGCATGAGGTAGAATGGTCCTTTGGCATGAAATAAATTTGAAGGTAGCGAAAAGTTTCAGCCCATGTCAGCCTGCATTAAGTCCCCTTTTCACAGAGCATGGCTCATATGAAAAACTTGTCCAAATCTAAAGCATTAGCAGATGAAAATCTAAATGTGATTCAAATGATGGAAAATTGTCTTTGATATTGGTAGAAAACATTGTTGGAAAAGAAGAAAATGCTGTTTATCAGCATTTTCTTCTTCTCCAACAATGTTTTCAAAAGGCTTCTTCCTGAGGGTCATTAAAACCTGATATTGTGTCGTCAAGGCTTAAAACTATTTTGACTAGAATACGATATTTCATAAAATATGACGCTTGGTCCATTTAACATCAATATTATATACAGTCTGATCTTGATCTACACTAAGTTTACAAAGGCATCAATGTTTATTTTCCTGTCAGACTATCAGTTGCAATCCTATAAAAAGATTGTTTGATTGATTGACTAATTGTATGGTGTTTAATGCCGTTTTCAACATTATATCAGTTATATTGAGGCAGCCAGTGCACCTATCCATGCTTTCCTGGAGTCTCTTTTTTACCACTACTCCACACAATTTTCTTTCCAAGCCCCTGGCTGCTTTCCCACATAACCATCGTCGAGACAATGGTCAGCGATGGGAGAGGAATGAATCCTGTCATAATGACTATTATCAATCCTCGGAAAGAAATTGGCCAAGCCAGGGATCGAACCCACGACCCCATGTTCTCAAGTCCTGCACACTACTGACTAAGCTACTGGGGCTTGGCCCTATAAAAAGAAGACTAACTATCAGCCATTTTATATTTGCAACTCGTCAAAGAAAGGTTTTCCCTGTTAGACTGTGGGGATGGAGGAAACATCCACAGTTCTTTTTTTTCCTTCTATACAAAGGCATGCAATCTAAATCAAGATAAAATGTGGTATACATAATCACGACATATCCATTATAACAACTCGGGATAATAGAAACACAGTTGAATGTCAATATTAGCAAGTAACATTATCACTTTCATCCATCAAGCGTCTTTCACAAGTATGGTTGCCTTTGTGGCCAGTGTTGTACAAGATCAGACTGCAAAAAAATGTGCATGTTTTCTGCACACTGATCTTTGTCCATTTCACTGCGATATTCTGAACAAGAGAAACACTGCATAAGACCAAAATAACTTAGCCATACTCTGTGAAAAGGGGTTTAATCCATTTGCGAAAAAGTATCTGCTCAGGTCAGCCTATGCTGTCTGACCTGAGCCGGAACTTTTCACTATTGGTCAATTTTCTGTATACCAAAGGACTACTCTTCCTCCATATTCAGTCATTCATTAGACTAAATGGATTTTATGTATCCACAATCATGTGATGACTCACTTGGTATAATGGATCACGAAAATGCATTAAGCCCCCTTTTGCCAGAGCAAGGCTCAATTGCAATTTTTGGATCTTGTTTGCAGACTTGAAATATTTCGTCTGTTGGGTTTATTCAGTACTCTAAGGATACAGTGATTGATTGTATGGTGTTTGACACCATTTTCAACATTATTCAAGTTATATTGCTGCGTCCAGTGCACATATCCATGCTTTCCTGCAGTCTCTTTTACCAGTGCTCAACACAATATCTTTCCAAGCCACTGGATGCTTTGCCACATAACCATTGTCGAAACAATGGTCAGCGGTGGGAGAGGAATGAATCCTGTTGCAATGACTATAATCAATCCTCGGAAAGAAACTGGCCAAGCCAGTGATCAAACCCATGACCCCCTGTTCTCAAGTCCAGCATGCTACCGACTGAGCTACAGTGGAACTTTGTGATCCTTTTATTTTTGCTACATTTTGGACATCTATGAGGAAGTCAAGGGAAAAACCTGATACTGTCTAAGCCTATCAAGGACCTAGCCTTAGAATTTAACATCAATATTGAATTTGGAATGGACAGTCACTGTCTACAAAGACATATTCACTTGTAAGGAGTTTGCAGTAGAAACATGGTTAACCCTTTACCAAACAATCCCTGGTTTTTAAGACCCTGAGATAGAAGCCTTTTGAAAACATTGTGGGAAAAGGAGAAAATGCTGGTAACCAGCATTTTCTCCTTTTCCCACAATGTTTTCTACCCTGCTGGAAACAAATTTCAATTTTTGAGTTACGTTTATTTTGTCGTCTGCAAGTGCTTTTAATTTGGACCAGTCTAAAATTTTGTCGTTTGGTAAAGGGTTAAACTATGCTGAAACCAACTGTGAAACTTGCTCTTTTTTTTTTACCCCTTTACAAAAACAAACTATTTTAACATTGTAGGAGAAAGATTGGTAATTGTTTGGTGTTTAACACCGTTTTTAACATTATTTCAGATATATAGCTGACAGTGTGCCTATCCATGCTTTTTTTGGAGTTTCTTTTTACAAGTACTCTGCAGGGTATTTTTTCCAAGCCACTGGCTGCTTTCCCACATAACCATTGTGGAAACAATAGCATTTCTTTGGCATCTGCAAATGCTTTCAATATGGACAAAAATTAACCCTTATCCTGCTAAATAACTTGACTGAAATTTCCAATTTGATAGAGAAAAACCCAAATATTGCTATTTCAAAGTCATGTTTTGGGGAATAATATCTCCTTTTCAGAAAGGGTAGATCAAAGATCAGACTGCACGTTCTGTGCAGTCTGATCTTGATCTACACTGTCTGCAAAAGGTCAGTGAGTTGTGTTTACCAGCCTAAGGGTTAAATTTTGTCTCCTTGAAAAGAATTCAATGTATTTTAAACTGTGTTGAATCATGTCAATGTCACTGGACATCTATTCAAGCACTTTTTGCTTTTCACTGGTACAAATGGCTCCTCAGTGACTTGCCCAAGGACGATCCAACATAAGAAGTATGCTTTTACACAGGAAAATTTTGGTCAATATTTGGCCTTTCTCTTGGTATTTTCACAAAAGCAACATGGTCCCACAGGGTTGGCTCTTCCATGATTGATTTTCACCCTTATGTCTTTACCAAAAATCCCGGAGTTTCATACAGCAACGAGACAGAAGGCTTTTACAATATTGGCAGAGAATGAAAGGATACTGGTAACAAGGATCTTCTACTGTTTTCTCCAGATTTTCTACCCTTTCAAATAAAATATTACATCAATGAAGCCACACTTAATTTGTGGTCTCCAGGTATTTTTAACATGAGAAAGTACAAAAAGTTGTATTCTAGTAGGTTGATTGTATGATGTTAAACACCATTTTCAACACTATATCACTTATATTGCTCCCAGCCAATGCACCTATCCATGTTTTCCTAGAGGTCCTTATACAAGTACTCCGCACAATATTCTTTCCAAGCCACTGGCTGCTTTTCTACATAACCATAGTCATAACACTGGTCAGTGGTGTATTCTGGTAGGACAGTTAATTAAACTACTGAATGAGTGACAAGTACTTTTTTAGGGCTTATGGACCTCAACAGTACACAAGCAGGCTGTTCACAAGTCTTTAAACCTTAGAGCACCTTCCACAATTATAGTTGCATCTAAGCCTTGATCTACACTGTCCACTTTGTTGAGATATTTTGGACAATAGCAACCTTGAACTTGCTCTTATTAGGGTCTTATTTCTGGTATTAAAATATACGTAGGGTTTCTTCCGCCCTTTAAAGGCTTGGTCAGACCGGCTAATGGATATGTAACGGGGGGGAAACGGACAAAAATATGCAGAATTTGGTTACCCGGTGACAAAATTCATCTCCTCTGCCGCTCGAGGCTCACGCGATCAGTGTGTGGAGCAAGGAAGCCACACAATGACCACACGAGTACCGCACATGTAACGGAAAAAAACGCAAGTTTAACGGATATGTACAGGATAATAAACGGTCTGTTAATGGATATCACCGTATGAGTAAGGGACTTGTACCGGATAAAACGGAAGTGCAACGCATGAGAACCGGACAAAACGTACGATGAACGGAAATGTACCGAACACCAACGTATGAGGAACGTACTGGTCACGTGACATGCCGAGGGTATAAATTGTCAGATGCATCCAAAGTCTATCATTTGCATGTCTCTGTCCGTTTTGTCCGGTGGAAAGTTTTGAACATGCTCAAAACTTCCCACCAGACGGAACGGACATTGCCGGACAAGTAGCGGATTCACCGGATAAGAAACGGACATAAAACGGATACGAACGGACACGAACGGATGAAATGATTTTTTATCCGTTACTCGTCCGTTAGCTCGGTGTGACCAAGGCTTTAGGATTGACATCTTAAAAAGTACATGTATTGGATGGTGTTGATCGATGATCAGAGTGCATATTCTGTATTCTCTGATCTTGATCTTCATGAACAACAAACACAGCAGAACTTGGCCCGAGTAGGTTAACTTGATCCCTACCAACTCCATAAATGTGCATTTATTTTCAAGCTCTAATAGTAGATATCCATTCCCAATGGTTAATAATCCGGTGCCAGATAGCCAATGGTGTAGATCCAAGATAAGACTGCATGCTCCATGCAGTCTGATCTTGATCTACACCATCCTCTAAAGCTACTTAGCTCTTTACCAAAAGACAAAATTTTAGACTTCTCTTAATTCAAAGCATCTGCAGATGACAAAATTAATGTGACTCAAAAACAGAAAATTGAATGTGTTTTGATAAGGGTAGAAAACATTGTAGGAAAAGGAGAAATTGCTGGTTACCAGCATTTTCTCCTTTTCCCACAATGTTTTGAAAAGGCTTCTTCCTCCGGGTCGTAAAAACTTGCCATTGTGTGGTAAAGGGTTAAACTGTGTTTGGTAGTGAAATAAGTTAAGAGTTGGAAAACATTAGATTCTTCCCATAAAAAACACACATGTGCTAGCCTTGATCGAATCTAATCAGCATTTACTACCACTGATCTGGGTAAGCGAGATATACTCTAGGGCATACCCTTTACGTCAGTCAAACGAACATTTCTGAATTTATAGTCACAGTTTAAAGTGCAGGCGGAGTCCAAAAAAGTCTCTCATATAATTCTTTCATTTTAGTTATGCCCTAACCAGACAACAAAATTTTAGACCTGTCCATGACTGAAACCACACAACAAATTAGATGTAGTGCAAAATATGGGATTTGTCTGTGAAAGGCTTGAAAACATTATGGGGAAAATGAGAAAATGCTGGTTACCAGCATTTTCTCATTTTCCCACAATGTTTTCAAAGGCTTTCTCTACCAGGGTTTTTAAAACTTGGGACTGGTTCACAAAGGGGTTCAGTCTGTTCTTCTTTTCAGAAAACACTCCATGTTTCATCCAGGTAATGGATAGAAACATTTTAGTTGAAACATTATTTCCTAGACAATGGTTCCCTTTTCAAAATCCTATCTCCTATTCTTAAGCAAATCAATACTCCTGGAGTTCAGAATAAATAAATCTTACTTGATATAGGACAAAAACACCAGGCATACTGTAATTCGATATAACACAAAGAAAGCTCTTATTCTTTCAATAATGTGAATATCCGGTTGATTGTTTTTATCTCAAATGAAATTATCATCTCGGGAAGGTGTTACAATGGGAATTTGTGTGTAATATGCAACTCATCATATTGCTACCAATGTTTTAAAACTCGTTTTCTGTAGGACAGCACAAAGTCGAGTTTGTATACCAAGGGTAATACTTACACTGATAAAATTTTGTATAATGTCCGAATTGAAAGCATTTGCAGCTGACAACATCATTTTTCTCCTTTTCCAACACTGTCTCCAAAATCCTTCTTATTTATGGTTGCTTAACTCTTTACCATACAGTCCCAAGTTTTAATGACCCAAATAAAGAAGTCCTTTGCAAACATTGCGGGAAAAGTTTCTCATTTTGCTCTAGTCCGGGGACGGACCCTATTTCTGACTTAACTTGAGTGTTACTTTAGACCCATTTTACCAATATAAACAGACTTACGATACATTCTCAAATTCTAAGTTGACACAAAATTTTACTCTCAACTCAGCAAAATAATTGACTTAAGTCTGTTAAAATGACTTAAGTCCATTATTTTGCTGAGCTGAGTCTGAAACATTTTGTCAACTTTAAATCTGAGAACGCTTCTATAGGCTATTAATGTTAGTAAAATGCGTCTGAAATAACGAAGTCTACGTATGGTAAGTCAGAATATGAGTGTCTGTTACTAGACTTGAGCAAAATAAGAAACTTAGGGTTTTTTTCATGAAACAGGGGCCCTGGTGTCTGCAGAATGCCAATTCAATGCCATACATGGTAGATTGAGGTATTTAATATTCTGAAACAATCCACTATTACAACATCTGTAATTCCTTGGAGAAAACTCAGAAAATGAAAGAGCTGACGCTGCAAATTTATCTAACTCTTTAAAAAACGACACCATTTTAGACTTGTGCATATTGAAAGCACTTTGAAGACAACAAACTAAATGCCACTGACATGATTAGGTTCGTCCTTGAAAAGGAAGAAATTGTTTATCAGCATTTTCTCCTCTTTCCACAATGCTTTCAACAGGCTGTTTACTCAGGGTCTTTATAACACCGAATGGTGCGGTAAAGGGCTACTGCTTACCAGATAACACAATTTTAGACTTTTCGAAAGTCAAAGCATTTACAGACAACAAATTACGTTGGCCTAAAATGGTAGGATTTGTCCTCTGAAGGCTAGAAAACATTGTTGGAAATGGACAAAATGTTGGGTTACCAGCACTTTCTTCATTTCCAACAATGCTTTCAAACTTCTAAATGTATACCTAAGGGGTTGTTTAACCCATTACAACACAATCCCAACTTTAACAGCCCTGGGAAAAAAAGCTTTTGAAAACAATGTGGGAAAAGGAGAAAATGCTGGTAACCAGCATTTTCTCCTTTTCCCACAATGTTTTCTACCCTTTCCAAAACAAAATTCATTTTTTTTGCGCCACTTTTATTTTGTCATCTGCAAATGCTTTCAATTTGGACAATCCTAAAATTCTGTCGTTTGGTAAAAAGTTAAAGACAAAATTTGATATAGGATCAACTTTCTATCAGATAACACAAAACAATTTTAGAGTAGTGTTAAGGTCTACAGCCCCTAACTCATCGGTAAACATCGACGTTTTGTATAGGCTATTCGCCCAATCTTGGCAGCTTTCGTCTTTTAATATGAGCGTTAGGGACCGTAGACTCACTAACTCATCAGTAAATATCGTGTAACATTGATGTTTTCATAAAGGCTATTCAGCCAATCTCTGAAGCTTCCTTCTTTTAATATGACAGTTAGGGGCCGTAGATCTTAAATTCAAAGTATTATTGCAGACAGCAAATTACATGTCACTCACGTGATGCCATTTGTTAGGTTGCTTGATCAATTGTATTGGAATTTAACGCCGTTTTAACAGCTTAGGTCAGATCACTGTGTTTAGTGCACCTACGCATGTGTTTCCTGGCTTTTTCACACCAGTGCTGACGACTTGTTATGAAGGAAGTACATAACATTTTGAGAATAGGTTAAAATGCTGGTTGCCAGTCTTTTCCCCTTTTTCCATAATGTTTTGAAAAGCTTGCTTTTTTCTTTCTCAGGGTCATTAACTCTTTACAATACAACCCTGCATTTTAACACCCCTGAGGAAAAGGCCTTTTGAAAACATTGTGGGAAAAGGAGAAAATGCTGGTTAACAGCATTTTCTTCTTTTTCCACAATGTTTTCTACCCCATGAAAGTTGAAAATCGTCCCTTGAGCTACATTTAATTTGTCCGCTGCAAATGTTTTGCGTTTGGTTGAGTCCAAAATTTTGTTGCTTGGTATAGAGACAAAACTGGATAGTTTAGTGAACGGTTTTCAATTTATCTTATACCCCCATCACACCCAACTCATTCTCACTATGTTCCGAAATTTGTTGCCAAACGGACTCAAACTGCGTTCAAACAGAGCAGACATAGTGGCAACGTTTTAGGAACTGTTTACAAAATTCATGGACCGGCTAGGACGGGAAGGGTGCTCCAGAACTTTGAGCCTGCTCAAAAATTCTTGCCATCCATCCCATCCTGTACTTAGATGGATCAACAACATACCTAAATCAAGATGGCTGTACTACAAATGGAACTGCTGTACTTTGATCTTATTAGGGATGTGTTACCACATGGTGCATTCAGGCATCAATTGATAGTATGTTTGCAAACCAACCGAAATTACATGTTCTATCCCAACTGCAACCCGTTAAATGATTTTGTTAAGACAGGGTAAAATGTTCTAAGATCTACTTTGGTGTGATAGGGGCTTTACCCATGCACAGAAACAGTATTTTGACAATGGAAAGGATTGTTTAACATTCCTATTCATGTTTTCCTCATTTATATCCGTCACAGACCCCTGTCTGTAAGTTTTTGATTACATGCACATGTATTTTCAACATGCAAGTCATGAACAAGTCGTCATCTATCCATCAGCATCAGCGGCAATACCACTACATGTATCACCACCCCAGCAAGGCTTCCCTTCCCCAACCTAAACAACTTTGTCATAATTTGTAAACAGTACCCTGTTATCTGCATGTGACCATTCTACTTAACCCTTTACCATACAAGCCCAAGTTTTAAAGACCCTGATAAAGAAGTCTTTTGAAAACATTCTGGGAAAAGGAGAAAATGCTGGTAACCAGCAATTTCTCCTTCTCCCAGAATCTTTTCTACCCTATCAAAGACAAATTCCATCATTTGAGCCACACTTAAATTGTTGCCTGCATACGCTTTCAAGTTTGACAAGTCTTCAATTTTGTCATGTGGTAAACAGAGCTCCAGATAAGGGGAAGTGATGGTATTCTAAAGTCATTATTTCTCTTTGAAACCCTATGTTGTGGGTACTCATTAGAATCGTATCAATGAGACAATTCTAATGAGTACCCACAACATGGGGTTTAGAGGGGAATAATTAATTTTTTTCAATTTTGATATCAAAATCACTCCCTCTATCTGGAGCTCTGGGTAAAGAGTTAGCTCTTTACCACACCATGGAATTTGGGACTTTTGAAACTGAAGGCAATTGCAGACAAATTAAAGGTGGCCCAAATGACGAAATTTGTTTTATAGGGTAGAAAACATTGTGGGAAGAGCATTTTCTCCTTTTCCCACAATGGTTTCAAAAGTTCTCTTCATCAGGGTCATTAAAACTCAGGATTGTGTGGTAAAAAGTTAATGACTTGCTGGGTTTCTATACAACCCTGAGGTGTAAGGCTTTTGAAAACATTGTGGGAAAATGAGGGGATGCTTTCACACAGCATTTTCACTTTTTCCAAAAATTTTTTTAATCATTTCTAGGATAAATTCCATCATTTTAGCCACTTTTAATATAATTTTATCCTCTGCAAATGTTTCCAATATGGATAATTATTATTCTAAGATTTTATGGTCTAGTAAAGAGTAAACTTTTCACCTACGACAAAATTTTAGACTGATCCAAATTAGTATACCATTTAAAAACAACATATTGAATTAAGCTGAGATGATGGTAATTGATTATGAAAGTGTACAAAACATTGTGGGGAAAGGAAAATATGCTGGTAACCATAATTTTCTCCTTTTCCTACAAATTTTCAAAAAGGGTATTTCCTCAGAGACTTTGGAATTGTATGGTAAAAGAGTTAACCCTTTACAGCACAACACCAACTATAAGCGACTCTGGGAAAGAAGCCTTTTGAAAACATAGTTGGTAAAGGAGAAAATTCTGGTAACCAGCATTTTCTCCTTTTCCGACAATGTTTTCTACCCTATCAAAAGAAAATTGCACCATTTGAGCTACACTAAAACAGTTTTCTGCAAATGCTTTCAATTTGGACAAGGCTAAAATTTTGTTGCCTGGTAAAGAGTTAAAGGTCTATTTTATAACTCAATATTCCATGCAGCTGTCAAACTGTCAAAATAGACCAGAATTATGTAAGGAAAAATTTAACGAAAAGAATATGGATAACAAGCTGACTGTCTCCATGTCGGACATTCAGCATGTTTTACAAACCTTCCACTGCATGTAACTCTTACCAAACAACAAAATTATAGCTTGGTAGAATTTGAAAGCATTATGCATACGAAAAATCAAATATTTCTGAAAATAAGAGCCTTGACTCCAAGAGAGAAAAAAACATTGCAGGAAAAGGAGAAAATACTTCTTATCAGCAATTTCTCTTTTTCCCACAATGTTTTGCCAACACTCTGCTCAGCTCTGAAAATTTTAAGTCTGTTGAAGAATATTGCAAATAAAAGTTATGAGAGCTTGCAGCTGCCTTCACTCGCCCTCTGTCCAATCATAATACTTCATTGTGTTTGGCCAGGTAGCTCAGTGGTTAGTGTATCAGACTCATGACCTGGTGGTCGTGAGTTCGATACCTGGTTGAGGCAAACTATCTTTCAGGCAATTTTTTGCCTCTCACCTCTGATGCAAGTGCAAAAAGTAGTCAGTGACTTGGAAAGAAAGTTGTGTCAGTACTGGTGTGAGAAAGCCAGGAAACACATGCAGCTGACGGGCCCGTGATATGACCTAAGCTGTTAAAATGGCGTTAAACTCTAATATAATCAAAAACCAAATTGGAAGCACTTGCAGAGGACAAATTAGAAGAGGACTGATGATAGTCAGTGCAACAGGATTCATCCCTCTCCCACTGCTGACCATTGTTTTGCCGATGGCCATGTGGGAAAGCAGCCAGTAGCTTGAAAAGAAAACTGGTAAAAGTAACTCTAGAAAACCATGGATAGGTGCACTGGCCGCCACGACATGACTGAAATAATGCTGAAAACGGTGGTAAACACCATTCAGTATAACCAATTCTTAGAACACAATTACCCAGGGCAGGTGATGGTGGGTAACATCCTACAGGTACACATTACTATCATTACCTACCAATAAATTGTGAAAATTATCACTGAAGATGAAAGATATGTCTCTTTGATATCTATAGCTGACTTTTTGCTGTCATTGATAAAATTTTGGCTTATTTAACCCTTTACCACAGAGTCCCGAATTTTTACGACCCTGTAAAAGAAGCCTTTTGAAAACATTGTGGGAAAAGGAGAAAATGCTGGTAACCAGCATTTTCTCCTTTTCCCACAATGTTTTCTTCCCTTCCTTAAACAAATTTTAATTTTTTAGTCACATTTATTTTGTCGTCTGCAAATGCTCTCAATATGGACCAATCTAAAATTTTGTTGTTTGGTAAAGAGTTAACTCTTTACCAAACAACAAGATTTTAGACAGGTCCAAATTGAAAGTATTTGCAGATGACAAGATAAGTGTGAATCAAAAATTGAAATTTCTTTTCGGAAGGGTAAAAAGCATTGTGGAAAAAGGAGAAAATGCTGGCTACCTTTCTCCTTTTCCCATAATGTTTTCAAAAGGCTTCTCCAAAGAATCGTTAAAGCTCGTGATTGTGTGGTAAAGGGTTAACTCTTTACCAAACAACAAAATTTCAGATTTGTCTGAATTGAAAGCGTTTTGCAGACGACAAAACAATTGCAACTCAAAAACTGAAATTTGGTTTTGGAAGGGTAGAAGACATCATGAAAATATTACCGTTGAATGTTCACAAGGTGAAATAAATTTTGATCTTTCACTGAAAAAAAAAAACAAATATCCTCTCTATCTTTGCTGAAGCTGAGAATGCTACAGTAAAGAAAAGACAGGGATGTCTTCTGCAGGCAAACTGTTATAAAGTAACCAAAAATCCTCCAGTATTTTTTTCATCTTTTCCCAGAGTCCAAGGCCGACAAACAACTGTAACTCTTAGTTTGATAGGAACAACATAAAATGCCTTTGCATGTAATGTAGATAAAAATCAGACTCCATGGAACATCCAGTCTGATCATACATCTACACTATCCAATAGTGGGAGGGACGTTCTAACCAACACAGCATTTGAATTGTGACAACCAAAGGTCTTTGTTAACCAACTTCCAATAATGTTTTCATTCATCTAGCAGTGACAGAGTTGTGTGAAGCTTTTATGATGAAAAAATTCTCTGTTTCATATTTTTTTGATAACTTCAGGCATCGAATTACAGCTTGTTGATGGGTGAATAACTTGGGAGCTGTCATTGAAATTCGAGAGCTTAAATTGACTCTGAAACTCTGTGCTTTAACTCTTTCCATTCTATAGACAACACCAGAACCTTTTGTGGACAGTGTAGATCGAGATCAGACTGCACAGAATGTGCAGTCTGATCTCTGATCTACACTGTCCACTGCTATATTCTAGATTATGAACAAACTGTCTCTTGATCTTGTAGAAGAAATGTATTTTTAGCTTTTGAGAAAATGCAATATATTTATTCAGTAGTGAAAGAGTTAAATGACAGAATATCGACCCATGGGAGCAGGACTACATTTTGGACATTTTCAGCAACTTTACAAGGAGAAAACTTTAACCCTTTACCAAACAATCCCTGTTTTCATGACTCTGGGAATGAAGGCTTTTGAAAACATTGTGGGAAAAGGAGAAAATGCTGGTAACTAGCATTTTCTCCTTTTCGCACAATGTTTTCTACCCTATCAAAGACAGAAATCATCATTTAAGCTACATTTGAATTGTTGACTACAAATGCTTTCAGTTTGGTCCATTCCAAATTTTTTTTGTTTGGCAAAGGGTTAAACAAAAGGGCCATGATGGCCCTGTCTCGCTCCACTGGCTAAAAACTACAGCCCATACATACCAAACATTACAATTCTAGGCCATATGGTTTTAAATTGAAAAAGAAGACTTGCACTGTATAAGTGGAAATATTTATGATGTGGAAATTTTTGCGATTTCGCAAATTTGAAAAATTCACAAACTTTTCTGTTCACATAGTTTACCACAGGTATACCAGTAAATATTTACGTACGCAAAAGGTCCATAACAGATAATTCGCAAATTTTTCGACACGCGTATATATATCAACGTATACAGTATAAGTTTTCTCTACAACAACCCATGTGAAAGCTGTTACTCCAAATTCTGGACTAATATGGTGTTTAAAATCTCGACTCATGATATTTCAAGATTTATTTTTTGGAGAAAGAATGTCTCCTTATCGGACAGTATAGATCCAAGATCAGACTGCACGTTCTGTGCAGTCTGATCTTGATCTACACTGTCCATACAAGGTCAGTAAGTCACACTTAGCAGCCTAGGGGTTAATATTGCATGTATTTGGGCCCTTTTTCTCCAGTGATAATGCTGGTTAGATTTTTTCTCCAGTGATAATGCTGGTTAGATTTTTTTTCCCAGTGCTTTAGGGGTTGATAAACCATCACTGACAAGCAAAATGGCAATGAACTCAGGTTCTGAAGTTAATACAGACTGATGTGTTCTATTTGGACATTTAATTCATCATTAACCCTTCACCACACAATCCTGAGTCTTAACGATTCTCATCGAGAAGGCTTTTTGAAAACATTGTGGGAAAAGGAGAAAATGCTGGCTAACTTTTCTCACACAAGTTTTCTCAGTTGAACTATATCTATTTTGTGGTTTGCAATTAATTTCAATTTGGGCAAGCCCAAAATTTTGTCTTATGGTAAAGAGTTAACCCTTTACCATTAAATGCTCATATTTAAATGCTAACCAGCATTTTCTCCTTTTCCAGCAATATTTTCAACACTCTCTATGACAAATCTCATCATTAAAGTCATATTAAATGCCATCTACAAATGATTTTGATTCTGAAGAGTTTAAATTTTTACCAAAAGTGTTCACTCTTTACTACTCTTGTCCAAATTGACTTCATTAAAACACCAATATAAATGTTGCTTAAATGATAGAATTTACCCTTGAAAGGGTAGAAAACATTGTGGGAAAAGACGAACATGCTGGTTACTGGCATTTTGTCCTTTTTCCATGATGTTTTCCAAAGTTTTCTCAAGGTCATTAAAACTCAGAATTGTGTGGAAAAAGTTGAACTTGATATACCTGCATACATGAAGCAAAACATTTTCTAGGTATCAAAAGAACCAATAATTAAAAAAATTCAAGAAGAATTCATCAGTTTACTCTTAGATCTTTGATCTAAACCATCCTGTGGTTTTTTTTTAATATCTTTTTAAGTATTTAGTTTTAAACAGAAAAAGTCCATTTTGGTTTCTTTAGTCTTCTAAGGGTTAGATTCCATATTTGTTCCACTTTCTGTCATCATCAATCCACTCATTCGGACATAAGATATACATTCTATTACTGATGACAAAAAAATCTCATATTACATATAAGAAAAATCATAATTATTTTCTCCGGATTTGTCTGTGTGTGTGCTTCAAACTTCCGTTCCTTTAACAAGAATAAATTCTCAGTTTTTTATCCATTATCACTGAGAATGGTTGTTACCCAAGATATCACTCATAATTCATTCTTTAACTTTTATAACCTCTAACCAAACAATCCTGGGATTTACCAACCTTGAAGGAGAATGCCTTTGAAAACATTGTAGGAAAAGGAGAAAATGCTGGTAACCAGCATTTTCTCCTATTCCCACAATGTTTTCTACCCTGTAAGAAAACTTAGGTTCATTAAAATTTTGAACCACATTTGAATTTGTCATGTGCAGAATTGTTCTAGGATGCTCCAATGTTGGAAAAGTCTACAAATTGTTTCATTTGGTAAGAAGTTGTAACATTACCAAAAACAACCCCAAGTTTTGACAAACCGAAGATGGCTTTTGAAAACACTGTAGAAAAAGGAGATGCTATTGGTATTCTGGTAACCAGCATTTTCTCCATTTTCCCAAAATGTTTTCTACACTTTCACAGGTAACCCAATGCAACACCTGTCAAACATAAAAACATTCATTTTAACCCTTTACTACACAATCCCAAGTTTTAACGACCCTGAGGAAGAAGCCTTTCGAAAACATTGTGGGAAAAGGAGAAAATGCTGGTAACCAGCATTTTCTCATTTTCCAACAATGTTTTCTACACTATCAAAGAAAGATTGCGTCATTTGAGCCACTATGAAATTGTTGTCTGCAAATGCTTTCAATTTGGACAAGTCTAAAATTTTGTCATTTGATAAAGAGTTTAGCAATTTCTTAGTCAGAATGTTTTCCAAATTCTATTTCTTTCGATAAATGAATGGGAAATCTACACCAAAGGAAAAAGGGATAATCCAGGGGAAGTGTCCGTCTCTCTCCCCCACATCCTATCCGGAACATCGTCAAAACATGGAGGCCAATTATATCCGCTATAATAAATCAATAGATTTGATTGCAATAATAGTACCGATATTCCCGGTTTTCTATTAACATGATATAGATTGATGTGAAACCACTTCACACAAATAAAACTGCAGTCTATTCCGCAATTGAAAGCGTCCATCAAACCTTACAGTCGTAAGTTTTATGCTTACCCTTCCGCTGGAAACCGCAATGTAAGACGCCTTTGCAATCAGTGCAGTTCAAGATCAGACTGCAAAAAACTTGCAGTCTGATCTTGGATCTAGGCTGTTTCATAGAGAGAGATTTTTCTGGCCAAAAGCCTTCGATATTGTAATATCTCTGTATACTGTCCGCAGAAAATCTTAATCTTAATTCTTCCCTTTCCCAAAGGAAAAGGAGAGCATCTGCAGGCAAGACCTCAAAGGGGTACAAGTGAACTGAAGTTCTTAATGTCAGCATAGAAAATACTGTTGGAAAAGAAGAAAATGCTGGCTATCAGCATTTTCTACCTTTCCCACAATGTTTTCAACAGGCTTCTCCAAAGGGAGGTGAAAACATGGGATTGTTTGGTACAGGGTAAATCAAGCTTAACTCTTAACTCTTTACCAAACGACAAAATTTTAGACTGATCCAAATTGAAAGCAGTTGCAGACGACAATTTTAATGTGGCTAAATTGGAGAAACTTGTTTTAGAGAGGATAAAAAACATTGTGGGAAAAGGAGAAAGTGCTGGTAACCAGCATTTTCTCCTTTACCCACAATGTTTTCAAAAGGCTTTCTTCTTCAGGGTTGTTAAAACTTGGGACTGTGTGGTAACAAGTTAATTGGAAAATAAAATATAAGATTCACTGAAATTCAAACCAATTGCAGACAACAAATAAAATGTCTCTACTGATGGAATTTTTGTTAGATAGGGCCTATAAAAAAAAATCTTTGCATTTAGAGTTTCCCTACCCTACCTAGAAAATGCTGCCAACCCTAAACTGTTTTTGCCATGATTGAAAAAAAAATTTGTCTGTGTGATTTCATTACATGTTCCATGTAAAAGGTTTTTGGAAAAAAAAAATAAATCCCTACCAACAGTACATCGGACTGAAACCCTAAACAGAGATATGAGCCGCGCTCTGTGAAAAGGGGGCTTAATGCATCTGCGAAAAGTTTCGACCCAGGTCAGCCTGCGCAGTCCGCGCAGGCTGACCTGGGCCGAAACTTTTCACTATTGGTCGATTTTCTGCATGTCAAAGGATCAGTCTACCTCATGATTGAGTCGGTTGTTAAAAAAAGTGGCTATTATGGATCCATAAGTATGTGATGGCTTTCTTGGTATGATGGATTACGGAGATGCATTAAGCCCCCTTTTGCCAGAGCATGGCTCATATATTTTTGTTGGATAGTGTAGTAAACATTTTTGGGGGAAAGGAGAAATTGCTTATTAGCACCATTTTCTTTATTACTATAGCGTTTTTTATCCTTCTGTCCCTTTACTGCACAATGCCGACTTTTAACAACCCTGAGAAAGAAGCCTTCTGAAAACATCGTGGGTAAAGGAGAAAATGCTGGTAACCAGCATTTTCTACATTACCCACAATGTTTTCTACCCTATCAAAGAAATATTCGATCATCTGACCCACACTGAAATTGTCGTCTGCAAGTAATCTCAATTTGGACAAGGCTAAAACTTTTTTGTTTGGTAAAGAGTTAAATACAGACTGAGACTTAGATTTTCTTGACTCCTAAAGAATTTGGTCTCATGTGGTTCCTCTTCAAACCTGGCTCCAAAAAAAGAAAAACCCCTAAAATAAGTCAAAAATACATTTTGTCTGACAAAACTAGCAGACCATCAAACTCTGAAAGCCTTTCAGAAAATGAGAGAAGATGCATTATGAAAATTGAAGGTTCCTGGCTTCTAGGGAAATCGATTCCTGTACAAAAACAAGAATTATATCAACAACACCTGATTTACACCTTCTTCCTGAGCATTGTACAATATAATTGGTTCTGGGAAAGGTTTGTACCCTTTATGCACTAAATTAACCCTTTACCTAAAGACAAAATTTTAGACTGGTCCAAATCGAGAGCATTTGCAGACGACATATTAAATGTAGCTGAAATGATACTAATTGTCAGTGAAAGTGTAAAAAGCCTTGTGGGAAAAGGAGAACCAGCATTTTCTCCTTCTCCCACAAGGTTTTCAAAAGGCTCCTTTTTCAGGGTCATTAAAACCAGGGATTGTTTGGTAAAGGGTTGATAAAGTCACTAGTGTCTATGAGGACTGTTCAAATATGAATGCATCTAAGCACCTAAAATTTGATTCTTCACTGGTTTCATTAAAGTTTTTATTTTGTTCCCTCAAAGAATTCACCTCCAACAAATACACAAAGTTTCAGTGTCTGGATCCAATCTTTGAAGGTATTTTCATAGTCTTTTTTAGGTATACTATGAAGACACTGGAATATGTACTGCATAACCCAGATGTTTGCGCTGAATAAATTTTCCACCTGAAAGGAATTTTTTTAGCTTTGGAAACAAGAAGAAGTCACAAGGGGCAAGGTCAGGTGAATGTGGAAGATGGAGGAGCACAACAACTTTTTCCTGCTTCAAAAAGTCTTGCAATATGGACGCCTTGTGCGATGACGCGTTGTCATGCGGCAGTCTGACATTGGCCAAATCGAAGACACGCAACAGATTTGGCAAATGTCAATCTGCTGCATAACAACACGTCATCGAACAAGGCATCCATAGTACAAGACAGTTTCTGAAGCAGTAAAAGGTTGTTGTGCTCCTCCGTCCTCTGTAGATAAAATAAACACAAAGGTTCCCTAAGACATAATCTTGTTAGTTTCAAATTAAAAAAGAATTCCCCAAGTACATAATTATGTAATGGCCTATGTTAGTAACAGAACCAGAAATTTAACTGTTTACCAAACGACAAAATCAGATTTGTTAAAATTGAAAGCATTTGCAGGCGACAAAAGTAATGTGCTCAAAAATTGGAATTTGTCTTGTGAAGGGTAGAAGACATTGTGGGAAAAGGAGAAAATGCTGGTTACCAGCATTTTCTCCTTTTCCCTAAATGTTTTCAAAGGGCTTCTTTCTCAGGGCTGTTAAAACTTGGGATTGTGTGGTAAAGGGTTAATGACAAAAAGACTTGAAAGAATTAAAAACCTTTTCAGACCATAAATTAGAAGTGGTTAAAATTATATTTTGTCATATAAAAAGGGCAGAATACACAGTTGGAAACAAGGAAAATGCTGACTAGCAGCACTAAAATTTTTCTCCTTTCCCCACTATAATGGAAGGTTTCTTCCATACCTTCAATAAGGGTTAACTTTCTACCAAAAATTACGATAAAAGTTTAGACTTGTCCAAACTGAAAGCATTTTCAGGCAGCAACTGAAGGACAGGGAACCCAAATGGGATTGTAACATTCATGTAACATTGCCTTTCATTGCCAAAATCGTACGGATTCAGCTAAGACTTGGGTAATCCGTAATCGAGGCAGGGACCAGCGTCTATCGGCCGATCGATTACGGATTACCCGAGTCTTAGCCGAATCCGTACATTTTTTCGGCGATGAAAGGCGATGTTACACGTCTCCCATTAGGGAGCCCTATCCTTTAACACTTTATTAAACATTTTAACAACCCTGAGGTAGGGGTCTTTTCTCCTTTTCCCACAATGTCTTCTACCCTTTCAAAAATAGAAGTCATTATTTGGGCTACTTCTAATTTGTCCTCTACCAGTGCTTCCAATTGGGTTTTTGATTGTATTTGAGTTTAACACCATTTTAACAGCATAGGTCATATCATGGCGGTCAGTGCACCTGTGCATGTGTTTCCTGGCTTTCTCACACCAGTACTGTGACACAACTTTCTTAGCAAGTCACTGACTACTTTTCTCACGTGCATCAGAGGTGTAGAATTTTGTTGTTTGGTTAGAGTTATATGTGATTGAACTGAAGGTGATTAAGTTGAAAATATTGTGGGAGAGGGAGAAAATTCTGGCTTCGAACCTTTTCTCCTTTTTCCACATTGTGTTCATATTTCAAGCCGTCAACCAATGACGGATTGTCTGCGAAGGGGTTTCACTACAGAATAAATAAATTTCGCTATCTCAAAGATTACAAATGCAGTTCCACTACAAGATGAAGAGACAGTTTGGTCATAACCAAGAACAAAGCTGTGGACAGTGTAGATCAGAGATCAGACTGCACATTCTGTGCAGTCTGATCTTGATCTACACTGTCCACAAAAGCTTCTGGCGTCATCTATGGTATGGAAAGGGTTTAAAACAATGGCAATTAAGTCTTAGCTCCAATTAGAGAAACAATCTTGACTGGTTTTGCCTGAACAACGCCTCATTACAGGAGTCTTGACTTAACTCGTTACCCAACAAAAAAAATTTTGACTGGTCCAAATTGAAAGCAATTGCAGGTGACAAAATAAATGTTGCACCAATTAGAAACTTTTTCTTTGATAGGGCAGAAAATATTGTGAAACTAGAGGCGCTTGAGCGCCTGTATCGCTCCACAGGCCTGATATTTTCTATAATGGCGAAAGGAAGTTTTTAACAATTATCATTCAATCCTGCATTTTAGCTCACTGAAGAAACAATTTGGTAGACAACCACCATAGGAACTTACCTGCAAAACAACAATGAAATCCAATGAATAGTTTTAGAGAAGAAATTTTTCAAAGATTTTACTTTATACCATAAAAGGAAAATGAGTCTCCCATAAAAGCCATGCTTTTTGACAGATCTTTTTTTTTTTAAGGAATTCTGTAAACCTGTATCTAAGGAACATTCCTGCAAAATAATAATGCTATCCAAATAGCGGTTTGGGAGGAGAAGATTTTTAAAGGTTTTTTACTTTGGTTGCCATGGCAACCAGAATTCTTCATGGAACACAATTATTTGAAGGAATTTGAAAGAGGACCACCAAAGGAACATTCCTGTGAAATTTGGTAAAAATCCAGTCAATAGTTTCTGAGGAGAAGTTTTTTAAAGAAAAAGTTTACGGACGCACGCACGGACGGACCGACGGACGGATGGACGCACGATGGACACAACGCCATGACAATAGCTCTCTGGCCTTTGGCCAGTGGAGCTAAAAAAGGAGAAAATGCATAATTTCTCCTTTTCTCGAAACGATTTCAAAGGTCCTTTTCTTTGACGTCATTAAAACTCGGGATTATGTGGTATAGGGTTAACTCTTTACCACACAACAAAAATGTAGATTAAAAGCAAATTGAAAGCATTTTTTGATGAAAATTTAAATGTGGATCGAATGATAGGGTTTGTCTGTACTAGGCTAGGAAATATTGTGTAGGGAAAAGATTAAATGCTGGTCACCAGCATTTCCCCCCTTTTTACACAATGTTTTCCCAAAGGATTTGTTCAAAGGGTTATTAAAACTCGAGACTGTGTGTGTGGTAAAGGGTTAACCTTTTACCACACAATCCTGACTTTTAATGACCCTGATGAAGAAACCTTTTGAAAACATTGTGGGAAAAGGAGAAAATGCTGGTAACCAGCATTTTCTCCATTTCCCACAATGTTTTCTACCCGATCAAAGACAAGTTCTATCATTGAGCCACATTTAAAATGTCATCTGCAAATGCTTTCAGTTTAGGCAAGTCTGCATTGATATTGTGCGGTAAAGAGTTGATACCTGACCACAAAATTTCAGACCTGTCAAAATTCAAAGTGTTCGCAGATAACTAATAAAATGTGGCTCAGATGATGGGATTTGTCTATCAGTTGGATAGAAAACATTGTGGAAAAAGGAGTACATGCTGGTTCCCAGCCTTTTCTCCTCTTCGCACAATGTTTCCAAAAGTACTTTTTCTCAGGATCCTAAAAACTCCGGGATGTTGGATTAAAGATTATGTAGACAAAGAAATTATTTCAGGAATTACAGATTGCTGTGTTCATAGAATAAGAAAACCCAAACATACTACAATTATGTAATTCAAGCCATAGTCTATTATTTACAAGATGAGCAGAGCCCCAGAAGCTCAGCCGGTGGCATACAAGACTTGAGTGCAGAGGGTTGCTGGTTCGATCACAGGCTCGGCCAATTTCTTTCCAAGGACTGATGATGGTCATTGTGACAGGATTCATTCCTCTCTCACCGCTGACCATTGTTTCTAAAATGGTTATGTAGGAAAGCAGCCAGTGGCTTGGAATTAATATTGTGTGGAATACTGGTAAAAGAAACTCCAGGAAAGCATGGATGCGTGCACTGGCTGCTGCGATATACCTGAAATAATGTTGAAAATGGCTTTAAGTACCATGCAACATACAGTTTTAACCCTTTGCCACATGGCAAACTTCTAGACTCATCAATTTTGAAAAATTTAAAGATGACGATTCAACTGTTTTTTCAAATTATAATATTTGTCCTTGAATAAGTAGAAAACATTGAGGGAAAAGGAGAAAATGCTGGTTATCAGCATTTTCTCCTTTTTCCTTGATGCTTTCAAAAGCTGAATTTCTTCAGGTCGTTAAAACTCTGGATTGTGTGGTAAAGGGTTAAAAGGGAGGAAGGTTTTTAAAAGCCTTCTTCCTCATGTTTGTAAAACCGCTGGAGTGTTTTGTAAAGGGTTTTCCTTCACCCATTTGTCATATAATCCCAAGTTTTAACGACCCTGCCATGGAGGGCTTTTGAAAACATTGTGTAAAAAGAAGAAAATGCTGGTAACCAGCATTTTCTTCTTTTCCCACAATGTTTTCTAACCAGTCAAACAACTTTGGTTCATTTGTATTACTTTGGAATTTTTGGCCTGAAGATGTTTTGAAGATTCTAGAAATGGTCCCTTGGCAAGGAGTTAAATTGTTTTACCAATCACTTGAGATGATAATTGCCTCAAAAAAACTTTACCAGTGCTCACACCATGAAAGACCTTCAATCGTCAAGAAATTTGACCCTGGAACCGCAGATGTGACTGGCTCACGTGACTTTCTTCCACCAGGTGGCATTTTTCAAATACATACCAATCTGATTTGGGAACTCTGGGTACAGAACCGGATTATTTTTTCAAAACGACAACCATTACTTCAAATTTCAAAATTAAATAAACCTTTACTCGATACTAGAAATAGGTGTGTCAGAGACACGGATGCCACCGCTAAATGGTATTGATCACAGATATGTCATATGAGAGAATCAGTAGGTATTACAGAAAATTGTTGTTTTGGATAACAGCTTAGACAGGGTTACGAAGGTTTGTTATATATATAGCCAAGCAGATAAAAGATTATTTATACCTGATAACAAAATTGAGGACTGGTCCATGTTGAAAGCAATATGCAGACAATAAATTATATGGTTTGTATTGCATATGGTAGAAAACTTTGTGAGAAAAAGAAGAAAGTGCTGGTTTTGAGCATTAACTTCTTTTTATAAAGCGTTTTCCTTAATCTTTCAACTGAGGGTTACTTATACTCAGGATAATGAAGATCTTAACTTGAGGAATGAGAGTGAGAAATATAGCAATAATAATTACTTTGTTGGACTTCCTCTATGAGACAGGAACAAATTGGATTGAATATTATCACACTGGACTATAGTTGAAGGGTAGGTTGCAGCCTCATTATTCTCTGGCATAGTTCTTTGGATGAGTTTTTTTAAAAACCAAAACTGTATCTTCATATCACAATTCTGCTGAGCTGGATGTAAAACTGGGTTGAACAGTCAATTTAAACATTTGACCTTCAAATGTGACCTTGACCTTGGGCGTATCGAAACAAACTTTTCGCATGACACTAGTACTTGTTAAGGAGAACAAGTGTGCAAAGTTTTTTTGAAATCCATTGATAAATGTAGAAGTTATGCTCCGGACAAGGTCAATTTAAACATTTGACCTTCAACTGTGACCTTGACCTTGGGTGTATCGAAACAAACTTTTCGCATGACACTAGTACTTGTTAAGGAGAACAAGTGTGCAAAGTTTTTTTGAAATCCATTGATAAATGTAGAAGTTATGCTCCGGACAAGGTCAATTTAAACATTTGACCTTCAACTGTGACTTTGACCTTGGGTGTATCGAAACAAACTTTTCGCATGACACTAGTACTTGTTAAGGAGAACAAGTGTGCAAAGCTTTTTTTAAATCCATTGATAAATGTAGAAGTTATGCTCCGGACAAGGTCAGTTTAAACATTTGACCTTCAACTGTGACCTTGACCTTGGGTGTATCGAAACAAACTTTTCGCATGACACTAGTACTTGTTAAGGAGAACAAGTGTGCAAAATTATTTTGAAATCCATTGATAAATGTAGAAGTTATGCTCCGGACAAGAATGGGACACACACACTAACGCACACACGCACTAACACACACACACACACACACACACACACACACACACACACACACACACAGACGGACACAGTAACTCTATATGCCCTTCCGCCATTTCATGGCGAGGGCATAAAAAACGCTACATGGTATGATTCATTCAGCTATGGTTGGCTAGCATGTAACCTACGCACCAGTCATTTATAAAAACAGCCCCTACAGGCTTGGGTAAGCTTCAGTATAAGCCCAGATACATCTTGTTGATAAGTCTGAAGAAAAACCCTGCACAAATCCTGGTTTTCCCTAAAGTCTATATTTAGAAACTGTTTTCAAAGACGTGCAGTAAAACAACAGTATTTGTAAAAACTATTATTCCCGTTTGAAATAATTAAATTTTTAAGGAATTCGGAGAGAAAAAAAGGCTAGATTTTTCCACAGAGGTATTGTTTATAGCCATTTTCTCAACTGCTATTTTATCAGCGGCGAGTTTTAGCTTAAAAATGGCGTATTAATATTTATCCTGTACAGGATAGTGAAGCATCATAGCAGACAGGTCATATCTTCCAAGAATTTAACATGCTCAGACAACAACAGTGACTGGCTGTCCCTTTACCCTCCCCCTTCACAGTGCCGTATCCCAAATGTGAAAGGGTTTACTGAAATACTTGAAATGTAATTAGTATTACAGTAAGTGTACTTGAAGATGCTTCTCTCAGGAGATTGAAAGATTGATTTTGTACCACGAGTTCTTTCAACTTTACCCATGTAAGACTGAATGATAAAATTTTCTTTAAATTTTTACCAGATAACAAAATTTTAGCCTTTTCCAAATTGAAAACGCAAAGTCTTGCACATGTCAATACAAATTTTCTCCAGATGGTTGAATTTGTCTTTGATAGGGGAGAAAACATTGCGGAGAAAACATTGTGGAAAAAGGAAGAAATTCTGGCTATCAGTGTTTTCTTCTTTTCTCACAATTTGTCCAAAAGGTTTTTCAGTGTTGTTTAACCCTTTACCACACAATCCCCACTTTCAATGACCCTTGGAAATAAGCCTTCTGAAAACATTGTGGGAAAAAGGAGAAAATGCTGGTAACCAGCATTTTCTCCTTTTCCCATAATGTTTTCTACCCTATCCAAGAAGGAAATCATCATTTTAGCAACATTTGATATGTTGTCTGCATATGCTTTGAATTTGGCTCAGTCCAAAATTTTGTCGTTTGGTAAAGATTTGATGTAAGTAGTGTGTGATAAAAGGTTAAAAATTCAGCAAGTCATTGTGGGGACATCAGCATAATTTTAATGTTAACTCTTTACCAAATGACAGAATTGTTGACTTGTCCAAATTGAAAGCATTTGCAGACGACAAAATAAATGTGGCTCAAAAATTGAAATTTGTTTTGGGAACGGTAGAAAACATTTTGGGAAAAGGAGAAAATGCTGGTTGCCAGCATTTTCTCCTTTTCCTACAATGTTTTCAAAAGGCTTCTTTCTCAGGGTCGTTAAAAGTCTGGATTGTGTGGTAAAGAGTTAACTCTTTACAAACAGCAAAATTTTAGGTGCATCCATGTTAAAATCATTTGCAGATGTCAAATGAAATGCACCTTATCCGTTTATCACACAATCCCCACTTTTAACGACCCTGCAAAAGAAAGCTTTTTGAAAATTTTGAAGGAAAAAGAGAAAGTGCTGGTAACCAGCATTTTTTCCATTCCTTATAATGGTTTTTACCCTTTCCAAAACAATCTCAAATTTTTTAGAAAAAGTTATTTTGTTGTCTACAAATGCTTTCAATTTGGACCTATTTGAAATTATGTTATTAGGTAAGAGTTAAATGAAGAAAGTTAATTTTGAAAAAGCAAGTATCATTCAAGGATGTTGGGAAAATGCCAGCATTTTCTCCTCCCTCTTCATCATTTTCAAAAATCTCAAAATCATGAATAGAATTGATTGTGTGGTAACAGGAATAACCAGTTCAATAATTGTTCATCATGATTCAGGCCAATTAAACATGGCTGCCCTTCTCAGTATTCATTTTTATGTTAGATTGATGGCGGGCAATTACAGGGTAATTACGGAGCATATTTACAGGGAGGGCTGCTGCTGGAAGGTAGGCATGGTAAATATTTGGACAATTTACACATCAACCATTTTTACCACACATTATTTCATTACCACATAATCCGGTACCAGAAAGCACTATGTTTTCTAAGAGGTCTGCTACTCTGAAGAAGGCATTTTTCCGATGAAGTTTTCCACCCCTCCAAGGACAAATATCATTTGGTAAAGAATGAATAAACAATCATCTTCTCTTTCAGACAGGATAATCAATATTTGAGCTACATTTTACTCTAACCTACAGAAATGCTTTCAATATAGACACATCTATAAATATGTCATTAAGCAAAAAAGTAAATCTCCAAAACTCCTTCCCCCCAAAAAAATGAACATAAAGATAGGATACACAAAAAGTATTACTACAATGTAACATTTAATGCACTGTTTTAAAAAAATCTCTGTATTCTGGCAACCATATCAGTAAATACAGTCAAACCTGTATACAGCAACAACTTGAGAGACAACGTGAAATTGGCTGTTGTACTCAAGTTGGCTGCTACTCTCAAATTTAGACAACCAGCTGAAAGTATGGATATGATTATGATGACAATAAATATGAATACTGAAGGAAAACAAACCTTACAATAGAGCCCTAATGCCTTCACCTTTTGCACCCTTACTCTAATGGCAACCATTGTTCAAAAACTGTTAGTGTCTCTTTTCTAAACAACAAAATTTTGGACTTGACTAACTGGCAAGCATTTTGCAGATGACAAAATAAATGTAACTAAAATTATTTCTGTCTTTGACACAGGTAGCAAACATTGTGAGAAAAGTAGAAAATTCTGGTTACCAGCATTTTCTCCTTTTCCCACAATGTTTTCAAATGCTTTTCCTTCAGAGTTGTTAAAACTCAGGACTGTGTCATAACTGGTTAACTTCTGAACAGATGACAAAATTCCAGACTTATACATATTGAAAGCAATAGCATCTGGCAGATGAAATTGGTTCAAATGATGACATTTTACCTTGAAAGGGTAAAAAAACATTGTGAGAAAAAGAGAAAATGCTTGTTACTAGCATTTCCTCCTTTCGTTCAATGCTTTCAAAAGCCTTTTTCATCAGGGCTATAACAATACAAGGTCCTTTAATACATGATGTATGTTGCCAGAAAAACTGATAACGGGCGGTCAAGTACGAGACAAGGGTTGTATCCATTATTTCACACTATATGCACACTAATATTACATAATTACATTGTATATATGCTTGAAATGTTTAGCATTTCACATCAAAACATACAGATTGAGTTCAAAGGGAACAGATTTCTACTGTATGGAAGACTGCAGGCTGGGTATTAGAGAGACAGAAAACAAAACACTGTAGCCGTGGCAATATTTACAAAATGCATTCAAATCTAGATCATACCAATCATGCATGGTCCATATTCACTAACCATTCTTAGTCTTATTCGCCATGATTTTCTAAATTTGAAAGTAACACAACTTCTGAACGGCTAAACCGAACGGTTAACCCTTTACCACACAATGATGACTTTTAACGCCCCCTGAAAAAGAAGGCTTTTGAAAACATTGTGGGAAAAGGAGAAAATGCTGGTTACCAGCATTTTCTCCTTTTCCCACAATGTTTTCTACCCTATCAAAGAAAAATCATTTCATATGAGCCAAGTTAAAACTGTCATCTACAAATGCTTTCAATTTGGACAGGTCTAAAATTTTGTCGTGTGGTAAATGGTTAAGCCAATCCAAAGTGGTGTAACTTTCAGATTTAGAAAATCCTGGAGAACAGGACTATGAACATTCTTGAGAATAATTGGTGAACACCGGCCCTGAATTCAAGTGTGATCAAGAATTCGCTTGAATGGAAAGTTTTTTGTCCCTTATTATCTTCAATCATGAAGTAAAAGGTTATTTTTTAACAAATTAATTAAATGTTACATCGGTTCATAACAGCCCAGTTTATTTGGTAAATCAAATTTTACAGAGTTTTATAGTAACTGATTTAACTCTTTCATAACTGAACAAATAAACTTTTCTCAAAGGCTACAGATATGTTTCCGCTGCAAGATCAAGAGACAGTTCGGTCATACTCTAGAATATAGCAGTGGACAGTGTAGACTGCAGTCTGCTCTTGATCTACACTGTTTGCACAAGCTTTTGGTCTTGTCTATTGTGTTGAGTTATGGAAACAATGCCCAATTCATCAACCATTCTTACTTAAATTCAAATTTTCTAGAATGTTCAAAATGTCAAGGTATTCTTAACTATGAGTGGCTTAATCATAAATTATGATTTAGCCAATCAGAAGTTGTCCTAGTTTCTGAATTTAGAATTAGGCTAAAAAAGTAGTTTAGTTATGATGGTGAATATGGGCAACAAGGTTGCTTAGACAAAGAAATCCAAAGTACTACAGCACTCCTCCCATTTTAACGTATGTGCCATAAACTGTGAAAAGAGGATCCCTTCACCAAACAATCCCTGGTTTTTACAACCCAGAGGAAGAAGCCTTCTGAAAACATCGTGGGGTAAGGAGAAAATGCTGGTAACCAGCATTTTCTCCTTTCAATTTGGGGCAAGTCTAAGATTTTGTCGTTTGGTAATGGGTTAATGCATCTGCAAAAAGAATTGACCCAGGTCTGCCTGCACAGCAGTCCGCATAGGCTGTTATGGGTCGAAACATTTTGCTATCGGTCTATTTATCTGCACGTCAAAGGACAATCTACCTCATAATTCAGTCCTTTGTTTTACAAAATAGATTTTATGGATACATAATTATATGATTGATTGCTTTGTAAAATGCATCATGTAAATGCATAGTACCTTTTTGCAAGAACACAGCTCAAACAGATTCAACGCTTGAAAATGACTGATACTTGTTGAATCATAATAAGTTCTGTGATTGTGAGATAAGAGCATCTGCCTTGTAACCAAAAGGTCCAGAGTTTGATACCTGGGAGTGGGTGTCAACTTTGGGATCTTTCAATGGCCCACACATTCGGCGCAAGTATTGGTGTAGTTCCCAGGAAGCAGAATCGAGAGATATTATTGTAAGTCGTAAGAACTTGTTTCTCAATCAATGTAGAATAAATATCTTCAACCCTTTACCACACAATCCAGACTTTTAACAACCCTGAGAAAGAAGTGTTTTGAAAACATTGTGGGAAAAGGAGAAAATGCTGGTAACCAGCATTTTCTCCTTTTACCATAATATTTTCTACCCTTCCCAAAACAAATTTCAAATTTTCAGTCATTTTTATTTTGTCATCTGCAAATGCTTTAAATTTGTACCAGTCCAAAATGCTGTCATTTGGTAAAGAGTTGAACTTGAAATACTCCACAAGTTCTACTGTATATTTTATATCAGACTTGACTTACCTTCCAGTCTGTCATCACATACAAGGATTGTTTACTATGATCCACAAACATGTCTGAATGTATCTTGTAACCCTCGGCCACTGCAACATCTTCGTAAGCTATCCCACTATCCTGGGCCTCAAGCGCAATCTGGAGTAATATAGGAAAGAAAAATATGATCACTATGCTCATTAAGGACATTTTCTCCTTTTGTCACAATCTTTTCCAAAGAGTCTGTTTAACTCTTTACCAAATGACAACAATTTCAAACTTGTCCAAATCGAAAGCATTTGCAGATGACAGAATAAACCTGACTCAAGCACTGAAATTTGTTTACAGAAGGGTAGAAAACATTGTGGGGAAAAGGAGAAAATGCTGGTTACCAGCATTTTCTCCTTTTTCCCACGTTTTCAAAAGCCTTCTTCCTCATAGTCGTTAAAACTCGAGATTGTGTGGTAGAGGGTTAAATATGCAATAATAAAGTGCATCATAACTGTTAGAGCTCTTTACCAGATAATTTAAGACTTCTCCAAATTGAAGGCATTCGTAAAAAACATATAACATGTGACCAGAATCTGGGATTTTCAGAGAAAATGGGCTGTTACATAGGACTGTGACTAAAGAACTGAAACTTTTATTAGGTAAGATAAAAAACATTGTGGCAACAGCTGAAGATGCTGGCCACTGCATATTCTCCTTTTCCCACAATGTTTTTAAAAGCTTTCTTTCTCAGGGTTGTTAAAACCGGGAATTGTTTGGTTAACCCTAATCGCTTGTATTTGCCACTATGTTTCTTTTTTTTTCAAATTATCATCAGGTTCTAATGAAGAAATGATAATTCTAGGAGCAGGACAGCCCCCAACTCCACCCACCAATCAGGCCCTCTAACTCTTTCACTAATGAATAAATAAATTTCATTTTCACAATGGCTGCAAATACAGTTCCACTACAAGAGCAAGACAGTTCGTTCATAATTTATAAAATAACAATGGACAGTGTAGATCAGAGATCAGACTGCACGTTCTGTGCAGTCTGATCTTGATCTACACTGTACACAAAAACCTTCTGGTGTCGTCTAAGGCATGGACAGAGTTAAAACGAAGAGGAATATTCTGCAATCAACATTCTTTGTTTGCAATCATCAATTTTTTTCCTCCAAAAGAATGTGTGATTATCTCTTCCACCCTTTTTACTTCACACGATTCTGTGAATTAACTCTTTCACTACTGATAAACCCTTAGGCTGCTAAGGGCGACTCACTGACATTTTGCAGACAGTGTAGATCAAGATCAGACTGCACCAAACGTGCAGTCTGATCTTGGATCTTGGATCTAAACTGTCTGATAAGGAGATATCATTCCCTAAAACGTAACTTTGAAATAGCAATATTTAGGTGTTTACTATCGAAATGAAAATTTCATTTTAGTTATTTAGCAAGATACCGGTTAACTCTTTACCAAATGACAATAGTGTAGACCTGTCGAAATTGAAAGCAACAAAAAATTAGATATAGCTCAAAAGGTGGAATTTGACTTTGTCATTAACAGGATAGAAAACATTGTGGGAAAAGGAGAAAATGCTGGTTACCAGCATTTTCTCCTTTTCCCACAATGTTTTCCGAAACCTTCTTTCTGAGGGTTGTAAAAACTCGAGATTGTGAGGTAAACAGTTAAATAAGTAGCATTTTCTCAATGGCTACAAACACAGTTCCGATGAAAGATCAAGAGATAATTCTTTCATAAGTGTAGATCAGAGATCAGACTGCACATTCTGTGCAGTCTGATCTTGATGTACACTGTCCACAAAGGCTTCTGGTGTCATCTATGGTATGGAAAGATTTCATGAACAAACAGAACAGAGCTTTTGAAGAAAACGATCTCAAAAAAAGCCAAAATGCTCACAACCAGCATTTTTTCCTTTTCCCACAGTTTTTTTCTACCTTTGCAAAGTCAAGTCAGATCATTTGAGCAGTATGTTACACTATTTGTCTGCAAATGCTTTCAACTGGCACTGGTCTAAATTGTTGTCGTCTAGTAAAGAGTTAACCCTTTATGAAACAACCCAGACTTTACAACCAAAGGAAAACAAGCTTTTGAAAACATTTTGGAAAAAGGAGAAAATGCTGATAATCAGCATTTTCTCCTTTTTCAAAAATGTTTTCAATCCTATCACAGCCAAATCTCAACGTTTGAGCCATGTTTAATTTGTTGCCTGCAAATGCTGTGAGTTTGGACTAGTCTAATGTTATGCTGTTTGGAGAGAGGGCTTTTGAAAATACATTGGGAAAAGGAGAAAATGCTGGAATAGAAGCATTTTCTTCCTGTTCAAAAAATATTTTCTGCCCTTTTAAAGTAAAGTTTGATAATTTCAGCCATATTAAATTTGTTGTCTCCAAATGCTTTCCATTTGGACGATTCTTAATTTTTGTCGTTTGATAAAGTATTAACCCTTAAAGCGCCTTCCACAACTATAGTTGCCTTTGCGGCAGGTGTAGATCAAGATCAGGCTGCACAAAACATGCGCCCTAATCTTTGATCTACACTGTCCGCATTGCTGAAACACTGTAGATGAAAGCAAGCATGAAATTGCAATTATTTAGGTCTATTTCTAGGATGAAAAAGTCTTACAGGTTTATATGGGTGCTTTAACTCTTTCCAATCCAACAAAGTTTAGATAAATTCAAAATTCGAAGCATTTGCAGACAACAAAATAAATGCGACTCAAAAATTGAAATTTGTTTTCGGAAGGGTTGTGAAAACATAGTGGGAAAAGGAGAAAATGCTGGTTACCAGCATTTTCTCCTTTTCCCACAATGTTTTCAAAAGGCCTTTTCCTTCAGGTCCTTAAACCTTGGGTTTGTGTTGTAAAAGGTTAAGGGGTGACCATATGGTTATCATTATTACTGGATGAAGGTATCTAATTTATGACTGGAATCCTATCATTATTGCAAATATCAGCACTAAAACCCAGACTGCTTCCACCAATGCAAATTTAACTCTTTACCAGTCGACAAATTTTTCCCCTAGACCAAATTGAACGCATTTGCTTGATTGATTGATCGACTGACTTGGAGTTTAACACGGATTTAACAGCTTAGATCATATGACGGTGGTAAGTGCACCTATGCATGTGTTTCCTGGCTTTCTCACACCAGTACTGACACAACTTTCTTTCCAAGTCACTGAATACTTTCACACATGCATCAGAGGTAAGAGGCAAAAAAAATTGCTGGAAAGAAAGTTTGCATTTAACGCGTATCAAACTCACAACCACCAGGTCACAAGTCCGATACGCTAACCACTGAGCTACCCGGGCAGGCTCGAACGCATTTGCAGACGACAGATTAATCTTTTACAAGACATTCCCACGTTTTAACAACCTTTTGAAACAGCCTTTTGAAAACATTGTAGGAAAAGGAGAAAGTGGTGGTAACCAGTATTTTCTCCTTTTCCCACGAAGTTTTCTACCTATTCAAAGACAAATATCATCATCCGAAAAACATTTAACTCTTTACCAAACAACAAAATTTTAGACTGGTCCTAATTGAAAGCACTTGCAGACGACAAAATAAACATAACTCAAAAATTGAAATTTGTTTCCAGCAGGGTAGAAAACAATGCGGGAAAAGGAGAAAATGCTGGTTACCAGCATTTTCTCCTTTTCCCACGATGTTTTCAAAAGGCTTCTTTCTGATGGTCATTAAAAGTCGGGATCGTGTGGTAAAGGGTGAAGATGCTGTCAGTAACATCCTTCAACATGGACAAGTTTAAAATGGGATTTGTCTGTGGACGGGTAGAAAATATTGTGGGAAAAGGAGAAAATGCTGGTAACCAGCCTTATCTCCTTTTCTCGCAATGTTCTCAAAAGTCTTTTCTGTCCGAGTCGTGTAACACTTTACCACACAATCCCAACTTTTAACAACCCTGAAAAAGAAAGCTTTTGAAAAAATTGTGGGAAAAGGAGAAAATGCTGGTAACCAGCATTTTCTCCTTTTTCCCACAATGTTTTCTACTCTATCAAAGACAAACTCCCCCATTTGAGCCACCTTTAAAGTGCCGTCTGCAAATGCTTTCAATTTGGACAAGTCTAAAGGCTTGGTCAGACCGGCTAACGGATATGTAACGGGGGGAAAACGGACAAAAACATGCAGAATTTGGTTATCCGGTGACAAAATTCATCTCCTCTGCCGCTCGAGGCTCACGCGGTCGGTGTGTGGAGCGAGGAAGCCACACAATGACCGCACGAGTACCGCACATGTAACGGAAAAAAACGCACGTTTAACGGATATGTACAGGATAATAAACGGTCTATTAACGGATATCACCGTACGAGTAAGGGACTTGTACCGGATAAAACGGAAGTGCAACGCATGAGAACCGGACAAAACGTACGATGAACGGAAAGGTACCGAACACCAACGTATGAGGAACGTACTGGTCACGTGACATGCCGAGGGTATAAATTGTCAGATGCATCCAAAGTCTATCATTTGCATGTCTCTGTCCGTTTTGTCCGGTGGAAAGTTTTGAACATGCTCAAAACTTCCCACCGGACGGAACGGACATCGCCTGACAAGTAGCGGATTCACCGGATAAGAAACAGACATAAAACAGATATGAACGGACACGAACAGATAAAATGATTTTTTATCCGTTACTCGTCCGTTAGCTCGGTGTGACCAAGGCTTAAAATTTTGTCGCTTGGTAAAGAGTTAAAACTCAGACAACTTTCTGGCTTGAGTTCTATCAGCCAATCTCCAGCAGATAACACAAAATCCATCCAATTAAAAGGAAAGGATAAACTGCTATAAAAAGACATTTAACTATTTAAATGGTAATTCAATTAACTTTTTCACCAAAAACTGATCTCTCTCTAGGTGGTAATTTTGATTCCATGGTATCAAAGAAAATGTTCCTTGGTTCAGCCTCCGCAGAAAATTTTGATTAGAACTGATTCATCAGAATGATAATAAGGATGAATACTGATTGAAAATGAGCCTAACTGTATAACTGGTGCAATGTCTACCACCTCTTGGTACAATTATTCACAAGGCAAGCAAAACTCAAGTTGTTTACAGTACTAACAATTGCCGTAATTAACTCTTTAGCAAACAATCCCGACTTTTAACAAGCCTGAGAAAGAAGCCTTTTGAAAACATTGTGGGAAAAGAAGAAAATGCTGGTAACTAGCATTTTCTCCTTTTCCCACAATGTTTTCTATCCTTCCCAAACCAAATTTCAATTTTTCAGTCACATTTATTTTGTCATCTGCAAATGATCTCAATTTGGACCAGTCTACAATCTTGTCGTTTGGTAAAGAGTTAAACAAAGTGGGTCTTAAAATGCATTTAAATTTAAATCATACCATTAAAAAGCATGGAGATTATTGTGAAGATGACAACCTGTTATTGTACAGTCAGTTCAAGTGTTAGTCCCTGGCAGAGATTTCAAAACAAGGTTAAAGGTTGCCAGGTCACCCTAACTTTTGTTTTACTTTTTGCCTGATTTTAAAATTTATTTTTCTGTCAATGACTAACACTTCGACCAATCACAGAATAACAGATTGTCGTCTTGTTTCATTTGTTTACTCAATGCCTATCTACATCATCACAAATCTCTTTATTTCCAAATGGGCATAATATTGTTCCTTTTATGTGAATTCGGCTAAAAGCAGCTCACACCGGCCTCGACCGGCACCATCGTTCATGTAGAGTTATTAATAATTACACAGGCACCAACTGGAACCGCTTAATATATATAGCAGCAATCCAACTCTATCCACCATCTTCCAAAGAAGCTAATCATAGCTTCGATACACCTTTAAAGAGTTCTAATTAGAGAACGAAACCGGTCAGGGATAGTATGCCCAGTGCAAAAAGCAACTCCAAGTACACCAACAAAGACCAAAGCATGTGTCCTCCTGAAGACATGCTCCCTGATGACATGCCCCAACGCAACACAGATAGTAGCATGTTTCCCAGGTCTAATGATGTCACAGATACTGACATGCCCAGAAGCATGTCTCCACAGATTAGCAAGACTAAAAGCTTGACTCCTCCAGGAGACTTGCTTCCTTGCTCGGCATCGGGACACGACCCCAGCAACATAGCTGATAGCATGTCACCAGAGTCCACTCAAGCAACAGGCACGGCCCGTCTGGTCTCTTTTCAGCCAACATTTTCTACTTTCCCATTATATGATAATAGAAGTCTCAACTTCTGACCTACAACATTGACCTTGAACCTACTACAGTGAGTAGAATACATGTTTTGTCTAAAATCTTACTATTTGACCTTCAAGTATGACCTTGACAGTGTGCCTACTTAAACGAATATTTCGAATGGCACTTCTATGCAAAAGAAAACACTTGTACTAAATTATTTTGAAACTCATCCATTTATGTCCAAGTTATGGCTCAGACAAGCTCTAATTTTAACAATTCTATCATTTGACCTTCAGTTGTAACCTTTAACTTAGACAGAAAATACAAAATGTTTCAAATGGCACTTCTATGATGAAGGAAACCACTTGTGCCAAAATACAATTACAAACCAACCATAAATGTAAAAGATGTAACTTAACCCTTTACCACACAACAAATTTTAGACCTGTCCGAATTGAAAGCATTTGCAGATGACAGTTTCAATGTGGCTCATATGAAATGATTTTTCTTTGATAGGGTAGAAAACATTGTGGGAAGAGGAGAAAATGCTGGTAACCAGCATTTTCTCCTTTTCCCACAATGTTTTCGAAAGCCTTCTCTATCAGAGGTGTTAAAAGTCGTCATTGTGTGGTAAAGGGTTAAACAAACTCTTTATATGACAATTTTGTAATTTGACCTTCAAGTGTGGCCTTTACCTTTGACCTTTCTGAGCAAATGTTTTAAATGGCACTTCTACCCATGAAGGATAACTTGTGCCATTTGTTTTTTAAATGAAAACTACACAAAGTACTAAGTTCAAACTCTGAGAAGCTCTTGACTTTCAAGCATGACCTTGACCTTGGACACAACACAGTATTTCAAATGGCACTTCTATTGAAGGAAAATTCTTGTGCCATAATATTTTGAACTTCATCTGTAAAGGTAGAAGTAACAGCTTCTAAAAGCTTTATTTGTCATTTGACCTTCAAGTGTGACCCTGGCCTTTGACCTAATTATATAGGACTTTTACTCATGAAGAAGAAGACTTGTGCTAAATTATATTGAAATCCATGGTTAAATTGTTGAATTTATGGACGGATGCACACACCCAGGCAGGCACAAACACCCAGCCAAAGTTGTGGGGACTATGTCTCATTTTCTGTAGGCAGGCTTGGCAAAAAGGAGAAATTCCTTGTGAAAAATGATCTGTTTCAATTTGCTGATTATAGAGTTGGGAAAAAAAAAACCATCAAATCAATTTTCTTAGCATTTCAACCCTTAGCATGTGCAGTATAAGATCTGGTTGTTTTGCGGGAAATGCAGATTAAGATCCTACTAAACAGAGTGAGATTCATGCAGTCTGATCTTCAATGTACTCTTACTCTAGGACGATCTTCCAGCCAAAATACCCTGTAACAAATAAACTGTAATAAAATAATCCATTTCAACAGATAGTAACCACCAATTTCATTTACTGAGTGGTCTTAACCTTTCACCACACAATCCTGAGTCTTAACGACCCTGAGAAGTTAAGGCCTTTTTAAAACATTGTGGGAAAAGCAGAAAATGCTGGTAACCAGCATTTTCTCCTTTTCCCACAATTTTTTCTAGACTATCTGATACAAATCCCACCATTTGTGCCTTACAAATTTTGTTGTCTGCAAGTGCTTTCAAACTGGACCTGTCTAAAATATTGTCGTTAAGGAAAGAGTTAAGATTAATTGGTAGTTTGTCTCAGGTTTTGTCATTATCTTTTCCTAAGAAACTTGAAATTTAAATAATTATTGGCAGTTTATAGTCCAATCTCAAAATAAAAAAGAGTTAACTCTACCAAATTATTCCTTGCTCTAACAATTCTCAGGAAGAAAGCTTTTGTATTTACACTGATAACCAGCATTTTCTTGGTTTCCAATAATGTTTTCAAAAGCTTTCTTTGACAAATCCCATCGTTTGACACACATTTAATGTTGTTATATTAACCCTTTACCAGACAACAAAATTTTACACCCTTCCATATGGCCTGCAACACACGAAAAGGGGCATTTGGACATTTGCGAAAGTGTCTTCCCGGATCAGCCTGCACATTCCACGCAGACTAATCAAGACGAACCTTTCCCCTCTTATGTAATTTTCTGTTTTGTGCAAGTCTACTGTAAGACATAATCTAATAAAGTCATATAGTGCCGTCTTGGATTAGCCTGCGCGGACTGCGCAGGCTAATCTGAGAAGACACTTTACGCAAATGTCCGAATGACCCTTTTCGCATGTTGCAGGCCATTATGGAAGGGTGTAAAATTTTGTTGTCTGGTAAAGGGTTAATATAACACCATTAAATGTGTGTCAAACAATGGGATGTTGCTAACGTGATGGACTTTGAAACTGATAATGGACAAAACATTGTGGAAAAAGAAGATAATGCTGATTACCAGCATTTTCTTCTTTTCCAACAATGTTTTCAAAAAAAAAAACTCTTTCTTAGGGTCATTAAAACTCAAGATTGTGGTATAGGGTTTAAATGCTGTCCATATAGACAAATCTAAAATGGTTGTCTTAAAGAGTCAAGAAAATAGGCTGTTGGAAACTGGAAGCATTAGTAGATAAAAAATCAAATGGTTGGATTTATCTTTTAAAAACACTGATGGAAAAAGAGAAGCTCCAAACCAGCATTTTCTCCTTTACCTTCAATATTTTCAAAGCCTAAATCTTTCTCAGGATTGTAAAAATCATGGCCTGTTTAGTGAAGGGTTTTTATTCTGCCAGAAGAGTTTGAAATTCAAAATAATAATTGGCAATTGTTCCTTTCTGAACAAATAGATTGTAATAAACAACAAAATTTCTGACTTGTCCAGAGCTGTCTTAAATATGGAGGAATTTGTCATTAAATGGGAAGAAAACATTGTGGGATTGATTGTATAGTGTTTATCACCATTTTCAGCATTATTTCAGTTATATCATGGCAGCCAGTGCACCTATCCATGCTTTCTTGGAGTTTCTTTTACCAGCACTCCACACAATATTCTTTCCAAGCCACTGGCTGCTTTCCCATTGTCGACACAATGATCAGCTGTGAGAAAGGAATGAATCCTGTCGCAATGACTATCATGAATCTTTGGCTGAGCGGGGGATCAAACCAGGGATTCCCAATCTTCAGTCCTGTATGCTACCTACTGTGCTACCTGGAAAAGGAGAAAATACAGATCGCCAGAATTTTTTCCTTTTTTTTTCCATTTTTTGTTTCCCATTAACATTTTCTACCTGTCTCAGACAACCTTTCCCATAATTATGAACCATGTTTAATTTGTTGTCTGCAAATGCTTTTAATTTGGACATTTAAAATTTGATCATCATCTGGTAAAAAGGTAATAGCAACTTAATTTGCAGAAGAATTGTGTTCAATGCAATTGGAAAAAAGAAAAAAAAAATAGTCAGTTATTTGGCTTCAAAAGAGATAATATCTCCAAAATCATTCAGAGAATTGTTTCCAACCAGATACTAAAGCATCTTCATTATCTAGATCTATGACAGATAACCCTCTTCTTCAAATCACACTTGAGACAAGCTCTGTGAAAAGGGGGACTTAATGTATCTGCAGAAAGTATCGACCCAGATCAGCCTGCGCAATCCTTGCAGGCCGACCTGGGTTGAAACTTTTTACTATTAGTCAATTTTCTGCATGTCCAAGGACCAATCTACCTTAGGATTCAGTCGGTTGATAGACAAAATGGACTTTATGGATCCATAATTAACGCTTTACCACACAACAAAATTTTAGGCTAGTCCAAACTGAAAGTATTTGCAGACGACAATTTATACGTGCCCCAAATGATTGGGTTTGTTCTTGAAAGGTTAGAAAACATTGTGGGAAAAGGAGAAAATGCTGGTTACCAGCATTTTCTCCTTTTCCCACAATGTTTTGATTGTGTGGTATAGGGTTAAGTGATGACTTGCTTGGTATAATGCATGATTAAGATGCATTAAGCCCCCCTTTTTGGCAAAGCATAGCTCATTTATACATCTATACAGATAAACTTTGGAACAATGTTACATTCTAAGAAACTGATCAGGAGTAATTTCTAGTCACAACATTTTTGTTTCTTGAGCTATGAAAAGGCATGCTGGTTGTTTTTAGCTCATTCAAATTTTAGAATTTCTTCAATACTTTTTTTCCAAATCTGATTAGCCACTTACCCTCTTCCGCAAAATACCACGTTTCAATGACTCTGAGGCAGAAATTTTTTAAAAAAAAATTGTGGAAAAAGTGTAAATGCTGGTAACCAGCATTTGGATACTTTGACCACAATGTGTGTTCTAACTTTCAAAACATGATATCCTCTTCCTGAGAAATATTAATTTTAATTATCATAATCCACACAAGCTTTCGAAGGCTTGTGTGGATTATAATAATAAATACCTTTTCAAAGATAAATCATTTTAACCACTTATAATTTGTTGTCTGTAAATGTTCTATATTTGGACAAATCTAACATTTTGTTGTTTGGTAAAGCGTTAACCATTTACTACATGGCAAAATTTTAGACCTACCCAAATTGAAAGCATTTGCAGACGACAATTTCAAAGTGGCCCAAATTATGCAATTTTTCTTTGATAGTGTAGAAAACTTTGTGGGAAAAAGGGGAAAATGCTGGTTACCAGCATTTTCTCCTTTTCCCACAATGTTTTCAAAAGGCTTCTTTCACAGTCTCGTTAAAAGTGTGGTAAAGTGTTAACAGAGAAAAATGTGTTACAATGTGAAGGATGGAGATAAGATACAAACACAGACATCTCTATCAAAATTATCTAGATCATATTTTTATACAGCCAAACAGTCAATATCGGTTATCTCTGAAATGGCCTCTTGTGATTCCTCCAACAAAATACAAAACTGAACTGACAGTTCTGTACATATAGGCGATTTCTTTCATTCAAACTGAGTTTTTCCTCTGTGTTTTGTCTGCACTTCACCTATGGAATATCTAACAAGAAGGCCACAATAACCCTATATTACTCCACTTTCCTACGGATAAATAAGCCATATGTATAATCAATCGTTACAACTCGGCCAATTTCCATACCTACATCTAACTTCAACAGTGAACTGCCAATCATGTGATCTTATACATGGCAGTAAGCCGATGTATTTCCGGCGAAGAAATGTACCTTGTAGTGCATTAAGGTACCAGATACAGCCGAGGGACTTGATCACTGGATCGCCCGAGGTCTGCCAAGTGATGTATAATTAGCATTTTTATATAAGCCAAACAGTCAATATAGGCTTTCTCCAGTGATTCCTGTAACAAAACAGAAAACTAAAGTGACAGGTCAGCTATTTTTTCATTCAAACTGAATATTTCTTCTGTGCGTTGTCTGAGCTCTGCTTCTGGTATATCTAACAAGAGGGCAATGATGGTCCTTTATTGCTCCACTTCCCTACAGATAAATGAGCTGTCCATATAATTAGCACAGAGATATTAATCCATAAGATGGCTGTATTGAAACAAAACTCACAGAGAAAACATGCAGTCCAAAAAAGTATACAATTTAGATGATGTCAATGAAGTCCACTCATTAAACTCTTTAGCAAAGAATTCCGGGTTTTCATGACTCTGAGAAAGAAGCCTTTTGAAAACATTGTGGGAAAAGAAGAAAATGCTGGTAACCAGCATTTTCACCTTTTCCCACAATGTTTTCCACTCTTCCCAGAACAAATTTCCATTTTTGAGTCACATTAATTTTGTCGTCTGCAATTGCTTTCAATTTGGACCAGTCTAAAATTTTGTCGTTTGGTAAAGAGTTAACAGAGTAAAGAGTTAACAGCTATCAATGAACCCCTAAAAAGTTTTCTGACAAGAAGATTTCCAAACCCTTTGAGGCAGTGAAACACTTTCTGTTTAGCATCATTGCTTAAGTTTTGCCACGAAAAACTGAATGATACAAACCTTGCTTCATGTTCAATGTTCAACATTGATTGCATGATTGATTGCATGATGTTTATAGCCGCTTTCAACATTATTTCAGGTATATTGCGGCAATCTGAGTGCACCTCTCCATGCTTTCCTGGAGTTTCTTTTTGCCAGTACTCTGCACAATATTCCTTCTAAGCCACTGGCTGCTTTGCCACATAATCATCATTGAAACAATGATTAGCAGTGAGACAGGAATAAATCCAGTTGCAATGACTATCATCAATCCCCTGTTCTTGAGTCCTGTACGCTACCGAATGCGCTAATTTGGAGCTCAGCATCGATGTTCGTCAAGTTTTAAGTATAACCATACATTATCAAAATCATACAACATTATCCCTTCATCAAACAATCCTGAGTAATTAATGACCTTGAAAAAGACTGTTTTTGACAACAAAGTGGGAAAAGGACAAGACAAAATTGAAAGCACTTGCAGATGACAAATTTTATGTGGCTGAAGTGATATGTCTTTCATAGGGCAGAAAACTTTGTGGAAAATAAAGTAATTTGGTAACCAGCATTTTCTGTTTTTCCCACAATGTTTTCAAAAGGCCTCATCCTCAGGGTCATAAAAACTTGTAATTGTGTGGTAAAGGTCTAAAAATTAAATATTTCCTTTCCAGAAAACTTGATTATACAATACCAATAATGTATTTGTGAAATTAGATTATCCTGATGGTTCAAACTTGGGATTATTTGGTAAAGGGTTAAATAATACAGAAAACATTCTTGGAAAAAAGGCAGGAGATTGCTCCTTTAAACTCCACACATTTGCTCCTTTTACACGAAGTAAAGAATGTGTTAATTTAGCATCTGCTTGAATTTACTTGCCACGGGTTTTTTTTTCTCTTCTTGCTACAATGTTTTCACAAATGGTCTGCTATCATATATAAGCCAATAAAAGCTGTCCACTTCAGGTAAACGATATAAATACCTCTGTTTCATCTGTTCAATGTGAGTATGGGAAGGTACTGTTGGAACAGGTGCGTAATTAATTGCACACTAGGGCTTTCACAGGAATAGGAGGCACTTTACAAAAAGTATGGCATATTGAGACACGAAAAATCCATTTATCTTCTTCCTTTCCTCTCAATAATTTTTTTTTTCATTTTTTTATTTCCCCACTCTAAAGCAGATGCATCTTGCACGTTAAAAGGTTTTTGTACTTGAAAGCTCATCGAAAACCTCAACTCCGATTTCCAGTCTTCCTTACTCTTTCAGTGCCAAATGTATTAAACCTTAGGCTGCTAAGCGCGACTCAACGACCTTTTACGGACAGTGTAGATCAAGATCAGACTGCACAGAATGTGCAGTCTGATCTTTGATCTACAGTGTCCTATAAGGAGATATTTTTCTGCAAACGACACCTTTGAAAAAGCCGAATCTTGGTTTTTACTATCGGCTTGAAAGTTTCATTTTAATTTAGTAAGCAGGATAAGGGATAACCCTTTACCAGACAACAAAATTTTAGCCTTGTCCAAATTGAAAGCATTTGCACACAACAATTTCGGTGTGGCTCAAATGGTGCAATTTTTCTGTGATTGCTGGTAGAAAACATTGTTGGAAATGGAGAAAATGCTGGTTACCAGCATTTTCTTCTTCTCCCACAATGTTTTCAAAACCCTTCCCAAAACAAATTTTAGTTTTTCAGTCACATTTACTTTGTTGGTAAGCAGCATTTTCTCCTTATTCCACAATGTTTTCTACCCTTCCCAAAACAAATATCAGTTTTTCAGTCACATTTAATTTGTTGTCTACAAATACTTACAATATGGAATAGCCTAAAATTTTACTATTTGGTAAAGAGTTAAACCATTAGGCTGCTAAGCGCCACTAATTAACTTTTTGCGGACAGTGTAGATCAAGATCAGACTGCACAAAATGTGCAGTCTGATCTTGGATCTACATTGTCCAATAAGGAGAGATATGTTTCCCCCATAAAATACCTATGAAATAGCAAAATTTGGGTTTTTACTATTGGCTTGAAAGTTTCATTTCACTTATCTAGCAGGACAAGGTTTAAAAAGGTTTTTCCTTCTCAAGGTCATGAAAAAAAAAAGGTCATTCGTATTATTTCGAAAGTTCCCACACTACCAATAACCAAGAAAATTATTACAGATGTAATATTTTACAAATTTTCCAACTTTTCATAATAACAAAACTTTAGGAATCAAACTTTTGTCCTAGGTATAAAATTCTATAGTAATCACACTGCTACAAAATTCGAAACATGGAAGAAAGTCAAAACAAGAAAACATGATGACAAATGGATAAATTACCCATCATGAGCATTTTCTTTGTCCCTATGCTTTCAAAAGTGTTCAACTGCAGCGAAACCAGAAAGTATCCATACGAACCATATGAAGGTACAGGTCCAAACAACATTGTAGTAGATTTCTGTCCAGATAACATACATAACACTGTAAACATTTATTTTGCATGAGAAATTAGTTATGTAACAAGATTTTCTTAGAAACTTTAACCCTGTACCAAAAAAATTCCAAGCTTTAATGACCCAAAGAAAGAAGCCTTTTGAAAGCATTGTGGGAAAGGAGAAAATGCTGGTAACCAGCATTTTCTCCTTTTCCCACAATGTTTTCTACCCTATCAAAGACAGATTTAATCATGTAAGCCAGATTGATTTTGTTACTGCAAATGCTTTCAATTTGAATGAGTCTAAATTTTTCTTGTGTAGTTACAGAGTTAACTGCAATGAGGAAGAAAGGTTTAGAAAACATTGAGGGAAAAGGAGAAAATGCCAATGGCCAGTATTTTTCCCCTCATGTTTCTACCAGTTCAAAGAAAATTCCATGGTCTGAATAACATTTGAGTTGTTGTATACAAATGCTGGCAGTATGGACAGGGTGTAGAGTTTTGTCTCCTGGGAGAGCTGGTGAAATTGATTGATAATTTAGTGTTTAACGCAGTTTTTCAACATTATTTTACTTATATCCCAGCAGCCAGTGCACCTATCTATGCTTTCCTGGAGTCTCTTTTACCAGTACTCTGCACAATTTTTCTTCCAAGCCACTGGCTGCTTTCCCACATAACCATCGTCGAAACAATGATCAGCGGTGGGAGAGGAATGAATCCTGTCGCAATGACTATCATAAATCCTCGTAAGTAAATTGGCTGAGCCAGGGATTGAACCCACGACCCCCTGTTCTCAAGTCATGCACACTACCGACTGAGCTACTGGGGCTTGGCAGCTGGTGGAATGCATCTTGCGAAAGTGCATTTCAACAAAAAAATCGGCTATCATATGAAGCTTGAACCCAAAAGCTCTACATCAGAACCCACCGTGGTCACCAATGAGCCAGGTTGAAGACCCCAATTTTACTGTATAAATAAATTGCATTTTCTCAAAGGCTACAAATACAGTTTCACTGCAAGATCAAGACAGAATAAAGTAGTGGACAGTGTAGATCAGAGATCAGACTGCATGTTCTGTGCAGTCTGATCTTGATCTACACTGTCCACAAAAGCTTCTGGTATCGACAATGGTATAGAAAGACGTAGATGGGGTTGATCAATACACCAACACTGTGCAGTCTGATCTTGATCTACACTGTCCACAAAAGCTTCTGGTATCGACAATGGTATAGAAAGACGTAGGTGGGGTTGATCAATACACCAACACTAACAACACCTGAACTTTATAATCTGTATACTGGAAACTATCATTTTGGTGCCAAAAACATGCTTTTATTGGGCCAATACATCTCATCCTTGTCTGCCACAAGGACGAACAAATAAACTCCTTATCACATGACAATTTAAACGGTCTTTGGCTGACGAATACCCCCAACTGGTTACCTCCATGGCACAACTTGGCCAATTCCGAAACTCTGTACTGTCCACAAAAGGTCAGTGAATTGACTACATAGCAGCCTAACGTTTAACTCTTTACCCTAGGAAAATTCTAGACGTGCCCAAATTGCAGACAACAAATTCAGTATAGCCAAAACGAAAGATTTCTACCTTTAACAGGGTAGAAAACATTGTGGGAAAAGGACGACATGCTGGTCACCATAATATTAGCAACAAAAGCCTTCCTCCCCGAGTATTTTTAACTCGGTATTGTTTAGTAAATGGTTAACCTTTTTACTACATGATCCCGAGTTTTAAGGACCCTGACAAAGAAAACCTTTGAAAACATTGAGGTAAAAGGACAAAATGCTGGTCACCACAATATTAGTAAAAGACTTCCTCCATGGGGTATTTAAAACTTTGGATTGTTTAGTAAATGGTTAAACTTAAACACGTGATCCCGAGTTCTGATGACCCTGACAAAGAAAGCCTTTGAAAACATTGAGGGAAAAGGAGAAAATTCTGGTAACCAGAATTTTCTCCTTTTCCCACAATGTTTTCTACCCTTTCACAGAATATTTCACCATCTGTTCAATTTGTCATCTGCAAAAGCTTTCAATTTGGAATAATCTTAAATTTTGCCATGTGGTAAAGGGTTAAGATTGATTGCATGGTGTTTAACGCCATTTTCAACATTATTTCAGTCATATTGCGGTGGCCAGTGCACCTATCTGTGCTTTCCTGGAGTTTCTTTTACCAGTACTCTGCACAATATTCTTTCCAAGCCACTAGCTGCTTTCCTCCATAACTTTCATTGAAACAATGGTCAGCAGTGAGAGAAAAATGAATCCTGTCGCAATGACTATCATCAATCCTTGGGAAGAAATTGGCCTAGCTAAGGATTGAACCAGCGACCACCTTTTCTCCATTCCTGTATGCTACAGATTGAGCTACCAGGGCTCGGCTGGTAAAGGGACAAGCTGGAATATTTTGTCAATATAAAGTTCAAATCATGTAATATTTAGAGACTGAAAAAAAAAAATCTAGTCTGAAAGCTGTCACCCAGACAGAGCATCTGGCGTTTTTCATCTGCCAACTCTTTGCCAAGTGACAAACTCTTAGGCTGGTCCGAATTCAAGGAATTTGCAGACAAGAACTAACTCGGTATTTGTATTTAGAAGGGTTGAAAAAATTGTGAGAAATGGAGAAAATGCTGGTTACCACCATTTTCTCCTTTTCTCGCAATGGTTTCAAAAGCTTTCTTATTGAGTGAATGAAAATTAGGATCATTTAACTCTTTACCACACAATCCCGACTTTTAACGACCCTTAGAAAGAAGCCTTTTAAAAACATTGTGGGAAAAGGAGGAAATGCTGGTAACCAGCACTTTCTCCTTTTCCCACAATGTTTTCTACCCTTCCCAAACTAAATTTCAATTTTTCAGTCACTTTAATTTTGTTGTCTGCAAATGCTTCAATTTGGACCAGTCTGTAATTTTGTGGTTTCGTAAAGAGTTAATAAAGGGTAAACAAACATTTGTCATAACTTTTGTCTGGTGGCTTCCCTTATATCTGATGCACCTTAACCCTTTACCACACAATCCCAAGTTTTAAAGACCCTGAAGTTGACAGTTTTTTAAAACATTATAGGAAAAGGAGAAAATACTGGTAACCAGCATTTTCTTCTTTTTCAACAAATGTTTACTGTGATATCAAAGGCAGATATCAGCATTTCACCAATATTTGTTTTGCTGATGGCGAATCCTTTAACTCATTACCAAATGACAATATTTTAGGCTTGTCCAAATTGAAAGCATTTGCAGACGACAAAATAAAAGTGACTGAAAATTTGAAATTTGGTTTGTGATGGGTAGAAAACACTGTGGGAAAAGGAGAAAATGCTGGTTACCAGCATTTTCTCCTTTTCCCACAATGTTTTCTAAAGGCATCTTTCTCAGGGTCGTCAAAAGTAGGGATTGTATGGTAATGGGTTAAACTTGGGCAGGTCCAAAATTTTATTATGTGGTAAAGAGTTAACAATTTACAAGAGACAAAATTTTAGACTTGTCCAAATTGATAGCTGTTGTTGACAATCAAATTCTGTTTGGCTCAAATGACAAAATTTCTCTGAAAGGAGAGAAAACATTGTCATGAAATGATGAAAAATGTCTTAGAAAGGGTAGAAAACCTAGTTGAAGGGAGAAAATCTTTTTCCAACAATGTTTTCCAAAGGATTAAACCAACCTGGGGAAAAGGAGAAAATCGTGGAAAACAGCAATTCCTGTTTTTCTCACAATGCTTCCATCCTTCCATGGAAGTATATAATCATCTTCGAAAGAATTTGGACAAGATAGGCATCAAACTAACAGCCTCTTAGTTTCAAATCCTTTATATTACTGAGGAAAAAGCATCAACTTCATTGATTGATTGTAATACTAATATGTTTACCTATGTTTTCAACAATATTTAATTTATATCTTGGTGGCTAGTGGACCTATCCATAATTTCATAGAGTTTCTGCTAACAGTACTTTGCACAATATTCTTCATAAACCACTAGCTGCTTTCCCACATAATCTTTGTCATAACCATGATGAGTGGTGAGAATGGAATGAATCCTATTGAAATGAGTATCATTAGTCCTCGGAAAGAAATATGCCAAGCTTGAGATTTGAACCAGCGAGCTTCTGTTCTCAGGTCTTATACGTTATCAGCCATAAGCATGTAGACCATCCTTTATAGATGCCTACATTCCAGAAAATGTGCAAATGAAGTAGTCGTTAAAAGTTGAGAGAAACTTCTTCAAAATTTTATTACCAAGTTTTCAATGGGAGAAAATTTGCTCCGCTTTCCCTGTCAAATCAATAGTTATTTGCAGACAAAATGTGGCTGGCTTCTACCAAGGTGGAAATGCCTCTGACAATCAGGCAAAAATTAACCCTTTAATACCACACAATCCTGTGTTTTAACAACACTGAGACAACCGTGAGAGGCTTTTGAAAAGATTGTGGGAAAAGGAGAAAATGCTGGTAACCAGCATTTTCTCCTTTTCCCACAATGTTTTCTACTCTATCCAAGGCAGCAATCATCATCCAAACTAAATTCACTATGTTGTCTGCAAAATTAATGCTTTCAATTTAGTCGAGTCCAAAATTTTGTCTTTCAGTAAAGAGCTAAGCCTTTTCCAAATAATTCTGTATCTTAGATAATCACCCTGTACAAGATGGCTCTAGAAAACATTGTTGAAAAAGGAGAAAATTTAGCTGGTAACTAGCATTCTCCTGCATTTTCTACCTTGTTTAATTCTTTACTAAGTAATGTAATTTTAGGATTCACAAAAATGGCCATTTACCCTCAACATGAAAATATTTCAGACTTGCCCGTACTTTATTTAACCCTTTACCACAAAATCAAGAGTTTTACCAACCTTAACCCTTTACCACACGAAAAAATTTTAGACTGGTCCAAATTGAAAGCATTTGCAGACGACAAAATAAAGGTGACTGAAAAATTAAAATTTGGTTTGGGAAGACTAGAAAACACTGTGGGAAAAGGAGAAAATGCTGGTTACCAGCATTTTCTCCTTTTCCCACAATGTTTTCCAAAGGCTTCTTTCTCAGGGGCGTCAAAAGTAGGGATTGTGTGGTAATGGGTTAAGGAAAAAGCCTTTTGAAAACATTGTGGGAAAAGGAGAAAATGCTGGTCATTTTTCATTTTCCAACAATGTTTTCTACCCTATCAAACCAAATTCCATCATTTGAGCCACATTAAATTGTCAGTAAATGCCTTGCATTTGTACCAGTCTAAAATTTTGTTGTTTGGTAAAGAGTTACAGCCGTTTGCAGACAACAAATTAACCATTTACTACATAATCCAAAGTTTAAACAACCCCGACAGAGTTCAAGGCCTTTCAAAATATATGAGCCATGCTCTGTGAAAAGGGGGCTTAATGCGTGTGCGAAAAGTATCGACCTAGGTCAGCCTGCGCAGTCCACGCAGGCTGACCTGAGCCGAAACTTTTCGCTATTTGTCAATTTTCCGTATATCCAAGGACCAGTTTCCCCAGAGATTAAGTCGGTTCTTAAAAAAAGTGGTTATTATGGATCCATAACTATGTGATGGCTTGCTTGGCATAATGCATCACAGAGATGCATGAAGCCCCCTTTTACCAGAGCATGGCTCATATAAAACATGAAAACATAGTGGGAAAGGTAACCAGATTTTCCTCTTTTGTTACAATGTTTTCCACCTAATCCAGGTCAAATCCCATCAATTGAGCCATATTCAGTTTGTCAGCTGCAAAATTTTAATGCTTTCATTTGTTTAAGTCTAAAATTTTGCGGTTTTGTAAAGAGTTACATGCACATTAGTTGGCTTTCTCTTTGGAAGAGTAAAAAACCTTTTCATAAAAAGAGAAAATGACCATTACTAGCATTTTCTAGCTTTCTGATGCCATTTCGAAAACCTTAATCTTCATTGGTAGAAAACTTCAGTGTTTGGTATAGGGTTAAAGCCTTTACAAGACGAAAAAATCTGAGCCTTGTCCAAACTGAAAATATTTGCATATGACAATTTCATTGTGGCTCAAATGGTGCAATTATTCTTTGACAGGGTAGAAAACATTGTGGGAAAAGGAGAAAATGCTGGTTACCAGCATTTTCTCCTTTTCCCACAATGTTTTCAAAAGGCTCTTCCTCAGATTCCTTAGAAGTCTGCATTGTGAGTTAAAAGGTTAATTGGTAATTAATTGACCTCTTTCTATCAAGAGAAACAATTATGTCATACTGCCCTACCCACCCCTGAAAAATCTAAGGATTTCAATGAAATCTGATATAGTAACTATAATGTTGAAGGCAAAGTTCCTTTGTCTTGTATGACCAATCCCTTTTCTTTAGTCAAACTGAGGCAACACAGTCCTTAATTAACCCTTTACTTCACAATGCCAACTTTCAACAACCCTGAGGACGAAGACTTTAGAAAACATAGTCGGAAAAGGAGAAAATGCTGGTAACCAGCATTTTCTCCTTCTCCCACGTTTTCTGCTCTATCAAGTAAAAATTGTGTCATTTTTGCCACCTTTTAAAATGTCGTCTGCAATTTCTTTCAATTTGGACAAAGCTAAAATTTTGTCCTCTGGTAAACAGATAAGTAACCCCTTTCCCAAACAACAAATTTTAGACACTTTCAAATTCAAAACATTTGCAGACAACAAATTCAATTGATAGAAATGAGCTTAAGCTCTCTGATACGGTAGAAAACATTGTGGAAAAAGGAGAAAATGCTGGTTATCAGCATTTTCTCCTTTTCCCACAATGTTTTCGAAAGCCTTCTTTCTCCTGGTCATGAAAACCCGGAAAACTTTGGAAGAGGGTTAGCTAATCAGAACTATAGTTGCTCAGCAGGTTTCAAGCAAGATCAGACTGCACATAATTTGAAGTCTGATCTTGAATCTACACTGTCTGCTATGCCGAGACAATCTGGCCCCTAAGAGGTATCAAAATGTCAACCATTTTGTATGTTCTACCATAATTTCAACAGTATTTCAGTCAACTGACGCCTGTAAGTTCATTGATTCTTATCTCTCCTGGGTTTCACCAGTACCAGATTGAGGATTTAAAGTGACTTGCCCAAGTACAATCTACAGGTAAACTTAGTGCCTCAATATAGCAACGAACCTGGGATCTCCAGGTTTCCAATCCTTTAACCTCACTTCTGAGCCCCAGTAGCTCAGTCAGTAGCGTACAGGAACTGAGAACAGGAGGTCCCTTGTTTGATCCCTGGCTCGGCCAATTTCTTTCCAAGGACTGATGATAGTCTTTGCGACAGGATTCATTCCTCTCCCACCGCTGACCATTGTCTTGACGATGGTTATGTGGGAAAGCAGCCAGTGGCTTGGAAAGAAAATTGTGCAGAATACTGGTAAAAGAGACTCCAGGAAAGCATGTATAAGGGCACTGGCCACCCCAGTATAAGTGAAATAATGTTGAAAACTGTGTTAAATACCAAACAATCAATCAATCGCTTCTGAGCCTTGCAGGACCTCTAGAACACCATTACAACACAAAAGCAATGAACCCGTGAAGCCCAACCATGAAACTTATATCACAGGCTCTGATGTAATCTTGATGAAATATTATCAGAAGGTATGGCATTTCTCAAGCAAGAAATGAAGTGTAACAATCTAATAACATAATTATAATAAAATAATTTTTCATTACCCCTTTAGTCTTTACCATGGCACAAAATTTAAGACTTGTCCAAATTAAATCCATTTGCAGACAACAAACTGAAGAATTTGTATAGAAAGGATAGAAAACATTATGGGCAAAGGAAACAAGAGCATGGCATGCGGATGCCAACCTTTGGCTTCAGTTGCTTTTAAGTGAAAACTCAAAATTTTCAAAAAGGACAACTAGCATTTTATCTTTTTCCAACAACTATTTCTATCCTACCCAAAAACATGATCTATGATAAGAGCCATATTTGATAATGATTGTGTCATCTGAAAAATACTTCAACTCTTTACCAAGCGACAAAATTTTGGACTGGACCGAATTGAAAGCATTTGCAGACGACTAAAATAATTGTAGATCAAGTGATGATTTCTGTCCTTGATTGGATAGAAAACATTGTGGAAAAAGGAGAAAATGCTGGTTTCCAGCATTTTCTCTTTTTCCAAAAATGTTTTCAAAACCTTTATTTCCAGGGTTATTAAAACTAGGGACTGTGTGGTTAAGAGTTAACCCTTTTCCACACAATCCTAATTTTTAACGACCCTGAGGAAGAAGCCTTTCGTAAACGCTGTATGAAAAAGAGAAAATGTTGGTAACCAACATTTTCTTTTTTTCCCCTTCAGTGTTTTCTACCCTAACAAAAACAAATTTTGAGTCGCACTCATGTTGTCTGCAAATGCTTTCAATTCAGACATGTCTAAAATTTTGTCGTTTTGTAAAGGCTTAACTCTTTACCACAAAAGTAAATCACAGACCTGTCCAGACTGCAAGCATTTGCATAAAACAGCTCTAATGTAGCCCAAATAACGGAACTTGTCCTTGATGGGGTAGACAACATTGTGGAAGAAGGAGAAAACTAGAGCTGTCACTGAATGTGACTTAATACCCCCGCCAGCGCTTTGACAGAAACAGGCAATTATTTGTACACAGACAGACACATGGACGGACACACGGACGGACAAACGGATAGACAGGCTGATTCCAGTATACCCCCGAAAACATTCGTTTTGCGGGGGTATAATAATGGTTACCAGCATTTTCTCTCTTTTTCACAATGTTTTTTTAAAAGATTTCTTTTCCAGGGTCGTAAAAACTCAGCACTGTGTCGTAAAGAGTTAAGGAACCAAACTTGAAGAATGCTTATTTTCAAACTTGCTTATCTCCGTTATCACCCATCTGTTAGATATTAACTATAATATATCATTATGTCACTGAAATGGAGACTGAAATATCAAATTCTCTCCGAGATTTTCATATTTTCTTATAAATATTATTTTTTCATCAAATTCAACCCTTTATCTCTTTTCCAAACAATCCAGTGTGTTCACTAAACTGCAAAAAAAGTTTTTTTAAGTACTGTGGAAAAAGAAGAAAACGATGGTAAACCACTTTTTCTCCTTTCTTCATGAAAACTCACAGCTGGTCTTAGTCCAGAGCTCCAGATAAGAGAGAGTGATGATATTCTAAATCCATTATTTCTCTGCAAACCGTATGTTGTGGGTACTCATTAGAATCGTCTCAATGAGACGATTCTAAAGAGTACCCACAACATATAGTTTAATGGAGGGTAATTAATATTTTCAATTTTGAAATCAAAATCACTCCATCTGGAGCTCTGTCTCACCATGATACAGTGGCCATGATTTTCTCCTTTGACTCCAGATTTTTTTTTCTAAATTTTGTGTTTGATAAAGGATTAAAGAGGTATTTTAGATACTAATCATGGCTGAGCCATCAAAGTGAAAACCCAGAGCAGGCCTGTCTCTCCATGATACAGTGGCCTAATGAGAAACCCATCTTGTATGCCATAACAAATAAAACGGTCCACTGGTCAAAATATGAACACCCTTCAGCTATCATCTCAGTAAGAATTTATTTTCCCTTAATCCTTTACCGAACATTCCCAATTAAATGACCCCAAAAGAAAGGGCTTTTTTACAAAAAAAAAAACATTGTGCAAAAAAGGAGAAAATGCTGGTCACCAGAAACCAATCTAATTTCATGCCTGCAAATGTTTTCAATTTCAACATAATCATTTGTTAAAATTCATCATTTGTGGTGTCCTTGGTTGCGAGGTAAAGTGTCGGCCTCGTAACCATAAGGTCCTGAGTTCGATACCCAGGTGAGGGTGTCAACTTTGGGATCTTTCACTGCCCCACACATTTGGCGCAAGTACAGGTGTAGTTCCCAGGAAGCAGAATTGAGAGAGATTAGTATAAGTTGTACGAACTTGTTTCTCAATTGATGTAAAATAAATATGTTGAAGCTAAACTAACATTATCATTTGGTGTAAGGGTAAATCAAATCCTGGCTATCAACTTATGAGTCAACATTGGCCGATAACTCACCCATGTTCATGCATTTTGGGATGGCTGCATCTGATACGAGTATGAAATCATTGCGACCAATGGAAGACTACCTAGGCCTATAAAAAAAATATTTGTGTTTATGGTTTCGGCCCAAGATACTGTAGGTAGGGTAGGTAGGGATTTTTTTTTTCAAGAAACTTTTTAAATGGACCATGTTCCGTTATCCCGCCAGACAGATTCTTTTTTGTTTTAATCATAGGGTAAAAAGTTTAGGGTCGGTAGCATTTTCTATGTAGGGTCAGGAAACCCTAAACAAAGGTACTTTTTTGATAGGCCCCAAAGTAAATTATTTCCCTTCAGGCCATACAGTTTTCTAAATCAAGATAGTGTATTTATCTATAAATATAAAAATTTGTAATAGTCATTCTTCTTTGCGTGAAAAGAAAACAATAATTTCATACTCTTTGAACTTAGTTTAACCGCAAAATCATGGCTCATTCAATAGTTTAACCCATTTCCCAAACTATTTTTGTCCCCTCCGAATCCAGTGAGATATTTAACCCTTTACTATACGACAAATGTGTAGACTTTGCCAAATTGAAAGCATTTTCTGAGGAATATTCAAATGTGGCTGAAATGGGGGAATTCGTCTTTAATGGGCACGAAAACATTGTGGGGAAAAGGAGAAAATGCTGGTTACCAGCATTTTCTCCTTTTCCCACAATGTTTTCAGAAGCCTTGTCCTCAGGGTCGTTAAAGCTCGTCATTGTGTGGTAAAGGCTTAACAGTTTTTCACCCAAGCCTGGGAGTCTACACAACATCACAGACAACAACAAAAAGAATCAACTCTTTATAAAACAATCCTATGTTTTAATACCTTTGAAGAATATTTTTTTAAAACATTGTGTGGAAAGAAGACAATGCTTGTTACTAGCATTTTCTCCTCTTCCCACAAGGTTTTCTACCCTTTCAGAGACAATTTCCTTCACTCTTTACCAACCAACAAAATTTTAGACTTGCCCAAATTGAAAGCAATTGCTGAAGAGAAATTAATGGTAGCTCAAAAATTGAAATTTGATTTTGAAAGTATAGAAAACATTGTGGGAAATGGAGAAAAAGCTGGTTTCCAGCATTTTCTCCATTTTCCACAATTTTTTCATAAGGCTTCTTCCACAGCGTCGTGAAAACTCGGGATTGTGTGGGAAAGGGTTAAATGATCCACATTTGGTTTGTCATCTACAACAGTTTTGAATACAGACAAGTCTAAAATTTTGTTGTTTAGGTAAAGAGTTAAATATGGCTAAGATCCTGGGATTTGTCTTTGAAAGGGTAGAAAACATTGCTGGAAAAGAAGAAAATGTTGGTAACCTTTTTTTAATAAATCTGCAAATGTTTTGATTATGGACACCTAAAGTTTTGTTTTTTGGTCATGCTAAAGTTACATTATCACTATTATCTTTAACCAATGAATAATTCTAAATACGTTCATTTCCATATTTGGAAAAATAAAAACAATAATTTCAACAAAGATCAAACATAAATGGGTAAAAACCAAGAAAACTTCTTGTTTTTTGTCCTTTAATATTTCAAGGTTGAATTCACACAAATTATTTCATTCATTAAAATGCACAAGGGGGCATGTTTGGAATCTCTTATCACATTGCACGACACCTTTTGCCATTGTTCAAAACTTGACAAAAAGCCTTCTCTCTTATCTAACTTCTTCAACATACAGTGTACAACATGATCAGACTGCACAAATCATGGAGTCCGATATTAACCCTTTACCAAACAATGACGACTTTTTGATGACCCTGAGAAAGAAGCCTTTTGAAAACATTGTAGGAAAAGGAGAAAATGCTGGTAACCAGCATTTTCTCCTTTTCCCACCATGTTTTCTGCCCTGTCAAAGCCAAATTGGATAATTTGAAGTACAACTTCTTTCGAGTTGGCTAAGTCTAAAATTTTGTTGTGTCGTAAAGAGTTAAATCTGTTCTGTCAAATATTTTCTGGTAGAAGGAAAACAACAGTTGAACTTCATTACTTTGGTCTTTCCTGCAAATATGAGTAATCTTTTACCAAACAGTCCCTCCCCTGTTTTAACAAATCTGACAGTTATCACATAATTATGTTTCCATAAAAACCACTTTATTGAACCCTAACTCTTTACGAAATGACAAAATTTCAGACTTTAATCCAATTTGACGGCATTTGCAGACAACAATATAAATGTGACTCAAAAATTGAAATTTGTTTAAGGAAGGGTAGAAAACATTTTGGGACAAGGAGAAAATGCTGGTTACCAGCATTTTCTCCTTGTCCTACAATGTTTTGCAAAAGGCATTTTCCTCAGGGTCCTTAAAACTTGGAATTGAATGGTAACGGGTTACTCTACTAATAAAGTAAACTAAAGACCCAGTCAATGATTAAAACCCATAGTTCATTATTTAAAAATTTTGCTGGCTGGAGAAATCTGACTGTTTCAGACAGTATAGATCCAATATCAAACTGCATATCCTGTGCAGTCTGATCTTGATCTACACTGTCTGCAAAAGCCCAACAGTCAATCTTAGCAGCTTTAAAGTTAAAAACCGACAGAATCATTTGGTAGAATTGTCCTTTGACATGCAATACATTAATTGATAGCAAAGAGAATCGACCATTGTCAGCCTGCATGGACTGTGCAGGCTGACATAGGGCAATACTTTTCGCAGATGCAGGAAACCCTTTTTTCACAGAGCATGGCTAAAATTGTTGGTTTAACCCTTTACCACAAAATGCAGAGTTTTAATGACCCTGAGCAAGAAGCCTTTTTAAAACATTGTGGGAAAAGGAGAAAATACTGGTTACCAGCATTTTCTCCTTTTCCCACAATGTTTTCTACCCTTCCTAGACTAAATTTTACTTTACTGAGTCACAATCATTTTGTCGTCTGCAAATGCTTTCAATTTGGACTAGTCTAAAATTTTGTCATCTGGTGAAGGGTTAAGGTTTAGAATGAAACCAACAACCCTGAACCTACAAGGCAAGAGTGGTCTACTAGTCAAAGACTAGTAATTCTTCATGCATGACTAACTGAAAATGATCCACCACTGATAACGACTAACAAAGAACAATCTGATAGCCTTATCAAACTCATGGAGTTTCTTGAACAGACAAATCTTGGAAAGTGCCCAGGATGATATCATAAAAACAGCAAAACAAACACCTCTAAGTGCAGAACAAGGTTGGTAAACTCTTTACAAAACGAAGAAATTTTGTTTCCACCAACTGATTAATTGATTGATTGTATGGTGTTTAACACTGTTTTCAACATTATTTCAGTTCTATCGCGAGTTATTTCAGGATTAACCCTTTACCTCACAATCCTGAGTTTTAACAACCATGTGAAAGAAGCCTTTTGAAACCATTGTGGCAAAAGGAGAAAATGCTGGTAACCAGCATTTTCTCCTTTTCCAACAAAGTTTTCTTCCCTTTCAAATAAAAATGTTTTTCATTTGGGCACATTTCATTTGTCGTCTGTAAATGCTCTTAGTCTGGACAAGTCTAAACTTTCTTCATGTAGTAAAGGGTTACGGCACACAAAGTAACCAATCACAATCATATCATAACACACTCACCTTGATAATGTGACCAGAAGTTGTCCCAACAAAGGCTACTGTGTTACCAGAATGGACCGCCACGGTGATTGCCGAAGCTGTTTTACTGAATGTACATGCTGCCTTTGCATTGATGGGAATTTTTCCATCGATGGGGTAGTTCACTTGGTGACCTCCACAGTAGTTATCATCGACAGTTAAAGTCTGCAACAGTGCAAGAAAAATTACTCTCATTATCAATTCTAACATGACACATGACAAAGTGCAACAGAAGCATGCAAAAATGAAAATCATTCTATATAAAGTGACCTCATTATAATGACCTACTTTTTGATGTGTTGTGACCCAATTTCAAACTTGTCTGATATTTCATGCAAACCTTTATGACCAAGTTTCATGTATATCAGACTGAAAGTGTAGCCTCTATTAACTGCACGCAGTGTTTTTCTCAGATTTGGCCATGTGACCTACTTTTTGACCCCAACCGACATTTTCAGACTTCAAGATCTCATCAAACAAGCATTCTAGCCATTTTCATTAGTATCAGGCTGAATGTGTGGGCCCTATAGTGCACACAAGGTTTTCTCAGATTTGGCCTTGTGACCTACTTTCTGAACCGACATGACCCGATTGCAAACCTGTCAGGCTCTATAGTGCACACAAAGTTTTTCTCAGATTTGGCCTGGTGACCTATTTTTTTAACCAATATGATCCGATTTCAAACCTGTCAAAGAAATCATCAAGACAAACATCCTGACCAAGTTTCATGAATTTCAGACTGAAAATGTGGCCTCTAGAGTGTTCACAAGGTAAATGTTGACAACCGCACAACGGACGACGGACACAACACGATCATGAAAGCTCACCTTGAGCACTCTGTGCTCAGATGAGCTAAAAGCTGAATGATACCAACCTCACTCCATATTAAATATTCAAGTCATCTAAGCAATCAACATCAAAGTAAATCACTCTCACTGAAAACTGAACATTTTCGATCCAAAAAACTTAAATACCCAACACCAATCATGTAATAACACAGTTTAATTATCAAGGGAGCATAATGTAAACAAAAACATATCTGTTTTAACCCTTTACCACATGAAATTTTAGACTTGACCACACTGAAAGCATTTGAAGTCAACAATTTAAATGTAGTTCAAATGATGATTTCTGTCTTTGATAGGGTAGAAAACACTGTGGTAGAAAACACTGTGGGAAAAGAAGAAAATGCTGGTTACCAGCATTTTCTCCTTATCCCACAATGTTTTCAACAGCCTTCCTTCCCATAGTCATGAAAACCAGGGATTGTTTGGTAAAAGGGTTAAGTGAACATCAATTATTTTGCTTGATCAGTATTATATAAGCTTTAATCACATTGACTTCATGTTCCAACATGGAAAACTTGTGGCCCCAGGTCAGAGCCGATTTTGACCCCAGGGCTATAATTTGAGGTCCATTAGATAAAGCTACTCACCAAATTGACTAGCCCTATGCTTTATGGTTAGGAACCAAAAGATTTTAAAGTTTTCACTATATAAGCCCGTGTAAAACTTGTGACCCTCAGACCTGGGCCACTTTTGACCCCAGGGCTAGAATTGGATGAATTCCGACAGCGGTCTATTCGATGACGCTACATGCCAAATTGGGAGCCCTTTGGCATTATGTTTCTGGACAAGAAGATTTTTACAGATTTACACTATATTCCAATTTTGTTGTCAAGCCAACCAGAATTTTAACTAGAATCAAATTCTTTGAAGGAAGTTTTAAGAGGGCTATATAAAGAAACATTTCTGTGAAGTTTCATCAAAATTGGGTAGGTTCAGAGAAGATGTTGGAATAGAAGTTAACCCACCAACACACAACGGACAAATGGCCTTGACATAAGCTCACCAGCCTTCAGGCCAGTTGAGCTAAAAATGAATGTACATGACATATGGTAACTAAAAGTCTTTCTCACCCCGTCTGTCATGTGGAAGACATTGATTCAATACTTTATAGGCAAATTTTAACCCTAAAATAGCATTGTTTTGACTTATTTCAATTTGCTGTTTCCCTTTTGATAAAATTTCATCAAAAGGGTCGCAGCAAATTGGAGTAAGCCAAAACAATGCTATTTTAACCCTTAACAACAAAACCAGAGTTGAACAACCCTGGAGAGGAAGATTCTAGAAAACAAGGTGACCAGCATTTTCTCTTTTTCCCACAATATTTTCTATCCTTTGAAAGTATGAAAGACAAATTTCATGTTTTGAGTAACATTTCGTTTGTTGTCTGCAAAAGCTTTCAGTTTGGGAAAGGCTAAAATGTTTTTGTCTATAAAAGAGTTAACCCCTTACCCAACAATCCATGGTTTTCACGACCCTGAGGAAGAAGCCTTTTCCCACAATCTTTTCTACCCTAACCCAAAACAAACTTCAAATTTTGAGTTATATTAATTTTGTCCTCTGCAAATGCTTTGAATTTGGACGAGTCTAAAATTTTGGTAACCAGCATTTTCTCCTTTTCCCACAATCTTTTCTACCCTAACCCAAGACAAACTTCAAATTTTGAGTCATATTAATTTTGTCGTCTACAAATGCTTTCAATTTGGATGAGTCTAAAATTTTGTCGTTTGGTAAAGACTTAAAGTTGAACAGAGTGCTACATACCACTGTCTTAGAGCACGGCTGTGGTGGCACAATATGCTGAGGTCCTTTATTCCCAATTCCTTCAAAGCACTGTTGTATGTTCTTTGTAAATATAGCCCTGATATTTCTCAACGGATAGACACATACAGCTGAATGGCCTCCTGGAGTATGGGGATTTGTGTTCCCTGTTGCGAACACAACATACAGGACATCTTCTGTTGTCGTTATTTCTAGAGCCCGCGCAAGATGGATACCAGCCTTGCCAACGTAAGCTGCCTGACTTAAGTTATACAACACATTTTCATGCCAGCACTGCAGATACACTTCTGCATAGGAGTAATATTTGTCATCGTCCTGGCAGACTCGTAACATCTTTGTGACATAGTTCTCTGTATTTGGACTTTGTTTTTGGACTGTAACAAAATAGCTGAAATTTTCTGATCCAAAACCATAGATGAAATACACATGAAAAGATTCTCGGAGTGTGGCCTCAATCTGAATTTGAGATTTATGAAATGGGTCACGGTACACAAGCGCAAAATCAGACAGTCTGCGTGTTGCCACTGATGGGATTTTTTCGCGATAGTTACCATTTATAGTGTAGGACACACCACAGTATAAGGCATTCCCTTGATGCTTTGCTTTCGTTTGTATAGGCCCTGGAGCAATAAACAGGAAAGTGGTTGCTGTTTCATTATTGGCCACAACAGGAAAGAGGTTGTCATCCTCTTTGTGGAGGGTTGTCAAGTTATATTTTCCACATACACCCTGATACAGATTTGTACAAGCAATTAGGTTTTCGCTTTCATAGTCGATCAACAGAGCCTTGGTGTAAACTTTGGTATCAACCAGTGGAAGATCACACTCTAAGATACTAGGAGAGGGCGGACATTTAAAGTTGTCTCTTTTGGGGCCAATTTGAACTGTCTCTTTTTCTGTCAGATCTTTGTCAAATATATACAACCGGTTAACTGCAGCAACATACAGCTTCCCAGTTTGTTTGTGCATGACCATGTGGTTGAACTCTCCGCCGAGCGACTGGTCAATCTCAAATTTGTCCTCAAGGTATGATACTTTAGCCTGGGTCAAGGTCACCCATACAAGGATCACCAAGGTCAGACTCCTGGTAACTATTTTTGCCATAGCTTAGTGGCTTTTAGCACAACCTTTGTGTCTTTCTCATCTCTCTGAAAAAGAAGAGAAGATAATCCAGTTAACTCCTTACCACACACTTCCAACATTTAACTACCCTGAGGAAAACAAGAATTGGAAAACTATGTGGAAAAAGGAGAAAATGCTGGTAACCAGCATTTTCTCCTTTTCCCACATGGTTTTCGAAGGCTGTCTTCCTCCACACTGTCAGAACATTGTTTTGCTCAGGAAAAGATTAACGCTTACAGCACTGAATTAATAAAATAGACGGCAGAGCTCCAGATAAGAGGGGGTTGATGGTATTCTATAAATCCATTATTTCTCTTCCAAACCCTATATTGATGGTACTCATTAGAATTGTCTCGATGAGACGATTCTAATGAGTACCCATAACATAGTGTTTAGTGGAGAATAATTAATGTTTTCAATTTTGAAATCAAAACCACTCCCACTATCTGGAGCTCTGAGACGGGTTCAATGATAAAAAATATCTGAAATACAGAATTTTCATTTTTTTGGTCAGAATTTGTAACAAAGTAGCAGACAGTGTAGATCCAAGATCAGACTGCACTTTCTGAACAGTCTGATCTTGATCTACACCTTCTGAAAAAACAACTTAAATCAGTTCCAGCGCTTCATGGGTTAAAGTAAGGAAATTATAACTGTAAACTTCAAACAACTGACTGTCATATCTTATACTCTAATATTTCATGTCATATTAAGAAATATGCAGAGAATGCAACTAAAAAGGGATGTTCTCTTTCTTTCAAAGGTATCCTTAACTCCTTACCAAACAATTCAATGTTTTTTAACCCTTTTACCACACAATGACCATTTTTAATGACCCTGGGAAAGAAGCCTTTTGAAAACATTGCGGGAAAAGGAGAAAATGCTGGTAACCAGCATTTTCTCCTCTTCCCACAATGTTTTCCACCCTAGCAAAGAAAAATTGCACCATTTCAGCCACAATGAAATCCCTCGGAAAGAAGCCTTCTGAACACATTGTGGGAAAAGGAAAAAATGCTGGTAACCAGCATTTTCTCCTTTTCCCACAATGTTTTCTACCCTTTCAGAGAAAAATTGCACCATTTGAGCCACAATGAAATTGTCGTCTGCAAATGCTTTCAATTTGGACAAGGCTAAAAATTTTATCGTCTGGTAAAAGGTTAACTCTTTACTAAACAACAAAAATTTCAACATGTCCAAATTGAAAGCATTTGAAGATGACATATTAAATGTGACTGAAAAATTTAAATTTGTTTTAGAAAGGGTAGAAAATATTGTGGGAAAAAGAGAAAATGCTGGTTACCAGCATTTTCTCTTTTTTCCACAGTTTTTTCAAAAGGCTTCTTTCTCAGGGTCATTAAAAGTCGGGATTGTGTGGTAAAGAGTTAACCCTGAAGGAAAGGCCTTTTGAAAAGATTATGGGAAAAGAGGAAAATGCTAGTACCCATCAAATTCTCCTATTCCTACACTGTTTTCCATTTATTGAGCTAGATTTAATTTTTCATATGGTCAAGACTTAAATTTGGTGTCTAGTAAAGAGTTAGAATTGTTTTGGACAGTATCTCACAACATTATGTGACAGCACAGATTTCAATGATCAAATTTGTCATATTAAGCAGTCTGATCTTAATTTAAATGGTTCACAAGTTCACTTAAGATTTATCCAAGCAGTCAAGGATTTAGACTGATTGACATATTAAATGGAGTTTAACACCGTTTTCAACATTATTTCAGTTATATTGTGGCAGCCAGAGCACCTATTCATGCTTTCCTGGAGTTTCTTTAGCAGTACTCCACACAATATTCTATCCAAGGAACTGGCTGCTTTTCCAAATAACTATTGTCAAAACAACGGTCAAAGGTGAGAGAGGAATGAATCCTGTCACAATGACTATCATCAATCCTCGGACAGAAATTGTCCGAGCCTGGGATCAAACCAGGGACCTTCTGTTCTAAAGTCCTGTACGCTATCCACTGAGCTACGGGACTCTTCATCAAGGATTACGACATTGAATTGAGCTTTTCCCCTGTGAGACACAACACGCCTATAAATATCGTAACCCTGATAGCTATATTTACATCTTTAGTAATACAAGACAAACATTCTGACCAAGTTTCATGAATATTGGACTGAAATTGTGGCCTCTAGACTGCACACAAGGTTTTTGTAAGATTTGTCAAAATATTTTACTTTTTGACCCACTTTGAAATTTATTCAAGATATTATCAATACAAATATTCCGACGAGTTTCAAGTGTATTGGACTGAAAATATGGCCTCTAGATGTGCACATAAGATTTTTCTAAGATTTGTCCCAGTGACCTACCTTTTGACCAAACTTTGAACTTGGTCGTGATATCATCAAAACAATGATTCTGACCTAGTTTCATGAACACTGAACTGAAAATGTGGCCTCTGAGTGCACACAAGTTAATTGTTGAGGTCTGGATGATGCACAATGTACAATGGACACAGTATGATCACGAAAACTCACCTTGAGCAATTGGTGCTCAGACTAGTAACAAACCTTACAAAGTTTTCTAAAGCAGGTTACAACAAATTTCTACCTTATCATAGAACTTATGTTCATTTGTATCAATTTCAAACTTGATGTCTGCAGATGCCTCTAATGCTGACGAGTCTAAAATTTTTGGTTTTTCCTTTAACCCTTAGGCTGGTAAGCTCGACTCGCTGACATTTTGCGGACAGTGTAGATCAAGAATGTGCAGTCTGATCATTGATCTACACTGTCCGATAAGGAGATAATATTCCCAAAAACATAACTTTGAAATAGCACTACTTAAGTTTTTTCTATCGAATTGAAAATTTCATATAAGTTATTTAGCAGGATAAGGATTAAAGAGAAAAAAAAAATTATGAACATTGTGAAGGATAGATGAGTCAAAAGATGATGGTCATAATCACATTTTTTTTCCCAAAGCATGTCATCTGATACTAATCCACTTATCAGATAAGTGGATCACTCTACTCTGATGTACTCAGCAACATCCCTGAATATCCTTTCCATGCATCTTTATCCTTTACTATTCACTCCCATGCAGTGTTCCCACTAGCCTTTTATTTCAAGGGTACATTTACCCCCTGAGCTGTAAATCTGGGAGTAAGATTTCATATCAGAGGGTATGACAATAATGGTTCTCAACTAGAGGTAGTGCAATCCATATTGATGATTAGCAGTAAAAAAGTCTGTTATTTCAAGATATTTGTGGAAATTTGCTGCTTAAAGTCATTAAAAAGCTGGAAAGATGGTCTGAAGTGACTCTGATGGGACAATATCAAAAGGAACATTTTGTTGTGTCATGGGTTGCCACGTTTTCTTGCACCGATCAATTTTTCATGTCTGTTAATTTATGGATAGGTATTTCCGCATGATTTGACAAAAATTTGTCAATAAGGGTAACAAGTAACTTCAAAATCTGTCAATTTACACAAGATAAGCGGATAATGGCCTTTTTGTCCATGTATTTTCTTATGAGAGGTCTCGCATGTAACCAAAATTTGTTACATGAATTTCAATTCTATAACGTGATTTACACATTAATTTGCGCGAGTGGAAACACTGCCATGTCTATCTTTTTAAATACTTTCATAACAAATGAGTTTGAAGTTTTTCCAACTAGAATGGTTTAACTCTTTACCACATGACAAAATTTAAAATTTCTCCAAATTGAAAGCATTTGCTTTTGCCACATTGAATGTGGTGCAATGATACATTTTTCGGTTGAAAGGATAGAAAACGTTTTGGTTAATCCTGTCCAAAATGAAAAATATCAGATTCTTCCAAACTGAAATAGTCTGCGGGCGACAAACTCAAAATTAATACAAATAAATTAAAGTTCTCTGATAAAGCAGAGAGAAAGGGTATAAAGCACAATGGGAAAGAGGGAAATGCTGGGCACCAGTATTTTCTTCTTTTCCCACAAAGTTTTCAAAATTCCTCTCCCTTAGGGTCATTAAAACTTGGGATTGTGTGGTAAATGGTTCAGTCCCAGCCTCAGAGGTCTGGAGTAAGAACCAAATCATTCAAAGAAGCTGGAAATATTTCTATCCATACCATCACCAAGCCATGGTAGCTTAGTTTCTATCATACAGGACTTGAGAACGGGGTCACTGGTTTAATACCTGGCTGGGCCAATTTCTTTCCAAGGATTGAAGATGGTCATTGCGACAGGATTCTTTCTTCTCTCATCACTAACTATTGTTTCAACAAAGATTATGTAGAAAAGTAGCCAGTGGCTTGGATAGAATATTGTGCGTATTACTGGTAAAAGAAACTCCAGGACAGCATGGATAGGTGCAGTGGTCGCCCAGATAGAACTGAAATAGTTTTGAAAATGGCGTAAAACACCATACAATCAAACAATCAACTATCCATGCCAACACTCCTATGGCCAATATTTACACTCCCATGATAATTAGCCTCAGCGGTCAATTTGGCAGAATAATAGGCATATCAGCCAATTTCATATCTCTTTGATCTTAGTCATTCTGTAAATTAGCTTTAGATGTATCCACTTTTGACCCACGGTTAACTCCTTAGGCCCTAAATAAAAAAATCTGTGTTAAGGATTTCCCTACCCTACCTAGAAAATGCTACCCACCCTAAACTTTTTATACTATGATTGAAGAAAAAATATCTGTCTGGTGTGATTTCAGTACATGGTCCATGTAAAAAGTGTTTGAAAAAAAAAAAGTCCCTACCTATCCTACCTACAGCATTTCAGACCAAAATCCTACAACACAGATATTTTTTGGTTAGGCCTTACTAGGTTTTAGACTTGTTCCAAGTTGAGATAGAAGACAACAAATCAAAATGTGTTTTGACCCTTTTCCACACAATCCCCAGTTTTAACAACCCTGCTGAAAAAAGACTTTAAAAAAATTGTAGGAAAAGGATAAAATTCTGTTAAACAGCATTTTTTCCTTTTCACATACTGTTTTCAAAGACAGTCTTCTTCTTGGTCCTTAACCCTTTACCACACAATCCCAGGATATAACAACCCTGAGGAAAAAGCCTTTGGAAAATACTGTTGGAAAAGGAGAAAATACTGGTAACCAGCATTTTTCTCCTTTTTCCACAATGTTTTCTACCCTATTGAAGACAGAAATCATCATTTGAACCACATTTATTTTGTCGTACAGAAACGGATTCAAATTTGGTTGAGTCCAAAATTCAGTCGTTTGATTAAGGGTAAGAATATAGAATTGTGTGGTAGACTTAACCCTTTACCACACAATGACGACTTTTAACGACCCTGAGGAAGAAGCCTTTTGAAAACACTGTAGGAAAAGGAGAAAATGCTGGTAACCAGCATTTTCTCCTTTTCCCACAAAGTTTTCTACTCCATCAAAGAAAAATTGTGTAATTTGAGTCACTATGAAATTGTTACCTTCAACTGCTTTCAATTTGGATAGGTCTAAAATTCTGCCATGTGGTAAAGGGTTAACTCTTTTACTACTGAATAAATAAATTGCATTTACTCCAAGGTTTGATCATAATCTAGAATGTAGCACTGGATAGTGATGATCAGCGATCAGACTGCACGTTCTGTGCAGTCTGATCTTGATCCACACTGTCCACAAAAGCCTCTGGTGTTGTCTATGGTATGGAAAAAGTTAAAGCTCATGAAGAGAAGAGTTTTTACTATATTGCATAATCCTTCTTAATTTTCCTCTGTGTTTCCTTATTGGTACAACCACACATATATTACCTTTGATATAATGATTCGACAATGCAGCACCTTTTAATATTTTCCTTGTCCCGTTTTTCGTTTCCTTTTTAGTGCAACCACATAACTGCATAATAATATATGATTATGATTATATTGTTATCTGTAATGCAATGGCAAATCTATCGTGAGCAGAGAGAACAAGTTACCTATTCTGACAATTTGCTTATATCATGGACAAAAAATTAATTCCTGTTTCAAGAGACCAACCCTCTAATGCTAACACTTCACCAACAGATTGATTGATTGATTGATTATATAGTGTTTTCAACATTATTTCAGTTTTATCGCCGTGGCTAGTGCACCTATCTATGCATTCCTTGAGCTTCTTTTACCAGTACTCCGCACTATGCAAGCTACTGGCTGCTTTCCCACATAACTATTGTCCAAACAATGGTCAGCTGTGAGAGAGCAATGAATCCTGTCGCAATGACTATCATCAATCCTAGGAAAGAAATTGGTTGAGCTGGGGATCAAACCAGTGGCCTCACATACCCATCATCAAAACAATAGTCAGCTGTGAGAGAGGAATGAATCCTGTCTCAACGACTTTCATCAATCCTCAGAAAGAAATTGGCCAAGCTGGGGATCAATCCAGCGGCCTCCTGTTCTCAAGTCCTGTACCCTACCAACTGAGCTACCAGGGCTTGGCACTTCACCTACAGTTCACACATTTAGTTTTTCACCAGAAGACAAGAGTTTTATTCTATTCAAATCTTAGAGTATTTGCAGACAACAAATTAAATATGGCTCTGGATGGGATTAGGCAGTGAAAGAGTCTAAAGCATTGTGGGAAAAGGAGGAAATGCTGATCAAATAGTGTTTTCAAAAGATTTATTCCCTAGAGTAGTAAAAACATGAACTGCTCCGTACAGGGTTAACCCATTACCACACAATCCCGAGTTTTGACGCCCCTGTAGGAGAAGGCTTTTGAAAACATTGTGGGAAAAGGAGAAAATGCTGGTAACCAGCATTTTCTCCTTTTCCCACAATGTTTTCTTCCCCATCCAAAACAAAAATCATCATTTCAGTTACATTTAATTTGTCGTATGCAAATCCTTTCAATTTGGACCAGTCTAATTTTTTGTCGTGTGGTAAAGAGTTAAATCAAAAACATTAAAAGTCACAGTAGGAAGTGCATTATACCTTGACCATACAATGCCGAGTTTTAACAGCCCTGAGGAAAAAGCCTTGTGAAAATATTGTGGGAAAAGGAGAAAATGCTGGTAACCAGCATTTTCTCCTTTTCCCACAATGTTTGTTCAATCCTACTAAAAACAAAGTCCATCATTTGAGCCACATTTAACTCATTACCACACAATCCAAAGTTTTAATGACCCTAAGACATAAAACCTCTGAAAACATTGTGGTAAAAGGAGAAAATGCTGGTAACCAGCATTTTCTCCTTTTCCAAAAATGTTTTCTAACCTTTCAGAAACAAATCATTTGAGTAACATTTGATTTGTCCTCTCCAAATTCCTTAAACTTGCACCAGTCTAAAATATTGTCGTATGGTAAAATATTAAATTGGCATCTGCATTTGCTTTGAATTTGGACAAGTCTACACTTTTTTATGTGGGAAAGGGCATAACTGCACCTAAGTAAAGTCCAACATGTCATGTGACTGTGATTATGCATTATTTGGAGCCCATTCAAAAATGTTGTACTTTTATGCCCTTAATCTCATACCTTGTGTTAGGCTTTTGGTGTTACTTTTCAATCTATCCAGCCAAGCCCATTGACCCTAAACAAAACAATCCAAAGAAAATGCTCGTCAAAATGTTGTATCAAAAAAGGTGGTCGGTCACCAACAATTTTCTACATTTACCATTTACTTTTCGTACCGTTTTCTACCCTTCAAAAAACAAGAATTTAGTGCTATCACAATTTTGATTCACACTTAACTCTTTACCAAACAACAATATTTTGGACTGGACCAAACTGAAAGATTCTGCAGAAGACAAAATATTGTGGGAAAAGGAGAAAATGCTTGTTACCAGCATTTTCTCCTTTTCTCAAAATGTTTTTCAACAGTCCTTTTCATCAGGGCTGTTAAAAGTCTGGATTGTGTTGTAAAGGGTAAACTTGTTATCAGCAAATGCTTTCATATTGGACAAGTCTAAAGGCTTGGTCAGACCGGCTAATGGATATGTAACGGAGGGAAACGGACAAAAACATGCAGAATTTGGTTATCCGGTGACAAAATTCATCTCCTCTGCCACTCGAGGCTCACGCGATCAGTGTGTGGAGCAAAGAAGCCACACAATGACCGCACGAGTACCGCACATGTAACGGAAAAAACACACTTTTACCGGATATGTACTGGATAATAAACGGTCTATTAACGGATATCACCGTACGAGTAACGGACTTGAATTGGATAAAATAGAAGTGCAACACATGAGAACTGGACAAAACGTTCTTCCAACGTACGATGAACGGAAATGTACCAAACACCAACGTACGAGGAACGTACCGGTCACGTGACATGCCGAGGGTATAAATAGTCAGATGCACCCAAAGTCTGTCATTTGCACGTCTCTGTCCGTTTTGTCCGGTGGAAATTTTTTAACATGCTCAAAACTTCCCACAGGACGGAAGGGACATCTACGGACGTCGCCGGACAAGTAGCGGATTCACCGAATATGAAACAGACATAAAATGGATACGAACAGACACAAACGGATAAAACGACTTCTTATCCATTACTCATCCGTTAGCTCGGTGTGACCAAACCTTAAAGTTTAGATGTGAATGCTTTATACCCATTTACTTTTCGTAAGCATTAGCAAGTAATGAAGTAAAGTCATGTAAAATAATGTGCCTTCAATAGTTAAAATTTTGCTGTGATAGGATTTCAAAAAGTCATTCTTGAAAAAGAAGAAGTGCTGTTACCAGTATTTTCTCCTTTTCCCAAGATGCTTTCCAAAAGCCTCGACTTCATCAGCTTTGTTAAAACTCAAGTTTGCTTGGTTAACCCTTAACCAAACAACAGAATTTTAGACTTGTCTAAATTGAAAGCATTGCAGGCAATAAATTAAATGTAGCTCAAGTGATTGAATTTGTGGCTGAAAGAATACCAGCATTTTCTCCTTTTTTCACAATTTTCTTTTAAAAGCCTCTCTTGTAAGGGTCGTTAAAACTTTGGATTGTGTGGTAAAGGGTTAAGTTGATTGATTGACTGAATGATGTTTTACGCCACTTTCAACATCATTTCAATTATACCACGTCGACAGTTAACATTAACAGGTTTTCCTGGGTTTCACTAATACTAGACAGGGGCCCTGAAATGTCTTGCCCAAGGACACTCCCACGAAAAACCCAGTGGATCCAATGTGGCTCGAACCTGGGGCCTCAAGGTTGTGAGTCCTACACTTTACCACTGAGCCACGTACTGGACCCCATAAAGGGTCAAGGGTAAAACATAAATCATAACTTATAGAAGAAGGCATTGCATTATGTCCCATTTTTCCATGCCCTGCATATTTCTGTAAGTAACACAACACAAAAATACTACTTCAAAGGGTCATTAATCTTCCTAATCGTCTAAACTCTTGGCAGGTGTATACAAAAACTATGCAGATTTACCCCTTCATAAATAAGCAAATGAACTGGACATGCAAACAGTCTGGTAAAAAGACTGGAAAAATGACAACAACGTTGAAAACCAATACCTGTTTGGCATGAATACTTCACCATAACAATACGTGCTACGCTGTACACCAAACCTTAGACTGCATTTTTGGTGCATTCCCTTATATTCTGACACTTTCTGCTTAACATACCAAAATCTATCCATTTGTATGTTTCATTCAGAAAGATCTCCTGTTCTTTAAACTCTAAACAGGAAGATTTTTGAAAACATTGTGGGAAAAGGGAGAAAATGCCTGTAATCAGCATTTTCTCCTTTTTCCCCTACAATGTTTTCTACCCTTTCAAAGACGTCATATTATTTGGTCATCTTCAAAATGCTTCGAATATGGAATAACTCTTTATCATATAACCTCCCTTATTTTCAATGTAATACACCCATTACAAATTTTCTTAGCTTATACACGTTTGATATCATATTTGTGTGACGTCAAAGGCCAAAGGCTCGCTTAATAACATTTCCCTAGACTCGTTTAATAAAATCCTATCTCAAAAGCCAACTCATGTCAGATCCTATATTTACTATATAATCCCGACTTTTAACGACCCTGAAAGAAAATCTGTTTGAAAACATTGGGGGAAAAGGAGAAAATGCTGGTAACCAGCATTTTCTCCTTTTCCCACAATATTTTCTATACTATCAAAGATAAAAATCACCAATTTAGCAACATTTAATTTGTCGTCTGCAAATGCTTTCAATTTGGTCCTGTCAAAAATTTTGTCGTTTGCTAAACAGTTAAGGCCTGAATTTGATACATGGGAAAGAGTCAAGAAACCTGATTGAAAGAATTTCATTCACAATTTTTTATCAAACAAAAATAGTGCCCAGGTTTGACCCTTTCCCAAACTTCATATTATTGACTAATCCAAACTGAAACTGACTACAGGCAAGAAAGTCAAAAATGGTACATGTACAAAGAGCTATTATTCTTTAACAGGTTAGAAAGTATTGTGGAAAAAGGAGAAAATGCTGGTCAACAGCTCTTTCTTCTTTTTCCACATTAATTTCTAAAGCTATCTTTATCAAGGTCACTAACTCTTTCAGGCCAAATACATTAAAACCCGACCTCTTCTGACGGCTCTAAATACAATCAATTGAAAGTTACAAAGATTTTGATTGTATATGCTTGACTAAACAAGCGGACGGTATAGATCAAAGATCAGACTGCACGTTCTGTGCAGTCTGATCTTGATCTATGCCGTCTGCAAAGTCACTGTTTTCACCTGTGGCTCCAAAAGGGTTAAAACTTTAGTAAAGGGTAAACTATATCAAACTCTAAGCTGATTAAATGATTTCCTCATTCAATAATTTGAAGGTATGTCTGGCCAAACCCACATTTAAGTCATAGAACAAAAAGTTTTACAAACCTTAACAAATTACCACACAATCCTGAATTTAAATGATCCACAAAGAAAAAAGCCTTTGAAAACGATGTGGGAACAAAAATTCTACAAACCATAACTAATTACCACACAATCCTGAATTTAAATGATCCAGAAAGAAAAAGCCTTTGAAAACAATGTGGGAAAAGGAAAAAATCCTGGTAACCAGCCTTTTCTCCTTTTCACACAAACAATGTTTCCCCCCTTTTAACAACAGTGGTCGTTTTTTGAGCTAAATGTAATTGTTGGCTTCAAATGCTTTCAGTCTGGACAAGTCTACATTTTTATCTTGTAATACAGGTTAACCCCTTACCAAATAATCCTGAGTTTTAACAACCCTCACAAGATACCTTTTGAAAACATAGTGGGAAAGGGAGAAAATGTTGTTTACCAGCACTTTCTTCTTTACCCACCATGTTTTCTACTATATCAAAAACAAATTCCAGTCATCTGCAATTGCTAAGAAATTGGATTAGTCAAAAATTGTGTCGATTGGTAAAGAGTGCTTCTTATCATAATCAAACTCAGGGCCTCCAGATTAAGTGTCCTACACCTTACCACTGAGCCATGCAGGACCCAAGAGCTCTTAGTACCTTGACAAAAATGTTTCAGAGGTGAACTTTTATTCACATGTTTATAATTACAACCCAAATTACCATGAGAAAAGATGGGGAAATGACCAAATCTTCAATTCATGCATAAGAAGTGCTCTTGATATTGGATGTACCATATCAATCCTTTCCCAAACAAACATCTTCTCCTTTTCCCATAATGTTTCCAAAACTTTGGAAACGGGTTAACATGCAGTTTTATTTATTCTAATCACCGTTTCTCATATTTTTTTGTTTTTGGCCATCAAAGCAAATCTCAGTGGATGTAAGCACAAACTATTATGATCGAAATTAGTCAAGAAATATTCTAATACATGAAGAACTCCTTCCATTTACCACAAGATGGTTAATATCTCTTTACCAAACGACAAAATTTTAAACTTGTCCAAATTCGAAACATTTGAAGAAAACGAATTAAATGGAATTCAAAACATGAAATATGCCTTTCATGGAGAAGACAATACTGTGGGAAAAGGAGTAAATGCTGGTTACCAGCATTTTCTCCTTTTCCCACAATGTTTCAAATAACCAGCATTTCCACCTTTTCCCACGATATTTTCTACCCTTTCAAAGACCAATTGCACGATTGGAACCACATCTACTAGTATTTTGTCATTTGCAAATGCTTAAAACTTGGTCATATCTAAATATTTTCGATATATCCAACTCAAAAAGTCTTCAAACACAAATCAAAATTAATGTCATTTGAATGGTGGAATTTGTTGAAATGGTAGAATGCATTTGCTCGTTACTGGCATTTTCTTCTTTTCCCACAATGTTTTCAAAAGGTTTTTTTCTCCATCATTAAAGGTGTGTATTTAGATTTTTCGCATCTCACCAAATTAAAAAATATCTATATCACTGAAATTTATATGAAAAAACAATACAAATCATCAATAATTTAGAATCACAGAATTACAAAAAAAATTTTTTTTGATGGTGTTCCCTTAAAAGGCTACGTAGCCTCTTAAGGTATTTTTAGATTTCGTGCCAAAAATAAAAAAAAGCATTGTGGGAATGTCAAGTGTCTGGCACATGACTAATAACGCTTAAATTCCATAACATAAACATGTCATTATTTTCCATAATGTCTTCTTCGGACGCTATGTTTGAAGCTTCGTCTGTGTATTTCCGGTATGTACATGAACGAGTTGCTCATGTAAAAATAGACCGTGTTTCCCGTCGGTGTCGACCTAGGCCATAGTAAATCTCTAATTTCTCTTGTTGTCGGATGGTTTTCGACTACTGGTGTTTTATGAATGAAAATTAAAAGGCTTTGGGAGTATAAGGATGATTTTTTTTTGTATTTTTGTAAAATTTTCGTCCCAAAATCTGAAGGGCCACCTTTAAAGCATGTGACTATGTGGTAAATGGGTAAATACAAGGGGCAGTTGTGACTTCAAAATGTAACAAAATCATTCAAAATTCATGAGTAAAACAAATTCATTCAAAATTCATGAGGGAAATGGTTTTATGATACAATGCTCATTTACATTTCACTTACATGTTGTAGCTGTCAACCTTCTTTATTCATTATCAAATCAATTTTAACCCTCAACTCTGCAACAAAGCAATCTTTAGATAATATATTATCTCTTTAGTCCTTTACTACACAATCCCAACTAAATCCTTTACCAAACAAGCCCGGGTTTTCACGACCCTTGGAAAGAAGGCTTTTGAAAACATTGTGGGAAAAGGAGTTAATGCTGGTAACCAGCATTTTCTCCTTTTCCCACAATGTTTTCTGTTCTATCAGAGAGCTTAAGCTCATTTGTACCAATGTTAAATTTGTTGTCTGCTGATGTTTCAAATTTGAAAGAATCTAAGATTTGTCGTTTGGGAAAGGGTTAAAACAATCCTGAGAAAGAAAATCTTTAGAAAACATTGTGGGGAAAAAAAGAGAAAATGCTGGTAACCAGCATTTCCTCTTTTACACACTGTTTTCTACCCTTCCTAAAACAAATTGTAATTTTTTTGTCACATTTATTTTGTTGGCTTTGAATTTGGACAAGCCTAAGAATTTTTCATTTAGTACAGTTATCACTTTATAAAAGAATCCCCAGTTTTTACAACCATGAGAAAGGGAGGCTCTGTAATGAAAACATTTTAGGAAAAGGAGAAAATGCTGGTAAGCAGCATTTTTCCCTTTTCTCACAATGTTTTCTATTTTTTGAACAACATACTCTATGCTTTGAGTGACAATCAATCTGTTCTTTGCAAATGCCTTGCATTCTGTTTTTTTCTGGCAGAGTTGATCATTAGAAGGCAAGTCACAAGTTGAGTCACTGGCAATGTAGATCTACACCAGATGGCAAAATTGTATGGTTGTATTGATTGTGTATGGTGTTTAACACCATTTTCAACATTATTTCAGCTATATCGCAGTGGCCAGTGCACCTATCCATGCTTTCCTGGATTTTCTTTTACCAGTACTCTGCACAATATTCTTTCCAAGTCACTGGCTGCTTTCCCACATAACCATTGTCGAAACAATAGTCAGCTGTGAAATACGAATGAATCCTTTTGCAATGACTATCATCAATCCTCAGAAAGAAATTGGCCGAGCCAGGATCGAACCAGGGATCTCCTGTTCTCAAGTAATGTATGCTACAGATTGAGAGCTACCAGGAGTTGGCGCCAGATAGTGAAAAAAGAGTGTAGTCTGAACTTGGATTCTGACAAAACTTAAGGGAGATTTCTGTTCAGATTTAATCCATAGACAGAGAAAAATGCATGAAAATATGCAGTGCTACTGATGTCGCCATGCAATTTCAAGTTTCTGCAGCTAAGCAATAACTGAGAAGTGGCTGCTTACAGCAAGTGTTTACCTAACGCAGGAGAAACTACTTTTCATGTTTCACATGGTGGGGGGAGAAAGCACTGACCACTGGTCTACTTGACAAGGATCCTGAGACAAACAGAAACATTATGACAATTTAGTGGCCCTGTACAATCAACTCTTTATCAGACAGCAAGTTCATAGACATGCCCAAAATTTATCTTTGAAAGGGTAGCAAACATTGTGGGAAAGGGAGAAAATGCTGGTTACCAGCATTTTCTCCTTTTTCCACAATGTTTTCAAAAGCCCTTTTCCTCAAAGTCGTTAGAACTTAGGACTGTGTGGTAAAGTGTTAGAATATTATTTTCCTTTTGTCACACTATTTTTAAAATATAAGATACAGAGTGACATCAAATAGGGCTTACATGAGGGAAAGGTTTAACAACATAAATGTTGGAGGTTATATGGAGGGGGCAGGCCTGTGACATAATAGGAGTCCATTTTATATTACCCTGGGCAGATGTATTCTTAAAAGGTACAATTGGGACTAATCACTAACACTATCTACTTGCTTAACCCTTTTTCATGCCATCTCATTATGTCAAGAAACTTTTTGCTGTCTTTAAAGTTTTTACATGTCAAGGGACTATTATACCTCATGATTCAGTTACTTGTTAAACAAAATGAATTTTATGGATCCATAATTATGTAATGACTTGCTTGGTTTAGTGCATAACAGAGATGCATTAAGCCACCTTTTCACAGAGCGTGACTCACTTATAATTAAAGATTCATCTATGTTGATTATGCCTGAATTTATAAAGTGGACGTAATCTCCATCAAGGCTATTGTTACTGTCCGACCAATATCTAACACAAACAACACAACAATGGAGATAAACTTTTTCAGGAAAGAAAAATCCCTAGGAGAAAACACTTGGAAAGGAAAATTGTACACAATAGCTAGCATGTGTAAACAGGAATGATAGGGCCTAAAAAAAAAATATCTGCGTTTAGGGTTTCCCTACCCTACCTAGAAAATGCTGCCGACCTTAAAACTTTTTTTGCTATGATTGAAAAAAAAAAAATTTGTTGGTGTGATTTCCCTACCTACCCTACCTACAGTATCTCGGACTGAAACCCTAAACACAGATATTTTTTGTTAGGCCTAGGTACTTTTCAACATTGTTACGAAAATCTGTCTATCAAAAGGGGCGTCAAAAGTCACACTTGTATACTGTTACATGGGTTGGTAAGTTAGACAGATTGGATGAATGCTGTTTTACACTGCTTTCAACATCATTTCAGTCACATTACAGCTTAACCCTTTACCAAACAATCCCTGGTTTTTATGACCTTGAGATAGAAGCCTTTTGAAAACATTGCGGGAAAAGGAGAAAATGCTGGTAACCAGCATTTTCTCCTTTTCCCACAGTGTTTTCTACCCTGCTTGAAACAAATTTCAATTTTTGAGTTACGTTTATTTTGTTGTCTGCAAGTGCTTTCAATTTGGACCAGTCTAAAATTTGTCATTTGGGAAAGGGTTAAGTTCACAGTCTGTCTTGGTTTTTCTAGTTCTAAGCTATGGATCTGAATTTTGCCCAGGGATCCTCTCAAGAAGACACTCGAATCAACATTTAACTTTTTACAAAACGACAAAATTTTCAACAGGACCAAATTTAAAGAGTTTTAGACAATAAAATGAAATTTTACATAAATGACGATTTGTCTTTGATAGGGCTAAAAACGCGGAAAAAGGAGCAAATGCTGGTTTCCAGCACTTTCTCCTTTTCCAACTATGTTCATTAAACATCTGGATAATGTGTGGTAAAGATAAAGGTTTAGCTATCTCAGTTTTTGATGACCCTGAGAAAGATGCTCTTGAAAACATTGTGGGAAAAAAAGGTGAAAATGCTGATAACCAGCATTTTCTCCTTTTCTAGCTATGTTTTCTATCCCTTTAAAGTCTCATCGATTCAATTTTTTGGGCCTTTTTTTTTTTTATTAGTGTTTTCGGCTGGGACATGCCTAAACTGCTAAAGAGTATTAAGATTTTTTTTTCATAATTCTTAACATAGAGTAGTCCTTATTGATGAGACAGTCATTGTTTCGACACTGGTTATGTGGGAAGGCAGCCAGTGGCTTGGGAAGAATATTATGTTAAGTAAGCATGGATAGGTGCCTTGGCTGTAGTGATATATTGTTGAAATCTGCTTTAAATACCAAACAAACCTTACTGATGATGGTATACCAACCATGAATGATTTCATCGCAAATGAAAACAGAAAGTAAATAACATAACAAAATTACCAAGTTAGGTAAATCCCCAAATATAGAGGGCCGGTTTCCCAATGCTTATTCACCCTTTCCTTTTAGAATGCGCTTTGGACTTATATCACGGGTAGCTTTCGAAAACATAGTGACAAGTGGAAAATCTACTGAAATAAGCTATTTGTCATTTTGCTCCCATATAATTTCAATTTATTGGAACCAAGAAGGATTTTTTTTTTCAGTACTGTTAAATATCAGGTTGTTAATCCTTTATCACACAATATCGCAGAGCTCCAGATAGAGGGAGTGATTTTGATTTCAAAATTGAAAATATTAATTATTCTCCACTAAACCCTATGTTATGGGTACTCATTTGAATCATCTCATCGAGACGATTCTAATGAGTACCCACAACATAGGGTTTGGAAGAGAAATGATGGATTTAGAATACCATCACTCTCTCCTATCTGGAGCTCTGATATCGACTTTTAATGACCCTGAAAAAGAAAGTTTTTGAAAACTTCGTGGGAAAAGGAGAAAATGCTGGTAACCAGCATTTTCTCCTTTTCCCACAATGTTTTCTTACCCTTACAAAGAATAACTGCACCATTTGAGCCACAATAAAATTGTCGTCTGCAAATGCTTTCAATTTTGACAAGGCTAAAATTTTGTTGTCTGGTAAAGGGTTATTAAATAAAGATTGCATGGATGACATCAGATTATGCTATTTATAATCATTACAAATGACAAACAAAATCCACCAACTTATCAATTTCTGTTTATTTCCTAGTTCTTTTTTCTTTCACTTTTTATGAAAAGACAAAATTTCAGACTGGCCCAAACCGAAAATATATGCAGACAACAAATGAAATAGGGTTCAATTCCTGCTTTTTGTCTTTACAATGGTAAAAAACATTGTCAGAAAAGGGGAAAAAATTAAATACAATGGATGGATAATTTTAAAATGATGACAAGATTTCTACATATCGAATTTAACAAATCTAAATGACTCATTAATGCGAAATATGACCCTTTGTGTAGAACCTGCATATGGAAAGGTTTTGGATTGAATGATTGATTGATTGAATCATGTTTTACGCCGTTTATTTTGTGCAACATTATTTCAGTCATATCATCGCAAAATTAAATATGATTCGAATGATAGAACTCATCTCTGATAAGGTAGAAAACATTGTGGGAAAAGGAGAAAATGCTGGTTACCAGCATTTTCTCCTTTTCCCACAAGTTTTTCAAAAGGCTTCTTCCATATGATTATTAAAAGAGAGTAAAGATTCCCAGCTAAGCCAAGTTCCTTCTGAGGACTAACACTGATGATAACGGTGGACTGACGTTTTGGCCACAGACGTTTTGGCCACAGACGTTTTGGCCACGGACATTTTGGCCAGGACATTTTGGCCACAGACGTTTTGGCCAGCTAAATGTGCAAAGTAGGCCTTTTGGCCAAATGCTTTTTAACACAGAAAATGCAATAAATGAACTTTCTATGCTTTTAAGTAGACATTCTTTTTTTTGAAGTTGAAAAGCATATACAGTTCATTTCATGAAATTTGTTTTTTGCTTTTAAATAACATTTAGACAAAACATTCTTTGACTTTGATCTGCAATCTTCTATAACAAACTGCTTAGATTTTTCATACTTTGTTGCAATTTATTGTTGCAAATAGAAATTTTAAGTCAATCATTAATTGTTGATGATTCGCAATTAAAACAATCATCAAGTACAGTTTCGTCTTTAGTTGAGTATAAAAGCAAAAAACAACATTTGGCCAAAACGTCCTACTTTGCATTTTTAGCTGGCCAAAATATCTGTGGCCAAAACATCCTACATTCGATGATAATAGTCAGTATGAAAGGATTCATTCCCCTCTCACCACTGAAATTTGTTTCAATGACTTTCATATGGGATAGCAGCCAGTGGATTGCAAAGAAGTTTGTGCCAAGTAATAGTCAAAGTAACTTAAATAAACATGTATACATGTAGGTGAACTGGTCAGAACTGAAATAATGTTGAAAACCATGTTTAACCACTATAAAAACAGTCATGGACTCATGGCCTATCACGTCTTTACCAAACAGCAAAAATTTTTACAAATCCAAGTTGAGGTCTGTGTTTGAAAGGGTAGAAAACATTGAGGAAAAAGGGGAAAATGCTAGCAACCACCATTTTTATCCTTTTCTCAGATTGTTATCAAAAGCCTTATTCCTTCAAGTTCATTAAAACACAGAATCATATGGTGGAGGGCTAAAATTTGTACCACATTGTTAACTCTTTTCCAGATGACAAAAAAATTTAACATTTTGTCCATCTGCTGTAATGGATCATAAAACAAACAAAGGGGTATAACTGACTTGCTTGAGGCAGTTAGTTCATCATCTGACTAACCCTTTACCCCACAATCACGAGTTTTAACAACACTGAGAAAGAAGGCTTTTGGAAACATTATGGAAAAGAAGAAAATGCTGGTAACCTGCATTTTCTCCTTCTCCCACAATGTTTTCTACCCTATTAAGGATAGAAATCACTATTTAAACTACATTTTATTTGTAATATACAAATGCTTTCAATTTGGTCAAGTGCAAAGTCTTGTTAGGTAAAGAGTTAAACAAGGTAGCACACTCCAGTATGATACAAACTGTATATCACACCCTTGACCCTACATTCCAAAGTTTAACTCTACCCAAACAAGCCTGTGTATCAACATCAGTCTCTAAGAATATGGCATCCTAATGGGATTCATGTGACATCTCCAATTCATCGTCAAAATCGTAGAGTTTCGGCTAAGACTCGGGTAACCCGTAATCGATGCAGGCAACCAGCATGTATCAGCCTATCGATTACGGATTACCGGAGTCTTAGCCGAATCTGTATGTTTTTTCAACGATGAAAGGCGGTGTTACAAGAATCCCATTAGAGTGCCCTATCCTTAAAAACATTGTGAACATAGGAGGAAATGCTGGTAACCTGTTGAAGATGGATTTCATGATTTGTGACATTTTATGTCCTCTGCTTGTGTTATGATTTGGACTAGTACTTATACTATGGCGTTTAGAAAAAATTAAACAAACTTGAGGATAGGGCTTTTGAAAATATTGTGGGAACAGGAAAAAATGCTGATGGCCAGTATTTTCTCACAATGTTTTCTACCTTTTCAAAGATGAATCACACAATAAACTTTGAATGAAATAAATTTTTTCAGCTACACTAAGTTTTAATTTGGCTGAACTAAAATTTTTTTCATCTAGTGTTTAACTCTTTACCATACAATCACATGTTTTAACCCTTTACCACACAATGCCAACTTTTAACAACCCTGACAAAGAGAGCTTTTGAAAACATTGTGAGAAAAGGAGAAAATGCTGGTAACCAGCATTTTCTCCTTTTCCCACAATATTTTCTATCCTGTCAAAATCAAATTTTGTTATTTGAGCCACCTTCAATTTTCCGTCTGCGAATGCTTTTAATTTAGACCAGTCTGAAATTATGTCGTTTGGTAAAGAGTTAACAACCTTGAGGAAGAGGCCTTTAGAAAACTGTGGAAAAAGTAGAAAATGCTGATCATCCGATCAGAGGCACCTCAAACTATCTTTTCATCTTTGGTGACAAATTTCAACAGTGAATTTATACTTATTTCTTTATGAAACAATAAGTGAAAGCTAAAATCTCTTTAAAAATTAGGAAAAACTTTTTAAGATGAAAATAAGTAATCCATAACCGAAAACGCCAATGTCCTAAAAACCCTCATTTTTAGAGTTCACAAAAATGGAATGATAAGTTAACTCTTTACCAAACGACAAAATTTTACTTTTGTCCAAATTGAAAGCTTTTGCAGACGACAAAATTAATGTTACTCAAAAATTGAAGTTTAATTTGGTAGGGGTAGAAAACATTGTGGGCAAAGGAGAAAATTCTGGTTACCAGCATTTTCTCCTTTTCCCACCATGTTTTCAAAAGGCTTCTTCCTCAGGGTTGTTAAAACCAGGGATTGTTTGGGAAAGAGTTAAAGGGTTACTCAGCCCTCCACAGGTTAAAGGGATTCATGTACTTTTTCACCGCCCAAATCTGTCATTGCAATTAAACTTTCCTGGTATATTTCACACTGGTTACACCATTTTTCATGTGCCTGGTCATGCCTCTGGCATTAACATCTTCTTGTTCTCACTTACCAAACAATCCTGTGTTTTAACACCAAGGATTAAGGCTTTGGAAAACACTGTAGGATAAAAGACAATGCTGTTTATTATCTCCTTGGGTTCGATTCCCACGGCTGGCCATCTAAAATTACTAATAGTCTTTCGGATGAGACGTTAAACCAAGGTCCCGTGTGACGGTGCTATACACCGAGCACGTTAAAGAACCTGGCGAAACTTAGGGTGGGTTTCGACCTGAATCTGCACTATCCTCCGTAACAATACTAACAGCCTTCAGGGGGCGTCACCCATATGGGCAACCGGTGGCGACGATAAATAAACTCAAATTCAAATTCAATCAATCTCCTTTTTTCAACAACAGTTTCTTCCCATTCAGACAAATACCATAGTTTGAGAAATATTTAATATGTTGTAAAGAAGTACTTCTAATTTGGACAAGTCTAAAATTTTGCCATCTGGTGAAGTGAAAAAAAAAACACATTAAGTCAAAGGCTATACCAGACTTCGCGAAACATGTCGGTCCGACGGACATGACCGACGAATCTTGACTTTTCAGGCCGGATCGGTCCGACTGTCCGGTATTTATTCCGACCCGCTGAAAACGTTATCGCAACGTTTCGGACAAAAATGGCGTTGTTAAAAAATTATGAAAGTGCGCAACCCGGTAAAAAAGAAAATTGACGTCAGAAGAGCGCTCTGAAAAGAAAAAAGAATATGAGAAAAGGAGACCGGAGAGAAAATTTAATGAGAAATGGAAGTAGCAACGAGAAAGGTTCGTTTATGACTCGGAAAAGGTGCAAATACGCTGCACAGACTGTCAGGATTTTCACGGCGAGAAAGTAAGAATGGACCGACATCTTCGCATTACAAACACATTTATTCTTGGACGCACAAATTGTAGAGCATTCGCAGTTGACGACCATGAAAAATCTAAACTGCACAATCTTTGTTTTTGTTAAATTTGATTCGGTCTGACAAGTAATGACATTCAGCAGAGAATAAATAAAGTGAACAAAAATTTCAGTGACTTTTGAAAGTCTTAATGAGTACAGAAATAGGTTGATAGCATTATATGCATAAAGTTGATATAACTGTTACCTTTCTTTCTTATGTTTTCTTTGTTTTTGTTAAATTTTCTTTCGGTCTGACAGATTTTCTTTCGGTTTGACAGATTTTCAGACCTTGTCAGACCGAATGTCTGACACTTTTTATGAACTTTCGGGAAGTCTGCTATACCAAAACTTAGTGCATCAGATTTCTGTCTAAATGGTTTTGAAAGTTATTAGTTCACCAAATATTTGGACATACCTACAACAAGCAGGATAGTAAGTTTATAAACTCATTTCCCACACAATTTTAATGTTCATTGCGACAGGATTCATTCCTCTCCCACCGCTGACCATTGTTTCAACGATGGTTATGTGGGAAAGCAGCCAGTGGCTTGAAACGAGAATTGTGCGGAGTACTGGTAAAGAGACTCCAGGAAAGCATGGATAGGTGCACTGGCCGCCGTGCTATAACTGAAATAATGTTGAAAACGATGTTAAACACCATACGGCCTACAACATGCGAAAAGGTACATTCGGACATTTGCGTAAAGTGTCGTCTCGGATCAGCCCACGCAGGCTAATCCGAAACGGCACTTTTTATGTAATTTTCTGTTTTGCGCAAGTCTACTATAGCACAAAATCTAATGTAGTTGTAAAGTGCCATCTCGGATTAGATAATCCGATACGACACTTTACGCAAATGTCCGAATGCCCCTTTTCGCATGTTGCAAGCCATACAATAAATCAATCAACAAGCAAAATATAGCATTTGCAGACAACAATATAAATGAACCTAAAATGATAGAATTTGTCTTTGATGGGGAAAACATTGTGGAACAAGAAGGCCATGATAGCCCTGTATCGCTCCACTGGCTAACAAGTACAAACCATACATACCAAACATAACAATTCCAGGCCAAATGGCTGCCGGCTGCTGACCATTGTTTTGACAATTGGTTATGTTGGAAAGTAGCAAGTGGCTTATAAAGAAAATGGTGTGAAGTACTGGTTAAAGAAACTCCAGGAAAGCATGGATAGGTATACTGGCTGCTGCAATGTAACTGAAATAATGTTGAAAACGGCGTTAGACACCATGCAATCAATCAATCAATATGCAAATACTTAATATTCATTGCAGGCTGATCTTAGACTATTCTGAGCCAGCCGGGTAGCTCAGTGGTTAGCATATCTGACTTGTGACCTGGAGGTTGCAAGTTCGATACCTGGTTGTAGCCAACTTTCTTCCCGGTGATCTTTCAACTCTCATACATGTGAGAAAAGTAGTCAGTGGCTTTGGAAAGTAGTCAGTCGCCGGCTTTGGAAAGAAAGCTGTGTCAGTAGTGGTGTGAAAAAGCCAGGAAACACATGGGTGCATCACTGACTGCCATGATATGACCCAAGCTGTTAAAAATAAAAATGGCGTTAAACTCCAATACAATACAATCAGATTATTCTGAAATGCAACTTTTAGCTGTATTGGTTAAGCTCTGCACTGCGACAGTTGACTAGGCAAAGGGTTGCACCTAAATCACTGTCACAGGCATATAGTGCACTTAAGTCTTACAAACAAAATCTACAGTTTAATGAATTTGACAAAGAAGGCACATAGTGCACTTAACCCTAAGGCTTCTAAGTCTGACTCACTGACTGTTTGCCAACAGCTTAGATCAAGATCAGACTGCATAGAACATGCAGTCTGATCTCGGATCTACGCTGTCCATTAAGGAGATATTATTCCCCAAAACATACACTTGAAATGGCAATATTTTGGATTTTACTATCAAATTGAAAATTTCATTTTAGTTATTTAACAGGATAAGGATAAGCCTTACAAACAAAATCCAGAGTTTAGCAATCTTGACCAAAAAAGCGTTGAAAACATTGAGGAAAAAGGAGAAAATGCTGGTAACCAGCATTTTCTCCTTTTTCCACAATGTTTTCTACCCTTTCATGAAAAGTTTCATCATGTGAGTCACATTTGATTTGTCATCTGCAAATGCTTTCAAATTTGACAAGTCTAAAACTTGATTGTGAGGTAAAGAGTAAACTCTTCACAGATATTTTTTACTTGTCCAAATCAAGGCAGGGTTCCCGCTGGGCTTTGCATTCTCATATCGGGATGCCGTACATTTTGATACTGGTCCCCTTCACCGCAATGCGTGGATACATGACTCCCAATTCGTTGATAAATTTGAAGTTAACCATCAGGAATAAACTACGGCATTGACGTAATCCAAATTACTTTACAAATCGATGTCATTTACACCTGACTATCCGAAAATACTTACACTTCCGATAATATAAACTTCTGGCTAGACTATATACAAAACTTGTCAGTTAATTTGGGAAAACTGTAAGAAAGTGAAAGTATCGAAGACCAGTGTCCCATATAAATGATAAATGTTACTAAATGTCAAAATGAATCATAATCACAGGTAAAATCGATAGATTCTATATTAAATTAATATATAGCCAGTTTCCGAAATGCCGACCGTGTCGGCACTGACTAAAACCCGGACAGATATGTTATCGCCGTCCTCGCAATTTTCTATGTCGTTTTTCCTGCCCACCTTTCAAAAAACTTGTTTGGTTTTTAACATTTTAACTTCTGTATATTTCAAAATGTAAATAGACTAAAACAGTCCCCTCATGAAAAAATTTTTCCAGATCTACAAATTTCTCTAAATGAGCAATTTTTACTTTTGTAAAAAATTTTCTCATATTGACTTTGTTGTTTGGTTTGTACAATTTAAACTTCTATCTGTTTCATAAAAGTCTCTCTTTAAAACTTTGTTACAGTAGGAGAAATTGTTATCAATGACCTAGTTCTGCTTTTGTCACAGTAGTTTTACAAACATTAATGACAGATCTACTTGAACTTAATACATAATGATTTTTTGTTGTTAACAAAACTAATTTTTGGAATATATTCACACAATCAACATATATACAAGTAATTAAATCTGATAAAAACAAATGTTTTCTTGTTTATATTATTGCTCATGACACAACCATGCAATGATAATTTATTGACTAATTCTTGATTATGCCCGACCTACTGTACATTCATTTTAAAATTGGTGCCAACTGGCTCCAATTATTTCAATCTGGCGCAAACTTTTCTCATTTGGCGAAAGTGATGGCGCAAGAAAAAAAGCAGCCAGAGGGAACCCTGCAAGGCATTTGCCCACAACAAAGTAAACATGATTCAATGTTTGAAAATCTTTTAAGGGAAATAAACATTTAGGATAAGGAAGAAAATGCTGGTCTACCAGCATTTTCTCACATTGTTTCCAAAAGCCTTCTTCCTTAGGCTCCTTTAAACTCAGGATTGTGGTAAAGGGTTAAAATGATACTGTACTTGATACTGTACTTAATTGCATATAAAGTTGACCAGTGTGAGAGCCTTTATGTACTTATATATATCATCCTTGTTCTGGGTAAATGTAACTTACTGTAATACTAAGTGCATCATTCTGACACTTACTGTAATACTAAGTGCATCTGTCACAACAGAAAAACATTTTGGAGGAAGGCAATATAAAATGTATATAATGGTATATGAGTGGCATTCTGGCTTATGGGGGTTCAATGCATCTTCGAAATTCACTTTACCAAACAAGTTATTATAGTTATGATTATGGATCCATAAAATCCATTTTGTCTAACAACCAAATGAATCACAAGATACACTGGCCGTTTGCCATACACAAAATTGACCAATACCAAGAAGTTTCAACCAAGGTTAGCCTGCTTGGTCAGCGCAGGCTGACCTCAGTCATACTTTCTGCAGGTGCATTAAACCCCCTATTCAAAAAGCATGGCTCAAATATTAAAAGTGTACGTTGTGTTATGGCCTACGGCCCCTAACTATCATGTTAAAAGATGGAAGCTGCCGAGATGGGCCGAATAGTCTTCACGAAAATGTCGATGTCAAATACTGAGTTAGTGAGTCTACAGCCCCTAAATCTCATAGTAAAAAACGGAAGCTGCCGAGATGGCCGAAAAGGCTTTATGAAGAATTCAAGATGTCGATGTTACATGATATTTACCGATGAGTTAGTGGTCGTAATCCTTAAGTAAAAGAAGTCTTTTGTCAGACAAAAGAGCCTGGGTCCATGTTCAACAACCATTCTAATAAACGTTAAGTCTTATTTTCCAAGATTTTCTAAATTCGAAAGTATTTTGTCAAATGGTTTAGCCAAACTGAAGCTTTGTACGGTGTTACTTTCAAGTTAAGAAAATTCTGGGGAATAAGACAAAGAAAGTTCTTAACTCTTTACCAAAAAATAAATTTTAGACTTGACCAACTTGAAAGCATTTGCAGACCTCAAAATAATGTGACTCAAATTCTGAAATCTGTTTTGAGAAGACTAGGAAACATTGTGGGGAAAGGAGAAAATGCTGGTTACCAGCATTTTCTTCTTTTACCACTATGTTTTCAAAAGCTTTCTTTGTCAGGGTTGTTAAATCCCGGGATTGTGTGGTAAAGGGTTAAGAATGGCTGGTGACCCAGATCTTGATCTAAACTTCTGACAAAGTGTGCGACTCTTTCGGTGCCAAATATATATACTCAACCTTTTTTGATTGCTGCAAATACATCAAAAGGAAACAAACCCACTGAAACCCGGAAAAATCTTTACCTTACTGGCTCAACTTAACAAGTGGATCGTGTGTATTCAAGATCTAATTACACCTTGTATGCAGTCTGATCATGAGCTATGCATTTTGCATAAAACCCCTGTTTCTGCATGTGGCATAAATTATGAATACCATATCTCTTTATCATACAAAAAAAAATTAGCCTCATCCAAACTGACATGGTTTGCAGACAACATAATTAATTAATACAAATCAAATTAGGAAATCTGTCTTTGAAAGGGTTTAAAGCATTGGGGGGAAAATGAGAAATGCTGGTTGCTATCATTTTCTCCAACAAAGTTTTAAAAGCACCTTTTGTCAGGGTCGTTGACATCAGGGTTTTTGCACAGGATAACAAAATGTTTCTTTTATCGGTAGCTCGGAATATGCAGAAAAGGGTTCATAAAATTAAATAAAAGGCTGAAACATGTCGGAAGTTGAACCTCTTGACAGACTTCATTTAGTAACAATCACTCCATTGAAACCTTGATGTACTTGTAAAATAGTTAACCTATACATCCTTTACCCAAAATGACCTCTTTTTCATGTGGTATGTTGCTTGCAAATGATTTCACAATGGACTGATCTAAAATTTTGTTGTTTAGAAAACATTTAATAGGACAACTGGGCACTCAGTTGAAAATTTTGTGGGATATAAAAAAAAAGGGAAAAAAAAAAAATTATAATGGACAGGGCACCAAAACTAAAAAGATTCGAAAGGTTAAACCATTTAAGAAACAATTCCGCTTTTAACCACCCTGATGGAACGGACTTATGAAAAGATTGTGGAAAAGAAAGAAAATGCTGGCAACTAGCATTTTCTCCTTTTCCCACAATGTTTTCTTACCTTTCAGAAAAAACTACATTTTAATTGTCGTCTGCAATTGCTTTGAATTTGGACCATCTAAAATATTGTCCAGTGGTAAAGAGTTAACTTTTCACAAAACAATCCCGATTTTACTGATCCTGAAGACAGCTTATAAAAACATTGTGTGAAAAGGAGAAAATGCTGGTAACCAGCATTTTCTCCATTACTGAATTTCCTCAATGTTTTCTACCCCTCCCTGGACAATCTCTACCATTTGAGTAGCATTTATCAGATCTATTATCTCGCAGAGACACAGAACATTCCAGGTATGATGGTTTTTACCTATTTTCTCTACTTGCCTGACAAAACAAGGAAATCCCAACAAGACCACATGAACATGGTGCGAAACTGAACATTCTATTTATAGCCAATTAATCCTACATCATGTTTTTGGAACGAACCCCTTGCATTTATTACACAAATCACACCTGACATTCACATACCAATGTTTACAAACATTAACATGATCTCTCTACAAAATGTCAAGATAGAAGTTTCAACGTATGTATATGACGATATGAAACGTGTTTATAAATTCGGTGAATTTCACAGGAATGCGGATTATAAAAAAAAAAGTTGTCAAAATATGGAAAGCATGGACGGCGAACTTTCAGGTTCATGTTGTCTGTTTCTACTACAACATTCTCTACCATCAAAATAAAATAATTGTTTATCAAATAGATCTACTTACAACAATAAAGAATAAACCAATGAAGCAGAATAGGTGTCAATAAAATCCGTCAATCAATATTTATATGCACACGTTTTTAATCACTTCACACTTTCCGTCTCTACTCTGTGATTTCTTGACCTCAACTGAATACCAAAAGTATGCGCATGCGTGGTTTACACCGGAAACAGAATGGAACAATAATACCCGCTCTTGGACGAAGAGAAAAGACTTTTGTGAAGCAGGTATTTCCCTTGATTAACAGAAGAAAACACTACGTTCGGTATGTTGACCTCATATTTAATTATATTTTGTCTTTATCTTTTAGCTCTTCTTTGAGTTCTGTGAATAATCGCCGAAATACCTTTTAAAACAATTGCAAAAGTTTCACTAAAAACCGCCTGCCGGCTTATCGCACTCGTAGTGCCTTTTCCCACGAAATTTTCTAAAGTCTTTCTTCTGTCATTAAAGCCAGCACTGTTTGATAAAGGGTTAACAGCTGGGCTGTTTTGGTCAATATGTCTTGCAAAACATAAAGGAGTGAGTATTGGAAGTATACATGGTCCAAGATGGCAAGAACTTCACCCTTAATCTGCTAAATAAGTTCATTGAAACTTTTCAAGCGGATTGGAAAAAATGACATATCGCTATTTCAAAGTCATTTTTCGGGAAATAAAGTCTCCTTATCGGACAGTGTAGATCCAAGATCAGACTGCACGTTCTGTGCAGTCTGATCTTGATCTACACTGTCTGCAACAGGTACTTTAGTCACGTTCAGCAACCTAAGGGCTAACAAAAATCTTAGGTCAGGATCATAGGGCACCGGAATTGAGACTTAACACACTGCTTCATCACTCAATAAGTAAAATTTGTTTTTTTTCAATCTGGGGAAAAACAAAATTTTAATGTCAATTTTACAAGATCTCTGTGATAGAATAGCACTCTTTGAAAATGTAGAGCACACTGCATTTTCCGTACAGACTGATCTAGATCTTCATAGATCTAGTCTGAAAAAGCCAATCAAATCTTGATCTTCATCATGTACAAGAACAATTCAAGTTTTATTTTTCCTTTCATTACATTCTTGAGTTTTAATGATCTTGAGGAAGAAGGCTTTTGAAAACATTGTGGGAAAAGGAGAAAATGCTGGTGACAAGAATTTTCTCCTTTTTCCACACTGTTTTCTACATTTTCAAATATAAATATCATTTAAGCCACATTAGATATATGTGAGCTGCAAAAGTTTTCAATTTTTACATGTCTAATTTAATTGTTCGGTAAAAACTTAATACTCTCAGGATCCTTGATGAAACCAGTTGTTACCCTTTACCTCACAGCCCCGACAGAGAAGGCTTTTGAAAAGATTGTAGGTAAAGGAGAAAATGCTGCCTTGAGTTGTCCACTTGTGCATTTGTTGACATCATCTTGACATGTCAAAAGCATTACATTTTCTTGACAAGGGTTATTTTCATTATGAAGTTTTATTGCAAAAGAGGCTTCTTATAGAATTGTATTGACACAGTCTTTGCTAATTGATTATCTTAAAGACAAGGGAGCAGCAGTACAGGGCCATTATGACACTTGTTTCTTTCATGATCAGGAGATTTAATGCTTTACCAAACAACAGAATTTAGATCGGTCCAAATTGAAAGCATTGCAGACAAAAAAAAAAAATAATAATAATAAATATGTCTAAAATTGAAATTTGTTTAGGGAAGAGTTGAAAACATTGTGGGAAATGGAAAAATGCTGGTTACCAGCATTTTTTCATTTTCCCATAATGTTTTCAAAAGTATTCTCAGGGTAGTTAAAAGTGGGGACTGTGTGGTAAAGGTTGAACTTTTTGAAAAAATTCCTTCTTAGTATTGACAGTAGACACAAACTGAGATTTAAATTTGGACAAATTTAAACAGTTTTGCAAAAGTAGAAATTTATATTAGGAGAAATTTCTTGTTTTGCTATCAATCATGCTTTCTACATGATAAAAAAAGGTCGTCTGCAGGCATTGATGTATTAAACCTTTACTGTGAAGGGGACCAAAAAATATGAAAAGTTACACAAATAAAAAATATTTTATTTAAAGGGAATATCAGTATTGAAAACATTGAGAGAAAGTCAGCAGTTGTATGCTAAGAGCCATTTATTTTTATCAAACCATATTTTACAAAAGCAAACAGTTGCAGGGACATAGTCTGGGAGATTGCTTTTGAAAACATTGTAGAAAAAGACAAATAACTGATTACCAGCATTTTCTCATTTTCCCACAATGTTTTCCACCCATTTAAATACAAATCCAATCGTTTGGTTTTATCACTGCAAAAAACTTAAGAATGGAAAAGTCTAAAAGTTTGTTGTCTGGTAGAATTGATACTTGAATAATGGTAAAACACTGTCACAAAACGATAAAAATCACTCTGATGAGCAATACACCAAGCTGCCATAAGATTTCTGTTGCAATACAAAAAGTAAAAATGTTTTCTGGAGTTAATAAAATTATTATGTGAATATGCAAGTCCACTAAACAATGATTTATGCTGTTTAAAATGGTAATCCAGATGTTGTATGTACATGTATAATAATGTGTATGATGTTGATGTATCAGAATTTCAGAGGTAATAGGAATGAAAAATCCAAAATATATACATTGAAATATGTATGAGAGAGAGAGAGAGAGAGAGAGAGAGAGGGGGGAGCAGGGTTACGAAGGAATACAACTCTGAACTGTTTTGTTGTAGATTGGAAATCTGATTTGCCTCCCTTTGATTTGATATAGCAAGCATTATTATACATGTAGTTTTAAAAAACCAGATTTGCACCCATATCTATTTTTGTTATAGCCAAATTTTACAGGTCATGATGAAACTTCACTGCTGGAGTGCTTCTTAAGATAATATGGACATTTTCAGTCAGGAGAACAATTAAAAAGTACAATTTAACCCTTTACCACACAATGACGCCTTTTAACGCCCCTGAAGAAGAGGCCTTTTGAAAACATTGTGGGAAAAGGAGAAAATGCTGGTAACCAGCATTTTCTCCTTTTCCCACAAAGTTTTCTACCCTATCAAAGAAAAGTTGCGTCATTTGAGCCACTATGAAATTGTCGTCTGCAAATGCTTTCAATTTGGATAGGTCTTATATTTTGCCGTGTGGTAAAGGGTTAAAGACAATTTGAGCCAGAATATCTCACAAAACAATGCACAGTGTAAATCCAAGATTGAACTGCAAGTCCTGTAAAGTCTTATCTGAATCTGCACTGTCCACAAAATCAACTAAAATTATTGTAGTTGCTGTTCAAAAATAGCTCAGTCCAGTTACACCTGTTAACTCTTTACCAAACGACAAACTTTTGGACAAGACCAAACTAAATGTAGCTTTACTCTTTACCAAACAATCCCTTGTTTTAACAACCCTGGTGAAGAAGCCTTTTGAAAACATTGTGGGAAAAGGAGAAAATGCTGGTAACCAGCATTTTCTCCTTTTTCCACAATGTTTTCAATCCTATCAAAAACGAGTCCAAACATTTGAGTAAAATTTAATTTGTTGACTCCAAATGCTTTCAATTTGTTTGAGTCAATAAATTTGTCATTTGGTAAGGAGTTAAATAATGATTTCTGTCTTTGAAAGGGTAGAAAAAATTGCTGGTTACCAGCATTTTCTTCTTTTTTCCATGTTTTTAAAAGTCTTCTCTTTCAAGGTTGTTAAAACTCTGAATTATATGGTAAAGAGTTAACCCTTTACCACACAATGAAGTGTTTAACAAGCATTCTCTTCTTTTCCCACAATCTTTTCAAAAATCTTTAATTTGAATGTTGTTATATGTTGTTCAACTGATGGAATTTGTCTTTGATAGGGTAGAAAAAATTATGGAAAAAGGCGAAAATGCTGGTCACAATTATTTTCTTCTTTTAGCACATTGTTTTCAAATTCTGCTTCCTTAGCCTTTTGAAAACAGTGTTTTCTACCCTATCAAAGAAAGACTACACCATTTGAGACACACTGAAATTGTCATCTGCAAATGCTTAGAACTCAGACAAGGCTAAAATTTTGTCATCTGGTAAAGAGTTAAAACTGGGGATTGTGTGGTTAAAATGAGAATGAATGAGTGGAAGATCTTCCTGGTCTACTGGAAACCATATTTGATTGCAGTTTTATTTCCTCTTTCTCTGTCAGGGATACAGAATATTACTCTTTGCCATACAACAAAATTCAAGACTTGTCGAGCTTGAAAACATTTTGTAGACAGTAAAGTAAATGTCATTCAAAAGCTGAAAATTGGCTTTTGGAAGGGTAGAAAACATTATGGTTACCAGCATTTTTTAGTTTGGCTCAATTTCTTTTTAAAGACCTTCTTTGTCACGGTTGTTAACTCTTTCCTTACAGAAGACGACACCAGAAGCTTTTGCGGATAGTGTAGATCAAGATCAGACTGCGCAGAATGTGCAGTCTGATCTTTGGTCTACACTGTCCACCACTTTATTTTAGGTTATAAACCAGACAGTGTCTTCATCTTGCAGTGGAATTGTATTTGTAGCCATTGAAAAAGTGAAATATATTGAATTGGTGGTGTAAGAGTTAAACCTAGGCATAATGTTAGAAAGGGACAGACAGGCATTTGATATTATTTGATAGAAAACAAGATTTCTTTCCCAGTAAAAGTGAAATAATTAGCTTGCTCTTGCTTTGCTTAGCAATTTGTCTAGATTGAATTACATGATAATGTTTAAAGTTTCTTAGGTTTTGATTTTTAATCTTTCAGGCTCATAGAAGACTATTCTTGCATCTTGTTTAACTGTTTACCAACACATGAGTAAAATTAATTTAGACTTGTCTTAATTCAAGCTGTTTGCAGATGACAATTTAAATGTGACTCAAATGATAGAGGTTTTCTTTGATAGGGTACAAAACATGGTTACCAGCATTTTCTACTTTTCCCACATTTTTTTCAAAAGGCTTCTTTCTCAAGTTAGTTAAAACTCGGGATAACAGGTATGTGGTAAGGGGTTAATAGCTCACCTGAACATCACTAATTGAGAACAATCTAGCCAGCGCATAATTTGGTCTAGGACAATGCCAGTATGATATGCCAGTTTACTGCCAAGGTAGAGATTCTAGGACATTGTTCCACTGAACTAGAAAAATGTCCCATCATAATGCAGATTGTCCCATGGACATGGAAAAATGTCCCAATATTATGTAGATTTTGGGACAGTGCCTTACTGAATTAGAAAATGTCCTATCATAATGCAGGTTCTAGGGTATTGTCCCACCGACATAGAAAAATGTGCCATCATAATGCATATTTTAGGACAGTGTCCCACTGAATTAGAAAATGTCCTATCATAATGCAGATTCTAAGACATTGTCCCATTGACATAGAAAAATGTCCTGTCATAATGCAGATTCTAGGACAGTGTCCCACTGAATAAGAAAATGTCCCCTCATAATGCAGATTCTAGGACATTGTCCCATTGAACTAGAAAATGTCCCATTGTAATACAGATTCTAGGACATTGTCCTACTGAACCAAAAAATGTTCCATTGTAATGCAGATTCTAGGACTTTGTCCCATTGACTAGAAAAATGCCCCAACATACTGAAGATTCTGGGACATTGTCCCCACGAACAAGAAAAAAATCCCAACATTATGCAGATTCTAGGACATTATCCCAACACAGTTGTCTCAACACAATGCACTCAGATTGGACTGTGTCCCTTCCAGATTTATTTGAGAATTAGTGCTTTTGTCACACTTCATTTTTAAAATGTCTTGTACCGTTCCGGTATATTCTGGAATCACATGATACAATCATTTAGGCCCCTGTCTGAATAGTCCACAATGTTTTCAAAAGCCCTCCTTCCCGGGGTCGTGAAGAACTGGGATGTTCAGTAATGGGGAAAGAATTTTTTTCAATTGGGCAATGGCCCTTCCTCCAAGAAAATCAATGTGACATTTTGAAACCAATGTGACAATTTCAAACGAACACCAAAATCTTAAAGATGCCCGTGAGCAAAAACGCTGTTAAATTTCAAACAGTTTAGAATGGTACAGAAATCAGTCCTTTGCGTAAACATGGATAAATTACTGACATACATGGTGTAATTGAAAAAAAAAAACACGAAGATTTGTATTAGAAACCGAACATTGGTCAGAAGAAAACTGGATGACGATCGAAGTGTAAACCATGGCAGTGCGTCACGGAAATTTATTGTTGGTTTCCGCCTAGAGTCAGATACGGTGTAATTTGCATATAAGCCGCGACCTCCGTCTGAAAATCGAGGCTGCAACAGAGAAGCCTCCATTTTCCTTTGTTTACCTCATTTGACGCAGGGTGAAGGTCAAATATAGTCACGCGACAGAATGCATGATCATCATACAAATCTACCCGAGTGTATAACGGATATATCGAAAATCTTCGATTCACAAACCGGAAACGATGAGTGTGTTTACATGGAAGGCCGCAACTCAGCGAAATGCATTTTCTATCGACCGTAATCTAAGCAACCTTGCAACCGTCAGGCGCAATATTTGGCATGAAGATTTAAGAATGACTATAGTTTGATAAAATAAAGACAAAATGAGTTAAAACTGGCTGAAAATGAGTATAAGGGCCTCTTTAATTGCTTTATTTGTGTAAAACAGTACCACCCAAATACAAACAGTGTTAACTCCCCTTGTAGACTAATGAAGATGTCTTAAAAACATGGCTGCCTTCCGTGGCAAAGTTGTTTTTCTTTCTATGGTCAATGCATTGTCTGCAAAAAATGACCCGTTTGGTTCAAAGAGCTATGGCCAAATTTTAAACCAATTATCTTGGATTTTCCTTATTTTTGATAGAAAGGTGCTTTGGGAGGATTGTGGTGTTTTTAGTTGTTCAGCGATGGAGGACATTTGCTGTGTGTCAGTAGACATGCTTTGGGTAGCCTGAGGCATAGATGTGATGTGAGGGTTGCACTGATGTACTAAAGGATCATTCATATGACATTGCTCAGAAAAGATCTTTTTGGGAAAAAAACAGTGATGGAGCCCTGACCTTCATGGCATTTTTAATTTCTTTTTCGGGGGCGTCTTTTACTGTTTTAGCGATGATTAAAGTAAATTTTACGGCAAAACTAAAGCCAGAGACCTGTTTCATCAGACGAATTTACAACAACAAAATAAGCTTAATATTTAATAATCACTTGTTTCATTGACAACGTAATGATGTCACACACACTTACCACTGCTCATTTTATAGATTGTCTTCCTCAATGTTGATCAAAGCAGATTCGTCACACTTAGTTCTGTACTTTACAGGGTTGGAAATTAAAAATGACAATGGCGCACTCGGTGGCAAAAACGATGTGACATTTTTTAACTCTTTACCACACAATCCCGACTTTTAATGACCCTGAGAAAGAAGCCTATAGAAAACATTGTGGGAAAAGGAGAAAATGCTGGTAACCAGCATTTTCTCCTTTTCCCACAATATTTTCTACCCTATCAAAGTCAGAAATCATCATCTTACCAAGATTTAATGTGTTATCTGCAGATGCTCTGAATTTGGTCCGGTCCAAAAATTTGTCGTTTGGTAAAGAGTTAATGTGACTATGGCACATGGCGCAAGCCTTTCCCAGTCACTAGATGTTTGTAAAAGATTAAGGGTTAAAAAATTAACCCCTTACCCAGTTTGTATTACCGTGACACTGAACCTGACTCAGAGGTGACTTTTAAAAACATGGTGGGAAAAGGAGAACTTGCTGTTAACCAGCATTTTCTCCTTTTTTCCACAATGTTTCTATATTTTCTACACTTGGCATAGTTACCCATTTGATGTTACGACTTTGGCCATATCAATAATTTGCCAGTAAACAGATCATCACTGACCGAAAGTAAATAACACTTGCTATCAGAGGTTCTGAAAAATTCCAATTTCTTCATCTCTGCATCTCTTCTGTATTTCCTCGATTTGTAGAATTATGTTTAAAAGCTTTTGGACTATAGAAAATCTCTAGAATACAGGAGGGGGCTTGGCCCCCCCTAGTCCCCCCACCAGGGCACTGCCCTAAACCTGCTGGGGGCCTAAGCAGCCTCAAGATCCCTCACTGTAGGCTGTACCAATCCAAACTACGTTGCTTTGCCCCTGACAAATGCTTTCACTTAGGACAAGTCTGAAATTTTCTGCCTGGTAAAGAGTTAACCCTTAGGCTGCTAAGCGTGACTCTAAGACCTTTTGTAGACAGTGTAGATAAAGATCAGACTGCACAGATCGTGCAGTCTGATCTTTTATCAACACTGTCTGAAACGGACATATTTTTCCCCCCAAAATTACCTTTGAAGTAGCAAAACGTAGGGTTTTTCTGTTGTCTTAAAAGTCTCAATTCACTGATTTAGCGGGATAAGGGTCAAGTTGTTCCTTCTGTGAAAATAACTTTTCCACCATTTTTTTTTTATACACAACATCCATCCATCAAAGTGTTTCAGAAAGGAATCCCAGACAACCAGGCTTGCAGACAACATAAACAATTATTGGATTGTTTTGTTTCATGTGGCAAATGTTTGTTTGATAACCCTCTACCAAACAACGGGGTATTTTAACCCTGCGAAGCGCAACTCACTGACCTTTTGCAGACAGTGTAGATCAAGATCAGACTGCACAGAACGTGCAGTCTGATCTTGGATCTAAACTGTCCGATAAAAGAAATATCTTTCTTCCCAAAAATACATTTGAAATGGCAAAATTTGTTTTTTTACCCTCAGCTTCAAGGTTTCCTTTTACTTATTGAGCAAAATAAGGGTTAACTTTTTTTACCGAAAAAAAAATTTTAGCTCTGTCCAAATTCAAACAAATTACATGCGACTTAAAACTTGATTTTTTTTTAAGGGTAGAAAAGGTTGTCAGAAAAGGAGAAAGTGCTGGGTACCAGCATTTTTCCTTTTTCCTTAGTGTTTTTAAAAGCTTTCTTTTCTCAGGGTTGTTAAAAGTCGGGATCATTTTGTTAAAGAGTTAAAGCCCCTGAGAAAGAATGCTTTTGAAAGCATAGTGGGAAAATGAGAAAATGATGGTAACCAACAAACCTCATCAGTTGAGTTGCATTTGATTTGTCATCTGCGAAGGCTTTCAATTTGGAAAAGACTTAAATTTTGTCCTCTGGTAAAAGGTTGATAACCATCTCCTTGTTATACTTCCTGCCTCCAGCAGACAGCTTTTGGAAACATTGTGAAAAGTGCAAAGTTTGTGATGAGTTTCTTAGCTCAAAAATTACTGAGCTCAGTGGCTCACTCAGTTGCAACGTTCGTTTTTTTCGATGTAGCTGAATGCGCTGGCTTTTGACCCACTTCTTGGTACTGATAAGGAATGAATAGATGGTAATTTGCAATTGGTCAAAAATAGGAACATGTTTATTTGGCGGGCCCCTGCTGCCATATTTGCTTGCAAATTTATGAAACCACTCTTCATCTTGGGGCCTTGATTCATACCACAGTAAATTAATGTAATTTAGACTGATCCTTTTGTAGTTCTATTTGGAAAAAGTCACTTGTTGACACCGAATTTTCCCCGAGTCGGTTGGACATAGGATTTCCACACCCTTGATATGGTAGACAAAATTAATCTTGAGGTCTGGTTTCTGGACTGAAATAACTATCTGGGGATTTTTTCCAGCGCACAGACAGTGTAAAAGTCACATTCTTGACCAGTAGGAGTCTAGATTCTAGGACGATACCTCTAGGTCAACAATGTATGACAATTAACGGTTATTGTTTATCACTGTATTTAGGTGGCATGCGAAGCATAGTGAAGCATGCGAAGTGTAGCGAAGCATCCCAACGCAGATTTACCAATGTGGATTTTGAACCCAGAAAATCTGATTCTGGGATACCTAATATCGCAAAATCAATACCTAGACAAAAAAGTACTGTTCAAAAAACACTGCATTCAGTTGGGTATCACTGCAAGACTAAAACCATGTTAGAAATTGGGAAACTTACAGGAATTGCATGATCTGTAAGTAAACAAATACATAATAATCCTAGAGGATTTAAACTGAGTGTGAGAACAGCCTACCTTATAAGAGAAAAGAAGCAAGTGTAGAGATACACATTTATGTATCGGTTCCAGTATTAAGCGACAAAAAGTATCAAAGTGCCACAAAAATACTATTGCTGCCCTTTCACTGAAGAAGGGATGCACAGACTTTGCAATAGTATTTTCATACGCAAGGATCCAGTCTGAAAACCAGTTTCGCTAAATGAAATAACTTTATGATTTCCCTAAATTTCAGCATAACTACACCCGTGATAAAGTCAATAAGCCTGTGTTTTTGTGTTGCCACCATTAAATTTTGTTATATGTCTAGCATCACTACCGCGATTTTAATGCAAAATAAAGAAAATGTCCATTCTTATTTTAGAGGACAAATATATTTTGGAGCAACCTCAACTAAGGTCAGCGGGAGTGATAGGAAAACACTGATCTGAGAGGGGAATGACCAATTGGATGAAAGAGTGAGTTGAAATGTTTCGGTAGCGTTGTATTTTAGTACTTTGAGCCGATAGAAAAGCCTGGTTCGTGCTCTTAAGGCCATATTTTCAGTTCAATACTCATGAGAAATATTCAGAAAGTTTGTCTTGAAGATTTCTTGGATGAGTTTGAAACAGTCACATCAGGTCATATGCTAGGTGACAAGGTCATATCTGTAAAAATGCTTGCATATGCTTTAGAGGCTACATTTTCTGTCCAGTAGTTATAAAAGTAAGTCAGAATGTTTTTCATAATGATATCTTGGACGAGTTTGAAAATGGGTCATGTGGCGTCGAAAACAAGTTCACCAGGTCAGATCTTAAAAAAAAACATGTGTACTCTCTTGAAGCTACATTTTCTGGCCAATACTCATGAAAGGTGGTCAGAATGTTTGTCTTGAGAATATCTACAAGAAGTGGAAAAATGTGCCATTTTGTAATAAATAGTAGTTCACTTAGACAAATTTTAGAAGAAGCTTGTGTACACTCTAGAGGCAACTATGATAGTTAGTCCAACTCTCATGAAAGAATGTATGTCATATTATCTTGGAAGAAATTGGAAATGGGTCATGTTTGGACAAAAGGCTCAGGTGAGTGATTTCAGGGCCACCATGGCCGTCTTTTTTGTCTGTTGTTTCTAATGCAGTTTTTCAAGTATTTTTAATTTTATATCAAAATAACATTTCGACACGTACATCAGCTGTGCAGTTGTTTTCCTGTGGGATTGATAAGCATAATGTGAAAGAACTAGGAAAAAAACTCAGTTTTTGTTTAGTTCTCATGTCAATTTGTTCTGTAAAAATTACAAGCACTTGAAAGTACTTGTAGGTCTCCTGATCCATGGTGTCTGTCTAAGCTGCAGAGTTCTTAAGTAACCTTGCTTTCTAGCAGCGTAGTTTTCCTTGTTATAGCATGATCAGAAGCGGGCTAATAAATATTTTCGCACGCAGAAAAATGCATGCAAATCAATGGGCATTCAGGATTTGGTGAAATACTAATGGCCACTAGCTGTAGAGCTCTCATTTGTGAGAGTGGGATCCATAGTGTAAATAAGACTTTATCTGGGTCTAGCTTGTTTCTTTGAGGAGGCAAAGTTTTTATTGGATCTTCAACAGAAGGAAAATAAGTCAGAAATCAGCAGTTGCTAACCTTCATCACTCTGTGCATAAATAAAATCTCGCTCTCAATCCAATGGTAGAAAAGGGTGCACTTTGTATGTGAAAGGATCACATACAAAGTCTGAAATATTTTACCATAATTATTCATTGAAATAAAATTATTGCAGATTTCCAGGAAAGACTGTCTACAGTCAAAAGATAATGACTTTAAAACCTGAATTAACCAAATGCATGTTTTCACAATGCTTAATTGTAGAAAGAAACAGGAACTTTTCCTGTTTTGCAGAATTTTTCTAGAAGCAAGTGTCATTGGGTTACGTCCTTGTTTTCTGTAGTGAGATTGAAATAGATCCAATAAACATTTCATACATTTTACTTCGAGTCAATATATGCTATCTTTTCTCCGTCCCCACTTATTTTCTTTGCTTCAAAACTGTGTGCTCATCAAGTAGCATTACTGCGGCAATCTAGAAGTTCGAGCGTGAATCAGGCCATTGCTCTGGCACAAAAGTAGCAGAAAAGGAATCAACAGCTCACAAGAGCAGCAGCTACCTATCTACCTGTAATGACATGGATTTCATAACACCAACGTTTATAGTCGCCAGCCTCGAGCTGTCAGCAACATATAATCAGTTATAATTGATTGCACAACTGTGCCATTTCTTCCAACCCAACTTTCATAGCTTCCACTGTGCTATTTGTGCTTTTAAGACTATGCCTGAGATGAAAAAAGTAAACAGAGTCCTTCTGGAAAGTGAGGCTAAGAATGCCAATCAATTTCAAAACATCTATCAGGAGAGCTGTGAACAACAAAAGTCAACTGTTTGGAGTAAACTGAATAAACCAATACCCTCCAGTAACATTACAATAGCATCATGACTTGAGATGTCCTTCACTTAAGCTTCAAATGACAACCAGTGAACAGAGGAAGGTTCTGTCATTTGCTGAACTTGGCCATACAAAAGGACCTGGAGTTCAGACAATCTCTCATACCTTGCCTGTGAATTGGGGAGGTAGTCATACATGGAATGAATTCTGCCATGATGATGATTGGCAATGCTCAATATTCTTCCAAGCCTGAGAGGCAGCTAGGTTCAGACAGTGAGCTATGCAATATACTTGCACTAACTCAGAATTTCAATGCTTTGATTTTGCTTCCGAATCATTCAGTCTCACTATCATAACAAGTACACCATCATTGCCAAGACCAAAGATCTTTTCAATGTCTTCAGTGCAGAGCTGTTTAGCTACAAGAAACTCAACTAGTGACTGATCGATCCTGCAGCAGTACAATCAGTTAGATGATTATTGCCTAGAAATGCAACAGTAGCATTGCCATTTTCTATGAAATTTACATAAATAGCCAACTTCTTCTCAACTGATATGTCACAGGTTTCGTTTAACATGTTACCTAAAAAGGGACGCTCTGTAATGTGTCTTAGTAGATCTTTTACGTCCACTATTATTCAGAGCATTGTTCAAATTTAATGACAATTTTTTTATTTTTGTAAAAATCATAATATGTTATGCCTTTTAAGACCTGAAAATACCTACGATCTTGAAAATTTGATGCAGCAATGTCAGTTTCTTACTTTTCTGATTGCATTTCTATATAATTAAGTTCAGTTGTTTTTTTGTAAGCATTCTGCATGTATTAGCTGGAATGTCTAACTTTTGAACACTAGGGCATTTATCATGTGACCATTTTCTTACCACCAGTTGAAGAATCTGAAGATAAGAAAGACTAGAGTGTCTTACTGGATGAGCAGAATTTGTTACTAAATGCAAGACTGTCTTTGTCTTAGGGGCCAAAATCACTGACAAAGACGCCTCAGAACTGTATCCCTACTTATACCATACTTTCTCGCTGTAGCCATAGCCATTTGAAATCGACGTCTGGTGTGCGTCAGTTCCAAATGGTGGACTAATCTGGCATCAGTAACGAAAGGCCAGACACTTCCAGGCTGATCTGCAACTGCGCCTGTTTGCTGGAACCTTGCTCGCAGATTACTGACAGTGTTTCTGTGGCAATTAAAGGCCAGTGCTACATTATCAAAAGAGTTGCTTCTACTGAGCATCATCAATGCCTCAATTCCATGACATTCAAATAGTCTTGCCATTGCAAGTTTTTATTTTTCTATAATCTCTGTGTGTTTTTCTTACTCCTTTGGACTCACAAGAAAGAAATGAGAGTTAACACATTTGAAAGATAACACATTTCATATTTCATAGATCTAATACATACTTGTCTTTCATCTAGGTTAGTTATAATAGACATGTACAGCGAGAGTCGAAAGTCGAGAACGAAAGCCGAAAGCGGAAAAAGTCCCGGGGTCGTATAAATGCGCTCCACAGAATGAATTTTGTAAAACTGATTCAAATACTGTTAGCTTTTTTCGTGCATTAATTATTCAGTTTCAGAGGATAAGACCTATTTCTATCCTACAACATATCAGTTCACCATAGATATAAACTGTTTTTGACAAATATCTCTTTTGGCCTTATATATTTTGTGTATCCTGTGTGGCTCAGTGGTAAAGTGTTGGACTCGTGACCTGGAGGCCCCAGGCTCAAGCCTCACTGGATCCTTTGGGCTTTTCACGGGAGTGTCGTTAGGCAAAACACTTCAGAGCCCTAGCGTAGTACTGGTGAAACCCAAGAAATACATGTGTATGCGAGCTGTCGCCGTGATATGACTGAAATGATGTTGAAAGCTGTACTTTGATTGTGAAAGTACACGTTTTGAAAGTGGTGACTGTGTACGACTGTGTAGCATGTTAATAAAATCTGGATAGAAAATTAACGACCATTTGACAACGCCTTGCTCGAGTTATTTTAGGCTAGTTGCATAGCTCTATACATAAACATTCGGTTTTGGAAACAGATTCAGTACGGATTTTTAAGGAAATATTTACTTTGATTTTGAAAGTATATGTTTTGAAAGTGGTGATTGTGTACGGTCATTGCTTATTGTTTTAATTAAGTTCTTATAATCAGTTTCGAAAACAGAATGTACACAATCACCACTTTCAAAACATATACTTTCACATATATATATGAATACTTGCAGACGCCAATAGCTGATTTAGGCAATACTTTGTGCCAACCGCCACCCGATTTCGTACATTATCGTAAATATGCATAGGCTTCGGGAAATTATGTGCCTTTTATTGCCAATCGCATTTCTTGATATTCGCAACAAATTGCATTATGATTATGACAGTATTCTGGGAGAAATGTTTTTAAAATGATATGTTGTTAACAATACGAGTTTTTTCAAGCAACGGGTGGAATCCAAAAACATTTCTTCAATTAGTCAACATGCTAGAATTACCCGAGTTCCCAAATATATCGTCGAAACACAATAGAATTAATTTATTTAGTATGTGGTTACGAACATATCCGATATATAGAATGCTTTCAGCACTTTTCAGTGTGAGTTGAAAATAAGACACAGACGGCTATTCAAGTATTTTATACGTGTTTAGCAGGTTATATTCACTGGCCATCATTAGATGAGAGGCAAAATATGGAGGGCACATGGCATAAAATTGAGGCAGCTTTAGGTACCATTGATGCGACTAGTCACAAAATTTATCGTCCAAACAAACATCAAGGACATTGCCCCTCTGGACATCGTCATTACCATTGTATATATACATGTACATAAATCACGGTTGATTGCTCGGGTACTATTAGCTATATTGAGTCTGGCTTTCTCGGCCACTAGAATGACGCACAGCAGGTCCGTTTAATGCGCCCAATTAGAGATTTGCCTTTTTTGCCTTTTCTAAGTCAGTGTGCATTATTAGGAGATGTAATTAATCCTAACAGTCTTTCAGTGATAACTCCACTCACTGCAGCACAACTACTAAAATTCCGAGATGCATATATGACTGAAACAGTTTATATCTGTGGTGCATTGGTATGCCGTAGGAAAAACATAGACCTGTCTTATCCTCTGTTACCCTCTGAAACTGAAATATTGCTCGGAAAAGCTAATGCTATTTGGAACAGTTTAACACACACCATTGGAGCATATAAACGACCCCTTCAGTTTTTCTCATTTCGGCTTTCGTTCTCGACTTTCGACCATCGCTGTACATGTCTAATTTGAATCAGTTTTACATACATCATAATTGTCTTTGGTAATTTTGAAACGACCCCTCGTGTTTCTCCGCTTTCGACTTTCGTTCTCGACTTTCGACTCTCGCTGTACATGTCCAATTAGAACATTTTTAATTCAGAAACCACTACTTTCATTGTGGTGATTTCCTGTTTACGAGTTTCAAACATTAACCCATGCATGTGAGCATCACGGTTGTCTAAATATTGTTGCCTTAAACAAAGTTTAAAGGCTACAAGCTAGGTATCGGACCCACAACTTCCAGGTCAGGAGTCAGATATGCTTCTATTTCAGCTACCTCATCAAGCCATTTTATTATTCCCCGCCAAAGGCGGAGGGATATATAGTTTTAGCGTTGTCCGTCTGTCCTGCAGTGCATTGGTCCGTGTGTCCGCCCGTGACAATATCTCCAATACCATTGGACAGAATTTCAGGAAACTTTATACATGTGTACAATAACCTATTCCACCAACATTCTTTTTTCTTTTTTTGATTTGATGCAAAATGGCCGACTGGGAGCAATTTAGAGTTACGCGGACGCATAAGTTTTTGAAAAGGTCTTTTTCGGCGGGGGATATCATTTCAACGAAATTGCTTGTTACAGTATAGTGAGTACTTCATTAGACATTTATCTATAATTGTCTGTTATATGAAGTGGACTGACGTTTTGTCCATGGACATTTTGGCCAGGACATTTTGGCCAGCTGAAAGTACAAAGCAGTGTGTTTTGGCAAAATATTATTTTAAAACAGAAAAATGCAATAGATAAATTTTCTGCGCTTTTAAGCGTGTAAAGAGTTTTAAAAAAGGAAAGCATGGAAAATTCATTTGTTGCATTTTTCTGCTTTAAAATAACATTTAGACAAAATGTATACGAAATAAAAACATATCATTGCAGGTTCTTCCCTTTATTTCAATATTACCTGACACCATAACATTATTATCGCATCAAAATTGATTTATATCCAATAAATTCCAATTTCCCAGGGGTACTTTAATCTGAAAACTTTTCCACAATGTCTTCCAGTGCTGGAGAAAAATAATTTTGCACATCCCAAGAAAATTATTTTTTTCCCAACAAATATTTTCAAATGGTTTATACCTTAATCCTTTAACAGAAGATTTCTCCTTTTCCCTCCAAAAGACATCTATGGCAGACAGGGTAAAAGAAAGGTATGTTTATTAAACTGTTAAAGATTTATAAAATTAAAGCACATAATCATGTAACACATATAGCACATAATTAAAGTCTAATGGAAACACAAATTACAATTTGTTTAAATGTTTTCTTCATCAGCTGAAGATTATGTGGAGCACCAGGAAATGAAGGCAATGATTTCTTGATGGCGATTCTGTCCTGATAGAGGTTTTCAAAGTCTGTTCTGTTTTGGTTGAATACCGCATTCGTCTTGCATAAGGATATTACTTAAATGAGAACATTCAAGCTAAGTGTTATTAATTTCCAAACAGTTGGGTGGTCCTGACCAACTAAGCAATGAAACTTGTTCCATCCTTCTGAGACATTGTTTGTTCTCAGGTGATCTATAACAATAGTTTTGTGATAGATCCATCTGTGAGATGGGACAAGTGGGGGTACTCTATGAAAGTTCATTACAAGGCTGCTGTCTCCTCTCTTGCGTTGTTGTTTCAGTCACATGTATCAAATCAAAGTAATTTAGGAGTGGCTCAGCTTCTTCTGGTTTGATGTCTTTCAAATAGGCCATGCCTTCACTGACTCGGTCAAGTGGTAGAAAAGCAAGGGCATTGATCTGTTCTCAAAATAGTCAAAAGCCATGATCATTTACATATCTGTAAGTCCAAGAAATTGAATTTTACACCAGATGGATTGCAACAAATGTTAATAACAGAACTGAACATTCACATTTTCACTAAAGACAGATGAAATAGCAAATCCATCACTATGCTCAGTCAACACTACATTCAACATTATGCTCAAAGTCCACTATTGTTGACGAATCACAGCCAGCTTGTTCAAGAGCACAGAACAGGCTTGGTATGTTATTTGCATTTTTCATCATAAAAGCTCACACACCAGTGGGATAAAAAGACAAGTCCCTGGATGACGAAAAGTTGCGTGAAGAGGAGGGTATCCACTGCAAATGTACCATCCATACACCACTTACTGCAGGTTGACAGCCTTTGAACATTGCCTTGAGTAGCAAACACTGACTTACTCTGAGGCATCTGGACCATTGTCAAACTGTAGAAAGTTGGTTGGTTTTTCAGTTTGCGTCCACTGGTTTTCAATAGTAGGTTTTTGTAGAGTTTGTGGGTCTTTTCCAGTCTGTTTTCAGTTCTCCTTTTTATTGTGTCTACTTCAGGAAGTCTGACTTTTACTTCAACAGGAGCAGTAGCTGTGGTGAATGTTAGTACGTGTATGTGGTTTGGTTTGTCATTGGTAATATTTGCAGTTGTTTTTATTTGGTGTCTCAGTCTCAGCAGCAATTCTGGTATGTGATAATGATCGTCTTCAAGGTAGCATCTTCATGGTCCTTGGTTACTTGTAGGATTGCTTTACAGTGGTTTTTTCCACACAAAGCCATGTAATATCATATTCTTGTTTAGCAACATGTTTTGAGGTGTAGATATAGCCATCTAGACATAACATAGTCCGCCTCTCTTAGTGTCAGTGTTCTCCACTAAAAGATAAAATATTTATAGGGTACTGATGCATAAGTATGCATTTTTTTTATATATATAATCTGTTGGGACTTCATTCAGAATTACTGATTTAACTTTGATATATATATTTTTCTGTCACAAACTCAATAAGCTCTCAAATCATTTTTGATTTCGAATCATTTTTAAAATACTATAGGTTATTGCACTTGCATGGGAATATATTGTTTTGAACGAGTTCTATTGGCAGAGTTGCCCGAGCTTGCGAGGGCAACTACACCAAAAGAACGAGTTCAACACAATATATTCCCATACAAGTGCAATAACCTTTTTATTATATACTTTGATATTGTTTACATAATTTCCCGTGATTTAACAGCGTTTTCATCAAATTCGTTGATTCATCTTTTTTAAAAACAGTCTTATTTATTCAAAAAGCAACGAGAAATCTGTTGCGTCGCCATACCATGCTTTCGCGGAATTTTCAATTTTGGCTGTTGATGACGTCACCGTTGCTAAAGATATGTAAACAAACAAGATGGCGACCGAGGATGCTTTTTTATCGCTTAATAATTTCATCATCGATAAACAAGTTCGATAGGCAAATTTTTCATAACTTTGTAATGACTGTTATTCGGGAGACAAATACTCTGTTTATTTTTCATGTTTTTAATAAGAACTATGCATAGAAAAGTTCGTAAAACATGATGTCTAACGATGAAATTTATGATAATGGAGACCATTCATATTTTGATTTTTAGAGAAATGGCGGGTTTTAAATTAGTTCCGTACTTAGCAACGCACGTGAAAAAAGCTCTAAAGTATGTAATATCAAAGTATGCAATATGGAAAAATATTGCATACTTTCATCCAGTGCAAATACATGGGGACAATATCAAAGTATATAATAAAATGCTATACAATAACTGCTATGTCTATGTTTTCAACAACTTTGAATGAGCCAGTAATGGTAAACAGATGCATCATTTATTGCGTTTGCTTTATTTAAAAAGTTATTATGGAAGGTTAGTTGTAAGAAAACTTTACCAGTAGTACATTGTACTTCTTCCAAAGTGTGGGATTGTTTGGTTAAAGGATAAACCATAACTCTTTTCCACACAATCCTGAGTTTTAACAACCCTAAGAAATGAGCCTTTTGAAAACACTGTAGGAAAAGGAGAAAATGCTGACAACCAGCATTTTCTCCTTTTCCTACAAAAATCGCCTTTGGATACAGTTACCTGTTTTAGAACTTAATTCAGAATTACTGATTTAACTTTGATTTGTATTTTTCTGTAAGAAACTCAATTAGCTCTCGAATCATTATTATACCCCCACAAAACGAATGTTTTCGGGTGTATACTGGAATCAGCCTGTCTGTCCGTGTGTCCGTCTGTGTACAAAATACTGTCAAAGAGCTGGCGGGGGGTATAAAGTCAATTTCAGTGACAGCTCTAGTTTGATTTCGGATCATATTTAAAATACACTGCATTTTAACTGGTGGTTTATGTTTTCAATAGAATGTGGTTTATGTTTTCAATAGAATGAGCCAGTATTGGTAAACAGATGCAACATTTATTATGTTTGCTTTATACAAAATGTTATTACGAAAGGTTAGTTGTAAGAAAACTTTAACAGTAGTACACTGTACTTCTTCCACAGTGTGGGATTGTTCGATTAATTAAAGGATAAGCCAAAACTCTTTACCACACAATCCTGAGTTTAAATGACCCTAAGAAAAGAGCCTTTTGAAAACATTGTAGGAAAAGGAGAAAATGCTGAAAACCAGCATTTTCTCCTTTTCCCTCAATGTTTTCTACCCTATCAGACACAAATTCCATCACTTTATCCATGTTTAAATTGTCGACTGCAAATGCTTTCAAATTAGACAAGGCCAAAATTTTGTCGTCTGGTTAAGGGTTACCCAGACAACAAAATTGTAGACTTGTCTAGCTTCAAAGCATTTCCAGACAACAAAATGCTACTTGAACATGAAATTTGTCCTTCAAATGATAGAAAACTTTGTGGGAAAAGGAAAAAAATGCTGGTTACTATTATTTTCTTGTTTTCTTACAATGTTTTCAAAAGCCTACATTTTCAAGCTCGTTAAAAAATTGAGATTGTATGGTAAAAGGGTTGGACAACTCTGAAGAAGGAAAGAATTAAACTCTTTACCAAACTACAAGATTTTAGACTGGTCAAAACTGAAAGCATTTGTAGATGACAAAGGTGGCTCAAATGGCAGAGTTTGTCTTTTGTAAAAAAGAAAACATTTTGGAAAAAGGAGAAAATGCTGGTCAACAGCATTTCCTCCTTTTTTCCACAATGTTTTCAAAAGGCTTCTTTCCAAGGGTCGTTAAACCCCGGGATTGTTTAAATGCTACTTAAACATAAAATTTGTCCCTTAAATGATGGAAATTTTTGTGGGGAAAAGGAGAAAATACTGGTTACCAGCATTTTTTTTGTTTTCTTACAATGTTTTCAAAAGCCTACATTTCGAAAGCTCTTTAAAACACTAGATTGTATGGTAAAAGGGTTGGATAACTGAAGAATGAAAGAATTAACTCTGTACCAAACAACAAGATTTTAGACTGGTCAAAATTGAAAGCATTTGCAGACGACAAATTAAAGGTGGCTCAAATGGCAGAGTTTGTCTTTGAAAGAATAAAAAACATTGTGGGAAAAGGAGAAAATGCTGATTACCAGCATTTTCTCCTTTTCCCACAATGTTTTCAAAAGGTTTTTGTCCAAGGGTTGTTAAAATCTGGGATTGTTTGGTAAAAAATTAATGGATGGGTATTCCTGTTGGCCATAAAACAATCTGCTTTCTTGTTTTCTGCTGTTCATATATCAGTCAGTATACACATCAGGCTGTTTCCTCCAGATCTCTGTAAATTGACTCTTTACAAAACTTTGGCATATTTTAACCCTTTACCGAACAACGAAATTTATGACTTATCCTAATTAATTCTTTTCCAGATGAGTTTATTGTATGGTGTTTAACGCTGTTTTTAACATTATTTCAGTTGTATAGCGGTGGCCAGTGCACCTATCCATGCTTTCCTGGAGCTTCTGTTAGCAGTATTTTGCATAATATTCTTTCCAAGCCACTGGCTGCTTTCCCCCTTAACCATCGTCGAAACAATGGCAGTGGTGGGAGAGGAATGAATCCCGTCGTATTGATTATCATCAATCCTTGGAAAGAAATTTGCCGAGCTGGAGATCAAACCCTTGACCTCTTCTCAAGTCCTGCACGCTACTGACTGAGCTACTGGGGCTAAGCTTTAACAGATTAGATAATTCTAGACTTGTCCAGATTAAGAGCATTTGCAGACAACAAAGTGAATGTGGTTCAAATGATTAGATTTGCATCGCAAATGTAGAATACATTGTGGGAAAAGGAGAAAATGCTGGTTACCAGCATTTTCTCCTTCTCCCACAATGTTTTCTAAAGACCTCTTCACCAGGGTCGTTAAAACTTGGGATTGTCCGGTAAAGGATTCACCGTTTATGAAATCTGGGTTAACCAGTCCAGGGTTTTAATGAAACTAAAGAAAAGGACTTTTGAAAACAATGTGGGAAAAGGAGAAAATACTGGTTACCACAATTTTCTCCTGTTTTTCCACAAGGCTTTCAACCCTTCCAAAGACAAATCCCTTTATTCAAGCCAGGTTTAAATTGTTGTCTACAAATTGCCTTTAACCCTTTACCAAACGACAGAATTTTAGACTTGTCCAAATTGAAAGCATTTGCAGACCACAAAATAAATGTGAATCAAAAATAAAAATTTGCTTTCGGAAGGGTAGAAAACATTGTGGGAAAAGGAGAAAATGCTGGTTACCAGCATTTTCTCCTTTTCCCAGAATGTTTTCAAAAGGCATCTTTCTCAGGGTCGTTAAAAGTCGGGATTGTATGATAAAGGGTTAAGGTGGACAAATCCATGGTCATTAAAACTCAGGATTGTAAGGTACAGGGTTAACAATCAAGATTTTCAACGAACCTTAGAGTGAGGCCATTTGAAAATATTGTGGGAAAAGGAGAAAATGCTGGTAACCAGCATTTTCTTCTTTTCCCACAATATTTTCTTCCCTATCACAGACAGTTCTCATTATTTGGGTCACATTTGATTTGTTGTCTGCAAATGCTTTCAATTTGAACAAGTCTAGAGCTTTCCCCTTTGGTAAGAGTTAAGCAGTCAGCTAGGAGGAAAAAGTGAAGGTGATTGCATATCACAGATTGCTGCTCACAGAATCAGAAATTAGGCCCACTTCTGTTTCAAGGATGCAAATGTAATAAATTTCCTTGTAGTAATTTGCTATGCACTTAATTTCTGAGTGCAGAGTATACCAAAAATAAACATTCAAGACCTGGAGAGGTCTAACAAGATTTCTAAAAAAGTTTTTCTGATATATGCATAGCATTTCACATAGGCTTCTTAATATACAGCAAGTTTCATTTATGTATATTTATTCAAACATGAGTTATTTTCAGTGGAACTTCTTTTTCTATTTTTGGTAACAGTGACCTTGACCTTGCACTGACTGACCCAAAAATTCATATCAGGCTAGCTTTTCAAAGAAACATCTTAACAGCAAGTTTTGTTCATAAATATTCATATCAGATTGGTATTTAGTATTACATGATCATTTTATGCCTTAACCTTTTACCAGACGACAAAATTTCAGCCTTGTCCAAATTGAGAGCATTTGCAGATGATAACTTCAGTGTTGCTCAATTTTTCTATGATAGGGTAAAAAACATTGTGGGAAAAGGAGAAAATGCTGGTTACCAGCATTTTCTCTTTTTCCCCACAATATTTTCAAAAGGCTTCTTTCCCAGGGTCGTTAAAAGTCAACAGTATACAGTAGAGAGTTAAGATAATGCTGTATTTATAGTAGCCACTATGTCCATGATTTGGGAAAAGCCCGGTAAGGGTGTGGGGTTGTGGTACTAAATTGACCTTTCTGCTGATTTTGATTGACAGGTCATATCAGCCAATCAGTGACGCAACTCACTATTGTACATTAATATGTTTTTTTTTTACTCTAAATCAGATAAGATCGGAATATAAAATAATCATTTCAAAACGGATTTAAGTTGCAGATCAGAATCATGTAGTAAGGTAACTGTTACATTATATACCCTGAAAGGAAAAGTAAATTTATCCATTCCAAAAATCTAGCTCTATATAAAATGTTGCCGGTGCCTGAGAATTAACCAGGATCCCAAAAAACCAGCTACTCCACCAAACAACAGAAAAGCAATTTTTTTCAGCTTTCAGGAAAGAACGAACGATCATGTCACTGTGTATTGTTAAACTACCTTTATTGAAATCTGACTGAACGAGCGTCTGTCAAATTCAAAACCATAATTCATCGACAGAGGTATTTGTTCAAACAAAAGGAGGAAGGGGAAAAAGTAAACTTTATTGATAAGTACTCATCATCCTTTGTCATAAACATGTTGACATTGCGAACCTCATCCTATGATTCTTGTTGTAATACTTTTGGGAGCATTCATATTTTATACCTATTTCATTAAGACGATTACACAAGACTGTTAATGGCACTTTTGCCTGGTTTCGAACCATTATTTGTTTTCACCACGATCGTTGCATAATTGATATATGCACGTCCATTCTAAATCAGTATAATCCTTAAAATCACTTCAAGTGACCAAACATACCAACAATAAAAAAGTTTTCACAACATACATCTGTTTAAAATACAGCAAACTATTTTATTGGTCACGTGTGATAAAACTTATTGTCACTCAAACAGGTATAAGAGGTGTGAATTAATTCTTTATCAGACAACAAAACATTGGATTCCTCTATTTTTGAAACCTTTGCAATATTGTTTTACGTCAATCCCGTTTTGTCCACGGTTATCAGAAACGGGGCTGCCATTGGATGCCAGAACATGGTGTAAGAGTAGGGTTAGTTATGAAAACAAGAACCAAAACTAATGATATTATTGATCTTATGGACCCCCAAAATGGACAAATGCATAGCCATAGACCTATAATTATTAGACTGAAAAATCTAACTGTTTCCCAACAAATCTCTAAAGAACAACTCTTTACTAGAACACACAATTTTACACTTAGTCTTGTCCAAATTAAAAGCAATTGCATATGATAAATTTTGTGTCACACAAAACAAAATTTGTCTTTCAAAGAATGGAAAAATTTTGTGATCGTCATCCGTCGTCAACTTTTACCTTGTGTACGCTATAGAGTCCACATTTTCAGTCTGAAACTCATGAAACTTGGTCAGAATGTTTGTGTTGATGATATCTCAGACGAGTTCGAAAATGGGTCATGTCAGGTCACTAGGTCAAATCTTAGAAAAACCTTGTGTACGCTATAGAGACTACATTTTCACTCCAAAACTCTTGAAAGGTGGTCAGATTGTTTGTCTTGATGTTATCTCAGAGGAGTTTGAAAATGGGTCATGTCGGATCTAAAACTAGATCGCTAGATAAAATCTTAGAAAATCTTATTACAGTTGAAAGTTGGTCTGAATGTTTGTCTTTGTTTTGATAATATCTACAATGGGAAAATGGGCTATGTTTGGCTAAAAAGTAGGTCATTGAGGGAAATTCTAGAAAAAGCTTGTGTGCAAGCTAGAGGCCAAATTTTCAGTCCAATAATTATGAAAGCTTGGTAGAATGTTTGTCATAATATCTAGAAAGATACTGAAAATGGGTCATGTTTGGTCAAAAGACTCAGGTGAGCAACTTCAGGGCCATCATGCCCCCCCCTTGTTAAAATACTGTGGGAAAAGGGAAAGAATGCCAGTAACTGTACCGATTTCAAATGTAGTTCTCTGCAGACATTTTCAATTTTTGAGAGTCTATAATTTATTGCTTGAGAATAGTTCAGTGGAATAGGTATTAGTACAGATTATAAGAGTAAAGGTAAATGGTTATGGGCTATTTGTGCAGAACTTATTTTGGTTTCTATGGAGACTGCTCTGAACTTACATTCTTTGTGAACATTAGCTTTATGTATAACATTAAATTTAAAGGTAACAAGAATTTTTTGATAGACCTAGGATCTATTTTAATTCCACTTTAAAGCTTTTAAATTGATGTTTTTTCTACCCTTTTCTGCATGCCCATTGAGGTCTATTACTCTGTACTACATAAAAGCGAGTTTTGATGATTCTAACCAAGAGGGCTTATGAAAACATTGTTAAAAGGAGAAAATGTTTGTCACAGCCATTTTCTCCTGTGTCCATACTCTTTTCTACTGTTTCCAAGACTAATGTCAACATTTGGGTCATTTAATTTGTCATTCTCACATGCTTTCAATCTTGACATGTCGAAAATTTGTTGTCTGGCAAAGAGTGAAACTGGAGGGATACAATCCCAAGTTTTTACGACCCTGAAAGAGAAGGCCTTCAAAAACAATGTTGAAAAAGGAGAAAATGCAGGTAACCAGCATTTCATTCTTTTCCTACAATGTTTTCTATCCTATCAAGGACAGAAATCACCATTTAAGCTACATTTAATTTGTTGGCTGCAATTGCTTTCAGTTTGGTTCATTCCAATATTTTGCAGTTTGGTAAAAAGTTAAAAACAATGTTAAAATTGGAAAAATTTGCTGTAAATGAGCAATTTCTCTATGTGCTTCAGTTTTCTACTTTCTTCCCTTGAGTTGTCTATAAACATTTTTTTTAACTCTTTACCAAACGACAAAATTTCAGAATAGTCCAAATTCAAAGCATTTACAGATGACAAACTAAACATGACTCAAAAATTTCAGTTCATTTTGGGAAGGGTAGGAAACAGTGTGGGTAAACGAGAAAATGCTGGTTACCAGCATTTTCTCCTTTTCCCACAATATTTTTAAAAGCCTTCCTTTTCAGGGTCGCTAAAAGTCGGGATTGTGTGGTAAAGAGTTAAACACTTTTACCATTGATTTGTACATGTCAGAATTCCAAGGACGAAAGTGTAATCAGTATTTTCTCCTTTTCCAACAATGTTTTCAAACCATTTTTTTCTTCATGGCCGTTAAAATATGGGATTGTTGGGTAAACAGTTAAGCGTCTATTAATTCAAAGGGTTGGATGCAGCTATGTTATAAGGAAATTATTTTTTGCAATGATTAAGTGTGAGAAAAGTTAATGGAGTGAGAAAAGATTTATACATTAAGAGATAAACAATTCTGCAGATGTGGAAATATTTTGGGATAGAGGGCGCCACTGTGTCATGACTGCACATTCAAGATGTGCAAAAAAAAATGGCTGCCTTGTTCCATGATGCGAAGAAGAGGGTATCCTCATGCATAAATAAAGATAAGAGATGATTATGAAGGAGACTTCCCAGTTTTGTGATACTTATGGTGTACAAGTTTATATCTACCAACTTCAAACATGTAGTGGATGTCTCATCTCTTTGTGGTGTCCGTGAGGTAGAGCATCGGCTTCGTAATCAACAGGTGCTGAGTTGGATACCCGGGAGCGGGTGTCAGCTTTGGAATCTTTCATTGGCCCACACATTTGGCGTGAGTACTGGTGTAGTTCCCAGGAAGCAGAATCAAGAGAGATTAGTATAAGTTGTAAGAACTTGTTTCTCAATTGATGTAAAATAAATATGTTTAAACTCTCTCTTTACTGATCAGTTCTTTACCAAATGGTATGGTTTCAGACTCGTAGACAACAAATTAGTGATGGAGTGTGTCTTTCATAGGGTAGAGAACATTATGAAAAATGAAAAAAATAATGGGTGCCAGTTTTTTCTCTGTTTCCATCAGTTTTTTCAAAAGCCTTCTTTTATTTATATCATTGAAACATGGGATTACAAAGTTTAGCATTCACATGGTCCTACTGCCTCGGTAGTCAGTTGTGTTTGAATGCTTTGGGATTGTTCCTAAAGCCCCTGTCACACTATAGGCGTTTCCACTGCGTTTGCTCGGCGTTGTTTAATTTCCCAGAGTGCCATGGGATCGCAGGAAAAGTCGGATATTTTTTGCGAAGACGGAGATGTCACAGCGTTCTCACCACGACCAAGGCGTTGCTGCGGAGCTCCTATGGCGCATTATCGCGTTCTTATGGAGTTCTTCTTGGCGATTCTCTGCGCTCTCATGGCGCTACCACTGCGTGTTCTGCGCTTTCACGGTGCTCATACTGCGTGCACTGGGTGTTCACATCGTTCTCAAGGCGCTCACACTATGCTAACGGCGTGTTCTTGACAATTGTTCGAACTATCTCTGAAAACGAATGGTATGTATACATATTTATTCATCAATTTTTTTTTTTTGCTATGGTCTCGAAGAGTCAATGGAGAATAAAACTATGCTCATTCAAAGAAAGGGGAAAAAAGCAGGACATAAACCCCAACCCTCTCAAACAGAAGCCAGTCAACCATTGTCACCTCCTCAACCATTCCTAGCCCGGCTTGCTAGTGTCGTCAGCCATGGTGAATTGAATGTTTATTTGCATGCTTCGTCTACTACATGTATATGTTCATTTTTGTCAGACAAAGACTGATGGACACTGTAGAAGCGCCTTACAAGCGCAATGATCACCGTTGCAGCTCAAAGGAATCATTATAAGAGGGCAGTGAAATAAATAACACTCTGTGTCAGCGCCATTGACGCACCGTATAAGCGCCGCTAACGCGCCTTATAAGCACAGTAGAGACGCAGTGACATCTTAGAGCACGTGGTACAATCTCCGTGCAAGCACCCGACAACCATAGCGTTCGCACTGTGACCTCTGTGCGTGCCGGCAGAGCTCCCGTGACATTGTGGGAAATCTTACTGCGCCGCTAAGACGACCTTTCGGTGATCCCGCTGCGCTCATACCAGAACGCCGAGCAACGGCGTTTGATTTGTGCATGCTCAAAATGCGCGCTGTCCCTCGGCATCCTAGACGATCCCAACGCGTCTACTCGCGATGCCACTACGTTGCTGTGGCGATGCTTGCGATTGTGCTGCGAGCACGTCGGCGTTCTGCATTTTTTCTTGGACGCCATGGGATCGCCGCCCTGGTGTGACGGGTTTAAGTAACCTTTAATTATAAAAGGCTTTGTTTTCATGTACAAGTGGCCATATGGATTCTGTTCAGGTGAAGATGTAAGGTTCTAAACCTGGAGGCGCAAGGCTTGATCCTCACACAATTAGATAGTCAACTGCTAATGCTTTGAGAACGAACAAGTCTAAATTTTTGCTGTCGATAAAGAGAACTAACTCTTTACCAAACAACAATATTCTAGACTTGGCCAAATTGAAAGCAGTGCAGACTGCAAATTTAATGCTCACCAAAAAATGGTTATCTTTGATAGGGTAGAAAGCATTGTGGGAAAAGGAGAAAATGCTGGTAACCAGCATTTTCTCCTTTTCTCACAATGCTTTCAAGAGGCGTTTTCCTCAGGACCCTTAGACCTTTACCACATAATCCCGAGATTTAACAACCCTGAGAAAGATACCTTTTGAAAACATTGTGTGAAAAGGATTGGTTGATTGTATGGTCTTTAACGATGTTTTCAACAGAATCTCATACAGCAGAAGCCAAATCACCTATCCATGCTTTTCTGGAGTTTCTTTATCCAGTACTCTGCACATTATTCTTTCCAAGCCACTGGCTACTTCCCTACATAACCATCGTCAAAACAATGGTCAGCATGAATGAATCCTTTTGCAATGACTATCGTCAGTCCTCAGAAAGAAATTGGCCGAGCTGGAAACCAAACCAGCAACCCTCTTTTCTCAAGTCCTGCATGCTACCAACCGAGCTACCAGTGTGTGGCTATGTAGGAAAAGGAGAAAATGCTGGTAACCAGCATTTTGTAACCAGCATTTTCTCCTTTTCCCTTATCAAAGACAGAAATCATTGTTTTAGTAGCATTTAATTTGTCGTCTGCAAATGCTTTCAATTTGGTCTAGTCCAAAATTTTGTTGTTTGGGAAAGTGTTAAAACATTTTTTTTTTCATGTATTATAATATCCTTGTTGGATTATGATTCCATTTATAGATTATTTCTCAGATGTTTCTGTTTGCAGTATGCACACAGCCACTCACCTGTTCTGCAATATTCGATAATTATTTCTGCCTTTGATCTTTAATGAATTATCCCTTTACCACAATATCCCATGTTTTAACAACCTTGAGCAAGACAGCTGTTGAAAACATTGTGAAAAAGGAGAAAATATTGGCAACCAGCATTTTTTTTCCCCCTCTTTTACAACAATTTTTTTCTACTCTTTAACTCTTTACAGAACAACAACAGTTCAGACTTGTCCAAATTGGAAGTAACTGCAGACAACAAATAAAAAGTGACTCATAAATTGAAATTTGTTATTAGAAGGGTAGAAAACATTGCGGGAAAAGGAGAAAATGCTGGTTACCAGCATTTTCTTCTTTTCCCGCAATGTTTTCAAAAGGCTTCCCTCCTTGGGTCGTTAAAACGCAAGATTGTTTGGTGACGGGTTAATGGAAGATTCACCCTCAGTGCCACATTTCAATTGTCATCTGCAGATGCTTCCAATTTGGACAAGTTTATCCTTTGCCAGACAACAGTTTTAGACTTACCCAAATTCAAAGCATTTGCAGACAACAAAGTAGATGTGACTCAAATGGTAAGATAATTTTTCATAATGGCAGATAAAGATTATGAGGAAAGGAGAAAATTCTGGTTACCAATATTTTCTCCTATTTCCACAATACTTTCTCTCCTTTTAAAGGCAAATCCCATCATTAGATCCACATCTGCTTTATCATCTGTATGTCATTTAAGTTTGCTTGTATCGGAGTTTAATGCTGTTTTTAACAGCTTTGTTCATATCACGGCGGTCAGTGCGCCTACTCAAGTCTTTCCAGGTCTCTCACAAAGGTACTGTCATAACTGTCTTTCAAAGTCACTGACTACTTTTCTGACATGCGTTAGAGGTGAGAAGCGAAAAATCATCGGAAACAAAGTTTGCCTCAACCAGGTGTTGAACCCGCAACCACCAGGTCTCCAGTCAGATACACTAACCAGCTACCGAGCCACTGGCTCTGTCATTTGTGATAAAGGTTTCTTCACAAAGTTTTGTTTGAAGTAAAGGGTAAAACAGAGTTCTGCTGCAGACTGCTGCAGATGCAATAAACTTAAAGCCAGTCAACCCTTACCTTTAACCCTTTACGATACAATCCTGAGTTTTGACGGCTGTTAGAAAGAAACCTTTTGAAAACACTGTGGGAAAAGGAGAAAATGCTGGTAACCAGCATTTTCTCCTTTTCCCACAATGTTTTCTGTCCTTTCCCAAAACAGATTTCGATTTTTGAATAGTTTTCATTTTGTCGTCTGCAAATGCTAAATGAATTTGGACAAGTCTAAAATTTTGTGGTACGGTAAAGAGTCAATACATGTTTTTGATTTTAATTTAAAACCCGGCAATAGGATAGCTGGTAACCGGCATTTTCTCCTATTCCCTAAATGTTTTCTACCCTTCCTAAAACAGATTTCGACTTTTGAATCATTTTTATTTTGTTGTCTGCAAATGCTTTCAATTTGTACAAGTCTGAAATTTTATAGCTTGGTAAAGAGTTGATATGTGTTTTTGATTTTAATTTAAACCCCTGCAATAGGATGGCTGGTGAAAACAATCTGGAAAATTGATAAATTTCCTCGACATACGCAGTTACCAGTGAACATTATTGGTGTATATTGTGTATGATTTGTTTGTTTTCTATTTCTTAAGTTTTTTTTTTCCAAAGGAAAAATCTTTCACTTTTTGTTTTCAAAAAATGAAAAGCATAACATATTCAACTGCAGAACCAGATTGCTATTCTCTTTGTAATATTATACACCATACTGTGAACTAAAGTTTCAAAGAACTCCAGGGAAAAAGTATAGCCACAAAAAAACCCCAGGTGTAATATTCTGTCTGGACCAGCCATCACAAAACAGCAATTAATTAACCCTTTACCACACAATGATGCCTTTTAACGCCCCTGAAGAAGAGGCCTTTTGAAAACATTGTGGGAAAAGGAGAAAATGCTGGTAACCAGCATTTTCTCCTTTTCCCACAAAGTTTTCTACCCTATCAACCAAAATTGCGTCATTTGAGCCACTATGAAATTGTCGTCTGCAAATGCTTTCAATTTGGATAGGTCTTAAATTTTGCCGTTTGGTAAAGGGTTAAAGGGGATCAAAATTAAATTTAGATAAAAGAATCATCTCGGAATTTTAAAGTCGTATCAGAAAATTCTCAGAGGGCTTTTGAAAAGATTGTGTGAAAAGGAGAAATGCTGTTGAACACCATTTTCTTCTCTCCCCACAATATTTTCTTCTATATTCTTCCATTTCTAAGACAATTACCATTGATCAATAAAACAACTTTGTTAATCCATCATCTGTAAACCCTTTCAGTTTGGATGAGACTAGAATTTTGTCGTGTAAATAATGAACTCTTTACCAAAGGACACAATTTTACACTTGTTGAAATTGAAAGTATTTGTAAATGACGAATTAAAAAAAGATGGCCCAAATTATGGAATTTGTCTTTCTTGGGAACCCCACATAACCTGTGTTTTATGACCAAATGCTTTTTGAAAACATTGTGGTAAAAGGAATCCTTTCCCCACACTGTTTTCTACCCATCAAAAGCCAAATCCCATAATTTAAGTCACATTTGATTTGTTGTCTGCAAATGCTGTCAATTTGGACTAATCTGAATTTTTTTCATTTGGTTACCGGTAAGAGTTATGGTTTTGTGTGCGAGTTCATGCTTTTAAATATTTCATGGTGGAGAAATGGCTTAGTAGTGACTTCTTCCACAACATTTTTAACAACTTCAAGACAAAACAAGCAATTTCGGTGAAATGATTTGCCCCGCCGAAAAGTTTACTTGACCGCATAATTTAAAATCGCCCCCAGTCGGCCATTTTTCATCGAATCAAAAAAAGAGTCTTGGCGGAATGGGTTATTGTACACATGTGTAAAGTTTCACGAAATTCCGTCCAATGGTATTGGAGATATTCTCCCGGATGGACACACAGATGGACGGAAGGACGGACAACACTAAAACTATATCCCACCGCCTTTGGCGGGCGATAATAAAAAGTCTGCAGCTGGCATGATTTTAAACTAAGTGAGGAATAAAACAGATATTTCACATTAAGGGATTAAGGTATTTCACTCAATATCTAAGGAGTTTAGCTTGGCTGATTAAGACGAAAACAGTGAGGTAATGTCAAAGCCCTGTGGTCATCTGCTTCATGATCATAGTGAAAAAGCTTTGGCATTTTCTGTTGTCTCTTGTTATCTCTTTACCAAATGACAAAATGTTAGACCGGTCAGGAATTATTTTTCTTTGAAAGGGTAGAAAACATTGTGGGGACAGGAGAAATTGATGGTTACCAGCAATTTCTCCTTTTCCCATAATGTTTTCAAAAGTCTTTTGTCGTTAAAACTCATGATGGTGTGGTAAAGGGTTAAGGAAGACATGTACTTCAAACTCTGGCTTGATAAAACTAGCAAAAGGAAAATCCCATACCAATATAAGGCAGACAACACTCAAAATATGTATGGCATACTTATGCCCCTTTAGTCCATTACTACACAATCAAGTTTTGGCAACCTTGAAAAACAGAACGTTTGAAAACATTGTTGGAAAGGGAGAAAATGCCTTTAACCAGCATCTTCTCCTTTTTTTTTCACAATGTTTTTTTTATTCTTTCAGATGCATATTCCATCATATATGCTACATTTAATGTCATAATTTTTTGTCGTTTAGTAAAGAGTTAGGTAGTACTCTTTCTTAGAATTAAATCTGCCTTATGTAATTTCAAAAGCAGCTTCAGCCAATCATCGCACCTAATGAAATGATAAAATAACGGAGAAAACGTTGTCAAACACCAAACAGCCAACAAGCAAAGAGTAAATCTATGAATGGGCAACGAATGAGCGATGTGGGGCCATCATGGCACTCTTGTAATAGTGGGATATCATGCACCTGTTTATGTCCTGGTTTATTGATGCACATTGTGATCTCAATACTTGATACTGCATGGACAGAGAATGGTGGGACTGAAGTGCACCTGTTTTCTATACCAGCATGCAGTGCATGTTTGAAATCATAATATGCCCTGTGTGCATCAAACCTTCCCTGTTTACAAAATGCCTTTTCAACTTCCCCGCTGTAGATTGCTTTTAACTCTTTAACAAACACTCCTGTGTTTTAACAACCCTGAAAAATAGATTTTGAAAATGTGGTGGAAAAACAAGCATTTTCTCGTTTTTCCCACCATGTTTTCTATCCAATCAGAGACAAAAAAGAATATTGTTTGATGCATTATTTTCAAAAGACTACATCCTTGCGGTTGTTTAACTCTTTACCAAATGACAAAATTTTAGACTGGTCCAAATTGAAAGCATTTGCAGACGACAAAATTAATGTGACTCAAAAATTAAAATTTGTTCTGGGAAGGCAGAAAACATTGTGGGAAAAGGAGAAAATGCTGGTTACCAGCATTTTCTCCTTTTCCCACGATGTTTTCAAAGGGCTTCTATCTCAGGGTCGTGACAACCAGAGATTGAATGGTAAATGGTTAACCATGGGATTGAATGGTAAATGGTTAAGTCTTTTGTGTATGCATTATGCCTTTTCAACTCCTTTGCCAAAGAAGGCTGTTGAAGACATTTTGATCCATTTGATCTTCAAACTGTTTTGACCTTCAAACCAGCAGTTTCTCCTTTGACTGGTTCTTTTGTGGCATTTCATATCCTTGCCTCATTCTATAATCCCTTACTAAACCCTACCTGTTTTAATGAGAGAAAAACTTGTGAAAACAGGAAAGTGGGAAAAGGAAAATGTTGGCCACCAGTATTTTCTACCATTTCAATTTCAAAGATAAACCCCATCCTTTAGTCTATATTTAATTAGTGTCATGCTGCTGTATCCATAGGCATAGCACTGCAGATCTGATTAGTCTGATACTCATGAAACTTGGTCAGAATGTTTGTCATGTTAAGATCTCAGACAGGTATGAAATTGGTCATGTGGGGGTAAGAACGTAGGGCACTGGATCAGAACTTGGTCAGAATGTTTGTCCTGATAATTTCTGGGACATAATTGAAATTTGGTCATGTTAGGTAAAAAAGTAGGTCACTGGATCAGAACTTGGTCAGAATGTTTGTCCTGATAATATCTGGGACAAGTTTGAAATTGGGTGATATGGGGTCGAAATGTAGGTCACAGGAACAAATCTTAGAAAAACTTTGTGTGCATTCTAGAGACCATATTTTAATCCTGAAATTTGATCAAGACGTTTGTCTTGATAATACATGTATTTCAAATAGGTTTTAAACTGAGTCATCTTGGATAAAAAATAGGTCACTTACACTCATGTGTTTACATCATCTGACACAGGATGTGTTCAACTTACCAATCTTAGATGACTTTATTCAGGTGAGCCCTTTAGGGCCAATGGCCCTCTTTATTTGTAAAGGGTCAAGATTATATATTTTGACTAATGAATGTGTCATCTTTTTAATCAGTTATGATGATAATAAAAGTTTTTTACAAAAACACTGATCAAAGAATTTTTCCAGCTATAAAGTTTGGGCTCAGATGATTTTAGATTGATAAAACAGCTTGTTCCATGGTGTTTGGTTTTAGTCTCAGTCTGGATTAATGGTGCATGGCCTATCCTTCACCCATATTTTACGCTCGGGTTCATTTTTAACCCTTCACCAGAAGACAAAATTTTGAATTTGCCCAAAATGATTGATTGATTGATTGACTGATTGGCTGAATGGCTAGCTTGCCAACCAGCCGATCAATTTTCCAGACACTAGGCTCAAAGGTCAAGGTCACAACAGAGGAATCAAAGGTCAAAGTCATGCTCCATGTTACCTTCAACTGTATAAGGATTTTCAGACAATTTTTGGAAAGTTAAGATGATATGCAGAAATTATGATGAATATTCAGCTAGAGTGTAGTCAGATGTTTGGGGTCATAGCTATAGCCTTCAGCTCTCTGTCTCTCTGTCCTTCTATATGTCCATACTTTTTTATGGCTTCATGTCTCCTCAGCTCTTTCAAAGATTTTTATCGGTCACATGTTCACTCCTGTAGAAAAAAAATGACAGGATTTTTCTGGAGGTTGATTTAATTGTATGTGGTTTAATGCTGTTTTCAACATTATTTCAGTTATATTCTGGTGGCCAGTGCACCTGTTCATGCTTTTCTGGAGTTTCTTTTACCAGTACTCTGCATGATATTCTTTCCAAGTCACTGGCTGCTTTGCCACATAACCGTCGTCGAAACAATGGTCAGGGGTGAGAGAGGAATGAATCCTGTCGCAATGACTATATCATCAGTCCATGGAAAGAAATTGGCCAAGCTGGGGATTGAAGCAGAGACCGCGTGTTCTCAAGTCCTCTATGCTACCGACTGAGCCACTGAAGCTTGGCATTTTTTGGAGGAGGGGACAGTCAAAATCTGGTTAAATGTCCCTGTAGATGGGTTTTTGATGTTGATTTGGTAATTTCTTGAAACAGTGAGTTCACTATTTCATTGGAACTATTCAGTGCCCATGACCACATCAGGAAACATTGCCCACAAGCAGTCATTGCTTTTGTCTCTAACTTTCCCAAGGGTAGTTGTGTTTGGTTGTGTTTCAGCAGAAATGGCGAAAAAGTTTGGAACTATTGCTGCAACTTTCTCTGTCATTTCATCAAGGACATCGAACATACACTTCAAGGAAATAGAAAGCAAAAGACCAGCAGCGAGTCCATATTCACCAACAATTCTTAAGAACGTTCTCAGTCTCATTTTCCAAAATTTTCTACATTTGAAAGTAACACAAATTCTGATTTGCTAAACCAAATGGTTTAGCCAATCAGAATTCATGTTACTTTCAAATGAATTAGACTAAGAATGTTCTTGAGAATGGTTGGTGAATACAGACCATGCTTTGTCAGAGAAAGAGCAGTAGAGTGCAAGGATAGCGTTTTTCTTAGACTGCGTTCTGCATTTATTGCTTGGGCTTAGTGGGTACAATACCTCATTCAGTGCTCCTGCTCACTGGATACGTCAGTCAAGAAGAAGGCTTTAGAAAACAACATTGGATCATGCAAAAATGTTCACAACGACCAATCCATGTGATATGATAAAGGGTTAATCCGTTACCAGACAACAAAATTTTAACCTTGTCCAAATTGAAAGCATTTGCAGACGACAATTTCAGTGTTGCTCATGAGGTGCAATCTTTCTTTGATTGGGTAGAAAACATTGTGGGAAAAGGAGAAAATGCTGGTTGCTAGCATTTTCTCCTTTTCCTACAATGTTTTCAAAAGGCTTCTTTTCCAGGGTCGTTTAAGTCGGCATTGTGCGGTAGAGGGTTAGGAGTAAAAAGTTATGTTCCTGTATAAAAGTAAGGGTGCTGCCATTAGTTCAAGAGGGTATTGTGTGTTTATGTTGTGGGGATCCCATCTCTGCTCAGTCTACAGTCAACAGCTGTTACACACATTATGTCATTCAGAAGATGTTTTATGAGCCATAGAAGTCTTCAGTTTCGGGAGGTGATAAAAAGATACACACTACAGTTACTGAACAAAAATTGTGCACAGTTTTTGGACTAAAGTTGTGCATTTCAGCATTGTCTGTACATGTCATATTCTTCGAAGATTTGACCTGTCTTTTATGACACATCACCATCTCCTGTACAGGAGAATATTAATACCCAGCTGTGGAAAAATGTAGCCTGTTTTTTTCACTCCAAATATCTTGAAAATTTAATTATTTCAAATGGAAAAAATAGTTTTCATAAATGCTCTTGTTTTACTGCACATCTTTGAATACAGTTTCTAAATATAGACTATCGGGAACTAGGATTCATGCAAGGTTGTTCCACAGAGATATTAACAAGAAGTATCTGGGCTTGTACCAAAGCTATTACCCAAACCTGGAGGGGCAGTTTTATTGAATTTTTTGTGCATAGGTTACAACCTAGGTAATCATAGCTGAATGAATCATACCAGGTTGCGTTTTATTGAGTAAATGTTTATTAAACCCCCGCAAAACAAATGTTTTAGGAGGTATACTGGAATCAGCCTGTCTGTCCATCCGTCTGTGTGTCAGTCCGTGTGTCCGTCTGTGTATAAAATACTAGTAATTTTGTGTCGCGAACTCCTCCTACAGTTTTGCTGCTATTGTATTGAAAGTTTGTTGATACGTTGATCGTATACAGAAGTTGTGCAAGATAGTTTTCAATCATCTACTCCCTATGATTCCAGAGTAATCTCCCCTTGAACTTAGAAAATTTTTGTTAAATTGCCTGTTTCTGTCAAAGCGCTGGCCGGGGTATTAAGTCACATTCAGTGACAGCTCTAGTTTTATTTTGAAATTTGAAGTAACAGTTGTCGTTTTGAAAAGTAGTCCGGTTCTATTCCCAGAACGCCCAAATCAGATGTGTATTTTAAAAATGCCACCTAGTGTAAGATAATGTGCAATTCAGAAGATGTTCAATGAATTCTATGAACTACAGAATTCTGCAGTTTTTGGAGGTCATAAAAAGATATATGCTACAGTTACTTGACAAAAGATGTGTCATTCAGAAGATGTCTATGAGTCCAAAAAGTCTTCAGTTCATAGAAATTATAAAAAAAAAATACTTACTACAGTAACTGGACTAAAATTGTGCATGCATACTTGGTGTTTTTGGTATATTCTAAAAGCAACATTGTTGCTGGTTAACTCTGTACTCCTAAACCGTTCAAGAAATATCAATTTGTGACCCTGAAAAAGAGGGCTTTCGAAGACATTGTTGGATAAAAAGCAAATGCTAGTGACAAGCATTTTTTCTCTTTTTCCAACAGTGTTTTATAGCCAATCAAAGACCAATATTTTGATTTGAGTGACATTTAATTTCTAGTCTGCAGGCACCTTCAATCAGCATAAGACTAAACTTTTGTTGTCTGGTAGAGATAAATGTGAATGCCTTGTAAGTGAAGATGGCCTACCTGTACTATCTGATCTGATCAGATGTCATTACTATTGTGGACAGTGTAGACCATGATCAGATAGTACAGATTGTGCAGTGAGATCTTGGATCTCGTTGCCAGATATTCTAACACAAACAGCTTTAAGATATTGGCATCTTTAGCACTGACTATAAATGTTCATAAATTGTTCAGTACTCCAAGGGTTAAAGTACCGGGTTGTTTTGATAAGGGTCAATACAGATGTACATTCGAAAACATTTTGACAAAGACAAAAATAAAATTGCCTCCAGGTTGCAATGTGTTACGGGATGCTTGTTTCAAGCAATTCCTTCTTTTGCCACAGTATTTTTGAAAGTAGTCTCATGCAAAACAGAAACTTACTTAGAGGCTGCAGTGTGTTAAGGGTTACTTGTTACAAACAATTCCTTCTTTTGCCACAGTATTTTTTTATGGTCGTCACATGCAAAACAGAAACTTACCTAGAGGTTGCAGTGTGTTAGGGTTACTTGTTTAAAAAGCAATTTCTTCCTTTGCCACAGTATTTTTATGCCCCCCTTCAATGAAGTGGGGGTATATTGCTTTGCTAATGGTTCATCAAATTTGGCTTAGACATGCGTCTCAGAGTGTAGATGATCCCTATTGATTTTGAGGTCAATTGGTCAAAGGTCAAGGTCACAGTGACCGTCAACATGTTGATATATAGACCAAACCTTGTCCGGATGATAACTAGACACAGAATTGACCTAGGTTCATCAAATTTGGCACAGACATGCGTCTCTGAGTGCAGATGATCCCTATTGATTTTGAGGTCAATCAGTCAAAGGTCAAGGTCACAGTGACCGTCAACATGTTGATATATAGACCAAACCTTGTCCAGATGATAACTAGACACAGAATTGACCTAGGCTTGTCAAATTTGGCACAGACATTCGTCTCTGAGTGCAGATGATCCCTATCGATTTTGAGATTAATCCATCAAAGGTCAAAGTCACAGTGGCCTTCAACTTAATGATATTTAGACGTAACCTTGTCCAGATGATAACTAGACACAGAATTGACCTAGGTCCTTCAATTTCTGTACAGATATTCATCTTGGAGTGTAAATGATCCCTATGGATTTTAAGGTTAATCCGTGAAATGTCAAGGTCACAGTGACCACCAGATGATTCAGGGCCCGCGCTGCCGTTCGCCACTTGAGCCATTTGCTAAAAAAAAATTAAAGTGTCTCAAAAATCATCATGTGTGGCTCAACTTGTGGCTCCAACATTTTATTCGCGTATTATTGGGGACGTAGTAAGCATCGAAGTTGACTGGGAAAAAGCGGAAGTTGAATGCGCGTGCCGAAAAGAAAATTTTGCCGTGTGGTAAAGAGTTAATAAAATTTTATCTCAAACGCCAACTCATGTCAGATCCTATGTATCACAAACTTTAACAGAAAAATATTGATTCTAAATGAGCAATACATAACTTTTAACTCTTTACCAAACAACAAAATTTTATATTGGTCCACAATGAAAGCATTTGCAGACCACAAATGTTGCTCAAATGATGGAATTTGTATCTGAAAGAGTAGAAAGTGATGTGGGTATAGGAGAAAATGCTGGTAACCAGCTTTTTCTCCTTTTCCCCACAATGTTTTCAAATGTTTTATTTTTAGCTCACCTGAGCACGAAGTGCTCATGGTGAGCTATTGTGATCGTGCTGTGTCCGGCGTCCGTCGTGCGTCGTTCGTCGTCCGTTGTCAACTTTTTACCTTGTGTACGCTCTAGAGGCCACATTTTCAGTCCGATACTCATGAAACTTGGTCAGAATGTTTGCATTGATGATATCTTGAACGAGTTCGAAAATGGGTCATGTCGGGTCAAAAACTAGGTCACTAGGTCAAATCTTAGAAAAACCTTGTGTACGCTCTAGAGGCCACATTTTCAGTCCGATACTCATGAAACTTGGTCAGAATGTTTACCTTGATGATATCTCGGACAAGTTCGAAATAGGTCATATTGGATCAAAAACTAGGTCACTAGGTCAAATCTTAGAAAAACCTTGTGTATGCTCTAGGTGCCACATTTTCTGTCAAATACTCCTGAAAGTTGGTCAGAATGTTTGTCTTAATGATATCTCGGATGAGTTCGAAAATGGGCCATGTTGGGTCAAAAACTAGGTCACCAGGTCAAATCTTAGAAAAACGTTGTGTACGCTCTAGAGGCCACGTTTTCAGTCAAATACTCTTGAAAGTTGGTCAGAATGTTTGTCTTGATGATATCCTGGACGAGTTTGAAAATGGGCTATGTCGGGTCAAAAACTAGGTCACCAGGTCAAATCTTAGAAAAACCTTGTGTACGCTGTAGAGGCCACATTTTCAGTCCAAAACTCTTGAAAGTTGGTCAGAATGTTTGTCTTGATGATATCTCAAACAAGATGAAAAACTAGGTCACTAGGTCAAATCTTAGAAAAACCTGTAGAGGCCACATTTTCAGTCCAATACTCTTGAAAGTTGGTTAGAATGTTTGTCTTGATGATATCTCTGATAATTTTGAAAACAGGCCTTGTTGGGTCAAAAACTAGGTCACTAGATCAAATCTTTAAAAAACCTTGTGTATGCTCCAGAAGCCACATTTTCTGTCCAATACTCTTGAAAGTTGGTCAGAATGTTTGTCTTGATAATATCGCAGACGAGTTCGAAAGTGGGCCATGTGGGGTCAAAAACTAGGTCACTAGGTCAAATCTTTGAAAAATCTTGTGTACGCTCCAGAAGCCACATTTTCAGTCCAATGCTCTTTAAAATTGGTCAGAATGTTTGTCATGATGATAGCTTGGATGAGATTGAAAATGGGTCATGTCAGGTCAAAAACTAGGTCACCAGGTCAAATCTTAGAAAAACCTTATGTAAGCTCTAGAGGCCACATTTTTAGTCCAATTATCTTGAAATTCGGTCAGAATGTTTGTCTTGATAATTTCTTAGACTAGTATGAAAATGGGTCATGTTGGATAAAAAAAACTAGGTCACAAGGTCAAATTTCAGAAAAACCTTTTGCACTATAATTACAGTCCAATATTCTTTAAACTTTTGTTAGAATGTTTGTCTTGATGATATCTTGCATGAGTTTGAATAAAAACTAGGTCACTAAGTTTCATCCTTGAAAAACCATGTGTATGCTTTAGAGGCCATTTTTTCAGTCCAATAATCTTGAAATGTGCACTGAATATTTGTCTTGATAATATCTTAGACTAGTATGAATATTGGTCATGTTGGATGAAAAACTAGATCACTAGGTCAGATCTCGTAAAAACCTTTTGTACACCCTACAGGCCACATTTTCTCTCAAATACTCATGAAAGTTTGTCAGAATGTATGTCTTGATAATTTCTACAGGTCAAGTAGGCCGCTGAGACAAATTCCAGAAAAAGCTTGTGTGCACTTTAAAGGCTATATTTGTAAGCCCAATATTAATGAGTGTTTGTCAGAGTGTTTGTCTTAATATCTCTGAAGAGATTGGAACTGGGTCATGTTTGATCAAAAGGCTCAGGTGAGCGACTTCAGGACCATCATGGCCCTCTTGTTCATAGTTGTTGAAACTCAGAATTGTGTAGTAAAGAGTTGAGGTGTCATGGGTAACTTAATGCACTCTGGGGAGTAATGTAGATCAAGATCAGACTGCACACTGCACAAAAGATTACCAGTAAGTCTGAGATTGGATCTACGCCCTCCTACAGTAGTGTAATTTTCTATTTAGCAAAAAAAATTTGCAATTTTTGTGTTTATCTTTCTATATTGGTGGAAATTTTCATTCAGTTTTATTCCAACAGTTGAAGGTTTAAATCTTTAACCTTTTAGACAGGTCCAAAAGATTGAAAATATTGTGGGAAATGGAGAAAATGCTGATTACCAGCATTTTCTCCTTTTCCCACAATGTTTTCAAAAGCCGTCTTTCCTTAGGGTCTATGAAACCCAGGATTGTTTGTTAAAGGGTTCAACAGACCCATTGTAGGTAATTTATAACCAGAGATATGTACAGCATTTATGAATCACCCTGTATTTATTAACTGCAGGTTAGTCACAAAGAAAACTGGAGTGTATTACAGAGTTTGAAATTGATTTCCAAGATCACAGTACTCAAGGTACTGAGGGAGAGCGGACCTAGTTGCACCCACGAGTTGCACATCTCGTCCAGGTTGAACTTCGTGGATACTGTATGTGTGTTTTGTTCCTGTAGTGTTTTTTATGGATTGTAATTGATCATCAAAACTGTTCTTTCTGAGGTAAATATCCTTCCTTATTAAACTGTTTAAATCTTTTTACAAAACCGTCTTGTATTTCAACTCTTTACCAAACAACAAAATATTGGACTTAATCAAAATCATAACATTTGCAGATGACAATTTAGATGTGGCTAAAATGAATTTGTGCTTTATAGGGTAGAAAACATTGTGGTGAAAGGAGAAAATGCTGGTTACCAGCATTTTCTCTTTTCTTCACAATGTTTTCTAAAGGCTTCTTCTGCAGGGTCAATAAAAAACTCCGGATTGTGTGGTAAAGGGTTAACAATCCTGAGGAAGAAAACACTTCAAAATATTGTGGGAAAAGGAGGAAATGCTAGTAGCCTGTATGTTCATATTTTCCCACAAAGTTTTCTACCCTGTCAAAAACAAGCCTCAGCATTTCAGCCTCATTTAATTTGTTGTCTGCAAATGATTTTAATTCAAACATTGTTGGCTGATAAAGATTTATTTAACTCATTATCCGACCAAGAAATTTTAGACTCATCCAAATTGAAAGCATCTGCAGACGACAAATTAAATGTGGTGCTAAAGATGAATTTTTTGTCTGAAAAGGTCATGAAAGTACAGATTGTTAGTAATCTATGAGTTAAGTCAATCCCCCATAGAGTAAGCAAACAACGTGAAAACTAAGCAATATAAATGCCACTGATTTTGCCAACTATTTCTTTCAACTCAGCAGGAAACAAAATTCTAGATTTGTCCAAATTGAAAGCATTTGCAGACGACAAATTAAATGTTATTCAAAACATGACTTAACCTTTTACCATACAATGCTGACTTTTAAGGTCCCTGAAAAGTAGGAATTTAGAAAACCTTGTAGGAAAAGGAGAAAATGCTGGTAACCAGCATTTTCTTCTTTGCCCACATGGTTTTCATCCCATTAAAGACGTATTACATTATTTAGGCCACATTTGTTTTCTCATCTGCAAATGCTTTCAAGGAAGACAAGTCAAATTTTTTCTCGTGTCGTCAAGGGTTGTTAACTCTTTCTCAAAAACAACAATATTTTAGACGGGCCCAATTTGAAGACACTTGCAGGCAACACAATTTACATGGCACAAATGATGGGATTTGTATCAGATAGTTTAAAAACATTGTGGGAAAAGGAGAAAATGCTGGAGACCAGCATTTTCTCCTTTTCCCACAATGTTTTCAAATGCTTACTTTTCAGGGTCGTTAAAACTAGGGATTGTGTGGTAAAGGCTTAAAAAAGATAGTTAAGCAGCATTTTCTCCTTCTTTTACAATGCTTTCAGAAATTCCTTCTTCCACAGGGTCATTAAAAGTCGGGATTGTTAGGTAGAGAGTTAGTTAACCCTTTTCCAAACAATCCCTGGTTTTTATGACCCCAAGATAGAGGCCTTTTGAAAACATTGTGGGAAAAAGAGAAAATGATGGTAACCAGCATTTTCTCCTTTTCCCACAATGTTTTGTGCCCTGCTGGAAACCAATTTCAATTGTTGAGTTATGTTAATTTTTTCGTCAGCAAGTGCTTTCAATTTGGACCAGTCTAAAATTTTGTCGTTTGGTAAAGAGTTAACCCTTTACCACACAATCCTGAGTTTTAACTACCTTGAGAAAGAAGCCTTCAGAGAATATTGTGGGAAAAGGAGAAAATGCTGATAACCAGCATTTTATCCTTTTCCCAGAATTTTTTTTCTACCCTTTCAGAGAGAAACTCCATTAGCTGAGCCAATTTGAAATTGTCGTCTGCAGATGCTTTCAATTTGAAAAAGTCTACAAAAGTTAACTCTTCAGCAGAAGAAAAATTCTTTATGTTCTCAAATCGAAGGCATCTGCAGGCAAATAAAATGAGGCTACATATTATTAGATTTGTCTGTGAAAGGGTATAAAAAATTACCAGCAATTTCTCCTTTATCTAGATACTATGTTTTCAAAACCCTTACTTCTTACAGCCATTATCCCGTTGTTAACCCTTTACCAAACGACAAAATAGTAGACTAAGTCCAAATTGAAAGCATTTGCAGACGACAAAATAAGCATGGCTCAAAAATTGAAATTTGTTGTGGGAAGGGTAGAAAACATTGTGGGAAAAGGAGAAAATGCTGGTTACCAGCATTTTCTCCTTTTCCCACAATGTTTTCAAAAGGCTTCTTTCTCAGGGTCGTTAAAAGTCGGGATTGTGTGGTAAAGACGTAAGATTTATCTGTGAAAAGGTATAAAAATTTACCAGCATTTTCTCCTTTATCTAGATACTATGTTTTCAAAAACCCTTACTTCTTACAGCCATTATGATCCCTTGTTAACCAAACAACAGTGAGTTTTAACAACCCTGAGGAAGAAAGTCTTTGAAAATATTGCAGAAAAAGATGAAATTGCTGGTAACCAGCATTGTCTCCTTTTCCCATGGTGTTTTGTACCCTTTCAAATACTTATTCCACCATTTGAGCCACATTTACATCATTATCTGCAAATGCTTATGATTTCGACAAGTTCAAAATTTTGTAGTTCGGTAACCCTTTCGCTGCTAATAAATGATCTCATCTTCTCTACAGACTTCAATACATTTACGGTGCACATAAAGAGAATGGAGAAGAGTAGATCTAAGATCAGGCTAAATGGGGCATGCAGTCTGATCTTGACCTAAGCCTTCTGTGAAAAATGGTAAATTTTCCCATGGCAGTGAAAGAGTAAACCCTTTACCACATGGCAAAATTTCTAGCCACATCCATGTAGAAGAAATTTACTGTGGAAGATTCAAATAATTTTCAAATGACAGTACTTGTCCTTGCATAGATAGAAAACATTGTTGGAAAAGGAGAAAAATGGTGGTTACCTTTTTCCACAATGTTTTCAAAAGCCTTTGTCAGGGTCGTTAAAACTCGGGATTGTGTGGTAAAGGATTAAAACAGGATTGTTTCAAAAAAGATAATCTGTTTATAAACTGTGGATGGAAATCTGATCAAAGGCAATGTCTGCCATGTTTATGTGTCTTTCCCCAGGATATGGCAGATAAGGAAAAGTTAGATAAATATGTCTCAAGAAACATGATTGGTTTGTACTAGCAATTACCCTTTCCTGCATTTGCATGCTGGCAGCAAATTGCCCATAGCCCCCACACTGTTTTACCGAAGTCAAAAATAAGTTTTCTTTGTGTACAAGACTGGCCTTTGGTCTCACTGCTTGTCTCTCTGTCTGTTTGTTTTTCTATCTCCATTACCTTTCATTACAAATTCCCGTGTTTAATGACGATAGCCCTTTACAAAACGACAAAAATGTGGACTTGTCTAAGTTCAAAGCATTTTGCAAACAACAATTCAAATGTGGCTCAAATGATGAAATTTTTTCAAGGACATGGTCGAAAACATTGTGGGAAAGGGAGAAAATGCTGATTACCAACATTTTCTCCTTTTCCCACAATGTTTTCAAAAGCCCCCTCCATTGGGGCTTTATAACTCAGAATTGTGTTGTAAAGGGTTAAAGCAATGGCTGAATTTTGGGGAAATGAAAAAATCCTGATAACTAGCATAAATGTTCTCCATTCCCAATAATGTTTTTAAGCTTTTCAAAGACAAATCCCACCTATTGTTGTCTGTAAAATGATAAAATGCATTCAAATTAGATGAGTATAAATTTTTCTTATATGGTGAATGGTTTATCTCATGACCTGGTGGTTGTGGGTTTGATACCCGGATGAGGCAGACTTTCTTTCTGGTTTCAGTTTTGCTTCTGACCTCGGATACATGTGAGAAAAGCAGACAGTGGCTAAGAATGAAAATTGTGTCAGTATTGGTGCGAGAAAGCAAGGAAACATGCACAGGTGCCCTGACTGCCTTAATATCTCCTAAGCTGTTAAAATGGTGTTAGAACAATACACAGTGTTTCTGCCACTTTCAAATTTTTGAGGGTCATTTGTGACCCCTATTCCTAATTTTTGGGGTTCATACAAAAAACTTGAGGGTCACTTTTTTAAATGCCTTTTTAAAGCTACTTAAATTCAAAGCTACTTAAATTCACATTTTTGGACCTCTCCCTGTGACTCTACTGACTCGGAACCGGAACTTAGTCTGACAAGACCCGGATATCTGTTGCATTTGTTAATTTTTCTTTCTTTCAGGTGTTTACTTGAGGAAGGGATAGCAAAACAGTCTGCAAGTCCTTTCTGTTTTTCTTTTTCGGTTCATCTGCTATTCTATTTCGGAAAGCATCTAGAATACATGGACCATACACATTGAAAGCGTGGCGACAAATTGACCTTCCTATAGTTATTTTGTCCCTAGTTATTTATTACTAAACAGAGCTTCAGATGTGTGACTGTGTCAGAAAGAAGGTAGTTGGTAGAAATTCATGTTCTTTATTCCTTTTTTTGTGCAGTAGGAGCAGATATTTATTGGTAATTATTAGTAAAATTGGTTCCAGACACTGGGCACCATGTCATAAACTCTCAAGATAAATGATCATGGTGTACAAAATCTTCTCTCTCTGCATATACAAACCTTATTTTGCCCCTTAGTATTTCGGCTCGATGTCATGGTGTGCATTATAAACTATTGTTTTGATTGAACTGATATTTTATGGTTGTGCCATGAAAGACACACATGGCAAATTTTAGTGGGTCAGCAAAGAAATCATTGAGTCAAAAACACAAAAGATGTGCTCTGGGCGAAACACTGAACACATACAAACAAAAGGTTTATCCATATCATTTGATTATTAAAAACCAATAAGGGCCTTCTAGTTGAAATTTCATCTAGGAATACAAGTCTGCATGCAGTTGCTCCATATTTAGTCAGTTTGGAACTAAGATGAAGGTCACTAAAGAATGGACTTGCACAGACTTAAATAATTATGAGCTAGGTTTATTAAAGCAGCTATTGTGATAGAACTTGACATACAGATTATTCATTTACCTATATGGCTGAGGTCAAGGTCATTGTTACTATAAATATATAAAGCTCTAATCTTTAATGGGTGCTTTTTCATAGTGAAATGACGTGGAAGTCTAGGTGTTGTACTCTAAAACAATGAGTGTGGCGCATTGGTAAAGAATTGGGCTTTAAAAATGGAGACCACAGGTTCAAGCCTGGCTGGAAGCACTTGGCTTTTTGCAGATTGTCCTTTGGCAAGGCACTTCAGACCCCCAGCCTTGTAGTGGTCAAACCCAGGACATGCATGACTATGTGAAATGATATGACTGAAAAAATGTTTAAAGCTGCTTCAAAACACAATTCAATCAGGACGATTTGGCCAATCAGATGACTTGTATTTGAATTTTGAATGGTTGCTGAATATATATATTTGTTTTTTTTGGTGAAAGATTGAAATTTATTTCATTGAGTGAACATCATCAGTAATATTTTCAGTCGTGGCTGTGACTCGTGGGGGTGGGGGGGTGTACTTAATCAAAATCCAGTACAGTTCTTTGTGGTTATTCCCTGTGGCGTACCCCCTCTGCATAGCAACGCATTACAATATTACATCAAGCACGAGAAATGTAGGGTCAATTACGTCATATTTCCATCTGGTTGTGAGGCATGCTCATTTTACCCAGGTAACTAGTGCACGGGAACAACTGTTCTTCAATTGAAGAGTTAGAATATAAAAATCGGTATTTTTCACTGGTTGTAACCATGAAATATCGAAAAATATTTCTCCGATATTTCTCGATAACCTACTGGAAAGTATGAGATAAAGGTATGGGTTTTGGTTTTTTTACCGCTTTAACCCCTTTCCAAACAAGAATATTTGAGATATTTAACCCTTTACCAAACAATCACGGGTTTTCACACCCATGAGAAAGAAGCCTTCTGAAAACATTGTGGGAAAAGGAGAAATTGCTGGTAACCAGCATTTTCTCAGAACTTTTCCCACAATGTTTTCTACCCTTATAAAACAAATTTCAATTCTTGAGTCACCTTAATTTTGTCATCTGCAAATGCTTCCAATTTGGACTAGTCTAAAATTATGTCTTACAAAAAAATATATGTGTTTAGGGTTTCGGTCCGAGATGCTGTAGGTAGGGTAGGTAGGGATTTCTTTTTTTTTTCCAGAAACTTTTTACATGGACTATGTACTGAAATCACACCGAAAAAAACTTTTTTTTCAATTGTAGGATAAAAAGTTTAGGATCTGCAGCATTTTCCAGGTAGGGTCGAGAAACCCTAAACACAAAGATTTTTTTTTTTAGGCCTTATGTCCTTTGGTAAAGAGTTAAACAACAAAATTTGAGTCTTGTCCAAATTGAAGCATTTACGAACAATAAATTAAATTTTCTACAGTAGAAGAAATCGGATTTCAAAGTGTAAAATAAATTTTTTGGAAAAAGAGAAAACGATGGTTACCAGCATTTTTTCCTTTTCCCACAATGTTTTCAAAATGCTTCTTTCCCAGGGCTGTTAAAAGTCGGCATTGTGCTGTAAAGGGCTAAGAGTTAAATTGAAATGAATGGGAATATCTTTACACTCTCTTCTTCCTATTATAGAGGTTTGGTGATTTATGAATGTAAAGACATTTTGATTAACCTTTTACCAAACAGTTCTATGTTTTTGCAATCCTGGAAAGAGAAGGTTTTTGAAAACATTGTGAGAAGAGGAGAAAATGCTGGTAACCAGTATTTTCTCCTTTTCCACCACTTTATTCTACCAATTAAGTCATTACCAAATGACAAAATTTTGGACTAGTCCAAATTCAAAGTACATGAACTTGCAGATGACAATTTAAATATTGCTTAATTAATTCATTTTTGATAGGGTAGGAAACATGGAGGGAAAAGGAGAAAATGCTGGTTACCAGCATTTTCTCCTTTTCCTACTATGTTTTCAAAAGCTTTCTGTATAAGTATCGTTAAAACTCGGGATTGTTTGATAGAGTTAAAAGGCAAATCTCCTAATTTGAACCATATATGATTTGTCGTCTGCAAGAGTATTCAGGTTGGATGAGTATAAAATTTTGTGGCATGGTAAACAGAGTTGACCCTTTACCGCACAATGCCGACTTTTACGGACCGTGAAAACGAAGCCTTTTGAAAACATTGTTGGAAAGGGAGAAAATGCTGGTAACTAGCATTTTCTCCTTTTCCCACAATGTTTTCTACCGTATTAAAGAAAAAATGCACTATTTGAGCCACCTTGAAATTGTCGTCTGCAAATGCTTTCAATTTGGACAGGGTTAAAATTTTTGTCGTCTGGTAAAGAGTTAAAATCATGCGATTATGATTGATGATAATTGGCACTTAACTCTTTATCGCATTGCAAAATTTTATGCTGATTCAATGTACTTGTTTGCACACAACAAATTAAGTGTGCCTCAAATAATGTAATTTTCTTTTAAAGATGCGTCTTTACTTGTTTTCATCCAGTTTTGTACCCAATTTTATCTTTATTTTATGAAATTATAATCATTCTTGTATCTTCGTGCCAAATGTTGCCCCTGACGGTTGCAAGGTTGCATAGATTACGACAGATAGAAAATAAAATGCATTCGTTCTATGGAGGCTATCCCTAGACATTATAACCACAGTTTCTGGTTTAAATCGAAGACAAATCCCTGGCGTTTCTTACACCTTATATCGATTTTTTTTTATCTACATTTACACGGCTATCTAGATTCTACACACTGTAAAGTTTTAACAGCATTTGTTTACTCTCTGGCTGTAAGTGTGCATCTTTAAGTCTCTACCTAACGACATTATTTTAAACATGTCCAAATTGAAAGCATTTGCAGACAACAAAATAAACCTTACTCAAACATTGAAATTTGTTGACAGGGAGGTAGAAAACATTGTGGGAAAAGGAGAAACCGCTGGGTACCACATTTAAACATGTCCAAGTTGAAAGCATTTGCAGACGACAAAATAAACTAGACTCAAACATTAAAATTTGGTTACGGGGGATAGAAAGCATTGTGGGAAAAGGAGAAAATGCTGGTTGCCAGCATTTTCTCCTTTTTCCACAATGTTTTGAAAAGCATTCTTCTTCAGGGTCGTTGAAAGTCGGGATTGTACGATAAAGAGTTAAAAGATAAAAAATATTGTAGGAAAACAATTTCCCACAATGTTTTCAAAATCCTGTCTCCCAAAGGTCATTAAAACTTGGGATAGTGTGTTAAAGGGTTTACTTTATACCAGAACACAAAATTGAGACTAGTTGATATTCAAAATATTTGCAGATGACAAATTAAATCTGGCTTAGATGACAGGATTTTAGCTTGAATGGGTAGAAAGTGTTGTGAAAAAAGGAGAAATTGTTAATGTAGAAAAAGAAGAAAATAATGGTAATCAGCATTTTCTCCTTTTCCCACAATGTTTTGGTTGTTAAATTAAAACTGTGGACTGTTTGGTAAATTGTTGATTTGACATTTTGTTCAAATTGTACTCAAACTGATTTGACGCAGGTTACCATTGCCTTATCCATGGGCCACTACTTTTAATTAAGTCTAACCCTTTACCAAACGACAAAAATTTGTTGTCTAAACTGAAAGCATTTACAGACGACATTTAAGGGGTGGCTAACATTTTCAGATTTGGGTGTGAAAGAATAGAAAACATTGTGAGAAAAGGAGAAAATGCTGGCTACCAGCATTTTCTCCTTTTCCCACAATGTTTTCAAAGGTCTTTTATCTCAGCGTCATTAAAAGTCAGGATTGTTTAGTAAAGCATTATATGCATGAATACAGAAGAAATTGTGACGGATGGATTTTGTTGCATTTGATTGATTGATTTAATAGTATTTTACATCAGTTTGAATAATATTTCAGTCGTATTACAGCGACATCTCTCTTATTCATATTTATTCTCAGTTTCATCAGTACTAGGCTAGGGCTCTGAGATGTCTTGCCCAAGGATATGCTCACGAAAAGCACAGGGCTTTCAGTGAGGCTGGAACCCAGGGCCTCCAGATTTTGAGTCCTACACTTAACCTCTGAGCTACGCAGGACCCAACATTGTTGGATATGAAAGCATTGGAAGAAGACAGAATGCTGACGTTACTCAACTTCTAGGATGTGTCTTTGAAAGGATAGAAAACATTATGGCTAAACAGGAAAAAAATGCAGGTCACCTCTATTTTATTCTTTTTTCATGATGTTTTCAAAATTCTTCTTCCTCAAGGTTATTCAAAAAACAAGACTACTGTTCCAGCATGGATGCAGCCAAATGAATCTAGAATTAGGAAGGGTTTGAATTATACAAATATAATTATGATAAATTGGTCTACACCTAGAAGCAATAAAAGTTCTTTGTACAAATTTTCAGTTGCATGAATTGAGAATTTTATTAACCCCTTTATCAGGTAAGCAAATAAGATGTGCTCTGGCAAAAGGGGGCTTAACTCGTTACCAAACAACAAAATTCAAGTCTAGTACATATTGAAAGTATTTGCAGACAACAAAATAAATGTAAGTGAAAAACAGAAATTTACTTTGGGAAGGGTAGAAAACATTGTGGGAAAAGGAGAAAATGCTGGTTACCAACAATGTTTTCAAAAGGTTTCTTTCTCAGGGTCATAAAAACGCAGGATTGCGTGGGAAAGGGTTAACTCATTACCACATGACATAAATTTAGACTTTTGCAAATTGAAAGAATTTGCAAATGTCAAATTAAATGTTGTCCAAACAGTGGAATTTGTCTTCGGTAGGGCAAAAAACATTACCAAAAAATGGTTACCAGCATTTTCTCCATTTCCTGCAATGTTTTCAAAAGGCTACTTTCTGGGGGTCGTTAAAACACTCGGGATTGTATGGTAAAGAGAAAATGCATCTCTTTAATCTATGGTACCAATGCTGGGATTGTTTACCGGTATTTTCTCCTTTTCCCACAAGGTTTTCTGTCCTATCAAATACAAATCTCACCATATAAACAATATTTGATTTGTCGTCTGCAAATGCTTTCAATTTGGACCAGTCTATAATTTCGTCATTAGGTGAAGAGTGAATTTTCAATATCATGTCCCTCCAGTATAGCATGAAAATGGCGGAGTCACTTTTCCAACATGCTAAGGGTAAAAAAAAAGATGAAAAGAAAAAAGCGAAAGTTCAGATAGGAGAAAGTAACTGGTTCATTTGCATACAGCCTTTACAACAGGTGATAGAGAATATTTTCCCTCTCAAATTTTACGGCAAATATGTACATGAAATTATATTGTATAACTTTCATTCATCTTTTAACTCTGTACTGGACGACAGAATTTTAGACTAAACTAAATTGAAAGCATTTGCAGACGCAAAATTACATGTAGCTCCAATGATGATGGTATTGTACTTTGATTGGGTCGAAAACATTGTGAAAAAGGAGAAAATGCTGGTAACCAGCATTTTCTCCTTTTTCTACAATGTTTCCAAGTCTTTTTGTTAAAACTCTGGATTGTAAGGGGTTAACTCCTTACCAAACGACAAAATTTTGGACTGATCGAATTTGATAGCAATTGCAGATGACAAAAAAAAATATGGCTAAGATAATTGATTTTATCTTTGAGGGGTGAGGGACGGGGGCAGGACATGGTTGGAAAAAGAGCAAATATGGGTCAGACAAAATTACTGCCTTCCCCACCATGCTTTTAAAAGCTGTTTAACTCTTTACCAAACGACAAAATTTCAGACTTGTCCAAATTGAAAGCATTTGTAGACGACCAAATAAAAGTGACTGAAAATTTGAAATTTGTTTTGTGAAGGGTAGAAAACATTGTGGGAAAAGGAGAAAATGCTGGTTACCAGCATTTTCTCCTTTTCCCACAATGTTTTCTAAAGGCTTCTTTCTCAGGGTCGTCAAAAGTAGGGATTGTGTGGTAATGGGATAAAGAACCTTAAGCCTGTACCAGATGACAAAATTTTAGCCTTGTCCAAATTGAGAGCATTTGCAGACGACAATTTTGATAATGCTCAAATGGTTCAATTTTTCTATGATACGGTAGAAAATATTGTAGTTACCAGCATTTTCTCCTTTTCCCACAATGTTTTTAAGAGGCTTCTTTCCCAGAGTCATTAGAAGTCGGCATTGTGAGGTAAAGGGTTAACAACTTTTTAAACAGTATCAATAACAAAACCCCAACCGGGGTTGCCAAACCAGGGCAGTGACAGTAGGGCTTGACTGAGCTACCAGTTCCATTAAAATTTGCTATAAAAGAATCTTTTTATCGTGTCATGCTGGGATCTGCTGGAAGGTCATTTAAAATCTACCGGTAATATTCTCATAGACTTTTAAATTTTATCTGATGATGATATAAAGGATAATTGTCTGTTTTGGTGTATGATTGAAATGTACAATATAGAGGCCATGTCTTCAGTCCAATACTCATGAAACTTGGTCGGAATATTTGTCTTGATGATATCTCAGATGGGTTCGAAAATGGGTCATGTTGGGTCAAAAACTAGGTCACTAGGTCAAGTCTTAGAAAAAACTTATGTACACTCTAGAGGCCAAATTTTCAGTTCAATACTCATGAAACTTGGTAAGAATATTTGTCTTGATGATAGCTGCGACGAGATTGAAAATGGGTCATGTCAATTGAAAATGAGTCATGTCAAGTCAAAACTAACTCAATAGGTCAAGTCTTAGAAAAACCTTGTGTACACTCTAGAGACTACATTTTCAGTCCAGTACTCATGAACATTGGTTTAAATGTTGTCTTAATGATATCTAATATGAAATTGAAAATGGGTCACATCAGGTCTAAATCTAGGTCACCAGGTCAGATCTTTAAACTAGCTTGTGTACGCTCTAGAGGCAACATTTTCTTTCCAATACTTATCGAATTTAGTCAGAATGTTTTTATTGCTGATTAATAAGATGAGATTGAAAATGGGTCCCATTGGGTCAAGAAGAGGGTTGCCATATCAAATCTTGGAGAAACTTTGTGTACATTCAAGAGGCCAAATTTTCTGTCCAATACTTATGAAAGCTGGTTGGAATCTTTGTTTTGATGATATCTACAATTATTGGAAAATTGGCTATGTTGGGCTAAAAAGTAGATCACTTAGACAAATTCTAGAAAAAGCGTGTGTACAGGCTAGAGGCCAAACTTTCAGTTCAATACTTATGAAAGCTTATTAGAATGTTCGTTATGATATCTGGAAAGAGATTTAACAGGGGTCATGTTTGGTCAAAAGGCTCAGGTGAGCAGCCATCATGGCCCTCTTGTAAATGTTGAAATAAGACTTGAAAAAAAAGAATGTCAAGGTCAATTTTATTTAGAATGTCTCAGCAAAGCTGAAAGTGTTGATCAAAAACCAGATCGGATGTGTTGTGCAGCCTGATCTTGGTCTACATGTGCTGCTAAAGCAACTGTACTTGTGAATGCTGCTCTAAGGATTAACTGCATTCTTTAACTAAGTCTTATTATAGATTTAGAAAGTAAAACAACTTTTGATGGCTGAACCAAACAGTGACAGGTTTTAAAGGCTCAGAAGAAGAAGAAATCTTTTGAAAAGATTGTGGGAAAAGGAGAAAATGCTGGTTACCAGCATTTTCTTCTTTTCCCTCAATGTTTTCTATCCTTTCTGAGACTAATTTCATCGTTCCAGCAGGATGTAATTTGTTGCCTGCAAATGCTTCCATATTTGTCATAGACAATGAGTAAAATGGTTTAAAAAGGCAGGCTCTGGATCAAAAGCCATCTTTGATACAGACCGAGTTGATAGGCTGGGCAACAACTCATGTAAGATGCAAACTTGATTAAGTTCTAATGTAAGTGCTTATCTGTCATCATTTTCAAGCCCCATTCCACTTTGTTTAATATTTATTTCTCTAAAGTGCCCTGGGGCAGTAACAGAAACTTCAGAGAAAGAATGCAGATTGCAGTTGAAGTTTTTATTTTAACCCTTTATCACACAATCTCAAGATTTAATGGTGCAAGGGAAGGAGGGCTTATGAAAATATCTTGGGAAGAGGAGAAAATGGTGGTAAACAGCATTTTTGTTCTTTTTTCCACAATGTTTCTTACCTTAAAAATAATAGTTTTGGCAACACTTTTTTTTGTTCTTTGTAAATCCTTTTAACTTTGACAAGTCTAGAACTCTGTCATGTAGTAAAGAGTTAACCCTTTACCACCTAATCCTGGTTTTTGACTCTTTAATTTTCCAAATTTCAGGGTCATTTGAAAACAGGATTGTTTGCAAAATGTAAACTTTTAAATTTTCCCAGTGAGATGAATGCATTTGAGCACATGCATATACCTAGGCACGGTCCAGTCAGCAGACAACCTTTGAACGGGATGTGTCTAGATTTTCTAACATGATAAAGGTTTAACACACAAAGACCTTTAAACATTGTGACAAAAGGGAAAAATTCCAGCTACAATGCTTTCAAAAAGTGGTATGGCTGAGAAAACAAAACTGTGTGCAGTTAGTAGTTGATGTAAAGGGCACAGCCAGTGAATTATGAGCCTCATGGAACCTATCCTGCTGTGAACAAAGCACCCTTCATGTAAATCTGTTTAATGCTTTACTAAACGACATAATTGCAGCCTTGTCCAGATTGAAAGCATTTGCAGACGACAAAATTGTAGCCATGTCCAGATTGAAAGCATTTGCAGACAACAAAATTGTAGCCATGTCCAGATTGAAAGCATTTGCAGCCAACAAAATGGTAGCCATGTCCAGATTGAAAGCATTTGCAAATGAAAATTTAACCCTTTACTACACAATCCCGACTTTAACGAATCCGAGATAAAAAGCTTTTGAAAACATTGTGGGAAAAGGAGAAAATGCTGGTAACCAGCATTTTCTCCTTTTTGCACAATGTTTTCTTGCCTTCCTAATACAAAATATAATTTTTCAGTTCCATTTATTCTGTCTTCTGCAAGTGCTTTCAATTTGGATTTGTTGAAAACTTTATCGTTTCGTCAAGAGTTAAATGTGACTCAAATGATGAAATTAACTTGTGGGTGGGTAGAAAACAACGTGTGAAAAGGAGAAAATGCTGGCAACCAGCATTTTCTCCTTTTCACACACTGTTTTGCAAAGGCTTTCTCAAGGTTGTTAAAAGTCAGGATTGTGTGGTAAAGGGTTAATGCTTTACCAAACAAACCTGTGTTTTTATGACCCTGAGGAAAAAGGCTTTCGAAAACATTGATGGAAAAGGAGAAATTGCTGGTAACCAGCATTTTCTCTTTTTCCCAAAATGTTTTCTATGATTTCGTAGACAAATCTGGTCATTTTAGCCACATTCAATTTGCTATTTGCAGATGCATTGATTTCAACTCTGAAGTTTCAGATGTGTTTGTGTAGTTAAGGAATAATTCAACCCTCCCATTTTTATTTGTTTCAAAAAGTGAATGTGATTTATTCAATTACATGCACTTTATCTATGGTTTTCAGCTCATCTAAGCACAAGGTACAGCTTTTGAGACTGTTAATAACTTTTGTCAACATGAAGATTGTGTGTATTCTGTCTTTTTGATTGATTGATTGAATTTGAGTTTAACGCCGTTTTAACAGCTTAGGTCATATCACGGAGATCAGTGCACCTATGCCAGTGTTTCCTGGCTTTCTCAGTACTGACACGACTTTCTTTCCAAGTCACAGACTTCTTGCTCACATGCATCAGAGGTTAGAGGCGAAAAATCGCTGTAAAGAAGGTTTGCCTCAACCGGGTATCAAACGTACAACCACCAGGTGATGAGTCCAATATGCTAACCACTGAGCTACCCAGGTAGGCGTGTATTCTATCAAGTAAATTCTACCTAACTGTGATAAAACTTTGTCAGAAAAAGTTCTCTTGAATAAGCTAAGTCTTGGTTTTAGCAGTGATAATATACAGGGACTTTGTGTACCCTGTAGAGGCCATCAGCATTTTATCAGCATTTTCTCCTTTTCCTACAATGTTTTCAAAAGGCTTCTTTCTCAAAGTCATTAAAATTCAGGATTGTGTGGTAAAGAAATAAAGTCATATGAACTTTAAATGTTAATGAGCATAATGATGATGATTTCTTTGGTAATTTCTACTCATTTCCATATCGTTCTCTTCTACAAGAGGAAATGCTTCTCTCAAATCACCATGAAAATACATTTTTCTGATAGTAGAACTGTTTTTCGCATGAAACGAATAAAAAACAAGGATTTGTCTGTCATTTGCCTATCTGAACCTTTCATTATTTTCCCACAATGTTTCTGATCCCCATGAAAATACATTTACCTGATAGTAGAATTGTTTTTGGCATGAAAACAAAATGTCCTTTTTTATGCCTATCCAAACCTTTCCAAACAATCCCAAGTTGTGACATTCCTAGCAATGAGGGCTTTTCAGATCATTGTGGGAAAAAAAGGAGAAACCTTGTGTACGCTCTAGAGGCCACATTTTTCAGTCCAATACTCATGAAACTTGGTTAGAATGTTTGCCTTGATAATATCTCGGACGAGTTTGAAAATTGGTCATGTTGGGTCAAAAACTAGGTCACTAGGTCAAATCTTAGAAAAATCTTGTGTACGTTTTAGAGGCCACATTTTCTGTTCTATACTCCAGAAAGTTGGTCAGAATGTTTCTCTTGATGATATCTCGGACAAGTTCGAAAATGGGCCATGTCAGGTCAAAAACTAGGTCACCAGGTCAAATCTTAGAAAAATCTTGTGTACGCTCTAGAGGCCACATTTTTAGTCCAATACTCTTGAAACATAGTCAGAATGTTTGTCTTGATGATATCTCGGACGAGTTGGAAAATGGGCCATGTTGGGTCAAAGACTAGGTCACCAGGTCAAATCTTCGAAAAACCTTGTGTACGTTCTAGAGGCCACATTTTTTGTCCAATACTCTTGAAAGTTGGTCAGAATGTTTCTCTTGATGATATCTGAAACAAGTTTGAAAATGGGCCATGTTGGGTAAAAAACTAGGCCACTAGGTCGAATCTTAAAAAAAAACTTGTGTACGCTCCAGAAGCCACATTTTCTGTCCAATACTTTTGGAAGTTGGTCAGAATGTTTGTCTTGATAATATCGTAGATGAGTTTGAAAATGGGCCATATCAGGTCAAAAACTAGGTTATTAGGTCAGATCTTAGAAAAACCTTGTGTACACTCCAGAGGCCACATTTTCAGTCCAATGCTCTTGAAAGTTAGTCAGAATGTTTGTCATGATGATAGCTTGGATGAGTTTGAAAATGGGTCATGTCAGGTCAAAAACTAGGTCACTTTATGAAATCTTAGAAAAACCTTGTATGTGCTCTAGAGACCACATTTTCAGTCCAATAATCTTGAAAGTAGATCAGAATGTTTGTCTTGATAATATCTTAGACTAGTATGAAAATGGGTCATGTTGGATAAAAAACTAGTTCACTAGGTTAAATCTTTGAAAAACCTTTTGTACACAATAGAGGTTACATTTCCAGTCCAATATTCTTTAAACTTGGTCAGAATGTTTGCCTTGATGATATCTTGCATGAGTTTGAAAATGGGTCACTTGGAATCAAAAACTAGGTCACTAAGTTTAATCCTTGAAAAACCTTGTGTACGCTCTAGAGGCCACATTTTCAGTCCAATAATCTTGAAATTTGCTTGGCTAGGTCATTAGGTCAAATCAGAAAAACCTTTTGTACACCCTACAGGCCATATTTTCTCTCAAATACTCATGAAAGTTTGTCAGAATGTATGTCCGGATAATTTCTACATGTCAAGTAGGCCACTGAGACAAATTCTAGAAAAAGCTTGTGTGCACTCTAGAGGCCATATTTGTAAGTCCAATACTAATGAGTGTTTGTCAGAATGTTTGTCTTAATATCTCTGAAGAGATTGGAAATAGGTCATGTTTGATCAAAAGGCTCAGGTGAGCGACTTCAGGGCCATCATGGCCCTCTTGTTTTCTTTTCTGTTTAATTACCAGCATTTTTTTTTTCTTTTCAACATGCAGAGCCGTAGTTGCCAAGGCAACCAAAAGAGGAAATTTTGCTATTAAAATCTTAAAAATCTTCTTGTCCAAAATCATAAGGTATAGGGTTATCAAAATTTAAAGTAGCATGTAACTTTATCAGGTGGACCACTACCAATACTGTTCATAATGTAGCACAAAGGTGATATAGGCTTTTCTCACATTTCACATGCTGATAAAGTGAACATTTTAAAGATCTCCTTAAGTCCAACCATGAGAGAGAGCTAGAGCTCAAATGGTTTTAGCTCCACTGGCTAAAAGCCAGCAAGCTTTTATCTCATGGCTGAGTGACCACTGTGCATTCATCCGTTTGTCTGTGTGTGCATGCATAAACTTTAATTTCAAACATCTTTTTCTCTGAAACTCTCTATACCCCACCCAAGGGTAACAAGTTTTTCATGGACTTGCATAGTGGAGACTTAAGAATCTTCTTGTTCCTATTCATAAAGTATAGGGCTACTAATTTGGCATACAGCTTCATCTTGTGGACCTGTACTAAAACTATTCTAATTATAGCCCTGGGGTCAGAATTGGCCCCACCCCAGAGGTCACAAGTTATAAATGGGCCTATAAGGTGAAAACATCAAAAAACTTTTTGATCATAACTGTGAGGCTCAGGGCTACTAAATTTTGCATGCAGCTTCATATCGTAGACCTCTAGATTGTTAAATCTATAGCCCTGGGGTTGAAATTGGTCCCATCCTGAGGTTCACAAGTTTTATATGGGCTTACAAACTGAAAACTGAAAAAATTGTCTGGTTCCAAACTGTAAGATTCAGGTTTACCAAGTTTTGTATGTAGCTTCATCGAGTAGACCTGTAGTAAGCTTGACAGAAATATATCCTTGCGGGTAATAGGCTTTACAAAGGCTTAAATTAGTGAACTTTCAAAATCTTTTTTTAGTACATGAAGTCAATAGGACTTAAATTTATATACTGATCAAGGGAAATAGCTCCTGTTGAAACATATATAATTTGTTACTATTTAGCTCCATTGATTATCAAACTGCACTGTTACACGATTAGTGTTAGATATTCAAGTTTTTTGGACAGAAAATGTTTAGCTGTCAGGGAGAGTGATTTATTTTGATGTTAACAGTTATGCTCATTTGAGTGGAATATTTAATATATAGTAATATATAAGTAAGGTTGGTATTGTTCATTTTTTTGTTCCAGGACTTTACCATTCTTGCCATTTAAAAAAAAAGTGTTTCCTACTTCTAACATTTGAAAATCTTTTTGACAAAGCACCTCTATGTTAGAGTTCATTGATATTTGGTATGAATAAAGCTTGATTAGAACTTCTTGTATTTACAGACATAAACTTTGATTTTTTTTTTAGCTCCACTGGCCGAAGGCCAGCGGGCTTATGTCATGGCCTGTTGTCCGTCGTGCGTCCGTCCGTCCGTCCGTGCGTTAACTTTTTTTTAAAACGTCTTCTTCTCTGAAACTACCCATCCAATTTTGATGAAACTTCACAGAAATGATCCTGCCATGGTCCTCTTCAGAATTTCTTGAAAGAATTTAATTCCTTCAAAAACTCTGGTTGCCATGGCAACAAAACTGAAAAATTTTGAAAATCTTTGAAAATCTTCTTGTCTGAAACCGTAAGGCCAAGGGCTACCAAATTTGGCATGTAGCTTTATCTAGTGGACCTCTACCAAGTTTCTTCAATTTATAGCCCTGGGGTCAAAATTGGCCCCGCCCCGGGGGTTACAAGTTATACATGGGCTTATTTAGAAAGAACTTTCAAATTCCTCTTCTACCTAGCCATAGGGCCTAGAGCTACCGAATTTGGCATGTAACTTTATCTAGTGGACCTCTGCCAAGATTGTTCAAATTATAGCCCTGGGGTCAAATTAGGCCCTGCCCGGGGGTAACAAGTTTTACATGGGCTTATATAACAAGTTTTACATGGGCTTATATAGGGAGAACTTTAAAATTCTTCTTTGACCTAGCCATGGGGCCTAGGGCGACCAAATTTGGCATGTAGCTTTATCTAGTGGACCTGTACCAAGGGTGTCCAAATTATAGCCGAGGGTCAAATTTGACTTCGCTCCGGGGGGTAACATGTTTTACATGGGCGGGCTTATATAGGAAAATCTTTCGCATCTAGCTATAAGGGCTAGGGCTATCAAATTTTGCATTTAGCTTTATCTAGGGGGTCTCTATCAAGGGTGCCCAAATTATAGCCCAGGGGGTCAAATGTAGCCCCACCCCAGGGGGTCACAAGTTCTACATGGTCTTATATAAGGAAACTTTAATAATCTACTTGTACATAGCCATATTTAGGCCTAGGGCTACCAAATTTTGCATGTAACTTTATATAATGGGCCTCTACCAAGAGGGCCCAAATTTTAACTTTGGGGGTCAAGTTTGACTCCACACCAGGGGTCACAAGTTTTACATTGGCTTTTATAGTGAAAACTTGATAAACCTGTGTCATGGATCACATATTTTACAGGGCCTTTTATTCAGCAAACTTGTTTTACATGACTTTTTATTGGGCAAGATTAAAAAATCTTTTTGTTTATAACCACACATTCTAGTTTCATATTGTAGGTCTGGGGTCAAAATTGCCTTCATTCCAGGGATCGCAAGTTTAACATGGGCTTCAAAATATTGTCACTTCAATTTAAACATTAATCAAGGGAAATAACTCTTTTTATGAAAGATAAAGTTCGTTACTATTTACCTCCCTTGATTATCAAGCTGCAGTGATACATGATTGGTGCTAGACAAGTTTTTTAGCTCCACTGGCCGAAGGCCAGCAGGCTTATGTTATGGCCCGTTGTCCGTTGTGCGTCCATCCATATGTTAACTTTTTAGCTCACTTGAGCACAACGTGCTTAAGGGGAGCTTTTAGGATCACCTGGTGTCCGTCGTGCGTCGTGTGTCGTCAACAATTCTTTAAACATCAACTCCTCCTAAACCACTGGGCAGATTTGGACCAAACTTGGCTGGAATGTTCCTTGGAAGGTCCTCTTTAAAAACTGTTCACAGAATTTGATTCCATCAAAAACTCTGGTTGCCATTGCAACCAAATGGAATTTTTTAGGGAATTCTTTAAAAATCTTCTCCTCTGAAACCACGGGTCAGATTTTGAAATAATTTCACAGATATGCTCCTTGGGTGACCCTTTTTAAAAATTGTTCGTAAAATTTTGATCCGTCAAAAAATGTGGCTCTGGTGAATGGAGGCTTCTTGCACCATATAGAAATGAAGGAATTCTTCAAAATTCTTCTTCTCTGAAACCGCTGGTCAGATTTCGAAATAATTTCACAGGATTGTTCCTTGGGTGACCCTTTTCAAAAACTGTTCGTAAAATTTTGATCCGTCAAAAAACGTGGCTCTGGTGAATGGGGGCTTCTTGCACTATACAGAAATGAAGGAATTCTTTAAAAATCTTCTCCTCTGAAACAGCAGGTCAGATTTTGAAATAATTTCACAGGATTGTTGCTTGGGTGACCTTTTTCAAAAATTGTTCGTAAAATTTTGATCCGTCAAAAAATGTGGCTCTGGTGAATGGGGGCTACTTGCACTATATGGAAATTTAGAAATTCTTAAAAATTCTTCTTCTCTGAAACGACTGGTCAGAATTTTACTTAATAGCCAGTGGAGCGATACAGGGCCATCGTGGCCCTCTTGTTTCTTGGGGGGAGGGGTGGAGGCTAGGCCATTTCTTCTATGTAAGTTTATTGCCATACATCCCAACTAAATACATAATACATTTATTTAAAAGCCAGTAGGGCGATACAGAGCCATCATGACCCTCTTGTTATGTTGTTATCATCTAGTAGATCACTTTTAAGAGTGTTCAAATATCAGCTCTTGGGCCATTGTTATTCCACACTGTCTGTCTTCCCTCAGTGGGACATTTCTGTATCAAAGATACTTTGCCCTGGAACTGTATTTTGCCAATCATGCCAAGTTTTCTTTGCATCTTCCCTACCTGAGATGTGAGTTAGATGAGAAGAAATAAGGTTGAGAGACAGTATGGAATCCAGTGCCAAAAGTTGAAAATTCATGAGTTTGTTCATCTTGTTTATATTAACTCAGGTGAGCACCAATATTCTCTTGCTTTTTTTTTACAAGATAAATACATAGAGCAGATACGCCAAGCCCCCGTACCTCAGTACACAGAACTTGAGAACAGGGGGTCGCTGGTTTGATCCCTGGCTCGGCCAATTTCTTTGGTTGATGATAGTCATTGCAACAGGATTCATTCCTCTCTCACTGCTGACCATTGTTTCGACAGTAATTATGTAGGAAAGCAGCCAGTGGCTTAGAAAAGAATATTGTTCGGAGTACTGGTAAAAAGAAAATAAACTGGCCACCATAATATATCCAAAATAATGTTGAAAACGGTGTTAAACATCATACAATCAATCAATCAGCAGATACACATGGGCAAAAGGGAATATGAAAAATATGAAGACTTGGCAGCTTATAATTAACTCTTCTTTACTAAACAACAAAATTTTAGACTTGTCCAGTTGAAAGCATTTGCAGATTACAAAGTAAATGTGGCTTAAAGATTGTACTTTGTATGTGGAAAGGTAGAAAACATTGTGGAAAAAGGACAAAATGCTGGTTTACCAGCATTTTCACCAGCATTTTCACCTTTTTTCCCCACCATTTTTTTCAAAAGGTTCTATTTCTGTTAGTTAAAACTTAAGATTGTGTGGTAAAGGGTTAACTCTTTACCAAAATACAAAATGTTAGACTGGTCCAAATTCAAAGCATTTGCAGGTAACAAATAAAATGATACTCAACGGATGGGATTTGTATCAGAAAAGGAAGAAAATATTGTGGGAACAGGAGAAAATGCCAGTTAACAGCACTTTCTCCTTTTCCCACAGTTTTATTTTTAAAGGTTCTCTCATTATAAATTAAAACTCACAGATGTGTTTGGTAAAGATTTTAAGGGAAATTTTGTCTTTGGCATAAGTGCTCTGTACTTACTGGAAGGTTGATCTAACTGTCTGTCTGTATTCTATGTTTGATTGTTAGATAAAAATAATAAGATTGAAATGAAATTTCAAAAAATAATCAAAACATGTACTTGTGTAGCCCAGAGTATCCCACTGACATTTCAGTTTTTGGGATTAACCCTTTACCTGAGTTTTCTCACCCTGAGAAAGACAGCTTTTAAAAACAGCATTTTTCTCCTTTTACCTCAATGTTTTCTAATCTTGCCCAGACAAGTCCTATTATTTTTTCACCATTTATTAACCCTGTACCAGACTGTCATCTCCACAATATTTTCCATACGTTTAAAGGGTATGATTTAAATTTAAATGTATTATGACACCAGCTTTGATTATTTCGGCCTTTACTGGGCATTTAACCCTTTACTGCACAATGCCAACTGTAAATGTCCCTGGGAAAGAAGCCTTTTGAAAAGATTGTGAGTTAAGTATTCTCTCCTTTTCCCACAATATTTTCTACCCTATCAGTGAAAAATTGCATCATTTGAGCCTCATTTAAATTGTCGTCTGCAAATGCTTCAACATGGACAAGGCTTAAATTTTGTCGTCTGTGAAAGGTTTAAGCAGCAGCATGTGTATGTATCCCACAACATTGTCCTACAACTCCAAAGACAAATCTTATTGTGACATGCAAATGGCCCGGTCACCCGTCTAGGCACTAAACACAATGCCGTTGCTTAACTTGCACGGAGAGACACACAACAAAACGCATCGCTGTAAAAGCTACCTCAACAGCAAGGCAGGTTTTAAGTGCTTATATCTAAACTCTCTCCATGACACTATCATTTGGACCACACTTAATTTTTCTGTAATTAAAATTGATTTAGCCCTCTACAAGACCACAAAATTTTAGATTTGTTTGCTCTGTAAGCCTTTGCAGACAACAAATTGAACTTGGCTCGAAATATGTCATAATTATGTCTGTAAAAGGGTAAAAAACATTGTGGGAAAAAGAGAAAATGCTGGTTACCAGCTTTTTGTCCTTTTCCAACCAATGTTGTCAAAAGTAATCTCTGTCAGGGTCATTCAAACATAGGATTGTGTGGTATTGGGATAAGTCTTGCATTTTATTGTCTGGTAAAGAGTCGACTATCAGGGATCAAATTTGGTGCATGCGATATTTTAAGAATAATGTTCTGTTAACTGCGCATTTTGATAGCTTCGTCATGCATTATTAACTCTAGTCCTACGAGAAATATATTCAATTGTTCTGTTTTACTTCATCATCACAGCTGAGCTTGGGAAAAAACTGTGGAGAGATGCCATTGTTTACAATTTTGTATGATTTAATCAAAATCTTTTAGCTGCTGTTTTTATCTATTCTATGTATGGTTTTGATTACTTTAATTCTTTAACTCTTTACCACACAATCCCGACTTTTAACGACCCTGCACGGGGTCCAGGGTTCGATCCCTGGCTACGACCCCTGGCTCGGCCAATTTCTTTCCGAGGATTGATGATAGTCACTGCCACAGGATTCATTCCTCTCCCATGGCTGACCATTGTTTCGACGATGATTATGTGGGAAAGCAGCCAGTGGCTTGGAAAGAAAATTGTGCAGAGTACTGGTAAAAGAGACTCCAGGAAAGCATGGATAGGTGCACTGGCCGCCGCGATACAACTGAAATAATGTTGAAAACGGTGTTAAACACCATACAATCAATCATAACGACCCTGAGAAAGAAGCCTATAGAAAACATATTGTGGGAAAAGGAGAAAATGCTGGTAACCAGCATTTTCTCCTTTTCCCACAATATTTTCTACCATATCGAAGTCAGAAATCATCACATTACCAAGATTTAATTTGTTGTCTCTAGATGCTTTGAATTTGGTCCAGTCCAAAAATTTGTCATTTGGTAAAGAGTTAAAGACGCCCATCTACAGCCAGTGGGCAAAAACAGTGTTAAATTTCAAACAATTTTGAATGGTACAGAAATCAGTCCTTTATGTAAACATGGATAAATTACTGACATATAGGGTGTAATTGAAAAAAAGAAACACGGAGATTTGTATTAGAAACTGTACATTGGTCAGAAGAAAACTGGCTGACGATCGAAGCTGTAAACAATGGTGGTGCGTCACAGAAATTTATCGTTGGTTTTTGCCTAGAGTCGGATATGGTGTGATTTGCATATAAGCCGCGACCTCCGTCTGAAAATTGAGGCTGCAACAGAGAAGCGTCCATTTTCCTTTGTTTACCTCATTAGACGAAGAGCGAAGGTCAAATATAGTCACAAACAGAATGCATGATCATCATACGAATCTACCCGAGTGTATAACGGATATATCGAAAATCTTTGATTCAAAAACTGGAAATGACGAGTCTGTTTACATGGAAGGCCGCAACTCAGCGAAATGCATTTTCTATCGACGGTAATCTTAGCAACCTTGCAACTGTCAGGCGCAATATTTGGCATGAAGATATAAGAATGACTATAGTTTGATAAAATAAAGACAAAATGAGTTAAAACTGGCTGAAAATGAGTATAAGGGCCTCTTTAACCCTATATCAGACGACAAAATTTTAGACCCAGTCCAAATTGAAAGCATTTCCAGATGACAATTTATATGTGGCTTAAATATTGGAATTTGCTTTTGATAGGGTAGAAAACATTGTGGAAAAAGAAGAAAACGCTGGTTATCAGCATTTTCTTCTTTTCCCCCGGTGTTTTCAAAAGGCTTCTTCCTCAGGGATGTTAAAACTTGCGTGGTAGAGTTAAATCATTACCAACCGACAAAATTTAAGACTCATCAAAATTCAAAGCTTTTGCAGACTACAAATTATATGTAGCTCAAATTTTGGAATTTGTTTCTGAAAGGGAAGAAGACATGGGGGGAAAAAGGAGATCATGTTACCAGCATTTTCTCCTTTTTCCACAATGTCTTCAAAAGGCTTCTTCATCACGATCTTCAAAACCTCGGGATTTTGTGGTAAAGGGTTATAATAATCCTGAGTTTTGATGACCCTTCGGAAAAAAAACTTCTGAAAACTTTGTGGAAAAAGGAGAAAATGCTATTTACCAGCATTTTCTTCATTCCTCACAATTTTTTCAAAAGCATTATTTTTCAGGGTAGTTGTTAAATGGGAATGTTTGCTAAATGGTTAAATCTTTACCAAACGACAAAAATTTAAACTTTTCCAAATTCAAAGCATCTGCAGACTACAATTTAAATGTGGCTCAAGTGATGGAATTTGTCCTTGATAAGGTAGAAAACATTGTGGGAAAAGGAGAAAATGCTTGTTGCCAGCATTTTCTCCTTTTCCCACAATCTTTTCAAAAGGCTTCTTCCTCAGGGTCGTTAAAAATGTTGATTGTGTGGTAAAGGGTTGCTCTGCCCATAATTTGTTGCATTATCACAAAAACGTGTCTTGCAGATTTTGAAGAGTTCTAGAAGCAGTGCCAAGCCTGATAGCTCAGTCTTACGAACATGAAGTTTGCAAAAAATGCAAAACTGATATACAAACGCATCTGGCTGGATTTGAACCTGTGCGGAAGAGATCCTCATTTATTTGAGGTTTAAAAAACCAACAGCATAACCACTGAGCTAAAGAGAAACCTCCCCAACACAGTTGTTGGGTACTGATTTTATACGGGATGAAGCTATGCAGTAAGGAAGGAGTGTCTCTCCTGTGACACTCAGATGGTATCATACAGGGTTGAAACCAGGAGGTTGCTGGTTTTGAATTCCTAGATTTGCCAAAATCTGTCGGGGGACTGATGATCGTCATTGCAGCAGGATTCATTCTTTGCTCATTGTTGATCATTGTTTTGACCATGGTTATGTGGGAAAGCAGCCAGTGGCTTGGGAAGAATACTGTACAAGTTATTGGTAAAAGAAACTCCAAAAAAGCATGGATAGGTTCACTGGCCATTGTGATATAACTGAAATGATGTTGAAAATGGCGTAAGTTCTCTACCAAACAATAAAATTTTAGACTAGTCTAAATTGGAAGAATTTGCAGACGAAAAATGAAGCGTGACTGAAATATTTCCATTTGTTTTGGGAAGCGTAGAAAACATTGTGGGAAAAAGGAGAAAATGCTGGTAACAGCATTTTCTCCTTTTCCCACAATGTTGTCTTTCTCAGGGTCGTTAAATTTACATTCATTTTGCTTTTTAAGGGTAGAAAACATTGGGGGGAACAGGAGAAAATGCTGTTGCCAGTATTTTCTCCTTTTTCCCATAGTGTTTTCTAAAGGCTTCGTTCTCAGGGTCATTAAAAGTTGGGATTTTGTGGTAAAGGGTTAAACACCATACAAACAAGCAAACCAAACAAACAAATGTTTAAAAGTCAGAAGGAAAGAGAAGGTAAAGGATCTCTGGAAGTTTTTTCTTTATTCTCACAAAATAATTTTTACAGAGAGTTTTTTTTTTCTCTCACTCTATCACAGCTTGGCGTGAAAGCCACGTTTTTGTAGCATATGGCTAGAAAAGGTAGGATTTTTTGGTTCATTGTAGAATTCCCTGAACCTTTTACAAAACATCAGGCCTTGATGATCCTCACAAAGAACCTTTTGAACACATTGTGGGAAAAGGAGAAAATGCTGGTAACCAGCATTTTCTCCATTTCCCACAATGTTTTCTTCCTTTTCATAAGCAGCAACCATCCTTTTAGATACATTTGAATTATCGTCTGAAAATGCTTTCAATTTGAGTGAGTCTAGTTTTTGGCGTTGGGTAGAGTTAACTTTTTACAAGAAAACACAATTTTAGACTTGTCCAAGTTGAAAGCATCTGCAGTTGGCATGATTATTAAAGTGGCTTGAATAATGAAATATATCTTTGATAGGGTTGATAACTCAAATGGGAAAAGTAATAAATGCTGGTTACCAGCATTTTCTTCTTTTTCTCAAAATGTGGTAAATGGTTGAGAAAATGTTTTCATAGAAGTGCGAAATCTTACATCTTTGAGCCAGGAAACAGTTTCAAGTGAACATGGTAATAATGTAACCTTCTAACAAATGATGCCTTCTTTTAACCCTTTAGCACACAATTCCGAGTGTTAATGATCCTGAAAAGGAGAATTTTTTTAAAACATTGTGGGTAAAAGGAGAAAATGCTGGTAACCAGCATTTTCTCCTTTTCTCACAAAGTTTTTTACCCTATTAAAGACAGAAATCATGATTTGAACTACATTTAACTCTTTACCACGCAATCCTGACTTTTAACAACCCTGAGAAAGAAGCCTTTTGAAAACATTGTGGGAAAAGGAGAAAATGCTGGTAACCAGCATTTTCTCCTCTTCCCACAATGTTTTCTACCCTTCCCAAACCTAATTTCAATTTTTCAGTCACATTTATTTTGTCGTCTGCAAATGCTTTCAATTTGGACCAGTCTAAAACTTTCTTGTGTTGTAAAGAGTTCAGTTGTCATCTGTAAAATTAATGCTTTCAATTTGGGTGAGTGCAAAATTTTGTGGTTTGGTAAGGAGTTAATTACTGTGATTAAGAAAATGGTTTTCAAAAACATTATGGACGAGAGAGAAAAGCTCGTAACCAGCATTTTCTCTTTTTCTAACAATGTTTTCTAACCTTTCAAAGACAAGTCCTATCATTTGAATCACATCTTAATTGTTGTATGAAAATGCTTTTAACCTTTTAACACACAATCTCTACTTTCTCCTTTTCCCACAATGTTTCCTAAAAGGCTTCTTCCTCAGGGGCATTAAAACTCGGGATTGTTTGGTAAAAAGGTAAAAAGATGTGGTTTTTGGTAAGCCAGAAAAAGTTTAAAAAAGAGGAAAAAAATACTGGTTATTATTGCTCTCACCTTTTCTTGCAGTGTTTTTAAAAGCCCTCTCTTTCAGGGTTTAAAAAATTGAGGATGGTTTGGTAAAGGGTAAATCTAAGAAAAGGTGGGAAAGCAGCTCCCTGCCCGCAGAATATTTTAGCCTTTAATGTTTCAATGACTGACACATTCTGCCTCCAAAGGGCTAAAGTTACATAAACTCTTTACTGAACGACAAAATTTTTAACTGGTCTAAGTTGAAAGGAATTACAGACGACATATTTAATTTAGCTGGAATGAAAGTAATTGTCTGTGAAAGTGTAGAAAACCCTGTGGGAAAAGGAGAAAATGCTGGTTACCAGCATTTTCTCCATTTCCCACAAGGTTTTCAATAGGCTTTTTCCTCAGGGTCATTAAAACTCAGAATTGTGTGGTAAAAAGTTCAACCAAAATTAGGATTTTTGCATGCAAGTCATAGTAATTCTGTATGTATTTATGTATTTCAGATTGATCATGGAGGTCCCACCTTGGATTGTACTTTTGATATTGGTTACCATGGTAACAAAAGAGACATCGTGTATGTATGTGTCCAATTCGTACAGAGACATTTATGGAAATCATCTACAAAGTATGGACAGAGACTACAGGACTGGGGAATTTGTAGTCGCATCCCAAAAACATGTCGTTGCAAAACTTTCTCCAGATCTTTCACTGCTGCAAGTAGAAAGCATAAAGGGAGGTAATTCAACATCTATATTCAACAAAGTGATTGTACTCGATGAGGAGTCCAAAACTGTGATAGTGTGTTCAACCAGTGCAGATGGTTCATGTGAGATTAGATCATTAAATGATCTCAATGAGATAGTGCATATTCATCCAATTCCTATTGTGCCAAACAGTGTATTTTTAAATACCAAAGTGATCAAATCAAACAATCCAAAACGGCTTCATTTTGCCAATGACTTCAAAAACAGCGTACCAAATTTAATGACAAATGTTCCAACTATTAGCAGCAGAAATGTCAATAACTTAAATCTGGTCAACAACAACATGAATGGATCTTCATCAAAGAGTGTCATCAGAAATTTACCCAAGAATTACCGTGTGCAATATATTTATGGTTTCTCCCATGGCAGGTACATCTATTTAATATCCTTGCAGTCAAAATCGTTACAGGCAGCTGACACTCTAATCACAAAAATATCAAGAATTTGCGCTGGTGATCAGTATTACAGATCCCTAGTTGAAGTGCAATTAGACTGTGTCGCAAGTGCAAGCACCTTGTTTCCACACGTCCTGACAGCATATTTTGACCAGAGCTCGAGAAAACTGTTCACGGAGTTTACAAGAATGGGTAAACCCAACCAGAATGGTGATAGTCAAGGTCCATCTGCCTTATGTATATTTAACGTGGATAGTATCAACGAATTACTGAACAAGACAGTCCAAAATTGTTACAGCGGAAATGGTAGACTGGGTCCAGCACATTTCCATGAAGTATCATCTTGTCCAAAAACAGTAAGTCTGCATATTTTCACTGTATTATATCACATTAATGGTCTGGAATATTGAAAGACATTATGGACTGTTAACTCTTTACCGCCGAGTTTAAATGACCCTGAAGAAGAGGGCTTTTGAAAACATTATGGAAAAAGGAGAAAATGCTGGTAACCAGCATTTTCTCCTTTTCCCAAGTGTTTTCTTCCCTATCAAAGACAAAATAATCATTCGAGCTACATTTATTTTGTTGCCTGCAGTTGCTTTAAATTTGGTCAAGTCCAAAATTTTGTTGTTTGGTAAAGTTAACTGTTTACCAAAGACAAAATTCTAGACTGGTGCAAATTGAAAGCATATGCAGATGGCATATGATTGGTTTTGCTTCTGACAGGTTAGGAAACTTTGTGGAAAAAGGAGTTTTCCTTTACTTACAGTGGTTTCAAAAGACTTATTACTCAGGGTCATTAAAACTCCGGATTGTTTAGCAATGGCTTAAAGAGGCATCCGGCAAGATTTCATCTAGCAAGTTTTTGTAGACAATCAGAATAGTGATTGATAATTTGCTTTCACAAGCAAAGATGGCCATTCTGCTTGTTACGGAATAGCGTAACAAGGAACAAATTTATTTGAACATGGAAGAATACAAGCTTCCCTTATAGCTCAGCCAGGAGAGTCGCTGGGTTACAGTTTTGAAGGTCTTGGGTTTGGATTCAGTTCATTCGGTTTCCAGCCGAGGCATATTATTATACCCCAGCAAAATGTATGTTTTCGGGGGTATACTGGAATCAGCCTGTCTGTCTGTCCGTCCGTCCGTGTGTCCGTCCGCATGTCCGTCTGTGTACAAAATACTAGTAATTTTGTGTCGCGAACTCCTCCTACAGTTTTGCTGCTATTGTATTGAAAGTTTGTTGATACATTGATTGTATACTGAGATTGTGCAAGACACAGTTTTCAATCATCTACTCCCTATGATACAAGGGTAATCTCCCCTTGAACTTAGAAAATTTTTTGTTAAACCACCCAGCGCTTCTGTCAAAGCGCTTGGTGGGTATTAAGTCACATTCAGTGACAGCTCTAGATTTTGCAGTATTTTTTTAATTTTTTCCTCTACTAAGAGTTGTCAGTCAGTCTGTTTGTTCAAACATCTCACGTTTTTTTGCCAGCTCCTTATCACCATATCTCCAGCTTGATAGGCTGAGTTGCAGAGCAGAGGTTTCTTTACCAAACGACAAAATTTTGTACCTCATATGCAGACGTCAAATTAGATGTGGTTGAAATGGTTTGAGTTGTTTTTGAAAGGGTAGAAAACATTGTGGGAAAAGGGAGAAAATGCTGGTTACCAGCATTTTCTCCTTTTCCCTTAATGTTTTCAAAAGGCTTTTTCCTGAGGGTCATTAAAAGTCGGGATTGTGTGGTAAAGGGTTAAAAGCCAAGGTCAAGGTCACAGCAGGAGATAAAGGTTGGATGAGACATCAGCTTTTAAAGTTATGATGTGTAACAGCGATATAATTATCAGTCTTAGAGCAGTGTCTGATCTAGAGTGTGGGATTGCGAGAATCGCCCGAGTTTTTTGTCATTCACACACATTTTCATAACCAGTGTGCGACAATTACACACTAAAGGTGATTCTAAAGGCATTTAGTGTTTGATCACTTGTTAACGCTGGAACATCGATGTAAAAATCACTTTCACAGACAGCACAAGTGTATCAGATCATTCCTATGAATCAAGAGTGACTTCCCTTTCTTACCTCACGGATTTTTATTTACCAAAAAACAATTTTACAGATCTCCAATACTTATTTATCAAAATAGATATGAGCTAAGTACTACCTCTGTTCAAATACATATCAATGCTGTCAGGATGAATTTATTTCGATATTTAAGTTTATTAGTTTCAATTAATACAGATATCCGGGGGACAATCCCCCCACTTTTTTTCAAATCCTGGATCAAAAACTGCATTATCTGTCTTAGAGTCAGATTTCAGAAAGCATAGAGGATGGTACCTTCTATAATTATCTTGGAATAAGATAGGCCTTGGGGAAATATGATAGATTGTATCATACAAAGACATATTGTTAAATGACTGAACAATGGTTCTATTGAAATCTACATCATACTGGAAATCCTCCATGGGCCCCTCATTTATCAAGAAAAGCTGTGAAGGTTCTGAAAAGGTTCAAGCTGAAAATGTCAAGCTTGACCCACCACCCATTACCGCATATTGATGAGTTTTAACGACCCTGGGAAAGAAGTCTTTTGAAAGCATTGTGGGAAAAGGAGAAAATGCTGGTAACCAGCATTTTCTCCTTTTCCCACAATGTTTTCTACCTAATCAAAGGAAAATTGCACCATTTGAACCACATTGAAATTGTCGTCTGCAAATACAATTTGGGTAAGGCTAAAATTTTGTCATCTGGTAAAGGGTAGAAAATATCATGGGAAAAGTATGAAATGCATCTACTGGCATGATGTTGTCAGAAGCATATTTCTTCAGGGTTTTGGAAAAAAAAAACTGCAGTATTTGGTAAAAAAAATTTCATATATCAAGAAATACCCAACAGTTTGCACGACCACTATTGGAACATGGTACCCTAATTCTTAAATAAAAATGTAAAATGAACCCTAACATGGAGATTAAAGTGAAAATATTGAAAAATAGATGGATTTTTTTTTTTCATGGAATTTTTTTTCCTTCACTGTTAATAAATGTATAGCAATTATTTCCCTGGCAAGATGCAGTTTTTACGTTGTTCCCTAACATGTAATGCCAATGAGACATCTAACGACCCTGAAAAAGAAGCCTTTTGAAAACATTGAGGGAAAAGGAGAAAATGCTGGTAACCAGCATTTTTTCCTTTTCCCACAATGTTTTCAACTCTATGAAAGACAAATTTAACGTTTTGGGTTTTATTTTATTTGTCGTCTGCAAATCCTTTTAATTTTAACAACTCCAAATTTTTGTCGTTAGGTAAAGAGTTAACCCTTTGTCATATACCGGTAATTATGTTTTTATGACCCTTAGCAGGAAGGCTTTGAAAGCATTGTGGGAAAAGGAGAAATTGCTTGTAAGCAGCAGTTTCCCTGTATCCCACAATGATTTTAGCCTTTCAAGGACAACAACGATCATTTGAGCCACATTTAATTTGTCGTCTGCAAATGCTTTGAATTTGGACCAGTCTAAAATTTTGTCACCTGGTAAAGAGTTCAATTTCATGGTATTTTGACTTCATTTGTAGTGAATATGAACAAGCCAGGATTTATGTGGCAGCTTGAATACCTTATGGTTGTTATGTCATCTCATGACATTGCAGACATAAAACATAACAGAAGACTATCAAAGGAATGAAATCAAAGTACTGACAGTGATGAAAATAGAACAAGCTCTGACTTAGAATCAAGAATAATAATGATAATCTTGTATGAGGTTTTGGGCCATAGAATGATTATAAACCAATGTGTATGTGCAAAGAATGTGCAGTCTAATCTTTGATCTGCAATGTCCGCTATTACATTACATGTTCTGGCAAAAAAAGAAACCCTTGAAATAAAAATATTTTTAATTTTTTCCTAGATTGAAATTATCAATTTCATATATTCAGCTCTATAAGGGTTAATAGAGCACCAGAACAGTTTTATAAGCCATCGGCAGATCCAAGGGGGGGCGGGGTTCTGAACCCCCCTTCTCTCCCCCCTCCAGAATTTGCAAAGTAACCACTGTCTACCTGATATTCTGACCAAGTATATTTGTAGCAGTAGATTCTAGATCAATTCTTTGAATTCTTTGCATAAGGTTTCTAGTAATATTGTTCGCAGGTATATTGTTATCCCAGTATACATAAAGACAGGAAATGTAAACATTTTATGCAGTAGCAAATTTGAATATGTAATGATCTATACAATTTTTCGGAACACCCCCACTCCCCCCCACCCCCAGAAAAAAAATCCTGGATTTGCACCTGTAAGCATTGGATCTGATGATTATGGGAGAGGAGTGTACCCAACTTACAGATCTATGGGAAAGAAATATTGATTGAATGGTGTTTTACACTGCTTTTAACATTATTTCAGTCATATCACAGCGACCTCTCATATATTCATCAATGTCCTGGGTTTCACCAGTATTAGACTTGGGCTCTTAACTCTTTACCACGCAATCCCGACTTTTAACGACCCTGATGAAAAGGGCTTTTGAAAATATTGTGGGAAAAGGAGAAAATGCTGATTACCAGCCACAATTTTTTCTACCCTATCAAAGACAGTAATCATCATTTTAGCATCATTTAATTTGACATACTCAAATACTTTTGATTTGGTCCAGACTGAAAATTTGTTGTATGGTAAAGAGTTAAGTGTCTTGCCCATGGACAATCCCAAGAAAAACCCAGTGCTTTTAGTGCTTCATACTTTAGTCCTATACTTTACCACTGAGTCATGTAGGACTGTGGGGAAGAAAGGGAAAGTATCATTTGATCAGACAGAACCAGTTCAGTTTTCATGTTAACTGACAGAAGCATGTGTTTTCCTTCAGTCATCCCTTTACCAAAATTAACTCTTTACCAGACGACAAAATTTTAGCCTTGTCCGAATTGAAAGCATTTGCAGGCAACAATTTCAGCGTGACTCAAATGGTGCAGTTTGTCTTGGATAGGGTAGAAAATATTATGGGAAAATCAGAAAATGCTTGTGACCAGCATTTTATCCTTTTCCCACAATATTTTCAAAAGGTTTCTTTTCTAAGGTCGTTAAAAGTTGACATTGTGCGGTAAAAGGTTATTGATTGTATATTTTTTCCCAAGCCTATAGGAAGATGGCATTTGAAAACATTGTTGGAAAAGGAGAAAATGCTTTCTACCTGTTCAAAAGATTTCAATACAGACAACTCCAAACTTTTGTCAGTAAAGGGCCATTGGGAATACTTTGATGAAATACAACATAATGTTTGTGTCACAAATTTGTCTGATTATTTTTCTTTCCCCATCTTTTATCGTGAACTATTATAATTTTTTTGCTAACCTACACGTAAGTAAAGAGTATAATATGTTTACAAGATAGAAGTGGTAGTTACTAGCATTTTCTCTTTTTCCCACAATGTTTTGTAACCTTTCCAGGGCAAATCCAATCATGTTAGCAACATTCAACTTGTCACCTGCAAATATTTTTGGTATGGAAGAGTCTAAAATTATGTTGTTTGGTAAACAGTTAAGGATACAACCCTACAGCTAGAGAGAAAAAAATGGAAAGTGTATAAAATGGCTCAGCTGTGTGAACATAGATAAATTTACCAATTTATGTGTTGGAAGGGATAAAAAAAAAAAACTCAAGGAATTTGTTCTCATTTACAAACCAGAAACGACAACAGCAATAATTGCTTTGAAGACCTCCAAAACAGAAATACATTTTCTATCCATTGTAATCTGTGCAACGTTGCAGCCATCAGGGGCAGCATTTAGCATGAAGATACAATGATTATAGTTTCATAAAATAAGGATGAACTGAGTTGAAAACTGGCTGAAAACTGGCTGAAAATGAGTATAGATGTATCCGTAACCAGTAGAGAGACAAACTGGTTGAAAGGATTTGTCTGTAAAATTACAATTCCAGTGCAGCCGCCAGCTGGCTTTCCCTCATCATTAAAAATTGGGGGTCTTTGTGACCCCTTGTCTCTTTAGTTGAGGGTCATTTCTTTAACTTTCCGGTCAAAATAAATGGGTCCCTTCGTTTTCAAGCACAGAGCACAATACATTTCACCTTTATACTCCAACCAAGTAAATTTTCAAGCTCTTTCTGACGGAAAGCTTGACTTTAATTTTTGAGAGACGATACATTCACGTCTGAATCGCTGTTTGAGTTGGCGTGATCAGCAGCTGTTGGAAGCAGACAGTGAAAGCGAATGCTATGGTTTACTTCGTAGTGACATATTTTCTGAGAACAGAGCAGGCTGGTAATGTGTACTTTATCTACTGGAAGTTGGGTAAAATAAGCTGTAAATTATAGAGAACCCAACTAAGGCTTCGACTGGGTCCACTATACTTTACCATTATAATGTGTAAACCAGTCTTCAGGGTTCGAATTTCGTTTTTATATCCACTGGCAAATTTTAGCAAGTGCCTTTTTTTTTTCCACTGGCAAAATTAGAATTAGACTCGCATTTTTTTTTTTAAGCCTAGCATGCCAGCTAATGGTCGAGAACAGAGTGCCAGAACAAACTGTTCTCAAAACAAGTCAAATTTCCATAAAATTCACATTGGCGGACAATTTCATTAATGAATATTACAGACGTATCACATCCGAATATCTGCATGTCCGATAACTGGTATAGTGAGTCCACAATTTCCGACTTGTTCTTGTTGTTATTTGTGCATGATTATTATCTTTTCAGGAAAGATTGAGAAATATTTCTGTTTTATAATCAGAGATTTAATTCGCTTACCGTTTTTTCCTATAAAAAACGCAAAATCGTGGTATTGGCCGTGAGTGCAGACGAAGGCACTCGGCTCACTAAACTCGGATAAAGAACGACAACTCAGAGGCTTCATGTAAAATTATTGATAGCCGTCGAAGGGTATTCTCAGTGCGACATGACCGATGTTTATCCAGAACGAAAAGAATTACCTTATTTGTGCTCACATGTAAAATTAAGTACATTTGGATAATTGACCTTCAACAATTTGCACTAGCATTTTTTTGCGAGTGCTTGAAATTTTAGCTCGCATTTTCCAATTCTGACTCACATTTTACGAGTAAATACATGATAATTTTGAACCCTGGTCTTATTCTATAAATAAATCACCGGAAAACTACTTTTATCAAAAATAAACCCTGTAGTTAAAAAAAGAACAGAGTTCATCTTATATTGAAGCAAAAGACTTGGATTAATGACGATTTATTCAATTTCATAGATAATTTAGATTTTCGAAAGTTGCGTCACTGATGGCGCACTGTTATTTATTTTGTGGGTCATTTGAGTTAAAGTAGTGTCATTGAGGCAGGATTTGTGCATCATGGAAAACCTTGCCAAAGATTTTGAAAGTCTGAGACATATCTAATTGTTGTGTACAAGTTCTACAGTTCTGTCTTAGGTACTTATGGAGTTATTGCCCTTTTTAATTCTACTTGTCTGTGCTGCTCAAGTCCTCACTAGACAATTAAAGTTTTAGACTCATCCGTATTGAAAGGGTTCACAGACAACAAATCAGATATGGCTAAAATGGTGTGATTAGTTTCTGAGAGTAGAAAACATTATGGGAAAAGGAGAAAATGCTGGTTACCAGCATTTTCTCCTTTCCCACAATGTTTTCTAAAGGATTCTTCCTCGGGTTCGTGAAATCTCGGGATTGTGCAGTAAAGGGTTAATAGAAATAAGTGTCAAGTTGTGCTGTTCAGTTAACTCTTTACCGTACAATACTGACTTTTAACGACCATGGGAAAGAAGCCTTTTGAAAACATTGTAGGAAAACAAGAAAATGCTGGTAACCAGCATTTTCTCATTTTCTCACAATGTTTTTTACCATATCAAAGAAAATTTTTATAATTTGAGCCTTACTGAAATTTTCGTCTGCAAGTGCTTTTACTTTGGACAAGTCTGATAAAGGGTTAAATTGGTAATAGTAAATTGTCATCAACTGGTAGATTGTTAAGTCAGTGGTAAGGATTGATTGATTGTATAATGTTTAACATGATTTCAGTTACATTGCGACGGCCAGTGTGCCTATCCATGCTATTCTGGAATTTCTTTTACCAGTACTCTGCACAATATTCTTTCCAAGCTACTGGCTGCTTTCCCACATAATTATCGTCGAAACAATGGTCAGCGGTGAGAGAGGAATGAATCCTGTCTACATGACTATCATCAATCCTCGGGAAAAAGATTGGCCGAGCTAGGGATCAAACCAGGGAACCCCTGTTCTTGAGTGCTGAACGATACCGCCTGTGCTACCGAGGCTTGGCAAAGTCAGTGATGGAGTTATTCCTCAGCTGTAAAATACTCAGCATGTAACATTTTAACTGGAATATGTGAATATCTATTAGTTTAGGTCCAAGATCTAGGTCTGTATTTACTAATCATTCTTAATTTCATTCTTAGTCTAACTCTAGACAGAAAAAGAAATACAACTTCTGATTGGCTGAACCAAATTCTGATTGGCTAAACCATCTGGCTAAGCTATTCAGCTGTTGTGTTGCTTTCAAATTTAAAAATTAGACTAAGAATGTTCTTAAATCTTTACCAAACAACTAAATTTTAGACTTAGAAATTGAAAGCATTTGCAGACAACATTTGAGAATTACTTGAAACTTCAAAGTTGTATTTAGGAAGTAAAAAACAATGTTTGAAAGGAGAAAATGCTGGTCACCAGCATTTTTTTCTTGTCCCACAATGCTTTCGAAAGCTTCTGCATTAGGTTTGTTAAAGGTCAGAATTGTGTGGTAAAGGGTTAAGAATGGTAGGTAAATAATTGGACCCTGAATCTGCTTCTTCTGAGCAGTATCATCTTGAATCCAAGCTGTCAGCAGAAAACCCATAAGCTGTCATCAGTTTTCCATGGGTTAGCTCTTAACTCTTCACCCTACGACAATATTTTGGACACAGCCAAATTCAGAGCATTTGCAGACAACAAATCAGATGTAGCCTAAATGATTATATGGTACAAAACATTGTGGAAGAAGAAGAAAATGCTGGTCACCAGCCTTCTGGTAGGGGTCATTAAAAATTGGGATTATTTAGTAAAGGATGAATGACAAAAAAAAAATTTAGATTAGTGCATTTTTAAGTCATCTTCAGATGACAAATGTTACCCCATAGATGGGCTTTGTGAGACAAAAAAAACACTGTTGGACAGGGGAAAAATGCTGGTTACTAGTATTCTCTTCTTTTTCCACAATGATTTGAAGCTTATTTCTTAAAGGTCATTGCAATACAGGATTGTTTGTTAAAGGGTTAACTGATAATGGTTTGGTTTGGTTTGTATTGGAGTTTAACGCCATTTTAACAGCTTAGGTCATATCATGGTGGTCAGTGACACACCCATGTTTCCTGGCTTTCTCACACCAGTACTGACACAACTTTCTTTCCAAAGCCACTGACTACTTTTCTCACATGCATCAGAGGTGAGAGGCGAAAAATCATCGGAGAGAAAGTTCGCCACAACCAAACTGATTATGAATTAGTCAACAAAGTTTTAGACCTTTGTTTTGAAAGCACTGATAACCACTTATATTTGGCACAAATGCTGGGATTTGTCTCCGAAACAGTAAAAAAATGGTCACCAGAATTTTCTCCTTTACCAACAATGTTTTTAAGAGCCTTCTTGCACATGATCTATAATCATGGGGTTATCTGGTGAAGGTTTAATCCTTTACAACCCAGTCCCAAGCTTTTACAACCTTTGTGAAAGAAGACCTTAACACATTACTGGTAATCAGCATTTTCTCCTTTTCCCACAATGTTTTCTAACCTATCAAAGAAAAGTTGCACCATTTGAGCCATATTGAAAATGGTGTTCGCAAATGTTCTCAATTTGGACAAGGCTTAACTCTTTACCAAACGACAAAATTTTAGACAGGTTCAAATTGAAAGCACATGCAGACAACAAAATAAACGTAAATCAAAAATTGAAATTTGTTTCAAGCAGGGTAGAAAACATTGTGGAAAAAGGAGAAAATGCTGGTTACCAGCATTTTCTCCTTTTCCCACAATGTTTTCAAAAGGTTTCTATCTCAGGGTCGTAAAATCCAGGGATTGTTTGGTAAAGGGTTAAATGTTGTCGTCTGGTAAAAGGTGAAATGAAGTCTGCAGTTTGAGTTCCTCATATACAAACATAGACCTTGTCAGTCAAGTGTTGCTGATTTCTCTTCCCCCCCCCCATCCTTGTTTGTGTGTTTGAAAGGCTGTGGGTTTTTCAGATTTGTTACTGACTGTTTGAATTCTCTATCGTCTCACAATGCAGCTGTTTCAACATATGCCTTTTATGAGTAAAACAGAATTATTCCAGATTTGTTGGCTGTTGTTTTCCTGTTACCTCATAGCGCAAGTTTTTATACAATCTGGCTATAAGGGGCTTGGCGAAAGATCAAATATCTAATAAAACCAGCTTTACCAAATGACAAAATCTTAGAATAGTCCAAATTGAAAGCAGTTGCAGACGACACATTTTATGTGGCTCAAAATAATTAAATTTTGTCTCTGAAAGTTACGGAAACATTGTGGGAAAAGGAGAAAATGCTGGTTAGAAGCATTTTCTCCTTTTCCTACAATGCTTTCAAAAATCTTACCTTTCAGAGTCGTCAAAACTCAGGATTGTGTGTTAACCCTTTACCACACAATCCTGACTTTTAATGACCCTGAGAAAAAGGACTTGAGAAAACATTGTAGGAAAAGGAGAAAAAGCTGGAAACCAGCATTTTCTCTTTTTCCTACAATCTTTTCACCCCTTCCCCAAACAAATTTCAATTTTTGAGTTACATTTATTTTGTCGTCTGCAAATGCTTTCAATTTGGACTGGTCTAAAATTTTGTTGTGTGGTAATGGATTAAAGGATTCATTGACATGATATGTAATTCAGATGACTTTTTTTGTTTTTGCAATAGTCCTATTTTGAAAACATCATGACAAAAGTGGAAACCAGTTTCCTCTTTCCTCGATGTTTTCATATAACATAGTGTTTCAACCTTTTACCAAACAATGCTGTGTTTTAATGACCATGATGTAGACAGGCTTTTGAAAACATTAGGTGAGAAGGACAAAATGCTGGTAACCAGCATTTTCATTAATTTGTCTGCTGCAGGTTCTTTCAATACAATATGGACCAGTTTAAACCTTTACAAAATAAATCTGGGTTTCAACAACCCAAAGAAAGAAGCCTTTTGAAATTATGGTTGTAAAAGGAGAAAATGCTGCCTACCAGCAATTTCTCCTTTTCCCAGCATATTTTCTTTCCTTTCAGAGACAAGTTTCATCATTTGAGGAACATTTAATACCATATGCTGTAACTCTTTACCGCACAATGCCGACTTTTAACGACTCTAGGAAAGAGGCCTTTTGAAAAACATTGTGGTAAAAAGAAGAAAATGCTGGTAACCAGCATTTTCTCCTTTTTCCCACAAAGTTTTCTACCCTATTAAAGAAAAATTGCACCATTTGAGCTTCGTTGAAATTGTCGTCTGCAAATGCTTTCAATTTGGACCAGGCTAAATTTCTGTTGTCTGGTAAAGGGTTGAATTTAGACAAGTCAAAAATCATTGTTGTGTAGTGAAGGGTTTAGAATCGGCGTATGGTTAAGGGCTTGAAAAGGTTACTGGGTAAAAAGAATAAGCATAACTCATTCACTGCTGAAACAATTTTACAAAAATGTAAAAATAAGTGTAAAGTATGCACAATTAATTTTAATTTTACATCTTGAAACTTGTGAAAACCTTTGGTATTTTTTTTTCGGCTGAGCGTTCTTTTTTTTATTGCCATACTGATTTTTTTTTTCAAATAGTAATCTGGTTCAAGACAAAAGGAACTGAAGGATGTAATGAGTTAACCCATTACCACATAATCCTGACTTTTAACGACCTTGAGAAAGAAGCCTTTTGAAAACATTGTGGGAAAAGGAGAAAATGCTGGTTACCAGCATTTTCTCCTTTTCCTGCAATGTTTTCTACCCATCCAAAAACAAATTTCATTTTTTCAGTCACATTTATTTTGTCGTCTGCAAATGCTTTGAATATGGACAGGTCTAAAATTTTGTTGTTTGGCATAGAGTTAACCAAATAAAATAATCAAATAAAAAAAAACACATTTTTTGAGAGATATTTTACTTGCCGTCTGCAAAATTTTATGCTTTAACTTAACTGTCTGGTAACACTTATTTCTTTACCAAACAACAAAACTTGGATCGGAACAAATTGAAAGCATTTGCAGGTGACGACTTTAATGATGCTTTCTGTCTGTAATAGGGTAAAAAACATTGTGGGAAAAGAAGAAAATGCTGGTAGCCAGCATTTTCTCCTTTTCCCGCAATGCTTTCAAAAGAATTCATGTTCGAGGTAGTTTAAACTGGATACTGTTTGGTAAAGGATTAATGAATACATCCTTTTATGTTTTGATAGCCTGAGACATTAGAAATCTGGAAGCAATTATCCCCCTTTTCCATCTTCATATTTTAAAGAAAATAAGAAAACAAGAAGTATTTTGAAAAGAGAGACGGCATAAAGAGGTACTAGATCAAAGCGCTGAAAGCACTGGATATTGAGTGCTCTTGAAAAAAAGAATAAAGACGTACTGAAAATTTAATCTTTTATTCTTTACCACACACTGAAATTTTAGACTGGTCCAAATTCAAAGCATATGCAGACAAATGAAAGATTTCTCAAAAGATTTTGTATGTGAAAGGGTAGATAACAATGCTGGTTAAAAAATGATGTACAAATTTGATTGTGGTGTATGAAAAAGTGTGGAGATAGAGGAGCAAATTTTACCATATTTTTTTTCTACCCTTTTAAAGACAAATCCCTTTGGAGTTTTTTTGTGTTTGGAAAATTACTCTAGTGCTTTTCAGTAACTTGAAACCAAATTTCTGATACTGCTGTAAATCAAAATTTCTGATCAGAGAAAGTATTTAAAACTTCCTATATACAATGTGATTTTATGTTTTGCAGTGATTTTTGATTGTCAAAGTTCAAACTGTGTTATGTAGTACTATTGAGTGCCACAGCATATTTTCTCGTTTTGTAGTCTTTTTATACTTGATTATTTTTGACACAGTTCTGTTTCTTTTGTTTTTCAAACATAATCAGTATTTTTCAACAGACTTTCTTTTAATTTCATAATTACTTTAGTTTTATATTTCCAATCCATAAAATTTATTATAGTCAAAATCCATAAAAATTGTTAAGATCTCGAAACAGTGAAAATCCATTAACTTCTTAACAAACAACAATATTTTAGACTGGTCCAAATTGAAAGCATTTGCAGATGACAATTTTATTGTGACTCAGATGATTGGATTTGTTTATGTGTGGGAAGAAAACATTGTAGGAAAAGGAGAAAATGCTGGTTACCAGCATTTTCTCCTTTCCCCACAAAGTTTTCAAATGTCCAGTTTCCCAGGGTCGTTAAAAGTAGGGATTGTGTGGTAAATGGTTAAGTCGTTGTTTCCATCAAATGATTGCTTATTAAACTGATTAAAACCCAATTTCGTATATGGCTTATCTACAGGATACCTATGAGATAGCCATTGATTAGGATCTATTGATATTTACCAGTGTTGCTGAACTTTGAAATTGTAATGATAAGGAATTCTTTAGTTTCTGTCAAATTACTGAAGGGCTTATCGGCAAGTTGTAACCAAGTTTCTGATACAGCTGTAGATCAAAATATCTGATCATAGAAAGTATTTCTAACTTTTACGACATGATGTTTTGCCTTGCATGTATGACTGGCTGCTATCCGGGGGGCATAGTGTTCCTTCAAGCACATCTTAATAGATTATTATAATCATGCCAGACTTCAAATACAATTTATCTCTGAATTTATACAGGCAATTGCTGGCAAACTATCAATCGATAAAAAACGAGTTCAAAGCTTGCTGCAAAATGCATCAAGAAGAGGACATTATGGAGAAGTGATTGTGCTGTTGTCATCAGTCTATTTCAGGGAATGGCAGGGTTTGTATTCTGGTAAAATTTAATGATTTAACAATAACAAGTGAAATTTCAGTAAGTGACAAATATAACATTTATTTTCGACTTAAAACATACAGCTCATTGTCATCAATTAAATACAGAAGTGGAAAATAATCAGATATATTGACATAAAGTTTGTAGATTAATTCATAGACATTTTTCTTACATATATCTTCAATAAACATTGAATCAGATGGTAGTTGATAATGAATGTGAGACTATTCCATATCATTCTAATAAAGACACATGGAAGGGAAGTACATGAGGGTAATGTGCAAGATGACAAAACACAAAACGAGCCATTCATTTGCTAAATTTTGACTATTTTTAGCTCCACTGGCCGAAGGCCAGAGAGCTATTGTCATGGCGTTGTGTCCGTCGTGCGTCCGTCCATCCGTTCGTTCGTCCATTCGTCCGTGTGTGCGTCCGTAAACTTTTTCTTTAAAAAAATTATCCTCAGAAACTATTGACTGGATTTTTACCAAATTTTACAGAAATGTTCCTTTGGTGGTCCTCTTTCAAATTCCTTCAAATAATTGTGTTCCATGAAGAATTCTGGTTGCCATGGCAACCAAAGTAAAAAACCTTTAAAAATCTTCTCCTCCCAAACCGCTATTTGGATAGCATTATTATTTTGCAGGAATGTTCCTTAGATACAGGTTTACAGAATTCCTTAAAAAAAAAAAGATCTGTCAAAAAACATGGCTTTTATGGGAGACTCATTTTCCTTTTATGGTATAAAGTAAAATCTTTGAAAAATTTCTTCTCTAAAACTATTCATTGGATTTCATTGTTGTTTTGCAGGTAAGTTCCTATGGTGGTTGTCTACCAAATTGTTTCTTCAGTGAGCTAAAATGCAGGATTGAATGATAATTGTTAAAAACTTCCTTTCGCCATTATAGAAATATCAGGCCTGTGGAGCGATACAGGCGCTCAAGCGCCTCTAGTTATATTGACTCTGAAAGTAAAAAACAAATCTCAGTGGAACATGACCGTAAAATTTGAGTTACTGATTGCAAAATGACCCTAACATCATTTAACCCTGAACTCTTTACCAAACGACAAATTTTTAGACTGGACCAAATTCAAAACATCTGCAGACAACAAATTAAATCTTGGTAATATCATGATTTCTGACTTTGATAGGGTAGAAAATATCGTGGGAAAAGGAGAAAATGCTGGTTACCAGCATTTTCTCCTTTTCCCACAATGTTTTCTATAGGCTTCTTTCTCAGGATTGTTAAAAGTCAGGATTGTGTGGTAAAGAGTTAAAGTGCCTTTCACTAATATACCAGTCAGGTTAGTGTGACTTGTCATTGTGGGTTCAGTACCCGGTTGTGGTAACCAGCATTTTCTCCTTTTCCAGCATGTTTTCTATCCTTTTTTGGGGTCAGTTTTCATCAATGGAGCCTTATTTAATTTGTTGTATTCAAACACTTTCAATTTGATAGATTCCAAAATTTTGTCGTTGGGCAAAGAGTTAAGGCATAGAATGGAGTCTATCACTCTCTAAGCAATGGGCTTGGATCCAAAAACTAGACATAAAGTATAATTATTGGTGAAACATAAAAGCTCTTTTTCTATTTATTATACATAAAAATGGGTTAAACATGATTTAAAAAAGGAGCCATTTTTTAGGGACCTTTTTATAGATTTGACATTCATGATCTTTCCCATTTTTTTAATGACATAAGCATGTATGATGGGCAGAGCCCTGGTAGCTCAGTCGGTAGCATGCTGGACTTGAGAACACGGTTTGATCCCTGGCTTGGCCAATTTCTTTCCAAGGATTGATGATAGTCATTGCGACAGGATTTATCCCTCTCTCACTGCTGACCATTGTTTCGACATTGGTTATGTGGGAAAGCAGTCAGTGGCTTGGAAAGAATATTGTGCAAAGTACTAGTAAAAATAAAATCCAGGAAAGCATGGATAGGTGCACCGGCCCCAGTGATGTAACTGAAATAATGTTTAATATGACGTTAAACACCATACAATCAATCAATCAATCAATAGACTTGACATTCATGCTCTTTCCCATTTTTATACGCCCGTCGGGGCTGGCGGGCGGGTGGGCGGTGTCCAGTTTTTTGTTCGGAGCATAACTTTGTCATCTCCAGTCGGATTGACTTGAAACTTGGCATTTGTGTTTGTTGCAATAATACGGAGTGCAGTACGAAAGAACCATAACTCTACCTCTTGCTGTCTTTGAGTTATTTCCCTTTGATCGTCATTTTTACAACATTTTCTGCTTGTCCGGAATATAACTTTGTCATTTTTAGTCTGAACATCTTCAAATTTGGTATGCATGATTGTTGAAAAATTACGGAGTGCAGGGCACAAGAACCATTACTCTTCCTAGCATGAATTTTGAGTTATTCCACCTTAAATCTTCATTCTTACAGCATTTCTTGCTTGTCCGGAGCATAACTTTGTCATCTTAAGTAGGAATGACTTGAAATATGGTTTGCTTATTTGTTGTAATATTTGGAAGTGCAGTGCACAAGAATTGTAACTCTACCTCGTGGTGTCTGAGTTATTTCCCTTTGATCGTCATTTTTACAGCATTTAGTGCTTGTCCGGAATATAACTTTGTCATCTCAATTCAGAACGACTTCAAACTTGGTATGCATGTTTGTTGCAATATTACGGAGTACAGTGCTCAAGAACAATAACTCTACCTAGTGCGGATTTTGAGTAATTCCACTTTGATCTTCATTTTTACAGTCCAGTTCTTTGTCAGGAGCTTAACTTTGTCATTTTCCAGTCCGATCGACTTGAAACTTGGCATTTGTGTTTGTTGCAATAATATGGAGTGCAGTGCAAAAGAACCATAACTCTACCTCTTGCTGTCTTTGAGTTATTTCCCTTTGATCGTCATTTTTACAGCATTTTCCGCTTGTCCGGAATATAACTGTAATTTTTAGTCTGAACATCTTCAAATTTGGTATGCATGATTGTTGAAAAATTACGAAATGCAGGGCACAAGAACCATAACTCTTTCTAGCATGAATTTTGAGTTATTCCCCCTTAGATCTTCATTCTTACAGCATTTCTTGCTTGTCCGGAGCATAACTTTGTCATCTTAAGTAGGAATGACTTGAAATATGGTTTGCTTATTTATTGTAATATTTGGAAGTGCAGTGCGCAAGAATTGTAACTCTACCTCGTGGTGTCTTTGAGTTATTTCCCTTTGATCATCATTTTTACAGCATTTAGTGCTTGTCCGGAATATAACTTTGTCACCTCAATTCAGAACGACTTCAAACTTGGTATGCATGTTTGTTGCAATATTACGGAGTACAGTGCTCAAGAACAATAACTCTACCTAGCGCGGATTTTGAGTAATTCCACTTTGATCTTCATTTTTACAGTATTTCTTGCTTGTCCAGAACGGAACTTTGTCACCTCAAGTCAAATTGACTTGAGACTTGTTAAACATGTTTGTTGCAGTTACGAAAAGTGCAATGCACTGGAGCCATAACCTTACCTAATGCCCTTTTGGAATTATTCCCTATTCATTATTTTTTTTTTTCCAGCTTTTTTATGCTTCTCTACAATATAACGTTGTCTTTTCATGTTGGAATGACCTGAAACTTTATATGCATGTTTCCTTAACATTAGAGGAGACATTCATGCCTATTTCAATCACTTACATGATTTCTGCTGCAGTACTATTTTCCTCTACCTGCCCTTTACGATTATTATTCCCCTTCTACAACTGGCGGTGGGACGTGCGTATCTTGCGACAATTTGCCGCTCTTGTTTTGAATGACAGGCATGTAGGATGGTGTTTTACATGCTGAAGGGAATCCAGGGTCAAATCTCTGGCTGAGCCATAAGTAGTTCTACTGCCATAGTGATTTCAAAAGTTATCTTTTACAATATGAATTGCTGACCATTGTTTGGACAACGGTTATGTGGGAAAGCAGCCAGTGCTTTGGAAAGAATATTGTGCCTAGTACTGGTAAAAGATACTCCAGGAAAGCATGGCTAGGTGCATTGGCCGCCGCGATATAACTGAAATAATATTAAAAACGGTGTAAAAACACCATACAATCAATCAATCATTTCACAATATGGAATACAATGTACTTGTCTGGCATTTGTATTATGTTATCAGTGTAAGCATTAAGGCATTACAAGTCAGTAACATTTCAACAGTATGGTAAAAGAAAAAAAAAAATGCTGATTACCAGTATTTGTCCTTTTACCGTAATGTTTTCTTAAGTCTTTTTCCTTGGGTCCTGTAAACTCTGGACAGTTTGGTAACGAGTTAATCCTTTTCCACACAATCCCAAATTTTAATGACCCTGAGAAAAAAACTCTTCTGGAAACATTGTAGGAAAAGAAGAAAATGCTGGTAACCAGCATTTTCTCCTTTTCACAAAATGTTTTCTAACCCTTTCTGAAATAAATCCCATTACATGTATTAGGCCTCACTTAATTTGTCGTCTCCAAATGCCCCCAAAATTGGAGTAGTCTAAAATTTCATTATGCGGTAAACGGTAAATGTACTTTCATGAAAGAAAATAAAAAAGGAGTGCAGTACAAAATTGATGTTACTGTTCTCTTTAGGCTGTGTTCAGCACAAAACCACACTTGTTGGGTGCTTTTTATTTTGGTATCAAAGTTTTCTGTAAAAAATAAACCTTTACCAAATGTTAAAATTTTAGACTTGTCCAAATTGAAAGCATTTGCAGACGACAAAATAAATTTGGCTCAAAAAGTTGAAATTTATTTCGGGAAGGGTAGAAAACATTGTGGGAAAAGGTGAAAAAATTATGGGAAAAGCACAAAACCACACATGTTTAGTGCTTTTTAATTAGGTATCAAAGTTTCCTGTATAAAGTAATCCTTTACCAAAGGGTAAAATTTTAGACTTGCCCAAATTGAAAGCATTTGCAGACGAGAAAATAAATCAGGCTCAAAAGTTGAAATTAATTCGGGAAGAGTAGAAAACATTGTGGGAAAAGGAGAAAATGCTGGTCACCAGCATTTTCTCCTTTTTCCACAATGTTTTCAAAAGGCTTCTCTCTCAGAGTTGTTAAAAGTCTGGATTGTGTGGTAAAGGGATGACTTGAGATCAGGCTTTACATATTTTGTCTCAGATCTGTTTGAATGATATTTGATGGTTCTGTTAACCCTGTACCACACAATCCCGACTTTTAACGACCCCGAGAAAAAAGTCTTTTGAAAACATTGTGGGAAAAGGAGAAAATGCTGGTGACCAGCATTTTCTCCTTTTCCCACAATATTTTCTACCCTTCCTAAAACAAAAACATTCAATTTGGACTTGTTGAAATTTTTGTTGTTTGGTAGAGAGTTAAAAGCATTTGAATCATTTATTTTCTGCTGTGATGTTATACCCTCTTTGTCCATTCTTTGTCAAGAGTGTTAATGCTGCTCTCTCACCATTGCGTATCAGCAGAGTATGCAACAAAATTACTTTACACTTCACTGCTGCGTTGTTTTCACTTTTACAGCTTATGTATGACGTAAGAATGACATATTGGAGCTGCTATGTACATGCTACATATTTTTAAGTGTGAACTTAAAAAAACGTCGGACCTCCGTGTACAAGGAGATTGTGCTACGTACCAAAGAGCATTAGCTACATAAGTTGACATTACTGTGGCGTTGTCGCAGCGTTCCTTTCTTATCGCGATACGCTGTACATATGCAAGCCAATGCGCAATAGTGAGAGAGCGTCGTAACTCTAGCATAAAGAAATTAATACTCTTGTTGCCCAGTAAAGTCATGTTTCACATCAGCCTTACAGTACAGGTACACCTGTTTGTGATCACCTTTCTGATAAATTCACTGGGCTTAGATCACCTTTCTGACAAATTCTTTGGGCTTCAATCACCTTTTTGACAAATTCACTGGGTTTTAATCACTTTTCTGATAAAACCACTGGGCTTTGATCACCTTTCTGACAAATTCACTGGGCTTACATCACCTTTCTGATAAATTCACTGGGCTTACATCACCTTTCTAATAAATTCACTGGGCTTTAATCACCTTTCTGACAAATTCGCTGGGTTTTAATCCCTTTTCTGATAAAATCGCTGGGCTTTGATCACCTTTCTGACAAATTCACTGGGTTTCAATAACCTTTCTGACAAATTCACTGGGCTTCAATCATCTTTCTTACAAATTCACTCAGCTTTGTGTGGCAGCCGCAAGATTGCCATACATTTTCTTAAAAAAGCTGGGTTGTTACAAAATCCCAGACTGAATTCTCAACATGGTCATTATGTGTATTTTTGGTCAATTTTTGAATGCCCCAAGGCAGTCTTGAGAGGCTAGCAAGAGAGAGGCTCAATTTTGTATGAGTGTGCAAGTTCTCAGGCTGGAGCTGCTGCCTATCATTTCTTGTATTTGTCTGACAGTTGCAAAGCAGCCACACAAGTACCTTACAGGTGTAGTGTGTCCTAATAGAATGCTGTCACAAGAATTATGGGAATTGTAGTAAACTCTTTCAGTGCCAATTACATAAACTTGACCCTTTTTGACCTCTGAAAATACAATCCTGTGAGTCTCAGAAAGATTTTTATCTTATATGCTTGACTAAACAAGCAGATGGCATAGATCCAAGATCAGACTGCACGTTCTGTGCAGTCTGATCTTGATCTATGCCATCCAAAAAAGGCTCTGATTTTGCCTAGGACGCCGAAAAAGTTAATCACACAAGTTGCATGGCAGCCCCACGGCAACCCTTCTATTGATATGTCACTTCGGTCTTCTATAAAGAAAGATCTGGTCAGCATACCTATATACCTGTCACTTTCTAGGCTACAGACAAGAAACATGTTGTGGCTCATTCTTGGATATCGCATGAAGTCAACCGGCTGCTAGAACAGGGTGTAGCAGTCTGGTCAAACAACCAACATCGCTAGATCCAGGGTTTGACCCACCACTGCCTTGGCCATCTCCTTTGACCTTAAGCGCTGTAATAGGCAGGGCCAGAAATAGTTACCAGCATTTTCCTCTTTTTCCACATTCTTTTCAAGAGACTTCTACCTCAGCATCATCAAAAGTTGGAATTGTGTGGTAAGGGATTAAGCAGCATATCTGGATCTTTGAGGAAACAGCTGATACACTTTTTTTGAAGAATCTTTGATAATATGATAGAAAGGAAAAGTATATTAGGTAGTTTTCTTTTCCCATGCTTTTGATTGCCAATAAATACGTGTTTTACTCGCTGAGTGAAACACATGGTAATTGTGTAACTACATGGACCAGTTTTTAGCTCATTTGAGCACAGAGTGCTCAAGGTGAGCTTCTGTGATTGTGCTGTGTCAGTGTGGCTTTCATTGTCAATTTTTACCTTGTGTACACTGTAAAGGCTACATTTTTATTCCAGTACTCATGAAAGTTGGTCAGAATGTTTGTCTTGATAATATCTCAGAAAATGGGTCAAGTCGGGCAAAATAGGTTACTGGTACATATCTTTGAAAAAACATGTGCACATTCTAAAGGCCACATTTTCAGCCTGATACTCATGAAAATTGGTAAGTATGTATGTCTTGATTGTAGTCACGTTGGGCAAGAAAGGAGGTCACCATGTCAAATCATAGAAAAACCTTGTGTACTCTCTAGAGGCCACAATTACAGCCCGATACTCATTAAAATTACAATATGTTTGTCTTGATTATATCTTGATGAGTTTGAAAATCAATCACTTTGGGCAAGAAAGGAGGTCACCAGGTCAAAACTTTGAAAAACTTCGTGTACACACTAGCTAGAAGCCTAATTTTCACAGTAATGAAAGTGGGTCAAAATGTTTGCCTTGATGATATCTTGAAAGAGGGTGAAATTTAGTTGCGTCATGTCAAAAAGTAGATAACTAGGACAAATCTCAAAAAAAAAGCTTGTGTACACTGTAGAGGCCACATTTTTTACACTGTGATGCTCATCAGAATGTCTGTACTGCTGATATTTTTAACAATTTTGAAACTGGTTTAGCCCAGTAAAAAATATGTCACAAGTTCATGTCAGTGAGAATCGGTGTATTATCTACTTAAAGGTATAAAGGGTCAGGTGAGTGATTCAGGGCCATAAGGGACCTCTTGTTTCTTTAACTCTTTAGCAAATAACAAAATTTTAAGCCTGTCCAAATTCAAAGCATTTGCAGACAACAAATTAATACATGTACTGCTAAAATGAAGGAACTGGCTCTAGAAAATGGAGAAAATATTGTGGGAATAGGAGAAAATGCTGGTCACCAGCATTTTCTCCTTTTTCCATATTTTCAATAGGCTTCTTTCTCAGGGTAATTAAAACTTTGGACAGTGTGGTAAAGGGTTAAAGACTTTGCTGGACTTTTCACTTTCAACTTTTTACCAGACAATAAAATTTCACACTTGACCATATTGAAAACATGTGCAGGCAACAGTTAAATTTGACAAAATTGATTTTGTCTTTGGAAAGGGAAGAAAACATATAAAGAGAAATTGCTTGGTACACTGTACTTGTATTTTCTCCTTTTTCCAATTTCTTCTTTTCCCACAGTGTTTTCTGAAACCTCTTTCATCAGGGTCATTAAAACTGTGGTCCAATTGTTAAAAGGTTAAACAGTTCAGTTTTGCTATGATGTTGCAATTTCTTTGTTCATTCCATTTCAAGAGTATTTAGTGGTATTTCTTGATCTTTGGGCAGACAGCTGAAATGCTGTTTTTTGAAGAATCTTTGATAATACATTAGAAGGGAAATTTTAAGGTACTTTTTGGTGGTTTCCTTTTCCTGGTCTAAGTGGGGACATCCAACATTCTGTTCAAAGTGCACTTTTTTCTTTTGCCCCAGTGCCCAGCCCTTAACTTTTTAACACACAGTCCAGACTTTGAGGAAGAAGCCTTTAGAAAACATTGTGAGAAAAGGAGAAAATGCTGGTGACCAGCATTTTCTCCTTTTCCAACAATGTTTTCTGCTCTATCAAGGAAAAATTGTGTCATGTTTGCCACCTATAATTTGTCATCTGCAGTTACTTTCAGTTTGGAAAAATCCAAAATTTTGTCGTTTGGTAACAAGTTAATTGATCCTAGCTGGAGCACTGATAGAAATATACAAAAAGAAATTAGCAAATTTCTCTGGCTCAGAAGACAAAGGTCATCAAGATGAGCTTTTGTGTTTGTGCTGCGTCGTGGGGTGCACTCTACAGGACATATTTTTAGTCCAGTACTCATTAAACATGGCAAGAATGTATGTTTTGATAAAATCTTTGTCATGCTCAAAACTGGGTCATGTCAAGTCAAAAAGTAGGTCACTTGGACAAACCTTAGAAAAACCTTGTGAGCACTCTACAGGCCACATTTTCAATCCAATGCATGTGAAACTTGGTTAGAATGTTTGTCTTGATGACATCTTGGACAAGTTTGAAATTGGGTCACATCTCATCCAAAGGTAGGTAACTGGCCAAATCTTTGAAAACCTTGTGTGCATGCTACATTTTCAGTGCAATACTCATGAAACTTGGTTAGAATGTTTGTCTTGATAAAATCACGTACGTTTGAAATTGGTTCACATTAGTCAAAAATTAGGTCACTTGGACATATCTTAGAAAAACCTTGTGTGTACTCTAGAGGCCTCATTTTCAATCAAATTATCATGAAACTTCGTGAGAATGTTTGTCTTGATTTCTCAGACAAGTTTGAATTTGAGTCATATTGGGTCAAAAAGAAGGTCACTGGGCCAAATCTTTGAAAACCTTGTGTGAACTCTAGAGGCCACATTTTCAGCCTGGTACTCATAAAAGTTGGTCAGAATGTTTGTCTTGATAATATCTCAAACAAGATCGAATTGGGATCATGTTCAGTCAAAAAGTAAGTCACTAGAACAACTCTAAGAAAAAGCTTTTGTGTATTGTAGTCACCAGCATGTGATCCTTTTCTAGCCATTTTTTCTATACTCTAACCCTTTTCTACTCAATCTCAAGTTTTAACTTCCACCATATCTTCCTGCATTTTCTGTCTCCCTATAACCGTCAGAATGCCAAGGACAATGCAAAATGCTTTTAAAGACACTAAAGATCAAAATCAGCCTGCATAGATATTTATTTAACATAGAATGAGAAACAAGTTCATGCAACTTATACTAATCTCTTTCAATTCTGCTTCCTGGAAACTACTCTAGTACTGGTGCCGAATGTGTTGGCCAATGAACAGTCCCAAAGTTGACACCCGCTCCCAGGTATCAAACTTGGGACCTTATGGTCACATGGCCAATGCTCTACCTCACAACCACAGACACGACTGCATGGATGCTATTAGATCTATTCTGTTTGATAGATCATGTAACAACATTGTCTGACATTTTGTTGGGCAAATTAGGTAAAGAAACACAAAATTACATCTTTAAATTTAATGAACGGGCTTTTGGAAACATGGGGGGAGGGGGGGACGAAAAAGAAAAATTTGTCGTTTTCAAATGCTTTCAATTTGAATGCGTTAGGAATTTGTTGTTTGAAAAAGAGTTAACACACAAATGGAACAAAGTTCAACAGATGGAATTTATCTTAGAAAATGGAAAGCTTTAGAATTGCATTTTTCATGTAATTTTGCATATTCCTAGATCCTGTTTATGGTAAATATACTTGACTATTGATACATTATTTTTTTACACCAAAGTGATTGCCACTTTTTGGCATAGTAGCCATTTATGTCATGTGACGCTGATGTCATTAGCTGTCATAATAAACAATATATCTTTAGAAAAAAAGTTTAAACTGGCTGAGACTAGTCAGGATTTAGGTATTTTTTTTCAAAGAATACATGGAATTTGATAACTTTTATTCATTTACATGAAACATTGTGCAAACATGAGTGAATGCTGGTTACAATAGTTTTCTCATTTTCCCACAATGTTTTCAAAAGTCTCGTTCCATGAGATTGTAAAAACATACAATGGTTTGGTAAAGGTTTAGAATAGTTTCATCTTGAAAGCGTCCAAAATATGCATGATAGGCTAAAGGCTATGCGTGCATGAACAAGATGTTTTTCTCATTATTCCTTGCCTAATAGCTCATAATGTATTGCCTTTGATCATTTTATGGTGGTACTACTTGCCAAACCATGATTGGTTCCCAGTTTTTATTGCACATTCTGTATGAAATGCTATTTCCATACCGAAAACAATTTATGGTGTTCATAAAAAGTGTTGGATAATAAGAATATTTCTCTTGTGGCCACTTGATAGAATAGCTTGTCATGTACAAAGAAATTTGCTGAAGAAATGTTCCTTTCCAAAGCCCTTTAATGCTTTACCCAAAGGTCACGTGTTTTTACGACCCTGAGAAAGAAGGCTTTTGAAAACATTGTGGAAGAAGGAGAAAATGCCAGTTACCAGCATTTTCTCGTTTTCACATAATGTTTTCAATAGTTTCAAAGATAATTCTATCATTTTATTAACATCTGTAAATTCTTGAAATTATTATTGAGCCGAGAATTATGTCCTAATTTTTTTTTGGCTCAAGAGTTAACCTAACAGAGCTTAATAAAGCTAACAGACGTTTTCCTTCAAGAAAAATGCATAAATAAGTGCAACTACTAGGTTGCTTTTTCAAACATGTCTCAGCAAAGCGGACAGTGTAGATCAAACATCAGACTGCAATTTTTGTGAAGTCTGATCTTACCTACACTGTCCACTACGGCAACTAGAGCTGTGAAATTTGCTTTAACTCTTTACCAAACAACGAAATTTTAGACTTGATCATTTAGAAAGCATTTACAGATGACAATATAAATATGACTCAAATATTGAAATTTGATTTGGGAAGGGTAGAAAATATTTTGGGAAAGGTAGAAAATGCTGAATACCAGCATTTTCTCCCTTTCCTACAATGTTTTCTAAAGGTCTCCTTCTCAGGGTCATTAAGCGTCAGGATTGTGTGGTAAAGGGTTAAGAGTTAACCTTTTTCCAAGCAACAAGTTTTAGTCTCTTAAATATAAGGCATCTGCAAAGGTCAAGTCCTATATTGGTACAACTGAACCCACATTCTTTGACAAGGTAGAAAATAGCATTTTCTCCTCTTTACCACAATGTTTTCAAAACGCCTTTCCCTCAGTGTCATTTAAGCTGGATTGTTCGGTAAAGAGCCATATCTTATTTCGTCCTATGCAAATGCTTTCAAATTGACAAGTATAAAATTTTATAGTGTGGTAGAGGTTCAATTGAAGTAACTGCCTTTAGCCTGTAAAATATCAGATCAACAGGTTTTAGACATTTTTAGCTCACCTGAGCACAAAGTGCTCATGGTGAGCTATGTGATCGTGCTGTGTCCGGCGTCCATCGTCAACTTTTTACCTTGTGTACGCTCTAGTGGCCACATTTTCAGTCTGATACTCATGAAACTTGCTCAGAATGTTTGCCTCGGTGATATCTCAGATGAGTTCGAAAATGGGTCATGCTGGGTCAAAAACTAGGTCACTAGGTCAAATCTTAGAAAAACCTTGTGTACGAGGACTGTCCCAAAATAGCATGGACTCTTCTAATAAAATTGTTTATTATAACATTAGAGACAAACGCTCTTAAGAGCATATGAACACAGGATTTATGACAGACTGTGTGAAATTTCAACGTTCTAGCTTAAAATATAATTAGCACAGAGAAGTTTAATTTGCACCAATCATATAACACCTGGCCCACACTTTCATAATAATTAAGACGTCAACGTCATTAGTGTTACTCCTTTTCGAAATACTCGCCGTGGTGATCGATGCATTTTTGGTGCCGCACAACCCACTTGTCGTATACGTTGGTAAACCAGCTGGTCTGTAGTCCGAGAAACACTCTAATTGTTTCTTGTTTAAGCTCATGTAAGTTTTCAAACCTCTGTCCTCGTAACTGTGACTTAAGGAAAGACGGCAAAATCTAGCGGGGCTAGGTCAGGGCTATAAGGGGCATGCTCAAGTCTTTGAAAATCCAAAAGATCCAGTTCCAATAGTGTGTGTTTAGAAGTGTAGCGTTATCCTGGTGGAAGATAATATTTTCTAAGCTGTCAGTAAGCCCCGGTCGCTTTTTTCAAATCGCACGCATGAGGTCTCATCTGATGACCTGAAAGTAAAAACGAGCTCAAACTGCGGACACTACGTAAACAATAATTTTGATTTAAAAATAGTTTGAATGAACAAGTTATTTAGAAGCAGTTTCCATTCATGAATGAAATGGAAATAAGTATAAAGTGTGGACAGATTAATAAACTTTACCCTTGTGTAATATGTGGAGTTTACCGTCTGACCCAGTGGTACAGCGTGGCAAAGAAGAACGCCCTGTCTGTCTATGCACACGATAAACATATCCTTGCCCATGGATTTAACTACTTTGGCCTTTTTTGGAGGTGGGGAATCTGGGTGTTTCCATACACTTGATTGTTGCTTGCTTTCGGGATCATAATAATGAAGCCATGTTTCGTCGACTGTGATAATCTTGTTCAAAAAGTCCCGATCTCTCGCATACCGTCTCAAAAAGCACCTAGAAACATATACACGTCTTTCCTTTTCATCTGCAGTAAGCAAGCGAGGCACCCATCTTGCACAGACTCTTGACATGTTTATTGTCTCACGTAAAATCCTGTGAACAGATGACTTGCTGATTCCGACAGTTTCCGCAATCTCTCACACAGCCATTCGCCGATTCCCCTCGATGACGTTCCTGACGCTGTCTACTATATGGCTGTCTATTTCTTTTGGTCTACCCGACTCCACACATTTTGCCTCTCTCCATCCTTCAGAAAATCTTTTGTGCCATTTGAATACGAGCGAGCGAGAAACAGATTTATACTTCTCCGTAGTTTGCAACTGTTTAAACGTCTGTGTTGGTGTCATTTTTAGGTCAACACAAAATTCGATCAGATTTCGGTGGGCTGCCATTTCCTCTGACGTCGACATTTTTTATTCTTTCCAAATAAGCTACCATTCATGTTTTCGCTATGAAATTTTTCAAAATAAGGCCACGTGAACGGTTTCTTTTCAGGAATGACGTCATATTTGATAACGGCAACGTGCATTATTAGTTTCGCGCAATTCTATCGAAAACCTCTGATATTGAAGGTTAAAGTAACCACACAGTTAAAACCTTTGATAAAATCTTGGGTGGGGCCGCAAAACGTAACCTGTAAATAATATTTGCATGTAAAATAGACTCAACTGTATATAACTACCTCACTATTTCTTCTTCAGATGCGCAAATGATTAAAATAACATCGGTAAAAATATCATGAAAAAAAAATGCCGGGTTCCGGAAAATAAAAAGTTGCCCACGCTATTTTGGGACAGCCCTCGTACGCTCTAGAGGCTACATTTTCTGTCCAATACTCCTGAAAGTTGGTCAGAATGTTTGCCTTGATCATATCTTAGACAAGTTTGAAAACAGGTCCTGTCGGGTCAAAAACTAGGTCACTAGGTCAAATCTTAGAAAAACCTTGTGTATGCTCTAGAGGCCACATTTTCAGTCTGATACTTATGAAACTTGGTCAGAATGTTTGTCTTGATGATATCTCAGACGAGTTCGATAATGGGTCATGTCAGGTCAAAAACTAGGTCACTAGGTCAAATCTTAGAACAACCTTGTGTATGCTCTAGAGGCAACATTTTCAATCCAAAACTCCTGAAAGTTGGTCAGAATGTTTGTCTCGATAATATCTCGGACGAGTTCGAAAATGGATCATGTCGGGTCAAAAACTAGGTCACTAGGTCAAATTTTAGAAAAACCTTGTGTACGCTCTAGAGGCCACATTTATAATCCAAAACTCCTGAAACTTGGTCAGAATATTTGTGTTGATGATATCTCAAACGAGTTTGAAAATGGGTCATGTAGGGTCAAAAACTAGGTCACTAGGTCAACTCTTAGAAAAACCTTGTGACGCTCTAGAAACCACATTTTCTATCAAAAACTCTTAAAACTTGGTCAGAATGTTTGTCTTGATGATACCTTGGACGAGTATGACAATGGGTAATGTTGGGTCAAAAACTAGGTCACTAGGTCAAATCTTAGAAAAACCTTGTGTACGCTCTGGAGGACACATTTTCAGTCCAATCCTGAAACTTGGTCAGAATGTTTGTCTTGATGATACCTTGGATGAGTTTGAAAATGGGTCATGTCGGGTCAAAAACTAGGTCACTAGGTCAAATCTTAGAAAAACCTTGTATTTGCTCTAGAGGCCACATTTTCAGTCCAATACTCTTGAAACTTGGTCAGAATGTTTGTTTTGGTGATATCTCAAAAGAGGTAATGTCGGGTCAAAAACTAGGTCACTTGGTCAAGTCTTAGAAAAACCTTGTGTACGCTCTAGAGGCCACATTTTCAGTCCGATACTCATGAAACTTGGTCAGAATGTTTGTCTTGTTGATATCTCAAAAGTGTTTGATAATGGGTTATGTCTGGTCAAAAACTAGGTCACTAGGTCAAATCTTAGAAAAACCTTGTGTATGCTCTAGAGGCCACATTTTTAGTCCAAAACTCTTGAAAGTTGGTCAGAATTTTTGTCTTGATAACATCTTGGAAGAGTTCGAAAATGGGTAATGTCGGATCAAAAACTAGGTCACTAAGTCAAATCTTCGAAAACCTTGTGTACTTTCTAGAGACCTCATTTTTAGCTCCACTGGCCGAAGGCCAGCGGGCTTATGTCATGGCCTGTTGTCCGTCGTGCGTCCGTCCGTCCGTCCGTCCGTCCGTGCGTTAACTTTTTTTTAAAACGTCTTCTTCTCTGAAACTACCCATCCAATTTTGATGAAACTTCACAGAAATGATCCTGCCATGGTCCTCTTCAGAATTTCTTGAAAGAATTTAATTCCTTCAAAAACTCTGGTTGCCATGGCAACAAAACTGAAAAATTTTGAAAATCTTTGAAAATCTTCTTGTCTGAAACCGTAAGGCCAAGGGCTACCAAATTTGGCATGTAGCTTTATCTAGTGGACCTCTACCAAGTTTCTTCAATTTATAGCCCTGGGGTCAAAATTGGCCCCGCCCCGGGGGTCACAAGTTTTACATGGGCTTATTTAGGGAGAACTTTAAAATTCCTCTTCTACCTAGCCATGGGGCCTAGGGCGACCAAATTTGGCATGTAGCTTTATCTAGTGGACCTGTACCAAGGGTGTCCAAATTATAGCCGAGGGTCAAATTTGACTTCGCCCCGGGGGGTAACATGTTTTACATGGGCGGGCTTATATAGGAAAATCTTTCGCATCTAGCTATAAGGGCTAGGGCTATCAAATTTTGCATTTAGCTTTATCTAGGGGGTCTCTATCAAGGGTGCCCAAATTATAGCCCAGGGGGTCAAATGTAGGCACACCCCAGGGGGTCACAAGTTCTACATGGTCTTATATAAGGAAACTTTAATAATATACTTGTACATAGCCATATTTAGGCCTAGGGCTACCAAATTTTGCATGTAACTTTATATAATGGGCCTTTACCAAGAGGGCCCAAATTTTAACTTTGGGGGTCAAGTTTGACTCCACACCAGGGTCACAAGTTTTACATTGGCTTTTATAGTGAAAACTTGATAAACCTGTGTCATGGATCACATATTTTACAGGGCCTTTTATTCAGCAAACTTGTTTTACATGACTTTTTGTTGGGCAAGATTAAAAAATCTTTTTGTTTATAACCACACATTCTAGTTTCATATTGTAGGTCTGGGGTCAAAATTGCCTTCATTCCAGGGATCGCAAGTTTAACATGGGCTTCAAAATATTGTCACTTCAATTTAAACATTAATCAAGGGAAATAACTCTTTTTATGAAAGATAAAGTTCGTTACTATTTACCTCCCTTGATTATCAAGCTGCAGTGATACATGATTGGTGCTAGACAAGTTTTTTAGCTCCACTGGCCGAAGGCCAGCAGGCTTATGTTATGGCCCGTTGTCCGTTGTGCGTCCATCCGTATGTTAACTTTTTAGCTCACTTGAGCACAACGTGCTCAAGGGGAGCTTTTAGGATCACCTGGTGTCCGTCGTGCGTCGTGTGTCGTCAACAATTCTTTAAACATCAACTCCTCCTAAACCACTGGGCGGATTTGGACCAAACTTGGCTGGAATGTTCCTCAGAAGGTCCTCTTTAAAAACTGTTCACAGAATTTGATTACATCAAAAACTCTGGTTGCCATTGCAACCAAATGGAATTTTTTAGGATATTCTTTAAAAATCTTCTCCTCTGAAACCACGGGTCAGATTTTGAAATAATTTCACAGATATGCTCTTTGGGTGACCCTTTTTAAAATTTGTTCGTAAAATTTTGATCCGTCAAAAAATGTGGCTCTGGTGAATGGGGGCTTCTTGCACCATATAGAAATGAAGGAATTCTTCAAAATTCTTCTTCTCTGAAACCGCTGGTCAGATTTCGAAATAATTTCACAGGATTGTTCCTTGGGTGACCCTTTTCAAAAACTGTTCATAAAATTTTGATCTGTCAAAAAACGTGGCTCTGGTGAATGGGGGCTTCTTGCACTATACAGAAATGAAGGAATTCTTTAAAAATCTTCTCCTCTCATGGGTTTCATGTTTTACAGGGCTTTTCATTGAGAAAAATTTGAAAATCTTCTTGTTTATAACATTCAAGAACTGAATTATTTGGTATGGAGCTTTATATTGTGGACCTCCACCAGGATTCAAATAATTATAGCTTTGCGATCAAAATTGGCTTTGCCCATGGATCACAACTTTCTCGTAGGATTAGATAGAAAAGTGTTTGCATGTCCTTGTGTTTGAAATCAATTTGCTGAATATTGTAATGTTTGGCTTGTAGTGTTTTTACTTAATAGCCAGTGGAGCGATACAGGGCCATCATGGCCCTCTTGTTTATGCAATACTCATGAAACTTGGTCAGAATGTTGGTCTTGCACCAGTTTGCAAGGGGGTCATTTAGGGTCAATCACTCATGAAAATTTTGGTAGAATGTTTGTCATAATATCTCAAAAGAGATTGAAAATGGGTCATGTTTGGTCAAAAGACTCAGGTGAGCGACTTCAGGGCCATCATGGCCCTCTTGTTTAGATTTAACCCCTCATTGGACTTTCACAACAGCAGTTGCCATTGCGGCCAGTGTAGATCAAGATCAGACTGCTTGACTGCTTAGCTGAAACATTCTAAACAAGAGCAATTTTATAATTTCAATTATTTCTAGCCTGAAAGTGACTGTTGGGTTTATTACAGGCTCTATGGGCTACAACATCTGCCTACAACAAAGTTCTAAATTAATACAAATAGCCAATAATAACATCTGGTTCATTGTTTTCTTCCCTTTCAGAAAGCCGATGTTGACCTCTGTGGTGGATCCAATGTGTCTGAGGCTTATCCAGCCATCGAGGGACAGATGCCATTGTTCCAACGCCCAGTTCTTATCTTACCCAATATAACAGTCACATCCCTAATCGCAAGAAGGGAACCAGACTATGAAGTATTGTATATGGGTACCAGTAATGGAGTCCTGAAAAAGGTAACATTGTGACTCATACATGCTTTATTCTTTACCGTGTGTTTAAATTTCCCTTTAGGAAAGCGTCTTTTGAAAACTTTGTGGGAAGATAAAAGAAAATGTGGATGACCAGCATTTTCCCCTCTTCTCACAATGTTTTCTGCTCCATCAAAGCCAGGCAAAATTGTGTTATTTGCAGACTCTTTGAATTTGGACAAGTCTGAACTTTTGCTATTAGAATTCAAGATTGTGTGATAAAGAGCTAAGAGAAGAATTAAAGAAATGTTAGTCTTAAACGTTAAAAATATCTTGCATTTCTAAGTCTTCCTAACTCTACCAAATGACAAAATTCTAGACTTCTCCAAACTGAAAGCATTTGCAGACGACAAATTCAAGGGGGATCTAATTATGATTTTCAGATTGCGAACACATACACAACAGAGCTTCACTGTAATAGAATGTAACCAGACATTACGGAAATTTCTAAAAAAAAATACTCATTCTTCTAAGCTTTTGAGGAATGCAATTAACTCCTTAACAAAATAGTGCCTAGTTTTTAAGACCATATGGAAGAAAGCTTTTGAAGATATTGTTGGAAAAGGAGAAAATACTGGTGATCGGAATATTTTCAACCATCTCAAAGACGAATTCCATCTTTCGAGCCACATTAAATTTGTCATTAGCCTGGCATTCAGGCCCTGCATTTAAGTCATTCTAATAAACAAGGTACACAACTACAGCAAACTCACAGAAATATGTGTTGTTATTTGCCCTTCTTCTGAAATACACGTTAAATCAGACATTCAGAACATTGAGAACACAGAGTATTTGTTTTGCAGTTTTACTTGATGATTTTGTTTTAATGAAAATTCTCCATTTAACGGACTGATACCAGTCTAAATTTGTCATGTGCGAATGCTTTTGGTGAGCACAATGGTGTTGTCACGCCAAGGATCAAAACTGTTTAGTGGAAAATTGGGGATTAATGGGTCGTGTAAAAAGTGTAATTGTTCCGTCTGTGTTTGTAATTATCCCTTAGGGTGCCTTTCAAAATCTGAGAAGCTGTGTTGGTCCAGATCAGACTGCATTTTTCATACAGTCTGATGCTTTATGTACACTTTTCTGTCTTGATTGAAATTGGGGATGGAGTATCTGTTTTGATATTTAAACTATTATTGTTTTTCTGCTGGTTCAAAAAATTATGATGGTTCTTGATGGCTCTTAACCCTTTACCAAACAATCCCCAGTGTTAATAACCCTAAGAAAAAGGCCTCTTGAAAACATTGTGGGAAAAGAAGAAAATGCTGGTAACCAGCATTTTCTCCTTTTCCCACAATGTTTTCTACTCTTGCAAAAGTGAATTTTTATTCTTGAGTCAATATTATTTTGTTGTCAGCAAATGCTTTCAATTTAGGCAAGCCAAAAATTTTGTCATTTTGTTAAGGGTTAAAGAGTCAGATTACAAAATTTAAGAGTAATCCAATCAAGATATTTATTTGCAGATGGCAAATTAAATTTTACTCCGATGTGAATTTGTCGTCTGCAAATTTAATCCTTTCAATTTGGAAATGTCTACAGTTTTGTTGTCTGGTAATGAGTTAACGCTTTAATACAAAATCCCAAGTTTTAACGACCCTTGCAGAGAAGGCTTTTGAAAACTTTGTGTGATAAGGACAAAATGCTGGTAACAAGCATTTTCTCCTTTTCCCACAATGTTTTTTCCCATCAACAGGCAAATTTCAGGTTTTTATTTAAGTTGTCTAAGTTTGCTTTCTATTTGGGCATGTCAAATATTTTGTTAGCTACTGAGGCCAAGACAAAATACCTATGTTGTTCCGGTACCCTACCATGGCGAATATTTACGCCCCACCCTAAACATTTTTTTTTACATCTTGATAATTTAATATTTTATTACACCATAATGTTATCACGATCCTCAGAAAATTTGGAAAATTCTCTGCAGTTTTACCTCTATCAATGGCCCCTGGGGCATGTTTGGGAAAAATTATTTAAAAGAATAAGATAATTTTTTGACCTACCAACCCTTATTCTCAAAAGTATGTAACCAGAACCACATTTATATTTCACAAGGCCTAATGAGTTAGAGAGGTAATAATATAATTTCTACATAAATGAGAAATACATGTTTATTCTGCTCCCAAAATATCCTTGCTCTTTATCAGATGACAAAAATTCTAGACTTGTCTTGAAAGAAGGCATTTGCAGATGAAAAAATTGTAATGTGACTAATGATGAGAGTTGTCTTTGGAAGGTTAGAAAACATTGTGGGTGAAAGAGAAAATGATAATTACCAGCATTTTCACCTTTTTCTCACAGTTTGTTTTGAAAAGCCTTCTTATTTGGGGTTGTTAAACATGGGATTGTGTGGAAAAGGTTCATACATTTAGTTACAGCACAAAGATCAAAGGACCTCAAGTACTGAAAGCATTGCATAATGCATTTTGTGTGTTTTTACTGGGATTTTGTTTTCTCTTTCATCTTTTCATGGCAATTGGTGTGCCAGCAGATAATTTGGTTAGATGATTTTCTAGTTTTTGTTTTTTTTTTCTAGAGAATCCTTTGTCCGAAGCTCCATTTAGATACATCTGCAGAGCAATGAAAACGTGAAAAGCAATGAATGACAAAAAAATTTGATTAGCTACCATAATGTAGTGTATGTGATAATTGTTTTTGAAACTAAATTTTTCCATTCATTTTAAACTCATGGCCATTGCTGATTAACTCTTACCCTACTAATTAAGTTAAATGAAATCTTCAACCTGACAGTGAGAAACCCAAATTTGCTATTTCAAAGTTACTTTTGGGGGAAAATTATCTCCTTATTGGAATGTGTAGATCCAAGATCAGACTTCACATTGCAGTCTGATGGTGATTAGACTGTCTGCAAAAGATCTTTGTGTCATTCATAGCAGGCTAAGAGTTAACAAAAATGATGAACGTTTGAAGGAAAGGGTAATACTGTCCAACAGTTGGGAAATCATTATGAGAAAAGGAGGAGTACTTTAACGAAACTTTGAACATTGGAGAGGAGTGAAAGATTGTATTAACTCTTTACCTGCAAACAACAAAAATTTAGACTAGTTGAAATTGAAAGCATTTGCAGACGACAAAATAAATGTAACTGAAAAATCTAAATTTGCTTTGGGAAGGGTAGAAAACATCTTGGGAAAAGAAGAAAATGCTTGTTACCAGCATTTTCTCCTTTTCCCACAATGTTTTCAATAGGGTTCTTTCTCAGGGTTGTTAAAAGTAGGGATCATGTGGTAAAGGGTTAAGCCATTATCAGAATTTTAGACTTGTCTTTGCAGATGACAAATTAAATGTATCTCAAATGACTGGAGTTTTCTTTGGAAATAAATGAGGGAAAAGGAGAAAAATGCTGGTACCACTTTTTTCACAATGCATCCTAAAGCCTCTGCCCTAAGGGTTGTGAAATCTTCGGATTATGTGGTAAAGGGTTGAAAGGTTTGAGATTGGAGTACAAAATTGTAGGAAAAGGAGAAACTGCTGATAACCAGCTATTTCAGCTTTTCTACTCATCCACTCAGATGCAGATCCCATCATTTGAGCCACATGTAACTTGCCATCTGCAAAATTCTTGTAACTCTTTACCAAACAACAAAATTGAAGACTTGCCCAAATACTGAAAGCATTTTCAGATAACAAACTAAATATGGTGTGAATGATGAAATTTTTTTTTGATTGGGCAGAAAACATTGTGGGAAAAGGAGAAAATGCTGCTTCCAGCATTTTCTCCATTTCCGGTGATGCTTTCAAAGGGCTTTAAGGCTTTTTTTCCTAGGGTAGGAAAGGGTTAATTGAGGTGAGTCAGATGTTTTGTCATAGGATAAAAAATAAGAAAAATTGTCATAAGATAAAAAGTTAAGAAAAATTGTCATGAGGTAAAAAGTTAAGAAAGATTGTCATGAGATCAAAAGTTAAGAAAAATTGTCATGAGATCAAAAGTTAAGAAAAATTGTCACAAATGAAAAGTTAAAAAGCTAAAGTTTGATTTACATGCTTAGACCTCTATAGTAAGTTGGACTGTTTCAGGAGGTCCTGGACACAAAACAGCTTATTAGTTGCTGATACTGTTATAACAGTTGTCTATCATAAATTTTATGACTGACACAATTTAACCCTTTACCACATAATCCAAAGTTTTTATGACCCTGAGAAAGAACCTCATTGAAAACAAATGTTTTCTTCCCTTCCTAAAACAAATTTCAGTTTTTGAGTCACATTTATTTTGTCGTCTGCAAATGCTTTCCAATTGGGTCAGTCTGAAGTTTTTTTTTTGTTTAGTAAAAGTTAAGTACGAGGGGTGTTCGAAAAGTTTCGGGACAATTCTTTTATTTATTAAGATTTTTTAATGATTTTTTTCGGTAGTAATAGCTACAACCGTATTCTATAGGTTAATCGAAACAAATAAACGAAGATATACGCCACACGTGATGAATGGTCACTATAGCAACGTCAAGTCGACGTGAGCGGGGCATCTTGACGTCACCGCACAAAATAACTTTTTTTTAATGGCAAGTATCGATCACAATAAGTACTCCAGTATGTTTTTGAATTGTGTATGACAAAAGTATTCGCCCGCAGGGTGCCCCATCTACTACCTGCCATCAAAAGTTACAGTGAGTCGCCGACAGTAAGGCTTTCCTGAAACAGTACAGAGAACGTGGTGACAGGTTCTTGGTATTCATTATTACGGCCAATGTAACTTGGATTGGTTTGTATGATCCAGAGACCAAGCAAAAGCAAAAGCAATGGTGAAACGTTTTATTTTATTGAAATGAACAGAGTTATTCTCTGCCACACACTGCCGATTGGGAAGACAGTCACAGCACAGTATTACTCGAACGTACGGTCTTTTGATTTTTTAACTACTTTGTACATAAAATGATATTCTATTTTATATGATGACAGAATTGGTTGGTGAAACCAGTGATTGATAAACATAATTTCGTTGTTGCATGTATATAGCAGGGTCCAAAAAGTCCACTCGTCCGCTCGTATTTACGAGTAGGAAATTGATGAAGACGAGTGAAATATCACTCATGCTCGCCCGGCATGACGAGTTGAGAATAGGAGATAGCAAAACAAGTTTTTCAGATGGATATTTAACTTACACGAGACAAAACGGCCATTCAATTATTGAATAAGGGAATTAAGGGTATTCAGGAAATCAAATTTTGAAACAGAGCATAAATCGTGCTGGTCCCCGCCCCAAATAAAGACCGGTTTCAAGTCAGCCTAATGATGTAACCCGGGACCTTTCATTGCAAACAAAAATCTCATAATATGCTTGGGGTGTACCTAATTCAATCTGACCGACTTTGCTAATTATTAAAACGAACGATATTAACATTAACGCAAATACTTTCCCGAAACCAGTTTGAAAAACTGTTGTTTTGGCTTTATTAATTTCTGTAAATTGACCGGATAACTGGTACCGGTTTTTAAAACCCGGTATTTAAGGTTCGTTGTAACGTTTCCGTTTCGTCTGGAAAAAAAAAAACGTCAGTCCAATATTGGAAGGGTTTTTCTCGGCGGACGAGTGAGGATCAAAGCAGGGCAAGTGTTTTTTCAAAGTCACTTGTCCTACAGGACGAGTGCCTTTTCTGGAAATTTTTGGACCCTGTATAGATGCATGGGTTCAACCATAAGCTCGTTTCAGGTGCACCAACACGAGTTGATCAGGGCTGTATGGGAGAAACGACCAAAAGAACCCGGCACATTCTACTTACATCACAACAACGCCACACATTATACTTCATCAACTACCAAGAAAGTACCTGTTGATAGATAAACACTATTGCGCACCCACCATACTCCACTGACTCGCACTGTGTGATTTTTGGTTATATATTCCCCACTATCAAGTGATACTTACGCGTCGTGGTCAGGGAATGTATAAGGAGCATTCCATCATCAGACTTCAAAAATTGTTTTAATTCGTGCGTACATAGGCACCAGAGGTGCATTTAGCATGCCGTGGAGTATTTTGAATAACCATGACTATTTCAGATGTTTGTAAAGACAAACTTTTTATTCGGTGCATCAAGGTGCCCCGCTCACGTCGACTTGACGTTGCTATGGTGACAATACACTACGCGTTTCGTGTATCTTCGTTTATTTGTTTCAACCAACCTATAGAATATGGTTGCAGCTATCATTACCGAAAAACTCATTAAAAAATATCAAAATAGAATGGCAGCATTTGTCCCGAAACTTTTCGAACACCCCTCGTATGATAGGCTTTCTCTTTTCCAGGTTACTGTCACAGAAAATGGTTTTGCTTCCATTGTTAGCCAAGTTGACCTTGACCTTGGTCACATGATCAAGTCCCCAATGTTTCTGACAGATGATGGACTGACCTTATATGCAATGACAGAATCCAAGGTAGGTTGGTTTTGGACTAATCAAACCCTAACAAAAAGGATACTTACGGAAGTGAAGTGGAATCAGCTTGTTTGTTCATTCTGAACATCTGCCAGTCTCCTGTTTGTCTCAGTACTACAATTTTATAGACAACTTTGTGTTGCAAAACTGCTCCCTCAATTTTCTGCTTCCGAGCCCAGATAGCTCAGTCGGTAGTGTACAGGACTTGATAGTCATTGCGACATTCATTCCTCCATCACCACTGATCATTGTTTCGACAACGGTTATGTGGGAAAGCAGCCAATATTGTGTGGAGTACTAGTGAAAGAGCCTCCAGGAAAGCATGGATAGGTGCACTGGCCACCATGGTATATCTGAAATAATGTTGAAAATGGCATTAAACACCTTACAGTCAATCAGTAAATTGATTTTCTGCTATTTAACCCTTTACCAGACAACAAAGTTTTAGACTTGTCCAAAATGAGAGTATTTGCAGTTGACAATTTCATTGTGGCTCAAATGGTGCAGTAATTCTGCGATAGGGTAGAAAACATGGTGGGAAAAGGAGAAAATGCTGGTTACCAGCATTTTCTCCTTTTCCCACAATGTTTTCAGAAGGCTTCTTTCCCAGGGTCGTTAAAAGTCAGTAAAGATGTCTGATAGGGTAGAAAACATTGTGGGAAAAAGAGGAAATGCTGGTTATCAGCATTTTCTCCTTTACCTACAATGTTTTCAAGAGGCTTCTTTCCCAGGGGCTTTAAAAGTTGGCATTGTGCGGTAAAGTTGTCTGACTTTTAGCATTTAGTTATTTCACGATGGAGTCGGCCATATTTGTGCATACTTCACTGAACAATAGTATTCTGTCACAAACTCCTTTAACCCTTTACCACACAGTCCCAACTTTTAACAAACCTGGGAAAGAAGCCTTTTGAAAACATTTTCTCCTTTTCCCTCAATGTTTTTTACCTGATCAAAGAAAATTTGCACCATTTGAGCCACAATGAAATTGTCGTCTGCAAATGCTTTCAATTTGGACCAGTCTGAAATTTAGCCATGTGGTAAAGGGTTAAGTTTGTTGTCACCATTTTTAGCTCGGCTGTTTTCAGGAGAAAGCAACAAGTTATTGTCATGGTCCTGGTGTTGTCATTCTGGGAAAACCGACATTTTGTAATATCTCTGTTAAAGCTGAAGATATTTACTTTAAACTTGGACAAGTTGTTCATTATCAAAAGGGAACATCTACAACAAGGGCAGGTAACCATCAAAATATTTTTGACACAGTTATGCCCCATTTTTCGACTAAAAATTTTCACTGAAAATCAAGCACTTACAGCCAAGCATTGGTACCTGCATGCAGTGCTCTTGTTAGCTTACCTGAGCACAAAGTGCTCAAAGTGAGGATTTGTGATCATACTGCGTTCATTGTCAAGGCGTCAACCATTACCTTGTGTGCACATTTTCATTCAAATACTCATAAAACTTGTTTGTCTTGATTATATCTTGAACAAGATGGACCTTGAGTTATGTTAGATAAAAAGTAGGTCACTGGGACAAATCTTTGAAAACTTGTGTGCACTCTAAAGGCCAGATTATTAGTCAGATACCTATGAAAATGGTCAAAACGTTGTCCTGGTGACATCTTGCACAAGTTTGAAATTGGATAACACTGGATCAAAAAGTAGGTCATGGGGACAAATCTTAGAAAAACTTTGTGAGCACTTTTGAGGCCACATTTTCAGTTTGATACTCATGAAACATGGTCAAACTGTTTGTCTTGATATCTTGCAAAGGTTTGAAATTGGGTCATGTTGGGTCAAAAGAAGGTTACAAGGACAAATCTTAGAAAAACCTTGTTTGCGCTCTAGAGGCTAAATTTCAGTCTGATACTCATGAACCTTGGTCAGAATATTTGTCTTTAGAAGAACTCAAAGATGTATGAAATAGGACAGGTTATGTCAAAAAGTAGGTCACAGGAACAAATTTTAGAAAAACCCATTTCACACTCCAGGACAATATCTTGAGTCTGGTACTCATGAAACTTGGTCAGAATGTTTGTCTTCGTGAGACGGCAGACATGTTAAAAATTGGCTCATGTGAAGTCAAAAACAAGGTCACTGGGACAAACCGTAGAAAAACCTTATGGGCACTCTAGAAGCCACATTTTCAGTCTAATACTCGTGAAAACATTGCCAGAATATTTGTCTTGATGATATCTCAGACGTCATGCATCATACTCATGAAATTTGGTTAGAATGTTTGTCTTGATAATATCAAGGAGTTAGAAATTGTGTAATGTCGGGTCAAAAGGTAGGTCATTGGGACTGCTTTTGGAAAAACCTTATGTGCACTCTTGAAGCCACATTTTCATGAAATACTCATGAAAGCTTGTCAGAATGTTATCTTGATAACATCTTGGAGAAGCTCGAAATTTGGACACATTAGGTCAAAAAGTAGGTCACTAGAACAGATCTTTGAAAAAGCTCTTTAACCCTATATCACACAATGCTGATTTTTAAGGACCCTGGGAAAGAAGCCTTCTGAAAACATTGTGGGAACAGGAGAAAATGCTGGTAACCAGCATTTTCTCCTTTTCTCACAATGTTTTCTACCCTATCAAAGAAAAATTGCTGCCATTTGAGCCACATTGAAATTGTCGTCTGCAAATGCTTTCAATTTGGACAAGGCTAAAATTTTGTTGTCTGGTATTACAAAAGGGTTAAAAACAGATCTTTTTTTGATATTATGGACATGTACGAAATTTGATCATGTCAGGGTAGAAAGTTAGGTCACTGTAACAAGTCTCAGAAAACCCTGGTGTGCACTCTAGAGGCCTTTGTTTCTTTCTGATCACAAACATGAAAGTTGGTAAGAATATTGTCTTGACCATATCTCGAGTTCAAAATTTGGCCAAGTCAGGTCAAAAAGTAGTTCAATGGGACAAATCCTAGAAAAAATGTATATGAGCTCTAGAGGTTACATTTTCAGCCAGATACTCATGAAAGTTTATTAGAATGTTTTCCTTGATGATTTCTCAGATGGGTAAAATTGGTCACGTAGGGTCAAAGACGCATCTCAGAAAAACATTGTGTGCACCCTAGAGGCCACATTTTTTGTCTAGTGCTCATGAAATTTGGTCAAAATTTTCAACTTGGTAATATCTTGTACCAGAAGGAAAACTCGTCACATAAGGTCAAAAAGTAGGTGCCTGAGACAAACCTTAGAAAAACCTTATGTTCTCTCTAGAGGCAATATTTTCGGTCCAAAACTCATGAAAGTTAGAAGGTTTGTTGTGATGATATGTCATAGGAGTTTAAAAATATGTCATGATGCAGATTAGGTTGATCACTGTGAAGACAAGGGTATCTGTTAGGAGTGTTTAGCCAGTCTGGATTCTGTCTGTGGCTGGTTTGTTCAAGAAAAGAGGTTTATGATTCACATCGTTGATTTTAACCTTTAACCATCCAGCCCTGGTAGTGCAGTTGGTAGCATACATGACTTGAGAACAGGGGGTTGCTGGTTAATATTATTTTATGTGGATTTCCATTGCAGTTAATGCAGATTGAGGTTGATCACTGTGAGGATAAGAGCACCTGCCAGGAGTGTACAGCCAGTCTGGATTCTGTCTGCGGCTGGTGTGTTCTGGAAAACAGGTTTGTGGTTCAAACCCTTGTTTTTAACCTTCAAGTCTGGGAATGTCATTAATATGGGTAGACCCAAAAGCCGACTACACAGAACATGTAGCTTGATTTTGGGTCCATCATTTCTTAGTTATTCCATCCAAGCAGGTTTTGCAGTGTTGCATTGAGGCAGCAGCATTTCACAATTCCCGCAAATTATTGGCCATTGTCTCTTTTCCTACCTCTAATGCCCAATTAGCACAATTTGAATGAAGTCCAAAAACTAAGTCCAAAAATCCTGAAAATAAGCCTTCAGTTTCTGTATATGGCTTGCAACACGCAAAAAGGGGCATTCGGACATTTGCGTAAATTGTCGTCTCGGATCAGCCTGCACAGTCCGCGCAGGCTAATCCGAGACAGCACTTTACGACTACATTAGATTCTGTGCTACAGTGGACCTTCACAAAACAGAAAATTACAGAAAAATGGAAAGTGTCTTTTCGGATTAGCCTGTGCGGACTGCGCAGGCTGATCCGAAACGACACTTTACGCAAATGTCCGAATGCCCCTTTTCGCGTGTTGCAGGCCATATCATAGATACACACATGCATAACAAGGGATTATTTGTTAAAGGTTTAAAAGTGTTCATTTTGCTTTTACTGGCTCTCAAAGAGAAAAAAAAGTAAAAGATGGAAGCTTTTGATGTTTGAGTATGATGTATGAATTTAATTGATCATCTGCTGCTTGCATGCCTATTGCCATGCATAATAGCAGAATTACACAAGTCAGAGTTATTTGCAGTGCAGTTCTAGTCTAAGTCTTATTGTTCTTGAGACCTGCTTTGTTTAAGCCCAATACAGTTTGGTCGTATGTTTTTATGACCCTGAAGAAGGCCTTTGAAAACATCATGGAGAAATGCTGGTCACCGATAATTTCGGGCTTGGTGTTAGCAGTGTCAGCTGTTAACGTTTGCTTCAGATTATTTCTTCTTTTTCGTAGAAGGCGACTAAAATTAGAGACAAACAGCTGCTTTCCTCGTAATTCGTAGGATTGCAGCAGGCTGGGTAGTTCTTATTCCAAATCCTGTATTTTTTTTCTCGATGTAAATAGGGTTTGGAATGGGAATCAATTGGCCTGTGGGACCCCGTGTGGTTTAATCGGGGGTATAAGAATAAACCACTGCAGTCCCACGATCGTCACATCTGCCATTTCATCTGGCGGAACAAAAGTGACAGCATGCATGTCGTAAAAGGCGACAAAAGGGGCATCATTTTGTGTTTCGTCCATTCCTCATTTATCATGTTTGTCTTATGTTGTTGCACATGTATGTTATTTTCACCTCGCATTATTGTTTACTAAGTAAGTGCGCCCAATATGACCTAAGTTGTCGACGGGCCTTAAAACGCAATTCATCAATTCATCAATATTTCTTCTTTTAAACCTTTGACCAGTTTTCAAAAATGTCAAAGAAATGTTGATCATATTGCTCTCTTTAACTCTTTCCAGGGGGTTGCCGGTTCGATCCCCAGCTCTGCCAATTTCTATCCGAGGATTGATGAGTCATTGCATCAGGATTCATTCCTCTCTCACCAGTGACCGTTGTTTTGACAATGGTTAGGTGGGAAAGCAGCTAGTGGCTTGAAAAGAATATTGTGCAAAGTAGTTGTAAAAGAAACTCCAGGAAAGCATGGATAGGTGCACTGGCCGCCGCAATATAACTGAAATAATGTTGAAAACAGTGTTAAACATTATACAATTAATCAATCATCAACTCTTTCCTAAACCACAAAATTTAGACTTGTCCAAATTGAAAGTGTTTATAGACGACAATTTAAATGTGGCTCAAATGATGGAACTTGTCTTTGATAGGGTAGAAAACATTGTGGGAAAAGGAGAAAATGCTGGTTACCAGCATTTTCTCCTTTTTCAACAATGTTTTCAAAAGGCTTCTTTCTCTGAGTCGTTAAAACTCGGGATTGTTTGGTAAAAGGTTAAAAGGTGCTACTTATGCTCCACTCCACTGGAAAAAAACACTGGGGAAAAGGAGAAATTTGTTTGTTGGAATGGTGTTTTGCGCCGCTTTCAACATTATTTCAGTCATATCACGGCGACAGCTCACATATTCATGTTGTCCTGGGTTTAACCAGTACTAGGCTGGGGCTCTGAAGGAAAAGGAGAAAATGCAGGTTACTAGCATTTTCTCCTTTTTGCACACTTATTTCAACCCTTTCAAAGGCATATGCGCTGAGCCCATGTAGCTCAGTCATTAGCATGCAGGACTTGAGAACAGGGGGTCGGGCTTTCGATCCCTGGCTTGGCCAGTTTCTTTCCGCGGACTGATGATAGTCATTGCGATAGGATTCATTCCTCTGCCGCTGCTGACCATTGTTTTGACGATGGTTATGTGGGAAAGCAGCCAGTGGCTTAGAAAGAAAATTGTGCGGAATACTGGTAAAAGAGACTCCAGGAAAGCATGGACAGGTGCACTGGCCACCGCGATATGACTGAGATAATGTTGAAAACGGCATCAAACACCATACTATCAATCAATCAAACAAAGGCATATTCCATCCTATAGGCCACATTTAGTTTGTGGGCTGCAAATACTTTCAGTTTGGCCATGTCTAAAATTTTGTAAGAGTAAGCCCTTTACCAAATGACAAGTAGATTTGTCCAAATTGAAAGCTCTTGCATATGACAAATTAAATGTTACTGAAAATATTCACTTGGTAGGAAACATTGTGGGAAAAGGAGAATTTGCTGGTTTACAGTGTTGGCTCCTTTTCCCACATTCGTTTCAAAAGACCATTTTTACAGGATCCCTTACACAAAGGACTGTGAATATTCCTATCAAAAAAATATGTGTTTAGGTTTTCCCGACCCTACCTAGAAAATGCTGCCAACCTTTAAACCTTTTTACACTACAATTGAAAAAAAGAAAATCTGTCAGATGTGGTTTCGGTACATGGTTCATGTGAAAAGTTTCTGAAAAAAAAATCTCTACCTACCCTACCTGCAGCATCTAGGACCGAAACCCTAAACACTGACTTTTTTTTGTTAGGCCTAAAGAGTTGAGAGAATAAATTTCATTATGAACAAAGGTTCTTTTATAACAGAAAAGTTGAATGTTACATGAGATTAAGCTATGTGACCTTTAGCATTATGTGTAAATAGAAGGCAAAAAGATTCATTTACAGTTAACTCTTTGCCAAATGACAAAATTTTAGACTATACGTAATTGAAAGCATTTGCAGACGATAAAGTGAATGTACCTCAGATGATAAATTTTCCTTTTGATGGGAAAGAAAACATTGTGGGAAAAGGAGAAAATGCTGGTTACCAGCATTTTCTCCTTTTCCCACAATGTTTTCAAAAGTTTTCCTTCTCAGGGTCTTTAAAACTTGGGATTGTGTACTAAAGGGTTAAAAGTGGACAAAAACTTTTTGTATCAAAGAAATTGCTCTTAAATGGAGCCATGATCAAAACATAAATTTGAATACAAATTTCCTTCAATTGTAAAACTCCAAACCTGTGATTAAGTGTTTTCTTTTCGGCAGGAAAAATTCTCACACCATTAACTCTTTACCAAACGACAAAATTTTGGACACTGCCAAATTGAAAGCATTTGCAGACGACAAAATAAATGTACCTAAAATGATGATTTTTGTCTTTGATGGGGTAGAAAACATTGTGGGAAAAGGAGAAAGTGCTGGTTACCTGCATTTTCTCCTTTTCCCACAATGTTTTTTAAAGGCCTCTTCCTCAGGGTCGTTAAAACACGGGATTGTGTGGTAAAGAGTTAAATGGTGCAGATCAAAGATTATTCTGATCAAGGTCTTTTCTGTTCTCAGAAGCACAGTGAATGGTGCTTTGGAAAAATGGCATCAGCAGAAATCTCAATCCCTGGCTGGGACAAGTTTTCTGAGGATTGATGATAGTCATTGCAACAGGATTCATTCCTGTCTCGTCGCTGATCCTAGTTTCGACGATGTGTATAATGGAAAGCAGCCAGTGGCTTGGAAAGAATATTGTGCGGGGTACTGGTAACAGAAACTCCAGGAAAGCATGGATAGGTGCACTGGCCGCTGCGATATAACTAAAATAATGTTGAAAACGGCGTTAACTGTACAAAACGAAAAAAAATTAGACTGGTCCAAATTGAAAGCGCTTGCAGACGACAAAATAAACATGATTCAAAAATTGAAATTTGTTTTCAGTAGGGTAGAAAACATTGTGGGAAAAGGAGAAAATGCTGGTTACCAGCATTTTCTCCTTTTCTCACAATGTTTTCAAAAGGCTTCTTCCTCAGGGTTGTTGAAAGTCGGGATTGTGTGGTAAAGAGTTAAACACCATACAATCAATTAGTCAATCTCAGAAGCATATTGTTGTGTGCTTAAGAACCGAAGGGTGAATAGCTGAACAAAAATCTCATTCCAGTAGGGAAAGCAACCATCAGTCTTGAATTACCTGCAAGTTCTGTGTAGAGGTTCTGTTCAAAATCTGGCTATGTGCCAAACATTTTTAAGATTTTTTTTGAGTATTATTAAGGATGTTAAGTATTTGCCTAATCCTTTTTACCAAACAATCCCTTGTTTTAACGACCCTGAGGCAAGAGGATTTTGAAAACATTATTGGAAAAGGAGAAAAGTAACCAGCATTTTCTCCATTCTGCCACTACGTTTTTTTCTCCCATTAGCTCATTACTACACAATCTCAACTTTTAAAAACGCTGAGGAAAAAGACTTCAAAACAGTGTGAGAAAAGGAGAAAATGCTGGTAACCAGCATTTTTCCCTTTTTCCCCATAGTCTATACTGCTCTATCAAGGACAATTTCGTCATTGGGGCCGCATTTAATTGGTTGTCTGCGAATGCCTTAAATTTGGACCACTCTAAAATTTTCTCATGTGATAAAGAGGTAACCCTTTACAACACAATCCCGAATTCTAACAACTCAAAAGAAGCAGCATTTTGAAAACATTGTGGGAAAAGGAGAAAATGCTGGTAAGCAGGATTTTCTCCTTTTTCCCCACAGTCTTGTTTACAGTTTCAAAGAAGTTAATTTGTAACATTTCTGAATTTGTTGTCCACAAAATTTAATTCTTTTAAAGCTGTGAATTTTTTACTTAGGAAAAGGTTGAAGACAAAACCTACCATTGTATTTGTCCTCTATTAATTCTTCGAATTTGGATAAGTTAGAAAAGTTTGTCAAGGGTTAAAAAAATGAGATTTTTACTGGGTATTTGAAAGTTAACTAAATACTTACGGAACGAATATCAAGATGCAAATTGAGAATTGAGAAAAATAGGCAATAAATAGTTTTCCAGGGTGTTTTCAAAAGTCAACTGAATACAGATGGACCGAATGGTATGTTTATGGAGGAGAGGACACCAATTGAGACCTGTGCAAAATAAGCAGTTTATCAATTTGCCACAGTGTTTTCAAAAGCTGGCTAAATACAGGTGGACTGAATGGCATTATGAAGAAGAAGACACCAATTGAGACGTGAGCAATTTATCAATTTGCCCCAGTGTTTTCAAAAGTCAGCTAATTTTAATATAGAGGTGGACTGAACGGCATGCATAATTATGAAGGAGAAGATTCCATACATAAAATGCTGTTATCTGGTTGAATAATCAAGTTCTTTGATCCTCAGTCCATTGTAAGTTGAAATCTTAGAATTATAGCTGCTGATAATCATCATCAATTTAGGGAAAGCCCTTCAGAACAAAAATTCTAGAAAATATTTCAATTCTTTACCACACAATGAGGAATTTTAACAACTCTGAGGAAGAAGTCTTTTGAAAGTATTCTGGGAAAAGGAGAAAATGATGGAAACCAGTATATTCTCCTTTTCCTACAATGTTTTCTTCCCTCTTAATCTTTACCGCATGATGCAGACTTTTAACAACCCTGGGAAAGAACCCTTTTGAAAATAATGTGGGATAAGGAGAAAATGTTGGACACCAACATTTTTTCATTTTCCCACTTTGTTTTCTACCCTATCAAAGAAAAATCACATCATTTGAGCCACATTGAAATTGTTGTCTGCAAATGCTTTCAATTTGGACGGGTCTAAAATCTTGTCATGGTGTAAAGAGGTAATTGGCTACCCTAAGAGTGCCAAATAAACCCAACAGAATTTCTTTCCAGAAATAATAACCCAAATAAATGCATTTTCAAGTTTGCTCTTGTCTGTAGTGTTTCAGCAGAGCGAAGAGTGTAATTCAAAGATCAGACTAGGTTTTGTGTAGTCTGATCTTGATCTACATTGGCTACAAAGGCATCAGTTGTTTTAAAAGCCTATTCTCTCCTTTTCCCACTATGTTTTCCATCCTTTCACAGACAACTCTGACCATTACAGCAATATTCAATTTGTCATCTGCAAATGCTCTTAACTTGGACTGGTTTAAAACTTTGTTGTTTGCTAAAGAGTTATTCCTCTCCCACATAATGAATTGTAGACCCTTCTAAATTCAGAATATCTGTAGATAGCAGATTCACACTGGTATATATGAGGTTGAGTTTTCTGATAGGATAGAAAACATTGTGGGGAAAAAGAGAAAATGCTGGTTACCAGCATTTTCTCTTTTTCCACAATGTTTTCAAAGGCTTCCTTTCTCGGGGGTGTTAAAACTGGCTTGTTTGGTAAAGTATATGAAGACAACAAATTAAATGTGACTGAAATGATGACGTTTGTCTGTGAAAGGGCAATAAGCATTGTCTGAAAACGAGAAATGGCTGTTTACCAATAGTAACTCCATTTCCCACGATATTTTCAAGAGGCTTCCTGCTCAAGGGTTACGATAATTGACAGATTTAAATTTTGGGTTTTAGCTTGCTGTTTTTAGCTACAAAATATGCAAAAATTGTTCAGTTCTTTGAAAAGAAATGTTCGTTATTCTTTTCTTTTGTCTAGACCAAAGTGTTTCTTTGAAGTACAATAATTAAATTAATTGTGATTAAGCGTATTGCACTTGTCACATTAAAATATCTAAAAATCCTGCTTCTGTTATAATCTTTTTAACCCTATAACAAACAATCTGAACTTTTCATGACTCTGAGGGGTCCAGCATTGTTTTTCCCCATGCATCCGTCTGTCTCTGTCTGTCTGTCCGTCACAAATCGTGTCCGCTCTATAATTCGAAAACCTTTTAAGATATTTTGATAAAACTTCACACATAAATTTTGTAAAGCACCATGAGACGAAGTGTCATGCACAAGAACCATAACTCTGGCTTGTATATTTTTCGAGTTATTCCCTTTTGATTATTTTCCTTACTCCGCTCTATAACTGGAAAACTGTTAGAGATATCTTGATAAAGCTTCATACATTTGTAAAGCACAATGAGATGATGTGTCATGTACAAGAACCATAACTCTGGCTTGTATATGTTTTGAGTTATTTCCCTTTGATCATTTTCCATACATTTAAGTGGCAGCTGTATAACTTGAAAACCATTTGAGATATTTTGATGAAACTTCATACATTTCTGAACCACAATGAGACGATGTGTCATGCACAAGAAACATAACTCTGTATATTTTTTTAGTTATTTCCCTTCATTATTTTCCTTACTCATTTTACATACAATTTCGTGTCTGCTCTATAACTCGAAAACTGTTAGAGATATCCGTCTAGCATGATCAGTTTCTTTGTTTTCCCTTTTTATAGAGTACAATCCCATTACTACTAATTGCATTGGTGACATATCAATCCTTCTGACACCAAAAAGGAGGGAGACATCTGTTTTTTTGTAGAAAAACAAGTTCTAGTTGTGTGCTGCTTTCAAGGGATATCAGTTCAATGCTGTTTACTTGTTACAGTATGAACCATGCTCTGTGAAAAGGGGGCTCAATGCATCTGCAAAAAGTATCAACCCATATCAGCCTGCGCAGTCTGCACAGGCTGACATGGGTTGATACTTTTTGTCAGAAGTCATTTTTTCTGCATGTTAAAGGACTGCTCCACCCTCAACTCCAATTGGTTGTCAGAAAAATGGATTTTATAGATGTATAATTATGTGATGTTTTGCTTGGTATCATGAATATGCATTAACTTTATACTAAACAACATAATTTTAGATTAGTCCAAATTGGAAGCATTTGCAGACGACAAAATTCATGTGACTCAAAAATTGAAATTTGTTTTGGGAAGGATAGAAAACATTGTGGGAAAAGGAGAAAATGCTGGTTACCAGCATTTTCATCTTTTCCCCACAGTGTTTTACAAAGGCTTCTTTCTCAGGGTCGTTAAAACTCGGGATTGTATGGTAAAGAGTTAAGCCCACTTTTGCCAGAGCGTGGCTCATATATACATATATTTTTCAGATGTATGAAAGAAGAACGATGTCCGACTGGTAGTGTTTCACCGTCGTGGCTTCCTTCGGAGAATGGAGTTTGTGCAGATATGAAAGATATTTATCCAAGTATTGTGTCCTATCAGACTTTGGAAAACACTGCCAATAGAAAGGTAACAAAATTTTGAATTGAAAGCCGTTCAGAACACAAAATTACGTAAACGTGGTGTTTCTTTATGCTTCAGGACAACTGCACTTCAGCGGACAAATAAATACTTTGACACATAAATACTTAAGTTGAGTACTTGATTACTACTTGGGGGCTGCTGTCCCCACTCCCCTGCTTTTTTTTTCAGGTTAAAAATCCAGCAGCACTACAACCAAATTACGCTGTTGTACTGTCGAGTGATACAAAACTGCTTGAGCAGTGAAGTTACAGCAGTGAAATTATCAGGTTTTAAGCCATTAGTTATAAGATACAGAGAATTTTTTTTTTTCGAAGAAAGGTTGAAATTTATTTCATGGAGTGAACATCATTGGTAATATTTTCGCAAGTGGTTCAGCCTAAGTGGAAAAATTACTGATGATGTTCACAAGATGAAATAAATTTTGATCTTTCACTGAAAAAAAACCCACCACATATTCTATTTATTTCATGCTTCTTACCCCCTTTTTGTTCGGAGGTTCATCAAGATCCAGTACAGTCGTTTTCAGTAATAGCATGCCCCCCTCTCATAAGAATGCATTACAATATTAAGTCAACACAAGAAATGCAGGATAACTGCACATAAATTACGCATATTTCTGTCTAGTTGCATGGCATGCAATGTAAACCTGGGTAACTACCTAGTGTGCGGTAACTACTGTTTCCGCCTTCAATTGAAGAGTTATGGAAATACTTACGGTAAATTTCACTGGTCATAACCACGAATTACCAAACTTACTGTATAGGTGGAAATTTTTGTGATTTCACGAATTTGAAAAATTCACAAACTTTTATATTGGCGTAATTTACCACAAGTATACCAACAAATAATGAGTGTCTTGAATACGCAAATATTTCCATACGCAAAATGTCTGTAATCTGTAATTCGCAATTTTTCGACATGGGTATATATCCACATATACAGTATGACCCACCATTATTTCCTGATAAATTACCAAAAAGTATGAAATGAATGTCAATATATAGAACAGCGTGCAATAAATGTTTCTCATAGACTGTTTCTGTGGAACAGATTTTTTTTGACAGATCTTGTCTGCACAAGTTGTGGAATTGAATATCAAGAAATGCCTAATAACTTTAATCTTGAACTTTATTTCACTTCAGATGACATTCAAACTTGATAGGATTACGGTGAAAGATCCAACAAAGATTGACCTGCATTGCAGTTTTGTTGTCATGGAAACAAAACATGTAACCAAGGCAACCATTGAAGGAGAAAAAATATCTTGTCCTCTTCCAGAGAGAGCTAAACTGCCATTACTTCCAGATGGTGTTGGTAAGTGACCTTGAGATCATGACCTTGAATATCGTGAAGCTTTAAATGGAAGGAGTAATGGTTACATAGAACTTGTGGAAGGCAACAGTAATTCTTTATTGACCCTAGGGCAGAAATCTTTTTGAAAACATAATGGGAAAAAGAAGAAAATGTTAGTAACCAGCAGTTTTCATAGGGTTTGATCAAAGACAATTCCTAATATTTTAGTTATGTTGTACTTGACTTGCAAATCCTTACAGTTTAGACCAGTCTATAATTTTACCATTTGGTCAAGAGCATGCTATCTAGGTTTAATTAAGGTATGACATTTATACATTAATATGTTAATTTGTAATAGAAATAGGCACAGAACATATTGCTAGATATGCACAAGTAGCTAACTTAATAATTAAAGTTTAGAACTAACCAATTCATATGAGTATTCATGTACATGCATACATTGAAAATTTCATCTTGTAGTTTTGAGCTCAAATCAAAACTTTGTCAGAATTCTTATGAGATTTGTTTAAAGTCATTGCAAAAGAAACGTATTCCTCACTCTTTGCCTAACAGTACATAACTTCACCAAACAGTCCTGACTTTGAATGACCCTGGGAAAAAAGGCTTCTGAAAACATTCTGATGACAAGCATTTTCTCCTTTTTCCACATTGTTTTCTATCCTATCCTAGACTAATTCCACCAGTTGAGTAACATGTTTTTGTCATCTGCAAATGCTTTCAAATCCAGTCTAAAATTTTGTCCACTGGTAAAGAGTTAACCCTTTACCAGATTATAAAATTCTGGACTTGTAACTTTTTGACCGCATTTGCAGAATACTGTCAATTTTGAAGACCTTAACAGAAAACAAATTGCATATTGCTAGAAGATCAGAGAATTTGTGTCTGAAAGGGTAAAAAACAAATAGGGATAAGGAGAATGTGCTGGTTATTCACAATATTTTGAAAAAGCCTACTTTTTCCGGGTTATTGAAGTACAGAAATGTTTATTAAAAGCATGAGAGGGAAAGCAGTCATTGGCTTCAAAGGATAGCTCTGTGTAGTACCAGTCTGCTGTTTGAGAAAAAGTCACCTGCAGTTAGTGTAATAGTGACCATTGACAACACAATTCCAAGTTTCAACGACTCCACAAATGAAGACTTGAAAACATCCTTGAAAAAGGATGAAATGCTGGTAACCAGCATTTAATCCTTTTTCCTCGGTGTTTTCTACCCTTGCACAAATGAAAAAATCAGTTTTTGAATCACCTTTTTTTTGTTGTCTGCAAAATTTAATACTTTCAATTTGGACAAGCCTAAAATTTGTAGTTTGGTAAAGATTTAGATTTAAACTAGCTAATTTTAGAAACTGCCTATTTTTGAGAATGCATGCTGGGCTGGGTAACTCAGTGGTTAGCATATCCGACTTGTGACCTGGTGGTTGTGAGTTTGATACCAGGTTGAGGCAAACTTTCTGGCAATTTTTCGCCTCTCACCTCTGATGCATGTGAGAAAAGTAGTCAGTGACTTGTAAAGAAAGTTGTGTCGGTACTGGTGTGAGAAAACCAGGAAACACATGCCTAGGTGCACTGACCGCCGTGATTTGACCTAAGCTGTTAAAACGGTGTTAAACTCCGATACAATCAGTCAATGAGAATGCATATTTCTTATTAATATAGAATTGTTTTGATTATTTTCAGTGAGAGCATTTGGAGGTAAATATTCCCTAGTAGAGCACAGCTTATCTTTTGTAGACCTTGTCACAGGAAAGTTTGAAAACTTTCAACGGCATCATTGGGTTCATCTTTATTTAAAAAAAATTGGGTTTGTCATGATGTTACAGATTTTTTGAACTGTATGCTATAAGGCCCTTGAAAGACCTTAACTCTCTAGCACACAGTCCCAAGTTTAAACAGCCCTGATGGAGAAAGCCTTTTGAAAACATTGTAAGAAAGGAGAAAATGCTGGTAACCAGCATTTTCTCCTTTTCTCACAATGTTTTCTACCCTTTCTCAGACCATTTTCTCCATTTGAGGCACATTAGAATTGTCGTCTGCAAATGCTTTCAATTTTGGACCATTATGACATTCTGTCGTTTGGTAAAGAGTTAAATGAAATTTCATACTCCTGGTATTAAATTTGCATTCATCTCATTTTTATGGTAGGAATAAGCCAAACTGGCATTATAATTTGATAACAGTATTCAAAAAAAATAGTTATGTTCTAAACTCTATACCGAACGACAAACTTTTTTCAGACTTGTCCAATTGAAAACCTTTGCAGACAACAAATTAAATGTGGCTCAAGTGATTGGATTAGTCACTGACAGGATAGAACAGATTGTGGGAAAAGGAGAAAACCCCTTGTCACCAGCATTTTCTCCGTTTCCCTCTATGCTTTCAAATGCCATCCTGTTCAGTGTCATTTAAACTCAGGATTGCGCACTGGCACTCAATCTTAATTTAAAATCGTTGCATGTGTGTAACACTGTTACAGTACATACAATGATTTTAAATTAAGATCAAGGGCCAGTGGGATTGTGCAGTAAATGGGATTAAGTTACTGTTGATAAAAAAATTTGGGATGAATCCTGTGACTGGGTGCTGTTATGGTTATTTTTCTTCTGCTTTATTTTCTACCTCTCAACGAGTTTCTATGATTTCTTTTCCTTTAGGTTTTTGCCGCTCTACAACTCTTGGACTTTGGGCTTTCCGTGCTACTTTATTGTTCCTAGTTTACTTTCTTGTAGCTAGTATAAACCTCTCAAAGACCTCACCCTTCAAACGCCATATGCGTTGTAACCTTTTAAGCATGTAATAAAATGGTCTTCCGAAAGAAAGTATCAGGGAAAAAAGTATCAGAAAACAAGTAACAGTGTTTGCTAGGGAAAAAGTAGCAGTTTCTGTCAGTCAGAGTTGTGATATTTTATCAATATCTATTTTAAATCATATAATTACGATTTTGATTCTTTAACTTTATTTATTTAAAAGTACATCATGACGTGTCTGAGGGGTCATTTAAATGAAATGTGGGAGCTTAACAACTACATAACTGATTTATTACATTTTAGCATGTTTGACCTTTGTTGAAAAGTGCAATTTCGTAGTTCTTTTGGTCTATATTGCTTCAGCTAAGTGGACAGTGTAGATCAAAGATCAGGTTACACATTTTGTGCAGTCTGATCTTGATCTACACTGGACTCAAAGGCAACTATAGATGTGAAGAATGTGTGGTCTTGTCTTAGATTTACACTGTATTATTTCACAAGACTTTTAATTTTCTTGAGATGATACCCTTGGAATTGCAATGCTGTGGTAATTTTCTTGACTGGAAGTCGAACTCCAGTAACACAGTCAATAGTGTTCAGGACTTCAGACCAGAAGGTTACTGGTTGTAATCCCCAGCTTGGCTAATTTCTGTCCGAGGAGTGATGATAGATATTGGGACAGGATTCAATCCTCTCTGAGTGCTGATCATTGTTTCAATGATGGTTAAGTGGGAAAGCAGCCAGTGGCTTAGCAAGAATAATGTGCTACGTAATGGCAAAAGAAACTTCAGGAAAGCATGGATAGGTATACTGGGTGCAGTGATGTAGCTGAAATAATGTTGAAAATGGTGTTAAACACCAAACAGTCAACTATTAAATCTTGACTGATAAGGTCTATTATGATTTATTAGGAGCTCCAAGGATGACCTATGTAAATGTGTGGTTTTTTTTTTCTCTTACTTCTCATGACAAAAAGTTATCTCTTGAGGGAAAAATGGAATAAACTCAATATTTTTTGGTCTTAAAGCAGCGCATCATGAGGTTACTATACATTTGATTCTCGGAGATGCAATGTTTTTGAGAGGTTTATGAATTTTTATTGTAAATGGATCAATATTGTATACTCTGAGTTCTTCAACAAAATAATGTCCCTGTATAAACATATACTTTCAGTATTTAACCCTTTACCAGATGACAAAATTGTAGCCTTTTCCAAATTGAAAACATTTGCAGATGACAATTTCAATGTGGCTCAAATGGTGCAAATCTTTGATCGAGTAGAAAACATTGTGGGAAAAGGAGAAAATGCTGGTTACCAGCATTTTCTCCTTTTCACACAATGTTTTCAAAAAGGCCCCTTTCTCAGGGTCGTTAAAAGTCGGCATTGTGTGGTAAAGGGTTTATATGGAAATACATGGCATATTTAGTGCTAAAATATAGCTGTATTTTTCTAAAATAAGAACTGAATGCATAGGTTGTCAATTTTGGAATTATTTTTAGCTTGCATGGCATAAAACTTTAAGTCAGTTTTCATCAAAGACTCATGTTTTGTTGAAGAATTTGTCTTTTTTATTGTTTTGGTCAGTGAAGATATATATTTTACCTAAAAACCATTATATACACCGGTAATCATTTTGGCACAGTATGTTGTCATGGAAACATTTTTAAATTTATTAAAGAAGCCCTTTTAGATTTTTTGCTGCAAATTTAATCAATTTGCTAAACATTGAAAAATTCTGCAATATCAACTTTCTTCTCAAAAAGTAAAGAAAACAGATATTTATATTCATTAGAAAAGAGCAGATTTCAGAATGGCTCCCTATAAGGAAGTAATGACTGAATTAATTTTGAACTCTTTACCAAACAACAAAATATTACACTTGTCCAAAATGAATGCATTTGCAGACGATAAGATAAATTTGACTCAAAAATTGAAATATGTCTTTGGATGGGTAGAAAACATAGTGGCAAAAGGAGAAAATGCTGGTTACCAGCATTTTCTCCTTTTTCCAAAATGTTTTCAAAAGCTTTCTTTCTCAGGGTCGTTAAAACTCGGGATTGTGTGGTAAAGGGTTAAACCAATTCGTCTTCATTGAGCAAATTATTTTTTAACTTTATGATATAATTATTTCCTTTGACTTTATGATATAAGTTTTCTTTGACATTATGATATTATTAACCAAGTTACATATTGCTTTAACTTGTTTGATTAAACCTTTCTCTGGTGATAGGGACCATAAGCTTATCAAACTATTAACCAATTTTAGTAAAATGACTTGAAAACATTGTGGAGAAAGGAAAAAATGCTAGTAAACAGCTTTTTCCCCCTTTCCCACCATCTTTCTACCTTCCCAAAATAAAACTTCAATTTTATAGTTACATTTTTTTTCTACTGTTTGAAAGATGGATACAATGTATCACATTTTGAGTAACATTTAATTTGTTGCCTGAAAATACTTTTATTTGGATAAAGCTAAAATTTTGTCATTTGGGAAAGATTTAAAGCTATAAATTATAGTTACAGCTAATGTACGGCTCAAAAGAGCATAAAGCGGGTTCTTGTGATGGCTCATGTTATTCAAATTGTGTCCCTGGGGGTCAAAGAACAAATTTGTTCTGGTTATTATGGCTAGGAAACTTCGTATTTAGCATCACCTTTTGAACTACTACACAAAGGCATTGGTTATAAAGGTGATTTATTAAACAGAGTGAACAATATTAAGTTATAAACGAAGCTGCAATATGAGAAATAAAGGTAGTGGTGGAATCAATGTTGTTTCTGGAATAATTGTTACGCAGAAAAAAACCATGTCTATAAACATAAATTTGGAGATATTAACAGACAAACAGGTGGTGTAACTGTTAAAGAAACAATTAAATTGTGTAATTAAAGGTGTTTATCAACTGAAACTAACATTAATTTGTCTGTGAAAGCAGTTAGATTAGAAAACCGTCTAACTCTTTATCAGAGGACAAAAAAGTAGACTTAATTGAAAGTGAGAGCATTTGCCGTAGACAATTTAAATGTGGCTCAAATGATGGAATTTGGGTTGATATAGTAGAAAGCATTGTGGAAAAAGGAGAAAATGCTGGTTACCAGCATTTTCTCCTTTTCCCACAATGTTTTCAAAAGGCATCTTTCTCTGGGTCGTTACAACTTGAGGTTGTGTGGTAAAGGGAGAAGTGCCTCAAAAGTTACTTTTTCCATCAGTTTAGATTGAGTCTTTACTCCTAAATACCGAGTTTTAACAATCCCAAAAAAGGCCTCCAAAAATGTTTTTGGAAAAGGAGAAAATGCTGGTTATCAGCATTTTATCTTCTTCACACAATGTTTTTCCTACCATTTTAGAGACAGATTTCATGATCTGAGTCTCACTAAATCTGTTGCCAGTTATAACTTTGGAACTGGACAAGTCTAAAATTTTGTCGTTTAATAAAGAGTTAACTCTTTATCACACAATCACGAGATTTTATGACCCTGAAGCAAAAGCCTAAAGCAAACATAATGGGAAAAGGAGAAAATGCTGGTAACCAGAGTTTTCTCCTTTCCAACAATTTTTTCTGCCCTGTCCAAAACAAATTTCAATTTTTGAGTCACATTTGTTTTGTAACAGTTGTCTGCAAATGCATTCAATTTGGACAAGTCTGAAATTTGTCATTTGGTAAAGGAATAAAAAAGGGTTTTGGCAAGCAAAGTCCATACCATAGAGGTTTCATACTTCACATCTTTTGGAGAATTAATTCTACAAAAAAAAAAATCTTTTTTAACTCTTACCAAACAACAAATTGTAAGGCTCATCCCTATTGAAAGCATTTGCAGATGATAAATTGCATGTGGTGCAAATTATTTGGACTATCTTGGAAAGATTAGAAAACATTGTGGGAAAAGGAGAAAATGCTGGTTACCAGCATTTTCTCATTTTCTCACAAAGTTTTAAAAAATTTCCAAACCAAAGGGGTCGTAAAAACATTGGATGTTTCGGTAAAGCATTAACCCTTTAACACACAATCCAGAGTTTTAACGACCCTGAGGAAGAAGTCTTTTGAAAATATTGTGAGAAAAAGAGAAAATGCTGGTAACCAGCATTTTCTCCTTTTCTCACAAAGTTTTAAAAAATTTCCAAACCAAGGGGGTCGTAAAAACATCGGATGTTTCGGTAAAGCATTAACCCTTTAACACACAATCCAGAGTTTTAACGACCTTGAGGAAGAAGTCTTTTGAAGACATTGTGAGAAAAAGAGAAAATGCTGGTAACCAGCATTTTCTCCTTTTCTCACAATGTTTTCTCCCAATCAAAGACCAATTCCATCATTTGAGTCACACAAATTGTTGTCTGCAAATGCTTTCAATTTGGAAAAGTCTTTGTGTCGTTTTTGGAAAGTGTTAACAAATCGTATCTCTCATTTACTTGTAGATAACAGTAAGCTAGAAGTGGAGTTTCAGATACTGGGAAGGACTATAGTTAAAAGAGATGTTTCAGTGTATGATTGCAGGGTCAATCAAAAGTAAGTATCATCCGTTTGACATGTACAGAAACATAAACAGTAAGTAATGTATTTTTAGATTTACACAATCTGCTCACAACTTTTTAGCCTGACTGTTGGTGAAGAAAGCATTGTGGTATTGTCATAGCTCTGTCATCTTCTGTGTCATTGTCATCTTGTAAACGTTTTGGCAGTTTCTTGTATCTCTGTTATCATCTTGGGCAAATTGGTAGTTATGTAATTGTTTGAGGACTACCCTAGAACAGATAACTGTTCCCAAAGGCGATGTTACTTTTTGGCTGATTGCACCTGGGTACAGAAACGATCAAGACAAAATCAGCTGAAAGCTCGGCACAGATTTTGTGGGTAAGTTTGAACTCTTATTATTTTGCAAATAGAGCGCAAAACTGGGATTTGAACATACCTTTTGCTTGAGTATTCAATAATCCTTTGTTTGAAATACAAATATTTTCAATTTAAACACCGAACATAAGAGAAAAAACGCATTTCATCTGTTACTCGAGTTGTTTATGTTCCAGAAAACACTCATAATGGCCGCCACGCACGATAAATTTCATCAGCGATTTTCCGAGATTTACATGTTATAAACGACTTCTACAAGTTCTTTATGTAATGAAGGGTTTAATAATTTGTCTTTGGTCATATGTCTTACTAAAAGTTAATTGCATTTTGCTGCAATACAAATTAAACCGATGAAATAGAAAGTCAGTATAGCGCTCTATCTCTGCTACCAGAAAATTTACGATGGACTTGAGATGCTATGGTGTACAATAAATGTCCAAATATGAAAAAAAATCACTGTCGCGTCTCATTATTGAGACTAAGGGTACCCATACTTGAAGGGTAAATAACTCAATTCAATTTTACACAGTTATACCCCTTTTACATAAGCATTTACTCCTTTATCCACACTTTTTCCTACCCTGTCAAAGACAAATGCAATAATTTTAGCCTCATTTGGTATTTGCAAATGCTTTTATTTGGACCATTCTATAGTCTTGTCATTTTGTATAGTTGTGAATTAAGTAAGCAAGTATGTAGACCTACTTTTTATCCCCCAGCTGAAGGTGAGGGGATATAGTATTTGTGTTGTTCATCCATCCATCTGTCTGTCCATCTATCTGGACAGGTATCTTTTAAAATCCATGACAAAAATTGATGTAACTTCATATATGTATTCCTTGTGATAGTCCGCCAGTATGCTTGTTTTTTTTAAATGCCATTTCATGGAAAAACAAGGCTTGATGTATATTTCCATTATGGACCAAAATCTTTTTAACTACTGGACAAAAGTTTATGAAACTTCATATTTATATTGTATATCATGAGCTGCAGACAATCATTTTTTTTTTTTTTTTTCTAATTTAATGAAACAGCATGCCATGGCAAAAGGGGGCCTAAAGTATAATTCCATTATGGACCAATAACAAAAAGGCCATGCAAAACACAATACCTCTGATATGTTTATATCAAAAAAGGTCTTTTTGGCATGGGGATATCATTTCAAGGAAATAACTTGTTTCTTGTTTCAGTTGTAAGAATTGCACAGAAAGTTCATTTGGCTGTAAATGGTGTCATGTGACAGCTATGTGTGTAGAGGCTACAGCACCCACGTGTCGAGATCAGGTATGTAGGTTAAACTTATCTGATCTTGCCCCTTTCATTTGAGCATGTTGAGACCAGAGAGCTTGGTAGTAAATGCACAGAGGGTCAATTGTTGTGAGTCTCAAGTCCTGACCTAGCCAAAATTTTTCACAAGGCTCTGATAAGCCATTGAGATGGGACTGGATCCCTGGCTCTCTCACTAGTAAACATTGTTTATGTGAGAAAGCAGCCAATAGCCTAGAAACGGTGTGCCTGGCACAGTCAAGAGAAACTCCAAGGACCTATTTCATCAAAGCATTAACTTTTTACTAAATGATAAAATTTTGGTGTTGTCCAAATTGAAAGCATTTGCAGATGACAATTTAAATGTGGCTAGGATTATGAGATTTGGCTGTGAAAGAGTAGAAAACATTGTGGGAAGAGGAGACAATGCTGGTTACCAGCATTTTCTCCTTTTCCCACAGTATTTTCTCATAGCTTTTTTCTCAGGGTTGTTAAAAGTTTGGATTGTCAGGTACATGGTAAACGCCGTCTTTTTGTTTTAACCGTTTTCCTGCTATATAAGTTAAATAAAACCTTCAATCCAATAGTAAAAACCTGAATAATGTGATTTCAAACTTATTTTTTGGAGAAAAAATATCTCCTTATCATACAGTGTAGATCCAAGATCAGACTGCACATTCTGTGCATTCTGATCTTGATCTACACTGTCCGCTAAAGGTCAGTGAGTCGCACCTAGCAGCTTAAGGGTTAACAAGCTTGTACCAAGATTATCAGGGAATACTACATGGATGTTTTTTTTTCAAACTTTCAAGATAACCAAATACTGTCATGCCATAGCTTTAAGACAAACATTTTGGTGTTGAATTACTGTCTATTGTTATAATCCTTTAACCCTTCCACCAATGCCGAGGCTGGTAGCTCTGTCGGTAGTGTGCAGGACTTGAGAACACAGGGTCGTGGGTTCCATCCCTGGCTTGGCCAATTTCTTTCCTCAGATTGATGATAGTCATTGCAACAGGATTCATTCCTCTCACACTGCTGACCATTGTCTCAATGATGGTTATGTGGGAAAGTAGCCAGTGGCTTGGAAAGAAAGTAGTGCGGAGTACTGGTAAAAGAGACTCCAAGAAAGCAAGGATAGGTGCACTGGTTATAACTGAAGTAATGTTTAAAATGGCCTTAAACACCATACAATTAACATTTCATAAACAATCCAAGGTTTTCACGACCCTGAGAAAGAAGCCTTTTGAAAACATTGAAAGAAGCCTTTTGAAAACATTGTGGGTAACCAGCATTTGCTCCTTTTCCCACAATGTTTTTTACCCCTCCCAAAACAAATTTCAGTTTTTGAGTTACATTAATTTTGTTGTCTGCAGTTGCTTTCCATTTGGACGAGTCTAAAATTTTGTCAGTTGGGAGAGGGTTATCGAAAAAAACCTTGTTTTAATTAACCTAACAGAAAACACTGTGGGAAAAAGAGAAAGTGATGGTAACTGGAAATGCAGCCACACACTTTCCGTAGACTTGTCCATTTCAGAAAATGTTGAGTATCTATTTATGAAACACAGTTTTACTTGGTATTTGTGCAGACAGTTGATGCAATAAAAGTTTCCACTTCCTGTCCACGCCTAGAGATGTCGGCTGCAGACCCAGATGTCGTGGTACATTCAGGACAGACGAAAGAAATAGCTGTGAGGGTGGCCAATCTACAGGTACATTCATAAACACATTTCCATGTTGCAAACTGCACTGTTACAATAACTCTTTACTAAACAACATAATTTCAAGACTTGCTAGATTGAAAGCATTCGCAGACAACAATACAAACGTGGCAAAAATAATTGCATTTGAATCTGAATGGGTAGAAAATATTATGGGGAAAGGAGAAAATGCTGGTAACAATGTTTTCAAAAAGCTTCTTCATCAGGGTTGTTAAAACTGTGGATAGTTTTAATGTTAGATTTCTCTAAAACTGCAAGCAGTGGCAGATGGCTATTTAATTGTGGCTCAGTTCATGAAATTTGTCTTTGAAAGGTTAGAAAACATTGTGGGACAATTTGTCTCATCCAATTAGATGGCTTCTCTTAGAAGTTTGGGCTTAAAATTAGTTAGGTCTGTGAATGTGGCCCTAATTGTTTAAGCCATCATCACGTTTATGGTCATGTATGTAGTTGTCTGTAGTTCATTTCAAAGGTAGTCTGCCATGTTTTACTATGGTCAACTAGGTTGAAGCTTGTTCAAAGTAGGTTCAAAATTGGCGAAAAGGGGAAACAGAGAAAGTCTAAGTAGGTAGAACTGCTTGTAAGTACGGACAACTACATTCAACTGCAAGCAAAGCAACTAGGGTTGACTAGGGTATCACTGTGTCTAACCACAAGTAACTATGTATAAACTACTTATAAACTGCATCCTAAGTATGCGCAGCTACGAATATTTAGTGTCAACTGCCTTAAGCTACGGTAAATATTTTTGCTGCGCCTGCTCTGTACAGGTAAGCTACAGTCATTGTGCTTTTGGAAGTTGAGGAGCAAGAAATTACTGATCACATATTCTGCCATGCCGCCTTGGAAGAAAAGATGTTCTTCCAAAACTACAGTACACACTACGGTTAAGTAGGGTTAATTATGGTTACGTTCAAACTACGGTCACGGTAGGATCACAACATTATAGTTAACCGAACCAATTTCTGAACATATTGAAAAATTATGTACTTACTACGGGCAAATCGTAAGTTCAAACTACATTCAGTACTACGTTTAACTATGGTTATCTAATGTAACTATGTTCAACTAAGTTTAATATGTTCAATTACGGCCAACTACGGTCATTCCCCACTATGGTCAACTATGTAAGGTGTGACCACGGCTTTATATAAAACTGTACCAGCCTTGTTGTTTGTTTTTTTCCATACAGCCGGATCAGATGAAGAACATTCACTGTTTGTTTACATACGAGGGTGAAGTAAAAGTGAGTAAGGGATCCATATCGGCCTCAAATCTACTTTGTGAGCCACTGGAGTTCGCCTTCAACGATACAGGATTACCCATTGTTACTGCGACATTTACTGTGACAGCCGGAGTTAAAAGTGTACCCATTGACAATCCACAGAACATTAAAGGTGAGCTTGGCTTAGTAATCCTGTACTAATATTAATCTTTGGTTTTAAAGATCCTAGGAACAAGAGCTTTTGAAAACATTAACCACTGAGCTAAAGAGAATTCTCCCTAATACAGCTGTTAGGTAGGTATTGATTTTATACGGGAAGAAGCTATGCAGTAGGGAAGGAGTGATCTCCTGTAACACACCTCTTAAATTTCATCATTATGAGCGTGTGATACTAACTGCAGCAGGTGCCAAAATTTGTACTACTGCTTCATTTGGCGGAAAAGTAACATCACTGTTGCTAAGAAGTATACCTACGGAAAAATACTATGATTTTCATGTTCAGTGAAACAAGAAATGCACCATAAGTCATTCAAAGTCAAAGAAATTGTGGAAATAGTTTGATTTATCCTCAATTGTAAACTGTTTCATTCTACTTTCGATATACATATCACAGAGCTATCTTCTTGTGCATGTACACATTTCCAACTGAATTACATTTGTAAACATGGATATGTGAACGGTATATAGATTAAAGGTGATGATAGAAGATGCATATTTGTCTTTCATTCATTTTATGTAATGAATAGAATCTCACATTCGTGTTTGTGCATTATCACTGGCCACCGTGATATAACTGAAATAATGTTGAAAACCGTGTTCAACACCATACAATCAATGAATTACTGAGGTAATCTTTCTCACTCTATTTTCAGTCCGTATATACAAGTGTGAGGCAATGGTCACTAACTGTGGCCAGTGTTTGACCATGGGACCAGACTATGAATGCGGTTGGTGCACAGCTGATGAGGCCCAGTGTTCCCTCCAGTCTGAATGCCCAGCGTCTAGCTGGCTGGACAGGTCATCAACATGTCCCGAACCACAGATACATAGGGTAAGTGGACATTTACAAAACAATCCTGTCAGCCAGAATAACTCAAGTGTTAGGGTGTGAGACTTGCACCTAATTGTCAAATCTCAGCACACTAGAAGTTGTGAGTCCAATCCCCATGGCTGGCCAACTAAAATTTGGTATTAGTCCTTGGGATGAAACTTAAACCTGGAACCAGGATTATGGTGCTATACACAGAGCATGTTAACTCTGCACCGAATAACATAATTTTGAACTGGACCATATTGAAAGCATTTGCAGACAACAAATCAAATTTAGCTTAACTTTTAACTGCACAATGCTGACTTTTTACGATCCTGAAAAGGAAGCCTTTTGAAAACATTGTTGGTAAAGGAGAAAATGCTGGTAACCAGCATTTTCTCCTTTTCCAACAGTGTTTTCTACCCTATCAAAGAAAAAATTGCACCATTTGAGCCACATTGAAATTGTTGTCTGCAGATGCTTTCAATTTGTATAAGGTTAAAATTTTGTCATCTGGTAAAGGGTTAAATCGTGATGATTTATGTATATGATAGGGTAGAAAACATTGTTGGAAAAGTAGAAAATGCTGGTGACTAGCATTTTCTACTTTTCCCATGTTTTCAAAAGACTTCTCTTTCAGGGTCGTTAAAACCAGAGATTGTTTAGTAAAGACTTGAAAAGAACCAGGCATAACTTTGGATGGATTTCCTCCTGTTACTAGCACTATCACCTGTAACATACTTAGCAGGTTTCTGGGGCATCACCCATATGGGCAACCTGTGGCAATGGGAAATAAAGATAAAGATCAAACCAAGCAACCGCCCATGTGGGCAACCTGTAGCAATGAGAAATAATAAAAAAATCAAACCAAGCAATCCTGTGTTTTGATGACCCGCAGTAAAGAGGCTATTGTAAACAAAGTGAGAAATGGAGAAAATGTAGATAACCAGTGTTTTCTCATTTTCTCCTTTTCCCTTAATATTTTCTACATTTTAAAAGTTTTTTGAGACGCATTTTTTTTTTTTTTTTTTTGTTGTTGTTGTCTACATATGCTTTTAAGGGCTACAGCCCCTAACTCTCATATTAAAAGACAGAAGCTGCCAAGGTTGGCTGAATAGCCTTTACAAAAATGTCAGTGTTACATGATATTTACCGATGAGTTAGTCAGTCTACTGCTCCTAACTCTCATATTGAAAGACGGAAGCTGCCGAGATTGGCCAAATAGTCTCTACAAAAAAATCAATGTTACGTGATATTTAATGATTAGTTAGGGGTTGTAATCCTTAATTTGGGGGAATTTAAATTTTTGTTGTGCGGTAAAGAGCTTAGCAGGTTTGTGTTGGAAACCACTTACTGTGATCATCCGATTAACCCTTTACCAGATGACAAAATTTTAGCCCTGTCCAAATTCAAAGCATTTGCAGACGACAATTTTAATGTGGCTCGAATGATGCAATTTTTCTTTGATAGGGTAGAAAACATTGTGGGAAAAAGGAGAAAATGCTGGTTACCAGCATTTTCTCCTTTTCCCACAATGTGTTTGAAAGGCTTCTTTCCCAGGGTCGTGAAAAGTTGGCATTGTGTGGTAAAGGGTTAAAAAAAGATATTTATGATTTTGAGGAATACGACTTGAAAGCTTGAGTACAAATCTTCCATTTGTGTTTTGCATTTTCAGTTTAGCCCATTGACTGGACCTATTCAAGGGAAGACAAATATATCGGTGCACGGAGTGAATCTCGGAATGACTAGTGCGGATATTGAGGTTACCGTGGCTGGGATCAGGTGTATTGTGCAAACACAGGAGTTTGAGTCATCACAAAGGTAGTGTATGCTCTTAGGCTACAACTGAAAAAAAATGAAATATTGATCAGGGGTGTGGAAAGCCTATGTCTGACTCGGGAAATTTCAAAGTTGGACAAGTGACTTTATTCAATCTAGTTGTCCGCAGACAAGCAGAAAATAAGGGTAAAATTTTGAAACAAAGATTTGTTGTATGAAATACAATAAGTGTTCACCCTTCGTACAAAATGACATTTTGAATGATAAAAAGCTTGAGATGTTCCCTGATTTTTGGAAACCCAAAATACACATTTGGTCTACCTCCACCAAGCCGTGGTAAGGCAATCGGTAGCATACAGGACTCAAGCAAAGGCGGTCGCTGGTTGGATCCCCAGCTTAGCCAATTTCTTTCCAAGGATTGATGATAGTCATTGCAATAGGATACATTTCTCTCTGATTATTGTTTCGACAATGGTTATGTGAGAAAGCAGCCAGTGGCTTGGAAAGAACATTGTGCGGAGTACTGGTAAAAGAAACTCCTGGAAAAGATGGATAGGTGCGCCGGCCGCCACAATAGAACTGAAATAATGTTGAAAACAGTGTTAAACACCATACAATCAATCAATCAATCAACAAAATTTTGGACTCTATCGAATTGAAAGCAATTGCAGAGGACAAATTATTTGTTGCTCAAATGATTGGATTTGTTTCTGAAAGGTTACAAAAAATTGTGGGAAAAGGAGAAAATGCTGGTTACCAGCATTTTCTCCTTTTCCCACAATGTTTTCAAAAGCTGTCTTTCTCATGGTTGTTAAAAGTCGAAATTGTGTGGTAAAGGGTTAACTCTTTTAACACTACATCAGAAGTGTGACTCAAAAATTGCAATTTGTTTTTGGAAGGCTAGGAAACATTGTCAGAAAAGGAGAAAATGCTGGTTACCAGCATTTTTCCTTTTTTCCACAATGTTTTCAAAAGCTTTCTGTCTCAGGGTCGCTTAAGGTTGGCATTGTGCAGTAAAGGGTTAACCCTTTACCAGACAACAAAATTTTAGCCTTGTCCAAATTGGAAGCATTTGCAAATGACTATTTCAAGGTGGCTAAAATGGTGCAATTTTTCTTTAATAGGGTAGAAAACATTGTGGGAAAAAGAGAAAAATGCTGGTAAACAGCATTTCTCCCTTTCCAAAAATGTTTTCCAAAGGCTTCTCTTCCAGGGTCGTTAAAAGTCGGCATTGTGTGGTACAGATTAAGCCCCTAATGGGCCTTTAACAGATTACTAAATGTTTTGACATGCAGAACTGTTTTGCTCTTTTGCTTACAACATGTGATCCGTGGCTATTACCCGTCTAACTCGTGACCTGGAGGTTGCGGGTTCGATACTCGGTTGCGGCAAACTTTCTTTCCGTCGATTTTTCGCTGCTCACCTCTGATGCATGTGAGAAAAGTAGTCAGTGGCTTTGGAAAGAAAGTTGTGTGAGTACTGGTGTGAGAAAGCCAGGAAACACATGGGTGCGTCACTGATAGCCATGATATAACCTAAGCTGTTAAAATGGCGTTAAATTCCAATACAATCCAATCTTGGCTATAACTCTACAAATTATAATTTTGAAATTGTCAAGTTTTTTCTGACTATGCTAGTAATTTAAAAGGACTATCACAGCAAAAGAAGAGGGGTCCTTGGCTCAATCCTTGCCCTGGGAGGTTATGCATCAGAGCTGTTATAAACAGCAAAAAAAAATCATTTCCTGTCCTAGAAAGTATGTACAGATTCAGTTAACCCTTTACCACACAATCCATAGTTTTGACGACCCTGTGCAAGACATCTATTGAAAACATTTTGGGAAAAGAAGAAAATGCTGGTAACCAGCATTTTCTCCTTTTCTCAAAATGTTTTCTACCCTTTTAACAATAAGATCAAGTATTTGAGCCACTATTGATTTCTTTCAATTTAGACAAGTCTTGCATATTATCATTTGGTAAAGAGGTAAATTTTGTACATTTCCCAGAATTTATCTTCCCATGTCCATGATTATCTGTATAACAAACTTAGAAAACTGAAATTTTCAAACAAGATCAATATTTTCATTCTGTTCCATTCAGTGAATTACTGGGATTTAACAGTGCATAACACCACTAGTGAGATAAATATAGTATCATCACTAGTGACAATATAGTTATAGAATGTTTGCCAGAACTACTTTGTTCCCATATTTGCTCATATTGTACCTTTCTTGATATTTATTAGAATAAAAAAGGGTGAACTAAGTATATGATAAATAGGATAATCATCTAGTTGTGTGGGATATTAAAAATCTGTCTCTCGAATGGGGTTTGATGCGGTTAAAAAACTCGTCCTTAGGACTGGTTTTTTCAACTGTATCACCCTCCATTCTAGTGACAGATTTTAATATCACACACAACCAGTTGATTTTCCTCTATTAATCATACACTACTTGATATTTAATATGTATTTTTTGTTTTTCACTAGGTTTGTATGTCAGATTGAAGGACCTACGACACCAAGTAAGGGAGTAATTAAAGTAACCATCAACAACAAGTATGAGACCATGACAGATATGTCCTTCAAATTTGTGGTAAGTTTTACATACGAGCCTTGCCCTGACAAAAGGGGGCTTCATGCATCTCCATGACCTATTGTACCAAGCAAGCCATCACATACTTACTGATCCATAATATCCACTTTTTTTAAAAATCCAAAGTAATCATGAGATAGACTGGTCCTTTGGCATTTAGAAAATTGACCAATAGTGAAAAGTTTCAGCCAAGGTCAGCCTGCAAAGCAGGCTGGACTGCGCAGGCTGACCTGGGTCGATACTTTTTGCAGATGCATTAAGCCCCCTTTTCACAGATCATAGTTCATATATTCATTTGTCGTACTCACAGATTATCTGTGTATATTTAACATCTTCAGCATTTATATCTTTCAATCTATGCATCAAATTGAAACTGTCCATGACTTGTTTCAGGGCTTTAGTGAAAATGTAAACAACCTCCATTTAGCCCTGTACCACACAATCCCTAATATTAATGACCCTAACATAGAAGGCTTTGGAAGACATGTCACGAAAAATAGAAATAGCTGGTAACTAACATGGCCTTTCCTGCATTGTTTTCTGTCCTTTCATTCCCAAAATTCCACAAGTACAGCCACATTTGTCAGCTGTAAATGATTTGATATTGGACAAATCCAAATTTGTATCATTTGATAAAGGATTAAAGAACAGCTTCTGAAATATTAAGGTCTACTGGCCAGGGGTCAGGAGAGGAGGATTTTTTGTCTACCAAGTCTTTGCAAATATGTTGTATCACTCACTTGTATATTAAATTCTAAAATGAGGGTTGAGCATTTAACTGTTTAACTTTTTACAACACAACACAATCCCGAGTTTTAATGACCCTAAGAAGTATGCCTTTTCCCACAGTGTTTTCTAGACTATCTGATACAAATCCCATCATTTGTGCAGTATAAATTTTGTTGTCTGCAAGTGCTTCCAAATTGGACCTGTCTAAAAATATTGTCATTTGGAAAGAGTTAACAGTGGACAAAACTTTGTCAAACTGAAAATGTTTGCTAGCATCTTCTTCTTTATTAATTATACCATTTTCCTGTGCAGTAAATTGCATTTCCAAGTAAATGTCAGTACAGTGATGAAGGCCCTTCTTGCACCTCTTGCTCAGATTTATTAATTGAGGTTTGACTGTTCCACAAGTATGGATATATCATAGCAAAGCGAACTTGATGGATTTTTCTGAAACTCTTTAAAGGGATATAGTGTGATATTATTTAACCCTTTACCAAACAATCCTGTATGATGATGACCCACAAGAAAAAAAGGAGAAAATGCTGACAGCCACCATTTTTTCCTTTTCCCACCAAGTGTTCTACCCTTTCAAAGACAAATTCCATCTTCTGAGCCACATATGTTTTATTGCCTGCTAACGCTTTTGATTTAGAAAAATTTGAAATTTTGTTGTCTAGTGAAGGGTTAACCTTTGACCTACCACAACAACAACTACTACTATTACTACTACTACAACTACTACTTGAAGTAGTTTCTTTTTTGAGCTGTACAGTGTTCTGTGTACCGTTTTAGGACCCAGTGGTAAAAGGTTTTAGTCCTGGAAGGGGACCAATGTCTGGAGGGACCATTTTATATATAGAAGGTGAACATATGAATGCTGGAACCATGACAACAGTGGATGTTGGAGGAAGCCCATGTAATTATATCAAGTAGGTTTGTTATTTTACCAAGCTTCAATGAATGGTGGGGGGGGGGGGGGGGGGGGGGGGGGGTCAGTATTCACCAACCATTCTTAAGAACGTTCTTTGTCTTATTCTACTGAATTTTCTAAATTTGAATGTAACACAACTTCTGATTGGCTAAACCAAATGGTTTAACCAATCAGAAGTTGTGTTACCTTCAAATTTAGAAAATCTTGGAGAATAATACTGAGAATGTTCTTAAGAATGGTTGGTGAATACGTACCGTGGTTGTTTATCTCCCATCTGTACTTACATAGACACAATTTTGTGTTGTCTTGGTCTCGTACACTTTTCAACCATTTTGGCTGGAATTTTGATTGAAGCCTTCCTACTGTGGGACCTTGTACACCTGTATTTGGCCCGGCCGGGTAGCTCAGGGGTTAGCTTATCTGACTCGTGACCTGGAGGTTGCAGGTTCGATACCAGGCTGTGGCATACTTTCTTTCTGGTGATTTTTCGCCACTCACCACTGATGCATGTCAGAAAAGTAGTCAGTGGCTTTGGAAAGAAAGTTGTGTCAGTACTGGTGTGAGAAAGCCAGGAAACACGTGACTGACCGCCATGATATGACCTAAGCTGTTAAAATGGCATTAAACTCCAATACAAACCAAACCAAACACCTGCAGTTTTCATTATCATTGATGGACTTACAGGAGTTGTGGCCCTTTGAATATTTTTCCTGATCCAGTGACAACCCAAGGGACAGATGGATGTGTGTCTTCCTGCCACAATTTTAGTTTCCCCTCTGACATAAATTTTATGGGTCCTGTGTGGCTTGTTGGTTTTGGTATTGAATTCTGTCAGGAAGTCTTGGTTTGATCCCTGCTTGTGGCATCAAGTATTAGCCTAGTACTAGTAAAACCAAGGAAATACATAAATAACCATGGAAATACATAAATAACCATGGAAATACATATTTAAATCCTTTACCAAACAATCCCATGTTTAAACAACTCTGAGAAAAAAGGCTTTTAAAAACACTGTTGAAAAAGGAGAAAATGCTGGTGACCAGCATTTTCTCCTTTTTCCACAAAGTTTTCAAAACCTGCTTTCCTGTCGTTTGTAGCTTGGTAAAGGTTACATGTTATTATACCACCGCAAAACGAATGTTTTCGGGGGTATACTGGAATCAGCCTGTCTGTCCGTGTGTCCGTCCGTTTGTCCGTCTGTGTGTCCGTCTGTGTACAAATAATTGCTTGTTTCTGTCAAAGCACTGGCGGGGGTATTAAGTCACACTCAGTGACAGCTCTAGTATTTGTACTGTAACTTTTCTTGCAATGTTTTTCAGAGCAAACTACACAATACTGGAATGCAGAACATCGCAGCAAGTATCCAATGACAACAAAGTGGAGGTGGAAGTTAACTTCGGAAATCATCGTAAACTGTTGTCAGAAAAATTTACATATGTGAAAGATCCGGAAATCAGCATGATTGAACCAAAGAAGACTATATTGAGGTGGGTTACTTTTTGTAGTTTAGGTGAAGTTTTCAAATCCTCAGAGCCGAGACCCGGTAGCTCAGTAGGTAGCCTGCAGGACTTGAGAACAAGGGGTGATGGGTTTGATTCCTGGCTCGGCCACTTTCTTTCCAAGGATTGATGATAGTCATTGCGACAAGATTCATTTCTCTCCCTCTCCGCTAACCATTGTCTCAAAAATGGATACATGGGAAAGCAGGCAGTGGCTTGGAAAGAAAGTTGTGCAAAGTACTGGTAAAAGAGACTCCAGGAAAGCATGGATAGGTGCACTGGCTGCGGCAATATAACTAAAATAATGTTGAAAACGGCGTTAAACACCATACAATCAATCAAATCCTCAGCTTGGCCAGTTTCTTTCCGAAGATTGATGATAGTCATTGCAACAGGATTTATTCCTCTCTCAATGCCAATCATTGTTTCGACAGTGGTTATGTGGAAACGCAGCCAGTGGTTTGAGAAAAAAAGTCTGCAAAGTACTTGTAAAAAAAACTCGATGAAAGCATGGATAAGTATACTGGCAGCTGCCATATATCTGAAATAATTTTGAAAACACCATATAATCAATTCATTGATCATAGGAATTCACTTTCAAGAAATGAATGTTTGTGATTTCATATGAAACTGAGAGAGTCAAATATTTGTCAGGGCGCCTTAACCCTTTACCAGACAACAAAATTTTAGCCTTGTCCAAAATGAAAGCATTTGCAGACGACCATTTCAATGTGGCTCAAATGGTGCAAGTTTTCTTTGATATGGTAGAAAACATCGTGGGAAAAAGAGAAAATGCTGGTTACCAGCATTTTATCCTTTTCATACGATGTTTTCAAAAGGCTTCTTTCCTAGGGTTGTTAAAAGTAGGCATTGTGCAGTAGAGGGTTAACTCTGTACCAAAGTACAAAATTTTGGACTTGTTGAAATGCAAAGCATTTTGCAGGCAAAAAATTAGATATGGCCAGTTACCAGCATTTTTTCAGGGTTCCTCAATGTTTTTGAAAGTTTTCTTCCTCAGTGTCATCTGTTCAAGAGTAGTGGTGGGCAAAAATATAAATGAGGCAATAATAAAGGGGTTTCCTGTTGAAAGGGTAGAAAACAGTATGGAAAAGGGAAAAATTGCTTTCAAAAGTCTTCATCCTCAAGTTTGTTAAAACATTGTGTGTGAAAAGTTTTTGGCAAAAGGAGAAATTGTTAGGATCAATTTTGTTTTATTGCTTTGTTTTCAAAAGTGATTCGCCATTCTCTGCATGCGGTTATGAAAATATTTTTGTAATATCGATTTTTGTGCAGCCTACACATTCTTTGCAGTCTGACCTTCATCTACACTGTCTGCAAATTCACACTTTGTTGGCTTTGACACTGTGAATGTCAGTCTACACAGTGGTTCATCCCCTGCTATACAACTCTTTTGTAGATGCCAAAATTTCAGACTTATCCATATTGAAAGAATTTGCAGACATACAAATTAAAGACGTCTCGCACAGAGGAATTTGTTTTTAATATGGTAGAAAATATTGTGAGACGAGGAGAATTTGCTGATTACCAGCATTTTCTCTTCTCCCATAATGTTTTCAAAAGTCTCTTCTACTCAGCGATGTTAAACTTAACATTGTTTCATTGAGGAGTATATGTTCTATTATCTTGCCTTCAGTGGTGGCACATCAATTACTGCCATGGGCAATCGAATGCAGTATATACAATACCCAGAATTCTTTGTGGAGTTTGACGGACAAATGCTGAAAAAGGTATCAGAAGAGTCTTATTGGTAATCTTTCAGTGAAATAACAAAAACATGAACTACAAACTCTGTTTGTGTAATGATACTGCATGTAATGACATTACACCTGGGTCCATTCTTAACTCTTTCCACACCATAGACGACACCAGAAGCTTTTGTGGACAGTGTAGATCAAGGTTAGACTGCGCAGAATGTGCAGTTTGATCTCTGATCTACACTGTCCACTGCTTTATTCTGATTTATGACTGAATTATATCTCCCCCCCATCAGGGTCGGGAGACATATTGTTTTTCCCCTGTGCGTCCGTCTGTCTGACCGTCTTCTGTCTGTCTGTCTGTATGTCCATCACAAATCGTGTCTGCTCTATAACTTGAAAACCTTTTAAGATATTTTGATAAAACTTCACACATTTGTAAAGCACTATGAGACGAAGTGTCATGCACAAGAACCATAACTCTGGCTTGTATATTTTCCGAGTTCTTTCCCTTTGATTATTTTCCTTACTCATTTTACGTACATTTTCGTGTCTGCTCTGTAACTCGAAAACCGTTAGAAAAATGACCATTATTTCAGTTAGAAATTGCCTTGGTGACATGTCAGTCCTTCTGACACCAAAAAGGGGGGAGACATCTGTTTTTTTGTAGAAAAACAAGTTCTAGTTCTCTCTTGATCTCGCACTGACACTGTATTTGTAGCCTTTGAGAAAATGTAATTTATTAAGTAATGAAAGAGTTAAAGTAACAATAGCGGCCAAAAGTAAACAAAGTGGGTGTTAAAATGCATTTAAATTCAAAACATACCATTTAAAAGTATGGAAAGTATTGTGAAGGTGACAATCCATTATTGTACATCAGGTCCAAGTGTTAGCTAATGGCATAGAAATAAATTTCAAAACTAGGTTAAAAGATGCCAGGTCACTCTATCTTTGTTTACTTTTCACCTGATTTCAAAATTTGTTTTTCTGCAAGGGACTGACACTTGGACTGACTACACAAGACTGTCATCTTCACAGTATTTTCCATACTTTTGAATGATATTATTTAAATCTAAATGCATTTTAACACCTACATTGTTTTTTTGGCTGATAAATGAAGGAGTTATTTAATTTTCAGAGCTTTAAACACATTCTTGTTCTTATTCGCTATAATTTTCTAAATGTGAGAGTAACACGACTTTTGAATGGCTCAGTCTAAACCAATTGTCTCAGCCAATCAGAAATTGTGTTACTTACAAAATCTAGAATTAGACTTAGAATGAAATAAAGAATGGTTTGTGAATACGAAAAGAAGGTTGGTGAATACGAACTTAACTCAGTGCCTGTGGAACTCAATGTGATGAATATTTACCCAATGACAAAATTACAGACTTGTGCAAATTGAATGTTTACAGATAATATTTTAGATATAGCTCATGTTGTGATTTGCTGGTAACAAGGTAGAAATATTGTGGGAAGGAGAAAATGTTGGTCATTCCTTTTTCCTCTATTTCTTTTAACCCTTTACCAGCATTTTCTCTTTTTCCTACCATGTTTTCTACCCTATCATAGAACTTGTGCTTATTTTTACAAACTTTGAATTTGTCGTCTGCACATGTTTTGAATTTGGAAGAGTCTAAAACCTGTTAACCCCTAGGCTGCTAAACACAACTCACTGACCTTTTGCGGACTGTGTAGGTCAAGATCAGATTGCACAGAATGTGCAGTCTGATCTTTGATCTACACTGTCCGATAAGGAGATATGTTTCCCCAAAAAATACCTTTCAAGTAACAAAATTTGGATTTTTTTTTTTTTTACTATCGGCTTGAAAGTTTCATTTCATGTATTTCACAGGATAAGGGTTCACAGGGAATTTATAAAGAAAATCCTTAGAGTCATGGGTGTTTTCTGGTCACATGTTTATTGCTGTATTTATCCACATGGAGTTAGGATTTTCTGCTATTGACAACGATTCATTGATGCTTTAGAAATGCTTACGTTTAACTCTTTACCAGACAACAAAACTTTAGACTGGTCCAAATTGATGCATTTGTAAAGGATATAACAGATATTTCTCAAATGGTGAGATTTGTCTCTGACATGTAAGAAAACATTGTGGGGGAGAAAGAAGAAAATGCTAGTTACAAGCATTCTCTCCTTTTCCGACAGTGTTTTCTGTAGGCTTCTTCCTCGGGTTCATTAATGCAGGGATTTGTGTGGTAAAGGATCAACTCTGTAATGTAATTTGTGGAACATATTTGTCATGTACAGTCAAACCTGTCTTAAGCAAGCGGTCAAGGGCCCTTCCAAAATCGCTTGCTTAAGACAGGTGCTTGCTTAAAAGAGGTCGGTCATGCAAGATGGTCTCGGTTATCTTTTCCTAGAAATTTATAAAGGGGGGGATACGTGTCCAGGTACATGTACATACGTACCCAAGACAAGTGTAAGTACACATGTGCATGTTCATGCATATGCACATAGCCCTGGGAAAAAATGAGACATAATCGTCAATTAAGATTAACGTAATCAAACACAGTTTCTCAAACACACAGATATAGATAATTACCAATAATAATTTGGGTGCAATCAGTCGTTCGGACAGTTTTCTTTAATCATTTCTCACCTTTTAGAAAACTGCAAACTAACAAAATGTCGGCACAGGTTCTTTATTATTACGTTATGTCATGATTAAATCAAAAGTAGAAAAATATTTTTGATTGTCTGACTCGCGTAATCTATGCATGATTTCGAACTTTAAAATTGTGACCAAATCTGGTCTAATAGCTTATGAAATTCATCATTTGCATCAAGATAACACGTTCTCATGAAAACCAGGTTATATGCAAACACCTGTTGATTGGCAATGCGTGTGTATGATTGTTCGATGTTGACGCTTTTAGTTGTTAATCCGAAAACAGTTGGATGTGAGAACTACACTTGGCGTGAAATTTAACTTGGCAGTCCAACTTCTATCGGTTACTGGCCGCTTAACTCCAGGGCATTTTGAAAAACGGGACACGATTTCGGCGGCCGTTGCGTGCATTTTAAAGGTGCTTGTTGAAAAATGGTTCAATCTAGAGTAAAATTGATTGGGGGGGACATTGAACTGGCCGTTAAATGGAGGTTCACGCTGAATGGAGGTGGCCGGATAACCAGGTTTGACTGTACATGTATTTTGTTATATATTTCAGTCCTGTGTGGTGCAATCTTTAACAACCTGGCTAGTCTGTAAAACACCTGGACTGAACACCAACAAAAATGTCACAGAGACCAATCCAATTGAGGTTCACTATGGATTTAATCTGGATGGTATCATGGTCTTCAGAAATATTTCCAAGGACCCCAATTTTGGCCCCTTACTGTACTACCCTGACCCAGTCGTAGAACAGCTTCCACCTAGAACATCAAAGTCTGAGGACTTGCTAGTCATCAAGGTAAATGTTTGTCTTTTTTTCTTATATCCCTGCAAATATGAATGTTTATGGTGGACACTGAAATAAATCTGTCTGTCTGCGTTGTTGCATCCATCTGTATGGCTGTCAGTGTTCATTTTACCTTTTACCACAATCCCGAGTCTTAACAACCCTGAGACAGATGGCTTTTGTAAACATTGTGAGAAAAGGAGAAATGCTGTTAAACAGCATTTTGTCCTTTTCTCACAATGTTTTCTATTCTATCGAGTTTGAATTCCATCTTTTGTGTCACCTTTAATATGTCCTATACAAATGCTTTGAATTTGGACAAGTCTCAGATATTGTTACTTGGCAGAGTTATATTGGAATTTTTTTTTTGTGTTGAGGTCCATCAGTTTTGCCATCTTTATATTCTTGTAAATACTGGTATAAGAGATCCAACCTAAATACTAAACTTCAGTCACTTATAGCCCATTTCATCTCTGATTTATCTATCAAGATGTGCTGGGGACATACGAAATACTGCTCAATTGTTGGGAATTGTCAGTAATAGGTAAGAAAACATTGTGGCAAAAGGAGAAAATGCTGGTAACCAGCATTTTCTCCTTTTTTCACAATGTTTAAATAGGTGTCTTCCTCAGAGTTGTTACGAGGAAAACACATACTGTCATAATTATTTCATAAAGGTTTAATTCATGTTAGGTTTGAGCATCAGTCTTTGCGATCAAATTTCATAATTGATGTTACCTTTGTTGACAGTTCTAACTGAATCTGATTCAAATGCCTGATATTGTGATTAAAAAATAATGTTTGCTAGTTACATGTATATCTAAGAAACACATGTAGCACACATATAAAATTTAGCCAGTCCAGTTTGGGCTTTTAGAGTGTTAGGTTTATGGGGAAGGGTTTACACGTTTTCATACTTGTAGATGTGTTTTATCACAATTTATTTTCATTTATTACCCAGGGTAACTTTCGAAGGGTGAGCCCAATGTTACAGGATGTACGGGTAACTGTGGGAGGGACAGAATGCTCCGACCCAAAGGCCACTGATGATGCTTTATCTTGTAAAGGGCCAGAGAAACCCAGTCTCGTGGATTCTAATGGAAATGCTGTGGTTCTGGTAAGCACGATACAGTACTATTAAACATACATCTTCACTCGTTTTCATTGAGTTTTTTAAACTTTTTTTCTTCATTTTATGAAACTATAATCACTCTTGTATCTTCATGCCAAATATTGCCCCTGATGGTTGCAAGGTTGCACAGATTACGGCAGATAGAAAATGCATTTCATTCTGTTGCGGCTAGCCATAGACATACCAACCACAGTTTCCGGTTGAAATCAAAGACAGATCCCTACAGTTTCTTTACCCCAGACACCTTATATTGATTTTTTATCTATGTTTGCACAGCTGACTAGATTATAATACCCTCAAGTTTTAACAGTGTTTGTCTACTCTCTGGCTGTAAAGATGTCTCTTTAATCCTTGAAATACTGATCAGTACAACAGGTGATATTGGGGACAAAGTAGATCAAGATCAGACTAGACAGAATGCTCAGTCTCAACTTCTTTGTCTGATACCTAGCCAGGTGTACTGGTTAACCCTTTACCAAACAACTAAATTTTAGACTGGTCCAAATTGAAAGCATTTGCAATCAACAAATCAAATTGGGTTCAAATAATGGAATTTGTCTTTGAAAGGTAGGAAAATATTGTGGGAAAAGGAGAAAATGCTGGTTACCAGCATTTTCTCCTTTTCCCACAATGTTTTCAAAAGTCTTTTCTGTCAGGGTTGCTAAAACTAAGGATTATGTGGTAAAGGGCTAAAGCAAAACAGCCTTCATGATTCTTAATTTTGTCACTACTTTCATACTAAAATGCCAATTGGATTTATTCAGGTTTATAAGGCTGGTCCAAGGATATAGAATGTGAAAGTAGTTGACATTTATGAAAATGAAGCAGCTATACAGAGTACAGAAATTGGTATATAGTTAACTGGTCTATCCCACAGATAGATATAAATGTATAGCTTGTGTTTGTTTAAGGGGACACTTATACTGCCTTGCTATAGAGCTAGCTTTTGTAGCGACATGGTAGGGCATTTGCCTTTGGACCTAGATGTCTTGGGTTCAATCCCAGCCTTGGGAGGCTATTTGTCAGAACTGTTACATTGGTGTCCGACATATAAAAAAAACCCACTTAGTTGAGAGATAGAGTAACAATACTTGAAGGATTTGTGGACAAATCTTTACATGAAGGGAAAGTATTTAGTAAATTAGTCTATCCCACAGATAGATATAAATGTAAAGCATGTGTTTGAGGACATGTATACTACCTTGCAATAGGGCTTGCCTTGGGGCCTAGAGGTCCTGGGTTCAATCCTGCCTTTGAAGGCTATTTGTCAGAACTGTTACACCTATATCTCTACAAACTGTGTTTCAGCTCAAGATAGGTAACATGCAGACAGAAGTAGGATACATCAGTTACTTTGAGAAAACCGAGGAGCAGAAACCAATAGCTGTGGGAATCATTCTCGGTGTGGTGCTACCAATCCTCGCCATCATTATACTGCTGACAATCTGTGTCATTCGACGACATCGCAAACACAAGCCAAGTCAGGATTATATCCCAGACGTGTGGAAGGATACAGAAGTAAAGAAGGACGAGGAAGAAGAGATAGGGATGAATCATGTGTCAGTGAAGGCAGACATGAACGGATCTGTGCCAGATGATAAAGGTAGAGTTCCCCCTTGGTGACCCTTGGAGGGCTGAACTGATCCTTTTAAAAAAAAAGCCAGTGTTTTAACAACTGAAGGAAGATGCCTTTTGAAAGCATTGTGGGAAAAGGATAAGATGCTGTTCTCCTTTTCCAACAAAGTTTTTAATCCTAGCTTTCAACCCTTTTTACTTAACCCTTTCCCAAACAATCCCTGGTTTCTACGACCCTGAGATAGAAGCCTTTTGAAAACATTGTGGGAAAAGGAGAAAATGCTGGTAACCAGCATTTTCTCCTTTTCCCACAATGTTTTCTACCCTGCTGGAAACAAATTTCAATTTTTGAGTTACATTTATTTTGTCATCTGCAAATGCTTTCAATTTGAACCAGTCTAAAATTTCGTTGTTTGGTAAAGAGTTAATGTACATTTAATTTGTTGTCTGCAAATGCCAAAATTTTAGACTAATTTAAATCAAAGGGATTGCAGAATAAATGTAACCCAAATGATGTGAGATGCCTTTGAAAGTTGAAAAACATAGTAAGTTAAAAAGGAAATGATGGTTACCAATATTTCCTTCTTTTCCCTCATTGTTTTCCAAAGCCTTAGAGTTTGATACTTGGTTTAGGCAAACCTTCTTTCAGGCGATTTCTCATCTCACACCTCTGATGCATGTGAGGGAAGTAGTCAGTGGCTTGGAAAGAATGTTGTGTCAGTACTGGTGTGAGAAACCCAGGAAACACATGTACCGACCACAGTGACAAGACCAGAAACGGTGATTAAACACGAATACAAACAAACAAATCTTGTACAGGTATGAAATTTGGTCTTATTGGGAGGGTGATCTTATTTCAAGGTGTCACCTTTCTACATTTTGAATCAAACTTTTACTTTTTGTACACTTTTGTAGGTTTAAGTTATGTGCAAAATATATATATCATACTCAAGGCAACATTCTCCTTTTCCCACTACATGTGACCTAAACTGTTAAAATGGCATTGAACTCCAATATCAATACCATTTCCCACAATGTTTTCTACACTTTCACAGACAAATTCCATCATTCAAGCTACATTTTATTTGTGGTGTACTAATCCAATTGATTTGAATGAGTCTAAAGTTTTGTTATTTGGTAAAGAGTTGACCTTTTCCCAAACAATAGCTTCTGGATTCTTTGAATTGAAAGCATCTGCAGTCAACAATTATGGATCTGATTTAACCCTTTACCACACGGCAAAATTTAAGACCTATCCAAATTGAAAGCATTTGCAGACGACAATTTCTTAGTGGCTCAAATGATGCAACTTTTCTTTGATAGGGTAGAAAACTTTGTGGGAAAAGGAGAAAATGCTGTTTACCAGCATTTTCTCCTTTTCCCACAATGTTTTCAAAAGGTCTCTTCTTCAGGGGCGTTAAAAGGCGTCATTGTGTGGTAAAGCCCAGATGAGTTGACTGAATAGAAAACATTGTATAGAAGGAGAAAATTCTGGTTATAAGTATTTTCTACTTATTCATCTTCATCTAAAGGTCTTTTTCAGAATGGATATTCAGAAATGGGATAATTTGGGAAAGAGTCAAATTAAGGTTTCTTATGTTTCAGATATAGGACCTTATATTGAAGAACTGTTAAGTAAAATAGAGGATGAGGCGGCTAGACAGAATGCAAAAATGTTCATTGTTTCTCGTAAATCACTCGATGTGGGAGATCTTCTTGGTAAAGGTAAAAATCATGTTTATATTATACATACATGTATTTGTGTGAATGGTGTCAAACATTATTTTTGGACATTATACAGAGCTCCAGACAGGGAGTGATTTTGATTTCAAAATTGGAAATATTCATCATTCTCCACTAAACCCTATGTTGCGGGTACTCATTAGAATCGTCTCATTGAGACAATTCTAATGAGTACCCACAACATAGGGTTTTGAAGAAAAATAATAGATTTAGAATACAATCTCTCCCTCTTATCTGAAGCTCTGATAATACATGTAATAGGGCAGCCAGAATATCTGTCCATACTTTTTCTAGATTTTCTTTTACCAGTAGGTTACACAATATTCTTCCCAAGCCATTGGCTGCTTTCAAACAAACATTGAAGAAAAAGTGATCAGGGGTCAGAGGAATTAAAGCCTCTAGTAAAGACTAATATCAGTCTTCGTGAAAAAATTGGCCAAGCTTGGGAGTCTAACCAGGGAATTCCTCGTTTGAAGCCTGTTACATTACAGACTGAGCTACCATGCTTGGCTGTTTATTTTCTTGTATGTGAAAGGGATACCCCCTTTCCACTATGCCGCGATCTACGGCGCTCTGTTCTCTCATACAGAGCGCCGTAGATTGCCTCAGATCACTGCCGGATTGGTGATTATGAGGACACTCCCACTCAGATAACAACCAGATGACTGAGCGCTTCTGCATCTCTAATGGTCGCTATCGGATAACATCGGAGGGTGATGACCGGCATACTGGCGAACATTTTCGCTCTTGAGCAATCCGATAGCGCTCCAGTTACGATGTTTATGTTCAAGTTGCATTTCAATAGCAATTTAAGCGATGAAGTAGCGATGTGACGGCGTTCTGAACAGATCGCTATGGATCTTTGTGCAATGGAGTAGACTGATGGCAATCTTGGCGATCCTTTAAAGATCTGTTAATATTCTTGGCATTCTTGGCGATCATCTACGGCACTCTGTGAGAGTGCTGTAGATCGCGGCCTAGTGGAATGGGGGTAGGAGATATTGAAATTTTTGTCAGAACTTAGAATTGCAGTGTTCCAATTTTATGTTTCTATTTTTTTTCCTCTGCATATTTTAATTCTTCACTATTTTTTGAAGTGTTTAAATGACCGTAAAGAAAAATGCTCTAGAAACGTTTTGGGAAAAGGAGAAAATGCTAGTAACCAGCATTTTATCCTTTTCCTACATTTTTTTTCTAACTTTTTAACTACAAATCCATCATTTAAGAGTCATTTAAATTGTCGGCTGCAATAGCTCTCAGTTTGGACAGGTTTGAAATTTTGTTGTTTGTGAAAGAGGAAAGTGGGCATGACAAAAGCGACCATCCACTAATTTGTTTTCAGAGTTGTATAGAATGTAAACAGGAAGCTTTATCTCTTTACCAGTTGACAAAATCTTAGATCTGTCCAAATTAAAAGCACTTGCAGACCAAAGATAACATGTGGCTAAAATTATGGAGTTTTTCTTTTAACTCTTTACCAAATGAAAAAAAATTTTAGACTTGTCCAATTCGAAAGCATTTGCAGGCCACAGTTCAAACATGGTTAAAATGATGGGATTTGTCTTTGATAGGGTAGAAAATATTGTGGGAAAAGGAGAAAATGCTGGTTACCAGCATTTTTTCCTTTTCTCATGATGTTTTCAAAAGGCTTCTTTCCAATGGATTGTTAAAACTCGGAATTGTGTGGTAAAGGGTGAAAGAGAAGAAAACATTGTCAGAAAAAAAGAAAATGCTGGTTATCAGCATTTTCTCCTATTCCTGCAATGTTTTCAGAAGCCTTCTTTTGCAGGGTCACTTAAACTCGGTATTGTATAGTAAAAGGTTTACCTTGTTGATCTGTGTGTTATATACTCTTTTGTATGTATAATTTTTTACTAATAGAAATTGTCTGGTTGCATTTACAGGTAATTTTGGGGTAACTTATAAGGCGACATATTCCGAGTCTGCTGAAGATAAGACGCAGGATGTGGCTGTTAAAACATTACAAGGTAACATTCTCTGGTCTGCTCACATGAAAAGCTGCAGCATTTTTTATTATACCCCTGCAAAACGAATGTTTTCGGGGGTATACTGGAATCAGCCTGTCTGTCCGTCAGTGTGTCCGTCTGTGTACAAAATACTAGTAATTTTGTGTCGCGAACTCCTCCTACAGTTTTGCTGCTATTGTATTGAAAGTTTGTTGATACATTGATCATATACTGAAGTTATGCAAGACGCAGTTTTCAATCATCTACTCCCTATGATTCAAGGGTAATCTCGCCTTGAACTTACAAAATTTTTTGTTAAATTGCCTGTTTCTGTCAAAGCGCTGGTGGGGGTATTAAGTCACATTCAGTGACAGCTCTAGTTAGCTCCACTGGCCGAAGGCCAGCGGGCTTATGTCATGGCCTGTTGTCCGTCGTGCGTCCGTCCGTCCGTCCGTCCGTCCGTGCGTCCGTCCGTCCGTCCGTGCGTTAACTTTTTTTTAAAACGTCTTCTTCTCTGAAACTACCCATCCAATTTTGATGAAACTTCACAGAAATGATCCTGCCATGGTCCTCTTCAGAATTTCTTGAAAGAATTTAATTCCTTCAAAAACTCTGGTTGCCATGGCAACAAAACTGAAAAATTTTGAAAATCTTTGAAAATCTTCTTGTCTGAAACCGTAAGGCCAAGGGCTACCAAATTTGGCATGTAGCTTTATCTAGTGGACCTCTACCAAGTTTCTTCAATTTATAGCCCTGGGGTCAAAATTGGCCCCGCCCCGGGGGGTCACAAGTTTTACATGGGCTTATTTAGGGAGAACTTTAAAATTCCTCTTCTACCTAGCCATAGGGCCTAGAGCTACCAAATTTGGCATGTAGCTTTATCTAGTGGACCTCTGCCAAGATTGTTCAAATTATAGCCCTGGGGTCAAATTAGGCCCTGCCCGGGGGTAACAAGTTTTACATGGGCTTATATAACAAGTTTTACATGGGCTTATATAGGGAGAACTTTAAAATTCTTCTTTGACCTAGCCATGGGGCCTAGGGCTACCAAATTTTGCATGTGGCTTTATCTAGTGGGCCTCTACCAAGAGTGCCCAAATTATAGCCCTTGGGTCAAATTTGACCCCACCCCGGGGGTCACAAGTTTTACATGGGCTTATTTAGGGAAAACTTTAGAAATCTCCCTGTACCTAGCCGTAAGGCCTAGGGCTACCAAATTTCGCATGTGGCTTTATCTAGTGGGTCTCTACCAAGAGTGCTTAAATTATAGCCCTGGGGTCAAAATTGGCCCTGCCCCGGGGGTCACAAGTTTTACATGGGCTTATGTAGAGAAAACTTAAGAAATCTCCCTGTACTTATTCATAAAGCGTAGGGCTACCAAATTTCGCATGTAGCTATATCTAAAGGCCCTTCACCAAGAGTGCGTAAATTATAGCCCTAGGGGGGAATTTGATTCACCCCGAGGGGTCAGAAGTTTTACATGGGCTTATATAGTGAAATCTTTAGAAATCTTCTTGTTACTAACCATATGAACTAGGGCTACCAATTTTAGTCCTGTTTCAGGGGTCTTATGTTCAAAACCAATTGACCAAGTATTGTAATGTTTGGCATGTAGTGATTTTACGTATTAGCCAGTGGAGCGATACAGGGCCATCATGGCCCTCTTGTTTTTATTTGGGAGGGGAGTAGGTTTGAGCTCAAGGTTTGTCCATTGGCGAGACCTAAATTTCTTGGATATTACTCTCTACCAAATGGCAAATTTAGACTTGATCAAATTGTTGACTTTTGCAGATGACAATTTAGATTTTGTTCAAATGATTCAATTTTATCTTTAACTCTTTACCAAACAACAAAATTTTAGACTGGTCCAAATTGAAAGCATTTGCAGACGATAAATTACTGATAGCCAAAATGACCAGATTTGTTATTGATTGATAGGATAGAAAACATGGTGGGAAAAGGTGAAAATGCTGGTTACCAGCATTTTCTCCCTTTCCCACAATGTTTTCAAAAGCCATCTTCCTCAGGGTCGTTGAAAGTCAGGATAGTGTGGTAAGAGCTTAAAGGAATAGAAAACATCACAGGAAAGGAGAAAATGCTAGTTACCAGCATTTTCTCTTTTCCCCACAATCTTTTCAAAACATATGTTTCTCAGAAACATGGCATTGTTTTGTAAAGGATAAAGAGGTTTGAGGTTTGAGTTTTCCCATTGCAGACCAAAATGTTATATCCATAGGGGAGGCAATGTTTTTCTTACGTTTGAAATTCTAAGGACAGTAGTAAAAAATAACATGTATGTGTGCTGTTTCAATAAACTTTTTTAAAAAGATCAAGACTATACTTTATGCTTTCCGGTAGTTTATATATTCTGGTTACAACCAGTGAAAAATACCGATTTTATTTTCTACCTGTTCCATTGAAGGCAGAAAGAGTAGTTCTTGTTCTTGGGCACTAGTTACCTAGGTAAAATGCGTGTGTTACTCAACCAGATGGAAATATGATGTAATTTACTCTATATTTCTTGTGCTTTACATAATACTGTAATGTGTTGTTATGTGGAGGAGGTACGCCAGAAAATACAGAATTACAGAAAAGAACTGTACTGGATTTTGATGTAAGTTCTCCCAAAAAAGGGTTAGAAGCATGAAATAGATAGAACATTTGGGGTTTATTTTTTTTTTTTTGGTGAAATTTTGAAATTTATTTCATCTCGTGAACACCATTGGTAATATTTTCACTCATGGCTGTGCCACTTATGAAAATATTACCGATGATGTTCACTCGAAATAAATTTTGATCTTTCAATTTAAAAAAAAAAATTTCCTCTGTGTATTACCCAGGCACACAGACAGACAGCGGAAGTGTCGCCCAGTTTCTGGAGGAAGTCACGTCATATAGAGACCTGCAGCACCAGAATGTTGTGAAGATTGTGGGCGTCTGTATAACCATGTCTGATGACCCCATGATTGTGATACCCTATGCCCAAAATGGTGACCTAAAATCCTATGTTAGGGATTCTAATAGGGTAAGTATGGCACATTATGTGTTTATATCTTTACCACAAATCACGGGGGGGTCCTGTGTGGCTCAGAGGTAAAGGTAAACAGGAAAAGTGTGGGACTCGTAACCTGGAGGCCCCAGGTTCAAGTCCCACTGGGTTTCTGTGGGAGTGTCCTTTGGCAAAACACTTCAGAGCCCTAGCCTAGTACTGGTAAAACCCAGGAAATACGTGGATATGCAAGCTGCTGTTGTGATATAACTGAAATAATGTTGAAAGCGGCGTAAAACACCATTCAGTCAATCAAATCACAGGTTTTAATGACCCAAATGGAGAAAGAAAATGTGTTTTTTGATACTCATTTGATTTTTGGGGTCTGTAAATGCTCTCAATTTGTAAAAGTCTAAGATTTGGTTGTCTGGTAAAGAGTTAAGCCTTTTCCACCCAATCTGGACTCTAAGGACCCTGAGGGAGAAGCTTTTCGAAAACATTGTGGGAAAACGAGTAAATGCTGGTAATATCCTCCTCTCTGATGAAATTTCACAAAAATGATCTTGCCATGGCCCTCTTCAAAATTTCCTCACAGAATTTCATTGTGATAAAATCACTAGTTGCCACGAGAAAAAAATATGAAAAAATATTGAAAATCTTTTTGTCCAAAACCATACAGCTTAGGGCTACCAAATTTGGCATGTAGGTTCATCTTAAAGACCTCTACCAAAATTTTTAATTTATAGCCCTGGGAGCAAAATTGGCCCACCACGGGGGAGGGGGGGGGGATCACAAGTTTTGATATGGGCTTTCATAGTGAAAACTTAAAAAACCTTTTGTCCCTAGCTATAAAGCATGTATGGTAACATTCTAAAATGTCATACAATTCTTTCATTTTCTTGCAGAGTCTGACAGTGTTGGAACTACTAGAATTTGGACACCAAGTTTCTGATGGTATGGCTTATCTGGACTACATACATGTTACACATGGGAACTTGGCTCTAAGAAACTGTCTGTAAGTTGATACATTTTATTTATGCTTCCATATGTATCCTGGTAGGCGTAAGGCAAGATTTTTTTGTTCATGCTTTTTTTGTATGATGCGTATATATCCTGGTAGGCAAGCTTATTTGGGAGCTTATATCTGTCTATATATGGAGTGGTTTCTTTGATGGTTTTGTCTTTTGTAGAGTACATACATGTTACACATGGAGATGTAGTTGCAGATGCTATAGATTAAGGTTAGACTGCACATAAAAAGCCTTCTGATCTCACATCCACACTGTCTACCATATAGATATGAGCCATGCTCTGTGAAAAGGGAGCTTAATACATCTGCAAAAATTATCAACCCAGGTCAGCCTGCGCAGTCCGCACAGGCTGCCCTGGGCCGATAGTTTTTTCTATTGGTTGATTTCGTGAATGTCAAAGGACCAGTCCACCTCATGACTCACTTGGTTGTTAGATAAAATTCATTTTGTATTCAGTATTTACTATTTTTAGCTTCACTGAAAATGTTCATTTTGTTTTTTGGGTCTCTATGGTTGAACATTTTCCATGATATTGATAACATATGTTACAGAGTCACTGCTGATAAACAGGTGCAAATAAGCGACTACGGCTTGTACAAAAATCTCTTCAAGAAAGACAGCTATTTCAAAGAAGATGGAAAATTGAAGCCGCTGGTCAAATGGGCCGCTCCAGAAACCATAGAAACAGTAGAGTTCAATTCTAAATCTGATATGGTAAGGATATTTTTGTGATTTTTAGCTGTACTGGCAGAAGGCCAGAGCTTGGTTTCCGTTGTCCGTCCGTCTGTTAGTCTTTTTCTTGTTTACGCAATAAAGTCTGCATTTGTGGTTTGATTTTCGTGAAACTTACACAGTTTGTTTATATCATCAATAGCTTGAGTCCTAGTGATTTGGAAAAATATCCAACAAATAGTAAGCGAAAAGTAGCCATTTAAAGTTGAAAATATGCATTTCTTGTTTAAGTGATTAAGTCTGCATTTTTATTGATTTTCATGAAACTTGCACAGTTGCTTTATGTCATCAATAGCTTGAAGCCTATCAATTTTGAAAAAAATTTCGACCATTAGAAAGGGAAAAGTAGTCGTTTGAAATTAAAAGTATACACGTCTTGTTAATGTGATTAAGTCTGCATATTTTTATTCATTTCTTTGAAACTTGCAGGGATTACTTTATACAGTGAGTACTGAGACCCTGTCAAATTTGGCTTGATTCAAACTAAACTATTGGTTTTGAGAAATTGCACTTCAATTGTTTCAATATTTGTTGAATTCATGTTGCCAACTTACTATGCTGTTGCAGTGGGTTCAAGCCACGTTGCAACCCTACCTTTTTTTTGTCTGTGTGTGTTTGTCTTTTTCCTTTTTTTTTTTTTTTTTCATGGTACGTTAATGATGTATGCCAGCAAACAAGCAAAATCTCTGCCAGTAGAGCGATTTCAGGCCTTCAAGGGCCTCTAGTTTTCTGTTTGTGTCAGGTCTAATCTGCCCATAACAAATTCACATCACATGTCTTGAACTCTTTACCAACTGACAAAATTTTAGCCTTTCCCAAATTGAAAGCATTAATTTTTGTAGACAACAAATTAAATGTTACTCAGACATGAAGTTTGTCTCTCAAAGGATATAAAACTGTGAAAATGAGGAAAGCTAATTTTCATCATATTCTCTTTTTTCTTACAATGTTTTAAGAAACCTTGCTCAAGGTCATCAAAACTCAGGATAGTTTGGTAAAGGGTTAAAAACGTTGTTGTCTTAAATGCTATTTGAAGTTTATTTTGGCTAGAATGTCTTCTAATTTAGTGAAAGTGTAGATCAAAGATCAAGACTTATAATTAAGTGAAAATGTAGATCATAGATCAGACTGCACATTCTACTCTTGATCTACAAAGTCCACTAATCGACTTCGGACATGTTCAATGGCTTTGATTCTGAAAATGCTCTAGGAGCCTCTCAAAAAGTATTTGACATACATTTTGAAGGCAGGCTCACAAGAGAGTTATCAAACTTTCTTTAGCAAGTTAACCTCAGTAGGAATTGAAAACAAATGGAAAAAAAAAAGGAAATTAGACCCTTCTGTATTGAAAGCAGTCACAGAAAACAAATTAACTGTGCTTGAAATGAGAGAAACTGTCTTTGAAAGATTTGAAAACATTGTGGGAAAAGGAGAAAATGCTTACCAGCATTTTCAGCTTTTCCCACCATGTTTTCAGAACTCTTCTTTCTCAGCAACATTAAAACTCAGGATTGCTTGGGAAAGGAATAACTCATTTTGAATAGCCTCTATTTCAGCCCTTAGGCTGCTAAGCATGACTCACTGACCTTTTGCAGACAGTGTAGATCAAGATCAGACTGCACAGAATGTGCAGTCTGATCTTGGATCTACTGTGTCTGGTAACGAGATATTTTCCTCTCAACAATAAGTTTGAAATAGCATAATTTTGGTTTTAACCATCAGCTTGAAAATTTCACTTGATTCAGCAGGATTAGGTAAACTCTTTACCACAACACAAAATTTTGGACCTGACTAAATTGAAAGGATGCGTAGACAACAAATCAAATGTAACTCAAATGATGATTTCTGTCTTTGATAGAGTAGAAAACATTGTGGAAAAAGGAGAAAATGCTGGTTACCAGCATTTTCTCCTTTCTCCACAATGTTTTTAAAAGCCTTTTATTTCAAGTCGTTAAAACTTGCGTTTGTGTGATAAATGGTTAAGGGATGTATTCGAAGTCATTTGCTGCCGACTTTCTGCTGTAAGATATGGTTTCAGAGAAAAGTAGACAGGGAAATATATGTAATTGAAAAGGTTGGGAAAAAAAATATTTCCTCTTTACCAAACGACAAAATTTTACACTTGCCCACATTGAAAGTATTTGCAGACAACAAATAAGATACAGTTCAGATAATGGGATTTTTCCTTAACCCTTTATCACTTAATTTCAAGTTTTAATATTGTTCAGGAAAACTTTTTGAAAACATTGTGGGAACAAAAGAAAATACTGGCAACCAAAATGTTTTCTACCCGTTCAAAGTTAACTCCTATCATTTGGACAACATTAATTTTAGTTTGTCGTCTGCAAAATTAATGCTTTCTATTTTGACAAGTCTAAAATTGTGTTGTCTTGTAAAGGGATGAAAGGATAGAAAACATTGTTGGAAAGGGAGAGCATTTTCTCCTTTTCCATACATCTGTTTTCAAAAGCTTAATTCTTTCAAGTTATTTAAACTCCTGATGATTAGGCAAAGAATTATATCAAAAACTGATTTGTGATACAAGAGCTTTCCAGAGTTTTCCTTTTTCCATGCTACAGTGGTCCTACGGTATAGTGCTTTGGGAAATCCTGACAAGGGGGGTAACTCCGTACCCAGACGTGGAAACTGCTGATCTCCAGGGATATTTAGAGGGCGGTAGCAGGATGAAGAAACCAAGACAGTGCCCTGAGACTATGTAAGTTTGAAGCTTTACATACTTGTACAACTTTATCACATTTGATAAAGATATGTGTGCTAAATGACAAGAGCTGTGGATGCAACATAAGACAACATCCATTTGTTATAATTGTGCAGAGGTGGGAATTTTTGAAAGAGCGAAAATATCATTTATCACTTACAACAACTTCAAGAAACAACCAAACACATTGAACAAGTTTGGCAAAGAATTTGAAACCTGGAGGCGACAGGTTTGAATCTCACTCAAACAACTGGGTGTTTTTGTCGGAGTATCCTTGGGAAAGACACTTAAGAACCCTAACTTAAACACCATTCTTCTAATTGGAATTTTGGTAAAATTGGCATGTTGTTCTTTCACTTGTAACAACAGCTTTTGAGGAAAGCCTAAAGATAGTTGTTAATGACATAGAAAGATCAAAGTGCATGGTTCTAATAAAAGATATATGTAAAACCATCATGTTGTCTGAACTTGTTCACTGGTGCTCTTGTAATAATGTGTTGTTGACCAAAGTAATCTTAACACTTAACTCTGTACTAAAAGACAAAATTTTAGACTGGTCCAAATTGAAAGCATTTGCAGACAAAATAACGTGACTCAAATATTGAAATTTGTTCTGGGAGGGTAGAAAACATTGTGGGAAAAGGAGAAAATGCTGGTTACAGGCATTTTCTCCTTTTCCCAAGATTTTTTCAAAAGGTTTCTTTTTCAGGGTTGTGAAAACCAGGGATTGTTTGGGAAAGGGTTAACTTTGTACTAAACGACAAATTTTAAATCCAATTTGAAAGCGTATGCAGAAGACATATTTGAATGTGGCTTAAATAATTGGTTTTATCTATGAACAGGTAGAAAATATTGTGGGAAAAGGAGAAAATGCTGGTTGGCAGTATTTTCTTCCTTTTTCAAAATGTTTTCAAAATTTTTTATCCTTCAGGGTCCTTCACCCTTTACCAAACCATCCCAAGTTTTGACGACCCTGAAAAAGCAAGCTGTTGAAAACATTGTGGGAAAAGAAGAAAATGCTGGTAACCAGCATTTTCTTCGTTTCTCACAATGTTTTCTATCCTTCCAAAAATAAATTTTAGTTTTTGAGTAACATTTATTTTGTTGACTGCAAATTTCTCAATTTGGACAAGTCTAAAATTCTGTCCTTAGGTAAAATGTTAAAACATAGCCTTATTTGATAAAGGATTATAGCACCTTTCACCAGAACGGGAACCATTAATGTTTTAATTTTTTCCACTTTTCTTTTTAGTTATGAACTGATGCTAAAATGTTGGGCAATTGACCCTGAATCAAGACCAACATTCCCGGAGGTAGCACAGGAAATCCAGACATTTACTTCCTCTGAAACTGAAGAGCAACCATCAGGGGATGTAACTCCATTGAATAGTCAAATAGAGGTAGCTGGAGCAGGGGAAATGCTATAAACTGTAGACCCTAATGTTAACTGCTGAAAGCAGTGAAATAGAAATATAGATTTAGATTTTTGTCAAATTTAGGTCCATGTTTAAACATGTTTTTAGAGTTTGTGATGTGAGCGAAAGGGCATAATAGTTGTCCAATGCATTTCATAATGATAAATGTTAAAACATGAAAAAATACTGGATTTAGTATGTAGTTCAAGTGATGAATGTATGATTATTTGCAGTTCCAAGTTATAAGGTATTGTTTTTTGCTCACAAAAAAATACTTTCATGTTGGCAGTCTCTGAACATGACTGAACTATTGTCCTTCTTATTCTTCAAATATATCTGCAATGTAGTGGTTTCTTGTTTTAACATTTTGTTGGATGTAGGGGAAAATGGGACCAAGGCTTGGCTCTCAAGTTTAAAGGTCACTGTTGCATTCTGCTTCCATGTCCAGACAGAACCCTCTGGTTTAGACTAATATGGGACAATGTCATCATTTTCATGACATTTTTTTTTTAATCTTTCCTGGTAATTTTTTATCATTCTTTTATTTTGGTCTTTTATAGTCATTGCTGGTGCTATTTATGTGCATTTCTTATTTGTATATTTTGACTTTCTTTTTTACTTTTTCAATAAAGTTGTGCATTTTCTTGCCTTTCCTTTAGGTGGTATGCTTATACTATATTAGTTCCAGATCTGACCTCAAAAAGTTCTGATAAACAGTACTTTCTCCTTTTTCTACCCTTTCAAAAACAAACCTAAATATTTTTTAACCATACTCAATCTCTTTGTTGTCTTGTAAAGGGTCATAATTTATAGAACTTTTATGCTGTCAAAGGAGGATATGAACTGTCCCTTTTTTTTTTGAGAGAGTGAGGATTTTTCTTTCAGTTATGTTTTTAGCTTGGCTGTTTTCCAAGAAAATGATCAGTTATTTTCATAGTCCTGATATTGCTGTCTGTGTTGTTGTTGTCGTTGTTGTTTCGTGCCAAATCTTTGACATTTTGTAATATCTCTTTTATTATGGAAGATATTTACTTCAAACTTTGACAAGTTGTTACCTATCCAAAGGGGAACACATACAGCAGTAGCAGGTAACTATCGAATTATTTTTGACACAGTTATGCCCTTTTTTTTAACTTAGAATTTTCACTGAAATTCAAGCACTTGCAGCCAAGCATTGGCACCCTTATGCAATGTTCTTGTTTTGTCTTGGGTTTGTGCCTCGATTTTATTATTTTTACATTATACAAATTCAATGCAGTGAGATTATACATGCATGTTAACCCTTTACAACACAATCCCGACTTTTAACGACCCTGAGAAAGACGCCTTTGAAAACATTGTGGGAAAAGGAGAAAATGCTGGTAACCAGCATTTTCTCCTTTTCCCACAATGTTTTCTGCCCTATCAATTACAAATTTCATCATTTGTGCCACTTTTAAGTTTTTGTCTGCAAATGCTTTCGTTTTGGACTGGTCTACAATTTTGTCACTTGGTAAAGGGTTAAACGCTTTATCAGACAACATTAACTAAGTTTGGTCTGTATGGAAAGCATCAGGAAGTGACAGATCAAATATGGCTGAAGAGATCTTTCTTGGATAGATTGGGTAAAAAATATGGCAAAAGGAGAAAATGCTGGTTACCAGCATTTTGCCATTTTTTAACTCTGTTTCCCAAAACCTCTTTCCACAGGGTTGTTAAAACACTGGATTATTTGGTAACACTTAAACTCTTTACTTCACAATCCCAAGTTTGAACGACACTGAGAATAAAAAGTTTTGAAAAGATTCAGGGAAATGGAAAAACGCTGGTAACCAACAATATCTCCTTTTCCCATAATGTTTTCTAACCTTTTTAAGATGAATCCCATCATTTGAGTGACATTAAATTTGTCCTTAAGAAGTGCTTTCAATTTTTACATGTCTAAAACTTTGTTGTCAGGTAAAGAGTTTACCACCCTTTACCACACAATCCCAAGTTTTAACGACAGTGAGAAAGAGGCCTTTTGAAAACATTGTTAGAAAAGGAGAAAATGTTGGTAACTACCATTTTCTTCTTTTCCTTTAATGTTTTCTACCATATCAGAAAACTTAATGCATCTTTGTGATTCACGCCAAGCAAGTCATCACATAATTGTGTGTCCATAAAATTCATTTCGTTTAACATTCAACTGATTTATTGGGTAAAATGATCCTTGGACATGCAGACTTACATGGGTCTATACTTTTTGCAGATGCATTAACCCTTTACCATACAATCCCAAGTTTTTTTTTATGACCCTGTGGAAGAAGGCTTTTGAAAGTTTTTTGGGAAAAAGAGAAAATGCTGGTAACCAGCATATTTTCCATGTCTCAAAATTTTTTTATCATCCTTTCAACAACAAATTCCAATGTTTTGAGCCACAATTAATCTGTCATCACAAATGCTTTTAATTTGGATTAGTTTAAAATGTTGTTGTTGAGTAAAGGGTTTATGAAACACAAAAAATTTCTAGACTAGTCCAATTTGAAAGCATTTGCAGACAACAACAACCAAACAAAAAATAAGACTGAAAAATTAAAATTTGTTTTGAGAAGGGTAGAAAACATTGTGGGAAAAGGAGAAAATTGCTGGTTACTAGCATTTTCTCCTTTTCCCACAATGTTTTCAAAGGCCTTTTTCACAGGATTGTTAAATAAATATGACTGAAAAATTGATATTTGTTTTGGGAGAGGGGTAGAAAACATTGTGGAAAAAGGAGAAAATGCTGGTTACCAGCATTTTCTCCTTTTCCCACAATGGTTTTAAAAGGCTTCTTTCTGAGGGTTGTTAAAAGTCAGGATTGTGTAGTAAAGGAAATAATATTTTTGTTTAGTAAAAAGTTACACCCACTTTTCACAGCACATGGTTCATTTGTATCCACCAGTATTTTTGTTCACTCTATATGTACAAGTATTGGAAGTGTGATCTTCGATGGACAGAAGTTAGTGACTCTGTTTATAAGTTGTAGTGTATTTTACACGTCATTATAAGTAATTAGCAAACATTTCACATCAACATCCCTTTTATCTCTTCATTTTCTCAATTATCAGGATGATGATATTCATATTGATGGTTACATAGTAACTGTACCATAGGAACGTAATCTAAAAAATGCTTAACTAAACACACCTGTGTTTGAATGAACCTTATATGAAAGGCTTTTGAAATTTTTGTGGGAAAAAGAAAAACTTGCATTTTGTCCTTTTTCCCAAAATGTTTTTTAACCCTTTTTAACCCTGTACCAAACAGTCCCGACTTTTAATGATCCTGTTGGAGAAGGCTTTTGAAAACATTGTTGGAAAAGGAGAAAATGCTGGTAACCAGCATTTTTTCCTTTTCCCAAAATGTTTTCTACCCTTTCACAAGCAAACCCTAAAAATTGAGCCACATTTAATAATTATGTCGTGCGCAAAATTGTTTCAAAGTGGGAGAGTCTAAAATTTTGTTATCTGGTTAACAGTTATTACAACATTATTAAACTCTTTTCTAAACGACAAAATTTTGGACTCTCCCAAACTCAAAGCATTTGCAGACAACAAATTAAGGTGGCCCAGTTGGCGAAATTTGTCCTTGATAAAGTAGAAAACATTGTGAGACAATCAGAAGTTGTGTAACTTTCTCAATCTCAAATAATACTTAGAATGAAATTAATATTGGTTGGTGAATACAAACTGCTATGCCCTTACTTATTTATCAGACGACAAACTTTAAGATTTGTCCACACTGAGAGCATTTGCAGACAACATATAAGCAGTGGCTGTAACAATGAAACTTGTCTGTCAAAGGGTGAAAAACATTGTGGGAAAAGGATAAAATAATGCTTACCAGCATTTTCTCCTTTCCCCACTATGTTTTCAAAAACTTTCATCAGGTTATTTAACTCTTTACCACACAATCAGGGTTCCCGCTGGGCTTCGCATTTGGCGCCATTTGCGATAGATTTTTAAATGTGGCACCAAAAAATGCCGATTGGCGAAAATGACTGGCGCCGGTATTTTTTCATATCGGGATGCCGAACATTTTAAAACTGGCCCCCTTCACTGCAATGCATGGATGCATGACCACCAACCCATCGATAAAAGTGAAATAAATCAGCTGGAATAAACAACGGCATCGAAGTAATCAAACTTCACAAATCGATGTCATTTACACCTGTCTATCCGAATATACATACACTTTCAATAACATAAACATCCAGCTAGAAAAAAGATTGTAAATTTATTTTGGAAAACTGTCCGAAAGTGAAAGCATCGAAGACCAGTGGCCTATATCAATCGTGAATGTTACTAAATGTCCAAATGAATCATGATCGCAGGTAAAATACAGCGGGTTTCAAAAATGGCGACGGTGTCGCCGTCGGCGCTGACTAAAACCCGGACCGTAATGTTATCGTCGTCCTCGGCATTTTCTGTCGTTCTTCCTCCGTTAATCGCCCACCTTTTCGGAAAACTTGTTTGGTTTTTTTAATATTTTAACTTTTTTATACTGTTACAGATAAAAAAAAAAGAAGTCCCCACAGAAGCAATTTCTTTCTAAGGGAGAAATTTCTCCTTTTTTTTAACATTTTTTTACATATTGACTTTGTTGTTTGGTTTGTACAATTTAAACTTCTATATGTTTCAAAAAGTGTTTCTTTAAAACTTTGTTACAAAAGTAGAAATTGCTCTCAATGACCTATTTCTGCTTTTGTCACAGTGGTTTTACAAACATTAAAGATAGATCTACTTAAACTTAATAGATGTTTTTTCCATTGTTCACAAAAATTTTTTTTTAACTATGTAAAAGACATAGATATGAGTTATGAAATCTGATGAAAACAAATGTTTTCTTGTTTGTTTTTTTATTGACACAACCACACGATGAAAATTTATAGACCAATTCTTGATTATGCCTGACCTTCGGTACTTTCATTTTAAAATTGGCACCAACTGGCTCTAATTATTTCAATTTGGCGCAAACTTTTCTCATTTGGCGAAAGTGATGGCGCAAGAAAAAAAGAAGCCAGAGGGAACCCTGACAATCCCAAGTTTTAACAGACCTAAGAAAAAGAGTCTTTTGAAAACACTGTAGGAAAAGGAGAAAATGCTGGTAACCAGCATTTTCTCCTTTTCCCACAATGTTTTCTATCCTATTAAATACAAATTCCATTACTTGAGCTACATATAAATTGTCATCTGCAAATGCTTTCAATTTGGACTGGTCTAAAATTTTGTTGTTTGGTATAGAGTTAACTCTTTACCAAACAACAAAATGTTAGACTAGACCAAATTGAAAGTATTTGCAGATGATACTGATAATTTAAAAGTGGGATGATTGAACTTACCTGTGTTGGAGAAAAACATTGTGGAAAAGAAGAAAATGCTGAATTTTCCTAGGTGTTTTGAAAAGCTTTCTTCAGGGTCAGTAAAGTATTGGATCATTTAGGAAGGGTTTAGACTGATGGCTTGTACTTTATGAATGGTGCGTATTATACATGTATACATACAAGTGTTTTTGTATTTTATTGTATTTTGATGTATTTTATTGTATGTAAGTATTTTACAGTAAACTGACAGCTTCATCAAAGTCATGTCTATTTTTTCTGTTGATGGCCGCTTTTTATGACAAAGATCCAATTATCTTTACACCTCCATAGCATGGTGATTGCTCCTTTTACCAGATTGTGGGAAAAAACATTTCCCACAATGTTATCTATCCTATTAAAAACAGAAATCATCGTTTGAACTACATTTATTTTGATGTTTGCAAATGGTGTCAATTTGGTTGAGTCCACAATTTTGTTGTTTGGTATAGAGTTGACAGATGATGACAAAACCATAAAGAAAATGTAAAGGTTTGTTGCTAAACCTTGCTCTACTTCCTGTCTTGTTGATCTTTTATCATATGATTCCTTTATCACACTATCCCACAATCAAACAATCCATAAGGAAGACAGCTTTTTGAAAACATGTTGGTAACCAGCATTTTCTCACAATGATTTCATCTCTTTTAATAACAAAAATCCATAATTTGATCCACATTTAAATTGTTGTATGCAAATGCTTTCGATGTGGACTAGTCTAGAGTTTTGTGGACTGGTAGAGTTAATATGCCAGTAAATTTCTACCTACCCTACCCGGGTCTGTATTCGTTTTACAATTAAGTACTAGCCAAACCAAAACAGCAGTTCTACTTCGTTTATTATTTTCATAAATTTCACCAATTCCTTCACAAAAAACATTTACACAACTATACAAAGTAATTGACAACCTAATATTCTGGGATACCAGCATCTATAATCTGTCACATGTTAACTGTTTACCACAAAGTCTGGAGTTTTGACCATGAGGAAAATGGCTGATGAAAACATTGTTTGTATAGGACAGAATACTTGTAACAAGTATTTTCTCTTTTTCCCACAGTGTTGGAGACAAATCCCATTTTTTTCAGCCATATTTAACTCTATCAAATGACAAATTTTGAGACTAGTCCAAACTGAAAGCATTTGCAGTCGAAAAACATAAATGTGAATAAAAAATTCAACTTCTTTTTTCAGAAGGATAGAAAACAATTTGGGATAAGGAGAAAATGCTGGTTACCAGCATTTTCTCCTTTTTCCACAATGTTTTTTAAAGCTTTTTTCCTCAGGGTTGTTGAAAGTCGCGATTGCGTGGTAAAGGGTTAAGGTGCCATCTGCATATGCTTTCAATTTGGAGGAGTCTAAAATTTTGTCATTTGGTAAAGATTTAATATAACCACATGTCTTCCTCAACAGATTTCAAACTTTCTAAAGCTTTACTTCTGTTAGACTGAGTGATGGAATCTTTCTTAACATAGCTGGGCCCAGCCACTGACTTGTTTACCGCTCTTTGGTACAATTGGGTCCTCTCATTTGAGCTTTTCTTGCTCTGCAGGGAAACAGAGTCCTCATCATAACTTCCTGTCTCTCCAGGAAGTTTCCAGGAATTTCCCCCTCCTGGTCTTGATTGAACAGCTTCCAGAAGCCAGTATGTGTTCATCTCACCTTTACCCTAAAATAACAGAATTGGTTCTTGTATTTTTATTATATACCCGTAAACTTTCCAACTCAATTACGTGTACATGTATTGCTTCTGGCTGCATCAGAAAATTTTTATATCGCACTCAACCTTCAGTCTGTTGAGATACCCATCTTCCTGTGCAGCTCAAAGCAAGTATAAGCCCTATGAAAGTTATTAAATGTAGCTAAAAGGATGATTTGTGTCTGTTATAGAATAAAAAACATTATGGGAAAAGAAAAAAATGCTGGTTACCAGTTTTCAAAACCCTTCTTCTTCAGGGTCTTTAAAACTCGGGATTGTGTGGTAAAGAGTTAAAGGAGACAAAAATGATATTTTGCTCCTGTACCAAACAATCTCAATTCATGACCTTGAGGAAGAAGCCTATAAAAACATTGTTGAAAAAAGGAGAAAATTTTGGTAACCAATTTTTTTCCCCCCTTTTTTCCCATGATTTCTATCCTATTATAGATGAAAACCCGAAAAGACTTACCTTAACATTTATGCTTCCCCGTGTTTGCATGGTGAATGATCCATTTTTCTTCAACACTCTGTAGGTGGATTCACTGACATGGATCTTGTTGGCTTAAACAAAATGAAAAATGAAAAATTCTAACCTTTACCTTTTATCACACGATCCCGACTTTTATCGACACTGAAAGAGAAGGCTTTTGGAAACATTATGGGAAAAGGAGAAAATGCTGGTAACCAGCATTTTCTCCTTTTCCCACAATGTTTTCTAACCCTTCAGAATTGAATCATTTGAGCCACATTTAATTTTTCGTCTGCAAATGCTTTGAATTTTGACTAGTCTTACGGTAAGTATTGTCGTCTGTTAAAGAGTTAATTCCAACTAATTGTAAATCCTTTTCCTATATTATTTACAGTCAAATTACATGTATGTTATATACTGACGAAATGTCTTAAAAACTTAAGCCCCTTTTAGTAATTATGCATGTTGCCGACAGTAAGTTACTCACAATTTTTTTTCTTATTTGAAATGCTGTGACCGAACATGGAATTACGAACATATACTACTCAAAATTTGATAAGGATTGCTTTTTATTTCTTAAATATCTCTTTAATGGTAAAACCAAGATAAGTGATTTTTTTTCATACATGTAGATTATTCTAATGGCATACCTGACCTGTCCAGTAGATATTGATTTTTCACCTGTACCTGGCTTGATATCCACGGGAAAAGTGATACCCATGAAAAAAAGAGTGCGCCATTGGCATGTACCTTCATGTACACATCCGTTATATTCAAACTTTGCTTGTGCATGGTAACGTTTATTTCAAAGCTAGCATTGGGTATGGCTTATGTATGAATAAGACAGCGTCTTGACGTCGAAGAGATGAATAGGGGGATAGGGATGCTTGAGGCTGGGAGTTCCCAACGGCATGTAGCAGGTGTCCTTGGGGTGTCCCATAGCACTGTTACAAGGATGTGGGAACGGTTTCGAACTCACGGAAATGTCAGGCATAGGCATGGTGGTGGTCGTGAGAGGGTCACAACTCAGCGTTGTCGTCCAAGCCCGACGTCCGCGCTTTGTTACGGCTACCGCCCTGCAAAATGACTTGCAGAATGCCACTGGCGTAAGAATTTCTATGCAAACAATCAGAAACCGTCTTCATAGATCTCGCATGAAGGCCAGATGACCAGCAATCCGCATTCTGTTGACGCGAAACCACATCCAGGCACATCTCCAATGGGCGCGCACTCACGTCAGATGGACGTTGAATGACTGGACCCCAGTACTGTTCACTGACGAATCCAGATTTTGTGTGGACTTCACTGATAGACGAGTCCGGGTATGGAGATCGTCCAATGAGCGTTTCGCACCTGTATGCGCTGCTAACCATGACCATTTTGGCTGGGGCTCAGTCATGGTGTGGGCGGGTATTAGCATGCAGGGAAAAACGGACCTGTATATCGTTCAAAACGGCACATTGACGGCTGCACGATACATCAATGAGATCTGTATGTTCACCCATACTCGGGTGCTATAGGTCCTGATATCATTTTGATGGACGACAATGTCCGTCCACACAGGGCACGGGTCACCAACAATACCTGCAGACAGCAACTATAGAGAGAATGGACAGGCCAGCAAGGTCCCCAGACCTTAATCCAATTGAACATGCCTGGGACATGCTGCAGACTGCAATATCTGCCTGCACAGTCCAGCCAACCACGGTTCCAGAGCTCCAACAGGCACTACTGGACGAGTGGGCTCGAATCCCACAACAAAGCATTCAAAGGCTTATTAGCAGTATGAGAAGGTGATGCCGAGTAGTAATCCAATCAAATGGCCACCACACGCGATACTAAAGCGAAATTCAGGCACCCTACTTGATTTTTCCAAAAAACCTCATTTGATTACCTTTCCGTGTTATCCCGAATTATTGCCCCTACCAAGTTTCAACCGCTGTTCTGCTTCAACAGTTTGTCGGTTCATTCCTTTTTTTGGCACAAAGGTGATGTCAAATGAACAAATTTTCAGAATCACAGCAAATATTTTAACGTTTCAACCTTATGTAAGGAATAAAAACAATCTTATAAGTGATCCTTATCAAATTTTGAGTAGTATATTTGCATTATTTTTACTTCCCGATTTCTCATAAATATGACATTATTTTAAGTAATTTTTCTGGTAACTTTGCCGATTTAATTCGAATTGATATGACAGTTGGGGAAAAAAGTTGGGATAATTAACCTAGAGCGAAATATCAGATAGAATAAAACTGAAATAAACGCTCTTTCTCTTTGTATTCGACGCCATTTTCTGATTTGTTTGTCAGGCTTGACAACCGAAATACTGCGTTACTAAGGGGGGCGTGCCAAACTCACGTTTACAGAAAGGTCAATTATGATGGTCAATTCATTCAAGCCACATGATGGGTTATGAATCAGAATATCAAACAAAAAAGAACCACTGTTCTAGGGTTAAAGGAGGTCATGTGATGTTATACTAAAATGCATGATCCTTACGTTGACTGTATGATTTCATCCTCGAAGCGATGTTTACTGTGTCACCAAACAAGCAATAACGTAACATTACGTTACCCACAATTCCTGCCGACACGGAGCCTGAAAACAAAATATGATGTTGACATTTGAGAATCAACCCTTAACTATTTACCAGACGACAGAATTTTTGACTCCACCAAATTGAAAGCATTTGCATATGGCAAATTAGATTTAGCTCAAATAATGATTTGTGTTTGAGCTAGGGTAGAAAACATTGTGGGAAAAGGAGAAAATGCTGGTAACCAGCATTTTCTTCTTTCCCACAATGTTTTTAAAAGGCTTCTGTCTCAGAGTCGTTTAAACTCGGGATTGTGTGGTAAAGGGTTAAGGTACCTTTTACAATTATAGTTGCCTTTGCAGCTAGTGTAGATCAAGATCAGACTGCATAAAACATGTAGTCTGATCTTTCATCTATACTGTGCTGAGAAGTTCTGGACAAAGCATCTTTGAAATTGTAAATATTTGGGTCTTATTTCTAGAATGAAAATGTCTGTTGAGTTTATTGGGCACTAAGTGCTTTAATGGTTGATAAACTTGAAATATTCGCCAGTGGGGTCAAATTGCTTTCTTTTTGGCAATTCTTCTTCTTTCTAATCTCATTACTACTGCAGATGACTTCTTCCTTAACCCTTTGCCAAATAACAAAATTATAAATATGTCTAAATTAAAAGCATTTGCAAACAACATCACAAAAGTGTCTGAAAAATTCGAATTCATTTCAGGAAGGGTAGAAAATATTGTAGGAAAAGGAGAAAATGCTTTCTTTCCCAGGGTGTTAAAAGTCGGGCCTGTGTGGTAAAGGGTTAAAGCTGAAAATTTTTAAAAACATTGTGAAAAAAAGAGAAAGCTGACTGTCAGGATACATTTTTTTTGTTACCATATAATTTTTATCTGTATTCATGTTTATCCACCCAATGTAACACACAACAGCCTGGTTACCAATCCAGGCACTAATAATAATGGACATTGCTTCACTTTCACAGACAGAAATACACTGCAACCGCAGCACTATTCAACGGTGTCACGCCCATTATGCAAAATATGCATGTGCGTATAGAAAAATCTCCTACCAAAGTCGTAAATCATTTATATGCTTGATTTTTTTTCTATATCCTGCAAGCCTTTTCAAACTTAATATAGATGAGTTAAATCGCAGGCCTTTGAAGCTCTTTTGGTCTATCACATAACACTAAAATTTTCCTTGTTTGATAGTTGTCATAACCCCACCTTTGCCACCAAAATGTAACGTGCAATGACCCAGTCAACTATTCAGGCACTAATCATAACGCATGTTGCTTAACATTCACAGAAAGAATAACATTAAACTATATGTCACTGTAAAAGCCAGCTCAACAACAAGGCAGGTTTGAGAGCCTATATGCGTATCTAATCTCTCTTTGTGACATTACTTTCTCCTTGGAGAAGTCTTGACACCAATACAAACACTAGTGTACATATAAACCAGGGGAAAATAAGAGGGTAAGACAACTCCAGTCTTGCGTTTGTCATAATCCAACCTCTGCCACCGAATGTAACGTGCAACAGCCTTGTTTCCCATCCAGGCACTAATTACAATGAACATTACTTAAGAGAAAATTACAACAAACTACAACTCTGTAAAAGCTAGCTGTATATGAGACATACTCTAGGAAAAGGGGGCTTAATGCATCTCCAGATGCATGATACCAAGCAAGTCATCACATGGTTATGGATCCACAAAGTCCATTTTGTCTAATGACACACTGAATCATGAGGTACACTGGTCCTTTGACATGCAGAAAATTTACCAAAAACAAAAAGTTTTGGCCAAGGTCAGCCTGCGCAGGCTGACCTGGGTTGATACTTTTTGCAAATGCATTAAGCCCCCTTTTCACAGAGATGGCTCAAATAGTTTGATACCTGTGCATACACCAATTTGAAGCTGGAGAGCTTTGTTCATTCCAACCTTGAAGAAATTTCTCTTCATCATATCAACTATTTCTAGACTGAGATATCCGATTTCTGAGGCATGTCGATTTCCATTTGGTAGCGGAACACCTGAAAATGAAAAGAGAATGCACAATAACTCCTTACAAAACGACAAAATTTCAGACTTGTCCAAATTAAAGGAATCTGCAGACTACAAAATTAAATGCTACCCAAAGCACGGAATTGTTCTTTCATAGGGTAGAAAACATTGTGGGAAAAGAAGAAACTGCTGGTTACTGGTAGGTGAGCTAACAAATACTGGTTAGGAAGATGAAAAGTCATTTTTCATTTACTGTGGATGAATATTATAGTGTAACACTTTGACCAATCAAATCTGAAACCAAGTTGAAAGCAGTGCACTTGTGGGTTACATCATCATACCATATTTGGAACTATATTGGACATTGTGTAGATACAGATTTTTTTCTGTCATATCCTATTTATCTGCATGCAATGCATGTATCTGAGCTTGATGCCAGGCAAGTCATTACATGATTATGGATCCAAAATAGCCACTTATTTCAACATCATTAGGTAGACTGGTCCTTTGACATACAGAAAATTGACCAATAGCGAAAAATTTCGGCCCAGGTCAGCCTGCGCGGACTGCGCAGGCTGACCTGGGTCAATACTTTTTGCAGATGCATTAAGCCCCCTTTTCACTGAGCACAGCTCATACATATGTGATAAATTATGTGACCAATCGTGATTACACCAACAAGTATATCTTGATTATATGGGGTTCTGTGTAGCTCTTGGTTATTTGGGTACTGCGTAGCTCAGTGTTGGACTAGTGACCTGGAGGCCCTAGGTTCAAGCTGCACTGGATCCACCAGGTCCTTCATGGGAATGTCCTTGGGTAAAACATGAATTATGTGAGCTGTTGCCATGATATGAATAAAATAATGTTGAAAGCAGCGTAAAACACCATACAATCAACAATCATATCTTGATTATCTCATTACCCTTGCAGATGACACTCTTTTGTCTGGAGCATTGTGGGTAAAAGTAGAGTTTGCTAACAACAAGCAATATTCTTTTACTGCTATCTTTAAACATTACTAAAACTATCCTATTTTGTATGGACCCTCAGTATAAAAGCTTTTAAAAACACCCTTGGAAAAAGGGAAAAAATGTTGGTATACTTTTCCCAAAGTATTTTCTGAAGGGTAAATTGCATCATTTAACTCTACCACACAATCCTGAGTTTTAACGACCCTGAAAGAGAAGGTTTTTGAAAACTTTGTAGGAAAAGGAGAAAAACCTGGTAACCAGCATTTTCTCCTATTCCTACAATGTTTTCTGTCCTATCAAAGGCAAATTTTGCCATTTGAGCAGAATTTAATCTGTCCTCTGCAAACCCTTTCAATTTGGACCAGTCTGAAATTTTGTCGTTTGGTAAAGAGTTAAGCCACACACAATTCGTCATCTCTATATACTTTCAGTTTGGCCGCGTCTAAGTTTTTGTTGCACGTTAAAGAAATAATAGTAATTTTATGATATAACAGCAAAGGATGTTTTTCCTGTTGATTATTTTTAAAAATATTTTCAAAATTTGTTTAAGAAAGAAATCAATACTTTTTAAATTCTTTCAGAGTAGACATACCTGAAACAACCATGTATGTATCGTTAATAGTCTCCACCTTGTAGACATCGTACTTGTCAATTTTACTGTCAATCGCTGTGTACAGCCGGTTCAGCAAATCCACTACTTCCAATGGAGTTAGCTCTATCGTCATTTGGGTAAAACTAACAAGACTTGAGAACATGATTGTCGCAGATTTAAAGAACTCTGAATCCACTTTGGCATTCATTTTGAGTCGGTCAGCTACGGTTTTGGGGAGCATCTGGTAGAGTAGGTTGTCGGTTTTGTCTTTTTCCTTGTTCAGCTCATTGGACGCCTTAGCCAGAACTTTAGAGTAGTTTTGGATATTACTTGTAAGGGACTCAGAAAAATACATGATCACTGGGCAGGCCAGGATGACAACAGCCGATGTTATGGCATAGACAATGATGTTTATGAATACAGATGACAGAGTTTGATCAATGGAATTGTTGATTTTTGTAGCAACTGACTCCTGTACACCATAGATATACTCTACCCTCAATGTGATGTTGTCGTAATAGAGTTGGGCTTTCACAAGGGATAAATATTGACCCGACATGTTACTGTACTTGATAACATCCCGAAATGCTCTAACAGATGTTGTTATACTGCTCTGAGTTTCAGAAATTTCAAAAAGTGGGTCAACAAGATTGGAGTAATATGTTGAAACACGGTAATTGTAGTTAAAGCGGTGTATTCGGTTGAAGTAGTAATCGTAATATGACGTATCAGGAAAGTTGCCCTGTGCAAAGAAAACAGCACCATAAGCCCTCTCAGCGCCAGAATCTAGTAAACACCTCACAATTTTCTGGAAAACAACCAATGATTTCCAGATGGTTCCAAATCCGCTTTCTTTAATATTTTTCAACATCCAGTCAATCATGAATTCTACAATGTCTCCATAGAACACAATTTCATCAAACACCAAGGAGGTGTCTGGATCCAATTGCGCTCGATGTAAATTAATATATGACACCAACTTTTTCTTTGATCGGAATTCGGGGACAGGATGTGCAGCAAATTCTTCCGGCCAGACCCACATGTCTGTAAAGGCCTGATCAGTTTCATCATAGCCGTTTAACAAGAATCTTTTGGTGCCAGGTCCGAGCCTGCTGATGTACAGTATGCTGAGATCCCGCTCCTTTTGGATAGTATTGATAAGTCTCCCCAAGTAAACTCCTCTCATCATTGTCTCTTGAGCCTGGATAAAAAAAACCTTGTTGTCTGTTTATTTGTTGTTTGGCTCTTTACAACACAATCCCAATGTTAACCCTTTACCGCACAACAAAATTTTACACTGCTCAAAATTGAAAGCATTTGCAGACGACAAATTAGATGTGGCTCACACAGTGGGATTTGTCTCGAATAGGGTAGAAAACATTGTGGGAAAAGGAGAAAATGCTGGTTTGACAAATTAGAGGGGTCTCATATGGTGGGATCTGTCTCTGATAAGGTAGAAAACATTGTGGAAAACGGAGAAAATGCTGGTTGCCAGCATTTTCTCCTTTTCCCACAATGTTTTCAAAAAGTGTTATCCTCAGGGTCATTAAAACTTGGGATTTTGTGGTTAAGGGTTAAACGACCCTGAAGGAGAATGCTTTTGAAAACATTTTAGAAAAAGACAAAAAGGCTGGTAAACAGCAGCTTCTCCTTTTCCCACAATGTTTTCTCCCATTTTAAAGATGGGATTCATCTTTTGAACTACATGTAATTTGTAGTCCTCAAACCATTTCCATTACGATAAGTCTAAACATTTTGTTGTGTAGTAAAGAGCTAACCCTTTGCCAAACAACCCCAAGTTTTAATGATCCTGAAGGACAGGCCTTTCGAAAACATTGTGGGAAAAGGAGAAAATGCATTTTCTTCATTTCTTCATTTTCCTCATTTCCCACAATGTTTTCTATCCTTTCATTGACAATTCTCAAAATCTTAAACATATTACATTTGTCGTGTGCACATGCTTTAATTTGGAAGAGTCTAAAATTTTTTCATTTAGGAGAGGGTTATCTCTATCACATAAGAAATTATGAGATATTGATTGATTGATTGTATGGTGTTTCACACCGTTTTAAACATTATTTCAGTTATATCGCGGTGGCCATTGCACCTATCCATGCTTTCCTGGAGTCTCTTTTACCAGTACTCAGCACAATTTTCTTTCCAAGCCACTGGCTGCTTTCCCATATAACCATCTTTGAGACAATGGTCAGCGGTGGTAGAGGAATGAGTCCTGTCGCAATGACTATCATCAGTCCTCGGAAAGAAATTGGCTGAGCCAGGAATTGAACCCACGACCCCCTGTTCTCAAATCCTGCACGCTACTGACTGAGCTACCGGGGCTCATCTTGCATATATGGTGTTTAATGCTGTTAGCAACATTATTTCAGTTATGTCGTCTTGGCCAGTGCACTTATTCATGCTTTCCTGGAGTTTCTTTTGCCAGTACTTTGCACAATATTCTTTCGAAGCCACTGGCTGCCTTCCCACATAAACATCGTTGAAACAATGATCAGTGGTGAGAGAAAAATGAATCCTGTCACAAGTCTATCTTCAATCCTTGGAAATAAATTAGCTGGATATAAATCAGTGCCCCCCCCCCTCCCCCCGGTTTCAAGTCTTGTATACTACGTCTACCAGTGGACAAGCACCTTTGAATGGCAGCAATGTGTGTACCACCCAATTTCAGTACAGACAAATATTAACCCATTACCACACAATCCCGACTTTTAATGACCCTGATAGAGACAGTTTTTGAAGACATTGTGGGAAAAACAGTCCAGTCCAAAAAAAAAATGTTGTTTGGTAAAAAGTTAATGGGGAAATACTCAGAGATTGTTTTCAGTATTTCACATTACTTAGCTCTCCTTGATTTTTGTTGGCCACCAGTGAATACAGTGTGCCTGATATGAAGGACAATGATTGAGATTGAAAACATTGTTTGAAAAGGAGAAAATGCTGGAAAACAGTATTTTCTCCTTTTTTTCCAAGATGTTTTCTACCCAATCAAAGACAAATTCCATCAATGGAAACAGATGTAACTGATTGTCTAGAACTGCTCTTAATTTAGGCAAGTCCAAAATTTTGTCATATGGTAAATAGAGGATAGAGGATATTTATATTTTTCGGTGAAAAACTGAAATTTATTTTATTGAGAGGACATCATTGGTAATATTTTCATGATTGGCTGCTCCATTCATGAAAATGTTACCGATGATGTTCACTTGATGAAATAAATTTTGATCTTTCATCGAAAAAAACAAATATTCTATTTATTTCATCCTTCTAACCCTTTTTTGGGGGGACTTACATCAAAATCCAGTACAGGTCTTTTTGGTAATTTCACGTGGCGAACACCCAAAGCATAACAACACATTACAATATTACACAAAGCCCGAGAAATGTAGGGTAAATTACTTAATATTTCCATCTGGTTGAGTGGCATGCACATTTTACCTAGGTAACTAAAGTGCGGGAACTACTGTTTCTGCCTTCGATTGAAGAGTTAGAAAATAAAACCGGTATTTTTCACTGGTCATAACCATGAAATATCGAAAAATATTCCACCATTATTTCTCAATAACTACCGGAAAGCATGAAATAAAATACCATAATGGCAGAAACTATACAACTGTTATTGCTATACATACATCACTCAGTTCTGCTTGCTCTTTAACGTTTGCCACCAGTGAATACAGGGTGAAAGACCAGCCCCCTATAATAGGGACAAAGATTAAAAGCAGGAATTTGGCAAGATGAATCCATTTCCCAGTTGTACTGAGGTAGTCTACCTTCCAGAAACGACCTTTAGTGAAAATACAAATTAATAAATAGTTAAGTGAATGATATAAGAGAAACCTATAAATCACTGTATTGATGGATTGATCAGTCAGTCTTTTAACTCTTTACCACACAACAAAATTTTAGACAGATCCAAATTGGAAGCAAATTGGGAGATGGATCAATCAATCAGTTGATCAATCAATCAATGTATGAATCAATAAAATACAGTCAATCAACAAAGTAAATCAATACCAGTAAATGGATCAATGAAATACAGTCAGTTAATTCAGTGAATCAACACAGTCAATAAATGCAGTAAATCAATACAGTCAAACAATGCAGTTAATCAACACAATCAATAAATGTAGTAAACCAAATCAGTCAGTGTAGTCAATCAGTGCACTTAACACAATCAATCAATACAAACAATAAATAAAGTCAAGCACGAATTATCTTTACTATTGTCTCATTCGTATACAAAGCAAAGTTAAAACACATACAAGAACTATTACAGTAAAAAGTATACGAACATTCTACTGAAGAATTATAAGAGACTAGTATTAAAATATTACATAAATACTTAAGAAACAGTATTTACGCACAAAAGTTCCTGTAAAAAAAAGACAAGTTGTTTATATGATAAAGATCACTTGCAGTCAATCAATACAGCCAAACTTGTGATAAGCAGCCACCCAAGGGAATAAAAAGCTAACCTCCTAGGCAGGTGGGTGTTGAACACACCTTCATTTAATTCAAAATATTGAATTCAGGGACTTATCCTTAACACATAGCCAAACTATCCCTATGTTTCACATTTATGAGGAAGAGTGTAACATTACTGTAAAAGGAGGAGAGGAGGATATTTTGGTTACCAGTGTTTTCTTATTTTTTCCACAATATTTCCAAATCTCTCAAAGACAATTTCTATCATTCGATCCACATTTAATTCCTTGTCTCCAAATGCTCTCAATTATGAGAAGTTAACTTTGTCATCTGGTAAGAATTAAAGGATAGAAAAGCTATCTTTCCCAGAGTTGTAAAATCACAAGATTGTTTGATGAAGGGCACAAGCTATTTTGCCCTCAGTATCTCACAAAAAATTAGATTTTGTTGACCAAAGTTCAAATTAAATGTTCTGAACAATCTGATCTTATTCTGCACTTTCAGCAGGGACCTCCATGGCCCATTAACCCCTAAGCACACAATCCCGAGTTTAAAAAACCCTGAGAAAGAGGTCTTTTAACCCTTTACCACACAATGATGACTTTTAACAACCCGAGGAAGAAGCCTTTCAAAAACACAGTGGGAAATGGAGAAAAATGCTGGTAACCAGTATTTTTTCCTTTTCCGACAAAGTTCTCTACCCTTACAAAGAAAAATAGCATCATTTGAGCCACTATGCAACTGTCGTCTGCAAATTCTTCCAATTTAGATAGGTTTAAAATCTTTTCGTGTGGCAAAGGGTTAAACACATTGTGGGATTAGGAGATAATACCAATTACCAGTATTTTCTTGTATTCTGACAGTTTTCTACCTTGTCAAAAAATTTAAGTTAACTGTAGTACAATGGACAAAAAGTCGTCTATGAAGTAATAAATCAACCTTTTACCAAGCAATCCCATGTTGTAACGAACCTTTAAAAGAGGCATTTTTAAAACATTGTCGAAAAAAGGAGAAAATGCTGGTTACCAGCATTTCCTCTTTTTCCGACAATGTTTTCTACTCTTTCAAAATTAATACAGAAATAATCATTTAAGCAAAAATCTAATTTGTATCTGCAAATGCTATCACCTTGGTTGTGTCTAAAATCTGTTGTTTGTAAACTAAAAAAAAAAGTGTTTACCACATCCTATGTTTGTTGAATTTGCTATAAGTTGTTGACTGATGTGGGAAAATGAGCTTCCTCTTTTGGCCGATAGTCTGAAATTGAAAACTATTTCAGTCATGCTGTGTGGCAAAATTGGGTTTTATAAATTATCATCATGCATTATACCAAACAGGTCATCACATAATTATGGATCTATAAAAATCCAGTATCTATAACAACCCACTAAGTAATAAGGTAGACTGGTCCTTGACATGCAGAAAATTAAAAGTTAGAAATAGCAAAAAGTTTCGACACATGTCAGCCTGCGCTGACTGCGCAGGCCGACATGGGTTGATACTTTTTGCAGATCCATGTATTTAACCCCTTTTCACAGAGCCTGGCTACTTTTCATTTACTAAAATCTGCTCTGTTAATACTGTAAATAAGTCAATTTTTATTTAGTACACTCATCAGCGGTTTTTATGAAAAACCTGAAGAACAGTATTCCTTTTGTGAGCAAATATATATTTTGTTGTCTAGCAGACAACATTAAAAAAGATTTTTATTAACTCTTTACCAGACGACAAAATTCTAGACTTGTCCAAATTGAAAGCATTTGCAGACGAAAAATTATGCGTGTATCAAATAATGGAATTTGTCTTTGATAAAGTTAAAAAAAAATTGTGGGAACAAGAGAAAATACTTGTTACCAGCATTTTCCACTTTTAGCACACTATTCCTTTTGCAAGCAAACATTATTTTTCTTTTGCAACAGACCACTTTTGAAAACATTATGGACAAAGGTACTAATTTTCCTTTTCACCATAATATTTTTCCATTTCATTTGTTAAATGATAATTAACACTGGTTCTCCAAGATATCAAAAGTGACACAAAGAATTGGAATATTAATCAAAGGAACATTTCTTTTTCTTTGAATTGGAAACTCAGTAGAAATAGGGCAATTGCTTGAACATAGACATTTATCATTTTGGCACAAAGTTCAAAGATCAAGATCAGACAAAAAAATGTGACTACTTCACCTATTTCTATAAACTAGTACTGGTAACTGTTTTCTAATGATTTCGGTGAACAACAACAAAAAATTTTTAGACAAAACAGAGAAAAAAGTAAGTTTTATTACCTTTCTAGTTCTGTTTTCATAATTAAAAAAATTAAAATACAAAAAAAAAATGTAAGTTCAGATCTTATTTGTGTCTGTCCAATGCTAGTAAAGTTCGGACAATCTAAATGTGCACACATTTATATACCATCATGATATTTTTTAATGTTGTTCTGTTTCTATAATACAAATTCATTTTTGATCATTTTGCAACTTATTATCACATGTGAGCATCATTTACAAATCATTTGTGAAATTACGTACTGACATAATAACTGTATGGTAACATCGACAACAAAATGTTTGCTTTATCCATTGCTAAAAGGCAAAATTTTTGAGTGGTCCATTTTGTATGTAGGTGAAATGATGGTATTTGTCTTTTATAGAGTAGAAAACATTGAGGGAAAAGGAGAAAATGCTGGTTACCAGCATTTCTACTTTTTCCGCATTGTTTTTAAAGGCCTTCTGAATAGGGTCATTAAAATTCAGTATTGTCTGATACAGGAATAATCCTTAGACTGCTAAGGGCACCTCAATTTGCTTTTATGAACAGTGTGGATTGAGATCAGACTGCATAGATGGCACAAAAATCATGAAATCACATATTTTTGTAGTTTCCACCATTGGCTAGATTTTTTCATTATTAATAGTTCATCTGGCATTTTAATTCTTCACCAAACAACTTCAGGAAAAAGGCATGTGAAAACATGGTGTGAAAAGGCAAAATGTTGGTAACCAACATTTTTTCCTACTTCCACAATGTTTCCAACTCTTTCAAAGACAAGTGCCATCATTTGAATCTCCTTAAATTGTTATATTTGTCCTCTGCAGTTGTTTCCGATTTAAACAAGTCTAAAGTTTTTTCATTTGGTAAAGAGTTAACTCTTTACCATACAATCCCGACTTTTAACGACCCTGAGAAAGAAGCCTTTTGAAAACATTGTGGGAAAAGCAGAAAATGCTGGTGACCAGCATTTTCTCCTTTTCCCACAATGTTTTCTATCCTTCACAAAACAAATTTCAAATTTTCAGTCACTTTTATTTTGTCGTCTGCAAGTGCTTTCAATTTGGACAAGTCTAAAATTTTGTCGTTTGGTAAAGATCGAGTTAACCCTTTACCAAACAATCACGAGTTTTAACGACCCTGAGCAAGAAGCCTTTTGAAATCATTGTGGGAAAAGAGAAAATGCTGGTGACCTGAGCAAGAGGCCATTCTCAAAACATTGTAGAAAAAGAAGGAAATACCAGTAACCAGCATTTTCTCCTTTTCCCACAATGTTTTCTACCCTATCAAAGACAGAAATCACCATTTTAGTAACGTTTAATTTGTCGTCTGCAAATGCTTTCAATTTGGACCAGTCTAAAATTTTGTCATTTGGTAAGGAGCTAACCCTTAAAGTGGGGCATAAACCCAACAGACGTGAATGATATAGTTCTGAGATTCCCCTGTCCAGGTTGTCTCACCATTTTGTGCTGTCTGATCTTAATCTACACTGTCCATAGAGGCAACTAAACTTCTGAAAGGCGCTTTTACCTTGTACCAAACAATCCTGAGTTTTAACGACCCCTGGGTAAGAGACTTTTGAAAACATTCTGGAAACCAGAATTTTCTCCTTTTCTCACACTGTTCTCTACATTTTCACGGACAAATTTCATAATTTGAGTGATTGTTAATTTGTCGTCTGCAAATGCTATCAATTTGTACCAATCTAAAATATTGTTCTTTGGAAAACAGTTAACTCTTTACTAAACGACACCATGTTAGACTTGTCCAAATTCAATGTAGTTCCAGATGACAAATACAGTGCGGTTCAAAACAAGAAATATGTATCTGAAAAGGGCCTGCGCAGAAAACATTGTGGGAAAATATTTTCAAAAGCCTTCTCTGTTAGGGTCAGTAAATGTTGGGATTGTGCTGTAAAAAGTTAACCCTTTACCACACAATCCCGAGTTTTAATGACCCCAAGAAAGAAGGCTTTTAAAAACATCAGTGGGAAAAGGAGAAAATGCTGGTAACCAGCATTTTCTCCTTTTCCCACTATGTTTTCTACCTGTTCCAAAACAAATTTCAGTTCTTTTATTCACATTTATTTTGTCCTCTGCAAAATGCTTTCAATTTGGACTAGTCTAAGGTTTTGTTGATAGGTAAAGATTTCAACACAATTTAACAATTTTTACCCTATCAAAGAAAAATGAAATCATTTGAGCCACATTGAAATAGTCATCTGCAAATGCTTTCAATTTGGACAAGGCTAAAATTTTGTCATTTGGTAAAGAGTTAAGGACTAAAATGTTACCTCCTGCAGAGAAGTAATAATTTGTTTGCCTCGCTCATTTCCACATGAAACAAACTTGCAAATGACGGCTTCGGAAACATCCTTGTAAAATATAGATAATAGGCATGAATTAACCCTTTACCTCACATTCCCATGTTTTAACAACCCTGAGAAAGAAGGCTTTTGAAAACATAATGGGAAAAGGAGAAAATGCTGGTAACCAGCATTTTCTCCTTTTCCCACAATGTTTTCTACTCTGTCAAGGCAAAATCTAATCATATGAGTCACATTGAATTTGTCATCTACAAAATGTTTACAACTTGAAGATGTCTAAAATGTTGTGTGGTAAAGGGTTAACCGTGTACCAAACCTCTAGTTTTCATGATTGATTTTATGGTGTTTAACGCTGTTTTCAACATTATTTCAGTTAAATTGCAGCGGCCAGTGCACCTATCCATGCTTTCCTGGAGTCTCTTTTACCAGTACTCCGCACAATTTTCTTTCCAAGCCTTTGGCTGCTTTCCCACATAATCATTGTTGAGACAATGGTCAGTGGTGGGAGAGGAATGAAACCTGTCGCAATGAACATCATCAATCCTTGGAAAGAAATTGGCCTAGCAGGGGATCAAACCCACGACCCCCTGTTCTCAAGTCCTGCACACTACTGACTGAGCTCTAGTTTTAAACCACCTTGGGAAAGAGGGCTTTTGTAAACATTGTAGGAAAAGGTAACCTGCGTTTTCTCTTTTTTCCATTTTTTTTTAGAAAAAAAAAAAAAGATTTATTGTTTTCATTTATATTAGCCATCAAAACTGGCCTTTAACTTTTTACCACACTACATTTGCAAAAGACAAACAGTTTAGATCCCTCCACCGAAGTCTAATTTCTAGGCCCCGACGCACCTTTTTCATTTTGATTTTCATCATGTCGGTCGGGTCTTGTTTGGTTATTGAAAGAGATTTCGTTAGTCATAGTCGATCAGGGTTTGTAATGCAATCGTCAGCATGATTGAAAAACATGGTGGCGGCACCGTCTGCAATCCAACATGATAGCATTTATTTGATTTCTGAATGAACTAGGCTTTAATTCAGCTAAACAGCGACTGACTAATTTTTATTAAACATGGTCCTAAAGGTAAACAAAGTTCTTTTAGGTACCTGTACCGATGTTTGAATGACCAGTTTTGGCGATAGAACTAATTGGTAATCGTTTAAAAAAAAAAACTAAATTGTAAAATGCCCGATAAAAAAAATTTTTCAACATAAATATGCATGTCTATGTCTAAGTATTTGAACTTGATCTAGCTCCACCGCTACTATGTATAAATTTGCAAGACTTTGCCCTTATCATTTTAAACACACTTCCCAAATGTAAACTTATTATTTTGGCTACCCTGATTTGTTCAAAATATTGATTTCCATAACAACCAGGAAATTACTATTTTATTTTAGTCTGAATATATTGGCAAATAACAGCAATTAATTGATGCCATAGTTCTTGCAGTAGTCGGCAGATTGGTCGCGGGTAGTGTGGGGAGGGGGTTGTCAGCGTTATATACTTCACCCAGGATATAATGCTGTTGTAGATCGTGGCTCCCATCGACAGCGTTATAGCGGGGTTCCACTGTAAATGTTACAGAAATTAGGATTTTTTTCTTGGAAATGGTAAACAATTATTGTGAATGTTCAGTCACACAGAATGTTCAGTCTCATCTTGGTTCCATATTGTCTGATATGTAACCATTTACTAAATTGAAAGCATTTGCAGGCGATAAATCAAATTTTGCTCAAATAATGGAATTTGTCTCTTAACCCTTTACCACACAATCCCGAGTTTTACGGACCCTGATGAAGAGGCCTTTTGAAAATCTTGTGGGAAAAGGAGAAAATGCTGGTAACCAGCATTTTCTCCTTTTCCCACAATGTTTTCTTCCCTATCAAAGGAAAATTTCATCCTTTGAGCCACATTTAAATTTTCGTCTGCAAATGCTTTCAATTTGGACGAGTCTAAAATCTTGTCATTTGGTAAAGAGTTAAAGGTAAGAATACATTTTTGGAAAAGGAGAAAATACTGTTTGCCAGTATTTTCTCCTTATCCCACAATATTTTCAAAAATCCTGTCCCGTTGAAAATCGGGAATGTGTGGTAATGGGTTAAAGTGAGCTACTCAGATTTTACTAGTCTTACCAAGCTTCAAAAACAAACCATCACTAAATCAAATAAAGCCATGGCTGGCACACCATCAGTAAAAGAAAAAATGTATTTAAAAAAAAAAAGAAATTCAGTGGTATTTTCTAAATAGGCAATGGCTTCTTCAGGTATTTTTAGAGTCTGTGCCAGAATATCGCGAAGATTTATGTAAAATGATCAGTAACACACACATGAGTGATGTGAGATCATATTGAAATAAATATGATGACATCATTATTCAATGTCATAAAAATAGATGGAGTTACCCATTGCAAAGGGACCAACCCGTCATTTGAACCTTTACCAATGACAAAGTTTTAGAGTGGTCCAAATTCATAGCATTTGCAGACGAAAATTTTAATACGATTTAAATGATGGAATTTGTTTTATATGGGGTAGAAAATATAGTGGGAAAAGGAGAAAATGCTGGTTACCAGGATTTTCTCTTTTTCCAACAATGTTTTCAAAAGCCTTCTTTGTGAGGTCGTTAAAACTTGGGATTGTGTGGTAAAATAAAGAGTCAAATGCAAAATTTCACCTTTAACCTTTCTGCCTCTTTTTTTTTTTTACAGGAAAAAGTATATTTTGTAGTATCTATCAGTGTTAAACAAAAAAATTAAATTGGAAGCAAAAAATCTAAAAAAAAAAACCCTTTAACTAGGATATTGACAGATAAAACATGTTAAAAACAATGTATACCCAATTTTTTTTGTTATTTTTCAGTGAAGTTTCCTAATTGGACTTGAGTTTTCTTGGGTCTCTTTGATTAGAGTTCTTATTCCAAAGAGACAATTTCCATCATTTAGACTCCCAAAACCTACTTTTTTCCTGGATGTAAGCTTTTGGTGTCTTTACCCTTGCTGAGAAAAATGCATTAGATGTATCTATCAGTGATTTTATACAAATTTCATTAAAAGCAAAAAAAATAAATAAATATGTATCTCTAGTTATAATTGCAGTAATACTTTGTTTTCTACCATCATATTTTTGTTCCATAGAAATTATTAAATAAACTGACTTTTATGGTGCACTTAGTGTTTAGTCTACCGTTGTCCAACAGTACCAGTACAACCGTTGTTGAGTAGTACTACATAAAAAAAGATTCAAATGGAATGAAAATAAAGTTTGTAGTTATTTTATTTAGATGTCCTGTGATCCATGACACAGTTTTGGAGTACATCTCTCTTGACCCTTAACCCTTTACATAACAACCATGTGTATTGATAACCCTGAGGAAGAGGACTTTCAGAAACATAGTGAGAAAAGGAGAAAATGCTGGTAACCAGCCTTTTCTCCCTTTCCCAAAATGTTTTCTAACATTCAATCCTTTACAGCACAAAATGCCCGACTTTTAAAAAGCCTTTTGAAAACATTGTGGGAAAAAGAGAAAAGGCTGGTAACTAGCATTTTCTCCTTTTCCCACAACGTTTTCTACCCTATCAAAGAAAAATTGTACCATTTGAACCACTCTGAAATTGTCGTCTGCAAGTGCTTTCAATTTGGACAGGGCTAAAGTTTTGTCGTCTGGTAAAGGGTTAAAGGTAAATGCCTTTTTGCTAAAATTAATCTACACTCTCTGTAATTAGTGATGATAATAATAATTATATAATCATGTAATAATTGTTATCTGAAATTCAGAGAAAAACTCTGTAAGCTTCAGAGTACATTTTCATCCATTGCTTCAGTACATGAACTTGTTATAAGAATGTACAGTCTTTTGTAAATTGTTTTTTATACTGATAAATAAATTATGTTTTACTTGTATTTAAGTCTTTATCACACGTCAAAATAAAAAACTGGTCAAAATTGAAAGCATTTGCGGACGACAAAGTAAATGTGCACAAATAATGGAATTTGTCTATGATAGGTTGCAAAAAATTTTGGGAAAAGGAGAAAGTGCTGGTAACAAACACTATCTCCTTTTTTCACTATGTTTTCAGAAGCTTTCTTTCTCTGGGTTGTTAAAACTAGTGTAAAAAAAAAAGTTAAAATAAATGTCATATCTTAAGCCACTTTTAATTTGTTCTTTACGAAAGCTTTTAATGTGGACAATGCTAAAATTTTGTTGTTTGGTACAGATTTAACACGTTATTAAATCAAATGGACTTTAACAATCAGGAAAACAGACCGAAGCGTGGTAATTTCAAGATAGCCGATCAGATAAACGTCTCCGACGATATTCGGGAAGATATTTAGTCTATTTCTTTAAACCGGATATGGTTTCCCGTTTATAAATTCAACCAATCAAATTTAAGATTGATGAGACAATCGATCTGTTGGTAAGCAACACTGTAAACAACAATCGAAGTATCGATCACACGCTGTCACAGGAATAAATAACTTGTTTGTAAGTTCGTTCGATAACCGAAGTTCAATTTTAGGAACTACTTGTAAGAAAAGGTATACAGTTTTATACTATTGCTGTAATTTTTGCACAAATATTCGATATTGAAACTTTTTGCATGTTTGGAATCTGGATTAACAGATCTCGAATATCGGTTTTATGACATGATTTAAAAATAGACTGTCTAGACAGAAACAATGCATTTCAACCTTTGAAGCAGGTGTTTATTTCTATCGGTAGGATAATATATGTTTAAATCTGTAAACTTTCTTGTGCAATTATTAAAACTCCAATTCTTAAGATTGTTGTGAAATTGCTTGCTTGATTTATGTTGGCATTTTTGACACTTGAACACTTCTTTTTGAAAAAAAAATAAATGTACTGTTATGGCATTCATGTGATGATCTTGTTCTTGCAGTGATCTTTTCCTTGCTCTGGTCATGTAGTCACTTTGTAACATGTAACTGAAGTACAACATGTAGTTGTCCCACCAGGTCTTAAACCGTGGACCCCATGCTTACTGTGCAAGTGCTCCAACAAATGAGCAATTTCAGGCCACACTATCAGTTTAGATCTATTTGTGGAATAGATAACCCCGCCACATTCTGGCCTTAGTCTGAATATTCATCCACAAATCACTCAGTGACTCAGTTTGAGCACACCAATTTCACATTGTGCACTGAATGTAACCAAAAAATGTAGTGGCCCAACCAGGACTTAAGTCTTTGCCCACTGTGCAAATGCTTTTAGTATTTAGCTTGATTTCCACAACAATTTTTAAGGGTTTGTAACATAGAAAAACAGGCATTTTGTGCAAAGATTGTTTGCTTTGCTACTTTGAGCAATATCTAAATAGCAGAACAAAATTATTCTTCTCCACAGTTTTTTTATTAAGACACCAGTGCTTTGTGGGCTAATTCTAAAGTCTAAGACTAACTCTTTATTCTGCTGATACAGCAGAGTAGATGATCACTTGACTTGAAATGTAGAATTAAATCGACATCTAGAATTATACCTTGTAAAATGATTGCTAGACCAAAAGGGTCTGTGGGTCTTGACATCACACAGCTGTGAATCACTAAGCTCCTCCCCTTCTAGCATTTGGAAGCTATCCTAGTGGCCGAGTTCTAAGGATCACTGTTACAGCAGGCCTTCATAACATGAAGTCCAGTACTGACACTAGTAAATCAAATTCCATAGGGAAAGAGTGCAGGACTTGAAACATTAACCCTTTACCAAACAGTTCTGGGTTTTAATGACCCCAGAAAAAAAAAAAGGCTTCTAAAAACATTGTGGGTAAAGGAGAAAATGCTGGTAACCAGCATTTTCTCCGTTTCCCACAATGTTTTCTAACTTTTTAGAAACAAATTAAGTTATTTAAGACACATTTGGTACTTATTATGTTGTCTGCAAATGTTTTCAAATTGGACCAGTGTAAAATTTTGTTGTGTGGTGAAGTGTGTTCTACTACAGAGCACCAGGAATACTCAACATGACCACACTGTAATTTAGAACATCATATTAAAATCACTAACCATTTACCAAACAATCCCGAGTTTTAACAACCTTGAAGAAAATGACTTTTGAAAATAATGTGGAAAAGGAGAAAATGCTGGCAACCGGCATATGTGTTCCTTTCCCTACAATGTTTTTCAGTGCTTTCAAAGAAAAATCTTTAGTCACGTCTAATTTGTTTTTGGCAAATGTTTGCAAAATAGAAAAGTCTAAAGTTTTTATTGTCTGTTATAGAGTTAAGACTTAGCAGTTCATTACTACATTCCGTTTTATGTTTCAGTCATGGCAGCTCCAAAGCCAACAAGCATGACCCGGGCCAAAGAATGGAGCCCCCAGGCTGAGGAAGCTTGGAGATTTCAGGTGGCAGGGTACAGAGATGAACTGGACTATAAAAGTGTAAAAAATAATGCAGAGGTAAAAATTGACTGTTGTGATTTTGAATCCTCATTTTGTTTACAGTCCATGCTAATTCTTGTTTTGTTTATATTCCTGTGGTTGTTACATGAATAGAATTTTTTTACTCATATTATCAATAGCCCAAATTTTAGACTTGTCCAAATCGAGAGATAATCATGCAGAGGACATATCAAATGTGACTCAAATAATGGTATTTCTCTGAAGGGGTTGGAAAATATATGGAAAAGAAGAAAATACTGGTTACCAACACTTTTTCCTTTCACAACAATGTTTTCTTCAGGGGCGTTAAGTCATGGGTGAAGGATTTACTCATTACAGCAAAGGTTAATTTAAGACCTTCTGAAATCTGGCATATATCTTGAATTGAAATATTGTGGAAAATGACCAACGGCTTTCAGATAGTAACTGCTCCTTAACTTAAATGTTCCGAAAGTTCTCTATCCCCCCCCCCCCCCCCCACATAAGAAAATTATAATTTGTGTAGCAGAACATTTGAGAGAAATCCATGTATGAGGCCTTTACAGATAAATAGATATTTTAGGCTTATTTTGAAATTATTGGCTATACACTCTCCTATACCATTAACCCTTTACCAAACCTCAAAAAATTTTGCCTCAGCTAAATTGAAAGTACTTGCAGATGACAATTAAAATGTGTGTGAAAATTTGAGATTTGGCTGTGAAAGAGTGGAAAACATTGTGGGAAAAGGAGAAAATGCTGGTTACCAGCATTTTCTTCTTTTCACTCAATGTTTTCAAAAGCCTTTTTTTCTCATGGTTGTCTAAAGAAGGGATTGTGTGGTAAAGGGTTAATGACTGAACAGTCAAGAAGTTTTAGATGTAAACTCTGAAAATATTCGGCTCTTTTTTTACTTACCATTCTTGAACTTTTTACCACATGAGAAAAAAAGTAGATTTGTCCATATTGAAAGCATTTGCAGACAACTTTCATGTGATTTAATTTGCCTTTGATAGGGTAGAAAACATTGTGGGAAAAGAAGAAAGTGCTAATATTTAGCATTATCTCCTTTTTCCACAATGTTTTTCAAAAGGCTTCTTCCCAAGAACTGTCAAAAGTAAAAAATTCTCCCACACAGTTTTTAAAAAGCCTCTTCACTCACGGTCATTAAAACTCAAGATTGTTTGGTAAAGGGTTATATCATAGTCATTGCCTTAGAAAGAGTGGAAGACATTGTGGCAAAAGGAGAAAATGCTGGTTACCAACAGTTTTCTTTTTTTCCCCCACAAAAGGCTCTTCAGGGTTGTTTAACCCTTAACCACACAATCCCGACTTTTAACGACCCTGGGGAAGATGCATTTTGGAATCATTACACATAAAGGAGAATTATGCTGGTCACCAGTAGTTTCCCCTTTTCCCACAATGTTTTCTGATCTTTCAGTCTCAAATTTCCTTGTTTTAACCTCAATTAATTTGTCATATTGGACAAGTCTAAAATGTTGTTTGTAATGAGATAAAATACAGGGTTGCTCAGTAAAGGGACAAAGTAGAACATGAGGTAATTGGTAAATATATATAGCATCATGCAGCATGTTCCCCATTTTATATTTCAGATTGCTAGATGGCCTGAAAACGGCTACGTTAAAAAGTTACAAAGAAAAGATGGTTGCTGGTACTATTATAACAAATCACGAGAACTTTTGGATAAAGATATCGCAAAATGTAAACTCTATGTTTATTAAAATAAATTGGACCATAAATTTTATTCAAATCAAATTGGTTGAGTGGGAATTCTATTTTGCATGTAAACAGTGTTAGTTAAGTCAATGCTTAAAAGTGTGACATTTAGAATATTTAGAATATTATATGGTCTAGGTATCTTACATGTTGAATGAGAGTTGTGTTTTCTTTAATGTTTTTCAAGATACTGCCTTTATTAACATTTTTTTTTTTTTCAAAATTATTACCTTCTGTAGAATATGGTTTTCCTTTTACAGAAGACAGGGGTTGAAAACATTGTGGCAAAAAGAAAAAATTGCTTGTAATAAACACTATTTTGACATCTTTTCATGTGTTAAACATAATTCATGCTCATTATGCGATTTTAAAAGAATTTTCTCTAATATGTCTGAGAAGAAGTTTGTATTGGGTTAACTGATTACCACATAATGCCGACTTTTCACGACCCAGACAAAGAAAGCTTTTGAAAACATTGTGTGAAAAGAAGAAAATGTTAGTAACCAGCATTTTCTCCTTTCCCACAATGTTCTCTATCCTACCATGGGCAAATTTGGTCATTTGGGCCACCTTCAATTTGTTGTCTGCAAATGTTTTCAATTTGGACCAGTGTGAAATTTTGTTATGTGGTAAAGGGTTAACCCTTTAAAGCCACTGGCCTTTGAAGCTGCATAGGTCTATAAGGAAACACAGATGTTTTCATTGGTCGATCATTGAGCACAATTACTAAATATAGGACATTGGCAAATGTCTGTGTACGGTATGTAATAATATCATTATAAAATCTTGGTGTTTTGTGACAAACTAATGGAGCTTCAGAGGCCTGTGATAAAAAAATCCAGCATGCAAAAAACCCTGTGAAAGATTACTTTTGCAAACATTGCAGGAGAAAGAGAAAACTAACTAGTATTTTCTCTGTTTCCCATAATTTTTTCTACATTAAAAAAGCAACAAAATCCTTAAAGACTGCTTTTGCAAGGCTGTTTTACATGGTATTAGACAGTGTAGGTCCAAGATAAGACTGCAAAAAACTTATCTGCAAAGGCAAACAAGGTTGTGCTTAACAATGCTTGGTTTAAAAATATGAGCCATGCTCCGTGAAAAGGGGGCTGAATGCATCTCCGTAATCCATGGTACCAAGCAAGCCATCACATACTTATGGACCCATAATAGCCACCTTTTTTTAACAACCCACTCAATCCTGAGGTAGACTGGTCCTTGGACATACAGAAAATTGACCAACAGCAAAAAGTTTTGGCCCAGGTCAGCCTGCTCGGACTGGTCAGGTTGACCTGGGTCGATACTTTTCGCAGATGCATCAGGCCCCCTTTTCACAGAGCACGGCTCATATGTTTTCTGCAGCACTTTACTCTACTGTTGTTTTACATTCATGAGGGAATAGGATTTTAAAACCATTTTGGGAAAAGGAGAAGGCTAATAACTAGGATTTTCTCCTTTCCATTTTTAATTTTATACCAAGTGAAAAAGTTTTAGACCTGGACTAATTTGAAGGCATTTGCAGAAAACATAATTAAATATGACTTATAAAATGGAATTTGTCTTTCAATAAGTAATAAACATTTTGGGAAAAGAAGGAAATGCTGGAAATGATCTTGGATCTACACTGTCTGATAAGGAGACATTTTTCTCCAAAGAAAAAAAAAGTTCAAAATAACATTATTTATGATTTTATCATCGGGTAGAAAGTTTTATTTAACTTCTTTAACAGGAAAAGGGTTAAAAAAGCTGTGGCTGATTAGAGAGGTTTACATATTTATTTTTCTCTGTTAGAAAATGGTTGTGAATGAACTATCTCTTGATAGGTGGTTGTTTTTCGTGCATTGTAACTATAAACAGTAGGGTGAATCAGTCGGGTGAATGTTCATTTTGTCACTTTTTGTTGGCTTGATATGTGTTCATAACTATTTATTTTTAACACAATATAATCTATATATAGTTGTGTGTGTGTGCCTCACTGTATTCTGTGATGATCTGTAAGCTTACAGTTTTCACCCACATCAATTATATAAACAGCATTGTCAAATACAGACAAAAAAACAATAACATTTTCTGTGCTGAAAGATGAAACAATAAAGAAGTTGTTTTTTTTGTAACTATTGGTTCTAAAAACTTATTTCCTCCTGAAATTAATTTCTCGCATTTGACACATTTGAAAACATCCATATATGGTCATCAACAAGAATTAGAAAATCATATATTAAACACATCTGAAAATATCATGCCAAGAGGAGAATTTGCTCATTATAGGCAACGGCTTCTCTGCTTAACCTTTTTCCCACACAATCCCAAGTTTTAACAACCCTGAAGGAGAAGCCTTTTGAAAAGATTCTGGGAAAAGAAGAAAATGCTAGTAAAAAGCATTTTCTCCTTTTCCACAATCTATTCTCCCCTGTTGAAAAGATTGTGGGAAAAGGAGAAAATGCTGGTACACAGCATTTTCTCCTTTTCCCACGATCTTTTCTTCCTTTCATGGAAAAATCCCATAATTTGCATCACATTTGTCATCTGAAAATGCTTTCAGTTCGCACCAGTCCAAGAATTAGTTGTTTGGTAATGAGTTAATGACAGGTGAAAACATTGTGCCAAATAAGGTTTGTTCAATGAGTAATATTTCTTTTTGGTCATATATCTATAAGTGTTTCCTTTTTCCCCATATTCAAGTTACTTTTTACTTTTATTTCATGTTTTGGTACATCTTTATTTTCTTGCTGTAATGGTGAAAGTTTTAGTCAGTGTTTTCATTTTGTTAGATTCGCAATAAAAACTTTATGCTACTAACATAATATCTCAAGTCATTGTACACAAGACAAGTTAAAGGCTTTTGCAAGTTATATTTAAGTACATGCCAAAACTATCTGGTCTTTCAATGGTTTATTTGGTATTTTAAACCCACTATCATAACTTTAGACCACCTTCAAAACCAGCACGTATTACAAAAGGGAATAACATTCAACCACAGGGACTTACTTTTTCCATTTTTTTTGGAAAACAATGGACAAAGGGGAAGCAAATACATGCAAAGGGAAATGGCTCTTTTTCCTTGAATGGTTTCAGAACCTGTCTTTCGCATAGAAATAAAAAAGTCGCATTACAGAGGTATCTTATCAAGTGAATCAAGAGTTATTTGCCATGTCTGATTAACGTTTACTCTGTGAATTGAACAAATATGCTCGTAAGTAGCAATGTAAGAGGTTTTTCCACCCATTTTATTTTTAAAAAGTTTAAATAAGTTGTTTGATCAAATGTATTTGTTTTCTTAAACAGAATTCACTGTAAGAACTTAAGTACCAGTACATAATATAAAAGCTGTAGTATTAACTGTTTAAAACGGTTTGGGGTCAAACCTATACCACACAATACAGTTTTAAACACCTTGAAGAAGAAGGCTTTTGAACACATTGTGGGAAATGGAGAAAAATGCTAGCAGAAAACATTGTTGGAAAAGCCTCTTTTCTCAGGGTTATTAAAAACATGGAATTTTCTGGTAAAAAGTTAACTCTTTACTAAACAATCCATAGTGTCAGTGACCCTAAGATAAAGGCCTTCTGAAAACATTGCGGGAAATGAGAAAATGCTGGTAACCAGCCTTTTATCCTTTTCCCACAGTGTTTTCTACCAATCCTGAAACAAATTTCATTTTTTTGAGTCACATTTATTTTGTCGTTTTCAAATGCCTTCAGTTTGGACTGGTCAAAAATTTTGTTACTTGGTAAAGAGGTAAGAGTAACGCAGACTCTGACCTATTCAAACCAGGTGGTAATGTCTAAACAATATTGTACTAACTCACACATGTGCTCATGTAATTTTGATAATATTATTGTGTATTATATTTACTGCTGACCTGTGGAAATTTCAATCAAAGAATGGCTTGCCAATACAAGTACTAACAAACAAATTCACTAAGTTTTCAGTATGTTGTTGAATAATTAAGAAAAGAAAAAGTGTTTATACATGTATTAGGTCAACAGCATTTGAAAGTAACATCATATGTTAAAAGCATCACACGAAAGACATTTTTCAATTCTTAAAATGTTTTCTTTTTTTTTGCTTATGTGCATGCTATGTGCAAAGATATTTGTAGGTCTAATAACAGCCTTGTAGTGGGTTAACTGCTTTTTCCAACTTCATGAAATATTTATGAAATATAGTTTAGGTGCATGTTGTCCATGGGACCCAAAATCTATTCTTGGACTGTATTAAATTCCAACTTGCATCCTAATTCTGAAGAATTTCTAAACTGCAATGGAACCCAACTTCTGACTGGTTAAATGAACAGGCCAGTGCACCAATTAGGTTCAGCTAATCAGACACAAAGTTATTTTCTTCATTTAGAATAACAGTGCAAATTACAATGATTGGTGAATGCATAACCTATTATTGAAGTAAATACTGTTTCACAAACAGAGCTATTAAACCATAATGACACTTCACACAAACCTCATCATGAGTCAAAAACAAATGAAAGTTTTCGAAGTTTTTGCAAAAATACATATATTATTTTTCCAACTCATACTTTGACAGTATAAAATACTGCTTTGTAGTCTAGACAGAACTGCTGCTGTAATAACTTGTTTGAAAATTAAATGTTAGACAAGATTTCTACCCTTGTGTTTTTTTTACTCCACCTTCCCTTTTCTCTTCATATGATCAAATAAACCTGCATGATTTGACAATGGTCGATGGAATTGTGTTGTATGCTACATGTATTTTGAACATTATTTAAGCAACAGCTGAATTTCTGAATAAATATGTTTCCTGGGTTTCTCAAGTACTGGGCTCGGGCTCTGAAGTGTTTTGCCTGAGGAAAGTCCCACACAAAATTTGTAACCTGGATGAGGTTTAGACCCATCACCTCTGGATTACTTATCCTACACCCAAACCACTAAGGCTTGCTGGACCCTTGGTTATTTTTTAATCCCCTGAGCAGTTAATAAAATTTTAGACCTGTCCAATTTGAAAACATTTGTAGATGACTAATTCAGTGTGGCGTCAAATAATGGAGTTTTTTCTTAAAAGAGTAGAAAGCAATGTGGCAAAAGGAGAAAATGCTGGTTACCACCATTTTCTCCTTTTCCTACAATGCTTTTAGAAGTCTTCTATATGGCTTTGATATACAGGGATGTTTGGTAAAAGATCAACTCATTAACTTTTGATAAAGGTTTAACCCTTTACCACATAATCCCAAGTTTTAACGACCATGAAGAAGAAAAACTTTTGGAAAACATTGTGGCAAAAGGAGAAAATGCTGGTAACCCTTTCCCACAATGTTTTCTACCCTATCAAAGACAAAGTCGAACATTTGAGCCACATTTAAATTGTTGTCTGCAAATGCTTTTGATTTGGACAAGTCGACATTTTTTTGTTGTGTGGTATAGAGTTGAGGGAGACTGAAAAAAAATCATTTCTTCTTTTGCCACATTTTTAAAAGTGGCCTGCTGCAAGACCAGACAAGGGCACTGCATACAGGTGCCAACGCTTGGCTGCAGTTACTTAATTTTAGTGAAAACTTCAAGTCAGAAAAGGAGCATAAATGTGTCAAAAATACTTTGATGGTTATCTGCCCTTGTTTTGATTTCCTTTTTGATAGTTAACAACTTGTCCCAGTTTGAAGTTAATATCTTCAGTAAAAACAGAAATGTTACAAAGTGTCAAATTTTTTGTACGACGACGCAGATGAAGCCATAGCTACGAAAATACCTCACATATTTGCTTTGTAAACAGCCAAGCTAAAAATGCTATCTGCAGGCGGTAATATGATATCTTTCTACCAGAGGACAAAATTTTAGACCCTTCAAAAGTTGAAGGCAGTTGCAGACAACAATTCAAATATGACTGAAATGAAATACTAGCAATGAGATTTGTCACGGAAACGATAGAACGAAGGAGAAAATGCTGGTTACTAGAATTTCTTTCCATTTCCCACGTTTTCAAAAGGATTTTCCTAAGGGTCGTTTACAGTCAGGATTGTTTGCTAAATGGTTAACAAACAATACTAAACAACCCAGAAATAGGGTAGTAAAAAAATCATTGATTAAATGGTGTTGTATGCCGCTTTCAACATTATTTCAGTCATATCACGGCGCCAGTTCACATATTCATGTTTTCCCTGGATTTCACCAGTACTAGGTTAGGGCTCTGAAGTGTATTGCCCATTGAAACTTTTGCAAAAAACCCAGTGGATGCAGAAAGTCTCGAACCTTGGGCTGCTAGGTTACAAGTCCTACACTTTCCTGCTCAGCCACGTCAGACCCCTGGTAGGAAAAGGAGAAAATGCTTGTAACCAACATTTTCTCCTATTCCCTTGAATGTGTTAAATCTTATAGAAGACAAGTCCCATCTTTTGCTCTATACACAGGGGTCAAATTTAACTTTTTTTTCAACTAGCAAAAATTTGCTAGTGACCATTTTTTCTACTAGCCAAAATCAATTTTGTACTAGCAATATTTTAACCCATTGCCACTCAGTCCCGTGTTTTAACGACTCTGAAATGAGAAACTTATGAAAACATTGTGGCAAAAGGAGAAATTGCTCATAATGAGCAATTTCTCCATTTCCTACAATGTTTTCTACATTTGTACCAAATGCAGACGCTTTCAATTTGGGAGAGTCTAAATATTGTTGAGTGGGTCTCATCTGTTTGCTCATACAATATTAAAGCTCAGACTCTACACATTCTGCATGGCAAAGAAATATCCTTTGTTTGGACAAACTGTTTGATCATTAATTTATATTAAATAAATATTCCGGTGATGTCACGGAATCCGGCCTATTGCCGAAAAAACTGGATATTTTCCGCTCCATACTCTCAGCGAGGCAATGCAGACGTATAAACAACGTCAGAATCGTCTACGCGCTTTAAATATCGGATACGTGTATTTACAATATCGCAACAAGCGTCTCTACGAATACCGGTCACGTGGTCGGTGATACTCTCAAAGGATAGTTCTACACCGCATACGGCAATTCAGTGTACACGAAAAACGATCGCATTTATGGATTAATTCAGATTTTTAAGCGGTAGGTTTGCCCATTTTCCGGCGCACTCGCAAATTATTTCGAGTGCTAGAATTTGGCACTCGCATTTTTTCATTTCAGCTCGCATTTTGCGAGTTTGCGACCGTTAAATTTGAACCTTGTATACATGTATTCCAATTTATTGTTTGCATTTGCTTTCCAATATCACATGTCTGAAATGCTGTTTTTTAGTAAAGAGTTGAAATTGTTGTGGGAAAAGAGAAAGTTCTTGAAGCCAGACAAAAGATTTACTGCTGACAAAATGTATTAACGGTTCTGGGCCCATATTCACCAACCATTCTTTCGAATGTTCTTTATCTTATTCTCCAAGATCTTTTAACTTTGAATAGTAACACAACTTCTGATTTGATTTAGCCAGTCAGAAGTTGCGTTACTTTCAAATTTGGAAAATTCTGGAGAACTACACTTGGACTGTTCTTTAGAGCGGTTGGTGAATACGGACCGTGATGTAGAGGCAGTCAGAAGACATATTTGGATAAAATTGATTTATTGAGCATAATCTATATTGTAACACAGCAAATGCATGAAAAAGAAAAACGAACTTCAAATGTAAAAAGTTTATCAAGATAAATTTGAGGCTAATATAATTTCAGCATCTTCAGAATCATATTGTGGTTCTTCTACTTCCTCCCATAGTTCCACAGGAACTTCCTGTACATTAAATGTGTGGATGCTTGTATCATTGAAAATACTGTCAAGATCTGAAGGGCACTCAAGGTCTGTCTCCTGCACATAAGGATGAATCTAGAAAAAAATATAGCACACATTACAAATCAGAATCTATAGGATGAAAGTACTGAGACTGCTTTACCAAAGAATAAAATGTCAGACTGGTCCAAATGGAAAGCATTCACAGACTACAAATCAAAAGTGGTTCAAATGATGAGATTTGTCTTTGAAAGGGTTGAAAACATTGTGGGAAAATGAAGAAAATGCTGGTTATCAGGATTATCTCCACATTGTTTTCAGAAGCTCTTTTCCTAGGCTTCTTAACCCTTTACCCTATGACAAAATTTTGTATTCCATGAAACTGAAGGCATTTGCAGATGACAATATAAGAGTGGCTCAAATGATGATTTGATGAATGATAGGATAGAAAACATTGTGGGGAAAGGAGAAAATGCTGGTTACCAGCATTTTCTCCTTTTCCCATGATGTTTTCCAAAGCCCCCTTTCCCAGGGCCGTTAAAAGTCAGGATTGTGTTGTAAAGGGTTAAACCATTAAATTGGCAAAGGGTTCATGGGAAAAAATATGACTATACATTTTAACACTGGAAGATAGACCTAGATTGTTTTGGCCCAAAAATCTCACAAAATGTAGGACAGTATAGGCCAAAGATCATGTTCTAAACAGTCTGATTCTGCTCCACACTTTCCTTAAAAGCAACTACAGATGTGCTTGGCAGTCTAATGGTTAAACTTTCATGTAAGCTTATTCAGCCGCTCTGCACCTTATGAGGGTAACTTTTTTTTATCCCCATAACCTCCGTTGTTTTCTGTGTAATATACCTATCAAAAATTTTCTTATCTTATACATGTGTGATATCACACTTGGGTGATGTCATTTTTGACATATTTCATAGAAGAGTACAGTACAGTCCCTGCCATACCTTCATAACATAGCTAGCTGTCTTGTCCAAAATTCTGGAGGGAGTCCTGAAAACAGAATGATAAAAGACGATAAGCACAGAAATTAATGAGGCAGAAAGCATTGTGTATTGCTACACTGTTTTCCATAAAAAGAAAAACATGTATTTTCCTTTTCTCCATTTATTATCCTTTTGTCCCTTTGAGTACAAATCTTTGTTAGGTCATGTGTTATAGGTCTTGACTTCCCATGCAAGTCCAATAATTTTTATATTATGTACTTTGGTATTGTTAACATAATTTTCTCTGAATTTACACTATTGATTTTCTTCTATCTTTTTTCTTGATTTATGGATTGATCAATCAATCCATCCATCTTTAGACGTAGCAAGGGATAGATTCAAACAGTTGATTGATTGATCATATGATGTTTAATGCCATTTTCAACATTAATTTAAATATATTGCGGTGGCCAGTGCACCTATCCATGCTTTCCTGGAGTTTCTTTCACCAGTACTCTGCACAATATTCTTTCCAAGCCACTGGCTGCTTTCCCACATAACCATTGTTGAAACAATGACCAGCACTGAAAGAGAAATGAATTCTGTCGCAATGACCATCAGCAATCCTCAGGAAGAAATGGGCCAAGGCAGAAATCAAACCACCGACCCCCTGTTCTTGAATCCTGGTAAAATGGAATTCTGTCTCCGGAAGGTTTGCTGGATACCAGCATTTTCCCCCATTCCTTTAGTGTTTTCTGATGCCTTCTTCTTCAGAGTTGTTAAGCCTCTGGAATTTTGGTAAAGGATTAGACCTCAATGCCTGGTAACTATCCATATTTTACAAAGATGTTTACGAGGCTGTTTACAAGGATGTTTACAAGGTCTGCTGCAGTTTCGTTTCAGGAGGTAATGCATTAACCCTTTACCACACAATCCTGAGTTTTAACAACCTTGACAGAAAAAGCCTTTGAAAACATTGTGGGAAAATGAGAAAATGCTGTTTAACAGCATTTTCTCCTTTCCCAACAATGTTTTCTATCCTTGTATAGAAAAATTCCACCATTTGAGCGAAAGTTTGTTTGTGTCTGCATATGCTTTCAATTTAGTTTAGTCTCAAATTTTGTTGTTTGGTAAAAGTTTACTGAAGCGGACAAAAAGTTACATAATGAGGGAAACAACTTTACCACACAACAAAATTTCAGACATGTCCAAAATAAAAGCATTGGCAGACAACAAATTAAGTATGACTGTCATGATGACATTTGTCTTTAAAAGGGTAGAACTCATAGTGGAAAAAGGAGAAAATACCGGCTACAAATAATTTCTCCTATTACCACAATGTTTTCAAATACCTTCCTCCCCAGGGTTGTTAAATCACAGGATTGTTTGGAAGAGAGTTGAGAAGAAATATACAAACCTGTCAATCATTCGAGAGAAACTGTTACCAATAATGATAACTCGTTGTAAACAATCACTCTGCCAGTTCCTCCATAAAGCATTATTATACAATGCTTTCCCACAATGGGGCATGTAAAATATGGTCACTGTGTCCTCTCTACATCTATGTTTACCCTCCTGAAATTTTTTGAAACAGAAGTATTACCTTATATTCTGAGTTTGATACCCCAGAGCGTGTATCAACTTTGGGACCATTCATTGGCCCACATGTTCGGCACAAGCTCTGGTGCAGTTCCAAGAAAGCAGAATCGAGAGAGATTAGTATAATTTGGAAGAACTTGTTTCTCAATTTATGTGAAATAAATATGTTAAAACTAAATTTCTCCCCAATAGGAAAGCAAAATTCTATAATAATACAACTTGTCATTTAGAATTATCTCTTCACCCCACTACAAAATTTTAGACTTGTCCAAATTCAAAGCATTTGCAGATGACAAATGAAAGGTGGCTTAAATGATGACACTTGCCTTTGAATAGAAAACATTGTGAAAAAAGGAGAAAATGCTGGTAACCAGCATTTTCTCCTTTTCCCAAGATGTTTTCTACCCTGTCAAATTCAGCTTCCACAATTTTAGCCTCATTTAAAGAGTTAAGCCTTTACCACACAATCCTAACTTTAAACTACCCTGAGAAAAAAATTTTTTTTTTTTAAAATATTGTGAGGAAAGGATAACATGCTGGTAACCAGCATTTTCTCCTTTTGCCACAATATTTTCTACCCTTCCAAAAACATTATCAAGTTATGAGTTACATTTAATTTGTTGTCTGCAAATGCTTTCAAGTTAGACAAGTTCAAAATTTTGTTGTTTGATAAAGAGTTAACTCTTGTTATGCAATACCAAAATATCAAAGATGAACATATAAATTTTAGTCAGTATAGCTATGAGCTATGATACATACCTGATTTTCATCTGGAACTTTCATATTGTGTTGTGAAAGAAAATCCTTTTCTTCTTGGATAAAAACGGGATCATATACTTCACACAATTCACTTTCCATCTGCCACAGAAAATAGTAATAATAAACTGATAGAATAAAAAAAATGTTGTTGTTTTCAAATGATGTGTTTTCACAAACCTGAGGAACTATACTTTTGAAAAAGAAAAACAACACAGGAAAAGGAGCAAATGCTGGTTGCTGGTAACAAGCATTTTTTCCTTTATCCACAATGTTTTCTACCATTTCATCAACAAAAACTGTTAATTTAGCAATACAGTATTTAATTGTTATGTAAAGAGTTAACATAACAAAACAATTTGGTACACAAATTAATGTGAAAACATTGTAGCAAACTGAGGCATTGCACATTCAGGTCAATTTCAACCCTGCCATAATGGCTTCAAAACTGAACTGTTGCATGAAAAAAAAAACAAGAGGGCCATGATGGCCCTGTATCGCTCCACTGGCTATTAAGTAAAATTCTGACCAGTCGTTTCAGAGAAGAAGAATTTTTAAGAATTTCTAAATTTCCATATAGTGCAAGTAGCCCCCATTCACCAGAGCCACATTTTTTGACGGATCAAAATTTTACGAACAATTTTTGAAAAAAGTCACCAAAGCAACAATCCTGTGAAATTATTTCAAAATCTGACCTGCTGTTTCAGAGGAGAAGATTTTTAAAGAATTCCTTCATTTCTGTATAGTGCAAGAAGCCCCCATTCACCAGAGCCACGTTTTTTGACGGATCAAAATTTTACGAACAGTTTTTGAAAAGGGTCACCCAAGGAACAATCCTGTGAAATTATTTCGAAATCTGACCAGCGGTTTCAGAGAAGAAGAATTTTGAAGAATTCCTTCATTTCTATATGGTGCAAGAAGCCCCCATTCACCAGAGCCACATTTTTTGACGGATCAAAATTTTACGAACAATTTTTAAAAAGGGTCACCCAAGGAGCATATCTGTGAAATTATTTCAAAATCTGACCCGTGGTTTCAGAGGAGAAGATTTTTAAAGAATTCTCTAAAAAATTCCATTTGGTTGCAATGGCAACCAGAGTTTTTGATGGAATCAAATTCTGTGAACAGTTTTTAAAGAGGACCTTCCAAGGAACATTCCAGCCAAGTTTGGTCCAAATCCGCCCAGTGGTTTAGGAGGAGTTGATGTTTAAAGAATTGTTGACGACACACGACGCACGACGGACACCAGGTGATCCTAAAAGCTCCCCTTGAGCACGTTGTGCTCAAGTGAGCTAAAAAGTTAACATACGGATGGACGCACAACGGACAACGGGCCATAACATAAGCCTGCTGGCCTTCGGCCAGTGGAGCTAAAAAACTTGTCTAGCACCAATCATGTATCACTGCAGCTTGATAATCAAGGGAGGTAAATAGTAACGAACTTTATCTTTCATAAAAAGAGTTATTTCCCTTGATTAATGTTTAAATTGAAGTGACAATATTTTGAAGCCCATGTTAAACTTGCGATCCCTGGAATGAAGGCAATTTTGACCCCAGACCTACAATATGAAACTAGAATGTGTGGTTATAAACAAAAAGATTTTTTAATCTTGCCCAATAAAAAGTCATGTAAAACAAGTTTGCTGAATAAAAGGCCCTGTAAAATATGTGATCCATGACACAGGTTTATCAAGTTTTCACTATAAAAGCCAATGTAAAACTTGTGACCCCTGGTGTGGAGTCAAACTTGACCCCCAAAGTTAAAATTTGGGCCCTCTTGGTAGAGGCCCATTATATAAAGTTACATGCAAAATTTGGTAGCCCTAGGCCTAAATATGGCTATGTACAAGTAGATTATTAAAGTTTCCTTATATAAGACCATGTAGAACTTGTGACCCCCTGGGGTGGGGCTACATTTGACCCCCTGGGCTATAATTTGGGCACCCTTGATAGAGACCCCCTAGATAAAGCTAAATGCAAAATTTGATAGCCCTAGCCCTTATAGCTAGATGCGAAAGATTTTCCTATATAAGCCCGCCCATGTAAAACATGTTACCCCCCGGAGCGAAGTCAAATTTGACCCTCGGCTATAATTTGGACACCCTTGGTACAGGTCCACTAGATAAAGCTACATGCCAAATTTGGTCGCCCTAGGCCCCATGGCTAGGTCAAAGAAGAATTTTAAAGTTCTCCCTATATAAGCCCATGTAAAACTTGTTATATAAGCCCATGTAAAACTTGTTACCCCCGGGCAGGGCCTAATTTGACCCCAGGGCTATAATTTGAACAATCTTGGCAGAGGTCTACTAGATAAAGCTACATGCCAAATTTGGTAGCTCTAGGCCCTATGGCTAGGTAGAAGAGGAATTTTAAAGTTCTCCCTAAATAAGCCCATGTATAACTTGTAACCCCCGGGGCGGGGCCAATTTTGACCCCAGGGCTATAAATTGAAGAAACTTGGTAAAGGTCCACTAGATAAAGCTACATGCCAAATTTGGTAGCCCTTGGCCTTACGGTTTCAGACAAGAAGATTTTCTAAGATTTTCAAAGATTTTTCAGTTTTGTTGCCATGGCAACCAGAGTTTTTGAAGGAATTAAATTCTTTCAAGAAATTCTGAAGAGGACCATGGCAGGATCATTTCTGTGAAGTTTCATCAAAATTGGATGGGTAGTTTCAGAGAAGAAGACGTTTTAAAAAAAAGTTAACGCACGGACGGACGGACGGACGCACGACGGACAACAGGCCATGACATAAGCCCGCTGGCCTTTGGCCAGTGGAGCTAAAAAAAAAACTGAAGAAAGTATTGATTCAACCACTACTTCTTCATAAGACAGAAAAAACCAAAATACCTGTAAATCACATCTAAGGGCCAGCAGTAAAGCTAGCTGGTATCTGGCAATGAAAGACTCAGTAAAGCTTCCCAAACCATAACAGATCAGATCTATACTTGGCATGTTTTTATCTGTAATGAAATCAACCTTGAAGTTTCAGAATTAATCCTAAAGCCATGGTCACATTTACGGTCATACAAGTAGTTGACCGTAGTTCATTTCAAACATAGTCTGCCATAGTGTTACTACGGTCGACTAGGTTGAAGTACGTTTGTAGCTGGTTCAAAATTGGCAAAAAGAGGAAAAATAGAAAGTCTAAGTAGGTTGAACTATGTGTAAATTACGGTTAACTGCATTTAACTGCAAGCAAAGTTGCTAGGGTTAACTAGGGTGTCACTATGTCTAACTATAATTACCTACGTTACACTAAATATGCACTATATCCTAAGTACGCACAATTATGGTAAATTAAGGTCAACTGTGTTCAGCAATGGTAAAACGTTGAGGTTGTGCCTGCTCAGTATGGGTAAGCTGCAGTCATCATACTTTAACCGAGGTCACATCTTACGTTGTTGAATGTAGTTCGCCGTAATTGAATGTATTAAACACACTACGGTTAAGTAGGGTCAATTACGGTTAACTACAGTCAATTACAGTCAAACTGCGGTCTCAGTAGGGTCACAACATCATAGTTAACCATAACAAATTTTTGAACATGTTAAAAAATTATGCACTTACTACGGGCAAATCATAAATTAAAACTAGTTTCATTACAACGTTGATCAACAGCTATCTACGTGTAACAACGATCAACTATGTTTGATACGTACAACTTCGGTCATCTATGGTCATTCCCCACTACAGTCAACTATGTAAGGTGTGACCACAGCTTTAGAGTGCCAAATAAACAAAATGGACAATTTCAGTTTATTGATAAGACCCAAAATTTTTAATGACTGAAATTTGATGGTAGCTTTTGTCTATAGTGTTTAAGCTTCAAAGAGCAACCTGACTGTTTTGTGCAGTCTGATGTTGATCTACACTGGCTGCATAAGCAAATACAACAAGCATTTCCTTTTTACCAGCATTTTCTCCTTTTCCCTCAATGTTTTCAAAAGCCCTCTCCCTCAGTGTTGTTAATACTCAGGATTGTGTGCGAAATGGTTAACCCTTTGCCAAACAATTCCATGTTTTACAACCCTGAAGATGAACACTCTTGAAAATATTTTTGGTATAGGAGAAAATGTTAATGAACATTTTCCCTGTTCCATAACTAATTCTTCTACCCTATCAAAGCCAAATCCAGCCAACTGAGCCAGATTCTATTTCTTTGTCCGTAAATGTTTTCAATATGGGTAGAAATTTTATGACAAGCTATTGGTTGCATTACCTCAAAATTTTGAAAAGCTGTGTGTTTGAGGGCCATAAAAAAGTATATTTGTTCAGTTAAGGATTTAATCCTTTACCAACTGACAAACTTTAGACTTGTCCAAACTGATTGCATTTGCAGGGAACATACCAATTGTGGTCCAAATGAATGTATTTGTTTTAAAAAGGGTACAAAAACATTATAGGAAAAGAAGAAAATGCTTGTTGCCAGCATTTTCTCTTTTTCCCACAATGTTCTCACATGGCTTCTACCTAATGGGCTGTTTGGTAAGGGCCTAAGATGATTTTTGTGCTTACCTTTTACCTTTGAGATAGCAATATTGCATTTTGATGCTATATCTGCCAGTGCAGACTTGAGCTTCTCTGAAAAAAATGAAAAAGGGAATCTGAAACAAGCTGAAGAGAGGAGGGAGGAGGAAGATGCTTTGTTCATAAGAAAACCCTACATTAACTTTTTTCCAAACAATCACCCTACCTACCTGTATATGATCCCGTATACCGAATTGATGTGTGATATTGATCATGTGACATTCCAACAAGCCTTTGCCAAATACTACTGGCAAATCCAAAAACATGCTATGTATCTTACTATAAAGGAATTAGCTTCCCAACCCTCCTATCGCAAACTTTTCTTTCTAACCAGCATTTTCTCCTTTTCCCACAATGTTTTCTGCCCTTGCCAAAACAAATGTCAATTTTTGAGTCACATTTATTTTGTGATCTGCAAATGCCTTCAATTTGGACAAGTCTAAAATTTTGTTGTTTGGTAAAGAGTTATTGAAATATTTTTGCCATAATATAAACTTCCTGCATTTCAATGTTTCTAGTTAGCTTTGGGTGGGTATAAAGTGCTTGATTGATTGTATGGTGTTTAACGCCGTTTTCAACATTATTTCAGTTATATCGCCAGTGCACCTATCCATGCTTTCCTGGAGTCTCTTTTACCAGTACTCCGTACAATTTTCTTTCCAAGCCACTGGCTGCTTTCCCACATAATCATCATCAAAACGATGGTCAGCGGTGGGTATAAAGTGCTAAACAGCATTTAAGTTGAAAGTAAAAGATCAAGTCTTTACGAAATGACAAGATTTTGAACTAGACCATACCAAAGGCATTTGAAGACAACAAATGTGGCTCAAATGATGGAATTTGTCTGTGACAGGTAAAGAGACCTGGTGGAAAAAGAAGATAATGCTGGTAAACAGCATTTTCTCTTTTTCCCTCAGTGTTTTCGGTGTTTCCAAGGTAGTTAAAACTCAAGATTATGGGGTAAAAGGTTAACTCTTTACCAAACAACAAAATTTCAGACCGGTCCAAATTCAAAGCATTTGCAGACGACAAAATAAATGTGATTGAAAAATTGAAATTTGGTTTGGGGAGGGTAGAAAACATTATGGGAAAAGGAGAAAATGCTGGTTAGTAGCATTTTCTCCTTTTCCCACCATGTTTTCAAAAGGCTTCTTTCTCAGGGTCGTTAAAAGTCGGGATTGTGTGGTAAAAGGTTAAACAGATTTCTTATGATTGATTTTTTTTTCTGGGAAAACATTAAGAGGCTCAACATCACTCTAAACTTCCTGATACATTCCACAAAGCTCTTAAAGATACATTTATGCTCATTCTCAGCCAGTTTTCAATCAGTTTTTAACCCATTTTATGGAACTATAATCATTCTTGTATCTTCATACCAAATGTTGCCCCATGATGGCTGCAAGGTTACACATGTTACGATGGATAGAAAATCCATTTCATGTTTTGGTGGCCTTCAATGCAATGGCTGTTGTTGTTTCTTGTTTTTAATGAGGACAATACCTTTTCTATCCCTTACACCACATATATTGGTAATTTATCTATGTTTACACAGCTAAGCCATTCTACACACAGTCAAGTTTAAAAAGCGTTTTTTCTCTCTAGCTGCTAGGATGTATCTTTTAATGTTTACCTAACAACAAAATTTTAGACTGGTCCAAGTTAAAGGAATTTGCAGATGACATTTTAAATTTAGTTGAAATGATGGTGATTTTTTGTGAAATTGTAGAAAACCATGTGGGAAAAGGAGAAAATGCTGGTAACCAGCATTTGCTCCTTTTCCCACAAGGTTTTCTACACTTTCACAGAGAATTACCATCATTTTAGCAAAACATTCAACTTGTGTGCAACTTCCTCAAATTTATTTATCTATTCCAAATTATACAGTCTGGTAAGGACTAAGTTTAAAGAGAAGTTAATGGATGGTTATTCAGACCTTGATCTTAAGCATACAACAAAATTTTGGACTCAACTAAATTGAAAAACATTTGCAGACAACAAATTAATGTGGCTGAAGTGATTGGTATTGTCCTTGAAAGGAAAGAAATTTTGTGAAAAAAGGAGAAAATGCTGGTTACCAGTATTTCTTCTTTTCTCAAAACACGTCTATTTGCAATTGTCTTCTTCATCATGGCATTAAAACTCAGTATTGTTTGGTAAAGGGTTCAGGCATGGGGAAAAAAGCCGGGGGGGGGGGGGGGGGGGAGGATTCTTACGAGCTTGGACAGGTTTGAATTTTCAGTTTTAGCTTCAAAGGGGCGAAATCCTCTGAAATGTGGAAAAATCACTCATACAAAAAAGGAAAATTGAAATATTGCATTTTAAAGTTTTGGCAGTAAACTTTGCTATTTCCCGTAACTGTTTACCAAATAATCCCATTTTACAACCCTGTGAAATAAGCCTTTTCAAAACATTTTCTCCTTTTTCCACAGTATTTCAAAAGCTTTCTTCCTCAGGATCATTTAAACACAGGATTGTTTGGTACAGGGTTAACTCCTTACCAAACAACAAAATTTTGGCCTCAAACATATTGAAAGCATTTGCAGACAACACATTAAATGTTGTTCAAATGCTGCTTTCTGTTTTTTGATGGGGAAGAAAAAATTGTGTGAAAAGGAGAAAATGCTGGTTACCAGCATTTTCTCCTTTTCACACAATGTTTTCAAAAGCCTTCTTCTACAGGGTAGCTAAAATGCAGGATTGTGTAGTAAAGGGTTAAGGCATGTTAAAAAGTACATGGGAAAAAGTGAGAAGGAAAATAGATAGCTAGAATTTGTATGAAAAAAATAAACTAGAGGCGCTTGAGCGCCTGTATCGCTCCACAGGCCTGATATTTCTATAATGGCGAAAGGAAGTTTTTAACAATTATCATTCAATCCTGCATTTTAGCTCACTGAAGAAACAATTTGGTAGACAACCACCATAGGAACTTACCTGCAAAACAACAATGAAATCCAATGAATAGTTTTAGAGAAGAAATTTTTCAAAGATTTTACTTTATACCATAAAAGGAAAATGAGCCTCCCATAAAAGCCATGTTTTTTGACAGATCATTTTTTTTTTTTTAAGGAATTCTGTAAACCTGTATCTAAGGAACATTCCTGCAAAATAATAATGCTATCCAAACAGCGGTTTGGGAGGAGAAGATTTTTAAAGGTTTTTTACTTTGGTTGCCATGGCAACCAGAATTCTTCATGGAACACAATTATTTGAAGGAATTTGAAAGAGGACCACCAAAGGAACATTCCTGTGAAATTTGGTAAAAATCCAGTCAATGGTTTCTGAGGAGAAGTTTTTTAAAGAAAAAGTTTACGGACGCACGCACGGACGAACGAACGAACGGACGGACGGACGGACGCACACAACGCCATGACAATAGCTCGCTGGCCTTTGGCCAGTGGAGCTAAAAATTAACATATTCAATTACCTAAAGTTTCATCATAGAAAGTGGTTAACATCAAATCTGATCTGGAAAATAAAATCAAAAACTAAAATTAACACTTGTTAAAAAAAAAACAAATGAATGACTTAATGACTCAATACTGTTAACCCTTTACCACAAAATCCCGAGTTTTAATGACCCTGAAAAAGAAGTCATATGAAAACATTGTGGGAAAAGGAGAAAATGCTGGTAACCACAATGTTTTCTACCCTATCAAAGACAGATTTTATCATTTCAGCTACATTTATTTTGTCGTCTGCAAATGTTTTCAAATTGGACATGTCCAAATTTTTGTCATTTGGTAAAGAGTAACTGCAACCATTGTGTCTTTCCAAAATACATGTAATTGATTTTTTTTCTGTTTTGAACTTTTGTAATGTTAGTCTCAATAATGAGATGTTTACAATGCTTCTTTTCATATTTGGAAGTTTACTGTGCACAGTAACGTCTCAAGATCATTCTGACCATTCCAAAAAGCTACTGTGCTGTGCTGACTTTCCGTTTTGTCAGTTTAATCTGTATTGCAGTGAAATGCAATTTAGTGACTCATATGACAAAGGACATATTACTAACCATTTAATTACCTAAAGCACTTTAAGAACTCGCCTGATAGACCTATAATTTGTTAATCTCATAAAAAAACTAATGGAATATAGCATGTTTGGTAGCCATTTTGTGTCTATTTTGGGAAACTTAAATATCTCTTGTAAATGATGGATTAAATTGTGTATTCTTACGTTTCGCTCTTACTGTATTTCACCGAATTAATGCGCCGAGGCGCCATACAAAACACCAACAAGGCGCTCTTTTTTCATAACCAATTTCATGAAATTTCAGAGCCATCACGTAGAGTAAGCACAGTACTTTGATCCAGGTTTTAGTTTGTGCCGTGTGCAAAGTGATTGCCATTTGAAAGACCTGCTGTATCAATGCAGAATGTATCAATTTTACTGACAGTCATGATTCATTTGTACATGAAATAGCATTCACAATTTATATGGAACACTAGTTTTCGATACTTCACTTCCTTAAAGTTTTTTTATTAGTAAGTTGACAAATTTTGTGTTACCAGAAGTTTATAGTGGTATTGGAAGTGTATGTATATTCGGATAGTCAGGCGTTAATGACATCGAGTTGTGAAGTACATGTAATTAGGAATATGTCAATGACACACTGGTAAGTTTATTTATAAGATTTATGTCATCAATAAATTTCATCAGTCTGCGTTTTAGTGAAGTTCTCTTGCATTTGGAAGTTTGTCACTCCAGTTGCCAACTTTTAGGTAAGGTTGGGTGTTGGTGGGGGTTGTCTGGAGGCCTCTGGAGTAAATAATATTGTGGGGGAGCGCTACTATTAGGGAGGGAGCGTTAATTAGGTGAAGTATGGTAAGTTGAAAACATTTGTATTGTAATAAAGGGTTATTGAATACGCAAGCAACAGGTATGTTCAAATTCCAGTTTTGTCATCAAATTTTCAAAAGATTAGAGTCTGAAAAAGCAGACAAACTCTGTGAGGAGATTTCACCCATTTTTATTGCAATCGTCTCTCTACCCTGATCCCTACAGTCAAAAACTAAAATCGCATTTGGGAACAATTACCTGTACTAGAGTGGTCCATATAAAAAAATAGTTTGGGGACGTACTACGGTAGTACATACAGGAGAATTGTGCGGAATGGGTAGACAAATAAATACAAGTAAGATAGATTGGATTGGATTAAAGAAAGAAAGACAGAGAAAGAGGAGGGGAGAGAGAGAGATAAATAGATAGATACAGACAGAGAGAAAGAGACGACAGACATATGGTTGAGTGTCCATATTCCAAGAGGGTCCTTGAACCGGTGACTTGTTTGCATCTTGTAAAGCACGTAGTTTGATGACGTCACATAGTATTTCAGCTAGTAACCCTTACCAATATTCAAATGTTTTATTGTGCTTGAATTTCAGCCAAATGCGAGACAAAAACATGCAAAAAGAATGTATTTTTTCTTTTATCTGAATAGCGTTCCTTCTCAAAAAATGCAAGGACCTACGACTTATTGCTGTAAGTACTACCTAGGTACTGGAATTAGGTCACGCCATGTTTCCTCAAGAAGGCTGATGGCATGGTTTTTCTTTATGCACATTGAACATGGAAGTTAATATCCGAGTTGTAATTTTTTCATGAAACTGACTGGAAATGATTTTTTTTCTGAAGGCAAGTAGTTTCTAGTTCATACTCTTGTCTTAATTCTTAGTTTCATCCTGTTGTTTCCTTATCATCACTGAATACGGACGCTCGAGGTTACATAGATTTTCTGTGTTTAGTTTACTCATAGTTAAGCGAAGTTCGCGAATAAACCTGACATCAGATACATTTCACCTTTATGGGCTTAAAAATTTCTTGGCATTACATCCTTAAAAAGAAATCTGTCAAATTAAATACTTAATGATATTTAAGCGCGCCTCAAATGGCTGCCTATCGTCACATTTCTTGTTTTTTCTTCGCCTATTCTTCTTCACATTGACAAAGTCCTCCATTTTGGATCAAAGTACCTAGGTACTCAAATTACCTCAAAGTACCAATGGTATCGTCGAAGAATCTTTGAGATGTATGTTGGTTCGCGATAACTTGCCTCTAAAATCGATGCTGATCATATTTGTGTTGCAACTATCTGTGTACGGTTTCTATCATCGGATAGAATCTCAGAACTTCTGATAGTTTTAACGACACTAGAGTGTTGCAATATCTACCTTTCGATGGGTCAGTGTTTAAATGGTATTATATCTTCAAGTTCAACGCATTTGCAGATAACGCATAAAATGCGGTTCAAATGATGAAGGATTAGGGGTGCCTTGGAACAGGGCTCGGATGTGTATATGGCCTGCAACACGCGAAAAGGGACATTCGGACATTTGCGTAACGGGTCGCCTCGGGTCAGCCTGCGCAGTCCGCGCAGGCTAATCCGAGACGACACTTTCCGTTTTTATGTAATTTTCTGTGTTGCGCAAGTCTACTGGAGAACAAAATCTAATGTAGTCGTAAAGTGCCGTCTCGGATTAGCCTGCGCGGACTGCGCGGGCTGATCCGAGGCGACACTTTACGCAAATGTCCGTAATGCCCCTTTTCGCTTGATGCAAGCCATATAAGATTCCTGCTTCGAAGGAGAAGAAAGCATTGTGGGAAAAGGGGAAAATGCTGGTTATCAGCATTTTCACCTTTTACCACAGTGTTTTCAGCGGGTCCCACTAAATTCATGTACCACAAAGACGCTCTAAATACCGCAAAGACGCCACAAAGACGCGCAAAGACATAAAAAAAAGTTATCCGAGTCATTTGAGTTGTTTGCATTGTGCTAGGTTAAAAAATGCACAAAATCACGCAAACACATACGCGAGTTCGTGCATCTGCCTGGTTAGGCGAAGATCTTTCTACTCGTGCTGATTTCATATCTACCAAATATTTCCTTTACTTAAACACTATGATGAATGTTTGATAATGATGATGATGATGATACTGCTGACAATGATGATAAAAATATGTATTTGTTTGCATTTTTCTCTAAAACATTCTATAAATTTCACTTTTGCACAATTAGAGGCAAAGTTGATAATTTATCAAAATTTACCGTTTTCTTTTCTTGTTTTTCTTCTAATTATTCACTGCTTAGCTTTTTAGCTATTTACCAAACGACAAAATATCAGACTCCTCCAAACTCAAAGTTGCAGACGACAAATCAAGAGAGGCTCAAATTATGAAATCAGTGTCTGAATGGTAGAGAACGTTGTGAAGAGAGGAGAAAATACTGGTAACCAGTATCAGTTTCTCTTTTTTTTTCCACATTGTTTTCAAATGCTTTCTTTCTTAGGATCGTTAAAAGTCGGGATTGTGTGGTAAAGGGTTAAGTAACTGACTTTTCTTTGTTTATTGTATTTTTCTTGAACATTTCCCCACTTTGTATTATTTGTAAATGCGAGTAATAAAGAATAAATTAAAAAGTAGAGAAGGAAGTTGTCAGTTAGTGGTGAAAAAATATGCAGTGAGTACTGATTACCCGATTAGGAGGTCTAAGCCTGTACAGGAAAAGTTTGGGTTGGTAACTTAATGATATTTTTTTTCGTAATGAATAGAGAAAATTTGTTTTTTTCGGTGAAAGATCGAAATTTATTTCATCGAGTGAACATCATCGGTAGTATTTTCACGAGTGCGCAGCCACGAGTGAAAATATTACCGATGGTGTTCACGAGATGAAATAAATTTCGATCTTTCACCGAAAAAAACAAATATTCTATTTATTTCATGCTTTTAACCCTTTCTGGGAGGAACTTTATCAAAATCCAGTACAGTCTTTTCAGTTATTCCCCGTGGCGTACCCTCTCCGAATAGCAACGCATTACAATATTACGTCAAGCGCGAGAAATGTAAGGTAAATGACGTCATATTTCCATCTGGTTGTGAGTCACGCGCATTTTACCTAGGTAACTAGAATATAAAAATCGGTATTTTCACTGGTCGTACCCATGAAATATCGAAAAATATTTTCACCGCTAGTTCTCGATATCCGACCGGAAAGCATGAAATAAATAGATGATATTTGTTTTTTTTTTTTTTTTTCAGTGAAAGATCGAAATTTATTTCATCGAGTGAACACCATCGGTAATATTTTCACGAGTGGCGCAGCCACGACTGAAAATATTACCGATGGTGTTCATGAAATGAAATAAATTTCTATCTTTCACCGAAAAAAACAAATATTCTATTTATTTCATGCTTTTTAACCCTTTCTTGGAGGAGCTTTATCAAAATCCAGTACAGTTCTTTTCAATTATTCCCCGTGGCGTACCCCTCGCGCATAGCAACGCATTACAATATTACGCCAAGCGCGAGAAATGTAAGGTAAATGATGTCATATTTCCATCTGGTTGTGAGTCGCGCGCAATTTACCTAGGTAACTAGAATATAAAAATCGGTATTTTCACTGGTCGTACCCGTGTAATATCGAAAAATATTTTCACTGCTATTTCTCTATATCCTACCCGGAAGCATGAAATAAATAGAGGATCTTACATGAGTGTTTAAATGTATTATCATATTTATCAAACGAGTTGACTAAAATTGTATGACGCGAGCCTTGGCGAGCGTCAAATACATTTTAGTCAATGAGTTTGATAAAAATGATAATACATAAACACGAATGTGAGATTCTATTTATCACATAAAACGAATGACAGACAGAAAAATATCCTGCATCATCACCTTCAGCCTCTATACCGTTCACCGCTAGATGTTTACGTTGTAGTTTGGTTTCAAATGTGTACATACACAACCAGATAGTTCTGTGACATTTACACCAAAAGAAGAGTGAAATAGTTTATAGAGGGGTTAAGTCCACCTATTTCCGAAATAAAATTGATTTTAAGAGACTTTCGCTGCATTTCTTAGTTTTTATCAAACATGAAAATCAAAAACTTATCACGCGTATACGCCTTAGCAACAGTGACGTCATTTTTCCCCCGAAACGGCGTAACAGTACAAATTCCCGCACAAACTGTGGTTGGTTTCTCTCGCTTCACGCGCTCGTGACTGAAAACTGATCAGAACCGGGACCCAAAAAACGATAATACACTAGTGTATTATCAAAAATAAGTCATGGGTTTAATACAGTGCCGGAGGAGGTTTTATGTGATAAATTATGATATTTAATAAATCACTGCAATATATGTACAGGCTATATCAGACGCTGTCTGTAAGTATCATCCTTTTAAGACTCATACACCCCTTAACTCTTTACCAAACGACAACTTTTTTGTCTAAACCAACTGAGAACATGCGCAGACGACAAAAATAAACGTGACTCAGATATAAACTTTGCCTTGGAAAACATTGTGGGTAAAGGGGAAAACGCTGGTTACCAGTGTTTTCTCCTTATCCACTATATTTTCAAAAGCCTTTTACCTCAGGGTATCCCAAATATGTCCCTAGCTGTTGACTGAATCGTTAAGCCTCACACAAACGCAAACACGCACAAAACATACGAAAACATATCTGAAAAGTAACTTTTTATTGTTTTCACTTCTTGAACATTCACTTTTATGATATATGAAATTTGAAATAAAATTGATTAACTTTTTACTTCACGACGAAATTTTTTACATTTGCCTTTATTTAAAGCATTTGTATGGTGGCATATTTCTGCCACGAGATACGAGATAGCTATCATGATAAGTTTAGAAAACTATCGCGATAATTCAAAGTTTCCTGAAAATTTTATCGAGATAATGAAAGGTTCCCTAAAAAGAAATCACGATAAACTTCGTTATCTATCGCAAAACTTCTCAATCGTACACGAAGCTGACATTCGAGATAAAATTATCATGATAGTTCTATCCGTTTCTCGATATCTATAAATAGAAAATTCACCATTTGGATGAACTCGGTAGTTTTTCACTTCACAAGATTGCAGTAAGTAAAAATTTGAATTACTAGCGATTGTAGCTTAATTGGTAAAGTTTTACAAAACTCGAAATGATCAAAAGTCTGTAAAATCACAAAGACGACTCGAAATGCCTCCTACGAGGGTCTTTAAAACCATCCAGGGAAAAGGAAATTCATAAGGTTGTAGACGAAGATATTCTGAAACTGTATCTAATTATAGATACTGTGAATGTCAGTTGTGGTCACGAAAGAAAAAAAAAAAAATCATGATAACAGTTAGAATTATCGCGACATTTTTATCGTGACAAATTTTATTATCTAGATAATATTTCCAGGAAACTTTGTTTTATCACGACAGTTCTCTTAAATTATCGCAATAGCTATCTCGTATCTCGCGGCAGAAATATGCCACCATACATTTGCAAATGACATTTCATTCCTTTCTCACCGCTGACCATTGTTTCGACGATGGCAATGTGGGAAAGTTGCCGGTGGCTTGGGAAAAAAAAAATGTGCGAAGCACTAGTAAGAGAAACCTCAGTGAAGCATGGAAAGGTGCACTGGCCGCCTCGACATAAATGAAATATTGTTGGAAACGGCGTTAGACACCATCCATACAATCAACAATGCAGATGACATACTGAATGTGATTCAAATGATGATAACTGTCTGTGAAAGGGTAGAAAACATTGTGGGAAAAGGAGATAATGCTGGTTACCTACGTTTTCTGCTGTTCCCACAATGTTTTTCAAAAGCAACTTCAAGCCAGGGTCGTTATAACTCGGGATTATTTGGTACAGGATTAAGGGCTAGTGCATGACAAGGCTTACAATAGAAACTTTGCCTTCGCTTTATGAACTTAAAAAGATAATTAAGCCATGCTCGGGCAAAAGGAGGCTTAGTGCATCTCTCCGTGATTCATACTCTCCGTGTTGTTGGTCTACAACTCGCCCCCTTCGGACACATGATAAACACGATTCGCTATTAAACAGAAGTTTTACGGTGCCGACCGGATAAAGGGCATCAAAAGACAACACAGGACAATGCTTTTAAATCACCAGATTAACTGATTAACAGGAAAATAAAGTTTGCAGGAAATGACCCGGCGGATGCTCAGACCCACATGTGTGTTTACATGGTTTTGTGCATTTTCATCCTAGCATAATGCAAACGACTCAAAACACTAATGGTTTTTTTTTTTTTGTTTTCTATGTCTCTGTGCGTCTTTGTGGTATCTTTGTGCGTCTTAGTGTTGTATTAGTGGTGTCTTAGTGGTCTCTTTGTGGTATTTAGTAGGACCGGTTTCCAAAGGCCATCTTTCTCTGGGTAATCAAAATACAGGACTGTTTATAGATGGTATTTGCAGATGACAAATTCAGTATCATAAGGAAGGTTGAATTCGCTTTTGATAAGGTAGAAAGCCTTGTTGTAGCGGCCGTTTCCAATATCATTTCAGTTATATTGTGGCGGCCAGCGCACCGACCCATGCTTTCGTGGAGCTTCTTTTACCAGTATTCCGCACAATTGATATTCTTTCCAAGCCACTGGCTGCTCTCTAACATAACCACTGTAGAAACAATGGTTAGCGGTGAAAGAGAAATGAATCCTGTCACGATGACTATCATCAATCCTCGGAAAGAAACTGTCCGAAGATGACACTGAAAGGATGAAGAAAGTCAGCAACAATTAAGAATGAAAAAAGTAAAACAAGTTGACATAGTCAGAATCACAGAACGGGCATCACGAAATACAGACTAGACCTAGGAAAAAGGCAAACTGGCAGGCAGCACGAGATTTCCAGATCTTCCCAAATCTACTAAAATCTTTCCTAAATCTACCCAAATGTCTCCCAAATCTACCCAAATCTTCCCCAAAGAGTTTTGGTAGATTTAAGATAGATTTGGGATAGATTTGGTTAGATTTGGGAAAAAATTGTGTAGATTTGGTAGAGATTTGTGTAGATTTGGGATAGATTTGTGTAGATTTGGGATAGATTTGTGTAGATTTTGGAGAGATTTGTGTAGTTTTGGGATAGATTTGTGTGGATTTGGTGGAGATTTGTGTAGATTTGGGATAGATTTGTGTAGATTTGGTAGAGATCAGTGTAGATTTGGGTTAGATTTGGGATAGATATGTATAGATTTTGTAGAGATTTGTGTAGATTTTGGAGAGATTTTGTTAGATTTAGGAATTTCTTGCCGCCACAAACTGGCAGGGTCAGGAGGAAGAAGGTTTTTGAAAACAATGTGAGAAAAGGAGAAATTCTGGTTACCAGCATTTCTCCTTTTCCAACAATATTTCTACCTTTTGAAAAGGTTTCCATCGTTTTCGCCGCATTTGTTTTTCGTCTGCAAATGCTTTCCATATTTAGGAGTCTTAAATTCAGGACGAAACCTGTCCTTAATTACGCCTAGTTCTTTAATGTGTTCGGTAGCCTGTATCACAGGTAGGAAACTTCATAATCGGAGCCAATGGCTCTGATAGGAAATTGTTATGTGGATCTTCTGGCTCCGAAAATCGACTCAAAACAACGCAAGAAACAGGTAGGCTTGTCATTCTTTGTATTTAAGTCTTTGAAATTTGTAAAAAGGAGGATTTCAGGCAACGCCGTGGTCTTTCAACGTGTTTTCTGCACTACGGAAAATTGTAGAATGTGTTCAGTATCGTCTGGATCATATGTGCCGTGGGTTGACCGTAGCCGAAATAATATGTCAAGTACCTAATTTCACCCTTAAACTGCCATTTAAAGTCGCACATTAGAAAGATTTTTGCTATCCTAAAAGCGTGAATTATTTTCTTGAACATTTCCATTCGCAGCTGACAAAGAATTGAAATAAATAACACATAATTGACATGAATTAAGGCTCCGATTATGTGAACCGGCTCTGACCAAGTCGTCGGCACCGATGGGATGGAAAAGGGCATCTTTTAAACATTTTGCTGTCGGTAATTTACTCAAGATATGAGGTCTATTTTCCCGCTAATACCCTTCACTCCAAAAAGTTAAAGTACATGTATCATTATGTACGTTTGTACGACGAAACGTGACCGTATTTGTGAAAATGCAAAGGACTGATTTTGTCACATTTGAAAAATGCTGTTTAACACTTGTCTATCTAAAGGTTTGGTCACACCGAGCTAACGGACGAGTAACGGATAAAAAAATCATTTTATCCGTTCGTATCCGTTTTATGTCTGTTTCTTGTCCGGTGAATACGCTACTTGTCCGGCGACGTCCGGTGATATCCGTTCCGTCCGGTGGAAAGTTTTGAGCATGTTCAAAATTTCCACTGGACAAAACGGACAGAAACGTGCAAATGACAAATTTTGGATGCATCTGACTATCTATACCCTCGGCATGTCACGTGTCCGTTACGTTCCGCTCGTACGTTGGTGTTCGGCACACTTCCATTCATCGTACGTTGGAAGAATGTTTTGTCCGGTTCTCATGCGTTGCGCTTCCGTTTTATCCAGTACAAGTCCGTTACTAGTACGGTGATATCCGTTAATTGACCGTTTATTATCCGGTACATATCCGGTAAACATGCGTTTTTTCCGTTACATGTGCGATACTCGTGCGGTCATTGTGTGGCTTCTTCGCTCCACACACCGATCGCGTGGGCCTCGAGCGACAGTGGAGATGAATTTTGTCACCGGATAACCAAATTCTGCATGTTTTCGTCCGTTTTCCCTTCCTTACATATTCGTTACCCGCACTGACCACGCCTTAAATTTTGAAAACAAAAATGTTGTGTAGCTTTTGATTAGCCGAATTCATTCATTCATTCATCTCCCATATTGGTTTCTACCGTTACAAAGACAAGTCCTATGGTTTGAGCTATACCAAATTTGTTGTCTTGCAAATGCTTTCATGCTTGACATGTCTGAAGTTTTTCCTGTTTAGTAAAGAGTTTTGTCGAGCTTAGTTACATACAGGGCTTGCGATAACGGAGGGGTCTCCCCCTCTCTCTCTCTCCCTCTCCCCCCTTTCTCTCCTCCTCTCTCTCTCCCCCCTCCCTCCCTCTCTCTCCAGGGGCTGGGGGGGGACGGGGCCAGGGACCAATGTGAAGTAGTTCCAGTCAGCGGAGCTCAACTTTTTGCCTTGTTTAAGGCTCAATTGTACGTTGAATATGCAGATTTTATTTACAATTTATAAAACTCTATGGCGGCTTTGTTGTTACCGACATTTAGACAGGGTTTCATCACATCTCAGCAGATTATTACAAATTGTAATTCTGTCCCTATATAACAGGCTTTCAAGTTTCTTTGGAGCAAAACGATATAAGACAAAGAATCAATACAATAAGTAACTGCCCCCTACCTCTCCACTAAACTAAGCAGTTGTTCAAATTTTGTTTTAAATAATGCATCTTAAAAGTATTTAACCCTAACGACTAAAAATAGAATAGAAAGGTTAAGCCCTTAAGTACCCGTATCGGTAAGGTCGTTGATATAGCCCGGGGGTCCTAACTGTTCTACCATAAACGCAACAGCTGAATCGATATGCTTAGTTTATTCTTCATTTCTACATTTTCATTCTCTTTATTTCATTTCCATTCCTTATAGAACAGAATACTTCGCCAAACATGTCATTCGTTCATTGATTCATTTATTCCTATCCGTTTTTCCTTTCTTTCAGTTAGTTACCACTCTTAACAATCGTGTCTAAAATAAAAAGAAAACACTGCGAGAAAAGTTGAGGATCCATGAGGTCTTAAAAACAAAGGATCGATTTGAAGGAGTCTCAACATCTAGCGAATAAACGAACGAAAAGAAAAACATACCGACAAATTTACAGCACCAGAAACTGAATTGAGCAACAACAAGTGGGCATCGGAATGCAAGATCCTACCTGTAACCTTTTCGACATTTGAAATGAGCCTTGCTCTTTGAAAAGTGGACTTAATGCATCTGCAACAGGTATCGGCGCAGGCAGACATGGTTCGAAACTTTATGCTATTTGTAAATTTTCTGCATAACAAAAGACCAGTCTGCCTCATGATTCAGTCTATTGTTAGGCGAAAGAAATTTTGATGGATCCATAATTATGTGATGACTTTGCTTTGTATAATGAATCACGGAGATAAATACTTATTAAACCCTTTTTTACGAGAGCGTGGCCCAAAAGTTTGTTGCTAACTCTGTGGGGAAAAAAGAGGCAACTACTAGCTACAAGCTCTATCTCCATTTCCCCATTAAGTTTTCATGGGCCTGAGCGGGTTAAAAGAACCATGACACACTCCGAATGAAGACTTCTTTGACACAAAATTGTAGACATGTCCATATTGAAAGCATATGCACAGGACAAATTAAAAGGAACAGTAATAATGATATTTTATCTTTGAAGAATTGAAAACGCTGTGGAAAAAGGATAAAATACTGGTGATCAGGCTAGCCATCTAAAATTAAAAAAAAAAAATGTTTTCGGATGAGACGTTAAGACTAAGTCCCTTGTGACGGTGCTATACACTGAGCACGTTAAAGAGCCAGGCGTAACTTAGGATGGGTTTAATCCTGTATTAACCCCCATAACATAAGTAATAGTCTTTCGGGGCTTTGCCTATATATGCGGTCGGTTGCAACGATAAATAAACGAAAATCAACAACAACATTGCAGAGGCAAAATCAAACTATAAATTCCATACTGTCCGAAAGAGAGCATTGGGTTGGGCTTATGCTACTAGTCAACACAGATAACGAAACCTACGAATTTCCACGAATTGATAAATTTCTGAAATTGTAGAATTTGTAAACTGTCTTGTCCGATTCGTGATATTCTACAATTCAGTTACGGTACAGGTACAATGGTATAACAAATATTTGTTGGATTCGACTAGATTCTCCTGGAATCGGGAAATTATTGTCAAGATATCACTACGATTTACAAAAAAAATATTGGGAAATACTACACCAACGTTTGAAAAACAGTTACGAATCAGTTAAGAAAACGTATGTATAAATACTGTACGAATAAAAATGAATTTGTGATTATTCTTGAAACCCGTCGGATTTTCTCTCAAGATAGGTATTAAAAGGCCATCACCCTTGCTTGGGCACTACAAATACCTAAATAAGTTACTAATGCTTCCGAATCGATGATGATGCATAAGAATGCACGACGAATTCATTACGAATTAACTACGATTTTCTGGAATCGAGAATTCGTGGTCAAGATTTGAACAGCTCCAAACTTTTACCATGAATTCCCGATGGCTCAAGAATTCCGAGAGCTAACCACAAATGTACGCAATTCAGTAAGGAATTTCACGAACTGATTACGATGCATCTACAAACCCAAAAGTTCATCAATTTGTGAGGTTCGTGGTCTGCGTACATCAGTAGCATAAGGGATTTTTTTACTTTAGTAATGATTTAAAAAACTAAAAAAAGCAAAATCTAGGTTTTCATCTCTTACACCTTTTATCACACAATCCCGACTTTTAACGACCTTTACAGGAAAGGCTTTTGAAAACATTGTAGGGAAAGGAGAAAATACTGATTTATGAACTAAAAAAAGCAAAATCTAGGTTCTCATCTCTTAGGGAAAGGAGAAAATGCTGGTTTCTCCTTTTCCACAATGTTTTTTTTTTTTTATCTTTTCACAGACAAATCCCACCTTTTAAGCCAAATTTAGCTTACTGTCTGAAAATCATTTTGAAGTGGTCCGGTCTAAAATTTTGTCTTGTTGTAAAGCGTTAACCATATGCGATTACACAGATGTTTTCTTACCTAACTCAGTGGTAAAGTGTATATCTCTTAAACTGGAGGTCCCGGATTCGGACCTCATTCAAAGCACTGGGTTTTTCGTGGGAGTTTTTTTGGGCAAGACACTTCAGAGCCTTAGCCTACTGGTGAAACCCGGAGCACACATGAATATGTGAGCTGTTGCTTCGATATGACTGAAGCTTTTTGTGGACGACATAGATCAAGACAAGACAGCACAGAACGTGCCGTCTGAACTTGGAAAGATACCGTCTGTATGGTTATTGGAGCATAAATCTTTCGTTCAATTGTATTTTTCCAGAGCTAAAAAAATTAAATGCATCACAATTGGAGCACAAGAAGCATAAAAGTGATTTATTTCTTCCTCTTTTACTTTGTTTCTTACTGGTAATGATCTTATGCGTATTAACTCTTTTCACACGTTACCGAGTTTTAACGATCCCGAGGAAGAGTCCTTTTGAAAATATGGTGGAAAAAGGAGAAAATGCTCGTAACCAGCGTTTTCTCCTTTTCCTTCCATGTTTACCACCCTTTGGAAACAAATATTAATTTTTGAGTAACATTTTTTTTTTCGTCTGCAAACACTTTCAACGCGGACAATAATTTTATTGTAACACTTTGTCATTTGGTAAAGAGTCAAATAGACGTGTTAACTTCTTACCAAATGGTAACATTTTGAACTCAACCGAATAGAAAGCATGTGCAGACGATAAAATGAATGTAGCTCATAGGATGATTTCTGTCTTTGATGGGATAAAAAACATTTCGAAACAAGGAGAAAATGCTGGTGAATGCCGTTTTAAACGTAATTTCTCTAACATCACCTATCCTGTAGTTTCTTTTCACAAAATATTTTGTATAAGATCTTTTAAAAAGAGAGAGAGAGAGAGAGAGCATTACTTGTGCTTCTTTTAATATGTCCTCTGCAGATTCTTTTCAATGTACAAAACATGTCTTTTTTTTTTCAATACAACTCTAAATCCAGAGTGCATCACTATTCTTTAAACATGTTCAGGCCGCCGAAAACGTAATGGGGAAAGGAAGATATTGCTTGTTGCGAGCGGTTTTCTTTTTTTTGCGAACAAACTTTTGAGCCATGCTCTAGCAAAAGGGGGTTTGAATATTTTTCATTATCGTGATCTCTTATGCCAAGCAAATCATCACATAATCATGGATCCATAAAATCTATTTTGGGTAACAACTGATTGAATCATGAGGTAGACTGGTCCTTTGTTATGCAGGAAATTTACAAATAGCAAAAAGTTTCGACCTATGTCAGCGTGCGTGAACAACGCAGGCTGATATGGGTCGATACCTTTTGCAGATTCATTTCGTTCCCCTTTTCACAGAGCATAGTTCATTTCTACTGTGGAAAACGTCACAAAAAGGGACTTGCACTTCGATGCCCATTTGTCGTTGCTCAATTCAGTTTCTGGTGCTGTAAATTTGTTAGTATTTTTTTTTAATCTTTTCTTCTATTTTTCTTTCATTTGTATGTTATTAAAATTCTTTCAAATCGATTCTTCGTTTCTAAGATCATACTGATTCTCACTTTTTCTTACCATGTTTTAGAACTAATTTTTTTCGAACAGCTTTGTTTTATGACTTTATAAGTCTTTTCTAGTTTCAGAACTTGGGTCACGTTTCGTCGTACAAGCGCATGTTTTAATTTTTGTTTTAATCGTAGTGCAGCTTATAACGGTTGTTGTATCCTCCTCCTGTTCGTAGTGCGAACAGGAGGAGGATACAACAACCGTTATAAGCTGCACTTTAATTCTCAAAAATTGTGTTAAGGCGCAGACGGAAGTACCTGTAGGTGTGGTCGACGGGGTACGAAGTTCGCACCCCGTCGACCACACCTACAGGTACTTCCGTCTGCGCCTTAACACAATTTTTTTAGAATTAAAGTGCAGCCCAGCATTTCTACAAACGTCTATCTGATAAGATAGCGTTGTAAAAACTGAAGGGGGATTTCTGTTTGGATCTAATCTATAGACAAAAAAAAAACACCAACAACAAACAACAATATAAATGAGCCCTGCTCTGTGATAAGGGGGCTTAATGAATCTGCAAAATGTTTGAATTCGAATCAGCCTTCGCAGTCCGCGCAGGCTGACCTTGGCTGAAACTTTTTGGTTTTGGTCAATTTTCTGCATGCCAATGGACCAGTGTGTCTCATGATTCAGTCGGTTATTAGAGAAAAAGAATGTTATGTTTTCTAGCTTTCTCACACCAGTTTAGACACAACTTTCTTTCCAAACCACTGACTACTTTCTCACGTTCATCAGAGGTGAGGGGCCAAAAATCACCGGAAAGAACGTTTATCTCAAACGGGTATCGAACTTGCAACCACCAGGTCACGAGTCGGACACGGTAACCACTGAGCTACCCGGGCAAGCCCGGTGATAAGGAACCTATCGCTGAAAAATACCAATGTAAGTGATAGACCGAGTTAGAAAATAAATGTACAAACTGTTTATCATCGGAAATGTATTAAGAAAGATTCCCAAAGAAAATTGTGACTAGTGTTTGCGTTCTAGGTAGAGTGTTACGATTTTAAGAACGGGGTTTGCCAAATAGATATATGCACAGCCACTGATGTTGCCGTGCAATATGATACAAGTACGTGCGGTTGACCAACACTAGGATTACGCCTGGAAAGCACCTTTCAAGACAACAGTTTCAAGATACTTGCGGTCGGTGTAGATCAAGATCAGACTGCACAAAACGTGCAGTCTGATCTTGCATCTACACAATTTTTTACGAGTCTAAATTCAGGACGAAACCCATCCTAAGTTACATCTGGTTCTTAAATGTGCTCGGTATATCACAGTAGGAAACTTCATATTCGGAGCCAATGGCTCTGATAAGAAAATATTGAAATAGTCTTCTGGCTCCGAAAACATCGACTCAAAACAACGGGAAAAAACAGGTATGCTTGTCGTTCTTCGGACTTAAGTCTCTGAAATTCAAAAATAGGAGAATGTGATGCAATACTCTGGTCTTTTAACGTGTTTTCTACGAAAAGCTAGTTTAGTTTAAACATTTTTTTTTTTTTTTTTCAAATTCATATGAAATGTACATATTAATTTACAAATAATTAAAAATTTTCTTCAAAATGAATCAGAACGAAGTTATAATGTTTTTCTCCAAGCTGGTGTATTAGAACGAGTACAAGTCATTTAAGCTAATATATTACATAGTGAGAGAAAAATGATACTAGTAACTGTTTCGGTATAGGTGAGAGATATGTTTTAATGGGAAAACATGAGATGAGTTAGACTGAGAAGTACAGGAAGAGAAGGGGAAAAGATAAGGTAATGGAAGAGATGAGGTAAATGAGTGTTCTGAAAAGGCTCCTATACGGTACGAATATGAATTTGTATCATTTTATAATAAGCGTCATTATTCCGGCTAAAATTGTATAAAGATAGAAACAAAATTATCATACTGGAAATCGATTGCTAAACTTAAAAAAATTTTGTTTGGACTTCAAGAAAAATTTTCTCATATACAAGATTACTTTTCCCACAGAGTAACATCTCAAGATCAATATTACCAAATACTGATATTGTATTAAATAGCCTAGTCCTAATGGCATCATAATTATTGCATTCAAAAAAAGAAATATTCACTCATCTCAATCCCACCACAAATACAGAGAGGGAAATCAACAATATTTTTCATTGAATAAAATGGTGATTGAGAGAACTACATTTACTTCTGATTTGTGTATGTATAACCTGTAGCTTCCCTTCTTCAACAAAGTACAACTTGTTGGAACTGGGTTTGTTCCGATTCAGGTAGTTCTTAAAACACGATAATGAATCTTCATTTCGTATTTCAATTGGTAATTCGTTCCAGTCCTCAATAACTGCGGGAAGGAAAGACTTTTTGTAAAGTTCAGTTCTACATTGTGGAATTCTGTGATTTTGAGAACCACGGAGGCTGTATGAGGATATGCTACCGACGCTTTGAGGTTCTTATGAGCTCAAGGTTTTATGACTTAGTCCTTTGACCATTCTGTCATGCAGGGATTCCCATCCTGCGAAAAGTTGTAGCATGTGTACAGTATTGTCTGAATCATATGTGCCGTGGGTTGAGCGTAGCTGAAATAGTACGCCAAGGCCCTAATTTCAAGCTTTAACTTTTGCATTCGCTGCTAGCAAAGAATTGAAATGAATAACACAAAAGTGAGATGAATAAACTAAGGCTCTGGTTCCGGCTCTAAATATGTGGTCGGCACCGATGGATGAGGGGTTCCTTTCAAAGATTTAACTTACTTAAGCTCTATTTTCCTGCATATACCCTTCACTCCAAAAAGTTAAAGTATACGTTCGTACGATAAAACGTGACCGGATTTCTGAAAATGCAGAGGAGTGATTTTGTCACATTTGAAAATGTTGTGTAACACTTGTCTATCTAAATTTTGAAAACAAAAATGTTGTGTAGCTTTTGATTAGCCGAATTCATTCATTCATTCATCTCCCACATTGGTTTCTACCCTTACAAAGACAAGTCCTATGGTTTGAGCTATACCAAATTTGTTGTCTTGAAGTTTGCAAATGCTTTCAATTTTAACATGTCTGAACTTTTTCCGTTTAGTAAAGAGTTTTGTCGAGCTTAGTTACATACAGGGCTTGCAATGATGGGGGGAATGGTCGCTATATATTTCCCTCTCTCTCTCCTCTCTCTCTCTCTCCCCCTTTCTCTCTCTCTCCCCCTTTCTCTCTCTCTCCTCCTCCTCTCTCTCTCCTCTCTCTCTCTCTCCCCCTTCTCTCTCTCCCCCTTCTCTCTCTCTATCCTGTCTCTCTCTCTCTTCCCTCTCCCCCTCTCTCTCTCTATCCTGTCTCTCTTCCCTCTCTCTCGCTCGCTCGCTCTAGAGGCGGGGGGGGGGGACGGGGCCGGGGACCAATGGAAGGAGATCCATTCAGCGGAGCTCGACTTTTTGCCTTGTTTAAGGCTCAATTGTACGTTGAGTATGCAGATTTTATTTACAATTTATAAAACTCTATGGCGGCTTTGTTGATACCGACATTTAGACAAGGTTTCATCACATCTCAGAAGATTATTACAAATGGTAATTCTGTCCCTATATAACAGGCTTTCTAGTTTTTTTTTAGAACAAATTGATAGAAGACAAGGAATCAATACAATAAGTGACTGCTCCCTACCTCTCTACTAAACTAAGCAGTTGTTCAAATTTTGTTTTAAATAATGCATCTTAAAAGTATTTAACTATAACGACTAAAAATAGAATAGAAAGGTTAAGCCCTTAAGTACCCGTATCGGTAAGGTCGTTGATATAGCCCGGGGGTCCTAACTGTTCTACCATAAACGCAACAGCTGAATCGATATGCTTAGTTTATTCTTCATTTCTACATTTTCATTCTCTTTATTTCATTTCCATTCCTTATAGAACAGAATACTTCGCCAAACATGTCATTCGTTCATTGATTCATTTATTCCTATCCGTTTTTCCTTTCTTTCAGTTAGTTACCACTCTTAACAATCGTGTCTAAAATAAAAAGAAAACACTGCGAGAAAAGTTGAGGATCCATGAGGTCTTAAAAACAAAGGATCGATTTGAAGGAGTCTCAACATCTAGCGAATAAACGAACGAAAAGAAAAACATACCGACAAATTTACAGCACCAGAAACTGAATTGAGCAACAACAAGTGGGCATCGGAATGCAAGATCCTACCTGTAACCTTTTCGACATTTGAAATGAGCCTTGCTCTTTGAAAAGTGGACTTAATGCATCTGCAACAGGTATCGGCGCAGGCAGACATGGTTCGAAACTTTATGCTATTTGTAAATTTTCTGCATGACAAAAGATCAGTCTGCCTCATGATTCAGTCTATTGTAAGGCGAAAGAAATTTTGATGGATCCATAATTATGTGATGACTTTGCTTTGTATAATGAATCACGGAGATAAATACTTATTAAACCCTTTTTTACGAGAGCGTGGCCCAAATGTTTGTTGCTAACTCTGTGGGGAAAAAAGAGGCAACTACTAGCTACAAGCTCTATCTCCATTTCCCCATTAAGTTTTCATGGGCCTGAGCGGGTTAAAAGAACCATGACACACTCCGAATGAAGACTTCTTTGACACAAAATTGTAGACATGTCCATATTGAAAGCATCTGCACAGGACAAATTAAAAGGAATATTAATAACATTAATGATATTTTATCTTTGAAGAATTGAAAACGCTGTGGGAAAAGGATAAAATACTGGTTATCAGGCTAGCCATCTAAAATTAAAATAAAAAAATGTTTTCGGATGAGACGTTAAAACTAAGTCCCTTGTGACGGTGCTATACACTGAGCACGTTAAAGAGCCAGGCGTAACTTAGGATGGGTTTAATCCTGTATTAACCCCCATAACATAAGTAATTGTCTTTCGGGGCTTTGCCTATATATGCGGTCGGTATCAAACCCCATACGAGTGACAGATTTTTAATATCACACTCCACCAGTTGATTATTCTATTTATTATATTCCTAATTCTCCCTTTGTTTGCTAATAATTATCAAGAACGGTAGGTATACATGTATAGGACTTATCTTTACCAACTTACGATTCATTTTTGGCAGAAGCAGCTGACTAGGGATCTTATGATTACTGATATAAAAAAAAAAAGCCTGGCAATGTTATGATCGCTGGTCTAAAACCAGCCTGTGTATCAAGAGAATAGCTTTTATTTTTTATTTATTTTCATTTTCAGATGGGGATAAAAAGAAGGTTAATTTCCTGAAATGTTGTATAAGTTGTTGCATGATGATGGGACTGGGAGGAATTCAAAACTATAACCCTTTCGGCGCCATAGGAGAAAACTGTGACTTTTACGGACAGCATAGATCAAGATCAGACTGTACAGAAAGTGCAGTCTGATCTTTTATCAACACCGCCCTCTTGTTTAGTCAAGCCTGTACAATCAAAATCTTTTTAAGCTTCAATGGATTGTATTTATAGACGTCGAAACATGTCGAGTTTATTTATTTGGCGCTGAAAGAGTTATAAATCTTGATTCCAGTAATAATCATCTTATTTAATTCATAAATACTCACGTAACACATAGAAGGAGCCAGTACCTGTCAAAGATATTTATTCTAAGTGTTAAATATTTATTAAATTTGAAGAGCTAGTAAGAGGCTGACAAATAATATGACGAAATTTGTTCGAAACGGCTGGGACGAACAAGTAGAGGGGGAACAATTCCACGGACGAAAATGTCTCTTCCAGAGGTACCAGCTAAAAACGGAAACAAGGCTGGCGGAAACGTTCTAAACTGCACGTGCAGAATCCCACTCTTTGGTTTCTTAAGTCATCCCTACGGTCAAATAGAAACAGCTCGAAAGGAATGCAAAGTATTTTGGCATTTGACATATCGGCGGATCGAGGCATTTTAAAGTAATGCTCTTCCCTAAGCCGCTTTTTTTTTCAAATTCGGTCTGGACAGTGCTTGTTCGTCCCAGAACCAGTTCATCCCTGGGCATGTTCATCCCTTGGCTTGTTCTTCTGACATTATTGCATGCTATTATTTCATTGACCGAAGTAAATGTTAAGTAAAGTATGCATTAGAAAATTAAGTGACATCCTATTGATCTAGATCTACCTAAGAGTGATTTATTTAACTTACCAATGAGTTACTGTTTGAATTGTTGATATTTCTAATTTTTGTAAAAGGCATATAGTCTGGTGTTGTCCTCTATAATTGGTTACTTCTCGATATTTTATCAATAAATCATCAAATTCTGAGTTAGAAAAAAAATGGACTTGCCAGTCTGATGGTGCAACAATTAAACTCATAGCTAAAATTGCGAAAACAGGTGGTAAAAGTTTCTTAATAGCTCTGCTGTTGTCAAAGAAAAGGTAGAGGTACTGACAGTCATAGCCCTGTTGTTGTCAGCATTGTCGTTCAGTGTGTAAAAACTTTAAGGTTCATATCTTTGTCATAATTATTTCCTTCAAACCCCACAAGTTCTTAACTATCAGAAGGGGAACTTATACAAGGACAGGCAACATCAAAATGTTTTTGACACAGTTTTACCCCTTTTGATTTGGAATTTTCTCTGAAAAGCAACTGCAGTGGAGCTTATTTGAGTCATACTTAAAAAGATTGACAAACTTGATTCTTAGGGAACCTTAATATATCTATACTGGGTTCAGTTAAGTTGGAACAAACAAGCCCAGATGAATAAGCATAGGGACCAAAAAGCCTGTTCTCTTTGTTGTTTGTCATATCTTTGACTCAATGATGATAGATCTATTTCAGAATTTTAAAGTTAGCGTCGATACATCTTATATGGCAATAAATTGATGCACTTACCATAAACCAGAGCCCCAGAGAAGAGGGAGTGATGGTATTCTAAATCGATTATTTCTCTTCTCTCTCGATGAGACGATTCTAATGAGTACCCATAACATAGGGTTTAGTGGAGAACAATTAATATTTTCAATTTTGAAATCAAAATCACTCCCACTGTCTGGAGCTCTGATAAACAAGTGAAAGTTACAGTCCAAACGTCCCCAACTGAACACATCATCATCATGAGGGTAGAATCCCATAGATGGTTGGAAATAATTGCTCTTCCAGAGAACATAAATCATAAACTTATCCATATTGAAAATATTTTTAGACACAAAATTGTGCTTTAACTCTATACCAAATGAAAAAATTTTAGACTGGTCCAAATTGAAAGCATTTGCAGACAACAAGATAAAAGTGACTGAAAATTTGAAATTTGTATTAGGAAGGGTAGAAAACATTGTGGGAAAAGGAGAAAATGCTGTTTACTAGCAATTTCTTCTTTTTTTCCACAATGTTTTCAAAAGGCTTCTTTCTCAGGGTTGTTAAAAGTCAGGATTATGTGGTAAAGGGTTAAATGATGGAATTTGTCTTTGAAAGGGCTTAACACATTATGGAAAAGAAGAAAATGCAAACTATTTTCTTTTCATAGTGTTTTCAAAAGCCTTGGGGAAAGGATGAACTTATTTGGTTAAGCTAGGGTAACTTAAGTGAAATTTTCTCACATCAACCATCATTTTCTTCTTATCCAACAGTACTTTTTTTTCTACTCTAAGAAACAATCCCATATTTTAGCAGGTTTTGTTTTCCAGATTTTTTTATCAATTAGAACAACCATAACAACTACAGTTGTTGTCTGGTCTGATAGAGTGTTTAATCACAGTTATATATCTTATTTACTTACAGGTGACATGTTGAACATATTTCAAGATTTGTTATTTAGAAGTCTCGAGTTGGTTCCTCAATTGCAGCGGTGATATTCATGGGTGTTTCCTGGAGAATGACACTGCAGAGCCCTAGTCTAACACTTGAAACCAAGAAAACAGATGAACATGTTAGCTGATGCCATGATTTGACTGGTATACTGATAGTTTAAAACACAAGATGGAGACAAATCTGTGGCTGGTTGGAGATGAACATTGGACAGAGGTACATGTACAAACTTTGTTCTAAATAATCAAAGTTTTTTTTTATGCTCCTGCCATTTTAAATGCAAATGGCATACAGTATCCCTGCTGTCTATAGATATGTACTGTTAACAGTAAGGAAACAGGAAGGTTTCTGTTTGTTAGCTTTGAACACATTTTGAATGGGATTGATATTTTAAACACAGGTAAATGGTGACAAAATATAGGTCATGGGTCAGGAAACCTGAATTCAATCTATGATAATTCCATTAACTATTAACTCTTTACCAAACAATTCCTTGTTTTCACGACCCTGAGGAAGAGGCCTTTTGAACCAGCATTTTCTCCTTTTCCCACAATGTTTTCAACCCTAAAACACTTGAGTTCATTTGTACCTCTTTCAAATTTGTCCCCTGAAATATTATAGAATTAGATTTGATGTTTTACAGATCGGTATAGTATTATAAAATGTTTGTCAGATTTGATGTGGGGCGGGGTCGGCCCTTACGCAAGACACCACAGAGCCCTAACCTGGTACTGTTGACCCAGGATATACTTGAATAAGTTGCTGCTGTGATATACTTGAAATAATGATGAAAGCGGTGTTAAGCTCTGTTCAATTAATGATACTATTAATTGTACCTTAACTCTTTCCATACCATAGATGACACCAGAAGCTTTTGTTGACAGTGTAGATCAAGATCAGACTGCACAGAAAGTGCAGTCTGATCTCTGATCTACACTGTCTACACCTATATTCTAGATTATGACCAAACTGTCTCTTGATCTTGCAGAGGAAATGTATTTTTGTATTTTTAGCCTTTGAGAAAATGCAATTTATTTATTCAGCAGTGAGAGTAAATCATTCGCTTCTCAGCTGATTTTTTGTGCTTGCATGTATGTTTACATTGTACACAGTGGTAGTGCATTTACCTTGAAAGTGCAAAGTAAACAAAATTGAAATTTTCAGTCAGGTAAAATAAGCCGGCTAATTACCATTTTGAAAATGCTTTTTGACAGAATGTCTCTCCCTAGTGGTCAGCGTAGATCCCGGGTCAGTCTGCAGTAAACATGCAGTGTAATAGTTGATCACTGGCTGCAAAGGCAACTATAGCTGTGAAACTGCCTTTAGACAGAACATAATGGTCGATATAGATCTCAGGGCAGTCTGCAGTAAACATGCAGTCTGATCTTGGATCTTCACAGGCTGGAAAGGAAACTATAGTTGTGAAAGGAACTTGAAGGGTTTTATAGAAGAGTTGAAATTAATGTCAATTTTGCCTGTGTGTTTTCAGGAAGACAGTGTGATGTAGAGATGGGTATCAGACTGAATCTTTCCAGCTAGAAGTATTGGATTATGAAGTGAGGATTTAACCTGTTACTGCCTGAGGAAAAAAAAAAGAATTGTAATCTGAAGACTGTATTGACTCATTGGACAAACTTAGAAGATCTTGAAAGAGACATCTTTACAGCCAGAGAGTAAACAAACACTGTTAAAACCTGACAGTGTTTTAATCTAGTCAGCTGTGTAAACATAGATAAAAAAGCAATACAAGGTGTATGGGGTAAAGAAACTGTAGGGATTTGTCTTCGATTTAAACCAGAAACTGTGGTTGATATGTCTATGGCTAGCTGCAAAAGAATGAAATGCATTTTCTATCTGCTGTAATCTGTGCCATCAGGGGCAATATTTGGCACGAAGATACAAGAGTGATTACAGTTTCATAAAATAAAGAAAAAAACATTTAAAAAACTGGATGAAAACGAGCAAAGATGTTTGTTTAAAAACTGTCTTGTCTTATTCCTGTGCCACACAAAAAAAATTAAATTTGAGCAAATTTAAAGCAAAAGTGGCTTAAGTTATGGAATTTGTCTTTGATAGGGTAGAAAACATTTTTGGAAAAGGAGAAAATGCTGATGATGAAAATAATGCGACAAAGCCATGAGATGCCTTTATTGAGGTTTCTGTGCATTTGCCACAATATTTTAAAGACTCTTGTAAGTTTGGCTCTTTATAAAACAACAAAACGACATATCTCTATTGAAAGCATTTGTAGATGATATGGCATGCAACACGCGAGGGGCAACCGGCAATTTGCGTAAAGTGTCGTCTCGGATCAGCCTGCGCAGTCCGCGCAGGCTAATCCGAGACGGCACTTTACGACTACATTAGATTTTGTCCTACAGTAATCTTGCCAAAAACAGAAAATTACATAAAAATGGAAAGTGTTGTTTCAGATTAGTCTGCACGGAGTGCGCAGGCTGATCTGAGACGACATTTTACACAATGTCCAAATGCCCTTTTTTGCGTGTTGCAGGCTATATATGATGCTCAAATGATGTGATTTATCTTAAATGGTGTAGGAAACATTGTTTGAAAAGGAGAAAATGCTGGTTACCAGCATTTTCTCCTTTTCCCACATTGTTTTCAAAAGCCTTCATGTCATGTAAAAGAAGCGATTTCTTTGGTACAAATAGTAATCTGTAGAGTGAGTACTAAGAAATAGCTGCATTTGTGAATCAATGTGAATCAGGACCAGACTGCACAGAACAGGCAGTCTGATCAAAGATCTGTATTGCTGTCTCTGTCTACACTTACAATGTCTCTATTCTGTTAACTGTGTACCAGACAACCAAATTTTGAACTTGCTGGTAACCATAATTTTCTCCTCTTTCCCGCAGTATTTTCAAGTCTTTAACAATAAAGGCCAAATATAAACAAAGCAAGTGTTTAAATGCATTTGAATTTATATCATACAATTTAAAAGTATTGAAATTATTGTGAAGATAACAATCTGTCATTGCACAATTGGTCCAGGTGTTAGTCGCTGACAGAGAAATTAATTTCAAAATTAGATTAAACCTGCCAGGTAGCTGTGTCTTTTGTTTACTTTTTGTCTGATTTTAAAATTCTTTTTTCTGTCAGCGACTAACGTATGGCCCAACCACACAATAACAGACTGTCATCTCCACAATATTTTCCATACTTTTAAATGGTATGATTTAAATTTAAATGTATTATGACACCTGTTTTGATATTTTGACCTTTACTGGGCCTTTAATGTTGTGAAAACAGGAGTTTATTTGGCACTCTAAAGGATGTTGAAGGTTGTTATTTTTAAAGGTAGGATTTTACATCATTGTAAAATGCAGTTCCATGTTGATTACTTTCCTTCATCTGCAAACGTTTTTACTTGCAGCTGATGAAAATAATGTAACAAACTGATTAGATGTTTCTATTGAGATTTCTGTCCATATACCAAAATATTTTAAGACTTGGTTAGTTTTGTTTTTTATTAAACAACAAAATTTTAAAATGGTCTCTATTGAAAGCATTTGCTGATGACAAAATTAATGATGCTGAAATGATTTGTCTATGATTGTGTAGGAAACATTGTGGGAAAAGGAGAAAATGCTGGTTATCAGTGTATGCTCCTTTTCCCACAACATTATCAAAAGCCTTTTTTCCCTCAGGTTTTTAAAATGTGGGATTGTTTGATGAAGGTTTAACGCTTTACCACACAATTCCTAGTTTTAACAACCCCGAGAAAGAAGGCTTTTGAAAACATTGTTGGAAAAGAAGAAAATGCTGGTAACCAGCATTTTCTTCTTTTCCTACAATGTTTTCAACCCTTTCTGATACAAATCCCATCATTTGAGTCACATCTAATACATGTATGTCGTCTGCAAATGCTTTGAATTTGTACCAGTCTAAAATTTTGTCGTGTGGTAAAGAGTTAAAATATATCCAGCTTTGATGTTTTCAAAGTTAGCGCTCCATTTGGTTCTTAACTCTTTACCAAACGACAAAATTTCAGACTTGTCCAAATTAAAAGCAGTTGCAGATGGCAAAATAAATGTGACTAAAAAATTGAAATTTGTTTTCAGTAGGGTAGAAAATATTGTGGGAAAAGGAGAAAATGCTGGTTACCAGCATTTTCTCCTTTTCCTACAATGTCTTCACAAGGCTTCATTCTTAGGATTGTTAAAAGTCAGGATTGTGTGGTAAAGGGGTAAAACACTGGATTGTATGGTGAAGGGTTAAAGGATGGAATCTGTCTTTGAAATGGTAGAAAATATTGCAGGAAAGGGAGAAAATGCTGGTCACCAGCATTTTCTCTTTTGTGCACAATATTTTACAAAATTTTGCCTCCTTAAAAGATGTTAAGGTATGGGATTGTTTTACCACCTGAACACAACTCTGCTGACTTGCAGCAAATCAGTTCTTTAAACATTGTTGCAAAAAGAGAAATTGCTCAGAACAAGCAGTTTCCCTTTTTATTTCATAGTTTTGCCATGTTTTATGTTTTAAATTCAATAATAATTGATGCTGATCACCTGTATTATTAGATCCTCTGGCCCAAGGCAAGCAAGCTTATAATGTCTTCACCTGGTGCCTTAGTTTGCTACTGTCTGTCAGCACACCTGTATGCTTTTTAGCTCCACTGGCCAAAGGCCAGCGGGCTTATGTCATGGCCTGTTGTCCGTCGTGCGTCCGTCCGTCCGTCCGTCCGTCCGTGCGTTAACTTTTTTTTAAAACGTCTTCTTCTCTGAAACTACCCATCCAATTTTGATGAAACTTCACAGAAATGATCCTGCCATGGTCCTCTTCAGAATTTCTTGAAAGAATTTAATTCCTTCAAAAACTCTGGTTGCCATGGCAACAAAACTGAAAAATTTTGAAAATCTTAGAAAATCTTCTTGTCTGAAACCGTAAGGCCAAGGGCTACCAAATTTGGCATGTAGCTTTATCTAGTGGACCTCTACCAAGTTTCTTCAATTTATAGCCCTGGGGTCAAAATTGGCCCCGCCCCGGGGGTTACAAGTTATACATGGGCTTATTTAGGGAGAACTTTAAAATTCCTCTTCTACCTAGCCATAGGGCCTAGAGCTACCAAATTTGGCATGTAGCTTTATCTAGTGGACCTCTGCCAAGATTGTTCAAATTATAGCCCAGGGGTCAAATTAGGCCCTGCCCGGGGGTAACAAGTTTTACATGGGCTTATATAACAAGTTTTACATGGGCTTATATAGGGAGAACTTTAAAATTCTTCTTTGACCTAGCCATGGGGCCTAGGGCGACCAAATTTGGCATGTAGCTTTATCTAGTGGACCTGTACCAAGGGTGTCCAAATTATAGCCGAGGGTCAAATTTGACTTCGCTCCGGGGGGTAACATGTTTTACATGGGCGGGCTTATATAGGAAAATCTTTCGCATCTAGCTATAAGGGCTAGGGCTATCAAATTTTGCATTTAGCTTTATCTAGGGGGTCTCTATCAAGGGTGCCCAAATTATAGCCCAGGGGGTCAAATGTAGCCCCACCCCAGGGGGTCACAAGTTCTACATGGTCTTATATAAGGAAACTTTAATAATCTACTTGTACATAGCCATATTTAGGCCTAGGGCTACCAAATTTTGCATGTAACTTTATATAATGGGCCTCTACCAAGAGGGCCCAAATTTTAACTTTGGGGGTCAAGTTTGACTCCACACCAGGGGTCACAAGTTTTACATTGGCTTTTATAGTGAAAACTTGATAAACCTGTGTCATGGATCACATATTTTACAGGGCCTTTTATTCAGCAAACTTGTTTTACATGACTTTTTATTGGGCAAGATTAAAAAATCTTTTTGTTTATAACCACACATTCTAGTTTCATATTGTAGGTCTGGGGTCAAAATTGCCTTCATTCCAGGGATCGCAAGTTTAACATGGGCTTCAAAATATTGTCACTTCAATTTAAACATTAATCAAGGGAAATAACTCTTTTTATGAAAGATAAAGTTCATTACTATTTACCTCCCTTGATTATCAAGCTGCAGTGATACATGATTGGTGCTAGACAAGTTTTTTAGCTCCACTGGCCGAAGGCCAGCAGGCTTATAGTTTGAAAAAAAATCTTAGTGATTTATTATGACAATTGTTAGCACACATGTAACTCATTACCAAACGATAATATTTTAGGCTTGTCTAAATCGAAAGCACTTGCAGACGACAAAATAAAAGTGATTGAAAATTTGAAATTTGTTTTGTGAACAGTAGAAAACATTGTAAGAAAAGGAGAAAATGCTTTTCTAAAGCCTTCTTTCTCAGGGTCATCAAAAGTAGGGATTGTCTGGTAATAGGTTAAAAAGATATATTTCAAACTGAGATTGATGTATATACTTGTTTTTTACTGGCACTGAAGGTCCGTCCATCCATCTGTCCGTGCGTGCATTAACTTTTATTTCAAACATCTCTGAAATTACTTATCCAATTTTGATGAAACTTCAAAGAAATGATCCTGCCATGGTCTTCTTCAGAATCCCATGACAGAATTTTATTCCTTCAAAAACTCTGGTTGCAATGGCAACAAAACTGAAAAATATAGAAAATTTTCAAAAATCTTCTTTTCTGAAACTGTAAGGCCTAGGGCTACCAAATTTGGCATATAGCTGTATCTAGTGGGCCTCTACCAAATTCCTTCAAATAATAGCCATGGGGTCTACCAAATTTTGCATGTAGCTTTATCTAGTGGGCCTCTACAAGGAGGGCCCAAATTATAGTCCTTGACCCAAGTTTGTCCCCACACCACGGAACACAAGGTCACCAGTTTTACATGGGCTTTTGTAATGAAAACTATCTTAAGTCATCATGTTACTAACCATTATAAAGACTAAGGCTATTAGATTTAGCCCTGTCTCATGGGTTTCATGTTTTACAGGGCTTTTCATTGAGAAAAATTTGAAAATCTTCTTGTTTATAACATTCAAGAACTGAATTATTTGGTATGGAGCTTTATATTGTGGACCTCCACCAGGATTCAAATAATTATAGCTTTGCAATCAAAATTGGCTTTGCCCATGGATCACAACTTTCTCGTAGGATTAGATAGAAAAATGTTTGCATGTCCTCGTGTTTGAAATCAATTTGCTGAATATTGTAATGTTTGGCTTGTAGTGTTTTTACTTAATAGCCAGTGGAGCGATACAGGGCCATCATGGCCCTCTTGTTAACTTTTATGTGAAATACCTTGTATGATGAAGTATGTGAGTACTGGTTGAAGAAACTCCAGGAAAACATGGATAGGTGCACCAGCCGCTTGATATAAGTGAAATAATGTTGAATAGGCGTTAAACCGATAAAATCAATTTTCTATTTAAACTTTTGTATGTGTGACTCATTTTCCCTATAGAATATTGTAGAATCTTTTAGATTAACCTTTTACAAAGCAGTCTCATGTGTCGTTGATTTTGAAGAAGATAGCTTTTGAAAACCCTGTGGAGAAAAGGAGAAAATGCTGGTAACAAGCATTTTCTCCTTTTCCCACAATGTTTTCTATCCTTTCAGAGGCAAACTTCATCATTTTGAAAATCCTCTCAATTTGGAGTTATCCAAAATTTTGTCATTTGGTAACAAGTTAAAACATTCTTTATTATGATGAATTTATTGTATTGATTTTAACCTATCATCAAACCGCTTTGTTTAACCAGTGTTCTGCCAAGGATTTTAAAATGTAGAGACGAATGTCTCACTCATCCAGAAAAGTTTGAGACATTTTTAAAAATTTGGGGACAAAATTTAGTATGCATTGAAATTGTGTAAGAATAAGAAATTGAAATTAGTTCCCCATACTTGTTAATTGCTGTGTTCTCTTTCACTAGCCAAAATGTGGATTCGAATGCAACTAACACGGATGATTATTTCTCATTGAGACCTTCCCTACTGTAGTTTTCTTAAACCCCCCCTGAAAAGACTCGGCCATGACGGCTGATCTGTGATAGACGTTCTCTGCATGTCGTACAAATGAGTAGTAGTTCTGAAGTTAGATTTTTCTTCAGTAAATGCGTTCTTTTTGCTTTTTGATTAAACACATGCTCAACTCATAAAGTTGCGGTCACGATCATATTCCAACGAAGAATATTCTTTTAAGTACTAAGTATAGGTATTTTTTACTATCTTCCGACAATGTTGATTGAGTGGAAGGGGTACTGGGCATCAGAACATTATCAGGCTTTGAGCTCTGATTGTTGGTATGCTGACCATAGAAGCTTAGGATAATACCCGACTTTTTGGCAGTGGCGACTAAACCATTTTCCAACTGAAATTGCAGAAGATACTACATCATGACAATAGAATACACGACCGATACTTGGTTGATGTTTTAGGTCTGTGTCCAGTCAAATTTCATTATACATATACCCACCTTCGGTGCCCATGAAAAACACTAAATTGTAATAGTTATGAGGCTGATCCCACGATTTTTGATACACAACAGGAATAGCCTTTTACCGATTTTTTCTGCAACATTTTGAATTTTTTAGCGAGAAAATCACAAATACGCGGCCTTGGCAGAACACTGTTTAACCCTTTACCGACCCTGATGAAAAAAAGGTTTTTAACCCTTTACCACACAATGCTGACTTTCAATGACCCTAAGGAAGAAGCCTTTCGAAAACATGGCAGGGAATGGAGAAAATGCTGGTCACCAGCACTTTCTCCTTTTTTCATCATGTTTCCTATCTTATTAAAGGAAAATTGTATCTTTTGAGCTACACTGAAATTGTCAGCTGCAAATGCTCTTTAATTTATAGGGTATAAATTCTGTCATGTGGTAAAGGGTTAAGACATTGTGGAAAAGGGAGATAGTTCTGGTTAGCATTACTTTCTCCATTTTCTACAATGTTTTCTACCCTTTCCAATACAAATGCCTTCATTTGAGCCGCATCTAATTTGTCGTCTGCAAATTCCTTGGAATTTGAAAGATACATGTACAAAATTTTGTGGTTTGGTAAAGAGTTATATGTTAAAAAAAAAAACTATATGTATATAGTAGGCTTTTGAAAATATTGTGGAAAAAGGTGGAAGTACTTGTTACCAGCATTTTCTCCTTTTACATTGTGGTGTGTATCCCTTGAAAGACAAATTATGTCATTAACTCTTTACCAAACAACAAAATTTTAGGTTTGTTAAAATTGAAAGCATTTGCAGATGTCAAAATTAAGGTGACGAAAAAATCAAAATTTGTTTTTGGAAGGGTAGAAAACATTGTCGGAACAGGAGAAATTGCTGGTTACCAGCATTTTCTCCTTTTCCAACAATGTTTTCAAAAGGCCTCTCTTTCAGGGTCGTTAAAAGTCGGGATTGTGTGGTAAAGGGTTAAGCCACATTTCATATGTTCGCTTTGTAGATGCCTTGAAATTGGAAAATCTAAAATTTTTTCATTTGGTAGAAACTTAAAGTAGTTTGTACTAAGATGACTTTGTCTTAAGGTAGTAGACCCCTAACACTTCTAGTGCTACATGGAATAAAATTTCTTGTTAGTCGATGAATAAGGATTTATACTGATATAATACTTTTGCACATTTTTAACCGACCAGAAATTACTTTTATGTCTTTCTTGAAATTACTTGTTGATACTTTTGTTCGTTTCCTGAGAAGGGAGGTAATTATTATCTTCCTTCGTAATGAGAATATAGTGGTTTTAGATTCATAAATGATAGTTCTAAGAAGGGGAAAAAAAGGAAAAAGTGGCTCTGTTAAAGTAGTACAATAATACTCATTTTGAATCATAGCAAATTTTGTAGGATAATATTATAGTGGAAATAGCTGTTTTCCATTAGGGTTCTAGTTCCTTAATTTTAACCTTTTATCAAACTAGCCAATGTTTAACTCTTCACCAAATGACAAAATTTTAGACTTGTCCGAATTGAAAGCATTTGCTGATGACAAATCAAATGTTGCTAAAGTGATAGTTTCTTGCTTTGATAGGGTAGAAAACATTGTGGGAAAAGAAGGCTTTTGAAAGCATTGTGGGAAAAGGAGAAAATGCTGGTTACCAGCATTTTCTCCTTTTCCCACGATGCTTTCAAAAGCCTTCTTCAGGTTTGTTAAAACTCAGAATTGTCTGGTAAAGGGTAAAAAAAAAAAAAAAAAGGTTAAATGTGCTCTTAAAAACATTCTGGAAAATGGTGAAACTGCTGGTTAACATAATTTACTCCTTTTTCCCCAATGTTTTCTACTTGTACATAGACAAATCACATCATTTTAGCCACATCTAATATGTCATCTGCAATTACTTTCAAGATGGATGAGTCCAAAATTTCATCATTTGGTTATAAGTTTTTTAAAAGCTGTTCTGTATTGTGATGAGGTTACTGTCGTGAATTTAACCTTTTCTAAAACCAGTCAATTCATGTCCTCTACAGATGCTTTCAAATTGGACAGTACTAAAATTTTGTTATTTGGTAAAATGTTGAAATAGTAGTTTGATGAATTTGTCTTAATTTTAACTCTTTATCAAACCAGCCAGTGTTTAAGTCTTTACCAAACAACAGAATTTCAGACTTGTCCAAATTTAAAGCATGTGCTGATGACAATAAATGTGACTGAAAAATTGAAATTTGTTTTTTGGTAGAGTAGAAAAACTTGTTGGAAAAGGAGAAAATGCTGGTTACCAGCATTTTCTCCTTTTCCCGTAAGGTTTTCTACAGGCTTTTTTCCTCATGGTATTTAAAAGTCTGGAATGTGTGGTAAAGGGTTAAAAAAATGGTTGAATGTGCTCTTGTATACATTGTGGAAAATGGTGAAACTGCTGGTAAGCAGGATTGGCTCCTTTTCCTTTAATTTTCTACACTTTATATATAGACAAATTGCAACATTTCAACCTCATCTAATTTGTCATCAGCAAATACTTTCAATATGGATGAGTCCGAAATTTCATCAATTGGTAATAAGTTTTTTAACCCTTATGCTGCTGAGCTCGACTCACCGATCTTTTGCAGATAGTGTAGATCAAGATCAGACTGCACAGAACGTGCAGTCTGATCTTCGATCTACACTGTCCGAGAAGGAGATGTTATTCCCTAAAACATAATTTTGAAATAGCAATATTAGAGTTTTTACTACAGAACTGAAAATCTTATTTTAGTTTTTTAGCGGGAGAAGGGTTAAAAGCTGTTCTGTATTTTGATGAGGTTACTGTCTTGAATTTAACCTCTTCTCAAACCAGCCATTGTTTTTCGACAAAAAGATGTATAAGGTTCTTGAAAACATTATGGAAAATAGTGAATGTGCTTGTAACCAGCATTTTCTCTTTTCCACAATGTTTTTACTATCTTGAAAGACAAACCATAGCTACATTCAATTTGTCATCTTTAAATTTGGACATGGCTAAAATTTTGTTGTTTGGTGGAGAGATAATGAACTTGTTTCAGTCTTTTTAATGATTTTATTTAAGATTTTTGTATTTGTGTATTGACCCTTTTCCAGATGTCAAAATGTTACTTAACTCTTTACCAGACGACAAAATTTTAGACTGGTCAAAATTGAAAGCATTTGCAGACGACAAAATAAATGTAACTCACAAATTGAAACTTGACTTTAGAAGAGTAGAAAACAGTGTGTGAAAAGGAGAAAATGCTGGTTACCAGCATTTTCTCCTATTTCCACAGTGTTTTCAAAAGGCTTCCCCCTCGGGTCGTTAAAACGAGGGATTGTTTGGTAAAGGGTTAAATCTATATTTAAGACATTTGCTGTCAAAAAATGGTAATTGTGTGTGAAAGGGTAGAAACATTGTGGGAAAAAGGAAAAATATTAGTAACCAACATTTTCTTCTTTTCCCACAATGTTCTTTAAGGCTGTTGAATTTGATATTTGTGTAACATGTTTCTTTTGTATACATCAGCATTTCATTTTGAGTATTAAATTTTTTCTCTTTATAGTTTGGTGTTCTTGTTTCTTAAACTTGATCTCTGCACAGAGAAAATAAGTTCTATAAAGTATAACAAATATTCATATATAATAAACACCTTTATTAAAATGGATAAATTCAAATACACAGAGTAGTAAAAGGTAACTTCCCTGTGTCCCACCATCGCCTATCCAAGTGTCTTTCTTTCCCGTTCTCCATCCGGCTCTTTGTTTCTCTATCCAAGTGTCTTTCTCTTTTTCCCCCCTTCTGTCTTGGCGTTTTTTTTTTTTCAGTCAGCGTGCGGTCTCGATCTCGGTTTGTCGCCGTCCGAGTCGACTCCCCTGACCATTAGACCAATTTGGAGCCTATAAGATTAAGGTTGTAGTTTATATTTGAATACAATGTCTTGTCAAAACATGAAAAAAAAAAGTTTACCGGAAGTCTCGATATAAATGCAAGGTGAGTTCAATTTTCCAATCAAAACTCCATCAAACTGGCCCGTGTTTTAACAACTACATGTACACTGTACATACTAAATGCTTTTGAAAACATAATGGAGAAAATGCTGGTTTTCTCTATTCCGACATTGTTCTCTTCACTTTCAAATGATTTGAGCTACATTTAATTTGTCGTCTGCACAGGCGGTTATTATGGGCGAATCTTAATTTTTGCCGTCTGGTAAAGCGTTCGCTTCAAATGAAAATACAAAAACTCATCAACTCCATATTAAAACACGTATGCAGCAGATAACTTTGAAAATATCCCTGTAATATACTAGCGGTGATAATACCAAATTAGAATGCACGAGAAAAGATTGTGACGAAAGGTGTTCGGCGCCAATAAATTCCAAACTTTTTCCCAAACAACAAAATTTAACCCTAAAGCTGCTAAGCGCGACTCAAAGGACCTTTAGCGGACAATGTAGATCAAGAGCAGACTGCACAGAACGTGCAGTCTGATCTTAGATCTACATAGTCCGATAAGGAAATATTTTATCCTACAATTAAGTCTGAAATAGCAACATTCGGGTTTTTACTATCGGTTTGAAAGTTTCATTTAACGGGTTTACTCTCTCACTAGTAAATAAACAAGCAATTATGTTCGTTGAAATGATATCCCCCGCCGAAAAGACCTTTTTTGACGAAACATATTAGAGGTATTGCGATAAACAAAATAAAAATGAAGTTTCATAACATTTTGTCCTGTAGTTAAAGAGATACTGGTCCATCATGAAAATATACATCAAGCCCCCTTTTTCCATGACACGGCATTTTATATAACTGTGGTGTTGCATGGTCAATCTGGGTGAAACTTGTTATCCTGCATTTCCTAATGGTGGTTGATAGATGTGACAAGTTCCATGTAAAACCTCTATAGTTTACAAGATAAGCCTCAAAACATCAAAAACTGCGTAACTTAAAATCGCTCCCAGTCGGCCATTTTGCATCGAATAAAAAAAGAAGGTATATCGGCGGAATGGGTAATTGTACACATGTATAGAGTTTCACGAAATTCCTGTCCAATGGCTTTGGTGATATTCTTCCGGACGGACCACAGGGGCTCGAAACATACTTTAATATGCATAAATATACTGGATTATTGACATTTCCGAAAAAAATCAGAATCTCTGAATATAAATATACACAAGGGATAGAACTCTACAGAGGACGAATTTCGTACCGATCCAATTCGAACGGCCTTTTCTCGCAAACGCCAAATGATATTTTCGTAATATAAACTCTCGGCAGAAGCTAAGTCCTTACACTCAACGCTCATGTCCGGATTATTTCCCTAAAAGCAACCTCCTACGTAACACCGTTATCGCAGTGTCAAAATAAATGGTAAAAACTTGAAGTCGGACACGACCTCGTAACAGACAATCCCACCCGTAAAATGCAACAAATCGGCTTACCGTGCATCTAAAAACGGCTTGGTCCCACACGTTATAATTAATTATACCATTCGCATCCGGTTTTTCAATCTAAAACGATCTCTTAGTGGATGCACAGGCGAACATTTCTCGAAGTTGGGAAGTTTCTGCTGAACATCGCCATTATTGGGTCACGTGATCACAGAAAAAGAGCTGTTGCAACGAGTAATTTCATTGGACCAGCAAACTGAGGTAGGTGGTACCTTATTTACTACGCGGAAATCTTAAAAACAGGGCTACAGTAAAAAGTAAACACAAGTTGATTTGCGGGAAAATTGTACTTTCAAGCCAAAAAAGGCATTTATAACATATCAAGATACCAAAGCTCCAGAAAAAAATGATTGTTGATTGGTAAAGTAATATTGCCTTAATATTTAGAAGAGAAATGGTAAAAAATAAACCCATTTTAGAGCAAACACCTGAACCATCACGATAAAAAGAGACCTTCTTGGAACTGCGAACACTTATTTAAACCCTAATCGGCCTACAAGTACCCGGTCCATCCGCTTTTTTCATGCATAGATATACTGAAATGAAGACATTTCTGTTAAAAATTATAAGATCTGCTTATTAAAATTTAGATTTCAAAAATTTTTATTTTTGACATAAACATTTTCATTTCAGTGCATTTAAGCATCATTTTAACACTTTACCCCATAAGGCATTTCTATGGTAATTCTAATTGACCCTAAATAACAGCAAGGATGAAGCAGTTTCTTATGTGTATATGACACCTTTTGATAGCTTAGAAAACATCGTGACAAAAGGTGAAATTGCTCGTCACGAGCAATTTCACCTTTTGTCACAATGTTTTCCAAAGGCTCCTACAAGCAATGCGTAGAAATGAGTATCTATGGAGTAAAGGGTTAAGGACATGGTCGAAAATAGGGCTTTCAAAACAATATTTACCACTGTCCTGGTATAAAATATTAGCCACTGGTGGCAACTGATAAAAATCACCACAGAAAATAATCTGGAGACCACCAAGGTTTAGATTTCCATCTTTTATCCTGCAAACTGCATTCATAATCTCAAAGGTCCTTTCAGATACCATACTGCATTCATCAACAATAAGACAGTCTAATGTTTTCAAATTGCTCTGAACATAGTCAAACTTTGAACTATTCTTGTGGATATTCACTATCTCTTCAGGGCCATATCGCCCATCAATAAGTCCTAAAAACCTATGCAAAGTACAAACTTTGTATTTTTTCTCGTACACAGAACAGGCAATGCCAGTGGAACAGGTTATTTGGACATTTTTGCCATGCCCTTCCAGTACATCGGCTATTTTCTGAATAGTGTAACTCTTTCCAGTTCCGGCAGCACCAAGCAATAATAGATTGTGGCCTTTAGAGGCTATTTGGAGAGCTTTAGTCTGATGATCGTTCATTTTCCGTGTCACATTATGGGAATCTGCTGTTTAACACGTGTGTTTTTGTTATTGTTTCTGTTATCAGTTTGCAACAGCCAATCAGATATAGCGTTTCATAATCAAGTCACGTGACTAAGAAACTACTACAACAAGGGCAATGGCGATGTTCAGCAGAAACTTCCCAACTTCGAGAAATGTTCGCCTGTGCATCCACTAAGAGATCGTTTTAGATTGAAAAACCGGATGCGAATGGTATAATTAATTATAACGTGTGGGACCAAGCCGTTTTTAGATGCACGGTAAGCCGATTTGTTGCATTTTACGGGTGGGATTGTCTGTTACGAGGTCGTGTCCGACTTCAAGTTTTTACCATTTATTTTGACACTGCGATAACGGTGTTACGTAGGAGGTTGCTTTTAGGGAAATAATCCGGACATGAGCGTTGAGTGTAAGGACTTAGCTTCTGCCGAGAGTTTATATTACGAAAATATCATTTGGCGTTTGCGAGAAAAGGCCGTTCGAATTGGATCGGTACGAAATTCATCCTCTGTAGAGTTCTATCCCTTGTGTATATTTATATTCAGAGATTCTGATTTTTTTCGGAAATGTCAATAATCCAGTATATTTATGCATATTAAAGTATGTTTCGAGCCCCTGTGGGACGGACGGACGGATGGACACCGCTAAAACTATATCCCTCCGCCTTCGGCAGGGGATAATAGCCACTAATAGACCTTCGCTGCAAGATGGAGAACCACTTTGGTCATAAACTAGAATAAGGTAGTGGACACTGCAGATCAGAGATCAGACTGCACGTTCTGTGCAGTCTGATCTTGGTCTACACTGTCCACAAAAGCCACTAATGTCGTCTACAGTAAGGAAACAGTTAACGGTTAAGACTTGATAAAAATTTAAACAAATGTAGAAAAAAAGAGAGAAGAATAAATACGGTTTAAATCACGGGATTTATACCCGACATGGCAGAAAACGTCGAAAAACGAGAAAATGCTGGTTACCATGAGGGAAAAGCATTTTATGCGTTCATCACAATATTTTTCAAAGTTTTTTTGTGGTTCCTCGCTCGAAGACTAGATTGTTTGGTAAGGTTAAAGACGATGGATGTAATAATGAAATTCTTGAATTATCTCAGCTTGCCGATCTATTCTTGTTGGAGTATCCCTGGGCAAAGCCCTAGTCTAGAACCAGGGATGTTAGAACTGATGAAAAGCAAGAGAGGCACTGATAACCAGTATATTTTCTCCTTTGTCCACAATATTTACCATTCTTTTCTTTGACCAAGTCTCAAATATTTAGTCCATTGCCTGCAAATGCTTTCAATTTTGGACAAGTCTAGGATTTTGTCGTCTGATAGAGTTTAAACTGTCTGTGGTGATAAAGTTATCGGCTGCTTTCCCGAGTCTGTGAGTTTTTAGAGAAGAGATTTTCTGTAAAAAAAAAAAAAACCCAAACATTTCACATTGCGGGTGAATTGATTGAATGGTGTTTTACGCCGCTTTCAAAATTATTTCATCCATATCATGGCCACATCCCACACATTCATGTATTTTCTCGGTTTCGCTAGTGTCAGGCTACTACCCTGAAATGTCTTGCCTAAGGACACTCCCACGAAACACCCAGCGCTTCGAGTGAGGCTCGAACCTGAGGCCTTCAGATTACTAGTCTTGCGGAAGGGGGGGGGGGGGGGTCTTTGGCGAATTAGTCGTTCGTGACACTTTCATGCCATGTTGACACCAACTGAGCTACCGGGCTCAGCCATCCAACTCACAACTCCTAGATTTTCTAGACCGGTACAGTAACGACTGAACCCATCACGACGACTACTATTCTCGTTGGGATGGAAACAATCACAAAGACTAAGATACTAACGTTAGAGTATGATGATGATGATGATTGAAAAAAACATGGCGTAACACTGGGAACCCCCACCACTATACAGTTCTATGCATATACGTGGCATTGTTTTATTAGTGAAAGGATAAGAATTTGATAAAATTTCAGCTTAAATCCGTTAACCGATATTGTACTTGATGCATACGGCATGAATCTAAAATAAAATTGCAATTCCTTTGATGCAGAATTGCGATTTTCATGGATTTTCGCGACTGAATGGTGGAGAGTTGCCGGTATTGTGCCAAAAAACATGAAATTTAAAGCGTAGAATAGGAAAACCAAAGCAATAAATTCACGCACCTCGATGCTTATTATTTTCCAGAACTTTTCGTTTTATTTAATAATCCACCAAGTAAAAAAAAAACACTGTCACATAAACAAACATTCTACACAAATGACTAACACACTACAGTGAATACAAAACATGTGCTTAAGCACGTGGAAAGTCTGCAAATTTGGTGGTTGCGGTAAAGGAGTGGGGGGTGTTAACTGGGAATATACAGGTTTCCCTGTCCTGTATTCGGCAGAAAAAAAATTACCAAGATCAGCATTTGGCATGTGGAGTCTACGCTTGGTCTACACTTTTCCTCTTTGTCGATGTTTTGAAATGTAATTGATCCATGCCCTGTGAAAAGGGAGCTTCAAACACCAGCAAAAAGTATCGATTCATGTCAGCCTGCGCAGTCAGCGCAGGCTGACAGGGGTCGAAACTTTTGTAATTTGTAAATTTTCTCCTTGGCAAAGGACCGTTAAACCTCCGGATCCAGTAGATTATAAGACTTAATGGGTTTTATGGTTTCATATTTATGTGATGATGGTATAAAAGATCACAGAGATGCATTAGACCCCCATATGTCAGAGCAATGCTCGCTTATTGACGAAAACTATCTTTTTTCAGGGGGATAGACAACAGGAAAAAGTTTACCTCTATTGCTCAATAAGGCACGTAATCTGTTGCAGAATATCTTTTTATGATTTGAAAGTGCATCAGATAACAGCACTATGCAGAGGCAAGACATCTTTTCTTTTTTTCTTCCAGAATTATTTCTATCCCTTTACAAATACAAACCACATGATCTGAGGGCTCCATATTATTGAATTGTTTGTTAATGCTCTGAATATGGAGCTATTTAGTTTTTATACCACAAATCAAATTATTTTGTAAAAGGCCAATAAATACTACCAGATATATATTTCTTTTCATATAAAGTGTACGGTTAAATTCAGTGAAATGATGCAATTTTTGGTGTTTGATAATGGAATTGTAGGATGCTTTAGCAATAAGTCACTCTGTTTATTTTTATTACTCCAGATATGACGTCTTGATATTGATTTGAATGTAAATCCTTGTCGACAGCGTATGTTATTTATTAAGTACCATTACCACAAGGCTTTCCAAAACTGTGGCATGAAATTTAGCCCATTAAGGAAATATTAATTCAGATTTTTTTTTTTTTTTAATCTTATCTTTCTTCTGTACTAATGATTTTCCAGCTATAATTCATTAAGTCATTTTTGAGTTTGTTGAGAGTATGAAAATCTGAATAGTTGGTTTTAATAACGTGAGGGAGTCAAAAATTTTGTCCTCTGGTAAAGAGTTCAACAAGAAAGCACAAAAATTTCATATTGCATACATGTGTAAGTAGCAATATAAATTGTACTCTTTAATCAAAGTTGTTCATGATTGCCAAAACTGATAAATAGCTGTAGACCATAACACTTTGTTTTTACAGAAATATCATTATATATCATCGTCCCATTTTGTAGTTTTTTTAATCTTACTAATCAACAACTGAAGTGTTCTATATATTTGTCAAATAACTTTCCCTTATATAAATCCATCTTGGTTTTTTTCTTTCAGTCCAACGTCTGTTTACAATCCTACATGTAATACTGGCATAAAAAAAAAAAACTATCAAATCGTTGGATCAAATTACTGCTGTTACAAGAAGTAAAATAACAGTTGCTGCGCAGCACACTTGGTGGAACAACTTCAACTCCCATTGCCCTTGCTTACTCTACTAATTACTTACATGTTATACATGTATTACATGTGATAAAAAAAAAATTATTTTCATTATATCAAAATCATAGCTTAAAGGTGGCCCTTCAGATTCTGGGACGAAAATTTTACGAAAATACAAAAAAATCATCCTTATACTCCCAAAGCCTTTTAATTTTCATTCATAAAACCCCAGTAGTCGAAAACCATCCGAAAACAAGAGAAATTAGAGATTTACTACGGCCCAGGTCGACACCGACGGGAAACACGGTCTATTTTTACATGAGCAACTCGTTCATTTACATACCGGAAATACACAGACGAAGCTTCAAACATAGCGTCCGAAGAAGACATTATGGAAAATAATTACGTGCTTGTTATGTTATGGAATTTAAGCGTCATTAGTCACGTGCCAGTCACTTGACATTCCCACAATGCTTTTTTTTATTTCTGGCGCGAAATCTAAAAATACCTTAAGAGGCTACGTAGCCTTTTAAGGGAACACCATCAAAAAATATTGTTTTTGTTATTTTATGATTCTTAATTATTGATGATTTGTATTGTTATTTCATGTAAATTTCAGTGATATATATATTTTTTAATTTGGTGAGATGTGAAAAATCTAAATACCCACCTTTAAAACTGTTCAACAAATCTGCTTTTCAGGACTTTCAGTCCTTTGATTTTCTGTTTCCCACATTTGTTTTTCTTCTAAAAGCAGTCTTTGCTAGGGTTGTTAAGGTCTACGGCCCCTAACTCATAATAAAAAGTTGGAAGCTGCCGTGATTGGGCGAATAGCCTTTACAAAAATGTTGATGTTACACGATATTTACCGATGAGTTAGGGGTCGTAATCCTTAAAACACAGGATAGTTTTGTAAAGGGTTAACTGTGACAGACTACAAAATTCTAGAAACACCGATTTTGACAGCAATTTTAGGCAAATTATATGTGGCTTTAATGATGACATCTGTCTACAAAATGATAGATAATGTCAGAAAAGGAGAAAATTCTGTTACCAGCATTTTCTGCTTTTTCCACTCTTTTCTAAAGACTTCTTCCTCAGGGTTGCTAGTCCTTGTAACGGATGATGAATCTTTAGGCTTCTCCATATCAAAAGCATAAATTAGCAGACATCATAAATCCTTTGACACACAAACTCAAGTTTTCACGACCCTCAGAAAGCATTGTTTTGAAAACATTGTGGGAAAATGAGAAAATGCTGGTAACCAGCATTTTCTCCTTTTCCCACAATGTTTTCTCCCCTATCCAAGACAAGTGCCATCATTTGAGCCACATTTAAAGTGTCATCTGCAAATGCTTTCAATTTGGAGCATTTTTGTCACATAGTTATGAGTGTAAATACTGAGATTTTCCTTCAAACAGAACAAACAGTTGTTGGAAAGGGAGAAAATGCTAGTTACTGGCATTTTTTTTTTCTTTGCGCACTATCTTGGGGTAAAAGCGTTTCCTCTGGAGGAAGGTGAACACAAGATTGTTTGGAAAAGGGTTTAACAGTATTTCTGTGGAATCCAAGTGATCTAGACGATTGATGTCTTTTCAAGTTTCATTAGTACTACGTTGGGGCTCCTTGTCTCTCTTCTACATCCCAGTAAATAGCTGTCTAATTCCTCCTGACAGACAGAAGAAAACATTGCTATAAAGGGAAACAAGAGCACACCATGCAGATGCCAATGCTCAGTTGCTGTTGCTTTGTTGAACAAGAGGGCCATTGGCCCTACAGCGCTCACCTAAGGAAAGTTATCTATGGTTAATAAAGCTGAAAATATCCTTGTTTTAATTATGTAAAACACATGCATGTAAGTGACCTATTTTTTTACCAACTTGACCTACTTTTGAACTTGTCAGGTACGTGTATATAATCAAGACAAACATTGCTTGCCAATGCTGTCAATTTGGATGAATCTAAATTTTTATTGTGTGAAATATAATGTACCTTTACAGATGACAAATACCACTCAAAGAGGTAGTAAACATTGAGATCAAACATTTTCTCACAATGTTTTTAATAGCCTTTTCTGTCAGGGATGTGAAATCACAAGATCATTATGTCGTGGATTGACAGGGGTTATGTGTGGGTTGAAATATTCACTGGTAATGAAAACATAATCAAACACAATCTTCAATCTTTAATAATTTATTATCTGTTCATCAACAGACTCTAAATCAACAATACTCCAGTTTATAAATGGAAATATTGTTTAAAATATGTAAAAGGGTATTTTGTACAATTTTAGAAGAAAAACAAAGAGAAGAATATCACACACAAAAAATTCTGTATACTTTATACAATGTAAAATCTACAATGGCCCTGGTACAGGCGTATGTAAAATTTTTGTTCTATGCATATAGATATCTAAACACAGTAATTGGCAATGACACATTTATGCCTGCTTTTTTTAAAAAAGTGGCCAATGGAAGCATTACACCTGGATCACATGCCACAAAACATCGTGAATTAATTGGTCCAACTCATTCACCTTTAATGGCATATCAGACGACAAAAAGTTAGACTTGTCAATATTGAAGCATTTACAGACAGCATATTAAATGTGGCCCACGTGATGGGATTTAACTTTCAAGAGGACAGAAAATGCTGATTATCTCATTACGAAACAACAAAATTAGAGGCTTCCCCAAATTGAAAGCATTTGAAGACGACATAACAAAAATGACTCAAAAATTGACATTTGTTTTTGGAAGGGTAGAAAACATTATTGGAAAAGGAGAAAATGCTGGTTACCAGCATTTTCTCCTTTTCCAACAATGTTTTCAAAGGCTATTGTTCTAAGGGTCATAAAAAGACAGGCTTGTGTGGCAAAAGGTTATTAGCATATTTTCCTTTATCCACAACATTTTCAAATATCTTCCACCTCAAGTTTATAAAAACACCTGACAACACTCTAAAGGTTAAAGAAAGGTAGCATTTAGACATATCAAATTTTAACAAACCAGTTTAACTCTTTACCAAATGACAAAATTTTATACTCGACCCAATTCAAAGCCTTCCCAGACGACAAATTTTTCAATTTAGCTCAAATAATGTTTTTTGTCTTTGATAGGGAAGAAAAGATTGTGGGAAAAAAGAGAAAATGCTGGTAACCAGCATTTTCTCCTTTTCCCACAATGTTTTCAAAAGCCTTATCTTTCAGGGTCGTTGAAACTTGTGATTGTGTGGTAAAGGCTTATTTAACTCTTTACCAAACGACAAAATTTTAGACTTGTCCAAATTGAGAGCATTTACAGACAACAAAAAAAATGTGACTCACTACTGAAGTTTTTGTTGGCAAGGTTAGAAAACATTGTGGGAAAAGGAGAAAATGCTGGTTACCAGCATTTTCTCCTTTTCCCACAATATTTTCAAAAGGTTTCTTTCTCAGGGTCGTGAAAACCAGGGATTGTTTGGTAAAGGGTTAAGCAGTACTGGATTAAATGCAAGATATACATGATGCTTGTGATTTGACTGGTTAATTAAATTTGAATTGATTTCAACAGACTGTCTCAAACACACTGTTATACTGTTCTACAGAAAAGCAGACCACATTAGACAACATTGTGGCATTAGTAAAAATTCCTTGTACCACCATGTTTTTGTGTGTTATTTAGGTATTAAATCCCATATTTAACAAAGATGTCTTAAAAGTTGTCAAATACAAATATGTTTCAAGAAGATTTTTTTTAAAGAAATCAACCCCTGAACAAACAATCCAGTATTTCAACGACCCTGAGGAAGAAGATTTGAAAACAGCAAATTTTAGACCTGTTCAAATTGGATGAATTTGCTGACAAAAAACAATGGCAAAAAACAAACTAGGCCCACATGTGGACACTTGTCTCTGAAAGCACGAAAGCATTTTGGGAAAAGAAGAAAACGCTAGTTACCAGCATTTTATCATTTTACAACAATGTTTTCAATAGCCATCTTCTCATGGACTGTTGAAACACTGGACTGTTGGGTATAGGGTTATACAGGCATTATAATGCATCAATTCTAGAGGTACACATCATGATATAAAAAGATTGCACAAGTTCTGTTTGTTTTATTTACACTTAAATTAATCGATCAAATAAATATGTACACATGACACACAAATCAAGAACACCACACAATATTGGTCCTATATGAACTACCCCTCATTTTAACATATGAACTCCTGCAGCCTTTTCTTTACATCCTGCAGCAGGTGACTTAAATATTGTTTTGAATGAAGATGTTGCTATAATTTGCAGTATCCCCTTTTTGTAGTATGTTTTGAAAGTTTACAAATAGATCTATTCATCCATTATTAATTTTGATCCACGACTCTTTAACCAACATGCTTTCAACATTCTGTAAATTTGTTTCAAAGGGTTAAAAATTATCAAAAAAGTATTTCAGGTTGTGAAAACCCAAATCCAGACTTTTTGCATATACTTAGTTTGAGATTTTGACATCTTAGCAAATTTGTAACTCGGTTGAACGCTTTAACTCTTCACCAAACAACAAAATGTTAGACTGATCCCAGTTGAAAGCAGTTGCAGACAACAATTTTAATGTGGCTCAAATGTAGAAATTCAATCAGAAAGGATAGAAAACATTGTGAGAAAAGGAGAAAATGCTGGTTACCAGCATTTTCTCCTTTTTCCACAATGTTTTCAAAAGGCTTTCTTCTTCAGGGTCATTAAAACTCGGGACTGTGTGGTAAAGGGTTAATTCTTTACCAAAAGATAAAATTTTGGACTTGTCCGAATCCAAAGCATTTGCAGACGACAAACTAAACATGACTCAAAAAATGAGATTTAATTTGGAAAGGTTAGAATGCATTGTGAGAAAAGGGGAAAATAGTAGTAACCAGCATTTTCTCTTTTACCCACATTGTTTTCTACCTTTTGAAAGACAAACATTTGTTTTTGTTGTCTGGTAAGGAGTTAAGATACCAATGAAATTAACCCTTTACAAAACAATCCCATGTTTGAACAACACTCAATTTGGACAAGTTTAAAATTTTGCAATCTGGTAAAGAGTTATCGATCCTGAGTTTTAACGACCTTGAGGAAGAGGCCTTTTGAAAACATTGTGGGAAAAGGAGAAAATGCTGGTAACCAGCATTTTCTCATTTTCCCACAATGACTTCTACCCTATCAAATACAAAAATTATCATTTGAGCTACATTTATTTTGTTGTCTGCAAATGCTTTCATTTTGGTACAATGCAAAACTTTGTCGTTAGGTAGAGTTAACCCATTACCGAATAATCCTGTGTTTTAACAACCCTGAGAAAGACGACTTTTTTAAACATTGTCAGAAAAGAAGAAAAGGTTGGCAACCAGCATTCTGTCCTTTCCTCTCAATACTTTTAACCCTTAACTCTTTACCAAACAATCCTGACTTTTAACAACCCTGAGAAAGAAGCCTTATGGAAACATTGTGGGAAAAGGAGAAAACAACTAACCAGCATTTTGTCCTTTTCCCACAATCTTATTATCACATTCAACTTGTCATCTGCAAATGTATGAATTTGGACCAGTCCAAAATTTTGTCATTTGGTAAAGAGTTAACCAAATGACAAAATTTTGGACTGGTCTAAATTCAAAGCATTTACTGATGACCAATGAGCTTCAAATTGTGAGATTTGTCATTATACAGGTAGAAAACATTGTCAGCAAAGGAAGAAATGTTTGTTATCAGCACTTCCTTCTTTCCTACAATATTTTCAAACGCCTTATTCTTCATGTCATTACAGTCAGCCTTTATCACACAGCAGAGTTTTAGAGTTGTCCAAACCCAAAGTATTTGCAGATGACAAATTAAATGTAGCTCAAATTGTGGAAGCTGTCGTTGATAGGATAGAAAACATTGTGGGAAAAGAAAAAATGCTGGTTAACAGCATTTTCTCCTTTTCCCACAATGTTTTCAAATCTATTCTTTCTCAAGTTCATTTAAAGTTGAGATTGTTTAGTAAAGAGGTATTTCCATTACATGGTTAACTCATTTAGAGACAAAATCAATTACTTGTGGCACATTAAATTCGGCACATAATTATAAAGGCTTTCAAAATTGGACAAGTCTGAAATATTTTCTCCTTGAACAAAGTTAAACCTTTACCACACAATCCCAAGTTTTAAAGACCCTAAGGAAAAAAGCATTTAAAAACATTGTGGGAAAAGGAGAAAATGCTAGTAAACAGCATTTTCTCCTTTTCTCACAATGTTTTCTACTCTTTCAAAATTATTATCAACATCAGAACCCATTTGTGTTGTTGGCCCCATATGCTTTCAGTTTTGACAAGTTATTGTGTGTGGTAAGGGTTAACTCTTTACCGCACAATGCCAACTTTTAACGACCCAGGGAAAGAGGCTTTTTAAAAACATTGTGGGAAAAGGAGAAAATGCTGGTAACCAGCATTTTCTCCTTTGACCACAATGTTTTCTACCCTATCAAAGAAAAACTGCACCATTTGAGCCACAATGAAATTGTCGTCTGCAAATGCTTTCAATTTGGACAAGGCCTAAATTTTGTCGTCTGGTAAAGAGTTAAATAGGTTAAATCTAACATTGTTGTAATTTCAAATACATGTACCTATATACTTTTATGGGCTGAACGTAGATTTAATTGCTTATATGTACAGCTTAGATCAGGATCAGACCACACTGCACAGACTCCACAGTCTGATCTTGGATCTACATTGTCTGCTTTTTCCAGCCAGATGTTACAGCCTTAACCCTTTACCAAACAATCCACAGTTTTAATGACCCCGGGAAAGAAAGCTTTATAAAACATTATGAAAAAAGGATTAAGTGCTGGTAACCAGCATTTACTCTTTTTCCCAAAAGTTTTTCTAGCCTTCCCAAAGCAATTTCAAATTTTGAGTCACATTTATTTTGTTGTCTGCAAATGCTTTCAATTTGGACAGGTATAAAATTTTGTTGTTTTGTAAAGAGTTCAAATTATTTTACCTGCACATTTAGTTCTCACTGAGAATGTACATTGCATTTTATTAATGTTTTACCAAGCAACAAAATTTTGGAATTGTCCAAATTGAAAGCATTTGCAGACGATAACAAATATAACTCAAAAAATGAAATTTATATAAGAAAGGGTAGAAAGCATTGTGTGAAAAGGAGAAAATGCTGGTTACCAGCATTTTCTCCTTTTCCCACAATGTTTTCAAAAGCCTTCTTCTTTGGGGGCTGTTAAAACAGGGTTGTTTGCTAACGAATTAAGCACTACAAAAGGTTAACTCTATAGTAAATGACAAAGTTGTAGACATGCCAAAAGTGAAAGCACTTACATGCTACAAATCAAATGTGGCTCAAATGACGAGATTTATCTTTCAAAGGGTAGAAAACAACGCGTGAAAAGGAGAAAATGCTGGTAAGGATACGCTGGTTGCCAGCACTTTACCTTTTCCCCCCCAATGTTTCTAGCAGCTTATTTCATCACAGTCATTAAAACTCTGGATTAATTGATAAGGGGTCGACCCTTTACCACATAATTGTAACTTTTAATGACCCTGAAAGAGAAGGCTTTTGAAAACATTGAAACATTTTCCAGTATTTTCTCCTTTTCCCAACAGTGTTTTTTCACCCTACCACAGATAGAAATCATTACTTTAGCTAAATTTCATTTGCCGGTTGAAAATGGTTGGCAGTAAAAAATTTTGCTGTCTGTTGAACTGTAAACAGGAACTTGTTCATAGTAACTTTGATTCACAGTGTACATGTACTAGTATTGTCAACTCTCCACACTAATATTGCCTTGTCACTACCCACTGGTATATCAAGGTCAAGTGAAGGTCATTGTTGTATCCAGTTGGGGTGGGTGGGGTAAGAGGTCCACTAATTCATGTCAAGATGAAGCTATCCCCTGAATACTCTACTGCAAGGTGGGTTTAGAATGATTCTCTCACATCGTGCTTCACACTTCCGTCCCTTCAGGTAATGGTCCCTTCAGTGTGGTGACCCCTGGCTTGCCCCTGGGTGGGGCCAGTTTGGATGAGGATCCGAGACCTTTCAGACTAGTCTGACTACTGTTGCTGGCAAATGACATTTCTGTACTGTTGGCACTGCCTGTACTACCAGAATGCTGCAGTAAATTAAAATAAACATAAATATGGGCTCTGTGAAAAGGGGGCTTGGTGCATTTGCAAAAAGTATCGACCCATGTCAGCCTGCACAGGCTGACATGGGTTGATACTTTTCACTATTTTTAAATTTTCTCCATGTCAAAGGATGATTCTACCTCATGATTCAGCCAGTTGTTAGACAAAGTGGATTCTACAGATCTCTAATTAATGAGATGGCTTGCTAAGTATAATGCATTATGGAGATGCATTGAGTCCCCTTTTGCCAGAGCATGGCTCACATATTAAAACTTTACCAAATAATCATGTGTTTCCAATACCTTGTGAACATAACTGTTGAAAACATTGTAGAAACTGGAGAAAATGCTTGTAACCAGTATTTTCACTTATCAGCATTTTCTCCATTTCATACCTTTGCTATCCTCTCACACACGAATCTCAAAACTGCATGACATCTAACTTGTTGTTACCAGAATTTTCTTCTTTTTCCACAATATTTTCAAAAGGCAATTTTTACAGGGTCATTTACGCTTGGGATTGACTGGTACAGGGTTAAGTCCTTCAATAGAGCAACAAATTCACAGGAGTTTATTTTACCAGCACATGTTTCTCGCACAATATTCTTTTCAAGCCACTGGCTGCTTCTCAACAAACTATTTATCAAACTAGAACTTGTTTTTCTACAAAAAAACAGATGTCTCCCCCCTTTTTGGTGTCAGAAGGATTGATATGTCACCAAGGCAATTTGTAACTGAAATAATGGTCATTTTTCGCTAATGGTTTTCGAGTTATAGAGCGGACACGAAATTGTACATAAAATGAGTAAGGAAAATAATCAAAGGGAAATAACTCGAAAAATATAAAAGCCAGAGTTATGGTTCTTGTGCATGACACTTTGTCTCATGGTGCTTTACAAATGTGTGAAGTTTTATCAAAATATCTTAAAAGGTTTTCAAGTTATAGAGCAGACACGATTTGTGACGGACAGACAGACAGACGGACGCACGGGGAAGAACAATATGTCTCCCGACCCTGACAGGGGGAGACATAATAACAATCAGTGGTGAAAGAGGAATGAATGCTGTTGCAATGCCTATCTTTAATCCTCAGAAAGAAATGGCCACACTGGGGATTCAGACCAGCCATCCCCTGGTCTCAAGTCCTTTATGCTACTGACTGCACTATCGGGCTCGGTGTACACTGGCTATGGTCTAGGCTTGGATAAAACAGGAGTACAATGTACTTACCACTCCACTATCTAACGACCCTCCACTGCTACCTCGACGCATCACCTGAGCTGTAACGAGACAGAAAAAAAAAACTTGTTATTGACAGATTATACCCAAATATCTCTATGTATGTTAAAGAATACAAGTTGTTCTTGCTTTACCCACACTATTTTTATCACTTGTATTCATACAATACTAAATTCTAATAATATTTATGCTGATAACCATTGGTTCCGAGAAAGTTTTCTCACAATGTTTTCAAAAGCTCTATTTCCCAAGGTCGTTAAAAGTCTGCATTGTGCGGTAAAGGATTAATCCTTTGAGGGCTGCATAAACCCAACACACATTTTCAGTTTACGCACAAGGCCTAAATAATATAATTTCAATGTTGCTCTTTCCCAGAATGTCTCGGCAAAGCCGATGGTTTTGATCAAAGTATCAGATTGTACGCTTTATGCAGTCTGATCATGATCTATTCTGATGGCAAAGGCAATTCAGGTTTAGAAAGACACAACCAGGGTTAAATACAGTTTGCCTAGAAAAATCTGGTATGATTTGATAATCAATTTGAATAACTTGTGTCACACTGTACCGGTATGTAATTAGTCATAATGATCATGTCCTGGACTCATATTCACCAACCATTCTTAAGAACATCCTTTGTCTTACTCTCTAGGATTTTCTACATTTGAAAGTAACACAACTTCTGATTGGCTAAACCATTTGGTTTAGCTAATCAGAAGTTTTGTTACTTTCAAATGTAGAAAATTCTGGAGAATACGACAAAGAATGTTCTTATGAATTGTTCGTGAATACGGACCCTGATTATTCAGCCAGTAAATTACATTATATCCTTTTTTAATAACTCTTTATCACACAATCCTATGGTTAAACAACCCTGAGGAAAAGGCTTTTGTAAACATTGTGGAAAAAGGAGAAAATGTTAACAAATAGCATCTTTTTTTCATACAACTTTTTTTACTCTTTCAAAGACATATCCGATCATTTGAGCTCTATTCAATCTGTTGAATACAAATGGTTTCAACTTGGTCTAGTGTAAATATTATCTAGACAGTGAAAAGTTAACAAACAAATTCATATTTTCATAATCCAGGAGCATTGAGAAAGGTTTAAAAAAACATAGACGAATAAGCAGAAAATGTTGGCAACCATCATTTTCTGCTTTTCCAGTGATCTTTTCTACCATTTGAAGCATAGATCTTATATGAGCTACATGCAATTTGTTGTCTGCAAATACTTTTAATTTAGTAAAATCTATAATTTTGTCATTAAATGGTTTAAGTTAAAACAAATGTGTAGGGGAAAAAATGTACATGTATGTTTTGATGCCTTTGAAACCTACATCTCCTCCCTTTCATCTGTAACATTGAGACTGAATTTTGAAGACACAGTAAATTGAAGAAATTACTCAAATGCAAGACAATTCTATCACTGCAAAATCTAAGCCAAGGGGAAACACGACTACACAGAAACACTGGGAAAACCACATCTTCAAGAAAGGAAAACCAACAACAGTAAACTCTAACACAATGTGGTACATGTACCTAGAGAAGGAAAACATAGAAAAACATTGTGACAAATAAATTGCATCTGACCTTATTCACCACAAGTCTTATTTTTTCTGTTTTCACCATAACCATAGCAATCAGCAGAAAACATTTTTCACCCCTCCCAACATTGCAAGTTTAGATATGTCTTAAATTTACACAATGCTGCCTTCCATCCATGGCTGAAGCTTCAAAAAATCTATCGAAACAAGCCCATTGTGTGTAAACAATATACACAGTCTCATATTTTTTTCATTTTAAATCATTTGATGTTAAATTTCTTTCATTCTAAATTATTCGATGTTAAATTCCATAATTCACTTTTCCTATAATTCTAGTTTGTCCAATACCTATGATTAACCTGAGACAAAAAACTTTTGAAAACATTGTGGAAAAAGGAAAATATGCTGGTAACAAGCATTTTCTCCTTTCCCCAAAATGTTATCCAACATTTCAGTACAAACCATTTGAACAACATTCAATTTCAAGTAGGCTTTCAGTTCTGGCTAGTCAAAATTTTCACGATCTGGTAAAGATAACCTATTACCACACAATCCCAAAACATTGTGAGAAATGGAGATCATGCTGATAACCAACATTTTCTCCCAGTCCTTCAATGTTTTCTTTCCCTTTAAGACAGGATCCCATATTTTGAGACTGAAATTGCTAATGCTTTGGATTTAAGCAAATCCAAAATTTTGTCCCAAGTAAACGCTTAACTCATTACCACACAGTCCCGACTTTTAAAGACCCCTAGAAAGAAGCCTTTTGAAACCATGGTGGAAAAAGGAGAAAATGCTGGTAACCAGCATTTTCTCCTTTTCCCAGCATGTTTTCTACCCTTCCCAAAACAAATTTCAATTTTTTAGTCACATTTATTTTGTCGTCTGTATATCCTTTCAATTTGGACATGTCCAAAATTTTGTCGTAAGTAAAGGCTTAAACACCTTCTATCAACACTCAATGCAGTGCCACCAAAGCTCAAACCCCGGTATTCAAGCAGTAAAGCTGATATCCTAGTTTCTAGCACTTATTTTACATACATCCTTCTTCATTTCATAAATCATTGCCATATATGGTAGGCAAATTTTGGTCTTATAGACAGGAAATGATGCGACATAACCTGAGAATTCAACGAAAACAAATGAGCCATACTCTGTGAAAAGGGGGCTTAATGCATCTGCGAAAAGTATCGACCCAGGTCAGCCTGCGCAGGCTGACCTGGGCCGAAAACTTTTCGCTATTGGTCAATTTTCTGTATGCCCAAGAACCAGTCTATTTCATGATTAAGTTAATTTTTGAAAAAAGTGGATATTACGGATCCCTAAATATGTGATGGCTTGCCTTGTATCATGGATCACGGAGATGCATTAAGCCCCCTTTTGTCAGAACATGGCTCAAATACATGTACTCAGTATCTGGTGGCTTTGAAAACATTGCAAGCAAAGAAGCTCATGGACAGCAGTTGTCTCTTTTCCTAATGTTCTGAAAGCTTCCTGATTGAGTTTAACTCTTTACCACACGAGAAAATTTTAGACTGGTCCAAATTGAAAGCAGTTGCAGACGACAAAATAAATGCGAGTCAAAAATTGAAATTTGATTTGGGAAGGGTAGAAAATATTGTGGGAAAAGGAGAAAATGCTGGTTACCAGCATTTTCTCCTTTTCCTACAATGTTTTCAAAAGCTTTCTTTCTCAGGGTCGTCAAAAGTCGGTATTGTGCGGTAAAGGGTTAAACAACAGTGTGGGAGACAGCTTTTGAAAACATTGTGGGGAAAAGGTAAAAATGCTTCTCCTTTTTCCACAATGTTTTCTACCTTACCAGAGAAGTTAAGCTCATTAGTACCAGTTTTCAAGTTTGTTGTCTGCACACGTTTTGGAATTGGCAGTGTCTAAATTTGGTAAATTGGGAAAAGGTTATAATCACTAATATGTAAGGTAAATAGGAAACAGAAGGAAACAGTCACCAGGAAAAACAATACCACGTAGGAAATGACACAACAGCAATCTAAAGTGGCCCGGGTTACCTTATACAAACCTTAAAAATGTTTCATATAACATTAACATATTATTTAAGATTTACCATCTTATAATGTTTTATGCCTTCCCAATTAAACCATTTTCCACACAAGTTTCTCAAGTTTTAACGACCATAAAAGAGACTGCTGTAGAAAAAAAGTAGGAACAAAGAGAAAATGCTGGTGAATGACTGACAATGACAATCATTAGCCATCAAATAAGAAATAAACGAATCATAATTTCAGTCAAACGGAGCCAACCATACTAAAAATGTTGCTTTTCAAAGCTGTTTGGTTCTCAAATTCTCAAGAGGTTTCTATATTTGAAAGTAACCAGATTTCTCATTGGCTGACTAAATCAAATGGTTCAGCAAATCAGCAGCTGTGTAACATTTTTTAGAATTAGACTATGAAGGCAATGTTGTGTAACGGATGGTGAATACCAGCCAAGACTGCAGAGATTGCTTTTTCAATTTAGAGAATATCATTCTCATTATTAACCAATCTTTACAAATACATGTACTAGTGTGACCCTGAAGCTAAATACATCATAGCTAGAAAAAGGAGTAACTGCTTGTAACTTGTTGCTTTTATATGGACAATGTTTTCCCAATCATTTGAAATTGTCTTTTTCATTTAAAAATTATAGTTTGTTATGAATTAACCCTACACCAAACAATCCCGACTTTTAATGACCCTGAGGAATAAGGCTTCTGAAAACATTGTGGGAAAAGAAGAAAATGCTGGTAACCAGCATTTTCTTCTTTTCTCACTATGTTATTACCCTTTCAAAGTCAAATTTCAGTTTTTCAGCCACATTTATCGTTTGCAAATCCCTTCAATTTGGACCACACGAAAATTTTGTTGTTTGCTAAAGAGTTAAAAATCTGTCTTAGTGACCCATGTACAACAATTTCTAAAATCCTGGTTGCATATCAGATGACACATTCTAACATCGTTGTTTATGTAACTACATCAGACACTACAGCTGTATATGTCTAACAATCATTTAAGTGTAGAGTTACATGTGTTCAATTGATCATTCCATACAAATATGAATATGAGTAATATTTTGGTGACCACACAGTGCCATGTGACAATGAGTATAACTGAAACAAAAGTCATACTTCAGTTATTAGAAAGTACATATAAAACAGTCTGACCTAATGTTGACCTTTACACAATCATTTATCTGTACTGATGCAACATGCATAATATTCATGTGAATCTGTGTCTGATGCTATTTCAGTTTACATGGCTGTATATCTGTTATCTAATATGGCTTTGAGATGGCAAAATAATTGTTTATTTGTGCACTTAATGAAATCTAAGCACGGTGTATATCAATGCACCCATGTTGACGATATTCAGGCCCGTACAGATGAATCAAAGCCATTTGGCATCAGTCACCCACTTTTGAAAAAGAATGTCAAACAAATGTATGTAAGTCTCCGAAAAAAAGGGCTACATTATGAACTCGATACATGTGTACTACAAAAGTGAGAGAGCTACAAAAAGTGACATCAATATCTACTATAGACAAGTGGGCAATGATGACCTGAACTCGCTCACCTGATGTTTAACCCAACACTAAGGTACTTTTAAAACTGAAAAATCCTGTTACAGGTTCATTAGGCTATTCTATGTACAAATACCAAAACTAAGGGCTGAGTTTCCAAATAACTCTGGTTAAATGTAAAATATATGATCCCTGTGACATATGGGTAGCCATTTTTGTCCCAAGGGACACACTTTCAATAATTTTGATAGAGCATCCAACAAGAAATCATGCTACAATCACAAAATAGATGGACTTGAATTATGTCAGTTGTCGAGGCAAAGAGACTTCCTGTTGTCTCAGAGACCAAAATAGTAATAGCCAAAAGACAGAACCATTTTAACAAAATTCCTTTGTTCATTTACGAAATTTTATTCCTTTGCAACATTTAGTTTGATGTAAATTTTTCCAGTAGTTTCTGACAGGTCATTTTAGAAATTAGAGGAAATATTATAAATGACACACAGCACTGGATGATCACAAAAGCTCTTCTCAGCACATGGTGCAAAGGTGAGCAAAAAAAGTAAACAATGTCACTTTGAACTGACCTGTTGCAAGTTTTACCTCCTCACAATCACTGAGGAAAAATACTCTATAATATTTATGTTATGAAGTTTGTGCTCTACATATTACCCCAACCCTTCCATTTTACAAACAAGGTAACTCGGCTTTATGGGTAGCTAAAAGTGATGATTATTTTGGAAAATGTTATACATGTATTTAAACAGTCACTGGTCATTACTTTTGCAAATACGCATATTTCTCAGAAACCTAAACTGTGTCACTCTGTTTTATCTGCAAAAGACCTTGTATTTCCCAAGTACATGTTTTCTTGCATGTACATGGTTAAAAATGTGTATTGTCTGCCGAAATCTGAACAAATGTTCCACTTTATAAATTTTCAAACTTTATGCACCTCCGTACATATAAAACCTTAGGCTGCTAAGCGCATCTAACTGACCTTTTGCGGACAGTGTGGATCAAGATCAGACTGCACAGAAGGTGCAGTCTGATCTTTGATCTACACTGTCCAAAAAGGACATATTTACCCCCAAAAAAAGTACTGCTGAAATAGGAACATTTGGGTTTTTACTATCGGCTTTAAAGTGGTATTTCATTTATTTAGCAGGATAAAGATTGACTGAATGATCAGTCTAAGTATTCAGGTAAGTGTTCTATAAGAGACATGTACACAAGAGGCAGTTTTCAACCCTTGGATTTCAAGGTAACCCTTCACCAGATGACAAAATTTTAAACTTATCCATATTGAAAGTATTGGCAAGTAACACCTTAAGTGTGGCTCAAATGACGAGGTTTGTCTTTGAATAGACAGAAACGCTGTTGGAAAGGAAGAAAAAAAAAGCCCAACTGTGGAAATTTCAAAGCGATTTAGTAAGGGGTATCTTCAAAAATATTAGTGTTTATCCAAGAACAGACAAGAAATTCTGCTCATCCTGATCTTGATCTAATCTGTCCAGAAAAGCACAATTGGTTGGGTTCGTAATAATAATAAGAAGAATGAAAAGATGTACCCCTCTTATAAAATGGCAAAAAGCTTTAGGCCTCAGGTGTAAGTCAACAAAACAAAATTTCCAATGACAAAGCTCTGGTATCTTAACTAAGGTTTGAGCACCCAACTGTAGTACCAAATCAAAATAGCGCTATGGCATTTCGAACAATGGCTAAGCCCCCCAGTAAAAAGCGACATTGCTAATTTTCATGAAAACCTGCTGAAAACCTGTAAATGTGATCACTCTGTATCCTGAAGGTGTTTCGTACACATGATAATAAATTATATATCTTTTGTCACTTTCATCCAAGCTGGAAACAATGGAACCTTTAGTAGATTGTGCATATCAAGATCAGACTCCAAAGAACATGCAGCCTGGTCTTGGATACAAAATTGTTCAAATGTCAATTATTTTGAAGATATTGCCCAAAGAAATGGGTCTTGAGCAAACAATGTAGCAAGATCTGCTTGGTCACATTACCAGAACTCAGAACTCTAGCTCCACTTTTGCTTTATGAAAAATCCTCACTTTTGTATGATGGACTAAATGACCAATAAAACTTGTGCCCATCAATAAAGATGTTGAATTTTGAGGTGACATCTTAAATAATCCGTACACAACACTACAAGCAATTCCATTGAATTTTTTACTTTAAAGGCCCAGTAGCAGCCAAAAGTAAACAAAACTGGTGTTAAAATGCATTTGAATTTAGATCAAACCTTTAATAAGTCTGGAAATTACTGTGAAGATGTCAATCTGCTATTGTACAGTCGGCTCAAGTGTCAGTCTCTGGTAGAAAAATGAATTTTAGAATAAGGTAAAAAGTAAACAAACGATAGAGCCACCTTGCAACTATTGACTTACTTTTAAAATTCCCTTTTTCTGCCAATGACTAACACTTAAGCCAAGCTTACAATAACAGATTGTCACCTTTACAATAATTCCCGTATTTTTAAATGTTTATGACTTAAATGAATTTAAACACCCCCAATGTTTACTTTTTGCAGCTATTAGGGCTAAAGTCCTTTTCAAACTATCAAAATTGTGTGTAATTCTGGAGCTTCAATGATAAAGAATTTTGAATATTATTTAACTAGAAATTTCAGGACATACTGGCTTGGCTGAATTGGATGGCTAGATTAAACATTTTGATACTAGACTTTGATTTGGAATGATTGTTGAATGTAGGCCCTAATTTCTTTGTTAAGGATAGGGCACCCTAATGGGATTTGTGTAACATTGCCTTTCATTGCCAAGATCGTATGAATTCAGCTAAGACTCAGGTAATCCGTAATCGATGCAAGAAAACCAGCGTCTATCATCCGATCGATAGCAGATTATCCGAGTCTTAACCGAATCCATATGTTTTTTTGGCAATGAAAGGCGATGTTACACATATCCCATTAGGGTGCCCTATCCTTAATAAAGCAAAAGCTTATATGTATATTGTGTATACATTTTTGTTATTTTCGTTTTCAGCAGATTTCCAGCAAACTAAATAGAAAAAGCATGCACATGCATACCTCCACATAGGTCAGTGAGAGAGTTTGACAAGGGGTATGACTGCTTCAAGCCACTGTAATCAGGGGCAGATAACCTATTAGAATTAGGATCCGAGGTCTTCATGTAGTCGTAGTTGGTGATGCGAGAATCATCATTGGAATAATGTCTGTCTAGAGGTGCGTGTGTTTGAGTCTGACGTTGTTGTTCATCTATCCGGAGCTGTTCCATACCATTGCACTGTGTGGATAAAAAAGTTACCATTAGCAAGCTAATAAACATGTACAGTTTTGCATTACACTATTACACAACAAGAGCATCGTCAACGCTTGGCTGCAGTTTCTAGATTTTTAATGAAAATTCCAAGTCAAAAAAGGGGCTTTACTCTGTCAAAAATAATTAGATGGTTACCAACCCTTGTTGTTTAGGTGCCTATTATGATAGTAAACAACTTGTCAAATATTTGAATAAATATACTCAGTAATAACAAAGATATTATAATATCAAAGTGTTTGCATGACAACGATGCAGACAACGATGCAGGAACTAGGACATTAACTTGACGTTTTCTTTGAATACATCTGAGCTACGAATCATACATAGATGTTGACAGACAATCAGTTTTGTAAGGGGCAGTGTAACTCTTTTAACTCTTTACAAATGACAAAAATTTAGACTAGTCCAAATTGAAAGCATTTGCAGGTAACAAATCAAATGTGGCTTACATAACCAAATTTGTCTTTAACTCTTTACCAAATGACAAAATTTTAGACTGGTCCAAATTGAAAGCATTTGCAGACAACAAAATAAAAGTGACTGAAAATTTGAAATTTGTTTTGGGAAGGGAAGAAAACATTGTGGGGAAAGGAGAAAATGCTGGTTACCAGCATTTTCTCCTTTTCCCACAATGTTTTCAGAAGGCCTCTTTCTCAGGGTCGTTAAAAGTCGGGATTGTGTGGTAAAGAGTTAAAAGGGTAGAAAACATGGTGGGCATAGGAACTAGAGGCCCTTGAGGGCCTAAAATTGTCTACTGGCAGTGATTTTTGCTTTTTTGCTAGCATTCATTATGAATTCATGATGCAAAAAGAAAAAAGACAAAAAACACAAAAGAAAGTGGAGGATGTTCTTACAATCAGGCTTGAACCCACTAAGACAGCATAGGTAGGCATGGTGAATTGAACAAACAGTGAAAAAAAATGAAGTGCAATTTCTGAACAATAATTGTTTGGAATCCAGCCAAATTTGATAGGGTTTCATTACACCTTGTATTAAACAATCCAAGCAAATTTCAAAGAAATGTGACAAATAATGTGGACTTTGTTGAGAAAACAATACTAAGTTATCAAATGGCTGCTTTTCCTGAACAGATTACTAGATTTTCTTCACTGTTAATAGAGTTCAATCATGTGATGAACCAAATAATCTTTGAAAGTTTCAAAAGAATTGGATCAAAACTGAAGACTTCATTGCCTAAACAAGATATGGAAATTTTCAATTTCAAATGGCTACTTTTCTCATACTGTTCATTGGATTTTTTTCAAAATCAATAGGGTTCAAGCTATTGATGAGATAAACGAACTGTCCAAGTTTCACGAAAATCTGACCACAAATGGAGAATCTATCATGTAAACAATAAATGGAAATTTTTAACTTGAAATGGCTACTTTTCCCACACTGTTTGTTGGATTCTTTTCAAAATCAATAGGGTTGAAGCTATTGATAAGATAAACAAACTGTGCAAGTTTCATGAAAATCTGACCAGGAATGCAGACTCTATCGCGTAAACAAGAAATGGAAATTTTCCCATACTGTTTGTTGGATTCTTTTCAAAATCAATAGGGTTCAAGCTATTGATGAGATAAACAAACTGTGCAAGTTTCATGAAAATCTGACAACAAATGCAGACATTATCGTGTAAACAAGAAAAAGACTAACGGACGGACAGACGGACGGACGACAAAAACCATACCATGATATAAGCTCTGCTGGCTTTCAGCCAGTAGAGCTGAAAATGCTTGTCAGCAATATTTTCTTCTATTCCCACAATGTTTTCTGGCGTTTCAGAGTCAGATTCATCAATTCAGCCACATTTAGTTTATCCTCTGCAACAGCTTTGAATATGGACAAGTGTACAATTTTGATGTTTGGTAAAGACTTAAAACATAATCTTACCTCTAATATGGCCTCCTTGAGATCTTCTACAAATTTCTGTCGATCATGGTCGTTCCTTGCATTGAATGTGATAAGTACTTTATTGTCTAAATTATTCACTAATCTAACTCCAAATAAATAATCTGAAATGATACAAGTACAACACATGGTTACAAAGTACTTTATATGTGGATATATATGCATGTCAAAAAATTACCGATTACAGACATTTTGCATACGGAAATGTTTGTGAATTCAAGACACTCATTACTTGTTGGTATCCTTGTAGTAAGATACATGAACAGAAAAGTTTGCGAATTTTTCAAATTCGCCAAATCGCAAAAATTTCTACATTGCAAAAATTTCCACTTATACTGTATCAACCCTTCACAAACCAATCTTGTTTTCACAATCCTGTAAAAAGGTTTTTGAAAACAGTGTGGGTAAAGTACCAGTAAAAAAAGCAGGTAACAAGTATTTTCTCCATTCTTCAAAGTGTTTTCTATCCTTGTCAGTTTAGTCACATTCAATTTGCCATCTTCACCTGCTTTCAATTTGAAAGAGTCTACAATTTTGTCAACGGTAAAAAACTGCAGCATGCAATATCAATGCAACATAGAGTCTATATCTTTAAGTCCATAGACAAAAATAGAATGATTTATCACACAAAATTAATTTGACAGAAATGATCCAAGAAACGAATGAAACACCTGATACCTGATCTTGAGATGCATGTCTCCAAACACTGTAATAGTTGTTTAAAACTACCCACAGGTTGAAATAGCTTTTTGTCCTTATATGCACAGAAAATGTGTTAATATAATGTGTAAACTTACGTTGTGTCTCAAACAGGTACACTTGCATATCACACAGAGAGAAAGACTGTTTGAAGGAATATGTTATACCAGTTTTCTTCTTACTAAATATCTTAGTTACCTGGTAAAAAAAAACAAGGAAAAACATCATAATTGTGTATACAAATGTTTAATATTTGTATGCAGCTATATCACATTTCTAATCAAGTGCTGGATAATCAAAGTCTTTCATTTGGTCAGAGCTGTCTTGGCAGTCATTTAAATCCACATGTGGGTCAGAAAAGGAAACAGCACTAGTTCTCCATATTTATGAGAGAATGTTTTATATACTAAGCAATCAGAAAAGAACAAAAGAAAGTCTGACTCTAAAAACAAAGTTTCAAAAATCTCATTTTTTTTGTCTTTATATAAAACCTGTTCACAGATAGCTTTATTTTATCCGAAAAAAAGACCTGATTATTTATTTTGAGCACATATGACTGGTTTTAGTGATGTAACACAGTCATATTTATCTGTGATCAACAAATATTTTTCCAAGTCTTATGCAGAAAAACAGATCAAATACACTTGCACCCATATAAAATTCAAAATTCAAAGATATTCATGAAAATAATGTGACAAGTACAGAAATTGCTACAACGAGTACTTTGCCATACATCAGAATGTTTTCTAATACTTCTATTTAAATTTAACCTTTTATCACATGACAAAATTTTAGAAATGACCATAATGAAAGCACTTGCACCCACAAATTGAAAATATTTCGAATGATAGGATTTGTCTTTGAAAGGGTAGAAAACATTGTAGGAAAAAGGAGAAAATGCTGGTTGCCAGCATTTTCTCCTTTTCCCACAATGTTTCCAAAAGCCTGCTACCCCAGTGTCATTAAAACACATGATAACTTGGTAAAAGGTTAAAATTCTTTATATGAGGAAAGGGATTCAAGAACGTCAAATTGAGTCTCCCACATTGCTTTCAAGCTTCCAAGGAAATATAGTCACACCTACCAATAGCAGATCGTTAAAAAGGAACACTTCTCGTTGGTGGAGCCCTATTTTCTCTTTCTTGTTGGGATCGTGAACTTGATACAGGCGACAGTAACATACTAGTCGACGATGAGGTAATGCTAATGCCTGAAAATATGTAACAAAGAAGTTAAATTGCATGTATGCAGGAGATATATGTGTAAATATGACAGCCTTGTATGTTCATGTAAATGGTGTTTAACCTGTAACCAAAACTTTTAACAACTGTGAAGAGGAAGGCTTTTGAAGTCATTGTGGGAAAGGAGGAAATGTTGACAAGTGCCTTCCTACAATTTTTTTCCACCCTTTCAAAGACAGATTCTCATGTCTGCAAACATTAAATGTGTGGTCTTCACATACTTCTAATTAGAGGAATATAAAAATTTTCTAGTTAAGATTTAATTCTTTACCACACAATCCTGACATTTTAAGACCATCATTACCTTCTTTTCCCACAATATTTTTATTCATTTTAAAGATGATCCCATCATTTCAGCAACTTTCAATTTCTCGTCTGCAAACGCTTTCAATTTTGACCAGTCTAAAATTGTGACCTTTGGTAAAGATTTAACACATTTCCACCTCAGAAAAATTTTCATCTCGTAGCTGAAAGCTTTTGATAAAAATACTGACTAATTCTGACAACAAAGTTTTCATATTGTATTCATTTTTTTACACTGTAATTTTTGTTGTTAATATCTTAGATTTTACAGATATGTTTTCAAAGTTAGCTCCTTACACTTTGTTTTAAGAAGGTAACAAAAATATGCCATTCAACTTGTTATATCAGTTATTGGCTGCTTTCCTACATGAACAGTTTGGTACAACCTTTGCTACCATTTAGATTACTGGCTATAGATATGTAATACTGATTATAGATTGTATTTTACACACAGACGGACATACGGACAGACACACGGACGGACAGTCAGGCTAATTCCAGTATACCCCCGAAAACATTTGTTTTGCGGGGGTATGATAAATAAATGATAACTTTTCCATTCACACACACATAAAAAAAGCCTTACTTAATTCATTTAGCATGACCAGTGTTTTAACACTACATTTGTTCTTTACTTACAGGTTTCCTATTTCCCACAATAGTTTGTTCCACTTTCATCACCTGAGTCACATGGTCCACGCCTGGTCTGAACTCTTGGGCTTTCACCCGCTCATATATCCCGACTAACAGGTCCCTGTCTACGTCTTCGTCATCATCTATACCTGAAATCATTGATAAATAAAAACAACCATTTTCATTTCATGCATTAGAAGCCAATGTAAACCACTGTCACTTGTATCTGTATCTCTATTTCAGAAACCCTATATGTAATTTTAGAACTTGCTGACCAATTATATTTAACCAGCATTTTCTCCTTTTCCCACATTGTTTTCAAAGGCTTTCTTTCTCAGGGTCGTAAACAGTCAGGATTGTGTGGCAATAGTTTAAGGTGCTAAACTGTAGATATGAACAGTGCAGTTAAGTGCTATGGGTTACGCACTATAAAATAATCGCTACAATAAAGTATGGTATTTATTTTCACTGAAGTAATTATTTTCCCTATGCAATTAGAGATTATTGTTTAAATTGTTACATTCTGGGGCAAGGCTATTTCGGATTTAATGATGAAACATAATGAAACATAATAAAACAAACATTTCTGCATTATCTTGCATGTGGCTTTCTTTCATAACATACTGAATCCTTTAACGCCTTTCCACACAATCCGGAGTTTTAACGACCCTGAAGAAGAAAGCTTTTGAAAACATTGTGGGAAAAGGAGAAATGCTGGTAACCAGTATTTTCTCCTTATCCCACAATGTTTTTTACCTTATCAAGTACAGAAATCTCCATTTAATAAGCAACATCTAATTTGTTGTCTGCAAATGCTTTCAATTTGGACAAGTCTACATTTTTTAAGACTTAACGACCCCAAGAAGAAGGCTTTTGAAAACATTGTGGGAAAAGGAGAAAATGCTGGTAACCAGCATTTTCTACTTTGCCCACAATATTTTCTACCCTATCAAGGAAAAATTGCACCATTTGAGCCACACTGAAATTGTTGTCTGTAAATGCTTTCGATTTGGAAAAGACTAAAATTTTGTCATTTGGTAAAGAGTTGACTAACAATAGGATTTTCACTAAAAAAGCAACAGCACCCACATGCAGTGCTCTTGTTTCAATTCGTGATTGGAATAAAACGTGGGCAGGAAAATGTTGGGCGTAATTTTCAATTTTCCGTTTTGTAACAGTTACCTTGAGACTACCTTTTAACTCCTTACCAAACAATGCAGAGTTTTATCGACACTTAAAAGAAAAAGTTATTAAAAAACATTGTGGTAAAAGGAAAAAAATGCTGGTAACCAGCATTTTCTCCTTTTCCAACAATGTTTTCTACCCTTCCAAAGGCGAATTTTTATTTTTGATTCACATTTATTTTGTCATCAGCAAAAGCTTTCAATTTATGCGAGTCTAGTATCTTGATGTTTGGGAAAGGGTTAAATCTTTACCAAACGAAAAAATGTTAGACTTGTCCAAATCGAAAGAATTTACAGATGACGACTACAGTAACTTGTATGTTGTCATGTTCTAATGTTCTACATGTTCGTTGTTTAACTTAACCCACATTATTCCTTTTTTGATCCGAGTTGCACAGTCCAATACTATTCTCAATGATGTTTGTTTGGTAATATATTGATATGCCTTCACTGTGCCTCTTGGCCTTTTGATTGGTTTTTGACATCACAACTACAGTTGCCTTTGCGACCAGTGTAGATCAAGATTAGACTACAATGTACATGCTTTCTGATCTGTGATCTATAGTGTCCGATTCGCTCAGACATTCTGGACAAAACAAACCTTGAAATTGTACTTATTTGGGTCTAACTTCTAAATGTGAAATGCTTCTGAGTTTATTCAGCAATCTAAGGGTTAAAAACAAATGAGCCTTGCTCTGTGAAAAGGGGGCTTAATGCATTTGCAAAAAATATCGACTCGGGTCAGCCTGCGCAGTCCGTGCAGGCTGACCTGTGCTGAAACCTTTTTCTATCAGTCAATTTTCTGCATGTCAAAGGACCAGTTTCCCTCATAATTCGCTCTGTTGTTAGACAAACTGGATATTATAGATCCGCGATACTGTCATGACTTGCTTGGTATCACACAATCCCGAGTTTTGACGCCCCTGTAAGAGAAGGCTTTTGAAAACATTGTGGGAAAAGGAGAAAATGCTGGTAACCAGCATTTTCTCCTTATCCCACAATGTTTTCTTCCCCATCCAAAACAAAAATCATCATTTCAGTTACATTTAATTTGTCGTCTGCAAATCCTTTCAAATTGGATCAGTCTAATTTTTTGTCGTTTGGTAAAGAGTTAAGCCCCCTTTCACCAGAGCACGGCTCAAATTCAAAGCTACTAGGGTATTATTTTCGTATCAACTTTCTAATGCAACGACTCAGCATGGAGCCATCAAAAATAGGAAAACTGATCCGCCCTTTTTTTCTGATTTCATCTGCATTCTATCCTTCTATAGCCTATAGAGATTCCTTATGACAAAAATGAAAATGAAACAAAAACTGTGAAAATCTACGCGAGAGCTAGCAAATTTAGTTTGGTTCTTTACCAAACGGCAAAATTTTTGACATAATGAGATTTGGCTGCGAGAGAGTAGAACAAAATGTGAGAATAGGAGAAAATGTTAGTTATCAGCATTTTCTCCTTTTCCCACAATGATTTCAACAACCATCTTTCTCAAAGTTGTTAAAACATGGAATTGTGTGGTAAAGAGTTAACTCTTTACTCTACAGCCTAAATTCAGACTTAGGTGGGAAAAAAATGCCTCCAAAAAAGAAATCTTGACAACCAGCACTTTCTCCTTTTTCCACAATGTTTTGAAAGGCCTCTTCTACCAGGGTTGCAAAAATACAGAACTATTTGGAAAAGGTAAGAAGTACCATTCCAATCAATATAAAATACAGGTGTTTCTGGCACCATCAGGGCAATATTTCAGATAAAATTGTCATTATTACAAAGAGAAAACGTTCAAATATCAGAAGAAATCAGAGCAAACCTTTTACTAGGACCTACTTTTTCATTTTCTCTTTGTTTGCAAGACCCTGAGGAAGAATGCTTATCAAACCATTGTGGGGAAAGGAGCAGTGTCGATAACCAGCATTTTCTCTTTTTCCAACAAAGCACTTTTACCCTTTCAAAGTCAAGTTCCATCATTTGAGCCTAATTTAACCCTTCATTGCACAATGCCACTTATAACAACCCTGGAAAAGACGCCTTTTGAAATCATTGTGAGAAAAGGAGAAAATGCTGGTAACCAACATTTTCTCCCTTTCCCGCAATGTTTTCTACCCTATCGAAGAACAAATGTACCATTTAAGCCACACAGAAATTGTTGTCTGCAAATGCTTTCAATTTGGACAAGGCTAAAATTTTGTCATCTGGTAAAAGGTTAATATGCCATATGCAATTGTTTGAATTCCTGAATGAAATAACTTTAAGAACCATTGTTGGAAAGAAATAATTGTTGAAAAGGTAGGAAATTTTAATTAACCATAAAAGTAATAATTTAATGATTTTTTTGCCGTTACAAACAAAAGACTACTGCCTGCAAAATTAACCCCCAGCATATGTATTCCTGTGTGGCTTAGTGGTATAGAATCAGGTTTGTAAGCTGGAGCCCGGCAGTTTAAAGCCTCACTGGACCCATTGGGTTTTTCATGGGCATGAAGCTTCAGAACCTTAGCCCAATACTTTGACATAACCCAGGCCATACACAAATATGTGAACTGTTGCCTTGATATGACTGAAAAAATGTTGAAAGCAGCATAAAACATCATTCAATCAATAATCTGCAAAATAAGCAACATAACTTATACCAAGCTATAGCAGAGCTTGTAAAGTCAGGTAAAAGTTGTATAACATGCCAGCTTGTAAATATCTATACAGGTATATCTAAGCTTAATGTGAAAAATAGATCATTTCTGGCTGATAAAACTGCATTCGATGAGATCCCAATCAGCAGGAAGCATATCCCCCCACTCTCATTTCTTAACCCTTAGCCAACGAATCCCGAGTTTTAATGACCTCATTACCAGCATTTTCTCCTTTTCAAGGTTATCTACTTTCACAAGTCGAAAAGGGGCATAACTGTGTAAAAAAACATTTGGATGGTTACCTGTCTCTGTTGTATGAGTTCCCTTTTTGATAGTTAACAACTTGTCTAAGTTTGAAGTAAACATCTTCAGTAATAAAAGAGATATTAAAAATATAAAAGTTTTTGCACGATGACGCCACAGTTGACGCCAGGGCTACCACAATAACTTTTCTTTGAAAACAGCCAGGCTAAAAAAAAAGTTTTCCTTTCTACATTGCGACAATGATTTTGTATGCGGTATTTCTTTCTTTCCTCTCCACTCTTTACCAGAAAACAAAATTTAAGACTTGGCCAAATTGAAAGCTTTTGAAGACAACAATGAAGATGTGATTAACTCTTTACCAAACAACAAAATGTTGGACTGATCCAAATTGAAAACAGTTGCAGACAACAATTTTAATTGAGCTGAAATGTACAAAATTGTATCAGAAACGGTAGAAAACATTGTGGAAAAAGGAGAAAATGCTGGTTATCAGCATTTTCTCCTTTTCCCACAATGTTTTCAAAAGGCTTCTTTCAAAGGGTCGTTAAAAGTCGGGATTGTGTGGTAAAGGGTTAAAACAATGGGATACCTTTTCTCACTGGTAGAAAAAAACATTGTGGGGAACAAAAGGAAGTTTTTATACCCAGGATTTTCTTCTTTTCCAACAGTGTTTTCAATAGCCTTCTTCCTCAATGTCAATAAAACATAGAATGGTTAGGTTAAGCATTCATGTAAAACGTCTGCCATCCCACCCAAAAGGTTGATTACTTAACCATACTTTCATAACTTTTAATGACACTACAGAGAAGGCCTCTATAAACATTGTTGGGAAAGGAGAAACTGCAGATAACCATCTTTTACTCCTTTTTCCATAATGTTTTCTGCCCTTTTAAAAACAAATGCTTTCATTTGAGATGCCCTCAAATTGTCGTCTGCAATTTTCAGTTTGGACAGGTGTAAAATTTTGTCATCTGGTAAAAAGTTAACTCTTTACCAGATGAGAAAAATTTAAACTTGTCCTAATTGAAAGCATCTGCAGACAACAATGTAAATTTGACTCAAATGATGGAATTTGTGTTTGAAAGAGTAGAAAACATTGTGGGAAAAGGAGAAAATGCTGGTTACCAGCATTTTTTCTTTTTCCCACCATGTTTTCAACAGGCTTCACCCTCAGGGTCGTTAAAAGTTGTTTGGTAAAGAATTAAGCACATACACGAAGGGTGTAGGAGTTACTGCAAGTCATGTATAATTATGCTTGTTTTGAATTTTCAAGGTTTCTCCGATTTATGATAAATGTCGAGTACATCTCTCGTTTTTATTTTCGAGAAAAAAATGCAATAACATCTGTTTTTCATAAACTCACCTGAATTTATGTGCAATCTTTTACGTAACAACATAATTTACAGTGCTGATGCAGTGAAAATCTATATTGTTCGCATCAAAATGTTTACAGGAAATATATTTTGCCTAACCCTTTACCACATAATCAAGAGTTTTTTTGAGGAAGATGACTTTTAGAAAACATTGTGGGAAAAGGAGAAAATGCTGGTGACCAGCATTTTCTATTTTTTCAACAATGTTTTGCACCCTATCAAATACAAATTTCATCATTTTAGCCAGATTTAAATTGTTGTCTGCAAATGCTTTTAATTTGGACCAGTCTTCACTTTTGGCGGTAAACAGTTAATGTTCTATTTCGTTGCCAAACAATCATGTGTAAATGCAACCCTGAGGAACAAGCCTTTAAAACACTCTGGGAAGAAGAGAAAATGCTTGTAACCAGGGTTTTCTGATTTTCCAGCATTGTTTTCCTTGCTTTACATCTTTACCAAACGACAAAATTTTAGACTGGACCAAATTCAAAGCATTTGCAGGCGACAAATTAAATGTACCTCAGCGGATGATTTTTCTCTTTGAAAGGGAAGAAAACATTGTGGAAAAAGGAGGAAATGCTGGTTACCAGCATTTTCTCCTTTTTCCACAATGTTTTCAGAAGGCTTCTTTCTCAGGGTCCTTGAAACATGTGATTGTTTGGTAAAGGGTTCAAAGACAAATCTTTTGGTTTGTAGTCTGCAAGTATTAATGCTTTCAAGTTGGACAGTTATGAAATTTTGTTGTCTCACAAAAAGATAAATGATTATACAGTGAGATCTACCATGCCCTTTTGGGCCACTTAGGGAGATTTTGCACACAGTATAGGTCAAGATCGGTATGCACTTTGAATGTGTGACCTACTCTTGGATCTTTAACAAGCTCTTTTTGTTTATTAGCTATACGGAATCATTCATGGGTTGAGTGACAGATTCCTGCTCAAGAAAATACAAAATACATGTAGCTTCCATTATATCCCTTTAGAACATAAGCCCAAGTTTTAACAACCCCCTGGAAAAAAGACTTTTGAAAATATTGTGGCAAAAGGAGAAAATGCTGGTAACCAGCATTTTCCCCTTTTACCAAAAATGTTTTCTGCCCTTACAAAGAAAAATTTCCAAATTTGTGAAACATTTAGTTTGTCGTCTGCAGATGCCTTCAGTTTGAACCAGTCTAAAATTATGTCGTCTGGTAAAGGGCTAAACAAACAAACAACTTTCCATACCATAGTCGACACCAAAAGCTTTTGTGGACAGTGTAGATCAAGATCAGACTGCACAGAAAATGCAGTCTGATCTTTGATCTACCCTTTCCATTTCTTTATTCTAGGTTAAGAACAAAAACTTCTCTTAATCTTGCAGCAGAACTGTATTTTGTAGCCTTTGAGAAAATGCAATTTATTTATTCAGTTGTGAAAGAATTAAATATTTCAATTCATACCTCTAAGATTTCTGACAAAGTCCTCCATTTTCATCTTGCGCTCCTGTTTGATGCTGGCATTATGTAAATCGGTATTCAACATGATGATGGCAAACGCTAACAGTAGCACTGTCTCCTGGTTCTTGAAATTCTTCACCTGATCTGGGTTACAATCTACATATCTCTCTGCAAATACCTACAACACAGAACAAGAGGGATTTCATACAGATTAACTCTTTACCACACAATCCCGACTTTTAACGACCCTGCGAAGGAAGCCTTTTGAAAACATTGTAGGAAAAGGAGAAAATGCTGATAACCAGCATTTTCTCCTTTTCCCACTATGTTTTCTAGCCTTCTCAAAACAATTTTCAATTTTTGAGCCATATTTATTTTGTCGTCTGCAAATGCTTCCAATTTGGACTGGTCTACAATTTTGTTGTTTGGTAATGAGTTAAAGTCTATACCAAACAAAAAAGTTTTGGACATTTCCAAATTCAAATCAGTAGCAGACGACAAATTTACACTTTACAAAACAATCCCAGCCTTTTACAACCCAAGAAAAACAGGCTTTTGAAAACACTGTGGGAACAGAATAAAATACTGATAACCAGCATTTTCTCCTCTTGCTCCACAATGTTTTCTGTTTAATTAAAAATCTCACCATATGAGCAATATTAAATTTGTTGTCTGCAAATGCTTTCAATTTGGAACAGTCTAAAATTTTGTCAGTTGGTAAAGATTCAAAGGAGGATCAAATTCTGAAACATACCTTAGAAAGGGTAGAAAACATTGTGGGAAAAGGAAAAAAAAATGCTGCTTACCTGCAGTTTCTCCCTTTTACACGAAGTTTTCCAAAGTCTTGTTTGAGCTAAATATCTTGGGTAATGACAGACTAATCAGAAAACATTAATTTTTTTTTGTACAACAACGACAACACAGACATATAAAGGGCTACAACAATACCTCCATGTCTATTTTGAAAAAAGTCAAGCTAAAAGTTAGGCTCATTTTACAAAATGGAAAAGTTCATTTGACTGAGAGTCAACAAGGGTTAGGGAGCTACAGAGCTAGGCACGATTTCTCATGCTTTTAGAAACATGCATTACATCATCTGGAAACTGAATATCCCCATGTTATGAGTAATGGTGCCCCAATAATGCGTAAACTATAACAATCCATAACCCACACAGATGTGCCTTGTTTAAACCCCTCAAGATTACCCATTACAGCTTCACACTTTCATTAGCTTTGTTGCGTTTGCGGCTCTTTTACTCCAGCACAAGACAAAATTTTAGACCCGTCCAAATTGAGAGCATTTGCAGACGACAATATCAATGTTCCTCAAATGATGCGATTTTTGTTTGATAGGGTAGAAAACATTGTGGGAAAAGGAGAAAATGCTGGTTACCAGCATTTTCTCTTTTTCCCCACATGTTTTCAAAAGGCTTCTTCTTCAGGGTTGTTAAAAGTCGGCATTGTGTGGTACAGAGTTAAATGTTGCTTGAATGGTGATTTCTGCATTTGGTAGAATACAAAACTTTGTGGGATAAGGAGAAAATGCTGGTTACCAGCATTTTCTCGTTTTCCCAAAATGTTTTCAAAAATCTCATCTTCCAGTGTCATTAAAACTTGGGATATTGTAGTAAGGAGTGAAAGGGCCGAATAAACCTGAGCTTGGCCAATTTCTTACTGATTTATGATGATTGCAAAAGGATTCATTGCTCTCTAAAAGGTTAACACTGTTTCAAAGAGAAAGCAGCCAGAGGCTTGGATAGAATGTTGTGTGAAGTACTGATACAAAAAACTCTAGGAAAGCATAGATAGGTGGACCTACTCCTGCAATGTTGCCAATACAATGTTGAAGACAGTATCAAACAACAGCAAAGATAGAACAGCTCATACAGAATACAGAAGAATAATCTTCAAAGCCATTTTTCAGGAAGTTTTTTTTTTGAGACACATCACATTTATAATTTTCATATCAGCTTCATATCTGGCAGATAGTACCAGCTTTGCAAGGGCATTGCCCTGACCACCTTTTGGGGCTGCCATGTACATAGGGCTGAGAAACAGTTCACAGAATAAACAAATCTTACCTCCATTAATCTTTCAATCTTTTGAGCTTCACCCTGGAAGTATAGAAAATGAGATTCAGAAAAATATCTATCATTCGGAAAAATAACTATCATTCGCTGTCTGTGTTTTTGAATAGAGATTAGCTCTTTAACTCTTTCACACATCATTTGCAGACAACAAAATAAATGTGCCTGAAAAACTGAAATTTGTTTCTAGGATAGAAAACATTGTGGGAAAAGAAGAAAATACTGTTACCAGCATTTTCTCCCTTTCCCACAATGTTTTCAAAAGCCTGTATCCTCAAGCTTGTTAACGATAGGGCACCCTATTGGGATTCTTTTAACACCGCCTTTCATCACCGAAAAAACATACAGATTTGGCTAAGACTGGGGTAATCCGTTATCAATCGGCCGATACAAGCTGGTTCCCCACATCGATTAAGGATTACCCGAGTCTTAGCCGAATCCGTCCGATTTTGGCGATGAAACGCGACGTTACACGAATCCCATTATGGTGCCCTATCCTTAAAAGTTGGGACTGTGTGACAAAGGGTTAACAAACAATGTCCAACTTCAAACTGCTTCCAGACAACAAATCAAGTATGACTCAAATACTGGTAATGGAATCCTTTCGAATGTACAAGTCAAAAATTTGGTTGTCTGGTAAAGTGTACATAGATACAAAATACTAAGAAAAATATCTCAATTCTTTCTATGGAAAGATTCTTCCCCATTCTGGTTCCCAGTATTATCAAAATCATTGATAAATTCAGAAACAAACAGACATAACTATACGCATGTCATTCAAAGTCAGTTAATTTAGCATTTTCGTTTTTTCTCTATTGCAGCTGTTTTCCTTCGTCTTCTTTCTAAAACGCCATGATTTTAATCATAACCAAACAGCCTTATGTCACCACAAACTAGATTTGACCAATATCTAGATGGGAAGATGGACTCTGATGGTCACAAAATACCGATGATCGCTAGAAAATGGCGAAAAATTGCCTGTCGCAAAGTGGGTTGGGAAAGATTGACCATCTTGCATAAGATAAATTCAGCATGTAACCCTAAACTTTGTCAATTTTTTATTGCTATGATGATATTTAATTTTGGAAGATTAATTGCCCATTAGCTAATTTAAAAATCCAACCAAGTACAAGTATTTAATCATTGTTGCAAATATTCAAGTCAAGCATTGTATCACTTTTTCTTCACACACAAACATACCAGAAAGTACATGAAAACAAACACAACTAAAGTTAAAAAAATCGCAAGTAATATAATTTGAACAACTGCGTGCAAAACTTGCTTTGGCATAAGCATGAAATGATGATTACGTAATAATCATGATATTCAGAAGTGGGACGTTCAGAAATATCTGCTGAAAATCTGAGTAAGTTGTCTACAGGAAAGAATGTAATACAGAGACAGGGTTTGGTATCCAGCTATACTTACAGGCATCCTGAAGTAAGACTGGAATTTTCTGAGGGCCATATCAACCTGGAGACCAGCCAGGTCAATTTCCTCTGCAAAGTAACTGAAAATAGAGAAAGTATAAAGATTAAAAGATAATAAATGACTATAAAGACTGAAAACTACTACAGAGCTCCAGATAACAGTGAGTGATGATATTCTAAATCCATTCTTTCTCTTCCAAACCCTATGCTGTGGGTACTCATTAGAATCGTCTTGATGAGACGATTCTGAGTACCCATAACATAGGGTTTAGAGGAGAATAATTAATATTTTCAATTTTGAAATCAAAATCACTCCCTCTGTCTGGATCTCTGATACTAAATTGCTCAAGATCATCCTAATATTAGTAAAACCAAGTGGCTGTCAGTAAGGTACAGGCTTGAAACCCTGAGATTTAAGGTTTAACTCTCAGCCTAGCCAAATTCTTCCCTAGTATAATAGTCATTGACAGCATTCATTCCTGTCTTACTGTTGAAAATCGCGGAAAGCAACCAGCGGCTTTGAAAGAATATCCATATAACTGGTTAAAAAAAACTCCAGGGTAGCATGGATATGACATTTTGTTTGTATAGTTTTTAACACCATGTTAAATATTATTTCAGTTCCATCACAGCGGCTAGTGCATCTATCCATGTTTTCCTTGAGTATTTTTACAAGTGCTTCTCAAACGCTTTCCAAGCCCCTGACTACTTTCCCACATAAGCATCATCACAACAATGATCAGCTGTGAGGTAGAAATGAATCCTTTTGTAATGACTATCATCAATCCTCAGTATAACATTGGCCAAGCTGGGGATCTGAACCAGCAACCTTCTTGTTTCAAGCTCTGTACATAGTTGACAGAACCACCACGGCTAAAAGAAAGGAAAACTAGCTGCAGTGATAAAACTGAAATAATTTTGAAAAAGGTGTAAAACACCAAACAAAGAAACAAACAATCAACCAAAACAAATGAACACTCACAAAGCAGCAGTCTTCAAAGCTCATTTTACACATGATATAATAGTCTTTCTCATTTGAAGAACTATCTTCAAAGTGAGCTAGAATACCTGCAGCGTAACGGGGAGTCAATGAAATGCATGTAATATAATAAACAATGTGGATTAGAGTGCCTTCATTTAACCTATTACCTTGTTACTTTATGAAACAGAATTACAGCAAACAACTTCAAAAACAAATTAGGCGTATGTTCACCTTTCCCACATACTAGTAATCTTTTGTTTCAAGGACCCTGAGTGGAAAGGCTTCTGAAAACATTGTGGGAAAAGGAGAAAATGCTGGTAACCAGCATTTTCTCCTTTTTCCAACAATGTTTCTACCCTTTCAAAGACAAATAACATCATTTGTTGTCTGCTTATTCATTCAACTTGGACGAGTCTAAAATTTCATTGCTTGGTAAACATAAGAGATACTTGTCAAAAACATTACAAGCAAAGCAAGAATTGGCCTGCACTAAGCATTTTATCCTTTTCTTTTTTTCCTTTTGTATAAAAAAAAAAACATGGTCTGCAGCAAGGTACATTAGCTAGGGGTAATATGATTGAGAAGCAAAAAGGAATATTTGATTCAATGTAACCTTTCTGTGATTCTGAGATGTCTAAATATGGAAAACATCTGTACCTTTTAAGATACAGAAATGCTGAAGAAATGAGACTAACCCCACCCCATGTAAATGCAGCAAAATGCTTGATTGCTGAAGAAATGATGGTTAACAGCAAAATGAGACAACAACGACACCCACCCACGCACCCCCATAATTACAGCAAATGCATGATTGCATGATTAATGGGGAAAAGGGTTAATCCTTTACCAAAGAACAGAATTTCAGACATTATCTAAAAAATTGAAAGCATAAATGCAGACAATAAATGTGACTCAAATTATGAAATTTCTCTCTAAAAGGGTAGAAAACATTGTGGGAAAAGGAGAAAATGCTGGTTACCAGCATTTTCTCCTTTTCCCACAATGTTTTCAAAAGCCTCCTTCCACAGGGTTGTTTAAATAGGAGACTGTTTGGTACAGGGTTAACATTAACTCAATAGACCTTACGGAGCCCAGAGCAAAACAAGCAAGACTGCCATTGTTGAGTCACTCAACAGAGAGTATGAACAGAAAATAGAACAGCCATTTCTGAGCTATCATTCATGCTGCCTATATATTGCATGAAACTGACTTTTATATTATTTGTGGAAAAGTATTACAGAGACGGCACTTCAGCCCTTAAAGGGGTCCTGCATGGCTCAGTGATAAAGTGTAGGATTTGTGACCTGGAGGCCCTGGGTTCGAGCCACACTGGATCCATTGGGTTTTTCATGGGAGTGTCCTTGGGCAAGACACTGCAGAAACCCAGCCTAGTACTTGTGAACGCAGGGAATATAGGAATATGTGAGCTGTCGCCCTGAGATGACTAAAAATAATGTTGAAAGCGGTGTTTAACATCAACCAATTAATCTCAAACCCTTAAGCTTGTAGGTGAGACCCAAGGACCATTTGTGGACAATGTAGATCAGGATCAGACTGCACAAAACATGCAGTCTGATCTTGATCAACACTGTCCGATAAGGAGATAATTTTCTCTAAAAAATAATTTGAAATAGCAATAACATGTATTTCAGTTTTTACTATCGACTTGGACATTTTTCATTTTTAGTTAATGACAGCAGGTTAAGGATCAAAGCATATTTTAAGGTTGAATATTCCTCATATCAGGCAGTGTTGATCAAAGATTGGACTGCATGTATTATGTTATCTAATCTTGATGCATATTGCCCATAAAAAACTCCTTATGTTGCTGCCAACATAGGTTTCACACTTCATCAAACAATCCTGAATTTTGAAGAACTGAGGAAAGAGAATATTGAAAACATCATGGGGAAAGGAAAAAATGCTGGTAACCAGCATTTTCTCCTTTTCCCACATGTACAATACAAATCTCATATTTGATTGTGTAGCATCTCCCATATAAATACTTTCAGTATGGATGAGTCTAAAATTTTGTCATGAGGCAAAGGGTTAACATATCTGGGGTCAACATTTGGATTTCCTCACAAGTCAACCCTCTTTTTCATTAACCCTAATCCTGCTACATTAGGAAAATCAAATTTTCAATTCAATAGTAAAAACCCAAATATTGCTATTTTAAAGTTATGTTTTGGGGAATAATATCTCTTCATCGGACAGTGTAGATCCAAGATCAGACTGCACGTTCTGTGCAGTCTGATCTTGATCTACACTGTCTGCAGTATGTCAGTGAGTCGCACTCAGCAGCCTAAGGGTTAATACGTTAAGGTTTTGCATGGGTCAGTGATTAAGGGTTTCTGATTTGCAATCTAAATCAAGGTTCTAAAGACCCACATTGCATATCAAACAAATTCCACGCAAAGGCCACGCAACTCCTGGGACCAATACTTCCTCTAGCCCATGGTGCGGGGCTTTTCATGGATGCATTCTTTGTTGGGGAACTGCAGCATCCCAGCCAAGAACTTAATATAAAACTCTAGAAACACACATGAGCAAATAAAACTGTCACTACATTATGACTGAAAAATTTCTGCATGTGGCATGATAAAACAAAAATTCAATCAATCGATCGATCAAACAATCAATCAATCAATCAGTTACAATATATGTAACCTACCATCGGCATTTGTTCAGTTTCATAGCATCAAAGCTCCAACAGTTATTACTTTTCCAGAACCAGGGCTTTACCAACCACAATATTTTTACATAAAAGAAGCCTTTGCGAAATGGTACCTTGTTATAACCTAACGGATCTGTAGTTTTTGAATAATGAATCTGTAGCTTTTCCATGATGAACCTGTAACTTTTATTTCTTAGGCTAACAAACCCACATATTTGCAATATTATTTAACCCTTTACCACACAATCCCAAGTTTTAACGACCCTGAGAATGAAGCCTTTTGAAAACATTGTGGGAAAAGGAGAAAATGCTGTGGACCAGCATTTTCTCCTTTTTTCCCAATGTTTTCTACCCTATCATTGACTTGACCTTATTTCAGTTATATCTGTCAGCCAGTGCACCTGTCTATGCTTTCCTGGAGTCTCTTTTACCAGTACTCCACACAATATTCTTTCCAAGCCACTGCCTGCTTTCCCACATCATGGAGACAATGGGCAGCAGTAGGAGAGGAATGAATCCTGTTGTAATGACTATCATCATTCCTTGGAAAGAAATTGGCAGAGCCAAGGATCAAACCCATGACTCCCTGTTCTCAAGTCCTGCACACTACAGACTGAGCTACCGGGGCTTGGCATTCTACCCTATCAAAGACAAATTCCATCTTTTTAGCTATATTCAAATTGTAGTCTTCAAATGCTTTCAGTTTGGACAACTCTTTATTTTGCTCATGTGGTAATGGGACAAACCCTTATTTTATTCATTCTCTAGTGCAATTGATAGCTTTGAAAACATAACATGAAAAGTGATCATGTATAATCTAGAAAAGATGATTCATTTCTCATGAACCAAAACATGTTGATGGAAACAAAATGTAAAAGCATACAATAAAGATTCTGAAAACATCTGCTGAAATTTATATGGTTTGCAACACGCGAAAAGGGGCATGCGGACATTTGCGTAAAGTGTCGTCTCGGATCAGCCTGCGCAGTCCGCGCAGGCTAATCCGAGACGGCACTTTACGACTACATTAGATTTTGTTCTTCAGTAGTCTTGCACAAAACAGAAAATTACATAAAAATGTAATGTGCTGTCTCAGATTAGCCTGTGCGGACTGCGCAGGCCGATCCGAGACGACACTTTATGCAAATGTCCGAATGTCTCTTTTTCGCGTGTTGCAGGCCATATAAGCTTTGGTATACTTATGTACTATGTGGTGCTGAAATTTGATAACACTGTTGTGAAATAAAAAACCTAGCTTTGGTAGCTTAGGGATAACATGCAGGATTAAGTTATTCCATTTGCGCTTTTTCATTGGCTATAAGTATAGTTCCACTGCAAGATGAAGAGACAGTTTGGCCTTTGTCAAGAATAAAGTAGTGGACAGTGTCGATCAGAGATCAGGCTGCACGTTCTGTGCAGTCTGATCTTGATCTTCACTGTCCACAAAAGCTTCTGGTGTCGTCAACAGTAAGGAAGGAGTTAAGTAATTCATGTATTGCAAGTTTGCCCCCCTCCCGTCAATAAGAAACTGAATTCATTCCTCTCTTACAACTTATCAGCACTATTTCCACGTTGTTTATGCCAAAGCTGAGCTCAGTCGGTTGCATACAGGACTTGAGAACGACGGGTCGCTGGTTCAATTCCCAGCTAGGCTACTTTCTTTCTGAGGATTGAAGATAGTCATTTTGAAAGGATTCATGCCTCTTTGACTGCTGACCATTGTTTCAATGATGGCTATTTGGGAAAGCAGCAAGTGGCTTGGAAAGAATATTGTGCAGAGTACTGGTAAAAGAAACTCCAGGAAAGCATGGATAGGTGCACTGGCAACCAGGATATAACTGAAATAATTTAGAAAATGGCATCATACAGTCAGTCATTCAGTTTATGCCAAAGTAGGAAGTGGCTTGGAAAGAACCTTGTTTGTCGTATAGGGGAAAAAAAAAAATCCAGAAAAACATGAATGAAAATACTGGCAGCCATGACATAAAGAGTAGTTCTGAAATTTGAATTTCATAGAATTCACCTGGATGAATGAATGAAGGAATGAATGAAATACAAAAGGAAGGAAGGAAAGAAGGACAGATGGAAGGAAGGACGGATGGAAGGAAGGACAGAAGGAAGGAAGGAAGGAAGGAGGGAGGTTGTTTTTGTTACTAAAACACGAGATTGTTTGGTAAAAGGTGAAGGATTATGAATGCCTACAGGAAACATGGGGGAAGAGAAATCTCTGCCTGTTACTTGGTTCATTTAATTCATAATAATGGCAAACAGGATTTTGTATTTTTTTATTCTCCTTCAACAAACATCTGCAGAAAGGTCTGCCTACACACAGCTAGAGTTAAGTATCTATTGTCTATTGATGCCCCAAAACAAAATGTTTACATATTGCTGTGGAGTCCTATTACAATATTCACAGGAAAAGGAGCAAATTGTTTCAATATCATTTATGCCCCCTTAGTGTTATTTGCACATAGTGGCATGTGTAATGAGAATGAATTATAATTGCATTCACTGTTGTTTTGGATTTACTTTTCATAAAAAGTGACATTTTTGTTCATGGTGATCTGCCAAGCACTTCCTGTTAACCTTGAACCAGACAAAAAATGTTAGCCTTGTCCAAATTGAAAGTGGCTGCAGATGACAAATTAAATGATACTCAAAACATGAAGCTTTTCTTTCAAAGGTTACAAAATCTTTGTGAAATTAGGAGGTAATACTGGTTACCAGCATTTTCTCTTTTTCCCACAATGTTATTAACAGCCTTAATCGTTTAAACTCCAGACTGTTTTGTAACATGTGAAAGACAGCACTTATGCAAGGTAGAAGCGAAGCTAAAAATATACTTTTTTGTAGATCTAATCGGTTAGAAAGAATTAAGGTCTGAAGGAAAAATAAATTTCAAGTTTTATTATCATCAATCAAATTAGTGCTGTTTTTTTGCTATTTTGTTAAAATCATTATTTCAATTAGGGACTATGCCAAAACTTTGAGTGTATGAGAAATGATGAGCATTGCATTCTCACGGTAGAAAGTAAGGTTTTATTGGTATTTCATGCTTTGTAAATTCCTCAGGTATTTATTGTTTCCGTAATAATGTATTTCAAATTCATTAAGACGCCTGAACCCCTCACCAAACAGTACCAAATTCTATTTTTCAGCCTGAGGAAAAAAGCTTTTAAAAACATTGTGGGGAAAGGAAAATATGCTGGTTACCAATGTTTTCTTCCCTTTCAAAGACAAATACCATTATTTTGTGCTACATTTGATTTGTTGTGTGCAATGCTTTTAATTCGTACACGTCTACAATCTTTATGTCTGGTAAAGGGTTAAACACATAATATATGCATTCAACTCAGCATGCCAATACAAAGTCAGGAGCAGTGTGAATCAAGTCTTGTCTTATGTCTTGTTCTTAACCCCCTGTGATTCAATCTTGTGCACAATTTCATTTTCTTTTCTCCATTATCTCTAGTTCTTTTCTAGAATAAACGTCACTATACATATTTGTTCAGACAGTGTGGATTAAGAGTAACCTACACAAAACATGCACCCTGTGACAAGACAATCCCGTCTAAATGTCTTCTAAATTGCAGTGAAGGTCTTTTTTTTTTTCCAGACTGAAAATTTCCATGTTGGTTGGTCTACTAATCACTTTTAGTGTTATGTGAGACTAAACACTGTATGTGAAGTAATAGGTACAAAACATCAAAGGCACATCCAGGCACCCTGTCTTGATATTACCAACTTCAAACAGCAAAGGCTAGATCATCAACTCATCATAGGAAACTCATCAAAAGCTGTATTTTTTTATCAAAACATCTGAGGGGGTAGGATTTGGGGGCATGGCTTTACTTGGTTTGTTCATTAGTAACCTAAACATTGCTCGCTTGATTGGTACATATGTTCACTGCTGGCATAGTAGAATAATGTTCTATCACGCTGAGCGGCTCATAAACTTCAAAGGATATACCACTTAAAACAATGAAAAGGTTAGCTTATCTGTTTTCATTTTCTGATGGAATGCAGGTGGATAATTGTGCCATTTAAATGGAACATGAATTATTCATAAGTGTTTTGTTGATAATCCACTTGTTGGTCAGTCCAAACATGAACTGTGGCATCAGAAAAACTGTTAAACAGCTTTTCTCATTGTAACATTTGCGATGGTTTCCTCTCTTCAGGAATAAAACAATAATGTTTATGTTATGTTTCAGCACAGAATTCTTTACCCTGTTTTCCTTGGCAAAACCAGAGAAAAACTTTTTTGTGGAAAGTGACAACAATAATATTTTTATTTTTTTTTTGGATTGGGGAAGGGAAAAAGAGAGAATTAGTTTTAATTGATTGACTAAATGGTGTTTTATGCCACTAAGAGTAGAATGGAAGAAATTCTCTGGTTAATAAAAATAATAAAGACAAGAAGTTGACACACATTATCCAAGATATTGATACTGCAAATTAGTTTTTTCACATGCAGTTCAGACACTGTCAGTAACTTGTAGATGCACAAAAATTATTTCTTCAATAACTTGTACATACATTAAAAAAAAAAATCTATTTCTACAAGATTCCCCCCTCCCCCATGTCACATGTATTAATTTTACAAAGATTTAATTGACTTCTGGTGAGTTCTAGATTCGAAAACAGTGACCACTTTCCCGTTCATAAAGCCATGTCACAATGACTGCAGTGAGTCACTTTTCATGCATCTGACAACAGCGAAGCGAACAGAGATATTGCTGATTTATCCCTTACCACAAAACTTCAAATTCGACAAAATTCAAAGCCTTAACTCTTTACCAAATGACAAAATTTTAGACTGGTCCAGTTTGAAAGCATTTGCAGACGACAAATCAAATGTGAATAAAAAATTGAAATTAGTTTTGGGAAGGGTAGAAAACATTATAGGAAAAGGAGAAAATGCTGGTTACCAGCATTTTCTTCTTTTCCCATGTTTTCAAAAGCTTTTACTTTCAGGGTCTTTAGAGGTCCGGATTGTGTGGGAAAGGGTTAACACTTAACAGGCACCAAATCAAATGTGGATTAACTCTTTACCACATGACCAAAATTTAGACTCATCCATATTGAAAGCATCTGAAGAGCAGAAAGGAAACATGACTTGAATGCTGAGATTTATTTTTGACAAAGTAGAAAACATTGTGTGGAAAGGAGAAAATGTTGGTTACCAGCACAACGTTTTCAAAAGCCTCTTTTCTTTGGGTCGTTAAAACTTTGGGTTGTGTGGTAAAGGGGTAAACCTTTACCAAACACTCCGGAGTTTTAACGACCCTGAGGAAGATAGCTTTTGAAAACATTGTTGGAAAGTGAGAAAATGCTGGTAACCAGCGTTTTCTCCTTTTCCCACAATGTTTTCTACCCTTTCTCAGAGAAATAACAATATCTGAGCCACACTTATTTTGTCTTCTGCAGATGCTTTGAATTTGGACAAGGCTAAATATTTGTCGTTTGGTAAAGAGTTAACTCTTTATCAAACAATCCTGGGTTTTCACGGCTCTCAGAAAGAAGCCTTTTGAAAACATTGAGGGAAAAGGAGAAAATGCTGTTATCAGCATTTTCTCCTTTTCCCACAATGTTTTTCCACCCTTCCCAGAACAAATTTCAATTTTTGAGTCACATTAACTTTGTCATCTGCAAATGCTTTCAATTTGGACAAGGCTAAATATTTGTCTTTTCATAAAGAGTCAAATGGATGAGTCTAAAATCTGATGTGTGGTAGAGCTTAGAGAGTCCCTTGCTTCCTTGTAGAGTTCAAGCAAGTACAGTGCGTAAACTTTCATAGTCTGTACATGTTCTGACTGACCCCCCCATCACAAAGAACAAGAACTTGTTACATCTAAATCCACTGGCTAAGATCAAAGAAAGAACAAAGGTACCGGCTTATGATTGCCATATTTTTCACGAATTACTTCCTTTGCTTCTTTCAAGCCTTAAGCCGTGAGCATCTGATTTTCACTGTGTTTTCAAAAGGCCTACTAGATGCGTTGTTACCATAAACTGTATAGCCTAAATTATATGCATTGGTGGTCTTTGCACTGAGTCACTATGTGACAAAGATGTTACCATGGAAAATTCTCAACACTTCCTTTTTCCAACTCTTAAGTCTTTATCAGACAACAAAATTTTAGATTTGTCTAAATTGAAAGCATTTGCAGACTACAGTTTGAGTGTGGCTCAAATGATGTAATTTTAATTTTTCTTTGATGGGTAGAAAACATTGTGGGAAAAGGAGAAAATGCTGGTCACCAGCATTTTCTCCTTTTCCCACAATGGTTTCAGAAGGCTCCTTTCCTAGTGTCGTAAAAATTCCACATTGTGTAGTAAAGGGTTAATTCTTTATCAATCAACAAAATTTTAGATTTGTGTCAAGGATTACGACCCCTAACTCATCAGGAAATATCGTGTAACATTTTTGTGGTATTTGTCGAAGACAATACCACTATGAGTTCAATATTGAATTTTGAAGACCATGTATCGTATTTTGTGCAAAGCCGAAGGAAATAAACCCAATTAAACTCAATTTTTCTCAGACAAATGAGTTTTTCGGTAGCACTCAGATATGTAATTGGAAATGGCAAGTTAAAATACACTGGGTGAGGCCATCGATCGTGAAAATACTGATTTATGATTGAAAATAGCTTCACTCGCTCATAGCCTTCTATTGGCGCAATGATACAAAATTTGTATACCGATAGCTTGGTCCTGGGCTTTTTCGTTCCAAAACCAGTTCGTCCCATGGCTTGTTCATCCCATGATTGCGCACTACTCCATTTGATTGGGAATGAATATTTATAGATCGAAACAATTGATTGTTATGTTAGGAATTAAATGTTAATGGCCAAAGATATTTCAAAATCATAGTTTTCAGGTACAAACTTATCTTTATTCGATATATTCACATGGTTTCTCTCTCTATCCATCATGCATCCTACTGTCAAGGGACGTTACTCCTGACTCCTCCTAATGATCAAAGGGAGACCACCAATACACAAATAATCCTAACTTTATCATGAGTACTCTCCCTTCAACCAAAAAGGTGTTCATTTGCTTAGTAGGTTGACTTTCAAACCAACATTTGAATAATATTTCTCTTTTTCTTTCAAATTATTAATTCCACACAATGGGTTCCTTGACAAATACCACTTCAGCGTTCTCAACGCTTTGATTGTAAGGGGTATTCGGCCAATCTAAGCAGCTTCTTTCTTTTGATATCAGAGTTAGGGGCCGTAGACTCACTAACTCATCAGTAAATATCATGTAACATCAATGTTTTCGTTAAGGCTATTCGGCCAATCTCTGCAGCTTCCATCTTTTAATATGAAAGTAAGGGGCCGTAGACCTTAATTGAAAGCATTTGCAGTAAACAATTTAAGTACTGTATGATTCAACTGATGGGATTTGTTTATGAATGAGGAAATGGAGAAAAGGCTGGTGACCAGCATTTTCTCCTTTTCCTACTATGTTTTCAAATTTCAAATGCCCTTCGCCTCTAAAACATTGGATGGATTGGTAAAGAGATGAACCAGATGTAGAGATACTGACAGAAGATTGCAAACAAAAATCCATTCTGAAACCAATTCTTGTCTGTACCCTGACAGTAAAAGGATGTCAAAGAATAAATGGACACATGTTTTCCAGCTATCAAAATGGTAGCCAAGAAATGTAGAACCATGAAATGCAAATAAATTCTGGGGAGTCTGTACATTCTCCAGAATCCTCTGAACCCTCAACGTGTTAGGCTCTAGTTAAGGTAGTAGACCGCTAACGCTTCTAGTGCAACATGGAATAAAATTTCTTGTTAGTTGATAAATAAGGGGTTTATATTGATATAATACTTTTGCACATTTTTAACCAACCAGAAATTCCTTTGATGTCTATCTTGAAATTATTTGTTGATACTTCTGTTAGTTTCCTGAAAAGGGAGGTAATTATTATCTCCCTTTGCAATGAGAATATAGTGGTTTTAGATTTATAAATGATAATTCTAAGAAAGAAAAAACAGGAAAAAGTGGCTTGGTTAAAGTAGTACAATAATACTCATTTATAATCATAACATATTTTGTAGGATAATATTATAGTGGAAATAGCTGTTTTTCATTAAGGGTCTACGACCTTAATGCGTTTTTGCAGACTCTGTAGGTTAAGGTCAGACTGCACAGAAGGTGAGGTCAGATCTTGGATCTAGACCGTTGGATATGGTGATGTTTTCTGGGAAAAAGGATGCTGAAGTTGCAATATTCGGGTTTTAACCGTTTCCTGGAATAATTCATTTAAGTCTTTATAAAACAACAAAATTTTATACCTGTCCAAATTGACAGCTGCTTCGCAGATGACAAATTAAAAGTCCCTGAAATGATGGAATTTGTCTTAAAAGGGATAGAGAACATTTATCAGTATTTTCTCCTTGGTTGCAAGCATTTTTTCCTTTTTTCAAAGTGTTTTCCAAAAACTATACTTCTGTGAGTTGTTTAACCCCTTACCACACGGCAAAATTTTAGCCCTGTCCCAACTGAAGGCATTTGCAGATGACAAAGCAGATGCGGCTCAAATGATAGCATTTGTCTTTGATGTGGTAGAAAACATTGTAGGTAAAGAAGAAAATGCTGGTTACCAGCATTTTCTTCTTTTTCCACAATGTTTTCCCAAGGCCTTTCATTAGGGTAGTTAAAACTCTGGATTGTGTGGTAAATGGTTAACCCTTTACCAAACAACAAAATTTAGGACTTGTCCAAATTGAAAGAATTTACAAACAATAAAATAAATGTGACTCAAAAATTCAAATTTTTGTTGGAAAGGGTAGAAAACATTGTGGGAAAAGGAGAAAATGCTGGTTACCAGCATTTTTTCCTTTTCTCACAATGTTTTCAAAAGCTTTCTTTCTTAGTGTCGTTAAAAGTCGGGATTGTGTGGTAAAGAGTTAAACTCAAGACAGTGTAGTTAACTGTTTACCACACTTTTAACGACCCTGGGAAAGAAAGCTTTGGAAGACATTGTAGGAAAAGGAGAAAATGCTGCTTACCAGCATTTTTTCCTTTTCCCACAATGTTTTCTACCCCTCCCATAACAAATTTCAAATTTTGAGTCCCATATATTTTGTTGTCTGCAAATGCTTTCAATTTGGACAAGTGTTGAATTTTGTCGTTTGGTAAAGAGTTAAAGGATTATGGGTAAACTATTTACCATTAGGCTGCAATACAAGAATTAATGAAATAGGTGTTATAGGTCCATAAAAAGACCTAACCATGTCAACCTTCTTGGCAACACAAAAGACACACTCACTAGAGATTAGGTATGATAAGGTCAAGACCAGACTACACATTCTGAGCAATCTAATCTTCATCTATCCTTTCCACAAAGGGATTTCCTTTCCTCTTGATACTCAGAAAGCTAAAAGCACAAGACTAATCAAAATGAATGAATGGACTTTTACAGCCTGCTGATGCAGCCTGCCATAATGGATTATGGAAGATCCTTTTCTTTGGTGGGGGGAGGCCATAAAAACCATCTCCAAAATATGTTCACTTTACAGTCATGAAAATATTTGTTTTCCTAAGCAGTTGCAGTCAAAAGCTTTTGAAAACATAGTGTTAAAAGCTGGAATATTGTTTGATCATGACAATCTTCCTCTAGGCAGAACATTTCCCTGCCTTCCTCATCTTCTCACTTTTTTTCCCTTTTGAATTAACATTTGATTTATAAAATTGTGAGAAAGAATATGTAAAGTCCAAGGCTGCTTTGATCAGCATATCTCAAAATAGATAGGTATATATAATAGTCTTTGCAGTCTACAAAATCAACTTATGTTGTGATGGTCTCGCTCTAAAAATTTGTTATTGCTAATCTCAGGACTATGATGTTCACTTACAAAGAAAAATCAAGCTTTCCTAGCAAAGGGTAAGAATGCTTTCAGACTAACTTTATATAACTAGAATGGTTGAAACAAGTGCAGTCTCGGGACGTACAGAGAAAGGTTATTTTGTTTCTGTAAGAATGCTTTCAGACTAACTTTATATAACTAGAATGGTTGAAACAAGTGCAGTCTCTGGACCTACAGAGAAAGGTTATTTTGTTTCTTGCTGATGCTGAGAGAAGAATAAGGTTACTTGGTACAACTTCAAAACAAACTTGCATCTAGAAAATATACTCTTTCTAGATTCCTTTAACCTTTTACCGCACAACAAAATTTTAGACGTGTCCGAATTGAAAGCATTTGCAGATGACAGTTTCAGTGTGGTTCATATGAAATGACTTTTCTTTGATAGGGTAGAAAACATTGTGGGAAAAGGAGAAAATGCTGGTCACCAGCATTTTCTCCTTTTCCCACGATGTTTTCAAAGTTTTCTCTTTCAGGGGCGTCAAAAGTCGTCATTGTCTGGTAAAGGGTTAAACTGACAAACAATCTTTTGGACCAGTATATCATGCTACATATCAAATAACAACATTCTTGGCCTTATTTAAGTTTTAGACAAAAACCATTTGCATTTGCTAGGCTTTAAACCTGCAACGTTAAAAAATAGTCCAGAGGCACTGTGCCATACGAGCAACAGCCTTTCCAGCTTCTACAGAATGTACCTATCTCTTGTTATGCAAGACAAATATGGTGACAAATAGGAATAAGGAATTTTACCTAAAAAAGATAGGGCATTCCTTATGTTTTGTACATGTATTGATATTGATATCTTAGTTTCTATAAATCTTAAAGCAATCTTTGAAGTGAATAAATACATGTATTTAGCTTAACAGTTTTTGCTACAATTTTCTCCGAAACTTAACTTTTTACCAAACAACAAAATTTTACACTGGTCCAAATTGAAAGCATTTGCAGACGACAAAATAAATGTCACTGAAAAATTGAGATTTGTTTTGGGAAGGGTGGAAAACATTTAGGGAAAAGGAGAAAATGCTGGTCACCAACATTTTCTCCTCTTCCCAAAATGTTTTCAAAAGGCTGTTTTCTTGGGGTCGTTAAAAGTCGGGATTGTGTGGTAAAGGGTTAAGAAACAAAATCTGATTGCATGACCTTGTTATAAAGGGCAACCAGATCATTCTACATATAACATTATGTGATGGAGGACATTTTGTACCTATGTTCTATTTTCTTTGGCACTCCTGGCTGTACTGGTCACATGACCTAAAATATTTCAGCATCCTTTTCTGCTCCAATAAAAAGAGGAATGTGAATGCCTGGATGATCTAAAAATTTCCCAGAAGATCTTTGGAAATTGTTGACTAACAGACCATGCTCAGGTGAACTCACAACAAAGACAGTACAAAACTCATCAAAATGTACAGATGAAATGATTCCAGTATGTCCATTGCTCATCCCCAACAAAGTTTGACTGGGGAACAGGAATATAATAAATACAGAAGTAAATATATCACCAAGAAACATCTAAATCTATAAAAACTTACTATAGAACTTCCATGTTGAATTCATTTTGGAGATTCCCCAGGTATTCCCCGATCATCTGTTTACTGAGTCCTTTTCTCGTTATTAAAAACCGGGCCACAGTCTCCGGCAATTCATTGATAAAACCATGCTCGCATAAAAACTGTATCCCCTTTTCTGGTTTTCTGAAAGAAACAAAGCAAATAGTATTCCATGTGAAACACCTGTATCAAATTTAATCTTATCCTTTTCTTCAAAGTTACATGACTTGTACATTTGGTGGCTCCTGCGTGCTTCAGGGGTTAATTTCTTGACTTTGTAATCTAGAGGTGTCAGGTTCAATCCATGCAAGTGGTGCTGGTTGAATAGGAATGCCCAAAAGCAAGACATTTCGGAGCCCAAGCCTAATATTGATAAAACTCTGAAAACATATGACAAAGTGTGCTGTTATTATCATCAACAACTGAAATACTGTTGAAACTGGGTTAACATAAGGCTTGTCTTGTCCTACACCATCCAAATCTTCTCCTGCCTTAACTCTTTACTAAACAACAAAATTTTAGACAGGACCAAATTGAAAGCATTTGCAAACAACAAATTACCTGTAGCTCAAATGATAATTTCTGTCTTTGATAGGATAGAAAACATTTTGGGAAAAGAAGAAAATGCTGGTTACCAGCATTTTCTTCTTTTCCCAAAATGTTTTCAATAGCCTTCTCTGTCAGGGGTCGTTAAACCTTGTGATTGTATTGTAAAGGGTTAACTCTTTACCACACAACAAAAAGTTAGACTCAACCAGTTTAAAAGCAATTTCAGACAACAAACCGGTCATGGCTCAATTTGTTCTTTTTCCTATACTATTATTTTTGTCATGAAAATCCATTAAAATTTTACATGCATGTCATGCATATTCACGAGACATTATATCCATGTAAAAATCCTGTAAATGTCAAGCATTTATGTTTCAATTGATTTATCTCTCAATATCCAGCTTTTTCCCTGACCCTTCCATTCTCTGAATTCGGACCCTAAAAACTTCTAAATGTTCTTCAATATTCTCATGTTTGTCTTCTGTTATGTGGCCGAATAACCAAACAGTCAATGAGAAAATGCTGAATAACACTGCGGTTTGCTTATACTAAAACCTACCATCTTGTTGAAACTGCTTGTCCTAAAGCCCTATGCTCAGCTTTTGTTGCTTTCATGTTCAATGTGTTAAGATCAGATTGCAAATAACTTGTATTTTCATCTTGGATCTACACTGTCCATAGAAATATAATGGTACAACAGAAAAGAATAAAGCAGCTCTGAAATTGCCTATTTCGCATCTTTGTATTCTGACTGAAACTGATCAACCTTTTACCAAACGATTTAGCCTGGGAAAGAAGGCTTTTGAAAACAATGTTGTAAAAGGAGAAAATGGTGGTAGTGACCAGCATTTTCCCCTTTTCCATCAGTGTATTCTACCCCTTTCTTGACAATTTTCATCATTAAGTTTGTTGTCTGCAAATATTGGTGTTTTCAATATAGACAAGTTCATTTGTTTGTCTGGTACAGAGTTTAATGGAATCGTAACTCTTTACCAAAGTACTGGTGCAAAAATTTGGTTTCGTCCAAATCAAAAGCATTTGCAGATGACAATCTAAATATAGATACAAATATAAAATCTAAATGTGAAAGAGTTGAAAATGTTGTTGGAAAAGAAGAAAATGCTGGATACTAGCATTTTCTTTTTACCACCATGTTTTCAAGTTTTTTTTCTCAGGATCATTAAAACCCGAGGTATGTGTGGTAAAAAGTGTTAACGAAATCAGCTTTTCAGTAGCACATATCCATGGTACTTTCATTCTACATTATACCGAATTAGCTTCATCCCATCTTGCCAGTACTTCAAAGAGGGGCTGATTAGACTGTATTACTGTTTTTATTAACAAAACAATACTCCAACAAACCATCAAAGGAGAACCAGCCTACTTAATGTGGCATTAAAAATTGTTTTCATTTCCCACAATCCATCAGGCATGTTCTCATATAAACTGTTTCTACTTTATTCATGTTTCTAAAGTAATATGTGACCAATGTCTGCCTTTATTCTTATTTCTAGACTAAACTTTTTCGAAACGGTCCCCCTTTCCTAAACTAGTTAAGTTATAAAGTGAAATAAATACTGTTTGAAACTTTAATCTTTAACTCTTTACCAGACGATAACATTTTTTATTATATACCAGTAAATTTCCCGATCAAATACATGCGTTGAATCCGTTGAAATAACACAAACGACAGAAAAAAAATCTGTATCTACACTCGGTGAAATACGGTCCCAAATATAGTATGCTGACGTGTCTCGCGCACAGACTAAGCATGCATTGATTTGCGATTGGATTGGTCAAAATGTTACGCTGTAATATTAATCCGCCATTTATGAAAACAGAGTTACTACCATCCACACTATTAATTGTCTCTTTTTGTTTGCCGTTTTCCAATAAAATGTCAACAATTGCAAAATGTTGTCGTTGAAGGTTGTAGGTATATAATAAAAGGAATATTATGTTGTAGTAGCTTTCCTGGTGCTTGTATTTACTTCTCTCTGCGTAAGAAAATTTTGACATCGCGCGAGACCTTCGGTCTCGCGCGATATCAAATTTTCTCACGCAGCTCGAAGTAAATACAAGCACCAGGAAAGTTACTACAATATGATATTCCGTATAGACTGGTCCAACTTGAAGGCATTTACAGATGACAAATTAAATGTGGCATAAATCATGAGATCTGTATAAGAAAGGGTAGAAAACCTGGTGGAAAAGAGAGAAAATACTGGTAACCAGCATTTTTTTCTTTTCCTACTTTGTTCCCACAAGATCTCCTTCCTTTTTGCTGTTAAAACACAAACTTGTTTGGTAAAGGATAAGCCAATACTGTGCTAAAAGTATTTTAACCCTTAACATGCCTTGCACTTACTTAAGTTGCCTTTACAGCCAGTGTAGATTAAAATCAGGCTGCACAAAACAGAACTCCAGATAAGAGGGAGTGATGGTATTCTAAATCCATTATTTCTCTTCAAAACCCTATGTTGTTGGTACTCATTAGAATCGCCTCGATGAGACAATTTTAATGAGTATCCCACAACATAGGGTTTAGAGGAGAATAATTAATATTTTCAATTTTTATATCAAAATCACCCTCTCTGTCTGGAGCTCTGACAAAACATGCAGCCTGACCTTTGATCTACACTGTCCACTTTGCTGACACACTGCAGGCATAAGCAACAATGAATTTGCAATAATTTTGGCTTTGAAGATTAAAATGCTTTTGTAGACAGTGTAATCAAGATCAAACTGTACAGAACATAGTCTGATAATGGATGGATCTACACAGTAAAATTTTTCAAGATGCATCATTTACTAAAAGCTCATGGTAAAGACAGGCAATAATGCAAGTCAATTTTTCACAACAATTGGAATGAAATTAACCATTTACAACACATCCCATGTTTTAAAGACCCTGAGAAAACAGCCTTTTGAAAACATTTTTGGAAAAGGAGAAAATGCTGGTAACCAGCATTTTCTCCTTTTTCCACAATGTTTTCTACCCAATAAGACAAAAAATCGATCATAAGAGTCACATCTAAATTGTCGTCTGCAAATGCTTTCAATTTGGACAAGTCTACATTTTTGTCGTGTGGTAAAGAATTAAAGCACTTACTTGTTAAACAAATTTAATCCAATTCTGTAGACTCGTTTGCGTTGCTTGTCTGCAGTTTTTGGAATATTGTGAGGATGATCCGGAGTAACACTAAGTCGCAATCGTCTCTGATAACTTATGGTCTCACTTCCAATACTGACATTTTCAGCACTAACATTCTCTGAACTCGGAGAACTAGAATATTGGTCCACACTGTCTGGTTCACTCGTTTCTGATATATTACTCATACGTTTGACATCTTGTTTACTTATAGAACCTGTCGAACCATTTAAACTCCCGTTTTTACGTTTCCATATTGGAGAAGCTTCCGGAGCCCTACTTGGAATTGGTGGTCTTTTATTGCTATCGGTCACGGCTAATGTATTGCCTGCATCTTTCCGTGACCTGTATTTGACCTCTGAATTTGACATAAAATATTTCACAGTTTGTTCGTGCATTAATTTTTGTTCGCGTGAATGTGAATGGTCCGGGGATGTGTGGTCCTTGTTCAGCTCATTTTGACTACTGTGTATAGAAGCACTATCACTAGATTCGGAGTGTGTCCTAAAATTTTCATACGATGAATTAATACTTCGATTGCTACCTAAAGTGTCTGTGCTTATATTACTGGAGGCCAGGGAGACTCCTGATGCTTTATGAAGACCTAAAATGTTCGGATTGACATCCTGACTAGCGTCACTCTGAAAACTGTCTGTTAATATGTCTGTCTCCTTACTTTCTACTAATGTTTCAAAATCTAGACTATGTATATCTATCGCACTTTCATACGGTGTCACTTGCGGAGAGTCACTAGCACTACTATCATTCATCTCTGGGTATGAATTCCTGTTATTGTTCTCCTCCTGCGTCCCAGACGGGCCAATTTTGCCCCGTCCATCCTTGTACATGATACTGTTATCTGTTGACTCAACATCTCGACATCTTTCTAACCTGCGATCTCTGTGAGACCCAGGTCGATGTTTCTGCATATCAACTTTGTAACCTTGATCAAAGCTCATTTGTTGCCGCATCCGTAAATTGTCTGTGTTTTCTGTCATTCGTTTTCTAGGATCGTTTAAATGTATATCTGGGTGCCGCTTGTTGATCAAATCACCATTTTGAATGACGGTGGCACCCATTGTGCTTGTAAACTGAACATCGGAAGAAATTTTGTCTGACCAAACTGTGTTGCTTCGACCAAGTTTTGATAGCCTTCGCTCTGCAATGGAATTCCTAAGATTTTCAAACTTTTTGTTCATACAATACTTCCTGTATGCCCGTTGTATGACTTTGGCAGCTCGGCGAGATCTTACAGAACCCCCATAGCGCCTTTCTAGCATCTCAGTCTGCTTGTCCTGAAGATCCTGGGATAACTCATACGATTTTGTCTGTACTCGTGATCGTTTAATCAATTCATCTTCTCCTCGTCGCAGTGATCTCTGTCGTCGTACATTAGAGTTACCCAGTGACTGCTGTGCATGCAGTTTCAAAGTTCGTGGTGAATCATTTGGTGAACCTACAGATCTAGATCTTGACTTCTGTCGAAGTAATTCCTCACCAGCACGAGTACTAGTCACACTGGAAAAGACAAAAAGGAAATGTTTTATCATAACTATTTATTCACATCCGTCTTGTAACTCTTAACCACACAATCCCGAGTTTTAACCACCTCCACGAAGAAGACTTTTGATAATATTGAGGTAAAAGCAGACAATATTGGTGACCGGTATTTTCTCGTTTTTCCAAGATATTTTTCTATCCTTCAAAAGACAAAAGTTGTCTGCAAATGCTTTCAATTTGAACCAGTCTAAAATTTTGTTGTTTGGTAAAGAGGTCACTCTTCACATGAAAACAACATTCTGAATTTGTTGATATTAACCCTTTACCAAATGACAAAATTTTAGACTCAACCAAATTGAAACCATTTGCAGACGATAAATTAAACATGACTCAAATGATGATTTCTGTCTTTAAGAGAAGGGTAGAAAACACTGTGAAAAAAGGAGAAAATGCTGGTTACCAGCATTTTTTTCTTTTCCCACAATGTTTTTAAAAGGTTTCTTTCTCAGGGTCGTTAAAACGCGGGATTGTGTGGTAAAGAGTTAAAGTACTTGCAGAGAACATGGTAGGTGTGGCTGAAAAGATGAAAATTGTATTACAGAGTATGGGGAACACTGAGTGAAAAGGAGAAAAGGCTGCTTACCAGCGTTTTCTCTTTCCCCCACAATGTTTTCAATGGCCTTTTTCCTTCTCTAGATCAAAAAAACATGAAGCTGAATTGGTTACAAAGGGTTTAAGCCCACCAATCCGCCTACATAACTCTTCTTTCACTTTAGGAAGTCACATGGGAGAATTGAACCAAACAGAAAGCATTGTAATTCTTGAAAACTAATAGGTGTGAATTGACCAACAGAGGCTGAAGCAATGAGTATTCTTTCACTGATTTTTCAATTCTTTCTCAAAATGACAAATTTTAGACTCTTTCAAATTCAAAACATCTGCAGACAACAAACTCAATATTGGTAACAAATGATCATTAGCACTCTGATTGGGCAGAAAACATTGTTTGAAAAAGGAGAAAATGCTGGTTACCAGCATTTTTTTCCTTTTCCAACAACATTTTCAAAAACCTTCTTTCCCCGAGTCATGAAAACAAGGGGTTATTTGATAAGACGTTAATATCTACCACATTTAACATGGAAAACTTGTTCTTATTTTAACTTTCATCGGAAGGAAAGTTTTCATGATACCACCAATTTGAAAGGATTAGCAGACGGCAAATTGAAAGTGATTCAAACAGTGAGACTTGTCCTCTGAAATGGTGGGAAACATTGTAAGAAAAGGATAAAATATGCTGGTTACTTCTTTATTTTTCTACAATGTTTTCAAAAGCTGTCATCTTGTGGTTCTTAAAAACATGGGATTGCGTGGTTAACCCTTTACCTTACAATACCAAGTTTTAATAACCTGAGAAAGAAGCCTTTTGAAAACATTGTGGGAAAAGGAGAAAATACTGGTAACCAGCATTTTCTCCTTTTCCTCAATGTTTTCTACCCAATCAAATGCAAAAATCACCACTTAAGCTACACTTAATTTGTCGTCTGCAAATGCTTTCAATTTGGTCCAGTCCAAAATTTTGTCGTTTGGTATAAAGGATAAGAACAAGCAAGTTGTTGTCCACTGAGAGATGTTGTGATTAACATTGTGACAGGAAATCCTATTGAACGTACCAGGATGTGAATATCCATCCCTCTAACCTCTTTACGACAAACATCAGAATGTTAGACTTGTCAAAACTGAAAGCATTTGCAGATGATAATTTAACTGTTAGCTTGTTAGAAGCATATTCTCATTTTCCTACATTGTTTTAAAAACAATGTGCAGCGTCTTGCTCAAGGACAACTGTTACTGTTGAGTTTCCTGATGGTATCATTTGTAAGTACAGTACATGTATGAATTTACAAGGAAGTTTTGCAGTCCTTGAAGATGACTGTTGGATAAAGAACCCAACCTTACCACAAATGACAAAATGTGTAGACTGTAACGTGGCAGATAACCATATCAACACAAAACATGGTCTCTGACCGCCTAGCTTTCCAGGAAATGTAAAAGATCAGAAGTTAAAACTTTAACTTTTGCCACACATCAAAATTTTAGACCTGTCCATATCCAAAGCATTTGCAGACAGCAATTTAAAGCTGGCTGGAATTATAAAATTTGGCTGTGAAAGATTACATAACATTGTGGGAAAAGGAGAAAATGCTGGTTACCAGCATTTTCTCCAAATGTTTTCAAAAGCTTTCTTTCTCAGGGTCGTTAAATTTTGGGATTGTGTGGTAAAGAGTTAACCCTTTACCACACAATTCGGAATTGTAACCACCTGAGAAGGAAGGCTTTTAAAACCATTATAGGAAAGGGAGAACATGCTAGTTACCAGCATATTCTTTTCTCACAATATTTTATACCCTCCAAAATACACTTTTCAATTTTTGCGAGATATTTACTTTATCATTGCAAATGCTCTCAAAAGCATTTGCAGATGACAACTTAAATTTTGCTAAAAATTATCACATCTATCCGTGATATGATAGAAACCATTGTGGGAAAAGGAGAAAATGCTGATTACCAGCATTTTCTCTTTTTCTCACAATGTTTTCAAAAGCCTTCTTCTTCAGGGCTGTTAAAGTCCGGATTGTGTGGAAAAAGGTTTAACATTTTCTGTAATTCCAAAAATGTTTGAAACACTTGAATATTGGGTATAGATTTAACTCGCTGATGAATGAAATATGACTTTTTTTCAAGACTGATTTATAAAACATGGCATGAAAAGGAGCACTTGCATGTTGCAAGATATTGCTCCTTTTCTACAATGTTTTCAAGCTGCTGATATTTTTTTTCTGTTATTTCAACAAAATTTGAGAGATTTAATTTTTTGGGAGATTTACAAACAGTCAGTACAACAAAAGGATAATAATCTCTTTGAATACCTAAACAGTTCTCTACGAATTCCATCAACACCGACAAAACTTATCGTAATATTTCCTGAGACTTTAATTTGAAGTCCAGCATTTTTAGGATAAGCAACAACATTATTTGCCCCCTGATACAGTGCAATGTCACGATCAAATCCGTATTGGGTATCAGAATCAAGAACATAATCACTTTCATCGTAATCATCAAAATGCCACGGCTTACTTGACCGCCTACGACGTCTGGGTCGCATTTTCAACCACTTCTACATATATCTAAATTAGTTTGTTCATAAAATGTCATGGCTCCATTCATTTCAGGATATCAAAAAAGTTTCACATCATCTTTCAAAATAAATTTAACCAAACAGTTAATCCAAAATTTCTGTGATAAACCATTTAACATACCTTCACCACTTTTAACGACCCTGAGGAAGACTGCTTTTGAAAACATTGTGGGAAAAGGAGAAAATGCTGGTAACCAGCATTTTCCTCCTTTTCCCACAATGTTTTCTTCACTATGAAAAACAAATTTCATGTTTTGAGTTACATTTAATTTGTCGTCTGCAAATGCTTTCAATTTGGACAAGGCCAAAATTTTGTTGTTTGGTATAGAGTTAAGATAAATATCTCTGTAATTAAGATAAAATAAAAACTTAACACAATACTACAATTAAAACCAGTTCCATTTTCCTTTGTTTTCTCCTGCAGAATTTTCTCTAATTGACATGCCCTTTCATCCTTATACCAAATAGTTACATGTTTTAATGACCCTTAGGAAGAAGGCTTTTGAAAACATTGTGGAAAAAGGAAAAAAATGCTGATAATCAGCATTTTTTCCTTTTCCCACAATGTTTTCCACTCTTCAAAGACAAACTCTTTCATTTAAGCACCAGTGAATTTGTCGTCTGCATATGCTTTCAATTTGGACAAGTCTAAAATTTTTTGTCTGGTAAAGAGTTCAAAACAGCAAAACTTTACACAATATAAGAATCTATGACAGTTCCATTTTCATTTTAAATAGAATTTCCGTTGATTGACATGCCCTATAATCTAACTGTATCATCAATTTCCGGGATGATATTATCTTATCTACAGTTTATCACGATATCTATAACATGTCTTGGTTCATTGAGTTTCACAAAACATATGAGCCTAGTGTTCATTAAAGCAGAAGCCAGCTTTAGAACACACGTTTCTGGGCGTTCGGGTTTTTTATTTGCCGTCTGCCATATAATGGGAAAGGTACATTCTCCACTCGGCAGGATATAAGAAGAACAGAGTAATTTTTAATTAAAAGTAAGCCCTAAATCTGAGCTAAGTCATAACATCCCTTTTCTCCATTACAGTTTCTTCACATGCATCTGCACCACAAGGTTTTATGAAAAAATTTAGAAAATAAAAATCAACCAGGTATCACTCCATTTCACAAGTTCACAAAAAATATTTTCACAAAATCTGCCATTCTAAAGCTTTTCCAAATAGTCCAAAAATTGTACATGAGAAAATGGGTCAGCCAATCATCAGACATTCAGTTTTTTTTGGACACTTTGAAAAAAAAAATGAATATATCAAATGTATACATCAGATGTTACAAACTAGACAAATATGTGAGGAACCAAATAAATTATGGACATCCAGCAGAATACTTTGCAAGAAATAAACCTTTATCCTGCTAAAGAACTAAAATTAAATTTTCAATTTGATATAAAAAACCAAAATATTGCTATTTCAAAGTTATGTTTTGCGGAATAAATATCTCCTTATCGGACAGTGTAGATCAAAGATCAGACTGCACGTTTTGTGCAGTCTGATCTTGATCTACACTGTCCGCAAAAGGTCAGTGAGTCGCACTTAACAGCCAAAGGTCTTAACTTTTTTTGTTGTTTTTCTCTGTTTCCTGTCATCTAGGTCACTTCAAGTGAGCCAAAAGTATCATACATCGTGACACGGAGGTTTAAAACATCTGCAAAACATAGGTAAGCCTGCACAGTCTGCAAAACTTTTCGCAACTGGTCTGTTTTCTGCATGTCAAAGGACTAGTCTACCTCATGATTCAATGGGTTGTTAACCAAAATAGATTTATGGATCCATATTAATGTAATGGTTTGCTTGGTAAATGGCATCACAGAAATGCATTAAACCCCCTTGTGGCAGAGCATGGCTCACATATATTCTAATTCCCTGGAAACTCAATAGATGCTCGCTTAATGCAGGTAGCTTGCTAAGTAGAGATGGCCACTAAGCCAGGTTTTACTGTATATATGCAAACAGTTTGACAAAACAAGCATTTCATTTTTTGTGGCAATGGTTCAGCATATTATTAGCATGCTCAAAAACAAGACATACCATCTTGTGTTGTAGTACCTGGATTGAAAGTATTACATATTGGATGACTTCCAAACAAGCCCCAGTCAAAAAGGGTGCACCACATGCCAGAATTAGGGAGGCTCATAAAGCCCCACACTGGGGTCTTATACATTAGATGACATAGAACTTAGGAAAGGGGCAATTAGACTAATTCTTTAACTCTTTGAGCACAGGACACTACTTCACTTGCTTATGCAGACAATGTAGATCAAGATCGGAATGCACAGAATGTGCAGTCTGATCCTTGATCTGCATTATCTGATACTTTGTGATAAATTCTGATAAACCCATGAAACTGCAGTATTCTATTAAGTTTCTAAAAGAAAAAAAAAGTTCATTTTGTTTCTTAGATCTCAACTGGAAACCTCTATGCCATTATATACAAAAACTTTGGATCTTTAACATAAATCTTAACTTACAACAACAACAAAAGTTAAAAATAATACCACCATAAAGAACAAGGAAAAACAGTGTGACAGAAGCCGAATGGCTCTTGTTGAGTGGTTTGTCAATCTGTCAGAATGTTTCAAATCTTCTTCATGACAGATACCTAAGACAGGATTTTGTAAAGGGACAGGGACTTAATTGAAGGAATGATGTTAAAAGATCAAAAGGAAAGGTGCTTTATACCTTAGTTTTATTGTTACTCTTTACACTTCAAACAACACAATTTTAGACCCTTCCGACTGAAAGCATCTGCAGATGACAAATTCACTGTGGCACAAATGATGGTATTAACCTTTGAAATGGAAAAAAAAAAACATTGTGGAAAAAGGAGAAAATGCTGGTACCAGCATTTTCTCCTTTTCCCACAATGTTTTCAAAAGCTTTCTTTCTGAGTTGTTAAAGCTCAAGACTATTTGGTAACGGGTTAACTTAGACCTCCTGTGAGCAAATTGAGAGAAAGATTGTGGCAATATGGAAAATGCTCACTACGAGATACCTGCTTTTGCCACATTGTTTTCCGATGTATTCATGTATTAACCAGCTACCGAAAGATAAAATTTTCAAACTTGCACCAATTGAAAGCATTTTAAGAAAAGAAAGTGCTCAAGTGGTGGGATTTGTCTTTAAAATGGTAGAAAACATTGTGAGAAAGGCAGAAAATGCTGGTTACTAGCCAGATCAACCAAACTCGGAAACGTTAAGTAACAGGTTTATTGTTATCAGTATTTTCTCCATTTTCCACAATGTTTTCAAATGGGTCATTTAAAATCTAGCTGATGTTGCAAAGGATTAACTCGGACAACTTCTCTTGAAAAAGATTGTGGCAAGAGGAGAAATGTATTGCCATGAGTAAGCTGATTTTGCCACATTTTTTTAACATATTTATATATGAAGTCTTTTTCAACCAACAAAATTTTACAGCAGTCCAAATAGAAAGCAATTGCAGACAACAAATTAAATTTCAAAATGTTAGGATTTCTGTTTTGAAAGGGTAGATTGATTCATTGACTGATTGAATGGTGTTTTATGCCAATTTCAACATTATTTCAGTCATATCGACAGCTCACATATTCATGTTTCCTGGGTTTAACCAGAACTAGGCTGGGGCTCTGAAGTGTCCTGCTCAAGGACACTCCCATGGAAAAACCCAGTGGATCCAGTGTGGCTTGTATGCCAGGCCTCGAGGTTATGAGTTCCACACTTAACCACTGAGACATGCAGGACCCCTTTTGAAAGGGTAGAACATGTTATGGAAAATGCTGGTTACTTGGATTTTCTAATTTTTCCAAAATGTTTTTAAAAAAGGCCTTCTTTCCCTGGATCTTGAAAACATGATTTCTTTGGTGGGTGGAGTTAACTCTTTAACCCATAGGCTGCTAAGCCCGACTTACTGACCTTTTTGCAGACAGTGTAGATCAAGATCAGGCACCACAGAACATGCAGTCTGATCACTGATCCACACTATCTGATACGAACATGTTGTCTAACAAAAAAATACCCTTGAAATTGCAAAATTAGGGTATTTAATATTGGTTCAAAAATTTCATTCTATTTATTTATCAGGATAAATTTTAGACTGATCCATCTGAAGGTGTTAGCAAACAACAAGTTAAATTTAGCTCAAAAACTGAAACTTTTTCTCGAAAGAGTGGAAAAGATTGTGGGAAAAGGAGAAAATGCTGGTTACCAGCATTTTCTCCTTTTCCTACAATCTTTTCAAAAGGCTATCTCCCCAAGGTCGTTAAAACTCAGAATTGTATAGTAAAAGATTAAATGAACATAAGGTTGCGGTGTACTTTCACCTTTCACGTACAGACCCTGCACTAAATAGATTCTACACCCAGGATTGGTTTCGGATTCTGCTAATACGCCCCCGCTGAGGGATCTATTGGATCATGATCCTACAGGCGCTTGAAATCCCCAATATAGCAGGAACACATGGTCACAACCTGCTGTTCAACAGTTTATAAACTAATTAAAACAACCAGGATTAATTCTGGAGAGATTAATATTCCCTTTGATTTTATCTTTCATCCATAATCTCCAGGTTTTATTATTAGCAAACAGTTAGGAGTCAATCTCTGTGAAAAAGGGGTTTAATGCATTTGCAAAAAGTACCAACCAAGGTCAGCCTGAGCAGTTTGTGTACACTCACCAGAGTCAAAACTTTTTGCTATTGGTAGATTTTCTACATGCCCAAAGACCATTCAACCTTGTGATTCAATCGGTTGCTAGACAAAATAGATTTTATGGATCCATAATTATGTCATTAATAGCTTAGTGTAAATTGCATCACAGAGATCCATTAAACCCCCATTTGACAGAATGCCACCCATATAAATGATTCCTGTAAAATATGACATGGTGGGCAGATTTTAGGAACCATCCTCAATCAAGAAAATTAACCCAAATACTGTAAACTCTATACCAGATAGCAAAATTTTTTACTTGTCCAAGCTGAAAGCATTTGCAGACGACTGACTAAATGCAGTTCAAACCATGTGATTTGTTTCTGAAAGGCTAGAAAATGTTGTGGAAAAAGGAGAAGATGCTGGCTATCTAAAGCTGTTTCTCCTACTCCAAAAATGTTTTCCAGTGCCTTGGTAAAAATTTCAGGGTTGTGTAGTTTCGCTTGGCAGCCTAAGTGTTAACCTCAAAAGCTCACACTAAGTTCAAGGACATTTCTGTATGCTTAACCCCTTACCACACAATCCCGACTTTTCACCTCCGAGGAAGAAAGCTTTTGAAAACAGTGGGAAAAGGAGAAAATGCTGGTAACCAGCATTTTCTCCTTTTTCCACAATGTTTCCTACCCTATAAAGTACAACTTTCATCATTTGGGGCTTTAATATGTCATCTGCAAATGCTTTTGACTTCAGCCAGTCTAAAAATATGTTGTTTCTTAAAGAGTTAAACCTTTAACAATCCAGAGTCTTTACGATGCTAGAGGAAACAACTTTTGAAAACATTGTAGAAGGATAAAATGCTGGTAACCAGCATTTTATCCTTTTACCTGCAATGTTTTCTTCTCTTCAATTCCCCTCCCACCAAATTTTTGGGTCACATTTATTTAGCTGTCTGCAAACACTTTGAATTAGGACAAGTCTAAAATTCCTTCGTGTTAACCCTTTACCAGATGACAAATTTTTAGCCTTGTCCCAATTGAAAGCATTTGCAGACGACAATTTCACTGTAGCTCAAATGGGGCAATTTTTCTTAGATAGGGTAGAAAACATTGTAGGAAAAGGAGAAAATGCTGCTTACCAGCATTTTCTATTTTTCCACAATGTTTTCAAAAGGCTTCTTTCCCGGGGTCATTAAAAGCCAGCAACTCATTACCACATAAAAAAAATTTAGAGTTGTCTACATCCAAAGCATTTGCAGACGACAAATTAAATCTGATTCACATGGTAGATCAAGGATTTTCCTTTGAAAGGGTTGAAAAATATAGTGGGAAAGGGAGAAGATTCTGGTTACCAGCATTTTCTCCTTTTCTCACAATGTTTTTAAAAGCCCTCTCAAGGTTTAAAGAGTTAAAGACCCAGATGTTTGCACTTTCGAGGAAATGTTGGCCACATATCTCACTGTAGATCCGAGATCAGAATGTACCTGTGTGCAGTCTGATCTTGACCTATACTGCCCACAAAGCAAGTAAGTTCCTTGGTTAAATCCATTGTTACATTTCATTAGCCATTTACCACACAATCCCAAGTTTTAATGACCCTAACAAAAGAGGCTTTTGAAAACATTGTGGGAAAAGGATAAAATGCTGGTAACCAGCATTTTCACCTTTTTCCCAGATGTTTTATACTCCTTCAGCCACAAATTCCATCACACGAGCTACATTTAATTTGTCGTCTGCAAATGCTTTCAGTTTGCACCAGTCTAAAATTTTGTCATTTGGAACAGAGTAAAATTAATATTCTATCCTACTTACCAACAGAGCTCATTATGCAGATCGTAATTCAATTAATAATTCCATTAAGTAAATTTCACTACATTCAAATAAAACACACATAAAGAAAGACCCAGCCTTCCCATTGCAAACATCATTACAAATGCTTACTTCAAGGTTTGAAAAAATTCCTAGAAGATCTCAGTTTCAGAAAAACATAAGGCATACATCGGGAGAATGCTTACAACAGTTTAATTATTTTGTTTGACATATGACATGAAGCCTGTAGCCCTGGAGCTGCAAGAAGAAAGGAACTGGTTTCTTACTTCACCCTTCACCCGTTTTAGAACAATTTCTTTTTTCACTCTCCCAAACAAAAGTTTATCAACCTTAACCCTTTACCACACAACAAAATTTTAGCCCCATCCAAATTCAAAGCATTTGTAGACAACAATTTTGGTGTGGCTCAAAAGATGCCATTTTTCTTTGATAGAGCAGAAAACATTGTGGAAAAAGGAATAAATGCTGTTTACCAGCATTTTCTCCTTTTTCCACAATGTTTTCAAAAGCGCTCAGTTTTGACGACTACAATTATGTCAAGATGTGACCAAGCGACAAAATTTTGGACTTGTCCAAACTCGAAGCATTTGCAGGCAACAAATTAATTGTTACAGCTCAAAAGGAAAAAGTTGTCTGAGAAAGGGTAGAAAACATTGTGGGACATGGAGAAAATACTTGTTACCAGCATTTTCTCGTTTTCCCACAATGTTTTCAAAAGTCTTCTTCCTCAGGGTTTTAAATCTCAGGATTGCGCGGCAATGGGTTATAAATTGCCTGTGTCCAGAATGTCTCACAAAGCAGATAGACTCAATCAAAGATCAGATTGCATATTCTGTGCAGTCTGATCTTGATCTGCACCGTCCACAAAAGTATTGTACATGGCTTTCAGCATTGCAGGGATTTTGTCCCATTTAACTCTTTCACTACCAAATACATAAATTACATTTTCTCAAGGCTAAAAATACATTTCCTCTGCGAGATTAAGAGACAGTTCGGTCATAATCTAGAGTATAGCAGTGGCCAGTGTAGATCAGAGATCAGACTGCATGTTCTGTCCAGTCTGATCTTGATCTACACTGTACACAAAAGCTTCTGGTGTCATCTATGGTATGGAAAGAGTTAATGTTTACTCAAAAAAGGAAAGTGCTTACTGAAATTGTGCAGAACTCACAGTATGGAATAGACCATTAGTGTGAAAATACAATGAAGGTTGTAAGGGTTTTTGGTGCATGTTTTATTTATTAACATTATAACCCATTTCCCCATGAAATAAATTTGAAGCAGATGACTTTCAAAAACATCCTAGTAAATAGGGATATATAATACACCATCAAATTTTCCTTCTGCTACAACAATCTTAGAAGTAGCCTGCTGTTTAGAAAATGGTCTGAATTGGCAAAAAGGAAAAGAAGCTATCTGCAAGCTGTTCGAGCTGGACTTTTACTCAACAAATTCCATGTTATAATGATAAAATACTTTCAAAAACATTGTAGTACAAGGAGGAAACACTTGTTTGTAGTATCAAACCCTTGGCCTCCAACATGAATCCGACACTTTTTTTCAACAATGAGCCTTGCAGAAAACAAAATAGGCCAACATTACATCATGAACTTCTTTTTAGAAACAAAATTGAAACTCTTTACGAAATCTTGACAAAAGGAAACAGCCACAGACAAGCAATGAAGCAATAATTCATTTAAACCCTTTTTCCACACCATAAAAAGTTGTAACAGCCCTGGAGAAGAGGCCTTTTGAAAGCGTGGGAAAAGGAGGAAATGCGGCATTTTCTCCTTTTTCCACAATGTTTACAACTCTATCAAGAACAAGTTTCGTCATTTAGGCTTTTTAATATGTTGTCTGCACATGCTTTTAGCTTGGACCAGTCTAAGATTTTGTCGTCTGATATAAAGCTTTCGAACAGTTCTTTCATTTCTTACAAAGTTTATATTAAAATCTTTACACCAGGCAGATGTGTCAAAAAACTCTTCATGGGGGAAAGATGGGATGACTGAACATCAATAAGTCCATGTTTTTTGTAGAAACTTTACAAAACATATGGTACAGATTATCTGAGGGAGCATGATTTCAAAAACAAGCCACGCGCCCTGCAAGCCCTGCGCCCATTGTTTCTAGGTATCCACAGAATCTCACCTGCCATGGGCTAAGCATACTATTTTCTACACCGCTTTTCCTTTTCCTGTCCGCTTCTCATGCTGCAGATGGCTTTCGAATAAATAAACCCTTTACCAGAAAATACACGGTTTTTATGACCCTGAAGTAGAGGCCTTTCAAATCTGAAAACATTGTGGGAAAAGTAGAAAATGCTGGTAACCAGCTTTTTCTACTTTTTCCACAATGTCTTCTACCCTGTCACAGAGCCTTTAAATATGTTCAGTCCAAAATTTTGCTCCCGGCCAGGTAGCTCAGAGGTTAGCGTTTCCGACTTCTGACCAGGTGGTGGATGTGAGTACCATTCCCTATTGGGGCAAACTTTTTTTCAGGCAATTTTTCGCCTCTCACCTCTGACGCATATGCAAAAAGTAGTCAGTGACTTGGAAAGAAAGTTGTGTCAGTATTGGTGTGAGAAAGCCTGGAAACATGTGTATAGATGCACTGACTGCCATGATATGAACTAAGCTGTTACAACGGTGTTAAAAAACTCCAATACAATCAGTCAGTAAACAAAAAGTTTGCTGTTTGGTGAAGAGTTAACCCTTTACAACACAATCCCCAGTTTTAATGACCCTTAAAGAGATGGCTTTTGAAAACATTGTGGGAAAAGGAGAAAATGCTGGTTAGCAGCATTTTCTCCTTTTCAAACAAAGTCTTCTACCCTTCCCAATACATTTCAAATTTTCAGTCATCTGCAAATGCTTTCAATTTGGACCAGTCTAAAAATTTTGTCGTTTGGTAAAGATTTAATTCCTATCATATCTAACAGATATGTAATAATACCTTGTACATCTGTACATTCCACTAAACCAGCAATAAACATGACCTAACAGCCCCCCTGCAAACATGTCAAGTGTTTTAAAGATCCAAGATTTTACTAAACAGCACATGTCTGCTATAGATTCCTACTGTTTTATTACTTCCACAACTATTTGACAAATTTCTGATATTTCTGTCTGTCATTTGGGTACATTTACAGAAATTCTTTACCCTTTATGAATTAATCCCATCTTTTAACAATCCTGCAATAAACATTTTTGAAAACATTGAGGGCAACCAGCATTTTCTCCTATTATGTTTTCTACTCTACAAAGACAAATTTTACCATTGCAGCCACATTTAATTTTTCAGCAGCAAATGCTTACAATTTCAACAAGTCTAAAATTTTGTCATCTGGTAAAGGGTAATAGCACATTGAAAGTTCAAACTACATGTATTCTACAGTCTAGCAATAATTGAAAATATCATGACAAAATAATGATGAATCTGTCAAACTGGTTGTAGAGTTCCCTTATTTGTCATTTTGTACTGTTTCCTTGACTTTCTTAGTATCGGCCTAATAATAATATACTCATTTTTCTTGTTTTCTTCTTTCAGTTAAATTCTGCCTGTCCCACATATGTGAGGTAACACATCTATAATTAGTCAGTCCATAGTAACCCTGATTCTCCTAAATAGTGAAATAAAAACTTCCATGCCGATTCTAAAACCCGTATGTTGCTACTTCAAAGTTATTTTACGGGGAAAAATATCTCCTTATCGGACAGTGTAGATCCAAGATGAGACTGTACATTTTGAGCAGTCTGATCTTGATCTACACTGACTACAAAAGGTCCTCGAGTTGGGCTTAGTAGCCTAAGGGTTAACCCTTTACCATATGGCAAAATTTTCAGACTTTTCTCATTTGAAAAAAATTTTCAGACTAAAAATTTAATGTGGCTCAAATTGTTTAAGTTATTTTCATTCAGGTTGAAAACATTCTTGGAAAAGGAGAAAATGCTGGTTACCAGCATTTTCTCCTTTTCCAACAATGTTTTCAAAGTCCTCTTCTTCAAGGCTTATAAGTCAGTATTTGATGGTAAACAGTTAAACTGACACCATTTCTACGAAAATAACAAATTTTTGACATTTACATAGCTGTATCATAAAACAGACAATCCTACGGTCTCAAATTCTGCCATTTATACTAAATATTGCATATATTCATGAAGCATTCAGTTTTGAACAATATCCCATTATCTAAGTTACCAACTGATGAAATTCAAAATATGGAAAAATTGTACGCCAAGTGAACTATAAAAGAACTAGAGGCGCTTGAGCGCCTGTATCGCTCCACAGGCCTGATATTTCTATAATGGCGAAAGGAAGTTTTTAACAATTATCATTCAATCCTGCATTTTAGCTCACTGAAGAAACAATTTGGTAGACAACCACCATAGGAACTTACCTGCAAAACAACAATGAAATCCAATGAATAGTTTTAGAGAAGAAATTTTTCAAAGATTTTACTTTATACCATAAAAGGAAAATGAGTCTCCCATAAAAGCCATGTTTTTTGACAGATCTTTTTTTTTTTAAGGAATTCTGTAAACCTGTATCTAAGGAACATTCCTGCAAAATAATAATGCTATCTCCAAATAGCGGTTTGGGAGGAGAAGATTTTTAAAGGTTTTTTACTTTGGTTGCCATGGCAACCAGAATTCTTCATGGAACACAATTATTTGAAGGAATTTGAAAGAGGACCACCAAAGGAACATTCCTGTGAAATTTGGTAAAAATCCAGTCAATAGTTTCTGAGGAGAACTTTTTTAAAGAAAAAGTTTACGGACGCACGCACGGACGAACGGACGGACGGACGCACACACGCACGCATGACGGACACAACGCCATGACAATAGCTCTCTGTGGAGCTAAAAATTAACATTTTATGTCAAAAGAAGCACCTGCACACTTGATGCAGCCTGATCTTGATCCTAGCAGTCCTGGGATACCTTAAACTGCTAAACCTTTCACTAAACGAAGTCTACTCTATCTGTAAAATCAACTTGAAGTCATGTTGGCATTTCAGCAGTTAACTCTTTAGTTATCTTGTCTAATTTGAAAGCATTTTCAAGCCACAAATGAAATGCGACTTAAACACTTAACTTTGTTTTTGGGAGGGTAGTAAACATTGGTGGAAAAAGAAAAAAATGCTGGTATCTAGCATTTTCTCCTTTTCCTACAATGTTTTCAAAAGCTTTCATCATCAGAGGCTGTTAAAGCACAGGATTGTTTCGTAAAAGGTTAAGCAGATTAAAATTTCACTGACTTCGTAACTATTCCTGAACAGTATGGGGATGCCACAAATTCAAGAATATCAGCAGTAACCCTCAACTTGAACTTCTTAACAGTAGGGCTGGCAACTTTTGAAGAAAACATATTCAAACAAGGAAAAATCTTTTTCCTTTCTATACTCACACATAGATCCCCTCATCTGATCCAACATTTAATTATTTTTTTGCAAAATGACTTCCATAAGGACAGGTGTAAAAAATTATTTTTGTCTAGTTAATATCTATACATGGCAATGCCAACACTTCATAATTATCATGTGATGATGTTATCACATCAAAGCAATTTATTGTATCATCATTATTATGCTTCAACACTTTCTGATAAAAATTTGAAAAAAATTCCTAAGGAATGTTAATATCTGAAATTAACATAATGGCAGTTTGCATTATGCTTTTAGTACACAAACATTCCATTCCGTAAATTAAATGAATCCTTTGATTGGATTTATGGTTCAAATTCTTGTATTATATCATAAATTATTATTTTGAACCATGCAGAGGAAAGTCTTTCATGTAATGTTTGACTGGTTACAGTAACTAATCAGTGAATTTATAAACATCTCTTTATCAAATGACAAAATTTTGGACTGAAACAAATTGAGAGCACTTACTTTACAGACAACAAATTAAATATACCTCAACTGAAGAGTTGTCTTTGATAAGTTAGGAAACATTGTGGAAAAAGCATGCCAATGTCATGATTTAAAAGCTGTCTCCCCAGATAGTGTATACTAGGCCTAGAATCATCAAAACATGAAGGCTTATCAGCTTTGAAATTTCAGTATCTTCAATAAGTCTAAAACTCTGACGTCTGCTATATAGAGTTAACCCTTAAAGCGCAGAATAAACCAATCAGACATTTTCAACAAAGAAATATGATCCAAAAAACTGCAATTTCATAGTAGCTTTTATCCAGAGTGTTTAAGCAAAGTGGACAGTGTAGATCAAAGATCAGGCTGCACGTTTTGTGCAGCCTGATCTTGATCTACACTGGCCAAAAAGGCAACTACAGTCATGAAAGGCGCTTTTTTAATTCAAGGGTTAGATTAAAACAGAAATGTTCTGCCATGTTTCTATTCAATTCTTACTTTCTTCACTGCTTCATTCCCACTGAAATAATCCAATTACTCTTCAATATGATACTTACTTAACAAAAATCAAACAATTAAGGCCTGACAAATTATTCCAGTCAATAAAACCTTACATCCTTTTGTTTCAGAACGCTCTTATCATCTGACAACACGAGTCTGTCTAGTCTCGCACTTCTTTAAAGCCTCTTGAAATGGGCGATCTCAAGTGCTATCACTCTTTACTTCATATAAAAATGTTTGACCCTTTAATACACAATCCTGGGTTTTAACGACCCTGAAGAAGACATCTTCTGAAATCATTATGCGAAAAGAACAGAATGCTGGTTACCAGTATTTTCCCCTCTTTCAAACCACATTTTAAGAGGATTCTTCTCAGGGGTCATTAAAACACCAGCAAATTCTCCTCTTTGCTACCAATCTTTTTTTTAAAACTCTTTTCAAAACAACAGAATTTTAGATGTGTCCAATGTGAAACCATAATACAAATGACAAATTCACTGTAACTCAAATGATATTATTTTTATATGAAAGGTAAGAAAACATTGTAGGTAAAGGAGAAAATGCTGGTCACCAGCATTTTGTCCTTTTCCCAAAATGTTTACAAAAGTTTTCTCAAGGTTTTTAAACCTCAGACTATCGTGGTAAAAGGGATTCTTGTCCAAGGTCATTTAAAACATGGGATTGTGTAGGTAATGGGTTAGAAAGTTAAGCTGGTTAACTCTTTACCAGACAACAAAATTTTAGCCTTGTCCAAATTGAAAGAATTTGCAGACGACAATTTTAATGTGGTTCAAATGGTGCAATTTTTTCTTTGATAGAGTAGAAAACATTGTGGGAAAAGGAGAAAATGCTGGTAACCAGCATTTTCTCCTTTTCCCCACAATGTTTTCAAAAGCCATGTTTCGCAGGGCCGTAAAAACCCAGGATTGTTTGGTAAAGGGTTAACTCTTTACCACACAACAATTTTTTGGACTGGACCAAATTCAAGGCAGTTTGCAGATGACAAATTGATGGATGCTAAAATGATGATTTCTTTCTTTGATAGGGTAGAAAACATTGTGGGAAAAGGAGAAAATGCTGGTTACCAACATTTTCTCCTTTTCCCCAACAATGTTTTCAAAAGCCATCTTTCGCAGGGTCGTAAAAACCTGGGATTGTTTGGTAAAGGGTTAACTCTTTCCTAGACAAAGAAATCTTAGACTTGTCCAAATCCCAATCAAATATGCCTGAAATAATGGAATGTTCTTGAAATGGAAGAAAACATTGTTGAAAAAGGAGAAAATGCTGGTTACTAGCATTTTCTCCATTTCCCACTATTTTTTCAAGAGCCTTCTTACAAGGGGTCGTTTAACCATTTACCACACAATCCCGAGTTTTAACGATCCTAGGAAATAAGCTTTGTGAAAACATTGAGGGTAAAGGAGAAAATGCTGGTAACCAGCATTTTCTCCTTTTCCCACAATGTTTTCTAACCTTTTAAGAACAAACCCAATCATTTTGGGCACATATAAATTGTCGTCTGCAAATACTTTCAGCTTGGACTAGCCTAAAATTTTGTTGTTTGGTAAAGACTTAACACTGGGTTTTTTGGTAACAGGTTATTTCCTTACCAAACGACAAAGTTTTAGACTGGTCCAAATTGAAAGCATTTGTAGACGACAAAATAAAAGTGACTGAAAATTTGAAATTTGTTTGGGAAGGGTAGAAAACATTGTGGGAAAAGGAGACAATGCTGGTTACCAGCATTTTCTCCTTTTCCCACAATGTTTTCAAAAGGTTTCTTTGTTAGGGTCGTTAAAAGTTGTGATTGTGTGGTAAAGGGTTAAGAGCCCTTGACTAGCTCTTCATGATGAAAACTAACAAAGAATACTGTATCACATATTGTGAAACAATGAGTTCTTTTGCTCTGTACCAAACAAAAAAATTTTACATTGATACAAAAAAAAAAACAACTGCAGACAACAATATAAATTTGTCTCAAATGACTGAATTTGTCTTTAATGGGGTAGAAAACATTATGGGAAAAGGATAAAATGCTGGTAACCAGCATTTTCTCTTTTTCCCACAATGTTTTCAAGTTATCTCCATTTTGGGTCATTTCAAATTGGGATTGTGGGATAATCAAAAGATTATACTCTAGGGTCATCTACCACAATATTTCATACATTACTCAGGCTAGCTCCTCATTTTGGTTAAATCTTTACCATACAATTCCTAGTTTTAACATCCTGAAGAGGAACATTTTTTTCTCTCTTCCACAATGTTTTCTACCCTTTTCTATGTACCTCATCATTTGAGTTTCATTTGATTTGTTGTCTGCAAATGCTTTTAATTTAGAAAAGTCTCAAATTTAGTCCTCTAAGTCTAACAAGGATGACTCGGGGAACTTTTATGGACAATGCAGATTAAAATAAGGATTGCACAGAACCTGCAGTCTGATCTTAAACATGCACTGTCTGGTATAGTGAGATCAGACTGCACAGAACTCTGATCTTGGTCTCCACTTTCCACAAAAGCTTTAAGTGTTGTCATTGGCAATGAAAGAATGAACTCTTTGACAAACGACAAAATTTTGGACTTGTCCAAATTTAGAGCATTTGCAGACAACAATTTAAATGTGGCTTAAACGTTTAATATAATTTGCTCTTTGATGGGGTAAAAAACATAGTTGGAAAAGGAGAAAATGCTGGTTACCAGCATTTTCTCCTTTTCCAACTATGTTGTCAAAAGGCGTCTTTGTTAGGGTCATTAAAATTCGGAAGCATTTTCTTCTTTTCCATCTTTGTCTTCAAGTCTTCTTTTAATGGTAAGGGTACTTAAAACTCGAGATTATATGGTAAAGAGTATTATGGAGTCAACTCAACATCTGAATAAGCATACCAACCCTTAAGCTGCTAAGCACAACTCACTGACACTTTGCCGACAGTGTAGCACTAAGATCAGACTGCATAAAAAGTGCCATCTGATCTTGGATCAACACTGTCCGATTAGGAGATATTTTTCTCCAAAAATATTAGTTTGAAATAATATTAATCAGGTTTTTAATATCGGCTTGAAAATTTTATCTAATTTATCTAGGAAGATGAAGGTGAAGTAACACAGTGATTCATCACTTCTGGTGTAATTCTGCACACTGTAAGCACTGCAGATATAAACAAAAATACAAATGTGACCTGTCACGCGAAAAGGGACAATCTGGGAATTCCTTACATCAATTAGATGAAAACAGATCAAAGATAGTACAGGTCAATTTAAGTTAAAAGTTCAAAAGTGATTGTATAGAAAGGTAGAATGACCACTTTTAAAACAGAAAATACCATAAAAAGGAAGTGTCGACCCTGGTCAGACTGCGCAGATTGTGCAGTCTGACCAGGGTTGACACTTGCCGCAGTTCCCAGATGGTCCCTTTTTGTGTGACAGGTCACAAAATAATGTTAGTTTATTCCTTTTGACTTTTCTGGCAATTTTTATGTCTTTACCAAAGGACAAAATTTTTGGACTAATCCAAATCTGAAGGATTTGCAGATAACAAATTAACCCTTTACCGGACAATGCCTACTTTTAACACCCTAGGAAAAAAGCCCCTCTTGAAAACATTGTGGGAAAAGGAGAAAATGCTGGTAACCAGCATTTTCTCTTTTTACCACAATGTTTTCTACCCTATGAAAGAAAGATTGCAACATTTGAGCCACATTAAAACTATCGTCTGCAAATGCTTTCAAGTTGGGTAAGGCAAACATTTTGTCGTCTGGTAAAGGGTTAAATGTAGCTCAAAATTAATGATGGGCTGTGTCATTGATAGGATAGAAAATATTGTGGGAAAGGAAGAATTTGGAACTTGTTTTGGAGAGGGTAGAAAACATAGTGAGAAAAGGAGAAAATGCTGTTACCAACATTTTCTCTTTTTCTTTCTCAGCGTTGTTAAAACTCGGGAAAGAGGTGTGGTGAAGAGTTAAAAGAGTTGTGCATACACTGATAATGAAGGAAAATCTATCAAATAGTTTTTCTTGTTAAAACTTAGATATATAGAGGATATTTGTTTTTTACGGTGAAAGATCATAATTTATTTCATCGAGTGAATGTCATCGATAATATTTTCACAAGTGGCTGAGCCACTTGTGAAAGTACAGTATTACCGATGATGTTTACAAGATGAATTAAATTTTGATCTTTCAACGAAAAAAACAAATATTCTATTTATTTCATGCTTTTAAACCTTTTTGGGAGAAACTTACATCAAAATCCAGTACAGTTACTTTTCAGTTATTCCCTGTGGTGTACCCTCTCCGCATAGCAATGCATTACAATATTACATCAAGCGCGAGAAATGTAGCGTAAATTACGTCATATTTTCATCTGGATGAGAGGCACGCGAATTTTACCTAGGTAACTATTGCGTAGGAAGAACCGTTTCTGCCTTCAAACAAAGAGTTAGAGTATAAAAATCAGTATTTTCACTGGTCGTAACCATGGATTATCGAAAAATATTTCACCGTTATTTCTCAATAACCTACCCGAAAGCATGAAATAATATTATATCTTTGCTAGAAATCAGAATAAATGAACTCTTCAATAAGCTTTCAGTATAGATGAGTCTAAACTTCCTTCAGCCAATAAACAGTTATGCATACACTTATTATGCATGGTTTTCTATGAAAACTTTAACAATATTGCTTCTTTACTAGAAATCGTAATTAACTCTTTACCACACAATCCCGACTTTTAGCAACCCTGAGAAAGAAAGCCTTTAAAAAACATTGTAGGAAAAGGAGAAAATGCTGGTAACCAGCATCTTCTTCTTTTCTTGCAATGTATTCTGCCCTTCCCAAAACAAATTTCAATTTTTCAGTCACATTTATTTTGTCGTCTGCAAATACTTTCAATCTGGACAAGTCTAAAATATTGTCGTTTGGTAAAGAGTTAATTAACAGGATGAAAAAATAAAACAATATAGACTCTTTACCATATTTGTCTGAACAGTTTGCAGACTACAATTTTATGAAAGAACTCAAATCCTAAGATTTGTCTTGGAATAGGTAAAAAACATTGTAGAAAAAGGAGAAAATGCTGGTTACCAGCATTTTCTCCTTTTCCCACAATGTTTTCAAACGTTATCTTTCCCCAGGGTCGTTAAAACTCGAAATAGTTTCTTTTGTAAAGGGTTAAAACTTCTCGGAAAATCTGAGATAATTACTTCAAGCTCTCATCATCCTGTTACAAATAAGCCGAAATTAAATCATAAATCGCTTAATCCTTCACCACACAATCCCGAATTTTTACGACCCTAAGAAAGAACCCTTTTGAGAACATTGTGGGAAAAGGAGAAAATGCTGGTAACCAGCATTTTCTCCACCCCGGCATTTTCTCCCTTTTCCAACAATGTTTTCTTCCCTATCAAAGATATATCCCGCCATTTGAGACCGCTGTGACATGTCGTCTGCAAATGCTTTCAATTTAAACAAGTCTTAAGCTTTGCAATCTGGTAAAGGGTTAACTCTTTACCTAACAACAAAGTTTGACACATTCCAAGTTCAAAACATTGGCAGACAACAAATCTGACAATGCTCAAGTACTGGGATTTGTCTTTAAATGGGTAGAAAACATTGTGGGTAAAGGAGGATATGCTGGTTACCCACATTTTTTCCCTCTCTTGGTGTTGAAAACACAAGATTGTTTGGTAACCCATGGTCAAAAAAATTAGACTCATCAAAATTAACTCTTTACCACACAATGCTGACTTTTAACGACCCTGAGGAAGAAGCCTTTTGAAAACATTGTGGGAAAAGGAGAAAATGCTGGTAACCAGCATTTTCTCCTTTTCCCACAATGTGTTCTATCCTTCCCAGAATAAAGTTCCATTTTTGAGTCACAAGTATTTTGTCGTCTGCAAATGCTTTCAATTTGGACTAGTCTAAAATTCTGTTGTCTGGTAAAGGTTTAAAAGCATCATTTTAATGATCATAAAATAGAAGGCATTAACCCTTTCCCAAACAACAAAATTTTGGACTAAACCAAATAGAGAAGGTCAGCAGAACAGAAATTAAATGTACCACTTTTGATGATTTCTGTTTTTGATAGGGTAGAAAACATAGTGGGAAAAGGAGAAAATGCAGGTTACCAGCATTTTCTCCTTTTCCCACCATGTTTTCAAAAGGACTCCTGGGTTGTAAAAACCAGGGATTGCTTGGGAAAGGGTTAAAAAACATCTGAATTTGCTTATTACCAGCATTTTCTCCATTTTCTGTAACATTATCTGCCATTTCCATCATTTGAGCTACATAAAATCGTTGCCTGCAAAAGCTTTGGATTTATACAAGTGAAAAAATTCTGTTGTTTGGTAAAGTGGCTGCAAATTAGATTTTTGATTGATTGAATGATGTTTTACACCGCTTTCAACATTGTTTCAGTCATATCACAGCGACAGCTTACATATTCATGTATTTCCTGGGTTTTACTAGTACTAGGCTAGGGCTCTGAAGTGTCTTGCCCAAGGACACTCCCACAAAAAACCCAGTGGATCCAGTGCAGCTCAAACCCAGGGCATCCATGTTATGAGTCTCACACTTTACATCTGAGCCTCGCAGGACCCAGGCTGCAAATTAGATTTTTGAAAAACTGATGAACAAAAAAAAACCAGGATGAGTCATGCTTAGCATGTTCATGCTCATTTACTGCAACATGCACATCTCATACCTCCCTGCTCTCAGAGATGCATTAATACTTTTCTCAGATTTACCATTTACCACATCATTTACCATTTCAATGATCCTGGAGAAAAAACCTTTAGAAAACATTGTGGGAAAAGGAGAAAATGCTGGTCACCAGCATTTTCTCCTTTTCCCACAATATTTTCTACCTATTCAAGGACAAATACTATAATTAGAAAAATAAAATGTAAATTCTTTCAATATTGACAAATCTAAAATTTTACCATGTAATAAAGGGTTAAACATTCATCACACAATTCAAATTTTAATGAAGGCCTTTGCAAACAGTGTGGGAAAAGAAGAAGAAGCATGCTGTTTATGCTCATTTACTGTACAATGCAGTTCAAAGACCTCTTTGCTCAAGTTCATGCTATTTTCTTTGGTCTTAACCCTTTCCAAAGTGATCCTGCATTTTAACAACCATGAAGAAAAAAGAAGTAAGGGAAACATTGTAGGAAAAGCAGATGCTGTTGACTGTAGCAGGTAGCATAGATCCAGGGTCAGACAACAAATTCTGTGCATTTTCTCTTTTTTCCCGTGATGTTTTCTATCCTTTAGTCTCTAAGCCAATCATGTCAGTCTACTTTGTTGTTTGTAGATGCTTTCAGTTTGATCAGTCGCAACTCTTTACCAAATGAGAAAATTTTTGACTGGTCCAAATTCAAAGCATTTGCAGATGACAAAATAAATCTGACTCATAAATTGAAATTTGTTCTGGGAAGGGTAAAAAACATTGTGGGAAAAGGAGAAAATGCTGGTTACCAGCATTTCCTCCTTTTCCCTCAATGTTTTCAAAAGCCTTCTTTCTCAGAGTCGTCAAAAGTCCGGATTGTGTGTAAAGAGTTAAAATTTGTGTTGTATTAGATTCCATCTGGTAAAGACTTTAAATCAAAATTTATTTCACATTTCCTGTTCTTCGTGCCTTCAAAGGAGGACGGGTAACAATCAGTTTCTCCTTCTCCCACAATGTTTACTACCCTTCCCAAATCCGATTTCAAATTCTGAGTCGCAGTTATTTTGTCATCTGGAAATGCTTTCAATTTGGACAAGTCTAGAACTTTGCCATCTGGTAAATACATAAATCTATAAGAGTCTTAAAATTTCATTGTTTGGTAAGGGGTTTACCCTTTACCACACCATCCCGAATTTTAACGACCTTGAAAAAGATTGCTTTTGAAAACATTGTGGAAAAAGGAGAAAATGCTGGTAACCAGCATTTTCTCCTTTCCAACAATGTTTTTACCCTATCAGCAAATTGAAGTTCATGTATATCAAATTCAATTATGTCGACTAGAGATGCTTTTAATTTGGCAAGGGTCTAAATCTTGTCATTTGGTTAGGGGTTAAACGGCAATGATGGGTGGACTAAAATGGTTCAATAACTCAACTAATTTTTTCACTGAACACACCTGCAGTATAAGCAAGGATCTGATACCCACGGTGTGGTCTGTAATTTTAACATAATAAATGTTAAAATTGGATGTAAATCATTCATTCATCACATTCGAGCCCCCAATGTCAGGCTGATCCAATCTAGGCAACTCTACCCTCCATGCCATACAGCTATAGATCATTTTACATATCCTTTCACTAGGGCAACAAGGTCACATGGATTCCTATTATTTCTCATATCCAATTTCCAGGGTTCTGAGGTCACATGGAATTTCGCACTTGCAGGTTAGATCGTTTTACAAATCCATCATCCTGGTCCATGAGGTCACACCGATTTGCATTATTATGGAAGAATATCAATTTCTATAACATGATACTGATATAAATCTATTAGAAAAATCTCAAATTGAAACCCATATCAGTTGTTCATTTCTTCCCCTCAAGATTCACATGCAACACGAAACATCTCCAAGTAAAGAGAAACTGCTCAAAAAAAAAAGAGGAATTTTCAATTGAAGTCTTTACCAAACAACAAAATTTTAGACTTGTCCAAATTGAAAGCATTTGCAGACGACAAAATAAATGTAACTGAAAAATTGAAACTTGTTTTGGAAAGGGTAGAAAACATTGTGGGAAAAGGAGAAAAAGCTGGTCGTTAAAAGTTGGAATTGTGTGGTAAGGGGTTAAAGCTTTTATGGCAATCATATGATATCTCAGAAAAGTATCTGCCAATGGCAGTTTTTTTTACAACGTTGTTGGAAACTCGGCTACTGCTACAGAGAGACCTATTCAAAGGGAAATAACTTTTCATGTCTATTTAAAGCACTTTGTCATATATGCTCTCCCTTGCGTATGGTCATGAGAAGGTAAACTGTAGGTTTGATCAAAATCTTTTATTCTTTTGACTGAATGGTGGTTTACCCGACTATCATCATTATTTCAGCTATATCACAGAGTCAGCTCACATATTCACATGTGTCTTGGGTTTCACCAGTAATAGGTTAGGGCTCTGAAGTGTCTCATCCACCGACAATATTGGGAACAACCCATGGCCTTGAATGATAATGTTTATCAGAATCATAGAAAGTGAAGACAACTTAGTGCAAGAGTCTTCTTTATGCGGCTGTCATAAATTGTCCTCAGCTGATTAATTTTACTCTTTACTAGATGAAAAAAATTCTATGCACAACCAAACTGAAAACCATTTGCAGATGACAAAAGGTAGCTCAAAGATTATTTCGGTCCTTGAAATGGTAGAAAACATCGCGGGAAAAGGAGAAAATGCAGGTTATCAGCATTTTCTCCTATTCCAACAATACTTTCAAAAGCCTTCTAGCTCAGGGTCTTTAAACATGAGATTGATTGGTAAAAGTTTTAAGTTGCAAAGGGTTTTCTGATCTCAGTCTAAAGTGCTGTTTTCAACAGATTACCACTGTCATGTGGACCATGTTACCAATCTTGCAGAAGACCACTTTTTGAAAACATTGTGGCAATAGGAGAGATTACTTTTTACAATCCTATCATTATCAAATACTCATGTACAGTATAAAATCTTAATTTTATGTTGATTACCAATATTTTACATAATGTTGTCGATGCCATCTGCTTGACTCTTCACCCAACAATTTTTGTGTTTAAACGACCCTGTTAAAGATGGTTTTTAAAAACAATGTTGAAAAAGGAGAAAATGCTGGTTACCAGCATTTTCTCCTTTTTCAACATTGTTTCCTACTCCTTCACCATCTGATTCTATCATTTTAGCCACATTCGAAATGTCATCTGCATTTCCTTTCAATATGGAGGGATAAAAATTTTACTGGTAAAGAATAAAAATTTGTCCTGTGAAGTAATATGTTAAACACGGGTTAAAACAGAAATCCAACCAGCGAACACTTTCATTTTACCACTAGAAACTTTAATTTTCACCATAATCACACCAAATAATGCTCATAAATAGGCTTTCATATCCGCCTTCTGTTCATGAGACAATAAGAATATTCCCACCAATCAGATGACCTTTAACAATGGATGATGACATAAATTGCTTTGATTGTAATGTTATCTTGTTTGTGGTTGGTGCTTGTCAGTGATGTACAGGAAATGGATACTACAATTACAATTATGTACGTATATGTACTTTGAGATTAAGCCAAGGGCTTGTTTCATAAGATAGGTTCTTTCTTCATTTATTATTCTCTTTCAAATAACGTTTTCAATCAATATCAATTCTATAACAAACAAACTAAACATGAGGGCTTGGAAAATATTGTGGGAAAAGGATCTTATACTGTGTCACTAGCATTTCCTCCTTTTGTGATACAGGGTATTATCCAGGTTTTTTTTTTTTTGGCCCTTTACCACACCATCCTGAGTTTAAATGACCCTGAAAGAGGGGGCTTTGAAAACATGGTGGGAAAAGGAGAAAATGCTGGTAACAAGCATTTTCTCCTTTTCCTACAATGTTTCCCACCCTATTAGAGACAGTTTTTTACCTAGATCAGCCTGCGCAGTTCACCCAGACTGATCAAGTCAAAAACTTCTGCTACAGGTTGATTTTCTGCATTTCTTCGGGCCAGCCTTCTTCATGATAAAGTAGGCGACTTACTTGGTCATTACCAAATGACACAGCTTTTGTCTTGTTCAAATTGAAAGCATATACAGAAGATAATTTCAATTTTTTTAACAGATGAAACTTGTTTTTAAAAAGGAAAAAAACTGTGTGAAAAAATGACAAAATGCTGGTTACTAACATTTTCTCCTTTTCCCACAATGTTTTTAAAAGCACTAGTTTTTAGGTCTTCAAAACTCTGGATTGTGCGGTAAAGGGACAATTCGACAACATATGCCAAAGTATGATGACATCATGAGATGTCCCTAACTCTTTCCATACCATAGATGACACTAGAAGCTTTTGTGGACAGTGTAGATCAAGATCAGACTGTACAGAACATGCAGTCTGATCTCTGATCTACACTGTGTTACTGCTATATTCTAGATTATGACCGAACTTTCCTTTGATCTTGCAGAAGAAATGTGTTTATAGCCCTTGAGAAAATACAATTAATTTATTCAGTAGAGAAAGGGCCAAAGAAGCTGATGCAATACAAGAAGAACATGTGTTGCAACATACGATAATTTGGTAAAGAACAACAAAGTTAAAAAGACGCTTTAGTTCACCATTTACCACCCAATCCCGACTTTTAACAACTCAAAGGAAGAAAGCTTTTGAAAAACATTGTGGGAAAAGGAGAAAATGCTGGTTACCAGCATTTTCTCCTTTTCCCACCATGTTTTCTACTCTTTCAAAGATAATTTCCTCAAGTTGAGCCACATTTGTCATCTGCAATTGCTTTGGACGTGGACAACTTTAAAATTTTTGTTGTGTGGTATAAGGGTTAACCATTTACCACATTGTGGGGGGGACAGAGAAAGTGGGTAACCAGCATTTTCTCCTTTTCCCACAATGTTTTCTACTCTTCCCAAAACAAATTTAAAATTTTGTGTCATTTATTTATATGCAAATGCTTTCAATTTGGACAGGTTTAAAATGTTGTCATTTGGTAAACCATTAATAAATTACACTGCAAATAAACCTATACAATATGAAAAAATTTAAGACTGGTCCAATTTGTAAGCATTTGCAGATGACATTTTCACGTACGCCCAAATGATGAGATTTGTCTCTGAAAGAGTAGAAAACATTGTGGGAAAAGAAGAGTGTGCTGTTTATCCCTATCTTCTTCTTTTCCAACAATATTTTTGAGAGGCTTTTTCCCCCAGGGCCGTTTAATCACGGGACTGTTTGATGAAGGGTTAAACTGCGTTGTTTATGTTTTATATATTGTAGAATGAGCCAGTATTGGTAAACAAGTACAACAATAATCAAGCTCCCATTATACATGACTTTTCTGTCAAAGAATTGTGGCAGGATAATAATACTCTTTTTTGGTGATTTTTTCCTTTATCCACAATGTTTTAGAGACTGTGGCTAGTAACAGAGAAAGTTATCTGCAGGTGGTCACTACGGAAGACAGAGGCCAAAGATCAGCAAGAGATCAACGAATCAACAAATAAGTTTAACAAACCTGGTACTTCGCAGCATTATGACTATCACTAGCAGTAAAACAGATCCTTTAAAACCATTTTTAATCCAAAATATTTCACTGTCCTAGTTTACACACTTCCTGTCTATATTGCCCAGACATAAAATCACCAGGGGTTATCACAGATTTAGAAAGTGTAAATTACACGAAAAACTTTTCGACAAACAAACTCTTTACCAGATGACAAAATTTTTGACTTGTCCAAAATGGAAGCAGAACCTGTGATACAAGTTAAATGTATCTCAGTATGATGGGATTTATCTTTGGAAGAACAGAAAACATTGTGGGGAAAGAAGAAAATGCTGGAAACCAGTGGTCAACATCATGGAGCAATTCCTACTTTAAGTCCATGTTTAACCCTTTACCACACGGCAAAATTTAAGACCTATCCAAATTGAAAGCATTTGCAGAAGACAATTTCATAATGGCACAAATACACAACTTTTCTTTGATAGGGTAGAAAACATTGTGGGAAAAGGAGAAAATGCTGGTTACCAGCATTTTCTCCTTTTCCCACAATGTTTTCAAAAGGCCTCTTCTTCAGGGGCGTTAAAAGGTGTCATTGTGTGGTAAAGGGTTAAACCATGTAGCAGATGACAACATTTTAAACTTGTAAAAATTAAAAGTGTTTACAGACAGCAAATTAAACATGACTTAAGTACCACAGTTCGTCTTTGTAGCAGTACAAAAACAACTCTGGAAAAAGAGACAATGTTGGTAACCAGCATTTTCTCTTCTTTCCCATTAATGTATTCAAAATCAGTCTTCTTCAGGGTCATCGGCAAATACACAAAACTCTAGATCAGCAAATAGAAATGGGTAAAAAAAGATGAAATAAAGACGTTCACACATTATTAATGTTGTATCATATTCCTTATATTACAGTTTCTGAGCCCTTTACCACACAATCCCAAGTTTTAATGACAATGACAAAGACGGCTTTTGAAAACATTGTAGGAAAAGGAGAAAATGCTGGGTACCAGCATTTTCTCTTTTTTCCACATTGTTTTCTATCCTTTCAAAGACTGATTTTATCATTAGACCCATACTGAATCTGTCATCTCTGGCTGCCTTCAAATGGGTCAAGTCTAAAATTTTGTCATGTGGTACAGAGTTACATTCTTGTGTCAACCCATTCCTATCAAAGCTGAGTACCAGTTGTATTTTTTAGCAACTGCGACAACAGCCATGGTGATAAGCAACCTATTGCTGAAAAATGCCAATGTAATTGATAGACCGAGTTAGAAAATAAATGTAAAAATTGTCATAAGAAATGTATTTAGAAAGATTCCAACTAAAAATTGTGAGTAGCATTTGCTTTCTACGCGGAGTGTTACTATTTTAGGAATGGTAAAGAAATGCACTGTGTAGGTGCATATCAAGCTATGTGATACAGCCTAGGGACTCGATTAGAGATCACCCGAGGTTTGCCAAATGACTGGTATGTGTGTTACAAACATTCCACAATATTATACAACAACCGTTCTGTATAATGATCTTAGACTTAAGCTTCCGTATAACTTAAACTTGATGAATCTTTCATTAACAGTTTATAATATTGTTTCTTTTTGGGAAAACAGGTTTAAAACCATGAATTGTGATGAGATAACAAAAACATTATTGAGTTGGGTTTATAAATTATCTTGTCATCATACATGATTTTGAATCTATTATCCCAGACAAAAACAATAATATAAATGATAATGAAAGATTTATTAGGTGAGAGCTATACAAGGAACAAGATATTGCTGTTGAATTATGTTACTTACACAGTGACAAAAACAAAACATTTCTAAACCAAATAATGACATGTCAATCAATAGTGTGACAGAGGACCTAAATGCATAAAAACTGTAACATACTGTTGCTATGCAACAGCTGTCCCAGTTCACAAGATCACAAGATTTGTTTACAATGCTTCAAACATCTATCAAATGTAAATGAGCCATGCTCTGTGAAAAGGGGCTTTAACTCTTTACCAAATCACAAAATTTTGGACTAGACCAAATTGAAAGCATTTGCAGACAAAAAAATAAAATTGAATGTAGCTCAAATGATGATTTCTTTCTTTTAACTCTTTACCAAACAACAAATTTTAGACTGGTCCAAATCAAAAGCACTTGCAGACGACAAAATAAACGTAACTCAAAAATTCTAATTTGTTTCCAGCAGGGTAGAAAACATTGAGGGAAAAGGAGAAAATGCTGGTAACCAGCATTTTCCAAAAGACTCCTATCTCAGGATCGTAAAAACCAGGGGTTGTTCGGTAAAGGGTTAATATGGTAGAAAACATTGTGGGAAAAGGAGAAAATGCTGGTTACCAGCATTTTCTCCTTTCCCACTGAGGACCCATGTCAGCCTGTGCAGTCCACGCAGGCAGTGACCTGGTCAAACCTTTTCGCTACTGGTCAAGTTTCTGCATGACCAAGGACCAGTCTACCTCATGATTTGATCAGCTGTTAGACAAAATGGATTATCATTATAACGGATCTATGATTATGTGATCAGCTGCAAGGTTTAATGTGTCACCAAATTGCATTAAGATCCCTTTGCCAGAGCATGACTCATAGAAAAACTTCAATCAATAGCTAACAATCCCTTGGTTTTAAAGATGCTATGTAAAAAAAAAAAAATGAGAAAAGGAGAAAATGCTGGCAACTCGGCAACTCCTATTATTTTTCTATTGCAGAATGTAAAAATACACTGTGCATGTATGAAAAGAAAATGCTGGTAATTATGTTGGAAAAATACTCTGCAGTAATTGACATCAAAAGAAATACTACATCAGTTGTCCGAGATGACACACATGTGACACTGAAGTAACACATGTGACAATTTCCTTGGTTTCAATTCAATCTTATGACCAGATGACTTCTATACAGACAGGCACAAGACTGCTTGGCTCCTTTTCAATCTAGATAATTTTCAACCCTTTACCACACAATCCTGTATTTCTATAACCCCTGAAGTAAGAAGAAGCCTTATGAAAACATTGTTGAAATAGGAGAAAATGCTGGTTACCAGCATTTTCTCCTTTTCCAACAATGTTTCCTACCCCTATCTATGACAAATACAATCATTTTAGCCAGTTTTAGATTGCTGTCTGTGAATACTGTAAATATAGGTAAGTCGATGGTATTTTATCAGTCTGGTGGAGAGACAATTGACATAACTGAACCAGCAGGTTGTTCACCCCTGGGATATTTCAGATGGTATTGTTTTTTTTGACAATCCAATGACTGTATTAACTCTTTACCAAACAATACAGAGTTTTAATTAACAACCAACAGAGAAGGCTTTTGAAAACATTGTGGTAAATGGAGAAAATGCTGGTAACCAGCATTTTCTCCTGTAACCACAATGTTTTCTACCCCTCAAAGAAGGAATTTCAGTTTCTTCTTCACATTTAATCTGTCGTCTGCAGATGCTTTCGATCCCGACTAGTCATAAAGATTGTTGTTTGGTAAAGGGTTAACTTGTCACCAGATGACAAAATTTTAGACTAGAGCTCTAGTACAAATTGAAAGCATTTGCAGACCACACATTAACCTTGACTCGAAAACTCAAATTTGCCCTTTGAAGGATGGAAAACATTGTGGCCAATGGAGAAAATGCTTGTTACCAGCTTTTTCTCTTTTTTTCTAAGACTTTTTCAAAATTCATTTTTGTTATGGTCATTCAAACATGGGAGTGTGTGGTAAAGCAATAACTCTTTACCACATGACAAAATTTTGGACTTGATCAAATTGAAATGGTTACCAGCATTTTCTCCTTTTCCCACTATGTTTTCAAAAACCTTCTTTAAAGTCATTAAAAGTCGGGATTGTGCTGTAAAGGTTTTGAGCAGATGGGACACCAGAAGTTCAGGCCATCTGCCAAAATTGTCCATGTTCCATTCTTTTGCAAGTATCTGTAAATCTCTCATTCATAAAAGGGACTTCTGAAACACCTGTTCCAGACAGATTTAAAAAACAATGAGACAAATGAAGAAATGTCTCATAGACAATAAGATTATTTCAAGTGTGAAACATTCAGTAAGAGAAGAAAACATGAACAAAATTAACCCATAGGGTGACAAATATTTAACCCTTAGGGTGCTAAGTATGACTTACTAACCTTTTGCGGACACTGTAGATCACGATCAGACTGCACAGAAAGTGCAGTCTGATCCTTGATCAACACTGTCCAATAAGGACATTTTTAAAAAAAAAAAAAAGTTTGAAATAACAAAATTCTGGATCTTAGTATCGGCTTAAAGTTTGTCAGCAGAATTTTCTCCTTTTCCCACAATCCAACTTTCCAAAGATGAATTCCATCATCCCAGCAACATGTACTTTGTTAACAGCAAGTGCTTTGAAAATTTGAACAAGTCAAACATTCCGTTTTTTAGTAAGGATTTAAATAATATTTCATCATTTGCTCAATACGAGCAATACATACTGTCTGGGTTGCCTGTCCATACTATGACAAGAGAAAAGTACCTAATGTGGAAGGACAATTTATTCTCAGGTAATCCTAGTTTTGTGCTTCATATGTGAAATTATGAGAGTTCAAACTTGCTCACAAAATCTGTGCGGAGATTTCAACTGTTTATTTATCGACCATCTTTGTACCCAGAAGTGACCAGTCAAAAGGTAACATCGCCTTTGGGGGCAGTTACCTGTACTATTAACCCTTAGGCTGGTAAGCACGACTCACTGACCTTTTGCGGACAGTGTAGATCAAGATCAGACTGCACAGAACGTGCAGTCTGATCTTCGATCTACACTATCCGAGAAGGAGATATTATCCCCCCCCTTAAAAACTTTGAACTAGCAATATTTGACTGTTTACTACCAAAATGAAAATTTTATTCTAGTTATTTAGCAGGATTGGGGTTAACTATATATGTATACCTGAAGACAAGAGAAAAGTGCCTTGTGGAAGGACACCTTATTCTCAGGTAAGCCAATAAAACATCCAGTTTAGACAGCACTTCCATTTCCCAAAGACTGTGATATGTCAAAATAATTAGACAAGTTTATTTATCTTATCCCACAACAACCTATTATGTGTTACTAATGAGACTGAAATTTTGTTCTTGTCTTGTCCACCTGCTCCAGATTCTGTGGTCCATGTTAACCCTTTGCCACAAAATCACAAGAAGACTTTTGAAAACATTGTGAAGAAAGGAGAAAATGCTGGTACCCTGTGGGAACTCATCAAAATCTAAAATCGCATTTTGGGACAGTAACTGTTATTTATCTTTACTACAAATTCCACATACTAGGAAGCGATTTAACTACAACATATCTAAAGCATCTATTTCTGCCATTGGTTGCAGATTCAAAAATTATGAATAAAGAACCAGTTGTTTCCTGTGCCACTCCTTTTCCATAATTTTTTTTTTTCAAAGCTACATACTTTGTTTCTATGGTGTTTAATGCCATTTTAAACTTTCTCTCAGTTGTATTGTGGCTACCAGCGCACTGATCCATGCTTCCCTGTGGTTCTTTTAAGCAATACTTTGTACAATATTCTTCCCAAACCACCAGCAACCACTGGTCTCAAATCCTGTACTCTACCGAACGCACTTGGCATGCTGGAAAAAGCTGGGGCATGAAAAGTCCTCTATGTACCTGTAATGTAATGGGTTACACAAAACACTGGGCTTAAGGAAATCAAGAGAACAGAATAACCTACAAAGTGGCTCAAATATCTATGTGTAAATACATCCAGCAAGATCAATTAAATCCATTTGAAACTGGGCCAAAACTCTTCCAGAATCACACAACCTAATGCTTCCCCATTTTCTATCTATTTGTAATACACTGAGTAGAATGAATTCTGCGTCACAAGTTCCTAAGTGCCTTTATAATCCAGAAAGAGACTTTTTTTCAAAACATTGTGGGAAAAGGAGAAAATGCTGGTTCAGCATTTTCTCCTTTTCCCACAATGTTTTCAATCCTTTCCAAAGACAATTCCCATCATTTCAGCCACATTGAACAAATTATCCTATGTTTTACGTTGTCCAGTAAAGCGCTAACTACATCAATAACAGAGAGCACAAACTGTTTACATAGTTTTAGAGGCAAACGTGTGATAAAACATCTCTGTGTTACAAAACACTGTAACCAATTTATGAGCTATAATGACAAACATGGCTAACTGCACATAAATCTAGTCTGGATTTTCTGTGAAACATGTATGCAAAACTCATACATCATCTTTGTACCTTTCCTCCAGTAGACCCAAGCCTGAGCCGTAACAGAAAGTAGTTTGTTTGTGTGGTATTCGACACCATTTTTAGCATTGTTTGAGTAAAACTGTGGAAGCTAATGGAACTATCCCTGCTTTCCTGGAGTTTCTTTTACCAGTACTTTACACAACATTCTTCATAAACCACTGGCTGCTTTCCACCAGAAAGCGGTACTTTGAAGTTAGTAGGAAAAGCACAGTCCCATCGCAGTTCCACAAAATATTTAGAAGTAAAAAAGCCTGATCTTGATCTATTTTCCATGCAAGGCATTAAAATTGTATTCAGAATTCTTACTTCCTTGCCATCTAATTTTTAATGGTTAACCCTAATTCTTGGTTTTAATAGCCATAAACTGCTATGAAGACATAAATGCTTGAAAACAATGTGGGAGAAAAGGAAAATGCTTGAAATCAGCATTTTCTACTTTCTCCATTATGTGTACCCTTTCAAAGAGAAATTCCATGTATCCTTACAACAGTTTCTCCACCCTTTGGCCAACAAATTCTAAAAGACAAGGAAACAAGGAAACGTCACCATGCCATGGAAAGGTACGTCACTCTGCCATGGAATTATTTCTTTAGTCCAACTAACAATATAGATCTCTATTTCAATAACTAACAGTGCTTTCATTAAATATTTGTGGTTTATTACATTATATTGACTTTATACAATTTTAATTGTATTTATCTTTAATTAAAAGGGAACTCTAAATACTTCATAATACAACAATAGGTCAACTCTTTACCAAATGACAAGATGTTGGACTCATCCAAATTGAAAGCATTTGCAGACGAAAAATTTAATGTTGCTAAGATGACATTTTCTGTCTCTGATAGGGTAAAAACATTGTGGGAAATGGAAAAAATGCTGGTTACCAGCATTTTCTCCTTTTCCCGCAATGTTTTCTAAAGCCTTCTCTTTCAGGGTCGTTAAAAGTCGGGACTGTGGTAAAGAGTTAACTCTTTACCAAACATCAAAATTTCAGCATGGTCCAAATTGAAAGCATTTGCAGACGACAAAATATTTGTTACTCATAACAAGAAATGTGTCTTTCAAAGAAAAAGGAGTGAATGCTGGGTCCAAGCATTTTCTCCTTTTCCTACAATGTTTTCATAAGTCTTCTTCCACGGTGTCGTTAAAAGTCGGGATTGTTTGGTACAAGATTAACTGTTGTATTCCTGAACCCGAATTTAATTACTTATGCAGATAGTGTAGATCAAGATCAGACTACACAGAATATGTCTGATCATCAATCTACAGTTTCCACTTGTTTGCCATATATTTTGACAAAAAAAAGGTAAAAACTGCAATACTTCAGAACTAATTTAGCGCTACAAGGATTAACCCTTCGATCCCGAAAGCTGAATAAACCTGACAAGACCGTTTTTTAACCTTTGACCACACAAAATTTTAGACTTATCTAAATGAAAAGCATTTGCAGATGACAAATCAAATGCGACTAATAAACTGAAATATGTCTTCACTAAAATAGTATTCTCTTCTTTCTCACAGTGTTTTCAAAAATCTTATATTTCAGTGTCCCTTAAACTTGTGAATGTTTGGTAAACGGTTAACCCTTATCCTGGTGAACAAATTACATGAAACTTTTAAGCCGATAGTAAAAACCTGATTCATGATATTTCAAACTTATTTTTTTGAGAAAAATATCTCCTTATCGGACAGTGTGGAGTCAAGATCAGACTGCACATTCTATGCAGTCTGATCTTGATCTACAATGTCCACAAAAGGTCAAAGACTCTCCCTTTACAGCCTAAGAGTTAATGGCTCAGTTTTGTATCATGGGCTGATTTTTGCCCACAATGTTAATACATTAAATAAGACATAAATAGAAAGAAAACATTGACAGTAAACATCTAAAATTAGCAACCAGAAAACATAATATTTATACAGCAATATATTGTAAATATTTGTTTTATATTTTATGGCCTCTAACATCATTTGCCAATCAATGGACCTTGAAGTCAGTGCCCTTTATGATTTCTATGGATTGATCTTGCTTATGATGTGTTATTCTATTCTGTTTTATTACTATATAAAAATAAATAAACTTTCAGACAGGAAAAACATCAAGACCTTATACTTTCAAGACCAAATTTTACAGCCTGAATTTTAACCTAAAATAATGGACAGTGACTCTGAGATCTGATTCTGTAATCTATAACCATTCTCAACAACATTCTCTATCTAATTCTGGATTTAGAAAGCCACAAAACTTCTCGCTACCTAAACCATTTGGTTGAGCCAATCAGAAGTGTTACTTTCAAATTTAGAAAATTCTTGCAAATCAGACTAAGAATGTTCTTAAGAATGGTTGGTGGATACAGACCTGCATTGCACATTCCTTGCTCTCTGATCTTGAGAAATATATAGGTCATTTTGGTACACTGTCCCAGTCTAGTATGCAATATCATAGAACAGTCCTAACCTGATCATTTCACAATAACAAATACCTTCTAACGTTTATGTTTGTCCATTGGAAAGGCTTCAAATGGCACCAAACAACTGCAAGTACTCTATGGGAAGGGTGACTAGATTTGATTCTTGACAACACAATCACAAGTTTAACCTATCATGAAAAAAAAAAAGACTTTTGAGAAAATTGTGGGCAAAGGAGAAAATGCTGGTAAGCAGCATTTTCTCCTTTGCCCATAATATTTTCTAACCTTTCAGAAACAAATTTCATCATATTAAATTTGTAGTCTGAAACAGCTTTGAATTTGGATGATTTTGTCTTTAAGTAAAAAGTTAAAGTGTCAATAAAGCCCAAAAGTAAACAAAGCAGGTGTTTAAATGCATTTGAATTTATATCATACCATTTAAAAGAATGGAAATTATTGTGAAGATGACAATCTATCATTGTAGGGTTGGTCCAAGTGTTAGTTGCAGACAGGGAAATCAATTTCAAAACTAGGTTAAAACCTGCCAGGTAGCTGTATCTTTTGTTTACTTTTTGCCTAATTTTACAGATCTTTTTTTTGCCAGCGACTAACATTATGGTCCGACGACACAATAACAGATTGTCATCTCTACAATATTTTCCATACTTTTAAATGGTATGATTTAAATTTAAATGTATTCTGACACCTGCTTTGATATTTTGGCCTTTACTGGGCCTTTAAGGTCTGTTTAAGACGAAAATTTTAGACTTGCTAATATCAAAAGCATTTGTGGACAACAAATTACCTCTGACTTTCAACAAAATATTAGACATGTCCAAATCGAAAAACATTGATACCAAAGGATTATGTGCATTTTCTCTTTTTCTTACAATGTTTTCCAAAGCTTTCTTTCTGCCATGATGGAAACACACAGATTGACTGGTGAATAGTTCAACTGTTAACAGGCTTATTCTTTACCAGACAACAAAGTTTTAGTTGATTGATTGTTTCTTAACTGTTTAACACCATTTTCAACATTATTTCAGGTATATTGTAGTGGCCCGTGCACCTATCCATGCTTTCCTGGAGGTTCTTTTTTATCAGTACTCCAAGCCTCTGGCTGCTCTCCCATATAACCATCATCAAAACAATAATGATCTGCGATGTGAGTGGAATGAATCCTGTCGCAATGACTATCATCAATCCTTGGAAAGAAACTGGCAGAGCCAGGGATCAAACCCCCCCCCCCCATTCTTAAGTCCTAAAAGTTTTAGAGTTATCTGAATTATTGAAAGACGTCAAATTAAATATGGCTCCAATGACTGGTTTTGACTAACAAAGGACACTAAACATGGTGGGAAAAGGAGAACAGGTAACCAATAATAATTATGATTTGTCTATGTAATGGTACAAAACAATGTGGTTAGCAAAGAAAATGCTGGTTATCACTATCCCCTCCTCATCTATATTTTTAGAAACCTTCTTTAGGGTTTCAAAACTCTGGCATGTCTGGCTGAGATTTCACTCTGGATTGCTGCCAAGGCTGATGCAAATTTTCAAGAAGGTAGACATCCAAATGATGGGATTAGGGTTAACTCTTTACCAAACGACAAAACTTTAGACTAATCAAAACTGAAAGCAGTTGCAGACAACAAAATAATTGTGACTCAAAAATCAAAATCTGTTTTGGAAAGGTGGAAAACATTGTGGGAAAAGGAGAAAATGCTGGTTACCAGCATTTTCTCCTTTTTCCACATTGTTTTCAAAAAGCTTTTTTCTCAGGTCGTTAAAACTGGGGATAAGATGATAAAGGGTTAATTAATGTTTAATATCCCCATGTTTATTGTCTTTCCCCATGAATGTTTATCTAAGATAGACAGAAATCTGCTGGTTGGGATGTGCATCAAATCTCCCATTAACCCTTTACCCCCCCTTTAAGATTCATTTGTTTGCTTGTTTGTTTGAATGGTGTTTTACGCCGCTTTCAACATTAAGTTTAAGTTTAACCATATTTTTTTTTACATCGATTGAGAAACAAGTTCTTACACCTTACACTAATCTCTCTCGATTCTGCTTCCTGGGAACTACACCAGTACTCTTGCCAATGTTATTTCAGTCATATCATGGCGACAGCTCACATATTCATGTTTTCCTGGGTTTCTGCAGTACTAGGCTAGGCTCTGAGGTGTCTTGCCCAAAGACACTCCTGTGAAAAACCCAGTGGAGCCAGTGAGGCTCGAACCCGGGCCTCCAGGTCACGAGTCCTACACTTTACCACTGAGCCACACACTTTTAAGATTCAATGACCCTGAAGACGAAAGATTGAGAAAACTTTTGGAGAAAAGGAGAAAAAGCTGCAATAATTTTATAGGCTGTAATACAATCAAAATTCTTTAACCTAAATAAAGTACTGATCAATCTGTAAATTAAACACCTCATTTAATTTATCTTCCCCTCACAATGTTGTTCATGATAAAGACAGCAAAATACAAAACCAGTCCAAATTACAAATGAGTCATTCTCTGGCAGAAAAGGGCTTAACTCTTTACCAAACGACAAATTTCTGGACTGGACCAAATTCAAAACATCTGCAGACAACAAAATTAAATCTTTGTAATATGATGATTTCTGACTTTGATAGGGTAGAAAATATTGTGGGAAAAGGAGAAAATGCTGGTTACCAGCATTTTCTCCTTTTCCCACAATGTTTTCTATAGGCTTCTTTCTCAGGGTCGTTAAAAGTCGGGATGGTGTGGTAAAGAGATAATGCATTAGCATAATATAGAACACCAAGTAAGTGATCACATAATTATAGAACCATAAAATCCATTTAGTTTAACAATCTTGGGATAGAATGGTCCTTTGACATACAGAAAATTGATCAGTAGCAAAAAGTATCAACCCAGGTCAGCCTGCACAGATTGAGCAGGCTGAGCTGTGTTGATACTTTTACCTAATGCATTAAATCCCATTTTGCCAGAGGATGACTCAAATATTTTCCATGCCACAAAAAAGTTTATCGAAAATCTAAAGAATATGCTAGTTACAAACAATAACTGGTTTTCCCCCCAATATTTTCAAAAGATAAATAAAACACAGAATAGTATGGAAAAGGTTCATTGTAAACATGGTGTGACTTTTTTAAATGATGACATTCTAAAAATATCTTCATGTATCATTATTGAACTCTATGACCCCAATTTACAGTCTTAAGCAGTCAACATCTTATCTTCTGAACTATGAATAATCAATAAGAATTAACTTTCAACATTTGAATCAATATAAAAACACTCTGACAAAAGGATAAATTGCTTCCACAAACTGTTTATCTCATTTTGTCACATTATTTTCAAAGGTCTGCCTCATGATGAAAATTACTGTCCTGAACTATAAGAGCAAGGATACTCTCAGCCACTCTCAATAATGAAAAAAAAAATCACTGCACAAAATTGGCCGAAATCTGAATGCAAGTTCTGTACTGTCTGATCTCAATCTACACTGCAATATTACCCAAAGCTGGCCTCTTTTTTCTTCAGGATTTGGAAATTCTTTTTGTCTAATTATTCATATTAATTCCCCCATTTCCTTTACTGTTTTGAATGTAGATGACGCCATCTGGTTGTTTACATCATTTAGTATCTATAAATAGATATTGCATAAGGTTACAGTTAGGTGTTAACTCGTTCTATACTTTGTTGACAAATCAATCGTGCTATTGATAGATTTTTTAATGTTAACACCCTAACATTCCATTAACATTCTATACATCATCCAGTACATTTCTAGAACCAATTTGTCAAACAATGGGAAGTTAGACTAGCACATGACTATCTACAAGCTCAGCCTGATCTTGATCTAAATTGTCCTCAGAATCAACACAAGTTGTGCTTATCAAATATTCTACCTAAATACCCTACCCAATCATTAATTAAAAACGTCCAATACTTTAGCCCTTTACCAGACGACAAAATTTGGGCCTTGTCCAACTTAAAAGCATTTGCAGATGACAATTTCATTGTGGCTCAAATGGTGCAATTTTTCTTTGAAAGGATAGAAAACATTGTGGGAAAAGGAGAAAATGCTGGTTACCAGCATTTTCTTCTTTTCTCACAATGTTTTCAAAACGTGTCCTTCTCAGGGTCGTTAAACCTTGGCACTGTGCGGTAGACTGGTTAATAATTAGGCAAATTACTTTTAATTGATTTGTTAACCCTTTGGCTGCTAAGCGCAACTCAATGACCTATTGCAGACAGCGTAGATCAAGACCAGACTGCACAGAACATGCAGTCTGATCTTGGATCTACACTGTCTGGTAAGGAGGTATTTTTTGTCCCAAAAATACCTCTGAAATAGAATGAAATGGGTGTTTACTATTGGCTTAACACTTTCATTTCATCTATTTAGGGGGATAAGGGTTAAGGCAAGAGTGACCACCAACATCTATCTACATACTGATAACAGCACCAAACAATGCAGGAGATGATAAAATTATACCCCATCACATAAACTTTAGCCCTGGGTGGAGTCTCGTATCATGGTATTGTACAAATATTGTGACATTTCTGATTTCTGAACTGTGATGGGTGGACTGGTAGTGCAGTGGTAAAGCGCTGGACTATCAATCCTGAGGCCCGAGGTTCGATACCCGGCCTAACCAGGACCTCTCTGAGACACCTTGTGTTTCCCACCCAACTAGAGGTGAACTGGTTTGGAACCCAGAGGTAGCCTCGCGTGTATCGGTGCTTTACACCGGGCACGTTAAAGAACCAAGGAGATCTATTTGAAGAAGAGCTAGGGGCTTGTACCCAGATTTCCTTGTATCCGATTCTTTCTCTCTAATGGTCCATACCAAATATGCCTAGAGCACGGAGGGACCTTAATCCTACAAAGTCATCATTTCTGAACTGTGAACAGTCACAATCATGACTATATTACTTCATTGACTCAGCTTATGACAACTGTCCCATGTGACTGCCAGAACATTCAAACAAGGGCACTGCATGCAGGTGCCAACATTCTGCTGTAAGTGCTCGATTTCGAGTGAAAATTGTTTGTCAAAAAAGGGGCATAACTTTGTAAAAAATACTTTGATGGTTAGCCATGATCTAGCTAAAGGCAGTTTAATGCAGCATGATACCAAGCAAGTCATCATATAATTATAGATCCATAAAATCTATTTTGTATAACAACCGACTAGAACATTAGGTACACTGGTCCTCTGACATACAGAAAATTGACAAAGAGCAAAAAGTTTCAATCAAGGTCAGCCAGGGCCAACTGAACAGGCTTACCTTGGTCAATGATTTTTGTATATGCATGAAGCCCCCTTTCCACAAAGGATGACTCATATCTACTGGAATTGATGTCTTCTATGTATTTGTCTAATAACTTTGAAAATGTCCCTTACTTCTACAAGTTAATGGGGCAAGTGTCCTCTCTCTGAATAATAGCAGGACCCTGAAGTTGCTCAATTTCACAAAAGATGAAACAACTCACCGAAAAATTAAAGAAACTCTCTATAATTATATGGAAGGAAACTTTGGTCCAGAACTGATGTCCTCTATTTTTAAATGGTCAAAAATAGGTCTTTAAGTCTCCTTTTGATTGATCAGCTGTGTAAAAACTATAATCCTTTCCCATGTATACAATCATACTTTCTTACAAAATTCTAAACAATCAATTTACTCTAAAAGTGCCTTTCCCAACTACAGTGGCCTTTGCTGCCTGTGTAGATCAAGATCAGACAGCACATTTTGTGCAGTCTCATCTTTCATCTACACTGTCTGCTTTGCTGAAAGGCTAGAAACAAAAGCAGCCATGAAATTAACATTATTTGGGATCTATTATTTGGGATCTTGTTCATAGTCTGAACATATCTACTGGGATTATTTGGTGCCGTTGTGGTAACCAGCCAAAACAGACAGAAAAACTGAGAAAATGAAGAATCTGAGCAATTTTCAATCAACCACAATGCTTTCCATGCTAGTGTACTGCCTCTATGTTAAAAGTATTTCCTTGTCGAAAAGTTGCTCTAGTCAAATCTATGTCTCACGAAATCACAGGTAAGGTAAATCTCTAACTCTATTTATTATTCATTTAAAGCTATTATTGATTCAATCTGCGAAATATATAAACTTACCATTTTTGACGGCTGAAAATTTAATCTACAGCAACTCCGACAGATTTCTATTTTTTTTGGCCTGACCTATCGAGCGGATGGTATAGATCCAAGATCAGACTGCACGTTCTGTGCAGTCTGATCTTGATCTGTGCCATCCGCAAATGTCCTTGTTTTCGCCTGTAGTGCTGAAAGGGTTAAAGCAATTATTGATTCAAGTTTGCCAATAAATCAATATCTTTTTTCAGCTGAAAGGATGATATCAGATTTCTATCTGGGATACTCCATAATCCATACAAATCAGGGCTCAGGGCTCTGGGCTCTGGGCTCGGCAGAGGATGAAAGGAACACATCAGTTTTGTTCTGGATGCGTGTAAAATCATATTTCTGTAGTTACCGTTTTATTCTATATAAATTTTCTAATAATCAGAATGTACCATTCTGCCATAATAAAATACTGTTTAACTCCTACAACACAACAAAATTTTAGCCTGGTCCAAATTGAGAACATTTGCAGACGACAAAATAAATGTGACTAAAAAATTGAAATTTGTTTTAGAAAGGGAAGTAAACATTGTGGGAAAAGGAGAAACAAAATGTTTTCAAAATCCTCGTTTCTCAGGATTGTTAAAAGTCGGGATTGTGTGCTAAAGGGTTAACCAAAATAAAAAACAAAAGCAAAATCAAATACCTTCCAAACTCTATCCATCACTGGTTTACTGTACAACTGTCTCAGCAAAGATATATTATTTATCACTGACTTCATTTTTTTGTTTTTATCATTTTACACCCTTTTCTTCTCAAAATGATACATTTTAACCATCTACCTAAAAATCCTGTGTTTTGACAAACCTGATGAAGCAGGCTTTTTTGAAAACATTGTGGGAAATGGAGAAAATGCTGGTGACCAGCATTTTCTCCCTTTTTCCCATATAGTTTCCTATCCTATTAGAGACAAATTCAATTATTTGAGCATTATGAAATTTCGTGTCTGAAAATGCTTTTAATTTGGTAGAGTGTAGAATTTCGTCATTTAGTACAGAGTTAACCCATCCATAGCAGATATTAGAAGATATGATCTGAATGGCACAATATTCAATAATGAACAAATTCTGCAGTTGCCTTATTGTTAAGGCTGTCCCTTTCATATAGGAAATCCAAATATTATATTCATCCTTTACTTCATTATTTCACCGTCATTTTTTCCAACATACCGAATGCAAAGTCTTCCTTTGTATCTTTGTTTTACTTCGTCCACTGGAGACCAGCACAAAAAGGTTTATGATAGTACAAAGTATTAGTATACTTACAGAACAGTTTACCACAACATTTAACACATCTCCTTACAGGCTTAGCTTCAAAAAACGTTTATTCAAGTACATTCAAACACAGAGATATCCTTTTCATTGAACAAAAATGTAATTTTTTTTTTTAACATGGAAAACATTGCAGGAAAAAGACAAATTGCTTGTATCAAGCAATAGCTCCTTTTCCTACATTGTTATAAAAATGTTTTTTCTAACAGAGCATCGTACATGGTATTTGTACAGGAACAGGGTTCAGAAAGTAAGTGTAAACTGACTGACTCCAGTAATATTTGATCCCATTCACACCTGTGCACTACAGTTCATTTACCTGGCCAAAAAAATATATGTATTTTGTATGCTTTCCTTACTTATTTTTTTCTCCATAGCCTTCATAGGCCAACAGAAACTTTACTATAAAACTCTTACCACACAATCCTGAGTTTTAAAGACCCTGACAGTATAGACTTTTAAAACCATTGTGGGAAGAGAAGAAAACCCTGGTAAACAGCATTTTCTTCTTTTCCCACAATGTTTTCAACCCTATCAGAGACAGAAATCATCATTTGAGCTACAGTGATTTTGTCGTCTGCAAATGCTTTGGATAAAGAAGGGCCGAGCCCCAGTAGCTCAGTCAGTAACGTACAGGACTTGAGAACATTGGGTCCCTGGTTCGATTCCCATCTTGGCCAATTTTTTCTCTGAGGACTGATGATAGTCATTGCAACAGGATTCATTCCTCTCTCACCGTTGACCATAATATTTTGGAAAGCAGCCAGTGGCTTGGAAAGAATATTGTGGGGGGTACTGGTAACAGAAACACCAGGAAAGCATGGATAGGTGCACTGGCTGCCACGATATAACTAAAATAATGTTGAAAAAACAGCGTTAAATACCATACAATCAATCAATTTAGATAAATTAGGACTCGGAGCCTAAAGCGCTTTGAATCATTCAAAAAATTCAAGAACTGGGTTCTGTAACATTGTTGCTGATACAAACAAACAATGGTCCAGAGACTTGGCAAACTCTAGATCTCTGTGATCTCATGGTTTCTGGATTTCTACTTGTCTCTGCCTCCCACATCGGCTTCTAAAAATAATTCTTTGAAATGTATTCTACCCTTTCCAAGTCACAACAAAGCAGAGTTCTTAGGAAAGCATCCATTTTTGTAAACATTTAACTCTTTCCATACCTTAGACAACACCAGAAGCTACTGTAGACAGTGTAGATCAAGATCAGACTGCATGGAAAGTGCAGTCTGATCTCTGATCTACACTGTCCACTGCTACATTCTAGATTATGACCAAAGTGTCTTTTGATCTTGTAGAGGAAATGTATTTTGAGCCTTTGAGAAAATGCAATTTATTTATCCAGAAGTAAAAGAGTTATAGGAATGAAGAGGTGACACGAGAGGACTTATTTCTATTTGTGCAGAAATTTTTCTTGTAAACCCTGGCATAACTCTGGATTTTTTCCCGAACAATTTGCATTTTGACCAATGCCATCAGCAAAGCTCTTGATTTTGCTAAAGGCATTGAAAGGGTTAACTCTTTCCAAAAAAAACAACAATATTTTAGACGGGTCCAATTTGAAAGCACTTGCAGACGACAAAATTTAAATGGCACAAATGATGGGATTTTGAATCAGATAGTCTAGAAAACATATTGGGAAAAGGAGAAAATGCTGGTTACCAGCATTTTCTCCTTTTCCTACAATGTTTTCAAAAGGCCTACTTCACAGGGTCGTTAAAACTCGGGATTGTGTGGCAAATGGAAACTGTAATTCTATGAAACATCTGCTCACCAAGCATACATCAAAACAACAGACAAAACAGAATTCTACATTTTTTTTGTACTTTTCTACTTTGATCAATACTTCAACTTTCAAAAGGTGCCTAAAACAGCATTAAAACTGCAATTCCTGGAAAAAATACCCATCGTTTTAATTGTTAACCCATTTAAATAATAATTCAGAGTTTTAAAAAACCTATGACAGAAAAAAATTGTGGGAAAAGGAGAAAATGCTGGTAAACACCATTTTCTCCTTTTTCCCACGATGTTTTCTACTCTGTCAATGATAATTTGTGTTATTTCAGCCACATTTGTCTACAGCAAATACTGTCATTTTGGAAATTACCATTAAATTATGATTGTCTAGTTTGGTGAGTTAACCCTTTCCCAACAGACATATTCTATCTACACTCTTCAAAAATCGATAAACACCTGGGGACAGAAAATTTAAAATTGATACAAAGAAACACAAGTTTTCTGACAGGGTAGAAAACATAGTGGGAAAAGGAGAAAATGGTGGTCACCAGCATCTTCTCCTTTTCCCCACAATGTTTTCAAAAGACTTTTTCCCTGGGTTGTTAAAACCCGGGTTTGTGTGGTGAAGGGTTTCTCCTTTTCCCACAATGTTTTCAAAAGACTTTTTCCCCCATGTTGTTAAAACTCTGGATTGTATGGTAAAGGGTTTCTCTTTTTCTCACAATGTTTTCAAAAAGCTTTTCTCCTTTGGTCTTGATAACTTGGGATTGTGTGGTAAAGGGTTAATTGTTATGGTTCAGGGACAGTGCAAAATCTTCAAAAACAAACAATATTTCAGCATCTATCAATCAATCACCAGAAATGTTTCCCATGTATCTGGGGAGAGTTCGTACTGAAGATGTAAAGCCTGTTTGTGTCCTTGAAAGTATGAAAGCTGACTTAACCCTTTATTACACAATCCAGAGTTTTAACGACCCTGAGGAAGACAACTTTTTAAAGCATTGAGGGAAAAGGAGAAAATGCTGGTTACCAGCATTTTCTCCTTTTCCTGCAATGCTTTCTTTGCTTCCCAAGACAACCAAGCAGGACTTGATTTTCTTTTGTGAATGCTTTTAGTTTGAATGCTTCTAAAAGTTTGTCATGTGGTAAAGAGTTAATAGAATTCAAATATAAGGCCTATAAAAAATATCTGTGTTTAGGGTTCCCCGACCCTACCTCGAAAATGCTGCCGACCCTAAACTTTTTACACTACCATTGAAAAAAAAAATCTGTCAGTGTGATTTTGGTACATGGTCCATGTAAAAAGTTTCTGGAAAAAAGAATCCTTACCTACCCTACCTACAGCATGTCGAACCGAAACCCTAAACACATATATTTTTTTGTTTGGCCTAATATAAATACAGCCTCATAACAATTTTATTGCACAAGCCTTTACCACAGTTTCTTGAACGCTTTACCACACAATCTGAAATTTTTGCAACCAACAGAACGGAGGCTTTTTGAAAATATGGTGGGAAAAGGAGAAAATGCTGTCAGCCAGCACTTTCTCAATTTCACACCATGTTTTCTACCCTGTCAAGGACAAATCGAATCAATTTAGCCACGCTTAATTGTCATAACTCTTTACCAAACGACATAATTTTAGGCTAGTCCAAATTAAAAGCATTTGCAGATGACAAAATTAATGGGACTCAAAATATTGATATTTATTTTAGGAAGGGTAGAAAACATTGTGGGAAAAGGAGAAAATGCTGGTTACCAGCATTTTCTCCTTTTTCCACAAAGTTTTTAGAAGGCTTCTTTCTCAGGGTTGTGAAAACCCAGGATTGTTTGGTAAAGGGTTAAACTAGTCTAAAATTTTGTTGTTTGATAAAGAGTAAACGCCTTACCAGACAAAAAATTTTTAGATTCACCGATGTTGAAAGCCGTTTCTGAAACTTGTAAAAAAAGGAGAAAATGCTCTCCTATTCCCACCATGGTTTCAAAGCTCTTTTTCCTCAGGGTTGTTCCAATGCTGGTTACCTGCATTTTCTCCTATTCCCACAATGTTTTCATAAAGTTTTTCCTCTGGGTTGTGAACACTCAATATTGTTTGGTAGATAGTTATATGGCCTTTTAAAGCCATAATCATGTTAAAATCCGAGTCCCCTTTTGATTTATAGCTGCAAGTTACTGTCAATATGGACCACCGAGTCTAAAATTTTGTTTTGCAAGGCGTTAAAAAGTTATTTTGCAAGATTTTTATCTCTAGACATGTCTGTTATGCATCCTTGCAAATATAACATATAAAATTCAAATATGTGGTATGATTTAATTCAATAGATTAAAAAAGATGGTATCTTTAGGTTTTCTCATTTCATAACTATTTGCACAAAAGTCAATATCAACACTTTCAGTACTGTGTCCAGACTTAACTTCTCAAGTGGACAGTATACATTAAGATTAGACTACACAGAGCATGCAATCTGACCTTGGATGTACACTCTTCACTTATTCTCCAGATATTCTGTCAAAAACGGATTTGAAAATGCCTGCACTGTCTGCATCTTTAGTAAAGTCTGACAATGCTCATTTTGTTTATTTAGAGCTGCAAGGGTTCAAAAATAAATTACTAAATTTTTACAACCTCAGGTCCTTTTCAATTTCGACCACAAATTAAATGTGATTAAAACGATGGGATTTATAGAAAAAAAATGACAGGAAAGAAGAGCTGAGCTCAAGATAAGAGGGAGTGATGGTGTTCTAAATCCATTAGTTCTCCTCCAAACCCTATGTTGTGGATACTCATTAGAATTGTCTCGATGAGACAATTCTAATGAGTACCCATAACAAAGGGTTTAGTGGAGAACAAATTATATTTTCAATTTTAAAATCAAAATCACTCCCTCTATCTGGAGTTCTGAAAGAAAATGCTGGTTACCAGTGTTTTCTCTCACAATATTTTCAACAGTCTTTTTCCTCAGGTTTGTTGAAACTGTATTGAATAAGTGGCATTATACAAAACCAGCCTGTTGCGTAACATCCAAACCAGTTGTAAATGTCATAATAAATGTCTTACCTCACAGCTTGACATAAGAATAAAATATAATCCTTGCAAAAAATCAACTTCCAGATAGGAAATCAAAAATAGATTACAGAAAAACCAAGAGAATATTCCACTTATACAACTACACCTGAACACAAAAACAAAACAACTGATGCCAATGATATTAAAATTCCCCAAAAATGGACGTACCTGTATGACAAGAGGTGACAAGCCATGATGTGACATGACCGTCACATAAATCAAATTTTCCAATTACATCGAAAAAGTCATAATTCGTGATTGATACATTTGATGTATTTGACTTGAAACTGCTGAAGGGCAACACTGTATAGACCAGACATGGGCAGTAGGCAGTTGTAGTGGTCAAGATTGGGGGCCCAATGATGGGAAGATAGCTGGCCATATTGGTAATATTTCTGCCTGCTGGCCATCAATGTCAACAGCTGTTCAATACACAAATATCCCTTGGCCCTTCATCCTTTACCACACAATCCCAACTTTTAATGACCCTGAGAAAGAAGCCTTTTGAAAACATTGTAGGAAAAGGAGAAAATGCTGGTAACCAGCATTTTCTCCTTTTCCCACAATGTTTTCTACCCTATCAAAGACAAATTCCATCAATTAAGCTAATTTTAATTGTTGTCAGCATATACTTTCAATTTGGACAAGTCTACATATTTGGCATGTGGCAAAGAGTAAACAGAATGATCCTGAGTTTTATTGACTACGAAGACGATAGCTTTGGAAATAATTGTGGGAACCGAGAAAATGATGGTGACCAGCATTGTCTTCTTTCTCTACATGGTTTTCTACCCTTTCATAGAAAAATTTCCTCATCAGAGATACTCTAAATTTGTTGTCAGGAAATGCTTCGAAAATGGCATCTAAAATTTTGTCATTTAGTAAAGAGTTAACAAGTAACAGCTGCCTGTCGATAAAACATGACACCTTCACCCATTTGCAGTCCAATGAAATAACTGATACTTCCAGCTTAGTAGTATTTGGAATTTTCCGTATTTAAGCTGCTTAGCGCAACTCACTGACCTTTTGCAGACAGCGTAGATCAAGATCAGACTGCACAGAATGTGGAGTCTGATCTTTGATCTACACTGTCTAAAAAGGTGTTTTCTTTCCAGTGAAATCAACTTTAAAATCACAATATTTGTTTTTTTTACCATTGCATGGAAATTTTTGTTTCATTTATTTAGCAGTTTAAGGATCAAGTCGTTACAAGCAGACAAAATGTTTAGATTCATCCATATTGACAGTAGTTTGCAGACTTCAATACAAATGTGGCTGAAATTTGTTATTACCAATTGTTACCAATTTGTGACCAATTTGTGTTTTTACTTTTTACCAAACGACAAAGGTTTAGACTCGTCTAAGTCGAAAGTATAAAATTTTGCAGACAACAAAACAACTGGGGCTCACATGATAAGATTTGACTTTGAAAGAGAAGAAAACATGATGGGGGGAAAAAGACGAAATTCTGGTAATCTGCATTTTCTCCCTTTTCAACAACATTTTTCAAAATCCTTTCTCAGGATCGTTAAAACTACGGACTATCTGGTAAAAGGTTAATAAACAGAAAACATAATAGGAAAAGAAACAAATACTGGGTTTTGTTTATTTTAGGAAAAAAAGCAAATCATCAACTACTTTAGTCACGAAAAAATCGTAACATCTATTTATGGCAGACAGAGTTATAAACAAAATATTTTCGCAAGAGAAAAATATTTGACTCTCATTTGATAAACAAAATGAGAAAGTGAAAAACCTGTCACTGCATTTTTAACCCTTCATCAGGTATTAACTCTTTACCAAACATCAAAATTTAAGACTTGTCCTATTGGTAAGCTTTTGCATTGGACAAAATTAATGAGCCTCAAAATTTGAAATTTGTTTCTGGAATGACAGAAACACTGTCTGAAAAGGAGAAAGTGCTGTTTACCAGCATTTTCTCATTTTCCCAAAATGTTTTCAAAAACCGCTTTTCTCGGGATTGTGTGGTAATGTGTTATTTAGTATCTAACTTTACCATATGACAAAAATTCTAGCCTTGTTTAGATTGAATTGAAAGTATTTGCAGACAACAATTTGTTATTCAAAACATTATTATTCCATTTCAAAAGGTGGAAAACATTGTGGTGAAAGGAGAAAATGCTGGTTACTAGCATTTTCTCCTTTTACCACATTTTTTTTTTTTTCAAAAAACCCTCTACTTCAACCTTGCTCTGTAAACAAGAATGCAGAAAAGGTATCAAATGTGGCTCAAATAATGAGATTTGTCAATGAAACAGTACAAAACACTGTTGGAAAAGAAGAAAATGCTGTTTAAAAAACTTGCTTATCATCTAAACCATATTTCATTTTTTGACCTGTGAAATAATAATGCACTCATGATTTAACCCTTTACCACAAAATTCCGAGTTTCAACGACCCTGGGGAAGAAAGCCTTTGAAAACATTATGGGAAAAGGAGAAAATGCTGGTAACCAGCATTTTCTCCTTTTCCCAAAATGTTTTCTACCATATCAAAGACAAAACTCATCATTTGAACGGCATTTTATTTGTCACCTACAAGTGCTTTCAATTTAGTGAAGTCCAAAATTTTGTTGTTTGCTTAAAAGAGTTAAAAAGTCAAAAATTTTGTTGTTTGCTAAAGAGTTAAAAAGTCAAAAATTTTGTTATCTTGCAAAGAGTTAACCCTTAACCTTACAATTCAGAGTTTTATACAATCCTGAAAAAATTTAAGAGTTTCTGAATATATCATAGGAAAAGAAAAAAGGCTAGTTACCAAGCATTTTCTCCTTTTCCCACAATGTTTTCTACCCTATCAAGTACAAAACCCATCACTTGAGCCACATTTAAATGCTTTCAATTTGGACAATTTGGACAAATCTACATTTTTGTCATGTGGTAAAGAGTTAACCCTTTACCTAATAATTCAGAGTTTTATACAACCTTGACAAAGAGAGCTTTTGAATACATCATAGGAAAGGAAAAAATGCTAGTTACCAGTATTTTCTCCTTTTCCTACAATGTTTTTTTCTACACTATCAAGTACAAAACCCATCATTCGAGCCACTCTTAAAGTGTTGTCTGCAAATGCTTTCAATTTGGACAAGTCTACATTTTTGTCATTTGGTAAAGAGTTAACCCTTTACCTAATAATTCAGGGTTTTATACAACCTTGACAACTAGAGCTTTTGAAAACATCAAAAGAAAGGAAAAAATGCTGGTTAACAGTATATCCTCCTTTTTCCACAATGTTTTGTACCCTTTCAAGGACAGGAACTATCATTGGAGCAATCATCATTTTATTGTCTGCAAATGATTTCAATTTGGTGGAGTACAAAATTCGTCCTTTGATAAAGATGAAACTCTCAAAATAGTGACATAATTCTAAACTGTATTGAAAGCATTGGCATATAATGACAAATAGACTATGGCTAAAATTATAAAATTTGTCTTTGAAAGGGCAAAAAATACTTATTGCAAAAGGAGAAATAGCTTGTTACCAGCAATACCCCTTTTCCCATGGTGTTTTCAAAAGGCTACTTCCTCCGGCTACAATGTTTCGTATAGGGTTAACAGGGGTCACAACCACTAATGATGATTGATCTACTTGTCAATTTTTAATCAAACTATAGGTATGTAAACCAAGGGTAACCCTTATCTTTTAACTCTATACCACACAATGCTGAGTTTTAACGACCCTGAGAAAGAAAGCTTTTGAAAACATTGCGGGAAAAGGAGAAAATGCTGGTGATCAGCATTTTCTCCATTTCCCACAATATTTTCTACCTTTCCTGAACAAAATTTCAATTTTTGAGTCGCATTTATTTTTTTGTCGGCAAATGCTTTCAACTTCAGCTATTTAAAAACGTTGTGTGGTGAAGAGTTAACTCTATACCACACAATTATGATTTTAAATCACCTTAACAAGAGAAGACTTATCAAAACAGTGCAAGAAGAGGAATAAAATGTTAATAACCAGCATTTTCTCCTTCTTCCAGCAGGTTTTTTCTCCCCTTTTAAAAACCATATCTCGGATGGTCCTAGCCACATTTAACCTTTTACTAAGTTTTAACAGCCCTGAAGATAAAGGCTTTTGAAAACACTGTTCAGGGAAAAGGAGAAAATGCTGCTAACCATAATTTTCTCCATTTCACATAATGTTTTTTGCCCTTTCAAAGGCAAGTCCTGTTATTTGAAGCACATTTCACTGTACATCTGCAGATGGTTGCAATTTGGGCAAGTTCAACATTTTGTCGAGTGGTTTAAACATATTTATTTTACAAAGACTGAGAAACAAGTTCTTACAACATGTACTAATCTCTCTTGATTCTGAATCTGGGAACTACACCAATACTGGCATTGATTGTGTGGGTCAATAAATATTCTAAAGTTGAAGCTCTCTCCAGGTATTGTACTTGGGACCTTGTGGTTACAAGGCTGACGCTCTACCTCACAACTACGGACACCACACAATTGTCGAATGGTAAAGAGTTGATAATTATGTTGTCTGCAAATGCTTTCAAACTGGATATATCTACAAATTTGTTGTATGTTGTGAAAGTTAAGCCCCTCTAAGGATTACATTCATAAAATGAGTTTTCTTACAAAATATGGCAGAAAAGTCCGCTTATTTATAACAATTATTTAATCCTTTGCCACACAGTCCCAAGTTTTAATGACCCCGAGCAAGAAAGCTTTTGAAGACATTGTTGGAAAAGGAGAAAATGCTGCTAAGAAGCATTTTCACCTTTTCCCACAATGTTTTCTATCCCGTCAGAGATGATTTTCATCATTAGAGCTACATTAGATGTGTTGTCTGCAAATGCTTTCAATTTTGATGTGGCCAAAAGTTTGTTGTTTGGTAAAGAGGTAATTGTAATTATATTACATAACATTTCTTACCTAAGCAAAAGATTTAAAATTCAATATGAGATAATCCAGTTTCAAAATCCACTATCCTTTCTTCAACATGTATCTAGAGTAGCCAAGAAAAAATGTAAACACTTCTTCAAAATCCAATTTTTTTTTCAATTTCTTTATCAAACTCCATTAAATCACTGCTCTCCTATAAAACACTACAATTCAAATGCCACAACAGCAATAGGTCTTTTTTCAAAGTATCCAATAGTTGGCCTCGTTTCAAATTTTACAACATGTGTAATAAACACAGGGACAAAACCAGACTACGAAGTTTGAATGTCAAAATGGGATTAAAGCTGATCTCGTATAGATTTCAAATCCACCCAACCAAACCCTAAACGGTCACAGAACCATGAAATCGATACGGGTCATGATAGATAAAGATGTACCCCAAACTTAAAATGCAGGTAATAGATCCTTTCCACAATAAATATGAACCCATGAAATTGGTACCCATTTTTTCCTCGGATATATCATCTGAAATAATTAATCTATTATATCTAGAGACAAATTTGCAGTGGACCACATGGAAAATACGTGTGCTCTTGTAAAATATAAATTATCAAAATGAATTAAGGTTTAATACAGGTAAATTTGGCTCAAATGATGGTTTGTCTTTGAAAATAAAGAACACATACCAGTAGTAGAAAGGAAAGCTTGTTAACAGTAATTTATCCCTTTCCCAAGGTGTTTTCAAGATCTCCTATCTTCAGGAGATCTCCTATCTTCAGGATACTTAAATCGGACTGTCTAGTAAAGACTTAGAAAGCTCCATCTATATTTTTTTCGAAAACAAAATTGGTTCATTACATCAAGTTAAGTACTGCAACAAAACATAAACATCAGAAAAAAGTTTAATAAAATGATAACAACTGATCCCTATCATTTTAATACTCAATAATAGCTGCTCCCTTTCCATTAATGATCAAAGACCATTTCTACAGTCCCTTGGGGGGTTAGTTTTGCAATAACCATAAAACTAAGACAGGTTACAGTGAATTGGTTACATTACACAGTGACTTTAGTATGTCATTATGCAATCGATGACTTTTATCCAATCTGTAGGTAGGTCAACTGGATCAGTTGTAATAACTTAGTCTAAAAGTCTTACTGATTCTACCTATGAGACTTCATTTTGATCTACAAACCAAACACTGGCTTCTGTGCATTGTCAGTACCTGTTCAACATTTCTTTAACTCATTACCAAACGACAAAATTTTAGGTTTGTCCAAATCGAAAGCATTTGCAGACGACAAAGTAAAAGTGACTGAAAATTTGAAACTTGTTTTGTTAAGGGTAGAAAACATTGTGGGAAAAGGAGAAAATGCTGGTTACCAGCATTTTCTCCTTTTCCCACAATGTTTTCTCAAGGCTTCTTTCTCAGGGTCGTCAAAAGTAGGGATTGTGTGGTAATGGGTTAAGCACTCAAACAACACCCATAAATCTTTGCAGCACAAACAGGGAACAACATCCTTATCCACAACACTGTCCATAATGTTGAACCTTGAAAAAACTGAAACAACGCAAAGCCTTTCTCTGAGTTCTGAGTCTGTATTCACCAATCCTTCTTCAGAACATTCTTAGTCTTACTGTTCAAGATAACTGTACCCTATATCCACAAAAGTGTCCACAATGTTGAACATTGAGAAAACTGGCACAAAGCAAAGCCTTCTCTGAGTTCTAGAGTCTTTTATTAAAACATTCATTACCCTCAAAAGATACTTTTTGTAATCATGCAGCAAGCTACAATTGAAAACAATGAGGTTAAATTAAAACTGCTGGTAAGGAGCAGTATCTCCTTTTGCTACAATGTCTTCACATTATGATATTTAAGTATCAAACATTAATTTCTGTTTGATCCCTATCTGTATCAGAGTAGTTTGCTGCAAACTTCTTTCAAGACTTAACTCTTTACCACATGATAAAATTTTAGACTTGTCCAAATTGAAAACATTTGCAGATGGCAAATCAAATGTTACTCAAAAAATAATTTTTTTCTTTCATAGGGTAGAAAACATTGTGGGAAAAGGAGAAAATGCTGGCTACCAGCATTTTCTCACAATGTTTTCGAAAGCCTTTGTTCTCAGGGTCGTTAAAAGTCAGCAACGTACATTAACCCATTACCACACAATCCCGAGTTTTGACGCCCCTGTAGGAGAAGGCTTTTGAAAACATTGTGGGAAAAGGAGAAAATGCTGTAACTAGCATTTTCTCCTTTTCCAACAATGTTTTCTTCCCCATCCAAAACAAAAATTATCATTTCAGTTACATTTAATTTGTCGTCTGCAAATCCTTTCAATTTGGACCAGTCTAATTTTTTGTCATTTGGTAAAGAGTTAAAGGGTTAAAGAGTAAACCCAAATCACATTGGATTTCAACCCCTAAGGAAGCTAATAACCCAATAAATAACCAAGCACATTATTTTCATTCTACAAAATTAATACAACATTACCACAATTGCTATAGTGTCCAGTATATCTCAGCAAACCAGACAAAGATGATCAAAGATTTTGTGCAGTCTGACCCTAATCTACACTTGCTGTACAGGACCTAAAGTTAATGTGAAGGCACTTTCAAAGTTAATGCAGTCCTTTCCAATTTTCTTTGTTCACTTTCACACCAAGCTTTATGGATTTTTCACAAGGCTTTATGGATTTTTTAATGATTTGAATGAAAATAGAAAAACGCCCCCTATCATCCACCCCATTTCTTTACAGGCTACAAAAATGTAAAATCTGTCTTTGACTCTACCAAGACCTGCCGAGAAAAACAGCAGAAAACAAGGGGAAAAAGAAAATCCAATGTAGACTTCCATTCCTCATAATGCTACAAAAAAGTGCAATTTGTCCATTTTTCAAAATGTTTTGAAAAGATTACATGCTTGTGCATCCATACAAGGGACAGGGATAATAAAATGCTGATTGGAACGAAATACAAAGACTGACACGGAATAAAGGACTGAGATTAAAAACGGAAAATCGATTACGTAAGATGAGCGAATGTGATTATAGAAATATCCCAGTATTATTTCCCAAGGTAACTGTGTGATTCTGTTTGGTTTTTCAATGCTTTTAATTCTTTACCACACAATCCCGACTATTAATGACCCTGCGAAAAAGCCTTTCGTAAACATTGTGGGAAAAGGAGAAAATGAAGGTAACCAGCATTTTCTCCTTTTCCCACAATGATTTCTACCCTATCAAAGACAAATTTCATTATTTGAGTCACATTTAAATTGTCGTCTGCAAATGCTTTCAAATTGGACAAGTCTGAAAATTTGCCGTCTGGTAAAGGGTTAAAGAGTTAAACAAGGAAAACTACAAATAGACATCCTATCACAGAATCCAAACAGAAATCCAAGCATTGGGAGTTCTGAATCAATGAAATCCGCAACAAGAGCATTGATAGGGTGGGTGTTCCATATATTGATTCCATCTTGTTCCGGAACAACTTTGTAATGGTGCCAAACCCAAATCCTCCCGGATAAATAAAACCACTAGTTCATTGATTGATGTTTTTTTCTAGGCTCTAATCTGAAAAGATCTAACTCCAAAGGACAGTTTAATTCCACACAATCCCGACTTTAAACGAGCCTAAGGAACAAGCCTTTTGAAGTCACAAAGAGAAAAGGAGAAAATGCTGGTACCCAGCATTTCTTCCTTTTCCCACAATATTTTTTACCCTTCCCAAACCAAATTTCAATCTTTGAGTCATGATTATGCTTTCATCTGCAAATGCCTTGGAATTGGACCAGTCTAAAATACTGTCGTTTGGTAAGTAGTTTTACCAAACTATCCTGTGTTTCAAAGAGCCTGAAAAAGAAAGCATTTAAAAAGAATAGAAATGATACAATTACACCACACTAGGCAGTGTAGATTAAAGATGAGACTGTATATTCTATGCACATTAATCTTAATTTACACTGTTCTCAAAAGGACCATGAGTTGCAATAAGCAGCCTCTGAGGGAGTTGGATACAATACTTCAAGCTCTTAGTCTAAGGCAAATGGTTAAGAATTTTTTTGGCCTGTACCAAAGGCTGACCTTAATTGTAAGTTGTCCCTAAACCAAGAGGGGCCTTAACTCTTCACCACACAGATATTTTAGACTGGTCAAAGTGGTAAGCATATTCAAACGACAAATTAAAATTTACTGTAAATCTTTTTTTGTCTCTCTCTTTTTTTCCTAAGGTTAGAAAACATTGTGGGAAAAGGAGAAAATGCTGGTTACCAGCATTTTCTCCTTTTCCCACAATGTTTTCAAAAGGCTTTTTCTTAAAGAGCCATTAAAAGGTGGGATTGTTTAGTAAAAAGGTTAAGGACTGGCTAAGTGGTCAAGACACCAAAGATGCCACCAAGATGTTCTTGGTATAATCCATATTGGCTGCCCTGATCATGTGAGAAATTGATTGATTAACTGAATGGTGTTTAACGCCATTTTCAACATTATTTCAGTTATATAGCAGCGGCCAATGCACCTATCCATGCTTTCCTGGAGTCTCTTTTACCAGTACTCTGCACAATTTTCTTTCCAAGTCACTGGCTGCTTTCCCACATATTCATCATCGAGACGATGGTCAGCGGTGGGAGAGGAATGAATCCTGTCGCAATGACTATCATCAATCCTCGGAAAGAATCGAACCCACAACCCCCTGTTCTCAAGTCCTGCACGCTACCGACTGAGCTACCGGGGCTCGGCTGATCATGTGACAGAGTAACTGCACAACAGAGGGATCCATGACAAAGTTAACCCTTTACCACACAAAGCCCTCTTTTAACGACCCTGAGGAAGAAGCCTTTAGGAAACATCGTGGGAAAAGGAGAAAATGCTGGTTACCCACAATGTTTTCTTCCCTATCAAAGAAAAATCACATTATTTGAGCCACTTTAACTAGAGGCGCTTGAGCGCCTGTATCGCTCCACAGGCCTGATATTTCTATAATGGCGAAAGGAAGTTTTTAACAATTATCATTCAATCCTGCATTTTAGCTCACTGAAGAAACAATTTGGTAGACAACCACCATAGGAACTTACCTGCAAAACAACAATGAAATCCAATGAATAGTTTTAGAGAAGAAATTTTTCAAAGATTTTACTTTATACCATAAAAGGAAATTGAGTCTCCCATAAAAGCCATGTTTTTTGACAGATCTTTTTTTTTTAAGGAATTCTGTAAACCTGTATCTAAGGAACATTCCTGCAAAATAATAATGCTATCCAAATAGCGGTTTGGGAGGAGAAGATTTTTAAAGGTTTTTTACTTTGGTTGCCATGGCAACCAGAATTCTTCATGGAACACAATTATTTGAAGGAATTTGAAAGAGGACCACCAAAGGAACATTCCTGTGAAATTTGGTAAAAATCCAGTCAATAGTTTCTGAGGAGAAGTTTTTTAAAGAAAAAGTTTACGGACGGACGCACGGATGAACGAACGGACGGACGGACGCACGACGGACACAACGCCATGACAATAGCTAGCTTCGGCCAGTGGAGCTAAATATTGTTGTCTGCAAATGCTTTCAATTTGGATGGGTCTAGAATTTTTTTTTGTTTGGTAAAGAGGTAAGTTAAAACAAAGATTTAACAGATGTCAAAATTTAAGACGTCAGTCCAAAGTGAAAGCATTTGCACTGACAATTTAAATTTGCTTCAAAAGCTGGATTTTGTCTTTGAAAGCATGGAAAACAGTTTGGAAAAAGAGGAGAAGATGTTGGTTACCAGCTTTTTCTTTTTTTCCCAACAATGTTTCAAAAGTCTGGTTTTTAATGTTTTTTTTTTTAAACAACAGATTGTTTGGTAAACATTCAAAGCAGTGAGGCAAACTCATAGTATTTGCTGGCGATACCAAAGGCTGACCCTATCGATATAGGGTCCCCAAACAAAGCTGTGGCCTTTATGGCTCAGTGCTGAAAACATGGAACATGTAATCAAGAGGTCTTTGGTATAATTCCCATTGGTTGTGCCGATTGTGTTGATAGTACCTGTATGAGGGAAAGATCCATGGCAAAATTAATTTACAACAAGGGAACCCTTTACCAGGCAATAAACTTTCTGAGTGGTCCGAATTCAAAGCATTTGCAGACAATGAATTGAAGGTAGCAGAAATGACAAAATTTGTCCTTGATAGGGTAGAAAATATTGTGGGAAAAGGAGAAAATGCTGGTTACCGGCATTTTCTCCTTTTCCCACAATGTTTCCAAAAGTTGTCTTTGTCAGGGTCTTTATAATTCATCACTGTGTGGTGAAGGGTTTAAATCTTGTTTGATTGACACTATTGAATTAAGATAAAATAAATGCAGTTATATCACTGCTTTCCAAAACAGGGTTAGCTTTATCTATGGCAGGTTGCAATACACTTACCACTGAGCTACCGAGGCGGGCCTAAAAGTGACAAACTTGAAGGCTTGCACACAGGAATTCCTGTGTGCAAGCCTTCAAGTTTGTCACTTTTAGGCCCGCCTCGGTAGCTCAGTGGTAAGTGTATTGCACTCATGACCTGGTAGCTGTGAGTTCAATATTCAGTTGAGGCAAACTTACTTTCCGGTCATTTTTTCGCCTCTCACCTCTGGTGCATGTGAGGAATTAGTCAGTGACTTGGAAAGAAAGTTGTGTCAGTAGTGGTGTGAGAAAGCCAGGAAACACATGCATAGGTACAATGACTGCCGTGATATGACCTAAGGTATTAAAACAGCGTTAAACTCCAATTCAATCAATTGTAACTCTTAGCATGTTCATTAATATTTTGAGACTAAAAATGTCTGATCTTAGATCTACAAAAGCAAAAAAGCATTTTCTCGATTTTAAGCAGTATTTTTTTAATACTTTCAAAGACATAATTTTATCTTTTGAACCAAATTTAACTTGTCTTCTGCATAATTATGCTTTAAAATTGGACAAATCATAAAATTTGTTTGAAGGTCCAGAGTGAAAAATGGAGGAGCCTAAGATTTTACTGTTTGGTAAGGAGTTTATGAAAATATGGTGGAAAAAGAAGCCTTTGCTTACATGAGTTTATTTCTGGTTGTACATTGAGGTGACCCTTAACCCTTTACCACACATCCCAAGTTTTAATGACCCTGTGGAAGAAGCCTTTTGTAAACAATGTGGGAAAAGGAGAAAACGCCGGTAACTAGCCTTGGTGGGAAAAAGCAGAAAACAATGGTAACCAGCATTTTTTTCCCTTTTCCCACAATGTTTTCCACCCTGTCCAAAGCAAATTTCTCATTTTGAGTCATAATTATTTTGTCGTCTGCAAAAGCTTTCAGTTTGGACCAGTCTGAAATCTTGTGGTAAAGATTTAACTCATTACCAGACGACAAAACTTTAGACTGGTCCAAAATGAAAGCATTTGCAGACAGCAGATTAAATGTGGCTCAAATGATGGATGCTGTGTCTTTAACAGAAGAAAACAATGTGGGAAAAGGAGAAAATGCTGGTTACCAGCATTTTCTCCTTTTCACACAATGTTTTCAACAGTTTTATCCCTCTGGGTCGTTAAAACTCGTGACTGTGGTAAGGGGTTAAAGAGATCGGGTAATTGGTGGTTTGAGGGATAAAAGATTATCCTCTAATCCGTCTGTCTAATCCTTGCTTATCTTGTTTCTGATCAACGATTAAGCAGATTAACAGGAAATAATCCTATTTTTTCCTTATTTTAAATCAGGGTAACTAATAAAGAATCAAGCCAACAGTTTCTTTCTGTCCCTTTATAGTTTGCATAAACCTTTCCTTGTTACTAACATAACTAATAGACAGGGCATTGACATCAGTGGCTAGTTCATAATCATACAATATTTGTACCATTGTAATATTATCAACCCTAAAGATCGAATTCTTGAAATATGGTTATGTAATAAAAAACAAGAATAATCTGACATTCACTTGCTTTTGAGGTGAATTTTTGGTTTTAAAACTCGTCTTCAAAGAGATTATTAAGCTCATCAGAGGCTCGCTATATAACCATTTACCAGACCAGGAAATTTTAGAGTCTATCAGAACAAAACCATTAATTTTTGCAGTCAACAAAATAAGTCTAGCTCATCTGCTGCAACTTGTCTTTGAAAGGGTAGAGAACATAGTAGGCAAAGGAGAAAATGTTGGTTGCTTTCCAAGACTTTTCTCCTTTTCCAACTGTAAATTCAAAAGCCTTTTACCCAGGTTCATTTGAAAGACTTCACCAGATGAAGAAATTCTTGACTCCCTCATAATGAAAGCATTTGCAGAAGGTGATTTCCATGTAACTTAAATATTTGGATTTTTCTCTGAGAGAGCAAAAGACATCTTGGGAGAAAAACAGGAAAATCAAAAACATGGGATAGTTTGGCTGGTTAAAAACTGAATCTTTCTCTAAAGGCTTAAAAAACAAGAGGACCACTGGCCCTAAAGGGCTAACCTGAGTAAGGTCATTTATGTGTAATAAAGCTAAAGAGATCCTAGTTTTAATGATGTAGAATGCTTGTGTGTAAGTGACATACTTTTTGACCAATTTGACCTACTTTTAAACTTGTCAGATATATCATCAAAGACAAACATTCTGATTATGTTTCATGAGTTAAACTGAAAATTTGGTCTCTAGACTGTCCATAAGCTTTTTCTAAGATTTAGCCCTGTGACCTACTTTTTGATTCAATGTAACCCAGTTTCAAACATGTCCGAGATATCATCAAGACAAACATTCTGACCAAGTTTCATGAATAACTTACTGAAAATATCGCCTCTAGAGCATAGGGGTCCGTAGTTTGATTCCTGGTACCCATAGACTATATATTATAAACAAGGGATTTAACTGTATGCAGCCCGTTACTTGCCCCCGGTTACAAAAAACAACGTATCTTTTCTACCCCATCAGTTATTCTCCTATTTTTTTCAACAGCTGAGAGCTAAAACATTTTTCTACCAGAAGAACACAACTGTTTGTCAGTGGCTAATGCAGTTTGGCTGATACATTCGCTCGAACTTGTAAACTCGCTCAAAAATCTGCGCCATTGACACGGGTTCGTACATCCGTTTTCAAGATATAAAATGCACTTTAGATCCAATGAAACGCAGCATTAGCGGCACCCACCCTTTAAACATGTTTAAAAATACTACTGACCTATAGTCTTTATCTTCAATAACGACGAAACGCCTCAGAATTCGTTGAAATTGTGATCCACGTTCTTATTTCGAACAGCTGCAGCCATCTTCTGTCATGTGACATTGTTTGGAATGAGAAATTTCATTGGTTGATATGTACTAACAGTTGTGCATTCAACCAATGAATTTTCGTACAGCTGCTCACACCTTTTTGTCACGTGACAGTACGGTGACACTGTTTGGAACGAGAAATTTCGTTGGTTTATATGCGCGAACGTCAGTATAGAATGTACGAACCCGTGTCAATGGCGAAGATTTTTGAGCGAGTTTACAAGTTCGAGCGAATGTATCAGCCAGACTGCATTAGCCACTGACAAACAGTTGTGTTTTTCTGGTAGAAAAATGTTTTGGCTCTCAGCTGTAGAAAAAATTAGCAGAATAACTGATGGGGTAGAAAAGATACGTTGTTTTTTTGTAACCGGGGGCGAGTAACGGGCTGCATTCAGTTAAATCCCTTGTTTTAGTCTATGGGTGATAGGAGTCAAACTACGGACCCCTATGCTCTAGAGTGCACAGAAGGTAAATGTTGATGCCTGGACAACATACACAGCATGATCACAAAAGCTCACTTTGAGCACTTAGTGCTCAGGTAAGCTAAAAAACAAATTACGATAGTTCGACAGGTTAAAAACTGAATGTAAGTAAAAAGTATACAGTGATTTCACCTCTATGCACAATATTTGCAAAACATGTCTGTTAGTGGAAGAAAAAAAAGTTGTCTGCACTTGGTAATTCACTTAACCCTTTCCCAGATAAGCCCTGGTTTTTTACGGCTCTGATGTTGAAGGTGTTTGAAAACACTGTGGAAAAAGGAGAAAATGCTCATAATGAGCATTTTCTCCATTTTCCACAGTGTTTTCTTCCCTTACAGATAAAAATACATCCTCCATAGCCACTATAAATTTGTCGTCTGCAAATTCTTTCAATTTCAGCAGACCAAAATTACCTCATCTGGTAAAGAGTTAAAAGATATGCATGCAGACAAGCAGATTTAAGCTAGTTTTTTGGCATCTTTATCCTTTTCACTAAACAATGTGGTGTTTAACACTTTACCACACAATCCTGAATCTTAATGAACCCCCCACCCCCAAGGAAAAGGTCTTTTAAAGACATTGTAGGAAAAGGAGAAAATGCTGGTTACCAGCATTTTCTCCTTTTCTCACAATGTTTTCTACCCTATCAAAGACAAATTCTATCATTTGAGCACAACTTAAAACGTCATCTGCAAATGTTTTTTATTTGGACAAGGATAATTTTTCCTTGTTTAGCATGGAAAAAATGTAGATTTGTCCAAATTGAAAGCATTTGCAGACGAAATTTTAATTGTGGCTGAAATGATGTAATTTTGCTTTGATAGGATAGAAAACACTGTGAGAAAAAGGAGAAAATGGTGCTTACCAGCATTTTCTCCTCTTCCAAAAATATTTCCAAAAGGCTTCTTTCTCAGGACTGTTAAAACTTGGGACTGTGTGATACAGGATTAAATGATCAAGAAGAGGACGGCTTTTGAAAAAAATCTTGGAATAGGAAAAAAAGCTGGTTACCATGTTTTCTATCCTTTCAAAAACAAGTTTCATTTATCAGAGCCATAATTTTGATTCGTCTTATGCAAATACTTTGAATTTGGACGAGTCTAAAATTTTGTTGTTAGTTAAAGAGTTCACTCAAGCAGTTCAGGACCCGTATTCACCAAACCTTCTCAAAAATATTCTTATCCTAGATTAAGAAAGTAACACAACTTCTGATTGGCTAAACCAAATGGTTTAGCCAATCATAAGTTGTGATACTTTCAAATTTGGAAAACCTTGGAGATAAAGACTTGGAATGTTCTTGAAAATGGTTGGTGAATACATACCCGGAACCAGTAGATGCAACTCTGCATGCGGGCAGTGTAGATTAAGTTCAAGATTGTGCAGTCTGCTCTTGAAATATGCCCTGTCTGTTTCTTTGCTAAGTCTTCTGACAAAAACAACCTTGGAATTTGCATCTTTAATTCTGAACGAGAATTTTTATTTCATTTATTGAGCATCACAACAGTCAATTTTATTGTTAAGCCTTTACTGCACAATGCCGACTTTAAACAACCCTGGGAAAGAAGCCTTTTTAAAACCTAGTGGGAAAAGGAGAAAATGTTAGCAACGAGCATTTTCTTCTTTTCCCACAATGTCTTCTACCCTGTCAACGAAAAGTTGCAACATTTAAGCCAGACTGAAACTGTCATCTGCAAATGCTCTCAATTTGGACACTAAAGCTAAAATTTTGTTGTCTGGTAAATGGCTGAATCCATAGAGAACCTAATAAACCCAGCAGAAACTTTCGGTGTGGAAATATAACCCCTTTTCCCACAATGTTTTTTAAGATCTATCAGAAAATCTAAGCTAATTTGTACCAATTTAGAATTGCTATCTGCAGACATTTTGAATTTGGAAGAGTCTGAAATTTCTATATCTTGGAATTCAGGCTTAACCCTTTACCACACGGCAAAATTTAAGACCTATCCAAATTGAAAGCATTTGCAGAAGACAATTTCATAGTGGCTCAAATGACGCAACTTTTCTTTGATAGGGTAGGAAACTTTGTGGGAAAAGGAGAAAATGCTGGTTACCAGCATTTTCTCCTTTTCCAACAATGTTTTCAAAAGGCCTCTTCTTCAGGGGAGTCAAAAGGCGTCATTGTGGGGTAAAGGGTTAACCCTTTCCCAAACAGCAAGTTTTAAACTCTTTCAAATTCAGAATATCTACAGATGTTTTAACTCTTTCCCAAACAATCCCGACTTTTAACGACCCCAAGAAAGAAGCCTTTTGAAAACATTGTGGAAAAAGGAGAAAATGCTGGTTACCAGCATTTTCTCCTTTTCCCATAATGTTTTCTACTCTTCCCAAAACAAATTTCAGTTTTTCAATCAGGTTTATTTTGTCGTCTGCAAATACTTTCAATTTTGGATGGTCTAAAATGTTGTCGTTTGGTAATTAGTTAACTAGGTAAAAAATGAGCTTAAGCTATCTGATAGGGTAGAAAACGTTGTGGGAAAAGGAGAAAATGCTGGTTACCAGCATTTTCCCCTTTTCCCACATTGTTTTCAAAAGCCTTTCACAGGAATTGTTTAGTAAAGGGTTAACTTAACAAAATCCAACTTTTGCACTCAAATACTTTAAAAATTATCCATAGTTCTAAAATTCTTTTCCTCTGCTTTAGACCTTCAAAAGTAAAGTTGAATCATCTGGCGAAAAAAAAAAGCGTAAACAATAACTTAATACATGGATTTATAACCAATGGTTGAAATTATAAAATCATGTCAGGTCTCAATAACATATAATTTAACAAAAGTACAGGTAAAGTGCACAAATTTGAGTTAACCCTTTACAACACAATGCCGACTTTCAACAACCCTGATAAAGAAGCCTTTTGAAAACATTGAGGGAAAAGGAGAAAAAAAATGCTGGTAACCAGCATTTTCTCCTTTTCCCACAATGTTTTCTACCCTAACAAAGAAAAACAACCCCATTTGAACCTGGTGACATTGAAATTGTCGTCTGCAAATGCTTTCAATTTAGACAAGGATAAATTTTGTTGACTGGTAAAAGGTTAAACCTCTACCAGTCAACAAATCTTTACCCTTTCCCAAAAAAATACATTTTAGACTCTCCCAAATTCAAAGCATCAGTCTGCAGACGACAAAAGCATGTGGTACATATGAATTCAAGTTCTTTGAAATGGTAGATTGATTGACGGTATGGTGTTTTATGCCGTTTTCAACATTATTTCAGTTATATCATGGCAGCCAGTACAACTATCCATGCTTTCCTGGAGTCTCTTTTACCAGTACTCCTCACAATTTTCTTTCCAGGCCACTGGCTGCTTTCCCACTTAACCAATGTCGAAACAATGGTCAGCGGTGGGAGAGGAATGAATCCTGTCACAATGTCTATCATCAATCCACGGAAAGAAATTAGCCCAGCCATGGATCAGACCCACGACCCCCTGTTCTCAAGTCCTGCAAGGTACCGACTGAGCTACTGGGGCTCAGCTTGACATGGTAGAAAACAGTGTGGGGTAAAAAGGAAAAAGCTAGTTATTACCCTTTTCTCCTTACGCCACAATCTTTTCATAAGGCTTTTCTCCCCCAGGGTCCTTAACATCTTTGGATTGTTTGGTAAAAGGTAAAACCATGTCCAAAATTGAAAGCACTTGCAGTCTTAAATGCGTCTCAAATTATGAAATTTGTCATTGAGAAGGTAGCAAATATTGTGGGAAAAAGGAGACAATGCTGGTTACAAGCATTATTTCCTTTTCCCATGATGTTTTCAAAAGTCTTCGTCCTCAGCCTTGTAAAATTCTTCCTTGTTTGGCAAAGGTTTAAGTGCACTCAACAACCTTCCTTATCAATTTTCTTCCCTTAAAACCTGTATCTGAGATTTTAAAAACACCCTACTTCATAAAATTACTTGTTTTTCGAAAAACGACCTTCCTTGATTGGTTTAGAACTAGATGCTCTTAAGCTTGACTCATTGGCAAAATTTCTATTGTTTCTTTAGCAAGGTTAACTCTTTACCACACGACAAAATTTTAGATTTGTCCAAATTGAAAGCACTTGCAGACGACAAATTAAATGTGGCCTAAAAAAAGGAAGTTGTCTGTGATATGGTGGAAAACGTGGGAAAAGGACAAAAACGCTGGTTACCACCATTTTCTCCTTTTCCTACAATGTTTTCTAAAGGCTTCTGTCTCAGGGTCATTACCACTCGGGATTACAGGTGTAGTAAAGAGTGAAACATTTATGTTGTATCCCCTAGGTCCTCCATACCTCCAGTGATAAAGTGTAGGATTCATAACCTGGAGGCTCCAGGTTCGAGCCTCATTGGAAGAATTGGGCATTTGTGGGAGTGTGCTTGGGCAATTCACTTTAATAGAGCCCCAGCCTTGTATAAGTGAAACCCAAGACATACAAGAATATGTGAGCGGTCAACATGGTATGATTGAAATAATGTTGAAAGCGGTAAAATCCTACACATATGAGCAATGCTCTGGCAAAAGGGGGCTTACATAATTATGGATCCATAAAAGCCACTTTTTTAAGAACCGACTTAATTATGAGGTAGACTGGTCCTTGGACATACAGAAAATTGCCCTGTAGTGAAGTTTTGCGCACTATCCACACAGGCTGACCTGGGTTGACAATTTTCGCAGATGCACTAAGCCTTGAAAAAAAACATTTAATCAATCTTGTGTAATTGTATCTAATATACAAGAGGACCATGATTGTCCTATATCGCTCACCTGAGTACTAAGCAGTAGAGGTCTAGAATGAAGATAAATACCAAATATTGAGGTTCAAGGCCAAATGATAACGAAACAAGAGCGGCAAACTGTCACAAGATATGCCCATCCCACCGCCAGTTGTCGCGAAGGTATAATAATTGCAAAGGGCAGGTAAAGCAACAAACATGTTTACCAAGTCTCAAGTCAATGTGACTTGAGACTTCAAAGTTCCATTCTGGACAAGCAAGAAATACTGTAACAAGAGCGGCAAATTGTCGCAAGATACGCCCGTCCCACTGCCAGTTGTCGAGCGGGGATAATAATCATAAAGGGCAGGTAGAGGAAAATACTAGTGCGGCAGAAATCATGTAAGTGATTGAAATAGGCATGAATGTCTCCTCTAATGTTAAGGAAACATGCATATAAAGTTTCAGGTCATTTCAACATGAAAAGACAAAGTTATATTGTAGAGAAGCATGAAAAGCTGGGAAAAAAAATAATGAATAGGGAATATAATTCCAAAAGGGCATTAGGTAAGGTTACGGCTCCAGTGCATTGCACTTTTCATAACTGCAACAAACATGTTTACCAAGTCTCAAGTCAATTTGACTTGAGGTGACAAAGTTCCGTTCCGGACAAGCAAGAAATACTGTAAAAATATAGATCTAAGTGGAATTACTCAAAATCCGTGCTAGGTAGAGTTACAATTCTTGTGCACTGTACTCCGTAATATTGCAACAAACATGCATACCAAGTTTGACGTTGTTCTGACTTGAGATGACAAAGTTATATTCCAGACAAGCACTAAATGCTGTAAAAATGACGATCAAAGGGAAATAATTCAAAGACAGCAAGAGGTAGAGTTACACTTCTTGAGCACTGCACTTCCAAATATTGCAACAAATAAGCATACCATATTTCAAGTCATTCCTACTTAAGATGACAAAGTTATGCTCCGGACAAGCAAGAAATGCTATAAAAATGACGATCAAAGGGGGAATAAGTCAAAATTCATGCCAGGAAGAGATACAGTTCTTGTGCACTGCACTCCTTTATTTTTCAACAATCATGTATACCAAATTTGAAAATGTTCAGACTAAAAATGACAAAGTTATATTCCGGACAAGCAGAAAATGCTGTAAAAATGATGATCAAAGGGAAATAACTCATAGTACGAGGTAGAGTTATGGTTCCTTCACACTGCACTCCGTATTACTGCAACAAACACAAATGCCAAGTTTCAAGTCAATCGAACTGGAGATGACAAAGTTCTGCTCTGGACAAAGAACTATTCTATAGAACTTTCTAATTCAAGGGCAAATAACTCCAGTCGTTCTGGTCCGATTAGACCCATTATCGAACTCATCCAAGATCTTACGGTCATATATATTTTGACCAAGTTTGGTACTGATTCGTGAAAAATTGTAGATGCTAGAGTGTAAACAAAGTCAAATATAGCAATTTTTCTAATTCAAGGGCAAATAACTCCAGTCGTTTTGGTCCGATTTGACCCATAATCAACTTAATTTGAGATCTTATGGTCATATAATTTTTGACCAAGTTTGGTGCTGATTGGTTGATATTTGTAGATGCGAGAGTGTAAACAAAGTCAAATATAGCAATTTTTCTAATTCAAGGGCAAATAACTCCAGTTGTTCTAGTCCGATTAGACCCATTATCGAACTCATGCGAGATCTTATGGTCATGTATATTTTGACCAAATTTGGTGCTGACTGGTGAAAAATTGTAGATGCTAGAGTGTAAACAAAGTCAAATATAGCAATTTTTCTAATTCAAGGGCAAATAACTCCAGTCGTTCTGGTCCGATTAGACCCATAATTGAACTAATTCGAGATCTTATAGTCATATATATTTTGACCAAGTTTGGTGCTGATTGGTTGATATTTGTAGATGCTAGAGTGTAAACAAAGTCAAATATAGCAATTTTTCTAATTCAAGGGCAAATAACTCCAGTTGTCCTGGTCCGATTAGATCCATAATCGAACTATTCGAGATCTTATGGTCATATATATTTTGACCAAGTTTGGTGCTGATTGGTTAATATTTGTAGATGCTAGAGTGTAAACAAAAAAATGTGAACGGACGATGGACGGACGGATGGACTGACGGACGGACGACGGACGCACGCCGACGGACGGTGAGTGATCACAATAGCTCATCCTGAGCACTTCGTGCTCAGGTGAGCTAAAAATTATTTTGAACCAATTACAGTAAAGCCTGTCTGAGTGGCCACCTCTACAAAGCAAGCAACCTGTATTATACAAACATATACGGAGTTCCAAGAGAAGGCAAATAGGTTGAATGATTGATTGATTGATTGTTTGGTGTTTAATGCTGTTTTCAACATCATTTCATTTATATCACAGTGGCGAGTGCACCTATCCATGCTTTCCTAGAGTTAATTTTACCAGTACTCAGCACAATATTCTTTCCAAACCACTGGCTGCTTTCCAACATAACCTTTGTCGAAACAATGGTCAGTGGTGAGAGAGGAATGAATCCTGTCAAAATGACTATCATCAATCCTGGGAAAGAAATTGACCGAGCCTCAAGTCCTGTGTCTGCTATTGACCAAGCTACCGTGGCTTGGCTAAAATAGGTTGAAAAGTGTACCTGTATTAAGCTCCTCCAAGGTGCTCCCTTTACCATTTACCATCTAATGACCCTAGGAAGAAGCCTTTTAAAAACATTATGGAAAAGGAGATAATGCTGGTTAACTAGCATTTTCTCCTTTTCCCACAACATTTCCCATCCTCTTGATTACAGATCCAACCATCACATTTAGTGTGTCCTCTGCAAATGCTTTGAATTTGGTCTGAAAATTTTGTCGTTTGGTAAAGAGTTAGGCCTTTACCAGATCATAAAATTTAAGACTTTTAGCAAATGAAAAATATTTGCAGCCAACAAATATGGCCAAATTGATGAAATTCATCATTAGTAGAAAACATTGTAGGAAAAGGAGAAAATGCTGGTCACCAGCATTTTCTTCTTTTCCTACAATGTTTTTAAAAGGCTTCTTTAGAAGGTCATCAAAAAAAAAAAGAAATATGTTTGGTAAAGACATAGAAATTTTGGGATGGATTCTATCTTATCATTTTTCACTGTCAATCGGAAATCACTTGACAATCAGACATGACAAGAGGACTCCTTATTTGACTCAGTTCCTGTATTTGACTCACTGGAGTAAAACCCAAAAACTTTTAATAATCCATTTCTTGTACATTATTTAACCCTTTCCAGAACAGTAACGTTAGACTCTTTCAAACTGAGAGAAGCAACTTATTTCAAATTTTGTTTTGTAAAAATGAGATTTGAAGTAGAAAACACTGTTGAACAAGGAGAAAATGATGGTTACCAGCATTTTTTCCTTTTCCCACAATGTTTTCTACCCTTGGTGATAAAAATCCCACCTTAATCTTTTGTTGTCTGCAAATACTTTGAATTTTGACATGTCTAAAATATTGTTGTATGGTAAAGAGTTAACCCTTTACCAAACAATCACAAGTTAAACTGCTGTGAGGAAGGTTTTCGAAAACATTGCATGGGGGGAAAAAAATACCGGTTTCCAGCATTTTCTCCTTTTCCCATAATGTTTCCAAACCTATGAATGCCAAATTTCATAGTATGAGCAACATTGCATTCAATTTGGACAAGTTCTACATTTTGTCATCTGGCACCAAGTCAATTAAAACTCTTTACCACACAATCCTGACTTTTAACAACCCTGAGAAAGAAGCCTTTTCAAAATATGTTTACCAGCATTTTCTCCTTTTCCCATAATTTTTTCTATCCTTCCCAATACAAATTTCAATTTTCAAGGCACATTTAATTTGTTGTCTGCAAATGCTTTCAATTTGGACAGGTCTTAAATTTTGTTGTTTGGTAATTTAAGACTAATACAATGAGGCATTCTACTTTGCCCCTTTTGCAATACCTTGGCTCAGATGTTTTTTTTGTACTTGACTAGACTAAGGTATTGTGTTTTGGGCTATTGACAAATATGGGTGCATCACCCCCAGTTCACACCCACTGGGTGAATGGAGTTGTACCCCTATGTTTGCTTAGCCTTAGATGACCCCGTATTGATGGTCCATTGAACTCCACATTTGGGATGAGCTGACATCAGCCCGAACCCTGTCATAATACCTTGACTCAGGGCTTCTCCAATGCATGGGCGATGGGCAGATAAATGGAAGTTTACGCTTTACAAAATAAACCCCGTGTTTTAACTGTGTTTGATCTAGATCAGCCTGGGTTGATACTTTTTTTCAGATGCATTAACCCTATACCACAAAACAAAATTTTAGCCTTGTCCAACTTGAAAGAATTTGCAGACAACAAAATAAATGTGACTTTAGAATTAAAATTTGTTTTGGGAGGAGCTGAAAACATTGTGTGAAAAGGAGAAAATGCTGGTTGCCAGCATTTTCTCCTTTTCACACAATGTTTTCAAGATGGTTTCTTTCTCAGGGTCGTTAAAAGTCGGGATTATGTGGGGTTAAGGTCTACAGCCCCTAACTCTCATACTGAAAGACGGAAGCGGCTGAGATTGACGAATAGCCTATAAGAAAATGTCGATGTTACACAGTATTTACCAATGAGTTAGAGAGTCTACGGCCCCTAACTCTCATATTAAATGACGGCAGCTGCTGAGATTGGCCAAATAGCCTTTACGAAAACGTTGATGCTACATTATATTTACCAATAAGGTAGGGGCCGTAGTCCTTAAGACTCCTTTCACAGCGCATGGCTCAAATCAATGTGCCAATTTCTCCACTGGTTAAATGTTTATACAGTGCTACAGATATATCAAAATATTTTCTTTTCACCAGATCAAAACACATTGCAGAATGTGGACATTAAACTGTTCAAAGTAATTTTGTTTTAATTTGATAGTGGAAAAGTCAGGTGTGGACTTTGATGTTTTTTTCATGTGGTTAATAAAACATATATTTTGGCCAGAAGGTTGTCTTTGGACAAAACAACATTTTGCAGATGTACACTACTAACTCTTCACCCGACAACAACACTTTGGACTGGTCCAAATTCAATGGATATGTAGAGAACAAATTAAATGTTGCTCAACTGATGAGATGTGTCTTTCAAAGGGTAGAAAACAATTGGGAAAAAAAAAACAAGATGCTGGTTATGCATGTGCTACCAGTTTTTTCTCCTTTTCCCATAATGTTTTCAAAATCCATTTTCATTATGGTCATTAAAACATGGGATCGTTTGGTAAAAGGTTAACCCTTTACCACACAATCCCGACTTTTAACGACTCTAAGGATAGGCCTTTTGAAAACACTGTGGGAAAAGGAGAAAATGCTGGTAACCAGCATTTTCTCCTTTTCCCTCAATGTTGTCTACCCTTCCATGAGCAAACTTCAATTTTTGAGTCACATTTATTTTGTCGTCTGCAAATGCTTTCAAACTGAACAATTCTAAAACTTTGTCGTCCGGTAAAAGGTTAACCCTTGGACAGCTGAATTAATGACATAGACCTTTCCAATTAGGAAGAAAACAGTTAATATAATTAATTCAAGGTTCTTTTGGCTAGAATATATAACAGAGTAGCAGACAGTCTAGATCCTGAGATCAGACTGCATGTTCTGTGCTGTCTGATCTTGAACTAAACGGCTTGCAAAAGCAACCTAACTCAGTAAACCCTTCTAAGGGTATAAGAATTCCTTTCAACAATAAGGGCCCAATAAAGTCAAACCAAAACTAATGAGGATTAAATATCAGGGGCTTTTTTTTCATCATAAAATAGGCAATCCTCTGGCCCCAACCCTTTACTAAACAATTCGGTGTTTCAACATACCTGTAATAGACAACTCTTGTATCATTATGGCAAAAGGAGAAAATGCTGGTTACCAGCATTTCCCCCTTTTCCCAAAATATTTTCTGCCTTTTTGAAGTAAAATTCCAGCATTTCAAACATCTAATTTGTCGGCTGAAAATGCTTTGAAATTGGACAAGTCTAAAGCATTGCTGATTTGTAAAGAGATGATTTGTATTTTAACAAGAGACCCCTTTCTTTAAAATGGCCGGACAGTGGCCACTAATTGAATTCTGTGGTTGCTTTAATCATGTTTTTTGTGGTGCGCTTTTGTAAATCCAATAAAATTTGTCCTCTTTCACCGAGATATTTTAGTTTCAAATTTAGGCTTTTTCTTTAAGCTAAATCTGTTTTTGAGGGATTATCAAGTCGTCTTTATTATCTGGGTCTTATATTTGCTAACAGATTCACAGCCTAAAGTTACCGTACAGTATAAATTATTGCATTAGTCTTTTACCAAACAACAAAATTTAAGACATGTCCAAACTGAAAGCATTTGCAGACGACAAAATATCTTTCAAAAGTAAAAATTCATCATTGGCTGATTGGAAAACATTGTGGGAAAAGGAGAAAATGCTGGATTCCGGCATTTTCTGCATTTCCCACAATGTTTTCAAAAGGCTTTTTTCTCAGGGTCATTAAAACTTGAGATTATTTGGTAAAGGCTTAAGGCCTTGAAGACTATCTCAGGGGTACAAAGCTTTAGGAATTATTGTGGGAAAAGGAGAAAATTATTGAAATGTATTTTATCCTTTTCTCTCACTATTTTCTTAACCCTTTCAAAGACAAATCCCATCATCTGAGCCTGACAATAACTCTTTACTACACAGTACAAAGTTTTACCAACCCTTAAAAAAAAAAGCTTTTGAAAACATTGTTGGAAAAGGATGAAAAGCTAGTAGCCAGCATTTTTGTTCCTTTCTCACAGTGTTTTCTACCCTTTCCAAATCAAATTTCAACTTTTGGGACACATCAATTTTGTCGTCTGAAAATGCTTTCAATTTGGGCCAGTCCAAAATTTTGTCACCTGCTGAAAAATTAACCCTCATCCTGCATAATAACTACACTGATATTTTCAATTTGATAGTAAAAATACAATTATTGCTATTTTAAAGTTACGTTTTGGGGACTAATATCTCCTAATCAGATAGTGTAGATCCAAGATCAGACTGCACATTCTGTGCAGTCTGATCTTGATCTACACTGTCTGCAAGAGGTCAGTGAGTGACGCTTAGCAACCTAAGAATTAATGATTTTATTTATTAGATCTATACAGGTATTAGCAGGAAGAAATTATCAGTAAACCTGCTTTCCTCATTATGAGGAGTCCGACTTCAAAGGTTTGAGATGAGAAAGAATGATGGCTGCAAATGTTTTTATAGGTGTCTTGATACAAAACTAATTTCAGACTTTGTTATTGAACTAATGATGAGTTTGCCAAGCCCCAGTAGCTCAATCGGTAGCATGCAGGACTTGAGAACAGGGGTTCATGGGTTCAATCCCTGGCTCAGCCAAATTATTTCTTTCTAAGGATTGGTGATACTTATTGCCACAGGATTCATTCCTCTCTCAACACTGACCATTGTTTGGCCAATGGTTATGTGGGAAGGCAGCCAGTGGCTTGGAAAGAAAATTGTGCGGAGTACTGCCCCTGCGAAAATGGACTTCATGAAATCATGATTTTTTTCAATCCATTACGAATTATTCATGAAGTCCTCTTCACCACTTAATTGAAATTTATAAGCTTACTTCATGAAGTTTTATTCATGAAGTGAGGTTATGAGTACTTCATGAACGCTTTGTGCATTACAGAAATCCTGGAAACATTCATGAAGTATCGCTCAAGAATAAATCAAGGTTTTTTAATGAATATAAAAATCCTGGAAATATTCATGAAATTGTTTAAGAATAGATCTTTTACTTTATCATGAATATTGAAAATCCTGGGAATTCATGAAACTTGCTTGAGAGTTAATAAGTTCATTAGGAACTGTGACATTGATATACATGTATGTGATTTTGCTGACATTAAAGGCAGTAAACAGAGTGTTGAAATTTGTCTGTAGGAGGTTCATTCAGACTATGAGGTTTAAATGGAGCTGCACATCAGTGCACTCTTCATGAGAACATCATGATTTGCTATACACTGATTAAGTATACATCAGTCTTGGATTAATCTTATGGCTTACATGTCTTCTATGATGAAAGTTTGTATTTTTACATGTATATTAAAGTATGGTAATATCAGAGAATCGTGATATCAGACGAGGAGTGTGCTGGAACATAGTTTTCATGTAAAGTTGACCCTAGTTCTAGTTGAACTGGCTCAGTCAAAGTTGACTTTGCTCAGGAGAGTTGCTTCCCTTCCGTACAAAATGTCTTCCATGCACTGCACATGTTCGAATTGTTTCCAAGCTTCTGGCCGTCATGGCGTAAGTATTTCTACCATAGTGTGTATAATTATGGTCCAGTGCACTCTACTCTGCATTTCTCAGGTTTGATAGGTATTTTTGATGTCTATTATACTTGTATTCTTGTTCTAATGGATAAGTCATTAGTTTTCACTGATTATGTCAAGCAAACATTTTACCAACAATATTCTCCGTTTAAACTTTCAGATCAGTTAAGGAATGTTAATACCAATATCAGTTCTTTTTAGACATCTAGATGATGAAGTGCTAGGGTCAGATTCACAAGTTCAGGCGTAATCTTAAGATTGCCGGTATTATGCCGATTTCTCCTTTTTCACACTGTTTCATGGAGTCAATGTGGTCTCTTCTAAATTTTAATTCTAATTCTTATTAGGATAGGATTCTGAGGACTGTTCCTCTTCTACTTCAGTCCTTTACCATCTGGGTCGAGTAATCCAATTGTTATTTGAATGTCAAGCCAAGGACAGCTCAGTTAATGAACTGTTATGAGCTTATGAAATTCGTATATTGGCAGTTACAACTGTTTTGCCTTAAATCCTCAAAATGTTGACTTTTTATGACAATTTCCGTATAAATCAGTGATTTTGAAAGAAATTAACTACAAGGAGGAATCATACACAGTTTATAAGTTCTTACAAATTGTCCATTTTTAGCTCCACTGGCCAAAGGCCAGAGAGCTATTGTCATGGTGTTGTGTCCGTCGTGCGTCCGTCCGTCCGTCCGTTCATCCGTGCGTGCGTCCGTAAACTTTTTCTTTAAAAAACTTCTCCTCAGAAACTATTGACTGGATTTTTACCAAATTTCACAGGAATGTTCCTTTGGTGGTCCTCTTTCGAATTCCTTCAAATAATTGTGTTCCATGAAGAATTCTGGTTGCCATGGCAACCAAAGTAAAAAACCTTTAAAAATCTTCTCCTCCCAAACCGCTATTTGGATAGCATTATTATTTTGCAGGAATGTTCCTTAGATACAGGTTTACAGAATTCCTTAAAAAAAAAAAAGATCTGTCAAAAAACATGGCTTTTATGGGAGACTCATTTTCCTTTTATGGTACAAAGTAAAATCTTTGAAAAATTTCTTCTCTAAAACTATTCATTGGATTTCATTGTTGTTAGCTCCACTGGCCGAAGGCCAGCGAGCTATTGTCATGGCGTTGTGTCCGTTGTGCGTCCGTGCGTGCGTCCGTTCGTTCGTCCGTGCGTGCGTCCGTAAACTTTTTCTTTAAAAAACTTTTCCTCAGAAACTATTGACTGGATTTTTACCAAATTTCACAGGAATGTTCCTTTGGTGGTCCTCTTTCAAATTCCTTCAAATAATTGTGTTCCATGAATTATTCTGGTTGCCATGGCAACCAAAGTAAACAAGAGGGCCATGATGGCCCTGTATCGCTCCACTGGCTATTAAGTAAAATTCTGACCAGTCGTTTCAGAGAGGAAGAATTTTTAAGAATTTCTAAATTTCCATATAGTGCAAGTAGCCCCCATTCACCAGAGCCACATTTTTTGACGGATCAAAATTTTACGAACAATTTTTGAAAAAGGTCACCCAAGCAACAATCCTGTGAAATTATTTCAAAATCTGACCTGCTGTTTCAGAGGAGAAGATTTTTAAAGAATTCCTTCATTTCTGTATAGTGCAAGAAGCCCCCATTCACCAGAGCCACGTTTTTTGACGGATCAAAATTTTACGAACACTTTTTGAAAAGGGTCACCCAAGGAACAATCCTGTGAAATTATTTCGAAATCTGACCAGCGGTTTCAGAGAAGAAGAATTTTGAAGAATTCCTTCATTTCTATATGGTGCAAGAAGCCCCCATTCACCAGAGCCACATTTTTTGACGGATCAAAATTTTACGAACAATTTTTAAAAAGGGTCACCCAAGGAGCATATCTGTGAAATTATTTCAAAATCTGACCCGTGGTTTCAGAGGAGAAGATTTTTAAAGAATTCCCTAAAAAATTCCATTTGGTTGCAATGGCAACCAGAGTTTTTGATGGAATCAAATTCTGTGAACAGTTTTTAAAGAGGACCTTCCAAGGAACATTCCAGCCAAGTTTGGTCCAAATCCACCCAGTGGTTTAGGAGGAGTTGATGTTTAAAGAATTGTTGACGACACACGACGCACGACGGACACCAGGTGATCCTAAAAGCTCCCCTTGAGCACGTTGTGCTCAAGTGAGCTAAAAAGTTAACATACGGATGGACGCACAACGGACAATGGGCCATAACATAAGCCTGCTGGCCTTCGGCCAGTGGAGCTAAAAAACTTGTCTAGCACCAATCATGTATCACTGCAGCTTGATAATCAAGGGAGGTAAATAGTAACGAACTTTATCTTTCATAAAAAGAGTTATTTCCCTTGATTAATGTTTAAATTGAAGTGACAATATTTTGAAGCCCATGTTAAACTTGCGATCCCTGGAATGAAGGCAATTTTGACCCCAGACCTACAATATGAAACTAGAATGTGTGGTTATAAACAAAAAGATTTTTTAATCTTGCCCGATAAAAAGTCATGTAAAACAAGTTTGCTGAATAAAAGGCCCTGTAAAATATGTGATCCATGACACAGGTTTATCAAGTTTTCACTATAAAAGCCAATGTAAAACTTGTGACCCCTGGTGTGGAGTCAAACTTGACCCCCAAAGTTAAAATTTGGGCCCTCTTGGTAGAGGCCCATTATATAAAGTTACATGCAAAATTTGGTAGCCCTAGGCCTAAATATGGCTATGTACAAGTAGATTATTAAAGTTTCCTTATATAAGACCATGTGGAACTTGTGACCCCCTGGGGTGGGGCTACATTTGACCCCCTGGATTATAATTTGGGCACCCTTGATAGAGACCCCCTAGATAAAGCTAAATGCAAAATTTGATAGCCCTAGCCCTTATAGCTAGATGCGAAAGATTTTCCTATATAAGCCCCCCCGGAGCAAAGTCAAATTTGACCCTCGGCTATAATTTGGACACCCTTGGTACAGGTCCACTAGATAAAGCTACATGCCAAATTTGATAGCTCTAGGCCCTATGGCTAGGTAGAAGAGGAATTTTAAAGTTCTCCTAAATAAGCCCATGTATAACTTGTAACCCCCGGGGCGGGGCCAATTTTGACCCCAGGGCTATAAATTGAAGAAACTTGGTAGAGGTCCACTAGATAAAGCTACATGCCAAATTTGGTAGCCCTTGGCCTTACGGTTTCAGACAAGAAGATTTTCAAAGATTTTCAAAATTTTTCAGTTTTGTTGCCATGGCAACCAGAGTTTTTGAAGGAATTAAATTCTTTCAAGAAATTCTGAAGAGGACCATGGCAGGATCATTTCTGTGAAGTTTCATCAAAATTGGATGGGTAGTTTCAGAGAAGAAGACGTTTTAAAAAAAAGTTAACGCACGGACGCACGGACGGACGCACGGACGGACGGACGGACGGACTGACTGATGGACGGACGGACGGACGCACGGACGGACGCACGACGGACAACAGGCCATGACATAAGCCCGCTGGCCTTCGGCCAGTGGAGCTAAAAACCTTTAAAAATCTTCTCCTCCCAAACCGCTATTTGGATAGCATTATTATTTTGCAGGAATGTTCCTTAGATACAGGTTTACAGAATTCCTTAAAAAAAAAAGATCTGTCAAAAAACATGGCTTTTATGGGAGACTCATTTTCCTTTTATGGTATAAAGTAAAATCTTTGAAAAAATTCTTCTCTAAAACTATTCATTGGATTTCATTGTTGTTTTGCAGGTAAGTTCCTATGGTGGTTGTCTACCAAATTGTTTCTTCAGTGAGCTAAAATGCAGGATTGAATGATAATTGTTAAAAACTTCCTTTCGCCATTATAGAAATATCAGGCCTGTGGAGCGATACAGGCGCTCAAGCGCCTCTAGTTTAAAACTGCTCTTGCATAATGCTTCAGAAAAACTTCATGAATATTCAAGAAGTGATGGCTCCTTTCTTCTTGAAATAAAAAAAAAATGATTCATGAATACTTCATGAATAAATATGAAGTATATATGAGAGAATTGAAGTATAGAACAAATACTGCATGAAATCTTCATGAAGGAAAATTTTCAAGAATCTTTGCATGAAGTCTTCATGAAGCATTACAGATGCATGATTCAAGAAGTTTTTATAAACAATATCTCTTCTTCATTTCATGCATTTTCATGGATAAAGAAAATGCATGAAGTGTTCATGAATCTTATGTATTATGAATTTTTAATGCATTTGTCTCATACTCATTTCAGCTATTTATCATGAAGTCTTCATGAAACCACAGCATGAAGTATGCATATTTTTCACGAATAATTCATGAATTATGCGGATAGATTTCACAGGGGCGGTAAAAGAGACTCCAGGGATGCATGGATAGGTGCACTGGCCGGCGCAATATAACTGAAATAATGCTGAAAACGGCATAAAACACCATACAATCAATCAGTGATGAGTTTTGTTGTCTGAACTCTTTACCAAATGACAAAAATGTAGAGGTGTCGAAATTGAAAGCATTTGCAGATGACAATATAAAAATATAACTCAAATGATGGAACTTGTCTTTGATTGGTTAGAAAACATTGTGGGAAAAGGAGAAAATGCTGGTTACCAGCATTTTCTCCTTTTTCCACAATGTTTTTTTCAAAGGCTTCTTTTCCAGGGTCATTAAAAGTCCGCATCGTGCGGTAAAGGGTTAACTCTTTATCCAACAATCCCGAGTTTTAACGAACCTGAGGTAGAAGAAGCCTTTACAAAACATTGTGGGAAAGGAGAAAATGCTGGTTACCAGCATTTTCTACTTTTCCCACGATGTTTGCTACCCTATCAAACACAAATTCAATCATTTTCACCACATTTAAACTGTCATCTAGAACTACTTTCAATTTGAACAAGTCTAAATTTTTGTTGTGTGGCGAAGAGTGAAATGATGCTCAAATGATGAAAGCTGTCTCTGAAAGGGTAGAAAACATGGAGGAAAGAGGAGGTTCTGCTAGTCAGCAACATTTTGCCCTTTTTCCACAATGTTTTCTACCCTATCAAACACAAATTCATTCATTTAAACCACATTTTAACTGTCATCTGCAAATGCCTGCAATTTGAACAAGTCTAAACTTCTGTTTTGTGGCAAAGAGTAAAATGTAGCTCAAAATGATAGAAGGTGTCTCTGCAAGGGTTGAAACATAGACTAGTAGGAATAGGTGGAAATGCTGGTTACCAGCATTTTGCCCTCTTTCCACAATGATTTCCAAAGGCTTCCTCCTCAGGGTCACAGGGTCATTAAAACACAGAACTGTTTTGTGAAAGGGGAAAACCAATTAACAACAATCTAAACTTAAAAGATTGAATATCGAAAAGAAGACAGAGGGCTTCTGAAATCATAGGACAAAGAGATAAAACTGCTTACCAGCATGTTCTCCTTTTCCCATAATGTTTACCTACCCTTCCTAGGGCAGTTTTATTTCTTTTTTTAAACTGTTGATAATTAACTCTTTACCAAACATAAATTTTTGGTCTTAGTCAAATTGAAAGCATTTGCAGACAACAAATTAACTCATTACTACGCGACAAAACTTCGGACTCTACCAATTTAACCCTTTACCACACAATGCCGCCTTTTAACGACCCTGGGAAAGGAACCTTTCCAAAGCATCATGTGAGAAAAGGAGAAAATGCTGGTAACCAGCATTTTCTCCTTTCTCCACAATGTTTTCTACCCTATCAAACAAAAATTGCACCATTTAAGCCACAATGAAACTGTCATCTGCAAATGCTTTCAATTTGGATATGTCTAAAATTCTGTTGTCTGGTAAAGAGTTAAAAACATTTGCAGACAACAAATTTTATGTTGCTAAAATGGTGATATTTGTATTTGAAAGGGTAGAAAACATTGTGAGAAAAGGAAAAAAATGGTGGTTATCAGCATTTTCTCCTTTTCCCACAATGTTTTCAAAAGGCTTCCTTTACAGGGTCGTTAAAACTCGGGACTGTGTGTTTAAGGGTTAAATGAAGCTTAAATGATGATTTATGCCTTTGACAGCCAATAGAAAACGTGGGAAAAGGAGAAAATGCTGGTTACCACTCCTTTTCCCACAATGTTATCAAAAGCCTTCATCTTCAAGGTCATTAAAACTTAGGATTGTGTTGTAAAGGGTTAAATTCTGGTTCACAGCATGGTTGGAAACAAGTTTTCCTGTTGTTACCACCCATTGAATGAAATCAATATGCTTTGCTAATGCACTTTGCATGCAACACATTATCTGTTGCCTATCAATCAGTCATTCTATCCATCTTTCCTGTAAACTCAATTTGCCCTTTACTTTACTATTCTACCATCTGATGACCCTGCAAGACAGCTTTAGAAAACATAGTGGAAAAAGGAGAAAATGCTAGTAACCAGCATTTCCTTCTTTTCCAAAGATGTTTTGTACTCTATTGAAGATAAATCCAAATATTTGAGCAAGAATTTATTTGTTGCCTGCATTGCTTTTAAAACTGAACAGTCCAAAATGTGTAAAGAGTTAACTGGACAATATTTTAGACTTGTCCAAACTGAAAACATTTGCAGATGACAAATCAAATGTGATGTAAATGATAAAATTTTCTTTGGACGGGTAGAAAACATTGTGGGAAAAGGAGAAAATGCTGGTTAGCCTGTTGTGTGGGTTGGCTTTTGATAGTTTACTACTAGTCTGAGTTTGAAGTACCGTAACTATCTTAGTAATGACAGAGATATTATTTTTGCATCATGATGACAATGCAGATGACGCAAGGGCTATGACAATACCTTGACTGTTGATTGATTGATTGATTGTATGGTGTTTAACGCCGTTTTCAACATTATTTCAGTTATATCGCGGCGGCCAGTGCACCTATCCATGTTTTCCTGGAGACTCTTTTACCAGTACTCCGCACAATTTTCTTTCCAAGCCACTGGCTGCTTTCCCACATAACCATCATCGAAACAATGGTCAGCGGTGGGAGAGGAATGAATCCTGTCGCAATGACTATCATCAATCCTTGGAAAGAAATTGGCCAAGCCAGGGATCGAACCCACGACCCTTTGTTCTCAAGTCCTGCACGCTACCGACTGAGGTACCAGGGCTCGGCGACAATACCTTGACATTTTTCTTTTAAAACAACCAAGCTAAAAATCTTTCTGAGTTTCAGTGGATTGTAATTTTCAGATGTCGAAAAAAGGTTAAGTTTACATATTTAGTCACAAAAGAGTTAACTTGTTACCTAACAACAAAATTTTGGACTTGTCCAAATTGAAAGCAATTGAAAGCAGACAACAAAGGTGGTAAAAATCATTCTAGTTTTCCTTGATAGAGCAGAAAACATTGTGGGAAAAGGAGAAAATGCTGGTTTCCAGCATTTTCTCCTTTTCTCACATTGTTTTCAAAAGGCTTCTTCCTCAGGGTCGTTAAAAGTCGGGTCTGTGTGGTAAAGAGTTAACTCTTTCACTACTGAATAAACCAGAGCTGTCACTGAATGTGATTTAATACCCCCACCAGCGCTTTGACAGAAACAGGCAATTTAACAAAAAAATTTTTAAGTTCAAGGGGAGATTACCCTTGAATCATAGGGAGTAGATGATTGAAAACTGCGTCTTGCACAACTTCAGTATACGATCAATGTATCAACAAACTTTCATTACAATAGCAGCAAAACTGTAGGAGAAGTTCGCGACACAAAATTACTACTATTTTGTACACAGACGGACACACAGACGGACACACGGACAGACAGACAGACAGGTTGATTCCCCGAAAACATTCGTTTTGCGGGGGTATAATAAATAACATTTTCTCAAAGGCTACAAATACAGTTCTGCTGCTAGATCTAGAGACAGTTCGTTTATAATCTATAATACAGCAGTGGACAGTGTAGATCACAGATCAGACAGTGTAGATTACAGATCAGACTGCATGTTCTGTGCAGTCTGATCTTGCGCTATGCTGTTCACAAAAGCTTCTGGTGTTGTCTATAGTATGGAAAAAGTTAAACTGTTAGGAATGTAACACAATTCAATCCGCTCATGATTTTTATCGGATAAGCCGTATCAATGATAATAATAATACATAGAAAAGAAATACATACCTTTTCAATCGAGTCCTCTTTTTTTGAGAAGTCTCCATGATATTGTAGAATAACGTTCAGTCTGTTCACTTTAATGATCAAAGTCTGTGCTTTTATATAAATCCATGTAAGAAATTATTTAATAAGCGTTTGTTTAGTTTTTCCATTTGGCTGTCAATGACAGTGCAAGAGCATTCACAACTAGAACATAATATTGTTGCCCCAATCAATATTATGTGATCAATACCTAAAACAACAGAGACTCTGCATTATCATATTACAGGCAGAAAGACAATTACATCCAACAACAAGCCTACACTAAATCAATCAGCCACACACTTGCTCTGGTCTCTAATTATATGTTTACCAAACAACAAAATTTTGGACTAGTCCAATCCAAAGCATTTGCAGATAACAAATGAAAAGTAGCTCATGTAGTTGATTCACTGTCCTTGAAAGGATAGGAAATATTATGGGAAAAGGAGAAAATTCTGGTAACTAGCATCTTCTCCTTTTCCCACAGAAGCCTTTCTCCTCAAGTTCATTAAAACTCTGATTTGTTTGGTACAGGTTAAATGTCTTCAACAATTTTCCTGTTGTTATAAAACTATGGATTCTTCCAAACTAAAAGCACTTCCATGACACAAAATTAAATGGTTGCAATATTTCGAAATGGATAACAACAAAAAGATCTTGTGAAGGAGAAATTACTAATTTTGAGCAAATTCTTGATCTCTTAAATCAAACTGTGGTCAGAACTGTCTGCTGTCAAAGCATCAGAATGAGGGAGAGTCAATCCTCCACCACACAACAATATTCTAGTGCTAAAAATTGCAAGCAAATGCAACAAACAAATCAAATATATCTTATGTGATGCTCTTAAATAGGGCAGAAAACATTGTGAGAAAAACAGGAGAAAATGGTGATCATCAGCATTTTCTCCTTTTCCCACAATGTTTCAAAAACTATTTCCTTTGCATCACTAAAGCAAAGGATTGTCTGATAACACATTTAATTAATTCACAAACATGTAGAGCAGATGTTTGAAAGGTACAAACATGACCAGGATGCCACAACCCTTGTCCCTTGTAATTGTCTGACATTTACTTTGGAGGTCAGATTTGAATTAAGACACCCTTTAAAAAGCCAGTCATGACTTTTGACCTTTTCTAAACACAGATGTAGAAAATCACAAAATTTACTAATAAACTTCATTCTAATTAACTACATTGAATCTGAACCCTGTTGTAAATTCGGAAAATTGTAGACCTACATGTACTCCCAACAATTTTCCTTTCTTGTATATAAAGCCCTTTTCAACAAGATCCCGAGTTTTAACGACCCTGAGGAAGAAGGCTTTTGAAAATATTATGGGTAACCAGCATTTTCTCCTTTTCCCACAATGTTTTCTACACTATCAAAGACAGAAATCGTCATTTGAGCTACATTTGTCCTCTGCACATGCTTTATATTTCATCAAGTCAAAAATTACATTGTTTGGTGAAGAATTAAATCAGAGTTCAGCACTTCATAGGCTACTGGAAATATGTCTTGAACTTCTTTTACATGTTATTCTAATAAAACTAAAGATTATGTCACACTCTAACTTAGTCCATTGAATTTGCAAACCAACTATTTCAGACCTCTCTTAACATTCTTTCGTACACAATCTTATTCTCCCATTGTCCTTCTATTTGTCTAAGCAGACATTACCATATACAAACTTTCCAGACGGCACTTTGTGTTCACAGATTCACAAATAACCAATCCCAGCAATATCCTTTGGAAATTTCTTCTCCCTAACTGGAAAATGGTTTCTAAATTTGGACAGGGAGAGTCAATAATATTGAACAAGTCTGTTGTCATCGACAACAGCAACCACTAGGTGACTGGCTCCAAATGCATCTAGAAATCAATAGAAGCTTTAAGATTGTATTTGGAGAACCATTCTATCATATTACATCATTGTAATATTCCTTAGAAAATTATATGAAAATTGTATGAACTTAAATTTCAGCAAACTAAAATTTTAGAAGTGTCCATATTGACAGCATTCTGCAGGAGACAAATTAGATGAACTTCAAAAGAAGGGATTTTGTATCCCATGGGTAGGAAATATTGTGAGAAAAAGATAAATTTACGGTTACAAGACATATACCATAATTACCATTTTATTCATTTTGATGTCTGCAAATACTACAAAGTAGGTAAGTCCAGAATTACCTGATTAAAAGTTGATTCAGCGGTGTATCAAAGTGAATTAATTTCTACCCTATGATTGATTTTTAGCTCTACTGGCTGAAAGCCAGCAGAGCTTAGGCCATGGTGTGGTTTCCGTCGTCCGTCCGTCTGTACGTTAGCCTTTTCTTGTTTACGCGATAAAGTCTGCATTTGTTGTCGGATTTTCGTGAAACTTGTTTTTTGTTCCTTTGGAAACTGTTAAATCAATGCTATGATGTTTGTTGTCTGGTCAATGATTAACCTTTCTTGAATTACAGATCTAGGAATTAAGCACAAATTACAGATCTAGCTATTTTTGTGAAATTGGTTAAAACACTCAAGCAGAAATACATGAAATCAGAGAAAACTGTAATGAGTTGAAGTTGTACAATGATGAAAATCAATATCAAACAATCAAATCTTCTTTCTATGCTTCGAAGTCATAAAATATCCCACCTAATCTCTGGTAAGACATGCAATCAATGTTGATGAAAGCTTGCTGAGAATCAAGCTTCTGTAAAATCTTGAATATTTTCCTGGTCTTGGAGAGTGGTGCTGTGAGTCATTCTCGGATTGGAAAATGATGTGTCTGCTAGCACAAAGTGACCATGATGATTAAGATGGACACTGGTCATTGAAAATTGGGCTGGACAGTGTAAATTGTCTCCATAATGACAGACTGCATCACAAAACATGTATTTGAGGCTTCAAATTATGAAGAAACATGGACATATTCAAATCCAATTTGCATACATAATAATTGCCAGTAAAATGTATTTCTCCATATCCTACAATGTTATCACATATGTTAATGTTTTAACTGTTAAGCAAAGCACAATGACTGGCTTTCTCTCTGGTGGAGTGAAAAACATTGTGGGAAAATAAGAAAATGATAGAAACCAATACTTTCTCCTTTTCCCACTATCTTTTCAAAACCTTTCTACCTCACAGTCTCTAAAACACACGACTATTTGGTAAACTGTCAAACCAAATGTTGATTACTGTATCTATATTCAAAAACAGTGGTTTCAAAATCTCTTCAAAAGATGGTTACCGACTCTGAAGTTGTGGAAAAAAATAAGCAATTTCTCCTTTTCCCATGATGTTTTGAATAGTGTAATTCCTCAAGGTCATTAGAACCCGTATTGATTGATTGATTGTGTGGTGTTTAACTCTGTTTTCAACATTATTTCATTTTTTTTTTTATTTATTTATTTACATCACGGCGGCCAGTGCACCTATCCATGCTTTCCTGCAGTCTCTTTTACCAGCATGCAGCACAATTTTCTTTCCAAGCCACTAGCTGCTTTCCTACATAACCCATTAGAACTCGGAACTGTATGGTAATGGGTTAAAGATTGATTGATTACATGGTGTTTAACACCATTTTCAACATTATTTCAGTTATATCGCGGCGGCCAGTGCATCTATCCATGCTTTCCTGGAGTCTCTTTTACCAGCACTCCGCACAATTTTCTTTCCAAGCCACTGGCTGCTTTCCCACATAATCATTGTCAAAACAATGGTCACTGGTGGGAGAGGAATAAATCCTGTCGCAATAACTATCATCAATCCTCTGAAAGAAATTGGCCAAGCCAGGGATCGAACCCACGACCCACTGTTCTCAAGTCCTGTATGCTACAGACTGAGCTACCAGGACTCAGCGGTAATGGGTTCGAGAAAAAGAAAGCAACATTGTTCTATAACATACAGAACAAAACCTACTTTATGCAAAGTTTCTTTCTGTTATCTTAAGATTCTTATCCAGTATAATTACTACAGTTTGTATAATTTTTCCCTTTAAACACTCTTTACCATACAATCCCTAGTTATAACAACCCTGAGAAAGAAAAGCTTTTGAAAACATTGTTGGAAAAGGAGAAAATGCTGGTAACCAGCATTTTCTCCTTTTCTAACAATATTTTCTATGCTATCAAAGACAAAATTGCATCATTTGTGTCACCTTTACGATGTCATTTGCAAATTAGCTTTGAATTCGGGCAACTCTGAAATTTTACACATTGTAAAGAATTACTGGTACCTCTTTACCTGAAAGCAAAATTTTAGATTCTGTCGATATTAAAATCAAAAGCATTTGCAGCTGACAAACTCGAATGATGGTGTTTGCCTTTCAGAGGGCAGAAAACATTGTGGGATGAGGAAATATTGCTGATTGCCAGCATTTTCTTCTTATCCCATAATATTTTCAAAAGTCTTTTTCCTAGAGGTTATAAAAGCACTTGATGGACTGGTTTAGGGTTCAACTAAAAATTGTTTCTAATGAATTAAAATGAGTATTGTACAATGCATAGCTTGTATGCAATGACCTTAACAATCTCTTGGACTTGTTACCCTAATATTACCCTTACAACACAATCCCTGTTTTACTAAACGATCCTGACTGAAGCCTTTTGAAAACATGGTGGGAAAAAGGAGAAAATGCTGGTAACCAGCATTTTCTACTTTTCCCACACTGTTTTCTACCATATCAAAGACAGAAATCATCAGCTGGGTTACATTCTATTTTGTCGTCTGAAAATGCGTTAAATTTGGACCAATCTAAATTATGTCACTTGGTAAGAGTTTAACCACCACCCCAAGGTTTTGCGTGTTGCTCAAAGATATAAAGTGAAGGCATCATTATTACAGGCTCCGAGTTCGAGCCTCACTGGATGCAATGGGTTTTTCAAGGGAATGCCCTTGGGTATGACACTTCAGAGCCCCAGCCTGGTACTGGTAAAGTGAAGAACATGCACAATCAGGTGAGCTGACACCTTGATATGCCTGATATAATGTTGTAAGTGGCACAAAACACCATTCCATGGATGAATTTACAGGTATACCACCCTAAGAAAGAAGGCATTTTGAAAAAAAAATGTTGATATCAAAAGCAGAAAATGCTGATCACTTTCACCACAAAGTTTTCTTTTCTTTAGTTAAATGTATTACAATCTTTTACAAACTTATGCAACTTTATTTCATTAGAATACCAGTTTTCTTGAAAGTGTAAATGCATGGTTAGAGAAGCTCAACAAAATACCAAGAATAAAATTCGTGTCAAGAAACCTTTAATCTTAAAGCCGAAAAACCACATGAAAGTCTTTATATCAATGATGTATTTGATGGATTGGAAAAAAATGAGCCCATGTAAAAATTAACCTAAGAAGAAAATGAGGCTACTGGATTGGACAAAAGTACTCAACAAACAATCCAGTATTTCTTCAACCATTGGAAAAAGACTTTTGAAAACATTGGGGGGGAAAGAAGAAAATGGTGGTAACTATCATTTTCTTCTTTTCTCACAATGCTTTTTAATCTTCATGAAAAATTCCCATCAACTGTGCCACATTTAACTCTTTACCACTCAATCCCGAGTTTTAATGACCCTGAGGAGATAGCCTTTTGAAAACCTTGTGGGAAAAGAAGAAAATGCTGGAAACCAGCATTTTCTCCTTTTCCCACAATGTTTTCTCACATATGAAATAGAGAAATCATCATTTAGTAAGATTAAATTTGTCATTTGCAAATGCTTTCAATTTGGACTAGTCTAAAATTTTGTCGTTTGTTAACCCTTTACCACACAAAGCCGACTTTTAACGACCCTAAAGAAGAAGCCTTTTGAAAACATTGTAGGAAAAGGAGAAAATGCTGGTAACCAGCATTTTCTCCTTTTCCTGCAATGTTTTCTACCTTATCAAAGAAAAATTGCATCATTTGCGCCACACTGAAATTGCTGTCTGCAAAAGCTTTGAATTTGGACAAGTCTACATTTTTGCCGTATGGTAAAGGGTTAAAGAGTTAATTTGTTGTCTGCAAGTACTTTGAATTTGGACAAGTCAAAAATGTTATCATCTGGTAAAGAATCAACTCTTTACCACACAATACAGAGTTTAAACTACCATTTGGAAAAAGACTTTTGAAAACACCGTGAGAAAAGTAGAATATACTGGTTAATATTCTGACATATTTTGGCTAAGCCACTGTAAATTAAGTCATTTCATGTTTCAATGTCAATTCTATTCATTAGCTGCCAAAGTGTTACAAAAAACAAGGAAATGCAAAAATTGCAAATTTTTTCTAATAAACTTACAGCACATTAGATCTAATTATTTTCTCATTAGTTGTGGAAATATATATTAATTGCAGATAAACATAAAACTCACTGTTTTGTACTTTTGCTAAGTTGAGATTCTGTCCAAATTGCTGTATCAACTTCCGAATGAATATCACTCATTTATAAAATCTGTGTAATGTTTCATTGAAGTAAGAGAAAGAAGCCATTTTCAATCTGAAAGCTTAACCTTTTACAGTACAATCCTGAGTTTAAAGGTTTATCCTGCTGTTTGCGTCCATAATTATGTATATTTTGCAGAAAGCGTGAAGCAAGATCAGACTGCACAAACGTGCAGTCTGATCTTACTGTACACTTTCTGCTTCTGTTATGTTATCATTATCATTTTACATTTGGCAGGATAACACTTAACAGCCATGAGGAACATAATTTTTTTGAAAACGTGTTGAAAAAGGAGAAAATGCTGGTTGCTAGCTTTTCCTTCTTTCTCCAAAGTATTTTCTATCTTTCTTAGGATAACCCTAATCTGTGAAAAGCAAGCATCTAATAATTTATTGCCCGCAAATCTCTAAAAATTTTGTTGTTTTGCAAAGAATTAAACAAGCATACTTATTACATATTATTACTATTTCATAGCACTTCACACATAATATATTCCACCTCAAATCTAACAAAGCTCCCTGCTTTAAATGAAAGACCAATGTTACATACATATTATTTTGATGAAGTGTGGGGTGCTGGGAAAAACCCTAAAGAATCCCTGGCAATTAATGATATTATAAAGGGCCATCAAGGGTCCTCACATTGTCCAATTACATGGTCAATTATCCTGAAACATAATCTATTGACCCCTTTATATGAGGGAAAAACAAGTGTCAGGGGACTCATAGTATTTCAATAAAATCAGGGGGCCATCCTATATTTTTTGATGGTTGCTCAAATATATGGAGCCTCCATAGAGCCATAAACCTTCCAGAGACCCATTAAATCTTAACCAAACAACAAATTTTTTGACTCTACCGGATTAAAGCATGTGCAGACAACAAAATATATGTAGCTGAAATGATGATTTCTATCTTTGATAGGATAGAGGTGCACATTTTGTGCAGGCTGACCTTGATCTACACTGTATGCAAAGGCAACTTTACTACGGAAAGGCACTTTAAGGGTTAAATTCATTGTTTGGCAAATGGTTAAGATGATTCCTAATGAGCCATTTAGGAAGGTACCAGGCTTTAAAAAGCATCTTATCAACTCACAGCTCTATGCCAGGCTATACAATATCATGCAGGGGAATGAACCATATGGACTTGGATTCCAGCAGCCCCTAGACCAAGGTGCTAATTGTTCAACACTCTGTTTTATTGGCCCCTTCCAGGATCTAGCAATCTGCATTCCATCAAACTTTACAGTAATTGGACAGACAAGATTGTATTATGATAGATGGTACCCTTTTATTGGACCCAATCACCTCTATATCTTTTTTCCCCTACATTTGCTGTTGACTTTTACAGTCCAAGTTTGCCCAGAACAATAAGCCATCTTTATGGTAACTTAAGCCATCTTTCTTGTAAAGTTACCTCTTTACAACACAAAAGAATTTAAGACTAGTCAAAACTTAAAGCATGTGCAGACACAAAATAATGTTGCATAAATGGTGAAATTAGTCTGTAAAAAGCTACCTAATCATGTGAGAAGGGAAGAAAATGCTGGTTACTAGCATTTTTCTTTTCCCACTATGTTTTAAAAAACATTCCCTTCAAGGTCGTTTAAATTCGGAATTGCGTTTTAAATCCAAATTCACTTCCCCCACTGAATTCATCATGTTGATCACTAATGTATTTTACAGGAATATTTTCAAAGTTGCAAAGAGTACCTTCCAGGAAGTGGAGTTAATGCTTTACCAGACAACAAAATTTAAGACTAACATCCAAATTGAAAGCATTTGCGTTATCAGCATTTTCTCCATTTCCCACAATGTTTTCAAAAGCTTTGGTTTCTCAGGCTAGATAAAATACTGTATTACAGTATTAGTATATGGTTAATATGCCCAGATATATATCTGAAATATTGTTGAAATCAGCCTTAACCCTTTACCAGACGACAAAATTTTAGCCTTGTCTAAATTGAAAGCATTTGCAGACGACAATTTCAATGTGGCTCAAATGGTGCAATTGTTCTTTGATAGGGATGAAAACACTGTGCGAAAAGAAGAAAATGCTGGTTACCAGCATCTTCTCCTTTGACCACAATGTTTTCAAAAGGCTTATTTCCAAGGGTAATCAAAAGTCGGCAATGTGCAGTAAAGGGTTAAAACAAATCTGCTAAGGGTGGGTCGAAAAAAGAGAGAATGCAGATAATGGTTTAACTATCCTGAGAAAGAAAGTTTTTGAAAACATTGTGAGAAAAGAAGAAAATGCTGGTAACCAGCATTTTCTTCTTTTCCCACAATGTTTTTTTTATCTTTTACTGACAAATCCTATTACTCGTGCCACATTTACTATGTCCTTTGGAAATGCTCCCATTTTGGATCTGTCTAAAATTTTGTTGTGTGGTAAAGAGTTAACTCTTTACCAAACGACAAAATTTTAGACTTGTCCAAATTGAAAGCATTTGCAGACGATGACATAAATGTGACTCAAAAATTGAAACTTGACGTTAGAAGAGTAGAAAACATTGTGGGAAAAGGAGAAAATGCTGGTTACCAGCATTTTCTCCTTTTCCCACGATGTTTTCAGAAGGCTTCTTCCTCTTGGTCGTAAAAACCAAGGATTGTTTGGCAAAGGGTTAAAAGAAAGGGACAATTTGATTTGGAACCAATGGCTACAGGGCCTCTGAGGTTTCCTGTTGAATCCAGCCATCTGTCCATGTATTTCATTACATCCTGCAGCCAACTTTTTTCCATCTTTTTTCCAAATAACATCGGAAAACATTGCTGCAAGTGGATACACTGCTCATGTTTGGAAATTTCTCCTTTTGTAAACATTCATGTATCAATCCTCTTCCAAACAATCCCAAGTTTTAACGACCCTGAGGTAGAGGCCTTTTGAAAACATTGTGGAAAAGGTAGAAAATGCTGGTAACCAGCATTTTCTACCTTTCCCACAATGTTTTCATTCCTGTCAAAGAACTTCAATTCATTGGTATCATGTTCAGGTTCTTTGTCTGCTGATGATTTCAATTTGGAAGAGTCTAAAATTCATTAACCCTTTACCATATGACAATATTTTGGACTAGCCCAAAGTCAAAGCATTTGCAGAGGATACTTTAAAGTTAGGTCAAATGACAGAATTTGTTTATGATAAGGAAGAAAACATAATGGGAAAAGGAGAAAATGCTGGTAACCAGCATTTTCTCCTTTTCCCACTATGTCTTCAAAAGCCTTTTTTTGTTAGGGTCGTTAAAATTAGCCACTGTGTGGGAAAAAGTTAAGCTCACTTCATGCTGATGATTTGTATAAGAAGGAAGTTTTCAATGTCAAAATTCCTTTCATGAAGTAAATTTTGTATTTTCTGGTAAAACTGTAACACAATCTCATACTACATGACAGGGCTTTTAGGGCAACACTTTACTCTCTTTACGAAAACAACAAAAATGTAGACTGGTCCAAACCGAAACTTGAAAACATTGGCGGGCAACAATTAATATTTAGCTCAAGTGATGGAATTTATCTTTCATATGGTAAGAAAATCTTTGTTGTGGGTACTTGTTACAACAGTCTCATTGATGGTAATTCTATTAACCCTTTCCCAAACAACAAATTTTGGACATGTCCAAATTGAAAGCATTTGCAGACAGCAATTTGAAATTGGGCGCAATGAGCTGAGGTTCTCTGATAGGGTAGAAAACATTGTGGGAAAAGGAGAAATTGCTTGTTACAAGGAATTTCTCCCTTTCCCACAATGTATTCAAAGGTTTTCATTCCCAGTGTCATTAAAACCCGCGATCTTTTGGTAAAGGGTTAAGGATAGGGCAACCTGATGGGAAACATCAGCCTTCCATTGCCAAAAAAGCGTACGGATTTGGCTAAAACTCAGGTAATTCATAATCAATGTGGGGAACCAGTACCTATCGGCCGACTGATTACGGATTACCCGAGTCTTAGCCAAATCCGTACGTTTTTTCGAAAATAAAAGGCGATGTTACACGTATCCCATTAAGGTGCCCTTTCCTTAAATACCAATACATAGGTTTCAGTAAAAACACTTCTTTATGAATCCAAATTGTCCACCTCCCAGTCTCTTCAGTGCTGTCTTTCAGCTACTTCCTTTTCCATTCGCCGAGCCCCGGTAGCTCAGTCGGTAGCGTGCAGGACTTGAGAACAGGGGGTCGTGGGTTCGATCCCTGGCTCGGCCAATTTCCTTCCGAGGATTGATGATAGTCATTGCAACAGGATTCATTCCTCTCCCACCGCTGATCATTGTTTCGACAATTTGGTTATGTGGGAAAGCAGCCAGTGGCTTGGAAGGAAAAATTGTGCGGAGTACTGGTAAAAGAGACTCCAGGAAAGCATGAATAGGTGCACTGGCCGCCGCGATATAACTGAAAAAATGTTGAAAACGGCGTTAAACACCAAACAATCAATCAATCAATTCCTTTTCCATTCCAAAAATATCTTTAGCAAATCCTTAACTCTTCACCACATGGCAAAATTGTAGACTTGTCCAAATTGAAAGCATTTACAGACGACAAATTCACTGTTATTCAAAATATGAAATTTGTCTTTCGTGGGCTAGAAAACACTGAGGGAAAAGGAGCAATCATCACTTGAGCAACATTCATTTTGTCGTCTGCAAGTGCTTTCAATTCGGTCGAGTCCAAGATTTTGTGGTTTGGTAAAGAGCTAAAAATTCAACCATCAAACTACCTCCTGCAGACAACTTTTTTCCTTCTTCCTGCCTACCAAAGTTTGATTAACATTGAAAATGAATAGCTTGTTTTCACATAGTGTTTTCATAAGCCATAAGCTTTTTATACAGAAGGCTTGAATTGGTACCGGTATATATATTTATGCCGTAACAGGCAACAGAAAGCAGTAGTGCACCATCAAAAGATGCTTTATTTATGCAAACAACAACAACAATTTTGTACAGAGCTGAGCTCTCACTCCAGAAACATCATCAATCAATAGTTTTGTCTGAGTCATTTTGGCTGCAGCAGATCTCTCCCTGGTTCCTTTACTTGTTAAATTTTAGATGTGTCCATATTGATAGCATTTGCAGACGATAAATTAGAGGAAGCCGAATAATGAAGTTTGTCCTTAATAAGGGAGAAAACATTGTGGGAAAAGGAGAAAATGCTGCTTACCTGCATTTTCTCCTTTACTCACAATGTTTTCAAAGGTTTTCTTTGCCAAGGTCATTAAAAGTTGGATTGTATGGTAAAGGGTTAACTCTTCACCAAACAGTCCCAAGTTTTAAGGACCTTGACAACATTGGCTTTTCAAAACATTGCCGGAAAAGAAGAAAATGCAGGTAACCAACATTTTCTCCTTTTCTACAATGTTTTCTACCCTATTAACCCTTTACCACACAATGACGCCTTTTGACGCCCCTAAAAAAGAGGCCTTTTGAAAACATTGTGGGAAAAGGAGAAAATGCTGGTAACCAGCATTTTCTCCTTTTCCCACAAAGTTTTCTACCCTATCAAAGAAAAGTTGCGTCATTTGAGCCACTATGAAATTGTCGTCTGCAAATGCTTTCAATTTAGATAGGTCTTAAATTTTGCCGTGTGGTAAAGGGTTAAAGACAGAAGTTATCATTTGAGCTACATTCAATTTGTTGTCTGCAAATGCTTAGAATTTGGTGGAGTCTAAAATTTTGATGTTAACTCTTTACCAAACGACAAAATTTAAGACTTGTCCAAATTGAAAGCATTTGCAGACAACAAAATAAACGTGACTCAAAAATTGAAATTTGACTTTAGAAGAGTAGAAAACATTGTGGGAAAAGGAGAAAATGCTGATTACCAGCATTTTCTCCTTTTCCCACAATGTTTTCAGAAGGCTTCTTCCTCTGGATCGTAAAAACCAGGGATTGTTTGGTAAAGGGTTAAGTCAAGAGTTAACTTTTTACAGCACAACATTCTAGCCTTGTCCAAATTGAAAACATTTGCAGAGGACAAATTGAATGCTACTCTAATACATATACTGACATTAAAAAATTTTGTCTCTAAGAGGATGGAAAACATTGTGGGAAAAGGAAAAATGCTGATTACAAACATTTTCTCCTTTTCCTACAATGTTTTCAGTAAAAGGTTAATAGACAACAAAATTTCAGACTTGTCAAAAAATATTGCAAAATGATGACATTTGTCTTTGAAAGGACATAAAATATTATGGGAAAAGGAGCAAAATGCTTTTCTTTTGATCATAATCTGAAAGTGACATGTTTTTTGATTGGTTAACTCTTTACCAAACAACAAAATTATAGACTGGTCCAAATTGAAAGCATCTGCAGACGACAAAACAAATGTAACTGAACAACTGAAATTTGGTTTGGAAAGGGTAGAAAACATTGTGGTAAAAGGAGAAAATGCTGGTTACCAGCATTTTCTCCTTTTCCCACAATGTTTTCAAAAGCCTTCTTTCTCGGAGTCGTTAAAAGTCGGGATTGAGTGGTAAAGAGTTAAACTTTGCATTTATGGCTTAGCCAATCAGAAATGTTGTTCTTTTTGTCATTTACAACGTTCTTGAGAATTAGGATTATAACAATTAGAATCGTACGTGATTACAGCATTAGGATACACAATGTTTTCTATGCTGTCAAAGAACTTCGGTTCATCTGTACTACTTTCGAATTTGTCATTTACAGATGCTTTCACTTTGGAAGAGTCTAGGATTAGTGGTTTGGTGAAGAGTTAACCCCTTACCACACAATCCCGAGTTTTAACGACCTTGTAGAAAAGGACTTTTGAAAACATTGTGGGAAAAGGAGAAAATGCTGGTAACCACCATTTTCTCCTTTGCCCACAATGTTTTCTACCCTTTCTTAAACAAATTTCAAATTTTCAGTCATGTTTAATACGTCGTCTGCAAATGCTTTCAATTTGGACATGTTGAAAAATTTTGTTGTTTGGTAAAGAGTTAAAAAGTCATGGCATTTTAATGATAAATGGTATGTTACAATAATTACTTTTTCGTGTTGTTAAAACAAATTCATTTTCATTTCCTTGCTCTTTACCAAACAGTCCCGTTATTCATGAAGGTAGCTTCCAAAAACGTTTTAATTCTTTTCTACACAGTCTCCACTTGTATTGACCTTGATAAAGAAAACTTCTGAAAACATTGTCAGAAAATGCGGGAAACAAGTATTTTCTCCTTTTCCAAACATGTTTTTGATCCTATCAAAGACAACTTCTACAATTTTAGCCACATTTCGTCTAAGTCATCTAGAGATGCTTTGGGTTTGGACAAGTTTAACACTTTTTGGAGGTGGTACAGGGTAAAGAAAAGGATACAATGCTGGAAATCAGCATATTCTCCTTTTCCCAAAATGTTTTCTAACCTTTCGGAGAAAACTCCTATCACTTAGGCCACATGATTGTGTTGTCTTCAAAATGCTTTCAACAGGAACTAAGTTTAAGTTTTGATATCTTATTTTAAAGATGATCTTGCATTTCTAACAGGAAAGCTTTTAAAGTCGCCTGCTGCACCTTTATTTATGAAGGCAAAGGATAATGCTTTCTCAAGGTTAACCCTATACTAAGCTATCCCATTTCTGAGATTATAAAGAAGAATGCTCTTGAAAATAGTGTGCAAAACTGAGAAAATGTTTTTCACCTTTATTCACAGTGTTTTGTTCAATTTCACAGAAACAATCTCCATTGTTTGCCCCGAATTATTTTCTCAGCAAGTGCTTTCAAAATGGACAAGTCTGTAATGATGTGATTTGGTAAAGAGTTAACTTTTTACCACACCATTGTGAGTTTTAACGATCCCTGGGAAGATAGCTTTTGAAAACATTGTGGAAAAAGAAGAAAATGCTGGTAACCAGGATTTTCTCCTTTTTCCACAGTGTTTGCTACTCTTTCAGAAAGAAATCCCATTATTTCAGCAAGATTAAATTTGTTGTCTTCAAATAGTTTCGAAATGGACTAGTCCAAATTCGTGTCATCTAGAAAAACGCTAAATCTCTGCCACATGACAAAAATGTAGACTTGTCCCAAGCACTTGTAGTTGACAATTTAAATGTGGCTTGAATGATAGAACTTGTCTTTAAATATGCTTAGAAAACATTGTGGTAAAAGGAGAAAATGCTGGTAACCAGAATTTTCTCCTTTTCCCACAATATTTTCAGAAGGCTTCATTGTCAGTTGATAAAACTTGGGATTGCGTGGTAAAGAGTCAATTATTCCATAAGTAGTCCAAACAATGACATTTTCAAAACACTTCACAATCTCATTACCATTCACCAGGATGACTATAATAAGTGCTTTTCTGCTGAACAAAGAACATGACATATTCTTGTTTCCTATTAAAAACCTTTTCATAAATCCACATACTTCACATGTACAATTTTTCACTGAAATTCATTGTACACAAATTATCTGTAGGCAATGTCACAAAGAGAGGAAAGGTACCATAGCACGGACTGAGGCATTGCACATACTTGAAGGTGGATTTGTTCGTTAATGTTTGAGTTTAATGTCGTTTATAACAACTTAGGTCATATCATGGCGGTCAGTGCACCTGTGCATGTGTTTCCTGGTTTTCTCACACCCGTACTGAGACTACTTTCTTTCCAAGTCACTGGCTACTTTTCTCACATGCATCAGAGGTGAGATGCAAAAAATCAACGGAAAGAAAATTTGCCTCATTCGGGTATCAAACTCGCAACCACCGGGTCAACAGTCAAATGTGCTAACCACTCAGCTACCCAACCAGGCTTGAAGGTGGAGCTGCCAAAGTTGCAGATCTTGGTGGTAATATTAGTAACCTTTGCAGTAGTAAATAAATGATTCGGATAGTCTCAGTAAGTCTAAGGCTGCAGATATCGTAATTTCGAAGACATTTTTTACTGAATACTTAAAAAAGAAGCAAAGTAGATCCAAGATCAGGCTGCATGTTCGGTGCAGTCTGATGATGACCTACACTATCCACATGCATGGGAAATTGAATTTGGGCTCTAAGCTTTCAAAGGTTAATTCATATTTTTTCCATTACAAACCCTTTCTCCTATCCCCAGGCTTCACATGAACAACTTCTACCAAACCTGATTGTCAGCTCTGGTAATAATAGGCACCAACAATAACCATAATCTGTACATAAACAGCATGACTTACCTGCAAATAGAAAAGAAAATACAGATTAACAAATCATTCATACAAAAACATTTTGAAGCAGTTACAAGATGACAAACTACAGGATCTGTCCTCTTTCAAAGCATTTGCAGATGACAAATTTCATATTGCTCAAATAATTATTTGAATTCATCTCAACAAGGTTAAAAAACACTGCGTGAAAAAGAGAAAATGCTGGTTCTCCTTTTCCCACATTGTTTTGAAAAGCCTTTATTTCCAGGGTCATTATAACTTGTTACTGTTTGGTACAGAGTTGAATTACCCTTACATAATCTTCCTATCATTTCTTTGCATGATCAGCCAACTTTTGTAACAGTAAATTTCAAATAATTCTCAAACATTATCAATATAAATAAACGTTTCACACATGTGAAAAATTGCAACTTCTGCCGTAATGTTTTTAACCCTTTACCACACAATTCCGCCTTTTAATGACCCTGTGAAAGAAGCCTTTTGAAAACATTGTGGGAAAAGGAGAAAATGCTGGTAACCAGCATTTTCTCCTTTTCCCACAATGTTTTCTTCCCTATCAAAGACGAAAATCATCATTTGAGCCACATTTATTTTGTTGTCTGCAAATGCTTTGAATTTGGTCTAGTCTAAAATTTTTTCGTTTGGTACAGAGTTAAATGGGTAACTCATAGAGCAACTACTAAACCTATAGTTGCCCTAGCAGCCAGTGTAGAACACAATCAGACTGCACAGAATACAGAGTCTGATCTCTGTTCTGCACTGTCAGCTTTGCCGAGATATTCCGCACAAAACCAATTGGAAATCATAACTATATGTGTCTAAATCTTGTTTCTAGACTGAATATGCCAGTAGACTTTATTCATCGCTTTAACAAACAGACCCATGTTTTAACCCTTAGGCTGTTAAGTGCGACTCAAGGACCTTTTGCAGACAGTGTAGATCAAGATCAGACTGCACAGAACGTGCAGTCTGATCTTGAATCTACACTGTCCGATAAGGAGACATTTTTATCCTAAAAAATAAAAATAACTGTGAAATAGCAAGATTTGAGTTTTTACTATCAGCTCCAAAAAGTTTCGTTTATCTTTCATGGCAGGTTAAGGGTTAAATATCCTGAGAAAAAGAACTTTTGAAAACACAATCATTTTCTACTTATCCCACAATGTTTTCTAGCCTATCAGGGTGATAAAAGCTCTTGCCAGCAGTTAGTTTCAATTTGGAACAGTGAACTATCTGGAAAGGGCTAACCTTTTACTACACAATTGTAAGTTATATCTGATCTTGAAAATGAAGGCCTTTAAAAAAAATTGTGGGAAAAAGAGAAAATGCTGGTAACTAGCATTTTCTCCTTTTTCCATGATATTTTCTACTCCTTCAAAGACATTTCCCATCATTAGAGCCACACTGAATTTGTCAGCTGCAAATGCTTTCAATTTGGACAAGTCTAGAATTTTGTTGTTTGGTAAACAGTTAAGGATTCATTCCAAGGCTATTTTTGCCAGATAATCTCATAAATTAAAGTAAAGCACAGATCAAAGATATAACACTGCTCTGTTTAGTCTGATCTTGACCTTCACTGTCCACAAAAAAACCTGAAATACCGGTAGATCCATAACGGGCTACAGGTCAATGGCCAATCTAACAAATGACCTAGGCAACCCAACTACTTTGTTGCTTCAGATCAAAGTACAGTATTACAACAATTGGTCACAAAACCTTTAAAGTGCCAGTCACAACTTTAGTTGCCTTTGCAGCCAGTGCAGATCAAGATCAGACCATAGAGAGTGTGCAGTCCAATCTTTGATCTACACTGTCCACATTGCTGAGGAATTCTGGACAAGCAGGCTGGAAACTGCATCTCTTTGGGTCTAAACTCTACACTGAAAATGTCAGTAGGGTTTCTCGGAGCTCAAAGTGTTAAGTTAACTGCACAGCACATTAAGTTCATTAATTAAAGTAAATTTTTTAAACAACAGCTTACTATAAAGCGACTCTAAATTGATCCTCATTAGAAAGATGTAATAATAATTACAAAATTACTTAAAATATATTTCTATGGCAACAAAAAATAAATTCAGACATAAACTAAACTCTGTCTTTGAAAAACAACAAGGGAAACAACTCTTTTTTTACCCTTGTTTAACCCTTTACCAAACAATCCTATGGGAAACAAGAGAGCCATGATGGTCCTGTATTGCTCATCTGTGCTTTTAGACCTTTGGAATATAATACAAACAGTATAGTCAATGTTTTTTCTCGGATATGATCTAATTTTTCATTGGGATAACCCATTTTCGAACTTGTTCATAATGTCATCAAGAAAGACAGCATGACCAAGTTTCACGAACACCAGAGTGGAAATGTTGTCTCTGCTGATTTGTTCCAGTGAACTACTCTTTAAAACAATGTAACTAGGTTTGGACCTTGCCTGACTTATCATGAAGAGGAACATTCTGAACAACTTTCATGAGCATTGGACTAAAAATATGGCCTGTACAGGTTTTTTCACGGATTTGTCTCTGTGACTTAATTTTTCACCAGAAATGAACCATTTTCAAAGTTGTATGAGATACAATCAAGGAAAACATTCTGATAAACTTTCAAGAGCATTGAACTGACAATGTTGCCTCTAGAAAGCATACGAGGTGACCCATTTTCTCAGTTGTCTCAAATATCAAAAGACAAAATTTAAAATTCTGACCAACTTTAATGAGTCTTAGATTGAAAATATTGCCTCTAGAGTACACAAAAGGTTTTTCAAAGACCTGACCAGATGACCTACTTTTTGGCACAAAGTGACCAATTTTCATTACATCAGAGGTATCACAAAGACAAACATTCTGGTAGAAAAGGTTGTGGGAAAAGGAGAAAATGCTGGTTGTCAGCATTGTCTCCTTTCTTCACAATGTTTCCAAAAAATCTCTTTATCATGGTTGTAAATATGCAGGATTGTTGGGTAAGGATTAATTGGGTGGATACAATCTATTCACAAAGAAACTTGTTCTAAATATCAATTGATGTTGTATAATGACCCAATTGAACAAAGGCTTTTGTTTAAGTAGTTGTTGACCCACAATACTAATTCAAAGCACTGACAGTGTTGATGTGTGCTTACTCACTGGGTGGTACATTGTTCTATCTACTGCTTTAACCCTTTACCACATTATCCCGAGTTTTAACGACCCTGAAAAAGAAGCCTTTTGAAAACATTGTGGGAAAAGGAGAAAATGCTGGTAACCAGCATTTTCTCCTTTTCCTACAATGTTTTCTTTTCTATCAAAGACGAATTCCATCGATGAATAGATGAATAGCGTTTTAAGGCCCGTCGACAACTTAGGTCATATTGGGCGCACTTACTTAGTAAACAATAATGCGAGGTGAAAATAACATACATGTGCAACAACATAAGACAAACATGATAAATGAGGAATGGACGAAACACAAAATGATGCCCCTTTTGTCGCCTTTTACGACATGCATGCTGTCACTTTTGTTCCGCCAGATGAAATGGCAGATGTGACGATCGCGGGACTGCAGTGGTTTATTCTTATACCCCCGATTAAACCACGCGGGGTCCCACAGGCCAATTGATTCCCATTCCAAACCCTATTTACATCGAGAAAAAAATACAGGATTTGGAATAAGAACTACCCAGCCTGTTGCAATCCTACGAATTACGAGGAAAGCAGCCGTTTGTCTCTAATTTTAGTCGCCTTCTACGACATGCCATAGAGAAAGGCCGAGGTCCTATTCTATAAATTAAAAAAACCCGGGACCCCACGGGGACGCATTCCATCATTTGAGCCATTCAAATTGTTCTCTGCAAACACTCTCAATTTGGACAAGTCTACAATTTTGTCGTATGGTAAAGAGTTAACCCTTTACCACACAATTCCAAGCTTTAACAACCCCAAGGACAAGGACTTTTGAAATCATTGTGGGAAAAGAAGAAAATTCTGGTAACCAGCATTTTCTCTTTTTTCAACAATGTTTTTCACCGTTGCTAAGAAAAATTTCCTAATTCCTGTAACATTTAGTTTGTTGTCTGCAAATCCTTTCAATTTTGACTAGTCTAAAATTTTGTTGTGTGGTAAAAATTCAAACACTACTTCAGTCATATCATCTCACTTTTTCATGACATGCTTGAAAAACCAGCATTTTCTACTTTTCACACAATGTTCTTGAAAGGCCTCTGTATCAGATTCGTTAAAACCCTGGATTACTTGGCAACTGGTTGAACTGGTATAAAAAATTGTGCAACTGATGTCATGTGAAATACACTATCACAGAGAAATGACATACTTCCAAAATATCAAAGAGGGTGCTGGCAAGCTTTCAAGACTGGCACTTGAAGACAGATAAAATAGAATATTTTATCAAGATCTAAAGAGCCTTCATTAAGAAGAGTACCTTTTTCTTCACACCTTTAATATTCTAAATTCTGATACTTTTTAGCTAACTGCATACTACTTAGCTCTTTATGACATAATAACTCTTTACTGCACAATGCTGACTTTTAACAACCCTGGAAGAGATGCCTTTTGAAAACATTGTACGAAAAGGAGAAAATGCTGGTAACCAGTATTTTCTCCTTTTCCCAACAATGTTTTCTACCCAATCAAAGAAAGATTGCACCATTTGAGCAACACTGAAATTGTTGTCTGCAAATGCTTTCAATTTGGACAAGGCTGAAATTTTTGTCGTCTGGTAAAGGGTTAATTCTGTGTTTTATTGCTCTGTACAAGAAGGCTTATGAAAACTTTGTTGAGACATTTTGGAAAAAAAGCAACCTTGAGACTGTAATGTAATTATTTGGGTCTTTTTCTTTGACTAAAATTGTTTGGTAGGTTTACTTGGGACGTATTTTCATGTGCATTACCATTAATTTGAGTAACACAGTGGCTCAAACTACAATTTTTAGTATTTTGCCGTGTGTTACAATATTTTCTGATTGATTGATAGCACGGTGTTCAACTCCATTTTCAATATTATTTCAGTTATATTGCAGAGGCCAGTGTTCCTATCCATGCTTTCCTTGAGTTTCTTCTGCCAGTACTCTGCAAAATATTTTTTCCAAGCAACAGGCTGCTTTCCCACACAGCCATCATTGAAACAATGGCCAGAGAGGAATGAATCATGTTGCACTGACTGCCATTAATCCTCAGAAAGAAATTGGCTGAGCCAGGGATCGAACCAGCGACACCCTGTTCTCAATTCCTGTACACTACTGACTGAGCTAAAGTGTTTTCTACTTCAAGTTAACTCAGTTAACCCTTTATATACGAGAGACGCGAGAGAGCGTCGAAAAATACTACCCCTGAAATCCCAGTGCAGCGAATACGCGTTGTAATTTACCTGGCTTGTAATCCGAGTGACGCTATGCCGTGCTGTGTTTTCCACTCTAGGAAATCCCAGTGACGCATTTTGGTAGGTTCTAGAAGACCAGTGTTAAAAAGAGGCCGATTGGTTCAAACCTACCCAAAATGCAACAAATCTGAAATCATTATCCAATCAAATAATGTTTCTCATTTCTTTGGTGTGTAAAGCTACTATTTCTAGCTCAAATCAAAAGAATGCGAGGTATTTTCCGACCTTTATTACACGGCATGTGTTCAGAGAATTTCGAAAACAATGGCGAGTTATGATAGTTGAAGTTACAGCGAATTCGAGGGGTTTTTGCACAGAGATCGACTTTCTATCGGTGGATAATATGTTTGAATAACTAAATATTGTTTTGATATTGATATTAGCCCATATTTGACAAAAGAAATCAGACAATGATGAGTCGGAGAATGAGATCGACGCGGCCATGTCGAGTTCAACCGTCGGAGGTTCAAAGCGTAAGTAATTCTTTTCTGGTGACCGTTTATGCAAAGGTTTTTAACTCGGAACAGCAGAGAACAAGAGAAAAAATGACAAATTTTTTCTGCAATCCTTTCAAAATCATCTGATGCAATATAATGTCCCAGAGACCAACAATTGCGCTGTGAGAATGAACTCTGAAAAGGCTGACCATATTTAGCACCCAACAACTCTGGTAGAAATACATGCGCTTGTGGGAGAGTTATTTTATTTTTCATGCAGATACCTAAATTCCCCTTGCATGAAAAAATAATAAAAACAATATTGAATGTGTGTCAGGAACAATTATACCTTAAAACATGCTACAGAGTGTCAATAGTGAAAAACAGAATCCACCTGTGGATCTCTATGTCAGAAGGAATTTGTACAGAATATTTGTACATAATCATTGCTTTTTTGACTGGAAACACCTTTGGATTAAAAAAGATTGAAAGTCTGTAAGTACTAAACTTTAGTTACTTTGTCAAATCATCAAAAAGCTTTGAAAAACAGTGTAATGTGAAGCTGCGTCACTTTTACTTTGGTAGCCTGTTGGAAGCCATTTTGAGGCTAGTATTCTACCTGACAATCAGCCTGCATTGCCTATCAGTGAATACTGGGCAGTGCTTAGTGTACATAACTTGTGTAGTATATAAAGGGTTAAGATACATTCAGCTGTTTACCAGATGACAAAACATTAGACTTTCCTAAATTGAAAGTCTTTGCAGATGACAAATAAGCGTTTGAAGAAATGGTGAGATTTGTCACTGGAAAAAAATGATAATGTGGGAAAAGGTGAAATTATGGTAACCATTTTCCTACTATGTTGTGAAGAACCATCTATCTCATGGCTGTAAAAGCGCAGGATTGTTTGGTAGAGGGTTGATAGGTATCGGCAAATGCTTTAACGCTTTACCACACAATGCCGACTTATAACAACCCTGAGGAAGAAAGCTTTTGAAACATTGTGGGAAAAGGAGACGAGGACCATGATGGTCCTATATCGCTCACTTGAGTACCAAGCAGTAAAGGTCTAAAATAAAGAGAAATACCAAATATCAAGGTTCAAGGCCAAATGATAATGAAACAAGAGCAGCAAATTGTCGCAATTTGACTTGAGACTTCGAAGTTCCGTTCCTGACAAGCAAGAAATACTGTAAAAATGAAGATCAAAGTGGAATTACTCAAAATCCACGCTAGGTAGAGTTACTGTTCTTGTGCACTGTACTCCGTAATATTGCAACAAATATCCATACCAAGTATGAAGTCGTTCTGACTTGAGATGACAAAGTTATATTCCGTACAGTCACTAAATGCTGTAAAAATGACATTCAAAGTGAATTAACTCAAAGACAGCACAAGGTAGAGTTACAATTCTTGTGCACTGCACTTCCACTTAGTTTTGCTCTGGACAAGCAAGAAATGCTATAAAAATATAGGTCAAAGGGGGAAAAACTCAAAATTTGTGCTAGGAAGAGTTATGGTTCTTGTGCACTGCACTCCATAATTTTTCAACAATCATGCATATCAAATCTGAAGATGTTCAGGCTGTAGATGACAAAGTTACATTCCTGACAAGCAGAAAATGCTGTAAAAATGATGATCAAAGGGAAATAACTCATAGACAGTACGAGGTAAAGTTACGGTTCTTTCACACTGCACTCTGTATTATTGCAACAATCACAAATGCCAAGTTTCAAGTCAAGAACTATTCTAAAGAACTTTCTAATTCAAGGGCAAATAACTCCAGTTGTTCTGGTCCGATTACACCCATAATCGAACTCATCCGATATCTTACAGTCATATATATTTTGACCAAGTTTGGTACTGATTGGTTGATATTTGTAGATGCTAGAGTGTAAACAAAGTCAAATATAGCAATTTTTCTAAATTAAGGGCAAATAACTCCAGTTGTTCTGGTCTGATTATACCCATAATCGAACTCATCTGAGATCTTATGGTCATATATATTTTGACCAAATTTGGTGCCGATTGGTTAATAATTGTAGATGCTAGAGTGTAAACAAAGTCAAATATAGCAATTTTTCTAATTCAAGAGCAAATAACTCCAGATGTTCTGGTCCGATTAGACCCATAATCGAACTCATCCAAGATCTTATGGTTATATATATTTTGGAAAAGTTTAGTGCTGATTGGTTAAAAATTGTAGATGCTAGAGTGTAAACAAATGCAAATATAGCAATTTTTCTAATTCAAGGGCAAATAACTCCAGATGTTCAGGTCCGTTTAGACCCATAATCAAACTCATCCGAGATCTTATAGTCATATATATTTTGACCAAGTCTGGTGGTGATTGGTTGATATTTGTAGATGCTAGAGTGTAAACAAAGAAATGTGAACTGACGACGGACGGACGGTTGACGGACGGACGACGGACGGTGAGTGATCACAATAGCTCACTCTGAGCACTTTGTGCTCAGGTGAGCTAAAAATGCTGGTAACCAGCATTTTCTCCTTTTTTCAGCAATGTTTTCTTCTCTATCTGAGAAAAATAGCATCTTTTGAGCCACTTCAGAATTGTTGTCTGCAAGTGCTTTCAATTTGGACAGGTCTACAATTTTGTAGTGTGATAAAGAGTTCAAGTAGTACACCCCTAATGCTTCTAGTGCAACATGGAATAAAATTTCTTGTTAGCTGATAAATAAAGATTTATACTGATATAATACTTTTGCACATTTTTAACCGACCAGAAATTCCTTTGATGTCTATTTTGAAATTATTTGTTGATACTTTTGTTTAAGTTTCCTGAAAAGGGAGATAATTATTATCTCCCTTTGCAATGAGAATATGGTGGTTTTAGATTTATAAATGATAATTCTAAGACGGAAAAAAAGGAAAAAGTGGCTCGGTTAAAGTAGTACAATAATACTCATTTTAATCATAGCAAATTTTGTAAGATAATGTTATAGTGGAAAAAGCTATTTTCCATTAGGGGTCTTAAATACCTTGAAGTTGGAAGAGTCTGACATTTTGTTGTCTGGTAAGGAGTTCACCCTTTACCACATAATCCCTACTTTTAACAAACCTAAGACAGAAAGCTTTTGAAAGCATAGTGGGAAAAGGAGAAAATGCTGGTAACCAGCATTTTCTCCTTTTCCCACAATGTTTCCTACTCTATCACAGACAAAGTACTACCAATTAAGCCACTGTTGATTTATTGTCTGTGAATACTCTCAACTTGAACAAGTCTAACATTTTGCAGGTAAAGAGTTAAAGACCCTTTTCCACACAACCCCGAGTTTTAACGACTGGGAAAGAGAGGGCTTTTGAAAACAGGGAACAGGAGAAAATGCTAGTAACTAACATTTTCCCCTCTTCTCTCAATGTTTTCTACCCAATCAAAGACAGATAACGTAATTTAAGCATTTTTATTTTACATTTTAATTGTCGTCTGCAAATGCTTTCAATTTTGCCAAGTCTGAAATTTTGTCGTTTGGTAAAGGCTTAAATTGATTGATTGATCGTATGGTGTTTCATGCTGTTTTCAACATTATATCAGTTATATTGCCACGGCCAACGCACCTATCCATGCTTTACTGAAGTCTCTTTTACCAGTACTCCACACAATATTCTTTCCAAGCCACTGGCTGCTTTCCCTCATAAACCATTGTCGAAACAATGGTCACAGGTGGGAGAGGAATGAATCCTGTTGCAATGACCATCATCAATTCTCAGAAAGAAATTGGCCAAGCCAGGGATCGAATCCACGACACCCTGTTCTCAAGTCCTGTACACTACCGACCGAGCTACTGGGGCTCGGCGGTAAAGGATTAACCCTTTACCAAACAATCCCTGGTTTTCACGTTTCTGTGAAGGAAGTTTTTTTTTTAAAAAAACATTGTGGGAAAAGGAGAAAATGCTGGTAACCAGCATTTTCTCCTTTTTCCACAATGTTTTCTACCCCATCAAAAACAGAAATCATCATGTGAGCTACTTTTAAATTGTTGACTTCAAATGCTTTCAATTTGGTCTGGTCCAAATTTTGTCATCTGGTAAAGAGTTAAAGGAAGTTCCACAAGAAACCTCCTGTTCTCTGTCTAGACAGACACAAACTGTATTGATTTTTGTAGATGATAAAATACACTAGCTGGAAATTTAATCCTCACTTTCTCTCAGGATCTCCAGGAAACCAGATAGTATTTCTAGGAAACTTTCTTGGCCCTTTCCTTACAGTCTAATCCTTCACCAGACAGCCGAGCCCTGGTAGCTCAGTCGGTAGTGTGCAGGACTTGAGAACACGGGGTCCAGGGTTCGATCCCTGGCCATAACCCCTGGCTCGGCCGATTTCTTTCCGAGGATTGATGATAGTCAGTGCGACAGGATTCATTCCTCTCCCACCGCTGACCATTGTTTCGACGATGATTATGTGGGAAAGCAGCCAGTGGCTTGGAAAGAAAATTGTGCGAAGTACTGGTAAAAGAGACTCCAGGAACGCATGGATAGGTGCACTGGCCTCCGCGATATAACTGAAATAATGTTGAAAACGGCGTTAAACACCATACAATCAACCTTCACCAGACAACATAATACGTTGAAAGTGCTTGCAGATGACAAATTAAAGGCCACTCAAATCATGAGACTAGTTTTAGATTGATTGATTGATTGATTATATGGTGTTTAATGCTGTTTTCAACATTATTTCAGTTATATCACAGCGGCCAGTGCACCTATTCATGCTTTCCTTGAGTTTCTGTTACCACACAATGTTCTTTCCAAGCCACTGGCTGATTTCCCACATAACCATCGTCGAAACAATGGTCAACTGTGAGAGAGGAATGAATCCTGTCACAATGACTATCATCAATCCTCGAAAAGAAATTGGCCAAGCCGGGGATTGAACCAGCTACCTACTGTTCTCCATGGTCCTGTACGCTACTGACTGAGCTACCAGGGCTCAGTGACTAGTTTTGGAAAGGGAAGAAAATATTATGGGATCAGGAGAAAATGCTGGTTCCCGGCATTTTCTCCTTTTCTCACAATGTCTTCAGACGCCTTTTTCCTCGGGGTCATCCAAACTGACGATTGTTTAGTCAAAGGTTAACAGGCTAAGAAGATCACGATTCCAAAAAACAACTGACAAAACTCAAAAATAGATTCACATTTTAGGAACAGCTTTTATTTCGTTAATGAAAGTTTCCTGCAATTTGATGAAATCTACTAATTGAATGAATGGTGTTTTAAGCTGCTTACAGCATTATTGCAGCATTACTGCAGTTATATCAAGTCAACAGCTTACTTATTCATGTATGTCCTGGGTTTCATCAGTTCTAGGCTAGGGCCCTGAAGTGTCTTGCCCACAAACACTCCGATGAAAGACCCAGCCCCATGAGGAAGACTTGAACACAGGGCCTCACCACTGTATCACTGTAGCAGGACCACTAGTATTCCATTACCAAAATGTTCATTTTACACGTTAAAGGAACAAGAGAGAACTATCTGAAAGAAAAGAAGGGGAATACCATGAACAATGCAGAAACACAGTGGAAAAAGAAGGAATTTCTTGCTACAACCAAAATTAAAGCTTCTTTCCTTTAAGTAGTTTCAATGCCGTTTTTGTCCATAAAATATTGTATTTGTGTAGTACCCGCTGAACAGCAGGAAAAACAGGAAATGGGGAAAAATAATGTAACTAGCATTTTCTCCTTTTCCAGCTAGATTTATCTTTCCAAAACAACTTTATCTTCAGGCTAGTGAAAGGATGTGGAAGAGTTAATGTGTGTCTTCCTCATGAATTATCAGATAATTACAAGAAACCAGTGATATATATATCTAGCAAAACGGCAATAAAAACCCAATATATCCACAGCTTTGCCTTTTCTCCTTGTCTCAGAGTCATGTATACTGCAAAACCTGTCTGAATAGGCCACCTCTATTAAGCAAGCATGCCTATAGCTCTGCCAAAGGAGGCACACCACTATTGAACAAGCTTCTACCTTGGCAACATGTCCCTTTTGAGAGTCCTTTACTCACTTGCTCAACCTCTAAAGCACCTTTCAAAACTACAATTGCCCTTGCAAACAGAGTAGTTCAAGATCATACTGCAGAAAATGTGCAATCTGATCTTTTATCTACACTGTCCGCTTTGCTTAGACATTCTGGACAAAAGCAACCATGGCAGACCTGTGAACAAACCGGAAATAGAGCAATTTCTTGATTTGCATCACTTGTTTGACTATCCATTTCAACTGTTCTTGTACATGAAATTCTTGGGATGATTTCAACCAGAGGTCTATGGTAAAAACTGTCTTGGCTTTGAAAGGTAGACTGATGAATGGTAAGTGGTGTTTTACTCTGCTTTAAACATTATTTCAACCATACCACTGCAATAGTTCACCATATCTTATGTGTCCTGTGTTTCACCATTATCAGGCCAGGACTCCAAGATGTCTTACCCAAGGATGCAGCCTCCCCACCCACCACCCTGTAAAACCACATGCCTCACACAAGGGTCAAACCTAGGGCATCCAGATTTCAAATCCTATGCATTCATAACTGAGACAGGCAGAACCCCAGCATTGATTGACTGAGTGATTGAATGGTGTTTTACCCTGCTTTCAACATCATTTCAGTCATATCACAGTAACAGCTCACATGTTCATGTATTTCCTGGGTTTCAGCAGTACTAGGTCCCCCAGCACTGATTGGCAAGCCCAGTCTGTGACTTCGAATAATAAAGTAACAAAGTGTTCTATGTTTTATAAAGCGATGATAAATTTCTGCAAAACAACTGTAGATGTGGTTGTTTCTCATAATTATGGACAGTCTCCTAGAGCCCAAAGGCACAGATCTTTCAGGCAATGCTTAGAATTAATGTTTACGGCCCCTAACTCTCATATTAAAAGATGGAAGCTGCCAGGATTGGCCGAATAGCCTTTACTAAAACGTCAGTATTACATGATATGTACCGATGAGTTTGGGGTTGTTATCCTTAACCGGGCCTTCCCAAACAATTCCGGGTTTTCAGGACCCTGAGAAAGAAGCCTTCTGAAAACATTGTTGGTAAAGGAGAAAATGCTGGTAACCAGCATTTTCTCCTTTTCCCACAATGTTTTCTAGCCTTCCCTAAACAAATTTCAATTTTTAAGTCACATTAATTTTGTCGTCTGCAAATCCTTCGAATTTGGACTAGTCTAAAATTATGTCATTTGGTAAAGAGTTAACCTGTACCTTCAAACTATAGCCCTAGAGCAACTGATCCATATATGGTTTATATCTAATCAACTAGATAAATGGATAGATGTAAAATTGTTAAACATTTAGGATGGTAACCTTACTGGTTGCAGTCCCAATTTAAATTTTTCTCTCTTAACATCATCCCTTGTGTAACTTTGTCTCCTTCTGAGGACAAAGATGATCTTATCATGTCCAATAAAATATTGTCAAAAATATTAGGAAAACATCTGACAAAAGTTATCTAAACCCTTTACCACACAATCCTGATTTTTAATGACCCCAAGACAGAAGCCTTTTGAAAACATTGTGGGAAAAGGAGAAAATGCTGGTTACCAGCATTTTCTCCTTTTCCCACAATGTTTTCTACCTTGTCAGAGAAGTTCAGCTCGTTTGTACCGATTTTAAATTTGTCGTCTGCAGATGTTTTGAATTTGGACCAGTCTAAAGCTTGCTGAGTGGGAAAGGATTAAATTTGTTGTATTTGGTAAAGTGTTGATGTTGTTTGCCTATGAACTGATCAAAAAGTTTCCATCATGAAGTTACCAGCCAAAGGGTTGAGAATTTTGAAATTAATGGTATGGGCACATTCTGTGGTTGTGGTCAGATGATAAAACATGAACACTGAATTTTGTGGTTAGAAAAAGTTTCCCTCTGACTTGCTGTCCTATCTAGCAGAAATAACACCTTTGAATAATATTTGTTTCATTTTTATACCCTTTACAGAATGACAAAAACTTTAGACTGGTACAAATTCCAAGCACTTTCATTTACCGAATGACAAAACTTTAGACTGGTACAAATTCCAAGCATTGTCAAATTACAGAATGACAAAACTTTAGACTGGTACAAATCCCAACCATTGTCATTTACAAAATGACAAAACTTTAGACTGGAACAAATTCCAAGCACTGTCATTAACAGAACAAGACAAATTTTTGATGCATAGCATCATAGAAGCCGAAATCTTTTAATGGACAATTTCAGAAATATTGACTCTCTTGAGAAATTGTGATTACATTTTTTTGCATCTGTTTTTACCCCCAACCCCCACCAACGGAAAATCATGACAAATGGTACTAAAATGCAAGGAAAAAAGAAAAAGAAAATAATATGTACATGTATTCTAATTCTATAAAAAAAAAAGAAGTTTAGAGAGGAATCTTAAATAATCGTGTTATTATATTTAAAAAAAAAAGTAAAAGCATCGGAATTTTTAAGTTTCTACTCGAAATTTGAAAATGGAGAAATTGCGCATTCAAATACACCATTTTCCATTTATCAAATGATTTTAGAAAGAAATCTTATGTAGCGGCATCAAAGGCAATACTACGGAATTATTTAAGTTACCAATTATTGAAAGTGATATTAAGATTGTTATTCACATATGATGTTTACATGTATTTACAATTTTTATCAGTGATCTCTTCTTTGTCTTTCATTTTTCAAAAAAAAAAACTTAACTTTTTCTAAAAGATGATCTTCTTGCTTGTCAAAAAATATCTTAGCATGCTTGTAACACAGTGAATCTTTATGTTTCTACTGTAGAAACAAAAAACTTTTGCATGGCATCTCCTTAATTATTCTGATCATAGTCTGTACAGTTGGCACAAACCACGTTTCTATTATTCCTGAATGGCAGCCACACACACACACACACAAAAAAAAAACATTTTTTAAGTCTTTAAAGATCTGGATCTATTCAACCTCAACATAATAATTATTGCTATACATATTTCATTTACTAAACAGTAGTTTGAACCATTTTTGCATAGGCCTTGTACAAACCTAATGTAAAAGTTCTAATGTAAATTTCAAGAGCTATTCTAAACCTTTGACCAGCAGCGACGTAATTAGTTGTATATAGGTTTTGTAATAACTTTAACCCTTCGACTACATAACGAAATAGATACACTGAATAACAAAAACAAACAAGATTTTGTTTTATGGTTACGAAATATCTTATAGAATATTAAAAAAAATATTACACGGGCTATGTGCTGTCTGATCTTCATCTATTTCCGTCATTTTCGAGCAGCTTCAACCCTTAGAGCACCAGGCACCACCATGATAATTACTGTAGTCAATGTACATCACAATCCATACGTCATGATTCAAGGGTTTTGTAGATCAGGACCATACCGTACAGCATGTACAGGGTGTCCCAAAATATATGTCCCAGTAATGACGAAAAATTTGGTGATTTTAAGAAAAGAAATTTGCTTTAAAGCTGACAAACTAAATTTTTATATAGAGTACACAAAAACGTTATAAAGCATTGTAGTAACGTTGTATGACGCCATTAATGACGTCATATTGTATGTCGTTTATTTAAGGATGGCTGAAGGAGCTGAATTGTTAGACTCGTCTATGAGTTTGGAAATTAGCCTATTTAAGTGAAAAGGCACTTAAGAAAGCATTACACGAGTAAAACAATGCAGTCCAGAAAACAATGTTTAGTTTGATCATAATAGCTTCGACACACAATACAGTAAATGCTGAATTTTACAGGTCTCATAAGGTAGATGTTCCGTGTAACTAAAATCCATTCGGCTAAAGTGTCGACAAAGGGAAGAAAAAGGGTTATCTTTCCGCAAGTATTCTATAAATAGCTGACGTAGACGCCTCTTGTGTAGGGAGGTAACCAGTCTATACCTTGATCAAACGTTAACCGCCGTTTTATCCTTTACAGAGTAAAATTTGGACGAAAAACTTGTACATAAAATTGCTTCTGGTTATCATATTCTAAGATGCTCTCTATATCATAATCATCATTATTTTGTTTTGTAAAAAAGTAGACAAATGCGAAAACCATTGAGAGGTGGGAAAGCTTGTGATAAACAGAAAGCATAACAACTTCGTTTGGGAAAATAGAAGGAATCCTATATGTTTGAAAACTTTGGGGGACTATCCAATTAAAGGATGTTTATCTTTCTGTATTTTTTTATTGTTATTTGGGAATGGACTATATACTGCAAGAAAACCAGGCTTGAATTTCATGTAGGTCTGTTGGAATATTTAAGAAAGAGTCATGTGGAGTAATTCCGTCACAACAACACAACATTATCAGAAATTTTACAAAAATAATGACCAATCGAATAATTACTGATCATCTACATGGTAAATAGTTTAGGTACATTCCTACTGGAAGCCGCTTTCGAGCGGCTTCCAATGACAAAACTTTAGACTGGTACAAATTCCAAGCATTGTCATGCTATAGAATGACAAAACTTTAGACTGGTACAAATTCCAAGCATTGTCATTTACAGAATGACAAAACTCTAGACTGGTACAAATTCCAAGCACTTGCAGAAGACAAATAAAATGTGGCTCAAAAACTGAATTTTGCCTTTGGAAGGGTGGAAAACATTACCAAACAACAAAATTTTGGACTAGTCCAAATTGAATGCTTTTCCCACATTGTTTTCTTCTCTTTCAGAAACAAATCCTGTTGTTTGAGTAACAACCACTTCTTTATTTGCCAATGCTTCAAATTTTTACAAGTAAAGCATTCTGTGATCAGTGGACAAGGGTTAACTTGAAAATGGAACCAAATGTCTTAACTCTTTACCAAACAAAAAACTTTGTAGAATGGTTCAAATTCAAAACACCTGCTGACGACAAAGTAAATGTGGCTCAAATAAAGAAATTTGTCAATGAAAAAAAAAGAAAACATTGTGGGAAAAGGAGAAAATGCTGGTTACCAGCATTTTCTCCTTTTCCCACAATGTTTTCAAAATCCTTATTCCTAAGGGTCTTTAAAACATAAGAGTGTTAGATAAAGGGTTAACAGTAGAAAAAAGAAATGGGGCTTTGTGATTGAGGCTAACAAAACTTTCAAGTATAATTACAGTTTGTGACAATTTTCAAAATGTCAAAATCATATTTCTTCATTAAATATGATATTACGAGGTTTTCAAGATAAATGACACTTATATAAATTATAGCAATTATTCCTCTTTTGCACTCGCTTCGTCTCATTATTACTCTTTACCAAATGACAAAATTTTGGACTTGCCCAAATTAAAAGCATTTTGCAGAGGACAATATAAAATGTATCTCAAATAGTGGTTATAGACATTCAAAGAATATCACAACGTTTTTAAACGATTTTTTCATAAAGTTATTAAACATACATCTGTACTTGTTTTTATCCATTTTTTTAACCAATTTTACCTTCATCTTATGAAACTCTTATCATTCTTGTATCTTCATGCCAAATGTAGCCCCTGACTGTTGCAAAGTTGCACAGATAGAAAATGCATTTCATTCTCTGGAGGCTATCCAAGACATCACTGTGGTTGCTTCCAGTCTTAACAACAAATCCCCTGAGTTTCTTTATCCCATATACCTTATATTGATTTTCATCTATGTTTACACAGATGACTAGATTCTACACACTATCAAGTTTTAACAGCATTTGTTTACTCTCTAGCTCAATAACGATACATCTTTAAAACATTGGATTGATTGATAAACAGTTGAAAGCCAGTCTCAGGGTTGAAAATTCAAACTGAACAAATGCATACTGCATAATAACACAGAAGGATTTGAGCAGGCAAAGTGAAATCACCAATTTTGAGCAACTTATTTTGCCAAATGTTTTAAAATCCTGTCTGCCAAAGGCATCTCAAACCAAAGTAATTCTAGCTGACCGAGAGTTTCAATTTCACCCTTTTACTGTAATGGTTATAACTTTATCAGACAAAAAAATCCAAGCTACTGACTGCTTTCCCAATTTCACTAAAGGTAAGTCTAAAATTTTGTCACCTGGTAAGTGATGTAAAACTGCAGCATTAACCTTGTACCACTCAATCCAAAGTTTTAACGAACCTGAGGAAGATTGCTTTTGAAAACAATGTCGGAAAAAGGAGAAAATGCTGGTAACCTGTATTTTTTCCTTTTCCCACAATGTTTTCTACCCTTCCCCAAAATAATTTTTTTTATTGAGTTACGTTAATTTTGTTGTCTGCAATTGCTTTCCATTTGGACGAGTCTAAAATTTTCACAATTGGGAAAGGGTTAAAGGCATTTTCAGATTACAGAATTTTAATTTAATTTAGCATGAAGTGTAACATATGACATCTTTCTTTGACTATGTGGGATCATAGGCACTCGGTTTCCCTGTCTTTTACTTTTGTACCTTACCTCTTCTATTTCTGCATATCATAATTACTAGGTTTTGCAGCAGCCATGTTTTAAGATAACGGAAGTCCTTGATCAGGTTTCGATTTGCACTGGCTCCCGAATCGTCATTAACACGCTGGCCAATACGGGTACCATGATAATGAAAACAAGACATACTATTTTAAGAGTAGAAAATGGTTACTATCCTGGTACCCGTATTGGCCAGTGCCTTAGAGATGATTTGGGAGCCAGTGTAAATGAAAACCTGATCATTAGGACTTCCGTTGCCTTAAAACATGGCCGCTGCGAAAACTTCTAGTATGTAAGATACAGATGTACAGAAATAAATGTTAAGTTATGAAAGTCATGGAAACCGAGTGCCTATGTGTGGGATGAGGAGAAAAGGAAGGTTAACAGCATTTCCTCCTTTTCTCATGATGTTTCTCCAAGTCACTGAAATACAAGACTACCTGGTAAAGAGATATATGCTCTTTGTCCTGCAGTATTTTCACAAAGTGTCTCCAAAACTTGTGTTAGAGTTGGTGATGGGATAACCCTTATCCTGCTAAATAAGTGAAATGGAATTTTTGAACCAACAGTAAAAATCCAAATTTTACAAATTTCAAAGGTGTTTTCGGGGAGACGATATGTTTTTATCGGACAGTGTAGATCAAAGATCAGACTGCACGTTCTGTGCAGTCTGATCTTGATCTACACTGTCCGCTCAAGGTTATTGAGTCGAGCTTTGCAGCCTAAGGTTTAAAGGCATTTTCAAAATTTTAATTCAATTAGCCTAAAATATGATATCTTTGACACTGTGGGATGAGGAGAAAAGGAAGGTTAACAGCATTTCCTCCTTTTCCCATTATGTTTCTCCAATTCACTGAAATACAGATATATGCTCTTTGTCCTACAATATTGTCAAAAAGTCTCTCCAAAACTTGCTTTAGAGTTGGGGATGGGTTAAAGACGGATTTGTAAACCTTGCCTAAATACTGGCGCCAAAAAGCTTAACTAACAAAAATGTGTTCTAAATTGCATGACACAAAACAATTAACTGTCGCAACCTAGTAAATACAGGTGGTCTGTTTGCGTGAGCCCAACCCTTACCTATTTTATGACTTTGACCCCTATATCATAACTTTTATTAGCACCTGTGGTTAATCTTATTTTTACCTGTGGCAGATGACTATGAAAAACTTTGTGAGGAAAGAAGAAATTCTTTTATCACAATGTTTTCATACGGATTCAGACAATTAACCTAATTTAATCCATGTACTACTAGATTTTCAAAGTTGTCTGCAATAAATTTTTTTTCTGAATGAAATATGAATCAAATTTGAAAGCTTTTTAACCTTTTACCACACAATCCCAAGTTTTAATGACTCTTAAAAAGAAGGCTTTTGAAATATTGTGGCAAATGGAGCAAATGCTGGTAACCAGCATTTTCTCCTCTTCCCACCTTGTTTTCTACCCTATGAAAGACAGAAATCATCATTTGAGCTACATTTAGTTTGTTGTCTGCAAATGCTTTCAATTTAGTTAAGTCCAAAATTTTGTTGTTTGGTAAAGAGTTTACCCATAACACAGTCTCCTTTTCCCACCATGTTTTCAAAAGTGTTTTTCGGTAGACTTGTTAAATTTCTGGATTGGTAAAGGGTCAGGTCATTTACAGATTTGTTAGTTATTTGCTGTTCAGTGTTGCTTGGTGGAGAAGAATTTGAAACCTGGTTAAATCCTTACCAGGCAACAAAATTTTAGACCAGTCAAATTCAAAGCATGTGCAGACGACAACTCAAATGCTGCTCCAATGATGGTATTTGTCCTTGGAAGGGTTGAAAACATTGTGGGAAAAGTAGAAAATGCCGGTTACCAGCATTTTCTCCTTTTCTGAAAATGTTTTCCAAAGGCCTGTTTCTCAAGGTCATTAAGACACAGGATTGTTTGGGAAAAGGTTAAATCCGTTACACCAGGCCTTAGGTTTTCTGTTGGGGTGTCCTTGACAAAACACCCTGGAGCCCTAGCCCCAGGGACTTGTAAAACCCTGGACACACATGCAAAAGTGAGCTGCCACTGTAAGGGTACTAAAGCAAAGCTAGAAAGTGGCTTAACTCTTTACCAAACGACAAAATTTTAGACTGTTCCAAATTGAAAGCAATGCGAGAATAGATTAAATACTGCTCAAATAGCAAAATTTACATTTGATAGGATAGAAAACATTGTGGGAAAAGGAGAAAATGCTGGTTACCAGCATTTTTTACTTTTCTCACAATGTTTTCAAAAGGCTTCTTTCCCAGGGTTGTTTAAAGTTGGCATTTTTGATAAAATAAGCCAGCACACAGTGGGCAGTGATAATTATACTGTCCATAAAATGTAAAAAACTGTCACCTGTTCCATGCAATAAATGTTACGAAATCCTGCAAAGACTTTCACCCTCAAAAAAGCAAGAGAGTGCAAAGAAATATTGCACAGAAAAACATCAGAAACTAACCTGAGATGCAAAATTAATCCTTCCCTGATAGTTGACAAAATAACATGCAGCATGTTGCGCCAATGTCGCAGATCGAAAACGGGATTCCATTGCATGAGCTGTTTTAGTTGCGTTTAAATAAAATTTGTATATAATCTTTATTGCATTCTGTTACCCAGGAAATGATGGTAGACTGTTGGTTGTAGCAACGATACACCTGAGGAAGCAGGAAACTCTTCGCCAGATGGCAAAATCTTAGACTTGTTCAAATTGAAAGTAATTGTAGATGACAATATAAAACGAGGTTCAAATAATAGAATTCGATTTTGAAAGGGTAAAAAACATTGTGAGAAAAGGAGAAAATGCTAGCTACTCACATTTTCTTTTCGAAAGGCTTCTTCATTTAAGTTGCTAAAACCTGGAATTGTTTGGGAAAGGATTCCATGCTACACCAAAGGATCCTGTTTTTTAACAACCCTTGGAAAAAGTGGAACAAAAACATAATGGAGAACAGGAGAAAAATGCTGGTTTCTATTTTGTACTTTTCTAAAGATGAAATCTACCCTTTCAAAAGACAAATTCTACCAGTTGAACCAATTCTAATGTGCTGTATGCAAATGCTTATGTTATAAAAAGAGTCTAAAACTTTGTCCTGTGGTAAAGAGTTAAAAGTGAGGTCCGGATAGGTGAGCAGAAACATGGAATCACTTATGTAACACCTGTCAGTCTGCAGCTTTAGGCATAGAGACTTCAGAACAATATGTAATGCATTAAATCTTCCTTTACCTGTATAACTCTTCCCCAAAGGACAAAATTTTGGCCTGGACCAGATTGAAAGCAGTTACAGACAACAAATTAAATATTGCTAGAATGATAATTTCTGTCTTGGATAGGATAGAAAATATTATGGGAAAAGAAGAAAATGCTGGTTACCAGCTTTTTCTCCTTTTCCCACAATATTTTCAAAAGCCTTCTCTTTCAAGGTCGTTAAAAGTCGGGAAAGTTTGTTTAAAAGTTAACATAATACAAAATTTTGTTCAGACTTTTAAATTGAGAGCAATTGCAGATGACAACTCAATAATGGCTTCTTTGCTGAAACCCGTCTTTTAAACGATAGGAAACATTGTGGGAAAAGGAGAAAATGCTGGTTTACCAGGATTTTCTCCTTTTTCCCACAATGTTTTCAGAAGTCGTTTTCTTTCAGGTCAATAAAACAAAGAATCATGCAGTACAGGCTTAACTCATTAACAAGCAATTTGTACATATAAGACCCTGCTTATATGAGAGCTTTTGAAAACATGAGAAAAGGAGAAAAGCATTTTTAGTATTCCCCTGAATGATTTCTATCCTTTCCTTTTCCAACAATGTTTCATTTTTACCCTTTAAACATTTTAAAAAAACAATTTTTTTCTGAGCCATTTTTTATCTGTCCGTGTATGCTTTTAATGCAGGAAAGTCTAAAATTCTGTAGTTTGTTAAATACTTTACCACACAATCCCAACTTTTAATGACTGAGAACTTTTGAAAACTGCGGGTTACCAGCATTTTCTTATTGTTCAACAATGTTTTATAAGCTTTGAATATTAGACAATTTTCAATATTTGAGCCACATTTGATCTGTCGTCTTCAAATTCTTTCTGAAATTTGACAAATACAAAACTTTGTTGTCTTGTAAAGAGTTAGAAGAAGTTCAGTCTTTACTTCTTTCCTTACTGTTGACAATACCAGAAGCTTTTGTGGACAATGTAAATCAAGATCAGACTGCACAGAACGTGCAGTCTGATCTCTGATCTACACTGTCCACTACTTTATTATAGATAAAGGTCAAACTGTCTCTTCATCTTGCAGTGGAACCATATTTATAGCCAATGAAAAGGTGTAAATCATTTACTTTGTACTTGTGAGTTACCGTATAAGCACTTTTTTCTGCAGTGACCTTATTTCTGCTTTATCTGCGGGGACAGGCAGGAGCGCAGATTTAAAAGACGCGAAAATTTAGTCCAAATAAAAAGAATTTTTCTATCGTCGTCCTTGCTGTTGTTCTTTTACTTGTTGTTGTTGTTGTTTTGGGGGTCATGTGTAAATTACATGTGTATTATCAAACTCGGCATATTATTATCGTCTTTTTACCGTTACCTACTCTCTATACCTAATAGCTTTCACTACCTGTACTGTATTAACACAATATGATTATCGTTCACTATTTTTCGTCTCCTTTATTATTCATTCTTTAAGTTAGTTGAGAACGATTCGGTTAATGTTAACTGTACAGTTAATTTACAGTTTGGTAGGTGTGACCTATTATTCGCGCTTTACGATATTTGCATGCCGTTATGACATCGCCTAAGGGTAGAAAACAAAGGTTATACTATTGTTAATTTCACACGTAGAACCATTTAAACCCTTTCCCCCTAATATTATTTCCAGACTATCCCATTTCAGCCATAATTGCCGTTTTCCCCAATGTTTCCTTTCTCACAATGTTGTCCTTTCCTTCACAGGTGACTCTGGGTTTGATACAGAAATAAATATGGCATTGCAATGAATAAAATAATTATTAGTTTACATTAAAAAAATGTGTGTGTGTTTTTTTTTAAATTACATGAATATCGTCCTTTTAATTGAAGACGATAACAACCGAAATACATGTATAGAGTATACCTGTCCAAAACGGAAGCTGTTACCGGTACATCATCTAAATAAAGCGCAATAATAAAATCCATTTTTTTTATCAGACTCACTGGCGCAGAAAAAAGGTACGCAGAATTTTAAAACCCCTGTTTTTTTGAAAATCTGTAGAATTTGGACCCCGCAGAAAAAAGTACTTATACGGTATTTTACTGGAGTTTAGCACCATTTTAACAGCTTAGGTCATACCACACAGTCAGCGCACCTAAGCATGTGTTTCCTGACTTTCTAACATCAGTACTGTCACAACTTTCTTTCCAAGTCAACTCTTCTCACATGCATCATGGGTGAGAAGCGAAAAATCGCTGGAAAGAAAGTTTGGCTCCACCAGGTATCAAACTTGCGATCACCAAGTCACAAGTCAGGTACCTTAACCACTGAGCTACTAAGGCAGACTAAACAAACATTGTAGAATAAAAAAATACTGGCTATGAAAATGTTTTAATATTCCTTTTGGTCCTTCACATTTAAAGCAATTTTCGATCATAGTTGCCATTGTGGCCAATGCACAGAGTGTGCAGTCTGATCTTTGATCTACACTGCTGAAGCAATATAGAACCAAAGAAAAAATGAAATTGCAGTTATTTGGATCTTATTTCTTAACTAAGGATGTATGTTGTGTTTATTCAGCACTTAAAGGTTTATTCCCATCCTGTTAAATAAGAGAAATTGAAACTTTCAAGCCAATAGTACAAAGCTAAATTTTGCTTTTCAAAGGTAGTTTTGGGGGAAAGAATTCTCCTTACTGTACAGTGTAGATCTAAAATCAGATGCATGTTCTGTGCGGCCTGATCTTGATCTACACTGTCCCAAAAAGGTTCTTGAGTCTCGCTTAGCAGCCTAAGGGTTAATTTTTTACCAAACAACAACAACAACAATAACACATTTTAGACTGGTCAAAATCGAAAGTTTTTGCAGACAACAAATTATATGGGGCTCAAACTGTGGAGTTTATCTTTGAAAGGAAGACATTGTGGGAAAAGGAGAAAATGCTGGTTATCAGCATTTTCTCCTTTTCCCACAATGTTTTCAAAAGCTTTCTTCTTCAGGGTCATTAAAACTTGTGACAGTTTGGTAAAAGCTTAAAGCACAAATAGTGAAATAGGGAAGGTACCTGGGCCTCAAGTAAAGTTCAAAATTAATCATTAACAGGTAAAACAGAGTTTTCCTAGATCTGCAGATAGACAGACCTAATATCTGGGCTTATCAGTCAAAATGCTTCAGAGCATGTGACGCATTTATCATACAAAAACAACAGATAGGCATACCGCCAAACGAACTCTAATGTCGACTATAAACTCTCTCGGGTTGCGTTTTTTATTCCTTTACCATACAACCGCTTATTTTAAAGACCCTGAGAAAAAAAAAATGCTTTTGAAAACATTATGGGAACAGGAGAAAATGCTGGTAACCAGCATTTTCTCCTTTTTCCACAATGTTTACTGTCCTTTCAAACAAATTTAACCCAATAATTTGAGCCATTCAAAATTTGTTGTCTGCAACTTCTTTCAATTTGGACTTGACCTAAACCTAAAGAGTGCCAAATAAATCTAACAAACATTTCTGGTCAAGACATAGGACCTGTACAATGGCAATTTTAAGGCTGCTTTTGTCCAGAATATCTCAGCAAAGCTGATACTGTGGATCAAAGATAAGACTATACATTTTTTGCATTCTGATCTTGATCTACACTGGCAGCACTGACAATGTCAATGGATTAGGGATTAAAAAATTACTTACCTGAAAAAAATCAAGATAATAAAATCTTAATCTCACAGAATCCAGTTCTTGCTATGCTACATACAGTTACAACACATAAACGATTTAAATTTATAACACACACACTGTCAAATCTAATTTAGAACATTTCATTGGTCTATAAAAAGGTAAGTTAAAATTCCATGGCATTTTAATTGAGATAAATGACTTCAAATGCAAGTTTTCTCTCAACAAGAGTTTTGTAAAGTTCAACTTAATCTGGTCAAATCTAGGTAACAAATTAGCACTGGAAAGAAATAAAGCAGCCAATTGGTGACATTCACCCTTCACCACACAATCCTGACTTTTAATAAACCTGACAAATAAGGCTTTTAAAAACATTGTGGAAAAAGGAGAAAATGCTGGTAACCAGCATTTTCTCCTTCTCCCACAATGTTTTCAACCCTAACAAAGACAAAATGATCACTTTAGCAACATTTGATTTTTTTGTCTGCAAAATTAATGCTTTCAATTTCGTCCAAAATTTTGCTGTTAGATAAAGATTTAAGCTCTTCCCCCCTCAGCCAATTTGTGGAGAATCAAAATAAACCCTTAACCTGAAAATACCAACTTTTAAGAACCTGGGGAAGAAGGCTTTTGAAAACATTGTGGGCAGAAAAGGAGAAAATCTTGTTTACTAGCATTTTTTTATTTGCGCACAATGTTTTCTCTCTTTCATGTTTTGAGTAACATTTAATTTTGCATCTGCAAATGTTTTCAATTTGGACAAGGCTAAGATTTTGCCATCTTGTGAAGAGTTACACACCTACAGCAAAACGTCAGAAGGTTATGCAAACATTAAAGTAAAGATTAAGATCAGACTGCAAACAGAAAGTGCAGTCTAATCTTATCTTTACCCTGCCAGAGTTATACATTTTTGTAAGAACTACAAAAGAAACAAACCTTGCATTTGAAGAAGCGGAATTCTTTTTACACAAATTGAAAATAATTCAGCCCACCAAGGATTGATAGCCCATGTAGGTTTACCTTGACACTGGAAGGAGCCAAGGGCCAACAGCTTTTGTTTTAGTAAAAGGAACCATTGTGAACTGAACTTAAAACAAAATCAAGAAAACAGTAGAACATCTGAAAGAAATTGCTCATTCAACTCTTGTCCAAATGACAAAAGTTTTAGACTGGCCTAAATTGAAAGCATTTGCAGATGACATTTAAAATTTAGCAGAATTGATGGTAATTGGCTGTGAAAGTGTAGAAAACCTTACGAGAAAAGGAGAAAATGCTGGTTACCAGCATTTTCTCTTTTTCTCATAAGGTTTTCAAAAGGCTATTTCCTCAGGGTTGTTATAATTCTGTTTTGAGTGTTAACCCATTACCACACAATCCCTACTTTTGACGACCCTGAGAAAGAAGCCTTTGGAAAACATTGTGGGAAAAGGAGAAAATGCTGGTAACCAGCATTTTCTCCTTTTCCCACAATGTTTTCTACCCTTCACAAAACAAATTTCAAATTTTCAGTCACTTTTATTTTGTCGTCTGCAAATGCTTTCGAATTGGACAAACCTAAAATTTTGTCATTTGGTAATGAGTTAAACAGTTAAACATTTCTTTCCATGTCATAATGTTTTTAAAGTTTTCCAGAGCAGATACACCAATAACAACAGGATAAGGGAAAAAGAGGCACAAAATACTAGGTCATAATATTATAATATTATACAGCTTTTATGTAAATGGTCAATTACTTCCACACAACTTTGTACAAAGGATGTCAATAAAATGAAATTACATTATATAACACAGTCTGGCCTGGCTTGTAAATAGCTGGGGGGGGGAGAGGAAGAAGAAGAGAAGGAACTGCTTTTTATTTATAAGGCAGGGGAGGTAATTCAACTATTATGAGGACTGTTTATATGTCATAGTTGCCTCCCTTAATGTTACCTGACTATTTCATCAATGCATGTGGATTCTTATTGGTTTGTTTGATTTATAGCCGAGCCATAAAAGCACAGTTGGTAGCACACAGGACTTGAGATCAAGGGGTTGCTGGTTAGAATCCCTAACTTGGCCATTGTATTGCCAAGGCTTGATGATAACCATATATAAAGGATTCTTTCCTCTCTTCCCACTGATCACAGATTACTTTGACAATAGGAAAGCAGCCAGTGGCTTGGGAAGAACATTGTGCAAAGTACTGGGAAAAGAAAACTCCAGGAAAGCATGGATAGGTGCAATGCCTGCTGCAACATAAGCAATCAATGACTTGTTTTGATTTATATCCCATACAGCACAAAATCAATAAAATTGGTCTGAAGTTAAGGATTGATTGATTGATTGACTGATTGATTGATTGATTGAATGTTGTCATTTTCAACATTATTTCAGTTATATCGCAGCAGCCAGTGCACCTATCCATGCTTTCCTGGAGTCTCTTTTACCAGTACTCAGCACAATTTTCTTTCCAAGCCACTGGCTGCTTTCCTGCATAACAATTGTCGAAACAATGATCAGCGGTGGGTGAGCTGAAATTAAGGGAAAAAACACCCAAAATCATTCCAACGCTACTTTGAGCAGATCAGTTTGCACATTTGTGCACTCTGATCAAGATCTATACTGGCCTCAACAGCAACTATAGTTGTGATAGACTCTTTTCCTCTTTACCAAACAATCCCGAGTCTTTAAGACCCTGAGGAGTAAGGTTTTAGAAAACATTGTGGGAAAAGCAGAAAATGCTGGTTACCAGCATTTTCTGCTTTTCCCACTATGTTTTCTATCTTTTAAATCACAAATTTTATTGCAGGGTCCAACAATTTCCAGAAAAGGCACTCATCCTGTAGGACAAGTGATTTCAAAAAAGCACTTGTCCTGCTTTGATCTTCATTCGTCCAACGAGAAAAACTCTTCTAATTTTGGGCTCTGAATTTTTTTTTCAGACGAAAGGGAAATGCTAAATAAATTGTCTCCTGTAGCAACGAACGTTAAATACCAGGTTTCAATAACAGGTACCATTTATCAGGTCAAGTAATAGAAATTAATAAACCAAAATCGACCAAGTTTTTCAAACTGGTTTCCGAAAGGTGTTTGCTTTAATATCATTCATTGTAATAATAAGCAAAGTGGCTCATATCTAATAACCCGAAGCATTTTAAAACGTTTTTATTTGCAATGAAAGGTATCAAGTTATATCAATAGGCTGACTTGAGACCGGTCTATATTTGGCGCGGGGTCCAGCATGTATCCTGTTTCAATATTTGATTTCCCGACTATCCTTAATTCGCTTACTTAATAATGGAATGGCTGTTTTGTTTCTTGTAAGCTACATATTCATCACTCATTACATATTTACCAATCACCCTGCCGGACGACCATGATTGATAATTCACTCGTCCTCATCAATTTTTTACTCGTAAATACAAGCTGACAAGTGGATTCTTTGGACCCTGCTATTTTTTTAGCAAAAAAGTCTAAAATTTTGTCATTTGGTAAAGAGTTTGGGGTTTATGTAAAAAGGAATATGTAAATAGGTGCACTAACCAACAAGATACAACTGCTATAATGTTGATGATAGTACTAACTCCTTGACCACCAAATAAATGGAACTCTTTCAACAGCTGTAAATACAATCCACTGAGAGCAAAATATTTCTATATGTGCAGTCTGATCTTGATCTATGCTGTCCGCAAAAGGTCAGTGAGTTGCGCTTAGCAGCCTTAGGGTAAAAACACTGGAACGTTTACTCAAAGGGTTAAGTGTTAACGGAAAAAAAGAAAAACAGTATTATCACCTGTTACCGTGAATTTGAAGGGAAGTATTTAGGATAGAATTTAAAGTGATTCTGTACCCAGCGTGAAAAGAATGAGATCATTTCCGAACTGAACTGCTGATAACGGGAAAACAGCTAATAATGATCCTCTTCAACAATTGCGGCACAGTACAAACCCAAAGTACTCCTCGATTCTTTATTTTGAAATGTGAATTATTTTCAAATCAGATATGATTAAATCTAATAATCATTCTCTATGAAATATGTCCATTTCCTGGTCATTATAGCCTCGTTATGACCACCTGGGTTGTGACACTGTGTCATAATCAGTGGGGCCCATAAAAGAGTTGATGTGTTGGATGAAATGAAAATTAACCCAGTGAGAAATTGCCTGTTTTTCCTCACTGCTTTTCATTTTCTAGTATTGGGTTATTGTGTGAGGCTTAGGAAAATATTAAATTTCCAAACAGAACAAGAAAAGCATAATTCTTTATTACACTAATATTCCATGGTATGAATCAAGGCCCTTGGGTATCGATTAGCGGTAGCTGTACTTGGAAATAGTGGTTTCATAAATGAGAGAGCAAATATGGCAGCAAGGGCCCACCAACTAAACATGTGCACATTTTTTACCAATCGCTAATTACCATCTGTTCATTCTTTATCAGTACCACAAAGTAAGTCAAAAGCCAGCGCATTCAGCTAACCTTGAAAAAGTTAACTCTTTACCAAATGACAAAATTTTTAATTTTAGACACGTCCAAATTTAAAGCATTTGCAGACAACAAAATAAGTGTGACTGAAAAAATGAAATTTTGTTTTGGGAAGGGTAGAAAACATTGTAGGAATAGGAGAAATGCTGATTACCAGCATTTTCTCCTTTTCCCACAATGTTTTCAAAAGGCTTCTTCCTCAGGGTCGTTAAAAGTCGGGATTGAGTGGTAAAGGGTTAAAAACATCAGACAGGAGAAGGAAGAGGTGATGTTATTACAGACATAAGTATCTTCCTAATGTATTAGTACTCTGCATATCAGTGTTAATGTACCTACATTTATATCTAACCCCTGTTCCTCCTTTACCCTTTACCACACAATCCCGAATTTTAATGATCTTTACAGGGATGGCTTTTGAAAACATTGTGGAAGAAAGAGAAAAATACTGATAACAACCCTGAAATAGACTTTTGAAATCATGGTGGGAAAAGAGAAAATGCTGGTAACCAGCATTTTTTCTCTTTTCCCACGTTTTCTTCACTTCCAACATAGTTAAAATTTCCAAATAATGATTATTTTGTCTACGAATTTGGACAAATCTAAAACTTTATCCTTTTGTTAAGAGTTAAACCTTTTCCAAATGACACAATTTAAGATTCCTCCAAATTCAAAGCATTTTGCAGACAAAATAACAAAGGTGGCAAAAATTTTTGAAGTTGGGTTTAGTAGAGTAAAAAAAACATTGTTGGAACAAGAGAAAACACTAGTTAGCTGTATTTTCTCCTTTGCCAACAATGTTTTCAAAAGGCTTCTATCTCGGAGTCGCTAAAACTTGGGATTGTGAGGTTAATTTCTTTATATTATAAATACTAGGTTTCACAGCTGCCATGTTTTATAGCAACAAAAGTACGTTCACTGGTTTCAAACTGTGCCAGTTCCCAAATCATCCCATAGCGAACATTGCAAAAACTGGATACCATGGTAATTTAAACACACCGTTCACTTTAACTGTATAGATATTGTAAAGTAAATACTTTATAACTTGGTACAATACAAGAGGGCCATGATGGCCCTAGAGTCACTCACCAAACATAATCCATCTCCAATCCCTCCCGAGATATTATGACAAACAGTCTAAAAAGCTTTTATAAATATTAAACTGAGAATTTGGCCTCTAGCGTGAACACAAGCTTTTCCTAGAATTTGTCTCTTTGACCTACTTTTAAGCCAAACATAGCCCATTTTACAATTTGTAGCAGATATTGTCAAAACAAAGATTCTGACCAACTTTCATCAGTATTGGACAGAAAATCTGGCCTCCAGAATGTACACAAGATTTTTCCAAGATTTGATATGGCAACCCAATGTGACCCATTTTCAAGCTCATGTTATTAATCATCAACTAAAATACTCTGACTAATTTCGATAAGAATTGGACAGAAAATGTGACCTCTACAACATATACAAGATTTTAAAAACATTTGACATGGTGACCTAGTTTTTGACCCGACATAAACCATTTTCAATCTCATCAAGCCAAACATTCTGACCAAGTTTCATGAGTATTGGACTGAAAATGTGGCCTCTAAAGCGTATACAAGATTTTTAAAAAATTTGACCCAGTGACCTAAATTTTGACCTGAAGTAGCCCATTTTCAAATTCGTCTGAGATATCATGAAGATAAACATTCTGACCAACCTTCAAGAGTACTGGACTCAAAATGTGGTCTTTAGAGCATATACAATGTTTTTCCATATACAATGATTTGGCCTTGTGACCTAGTTTTTGACCCAACATAAACTGTTCTCAAACCTATCCGAGATATCATCCAGCCAAATATTCTCACAAAGTTTCATGAGTTTTGGATTGAAAATGTGGCCTCTTGAGAGTACAAAGATTTTCAAAGATTTGACCCAGTGACCTAATTTTTGAAGAGAAGTGACTCATTTTCAAACTTGTCTGAGATAATATCAAGCCAGACATTCTAACCAACTTTCAAGTATTTAGGACAGAAAATGTGGCCTCTTAAGTGTAAACAAGGTTTTTCTAAGATATGATCGAGTGACCTAGTTTTTGACCCGACCCGACTCATTTTCAAACTCAAGGTTCAAATTTAACGGTTGCAAGCTCGCAAAATGCGAGCTGAAATGAAAAAATGCGAGAGCCAAATTCTAGCACTCGAAATAATTTGCGACTGCGCCGGAAAATGGGCAAACCTACCGCTTAAAAATCTGAATTAATCCATAAATGCGATCGTTTTTCGTGTACACTGAATTGCCGTATGCGGTGTAGAACTATCCTTTGAGAGTATCACCGACTACGTGACCGGTATTCGTAGAGACGCTTGTTGCGATATTGTAAATACATTTATCCGATATTTAAAGCGTGTAGACGATTCTGACGTTGTTTAAATGTCTGCATTGCCTCGCTGAGAGTATGGAGCGGAAAATATCCAGTTTTTTCGGCAATAGGCCA